>CM046952.1:0-2400000 GCA_025698515.1 Gossypium sturtianum | reverse complement strand
ACCTAGACGAACTTGTGATTTTGCATTCACTATGGTGTTTAACAGCCACTTCCTACCCTCTGAGTCCTTTATCATGGTGCTCAGTTTCTCTGCCAAGCCCATTTCTTTGGCAAAACTAGTTGGAACAACCTGAAATTTAAGAGAACATATATAATGAAGTTGAAAAAGAAAACATCATTGAATTGAGAATTAAAATTAAGTGGTTGTTCTTACAGTAGAGTACTTGGTATTCCTTCAAAACCATTACAAATGAAGCCTTCTTTGGGGTCAACTCTGATACAATCTCATCATTTCCAATGCTTACACCTAAACAACCATGGATGATTCAAATGAATTGATGAAAAGGTATAAAAAATGAAAATCCAAGTGTTTACATATGAAATATAAGTTAAAAGACCTTATGACTACCTTACGACTCCTGCATGAGAGACCAAAAGAAAGGGAAAATGGGTTACGTAGCATTACACCTCATCTTTTGATATAATCATCCTCTAGTTCCCTCCTTCCCACATGCACCTCTTCTTAAAATTGAAATTGACAATCCAATAATATGCACAATAAATAAAGAGTGAAGATGCATTTCATACAAATCATTGTGACTATGGCAAATTGATAACTGAAATAAAATTGGCGACCAGCAAAGGGGTGAGTACTCTTTTTTTTCATTTTTGTCAAAATACTGCAGGGTAAGAGAATAAAGATGGGACAAACTTTAATATGTATGAATCCAGAGGTTCTAGGGAAAAAAATGCATGAGTCAGCCATCCTGCTTTCATGTTTATGTAGAGGCTATTAGTCAATAAAGCAAACAAACAGGAGAGGGAAAGGGAAGATAATATGGTCAGACTACATATGAATAAAGAAAATTTACCAATCATGCCAACCGAAAGAACCCTAAATCAAGCAGATTATATATTATGAAGGCATAGCTCCAGCACCTATCTTAGACAATAGTCTCGGCAAGCTTATTAAATGTGTAGATAAGACTTGACTCAGAAAATTTGCAGCAGACAAGATATGATCAGTCATCAAGAGCCTAAAGGAATACCTGAATTAAAATATTTTATCATGTACACAAAAATGCCTTTGAATACTGAACTTCTGCAGATGGGATAACCAAAGCAAAAAGGAGAATAATGAAAATGCAAGAAAGATAAACCTATATGGTTGACAACTGGAATTTTAAAAATACCAATAGAAGTATAGATACTATCTTGAATTTGAAATTCATGTTTTTATACCTTTCAAATATGTAATCAAGTTAAATTTAACTAATGTATACACAGTACATGAGTTTGATTCTCATAATTTATATAGAAATGAAATTCAAATCCAAATTTACAGATTCATGATTCCAGACATAGTACAAAAGACTATAGACAAAAACACTAGGAACAAAAGTAAATCATAAGAAAGCAACAAAAAGATACAAATTTCAAGAACATGTTTTTTTATCAAAAAACAAAACGAACATTATAGATGATCGAAAGAAAAGGAAAACTTACCAAGGTTGATATGATCATTGAAAATGGAGGAAGGAGATCCATTCGACTCCTTTGAATAGAAACTCCCACTGAGCTGAGACGGGTTCCCTTTCTCCCAACCCCACGAGCCAACACCCCATTGAGCTGTATGGTCCAGGCCAGGCAAGCTCTGCTCATCGAAAGTAGGAACATGAAAGGGAGGTGAGACATAGGAAGGGAAATAAGTCTTGGGTTCAAAAAGATCCGATTTCTGGTCGAAGGAAGAAGTGGGAACTGGGTCCAAACGTTGAGCAGGTTGGGGTAAATTAAAATTATAAGGATTAGTATCAAGCCAATTCAAGGGTTCACCCAAATCAACAAGTGGGGTAGCTGAAAAAGGTTTTGGGATGGATCGATCGACAGTGAAAGGTGGAGCTAAAGCTGATAAATTTGAAGATCCTCCTCCATAAGCGCTCCCACCATAAGATCCAAATCCCATCATCGTGTTCTGTATGAAAAATTCAATATTAGAACACCCAAAAAAAATAATAGAAAAGAGTTCAAATTCTGCAAGAACAGACTACAGCTTTCTCAATTTAAAAAAAAATAAAATCGAACTTTGTATGGATGAGAGAAAGTAAATAGATTCAACAACATCAATACTTATCATCGTCTTCTATTGATCATACCAACGGAGAAGATAAGCGACGACTTCAAGCGAAGACACAAGTTACAGAGAATTAATTGACATCAACATCATCATTCTAAGCACCGTCACTTCGGGTTTGGAGAATCGGGAATTAATGGGGAAGGGGAAGGGGAAGGGGAAGGGGAAGGGGAAGGGGAAAGGGAAGGGGAGAAGAAGGCGACATTTTCCGGAAAATGTCTTACCGAATTCAAAACGGTAAAACATTTTCCTAAAAAAAGGCTATTATTTTCCCGTGTTTTGTAAAATATTTTCCCATGTAAAATCATTTACAGCCTACCAAACACCAGAAAACCTTGAAAAGCTTTTACGGAAAAGCTTTTACAAGCTATCAAACAGACCCTAATTATAAAAATGAATTAAGACTCACAGAGATCATATGATCCCACAAGACTAAGGGGATAATGTTCTTATTGGAAGGGGTCTCTTGGCAAAAAGAAAAAGACAAACCATATTAAACAAAAGACTTCTTTGATATAATTTATAGATCAAAGGGGTTTGGTCCTTTATTATACTTCATTTTCATATAATTTGGTATAATTTAGTCATTTGTTTTGGTTAAAATATGGTTTTAGTCCATGTAATTCTATAGAATTTAAGATTTAGTTTCTGTATTTTGAAGTTAAAAATTAAAGATCCTAGTCCCATTATTATCGTCGTTGATAGTTTCTGTCAAGATTTATTAACTTAACATGTTTATCTTTTGTCAATCATATGTCGCCTTGTATGAAAACAACTTAATCAATGTGCCAAGTTGAGAATTTTTTTTATAGAAAATACTGACAATATTAATAATTGGATTTGGATATTTAAATTAGAAAGAAAGAGGAATTAAATTTCAACCTTTCAAGTACAAGGACTAAATTTCATATTCTATAAAAAGTGTAAGGATTAAATCTCAAATTCTATCAAAATACAGAGACTATCAACATATTTTAACATTATGCTTCTAATTGAAATGATATTTTAGATTTTTCTTAAAAATATCTCGTACAACACACGCTCACACTCTATGTCACCATAATGAGTTAGAAGCAATATTGTTGGAATTAGACCGAAATGGTCGGTCATATTGAAAATCAATCGGTGCATCAATTCAGAAAATGAGGTGAATCGATGTGGGTCGATTGAATAACGTTTTTTACTTTTAATATTTTTGATGATTTTTAACCATTTATTCAGTCAAACCAAATCAACTAAACGGATCCAGAACCGAAGATCTAATCAATTTAATAACCAATCCGATTGTAAAAAACATTGATTAGAAGAGATGTCTCGTAAAAATAATTAACGGTTAACAACAATTTAAACTAACCAATGATTAAAAAGTAAAAAATAAACAACCAATTATATAAGTCAATGCTTGAATCTGGATGAATTAAAGCAGGGGGGGCCACCCCAAGTAAAAAAAGTCCAACCAAACCCAGCTAGGAGTGCAACCCCAGCGGTTGGTGGCGGCGGGTCGGTCGCTAGGTTGTGGCTATGAATGATTACCCACAACGAGAGTTGGCAGACCATATTATAATACTCCCCATTTCCCCCAGTAAATTCCACACACTCTCTCTCTCTTTTCTTTATGGTTAAACTGTTTGGGGGTCCCTATGTTATAGGGACAGTATCAAATTAGTCCTTTATTATTAAATGAATCAATTTAGTCCCTATACTATTTTAATAAGAGTAGTTAACAGTTAACTATTTTTACTAAAAAATGATAAAAGAACAAACTATGTCAATTAGTCTTTTTAACAGTACAGGGACTAATTTGATCAGATCCCTATAATAGAGGGACCTCTCATAAATTCACCCATTCTTTTATCTTCTTTCCTTTTTCCCCCGTAAGCTACACCATTGTCAAGTACGCCACGAAAAATCACACGGCCAAACACACTCGTAAAAACATTGTAAAAAATCTCCGCCGTCCAAACAGTTTCAATCACCCAATCACGTCTCCTTTTCTTGTTGTAAAAAAGTGGAGAAAGTCATTATTATAGGAATTGGATATGATCATACTCTGACACCCAAAAAACACTTTTTTAAAATTATTATTAATAATTTAATAACACTCCTATCATTAGTAATTTTTAATTATATAATCATCATCGAAACAAAGTCCAATATATAAGCCATTTTAGCCTCTTCTCCTTCACTGTGTTTCGGGATTTCTCGTGCTCTGTTTTTTTATTCTTTGTTGAGAAAGAAGGGATCCTTGCTTTGCTTTGATTATTTCTCAATGATGATGGAGCTTTTTGTATTGGGGTGTACGGGAGTTGTGGTGTTCCTCCACGGTGCCAATTTCTTCTTCCATGTTCTTTCTCAACATCTCGCTGTTCGATCTCTCAGGTTCGTTTCATTTTTTTCAACAATTTCTATAATTTTCTCACAATTATACCATGTCCCAAATTGCAATAAATCTGGGTAAGCTTTATTTTACAAAAAGGAATGATCTTTGAGTAAAAAAAAAAATCCCAACTTTCTGTTTTTTGGATGAAATTTTTTGGCTTCACAAGCATCACCTGCTAAAACTATAAATTGGGTACTGAGTATTTTGTCATGTGTTTATAAATTCTAATGTTTGGACATGTGATTTTGTTTGGTTTTTCAGTTTCTTGGGATTTGTTGGGTGGTAATACCAAAAAGGGGAGAAAACAAAGATGATTCATTTAT
Organism: Gossypium sturtianum; assembly: GCA_025698515.1. Taxonomy (NCBI): domain Eukaryota; kingdom Viridiplantae; phylum Streptophyta; class Magnoliopsida; order Malvales; family Malvaceae; genus Gossypium; species Gossypium sturtianum. The sequence continues at coordinate 2,395,167 of CM046952.1, read as the reverse complement.
CTTTTTGCGAATTGAGATGTGGATCATGATGCTTTTGTAAATATTTGATTACAACTTAGATTTTGGGCAAATATCAAATATAATATGATAATTATGTATTGTTAGAGCAAAAATGGAAAGGCTGTTTACCCTCAATATAGAGCAATATCATCTTTGTATACTGTATTTTATCCATTTATGTACCCCATATTTGATTAAATCTTAGATTTTGAGAGTATCAAATATAATGAAATTTATGTATCCTTAAAACCAAAAGGGAAAAGCTTTGATCCCACTTTCGAGCGAAATGGATGATTGTATACTTGTTACAGACACTGCGCCGGAGACTTCATTTGACTCCACTGGATCCATCACCTTCGCCGTCATCTCTTCTTTTGGCACAAGATTTGTTCCGTTTAGTAGTACCTAAATCCATTACCTCTAACAACTCAACAACTCCTATAAGACATGGTCACTTCACACACTTAGTCGATCTAACTAGAAATCAATGAGTGATAGGTGAACCTATCAAGGAGCACCATGTGGTATAAGGGGTCAACTCATAGCATCTCAATTAGTAGACCCGCAAAGTTTAAGGGAAAGTGTTAGTATAGGGCACATGAATAAATATAGAGCTTACATAGGCTTAAAGCTTACTTAACCTGTAACTGTGGTACCATTTGGGCTAGTGATACCAACTTTCCTAAAAGGAAATTTATATAAGTTAGGGGTTCTTCCCTTGGTAGGTGGCTACGTATGAATGAGGTACTCTATGCTCTGTGAACCCTCTCAAGGCAACTGGTCACTGCACATTGGCTCTCAGTAGAGCACGGGAAACAAAACCATCTTTTGAGAGACAATACCTTCAATTATTGGGTACTCAATCGATTGCACAACAAATGATATTTTAAAGACTTCTCTTGAAAGAGCCTATCCCTCTTAACAATCTTTATTGGGCGAACTGTGTTCAGCCTTTGCACCACATTCTTATATCAGAAACAGTAATATATCCATCCATTTCTACACCCGTATTGGGGCATTGATGTCTTGATTATTCTTCATGTTGAAAATGAAGCCTAATTTTCAGTTTACGAAGAAACCCTAACCTTAAAAATTATAAATTTACGTTTTAGTCAAAGTTTACATGTATTTTAAACCGTTAAATTTTTTGTAACTTAATTTGCTTAACCATTACCCATTTCTACCTAAAAAAGCTGTCATTTGTTTATTCAAGATATTAAGATATAATGAGCTTGTTTTACCTTTAATACAATTGAAATTTGGTATCTGAAACATGTATACAATTTTATGTGTTTGATGTGGGTGTTAGGTGGATGTTTTATGATACAGGTAGCAGGTGATATTGTGATAATGATCGAAGCACAACCCAAAAGACCAAATATAAAATGTTGCAGAACTTGCAAGCAAATGATTTAGCGTAACCTCAAAACTGAAACATTATTCTAATATTGTTTGGTGGAACTGTGTTTTTTTCATTACAAAGAGTGAAACAAGAGAAAGAGAGAGAGGGGCAATGGTGGCTGGCTAATGGTTAGTGGGGGGAATCTGATAGTTGAAACAGAGTGGCACCACTAAAATCAGTGGGAGTTAGTGCACCGAATCAACGTGTGTAATCACCATCACACTTGAGCAATGCTATTAGGGTTTATCGTTTTTCAGCAATCAGTCTTTTCTGATTCAATGGGCTTAGGTTTCACTTTCACGCGATGTTCAATAAGTCTAAAGCATAATTAGTGTTGACTGATGATCTTGTCAGATTCTCACCATGATGATATGATGATGTGATGATAAGGTTTTACTATAATTCTCAACTAAACTTGATTAGGGATGAAAAATACCCAAAAATTCAATAGGTTTTGATTCAACCTGATTCGTTAGGGTCAAGGATGAGTTATGTTTGGGGTATATCGGGTGGAGGTTGGGGTAGGTTTTATTAAGTTAAATATCACTAAATACTGAAGTGAAATAGTAAATAGGTCAATATCTCTGAGTAAGATATTGGGTTCAAATTTTTCTAAAAAAAATTTCGTATTTGTATATTTAACTCCGAATTTAATTAAGAATCTGGTCTTGTTCCAAAATAAAGAAAATGACTTGGATAAAGGTCAAAGAGACCCAAAGAGGAGTTCACCAGAACAAGTGAAACTTTTTGGTCCTTCCAACTGAAAGTGCAAGTAAAACATAGCCCATCAGCTTTGGACATTGGACCTAAGCTTCACTATCAAACTGTTGAAGCTGGTTTTCTTTAGACTTTTAGCCACATTCTTTTGGACTTGTCAATAAGGTTATACGAGGCTACTCGAATTCGATAAGGTTATTCATGTATGGGTCCATTGGATGTGAATAGAGATTCTATCAAATATGATCGGAGGAGGTGTGCCTTGGACTGTTAGAGATCAGCTTAGCAAGTTGTTTGATGAAGAGATAAAACAATCTTATTATAACTAAACAAAAGCACGTGGTATGGAATCACATTCTTTTGTTGACATATTACAGAACTGCAAAAACATGAGAATTCCATTGTCCATTTGATGGGGAAGAAGAAGGGAATAATGCTAAAAACATGATTCGATGTATGCTCAATAAGCATAATTGAATTATGGTGAACCCAAATGTATTTTTTTTTGAATAATTTTATTATATGTCTGATCATAATTTTTTTTTTTACACAAGGTTTAGAACTATGTATAGCCCTTCCTCAACCCATAAATAGGAGTATAATACGCTTCAACGCAATCGAACCCACGTCTTCCTGTATTGAGATGCATGCAAATTTTAGACTTGATTTTAAAAAAAAAAAAAAACTAAAAAAAACATTGGTATTTTTTTTTTCTTTTTCCCTACATATTTGGAATGTTCTATGTATTGAAAAAGAATGATCATGCATACAGGGGCGTAACTAGGGGCTGGCAGGGGTTCGAGCTCCCAACCCCTTTAAAATGGAAATCTTTTCATTTAGGTCTTTTAAAATTTTTTAAAATTTAAATTAGTAAAGGTAAAATTGCACATTGACCCCCTTAAAAATATAAAAATTTGACTTAATCCTTTAAAATTTATAAAGATATAAGGTTATTAAAATTGTGAAATCATATTTTTACTATCGTAAAAATTATAATTTAATCTCGGTCGCCTTAAAGAAAAATCTAGTTTTGCCCCTGCATGCATACCACCACAAGCCATTAATGTTTCAAAATTAAAACAATTAATAAAAAAAAACCTATTTTTGAGGTTTGACAAGAAAATTAAATTTTTTTAACAATCTCATTATAGATTAGAATCATATCTGCTTTTGTTGACATAATACTTAGAACTACCTATAGCCCCTCCTCAACTCATAAATAGGAGAATAATGCGCTTCAGCACACTCGAATTTACGTCGTCCTCCTACATTGACAACAATACTCATATCAATCGAGTTTTTTAAAATATAGTTTTTAACATTTTAAAATTATTTTCATTACTTTATGTATAAAAGATTTATTTATACTATAAAAAATTATTTATAAATTTGATTCGATAAAATGGATTTTATCATTTCAACTATAGGTACCTATCCCACAGCCGCCATTAGGCCAAAATTCTATAATATATATATATATATATATTATTCCATCCATACACTTGGTAGCGCCACGTTGCTAATTTTTTTAATCTAAATTAGATCTTTAAATCTATCTAATTTATTTATGCAAATTTGATCCAATATTATCCTTAAAAAAAAAAAAAAAAAGAACCCATCAAAGCTAAACATGTGAAGATTAGGTAGATAAAAACCCAAAGTAACAACTTTAGGTGAAATTTTGCTATTAGTCCCTGTACTTAGCAAAAGTCATGGATTTAATCTCTATACTTTTATTTGGTCAAATTTAGTCTCTGTGTTTTTCAAACATTAAAAATACGATTCATCAAACATATTATCATATGTGTAATGTTATTTCAGTTTATTATTTCAACATATTACTAAAAAAAATCTAGTTAATGACTTACCGATTATTATTTGCGTTAAGACTGAAATTTCAAATTTTAAAAAGTATAGAAACTTAGATTGATCTAATTGGAGAAAATGTACTAAATCTACAATTGTACGCATGGTGGAAGACTAGTAATTGAATTTAACCAGATGGATTTAATTTCTACTGGTTAGGTTTGGACTAAAATTTCAAAAAATCTAGGAATTAAAATCGATCAAATAAAATATAAGGACTAAATCTATAACTTTCACAAAATACAGAGTCTAATAGTAGAATTTAACCATATTTTACAATACATTAATTCAAACATACGCAACGTGATGCTTAAACAGTTAATTACAAAAAAAAATCCATTAGCGGCAACAGTATTTAATTTATAATGGCCAACAAGAGGGGGGGAAAATTGAAAGGGTAGTGTGGTAATTTTACACCGAGAGCGTGCGATTGACGAGGGGAATGAAGGGAGTAAGGGAAGAGAGCTGTCGGGTGAGATTGATACTAGATGTCAGAAGCTGCACCCAGCCATGCGTTGGAGTGCCTATCAACGCGCATAAAGGCCACAAAGGAAACGTGGCGAGATTTTATTGGGCGCTGGGACGAACACCAGTTGGGTCCCATGCGAGCGGTTCAATAGGGGAATTTAAGTAAAAAGGAAATTTTTGAAATTAGAATAGAAAAAACAGCCAAGTCACACGGCGAGTTAGCAGAATATGCCGACAACTTGTTCAACCTTCCGTTTTTTCTCACTCTCACCTCTTTTCTTCACGCGCCTCTTTTTTTTTAATTACAGCCTAAACTTTTTTAGGAAGGTTAAATTTAATCAATCATCCTCAAATTATTCCCAAATTTTTTAATTGGTCCATGAAATTTAAAATATCCTAATTTAATCTTTATTCTATTTGTATGGCATCAATCAAGTTTTTTTTTTTTTTTTTTTACTTAAGCGTTAAATGATGGTTCAAGTTTGATATAGTGCATATTTAAAGTACATAAATAAGACCGTAAACACGTGTACCAGCTATATAGGCAACTTGAACATGATACTAAATTTCATTTAAATATTTTAAATGTATCAAATCCATGTTGTTTATGCAGTAGGTAATTACTTTTTACAATTTGATACATTTGTTTTGGATATGCTACAAGTTTATACGAGAATTTAACCAGGGGTGTAGTTAATAAGGGCACCAAAAAAGGTAAAATATCTTTTAGTCCATTTGAAGTTTATAAAATTACAAGTTAATATAATGATAAAATTACACTTTAATCCGTAATACTTTAAAAACCCGATTAAAACTTTTTAAAATTCATTCCTCAATTTAAAATCTAGGCTGTAATTGTATACCAAACTTTTAATACAAAGGGTAAATGTTAGAGGTTGCTGTTTATTTTTCAAGGCGAGTGCAAAGGACGTGAAGGAAGAGAGAGTGATATGTAGCCCAAACCACCGCACACAAACAAGAACAGTATAACTGCCGTTGGATGATGATAATGATGATAGAGTATGCTGTCTTCAAGACAACCCACAAGCCACGTAATCTGGTTTTTTATGAAACTTACGAAACTGCCATCACGCGCCAATCTTTTTCTCTCAGTCAAATCTGTTGTTGACTGTGGCCACCCCTCGTCATTCAATTCCTCGCCGATTCGTCCTTTCCCCCTCTATAAAAACATCGTCGTGCCCTTGCACCAATTTCAACAAATCCCAACGACAATCCCCCCACCATTTTTTCCTCTCTCAACAAAATTTCATCACTCTTATAACGGAGCTTCCTAAATGGCGCCGAGGGAGAAAACGGCGGACGTCAAGGGAAACGGGAATGGGTGTAATAAAGAGGTTCATTTTAGAGGAGTAAGGAAGCGTCCATGGGGTCGTTACGCCGCTGAGATCAGAGATCCAGGGAAGAAAAGCCGTGTTTGGCTTGGAACTTTTGATACAGCTGAGGAAGCGGCCAAGGCCTACGACGCCGCCGCCAGAGAATTCCGCGGCGCCAAGGCGAAGACTAATTTCCCCCTCCCTGGTGAAATTCTCAACAATGGTAGTCACCGTAACAACAATGGCGATACCAACTGCAGCAACAACATTAACAATCACAGCCCTAGCCGGAGTAGCACCGTGGAGTCATCAAGCCACGAGCCGCCTACACTCGTCAAGTGTTCACCGTTGGATCTCAATCTCGGACACGGTGCGGTCACCGGGTACGGATCTCCTGCCGTCAGGCTTCCTTTCCCTCAAATTTCTCCGGTCGCCGGTTTTTTCGCCAACGGCGTCCCGGCAGTTGCAGCCCCCCAAGTTTTTTACTTCGACGCGTTGGTCCGACCCGGTGTTATGAAAGGACAGCAGTATCAACAACGGTTGAGATTCGATCACCGTGATTATCACGAAGCTTTTAACGCTGGTGTACAAAGCGACTCAGATTCATCCTCCGTCGTTGATTTAAACCACCACGAGATCAAACGGCGACCGCTTCTCAATATCGATCTCAACCAACCTGCTCCGGAAGTCGCCTGATTATTATTTTTTAAAATCGCCGATATCAAGAACCGGAAAAAAAAAACCCCCACAAATTTTCAATTTAATCTCTTTAAAATCGTTAATCTTCTTTTTAGTCCCAAATTTGAAAATTAGACGAGAAAATTATACCCAAAAAGAAATTACGCGAGAGCGGCGTAAATTGTGAATACGTAGATGAAAAATCTCCCCTTTTTTGCAGCAGAGTAACGTTAGTTTGTTGTCTGTTGTTTCATATTAATTTCTGTAATTCTTTTTATTTTCAATGAATTAATTAGTAATTACGAAGCGCAATTTTCTTAATTAACCCTTCTTAATTATTTAATATTTAACCCTCTTGATTTAAAAAAAAGGGTAATATTAAATACTAATTACCAGTTATATGTACGAGCTAGATAGTACATTTACCTATAATGTTAATAAAATTAGATATTGTAACGATAAAATAAACGTCATAAAAAAATCCTAAATTTACTTTTATTTTTTTGTTGAAGTGATATAGTAACAACTTTCTTAATTTGCAAGTTATTAGGATTGTTTTTTTTTTTTTTTTGGTATTTTCTTTTCTTTAACACAATTGAAAGTAATTGATTAACTAAATCACCATGAGAGATTCCTCTGATTTAAGGTTTTTTTGAAATTAATTTCACACATTATTGCAACTCTAGAATTTCAACCATTTTAGCAAAACTCAAATTAAAATCCAAAATAATTCAAATTTGTAATAAAATATTACAAACTTTTAATTTGGCCCAAGCTCAAGAAACAGTCTTAATTTGAACTTCAGTAAAAAAATAAATTAGAACAAAATTTGAATCATTAAAATAATAAGTATTTTCTGTCAAAATTTATCTAATTTTAAATTTTAATTAAACTGTCTTCGATATATTATTAATAAAAAATAAACACATAATCTTTTCCAAAATCCATTAACGACGATAATAATTTAACAGTAAATAATTTAATTTAATTTTTAAAGTACAAGATTCATATCTAAAATTCTTAGGAACTAGCAAAATATTTTGATAATGATTAAGTCGGTATGGGTGACTACTCCACAATTATTTTTATTAATATATTTTCGGATAAATTATAAAAATAATTATTTTATTTGTCTTAGGTTACATTTTAGTCACTTATATTTAAAATGTTACGTTTTAATCACTTACGTTATCGTATTGTCACATTTTAGTTACTAAACCGTTAATTAAATTGTTCAAAAAAATAAAAATATAAAACTAGCTTTAACAAATAGAAAACATAGAAAATTTATGTTAAAAAAATAAAAATGGAGAAAAACAGAGAAAGAAGTAGAAGAAAATGAGAAAAAAAGGAAAGTTAAATTATCATAAAAAAAAAATTTGTTCAAAACAAAAAAATTATGAGTACTGATTGTATAAATTAACTTAAAAAAAAAAGCGGGTAAAAAGATGGGGGTGATTTTATAAGAGGAAAACAAGCGGCGCGCGTAAGCAGAAAGAGCGGGTTTCTAAGTAGGAGACCGGTAATAATTATTAAAAACTTTTTCCCATGTTTTTAACTTCTCGAGATTCGTGTGTGAACTACACGTGTTATACGGCCGTCCGATCTTTTGGATCTGTTTTTATGTCTCTACCACTTCCAAAATCTAATCATTTAGCGTCAAACTAAATAAAAAAAAAAGTGGAGGGGGAAGGAGACAAGACCGGGTCCCACGTGGAACGCAAGCGCTGGAAGTGGGAAGTGTGGATGCGCGGCTGCCGCTTTTTATTTTCTTTTTATTGTTTTTTGTGGGCCCCGGTCTTTGGTCGCCGATACATATGCTCAAAGTCAAAGATTTCGCTTTCCCCCTCATTATTATTGCCGGTTTTGTAATTAATATAATTTCTCATTTTCATTATACTATATCTCTATCTGTATTATAAAAAAAAGGAATGGTACGTTATTTTATATCTTTTATTAATTATTTAATGATATTTTAATTTTTTTATATTATTGACATATTTTTTTAGTAATTTTTTTAACTAAAATTATAACGATCCGAAAACTTAAATTTTAGATCTTGAAGCATTAAATCCCTAACATTAAATTTTAAATTTTAAAACTCTAAATCTTAAACTATAAGTCTTAAATATTATATCTTGAATCCTAAAACTTTAGACCTTAAAACCCTGAATTAAACTATGTTTATTTTTTTAATCTGAACTCTAGACTTTAAAATTTGAAGCTTTGAACCCTAAATTTTAAAACTTAAATTTTGAAAACACTAAACTTTAAACTTTAAACTCTAAATTTTATATTTTATATTTTAAACCTTAAAATCCTAAATAATGAAACATTACATCTTGGATCCTAAAACCCTAGACTTTAAATCTTGAAATCTTAAAATCTGAACCTTAAATTTTAAAACTTAAATTTTGAAACACTCAACATTAACATCTAAATATTGTATTTTGAATCTCAAAACCCTAAAACTCTAATTAAGTCATATTCATTTTTAAAAAGAAATTATATATATATTTTTAAAAAAGGACAAGTATGTAATAAAAAAATAAAGAATCGTAATAAAGGAAATGTTAGGTTAGGTTGAAGAATTGTGGGGCGGCAGCCGGCTTACCATTATATACATATATTGCCATAACTCGTTTCCTATGAGGTGACACTTTTCTCTCTTTAAAAAATATATATATATATATTCTTTTCATTTCCATGGCTGGTGATTTTCCGTTTTTTATTATTATTTATTTATTTTATTTAGTTTTCTAGAAGGCTCTCCCGCATCTTAATTCTTGCTTTGGGGATTTATGCTACGTCGTTTTCGACCGTCGTGCAGATTTTGCCATTCATGGGCTTAGAAAATATTATTTAATGTCTAATCAAATTTATTCAGGTATTTATTTGGCCTACTTTAAATAAATATTTTTTTATTTAAAATAAAAAAAGGAAATTATGAAATTTCGAAATTCAAAGGCAAGACAGCTTTGCTATTATTGGATTGCCCGATATCATGAGGAAACAAAGAAAAATGTTAAAGCCGTCAGAGACACGTACGGTGTGGGGAGAACCTGACAGCCTCACACGTGGTTACAACATTACCTAACTAACAAGAGGTGTAATTGTAAATTGTAATTCTACACACGTTTCTCCTCCCCTTCATTCTTTTTTCAACTTACTCTTCTAACTTTAAACTTTGTAATTATCTTCCCATACGGGCCCCACATGCTATCGACAATCATATATCTCGCATATATGTATTTGTAGTACAATTTCATAACATTAATTTATTTAAAGTATTATTTGAATAATTCACAGTTTATATCTCTTATTTATTTGACTCGGACTCAAATAGATACACAGATCTCAATCAACACATTAATTTGGCACTTAGTGTCTCATCGGAGCATTCGAAATATATAGATTGCACCTAGAGCTCAACGGTATAACCGAAGTAAAGGTTGTGCCTAGGACTTATCAAAACATCTGAAGGAAAATGCCTGATCGTTATGTCAGAATCTTAAAAATTTATATAATGAATGATCTAACCTAGAAACTAACTGCGACAATGATTGAGGCAAGCGCACCTATCAAACAGTAGTATAGTTTAGGGGCAAGACCGGAATGTCGAACCCAAAGGAACCAAAAGTACTAATACTAACTTTCTTTCTATTATTTAGCCTAAGAATTTAAGTGAATTATTGTTTAATCTAAAATTAACTAATTATTAAGCTAAAGACGCTAAGACAAAGAGAATGAATTGGGGAAATACTTGTGGGAAAAACCAATTGATTAAGACAATACCCAATGAAGAATCCACCTAGACTTCACTTGTTATCTAACTCTGAACCAAACGATTTATTCACTTGACTTGATCCGTAGGATTTCTAATGTATATTAATACCTCCGTCGAGGCTACTAACGCGTCTAACCCTAGGTTGATTAATTTAAATCTCTTTCTAATTAAAACCCTAGAATTGCATTAACTCGATCTATGGACTCCCATATTAGGTTTGACCCTAATCCAGCAGATTTTAGTCATCCTATGTCTAGGGTTGCGATCAACTCCGCTTCATTATGCTAGATCTACTCTTAGACGGGGACTTTTGCTCTCTCGCCTAAGCACATCAATACTTGAATCAATACCTCAAATATCAAAGCAAGAATTAAGAACACATAATTAAGAACAAATTAAGTATTTATCATATAGTTCGAAAAACAATAACAAGATCCGTCTTAGGTTTCATCCCCTCGTGTATCCGAGGGTTTAGTTCATAATTATAAAAGAATACATCTCGGAAGAAAAGATAAAACAAAACATAAAAAACCCTAAAACCCCTCAAGGAATTGAAGGAGAGATCCGCCGCCCCGAGTATGAATTCGGCTTCTTGAGATGAATCAACCGGCTTTCTTGAGTAAATCCCACGATTCGACCTCTCTCTAGCTTGGCTCTTGCCTAGCTAGACGCCCCAAAAAGCTCCTTTTAGGTTATACTTAGGGTGTTTATATAGGCTTCTAATGTGTTTCTTCGCCTCTAAGTATCCTAATCCGAGTGAAATTCCTCTTTGTCACGGCAGGGACACGCCCGTGCAACACGCCCGTGTGAATCAACTTCAGGCTGTGTTCGAGCCTGCTAAAGGGGCACGGCTGTGTGCTTTGGGCCCAGGCCGTGTTGATTTCCTACTTTGGCCCATTTGGCCCATTTTAAGCCCGTTTTCCATTCTTTTCATCCTCATATGCTCTCCTGAGTATAAAACATGAAATTAAAGGATTAAGAGCACCAAATTCCATAATTTAAGGGATAAATCATCCAAAAGCATGCTAAATGTGGAGATAAAATATGTTACTATTACGGTTTATCAATGCCCCCAGTGCTAATCGACATATAGTCGAAGTAATTCGTACTATATCAATCCTATGGCATGCCAACTATATTCAACCCTGCTCAAGTAGTTAATAGGGTAACCAATAATCCAATTTCATTAATTAATTCATCATATAACATAACGTGTTTCAACTCAATTTTATATTAGATATCGTATATTAATTAATTTATGCAATTTATATTTTATGCAACTTAGTCCACTATCTCGATATTCAATCTCAAACATAATGATTCAATCAAACATTCATTTTCAACTCACCTCAATGCTATATTATGTAAAATATCACAAATATGTAATAATTAAATTGATCCCGAATCGTAGAAATACAAATTGAAAGCTTACATCACTCGTCATCGACTCTCATCTTTCCTTTTCCTCTCGACAACTCAATGTCGTCGTTAGTTGAATTTGATAGTCAAATATCCAAAGGTTTCAAAACTTTATTCTTTCTTTCTTTTTTTCCTTCAGTTTCCACCGGTTGAAGATGATAACATTTTCTCCTTTTTCTCATTTTGTTTATTATTTATACTTTAATTAACATGTTTTAATATTAATTAATTAACATAAATCTTTAATTAACTTAAGTTAATGATATCCACATCAAATCTCAATATTATATTTTTTAATTTGGTTTATTTACTATCTTAATTCTTTAGATAATTGTTATCTAAGTCCCCAAGTCTTTTCCTAATTAAAAATATATAACGACTAAAGTTTTACAATTTATTCTCTAGGCTTTAATTTATCACAATTTAGATTCATAAATATAATAACTTTGTAAATATTCATATTTAATATTTATAGACTCGATTTATGAAAGTGAGATTTCGAAACCTTATTTGCCGACACTACTAGAAATTAGGTCAAATCGAAGAAGAGTGAAAGAGACGCACACACGATTATTAAGAGACTCATAGATACCTAAACGGACAGATTAGTTATCAACACCTATAGTGTTGATGGAAAGCAAGTTGCGGCTCGTTTTAGTGCTTGTTGGTTCAGATTTTCCAATCGGAACAAGAACCTTATGGCACTTCAACCGACCACCAAAGGCTTCGATTTTAACAAGAGCAAATACCGGGTGGAGGAGCTGCTTGATTTTGCCGAGGTTGCGGCAAGAAACCATCGTTGGTGGGTTATCCATCTGACCGAAGTTGGGACGCTCTAAGATTTTTTCAAAGCTTTATTTTCTTTCTAGAAAGCTGTGTTTATGATGTCCTCTGGTTTTACTTAGTTTATTAAAGGAAGGTCACTCATTTAGCGAACTGTATTTTTTAGGAGAGAGTGTTTTGATTATTCACCATGGATTGTACTTATTAGGTGATTTTCCCTCTTTTCAATAAAGTCCAATTTTTTATTAAAAAAATCATAACACTTTATATTCATAATGAGAGAAATTACATCCTAATACTAAAGACTAAGTTATTAAGAGGACTAATAATATAAAAAAAATTAATTTTTATAAAAAAATACCACTATCTTTTAATATAAAAATATAAAAATAAAAAATCAACTCTAATTAAAAAAAAATTATAAAAATTCGATCGTATCCAATCCAATCCAATCAAACTCACTGCAAATATTTAATAGTATTGCGATACCCGTAGCCATGGGCGATTGCTTTCAAAGGTGAGAAGAAAGACAAAACAAACATTAAAGTTCATAGACGTAAGCCGCCAAGGTTGTTCGGCGGTCACGTTCCATGTTCCCCACTATGCTCAACAACATTATACTACTCTTGGTCCAAAACCACTATCCAAACCGCCTACTTCTTGTCCATTTGCCAACATTCATCGTGGTGGGATTTCATTGGTTGCCACTATGATTCCATGAAAGATTATATTTATACCAAAAGGGACCTCTCTTTGTCTAAATACCTAGAATTTAAAATGGTTCAATTTTGTTATTAGTCCTCGAGTTGTAAACTTAATTTTTGTATTTTTTGTTTCTACTTTCTAAGTTTTGAAATTTCAATTTAGAAGCAAGCTCGTAACTAAAACTGAGCATAGTTGTCCCAAGCCCAGTAACGACCATTGTTGGGAGTTCGGTTAATTGCCCAATAGACGATACTTCGAAGACTTCTCTCAAATGAGTCGATTGCCCTCAACAACCCATAACGATACAATTAATTCTATTAGGTCAGATTATGTTATTAGTCCCACACTACGTTTTGTTATTGATTTAGTTTTTATTCTTTAATTTGATTGTGTACAATTCTTATTATTATTTAAAAATTTGAAATTCTATTCTTAACTCAAGCAGTAGTTATTAAATTCATTAATTAAAATAACATAATTTTCCGTGAGTACTAGCAAATTGACACGACATTATACATATGAAAATATATTGTCGGTACAAATTTTGAGAATAGCAAAATTCAACTTAATTAGTTTAGTTGTTATTGTCTTGATTAATATTGAAATTTCATATTTAAAAAAGTACAAAGATTAGAAATGACCAAATTAAAGTAGAGGAATTAAAATACGCAACTCAAGCATAATATAAGGACTAGTACCGAAATTTGACCCTTTCTTCATTGCTCTATTTTCTTCTTTTCTTCTCCCTTTGAAATTAACAAAGCGTTTACTTTAGTCAACACACTTTTTATATAGCCTTTTCTTTTACGTGTTAGCTGTATTATTAGGACTAAATTGATAAAAAATGTAAATGTTGGTGATTAAAATGATGATTATGCCTAAATGTAATAGTGAAGGAAAAGAAAAGAAAATTGGTTGTAATGGGTCCCCCATTATCCTCCAGGTTACGGAGATGTATGGAATGATTGTTGTGTTTTCTCTCTTTTGGGATTTAATTGAATTTTTGTATTTTTATAAAGAAAATTTGAAGATGAAAGTGAAGTCCTTATATTTAATTATGTATTTTGATAGTCCACATTGGGACCACCGAATTTGCGGACTGGATTTAGCCACCGTCCAAACAAAGCCCCCCTTGTGTGTGGATCCTAAGTCCTACCCCCAACTAACATATCTTTTTAATCCTTACCTATAAACTAAGGACTTGATTGAAAAATAAGTAAATAAATTGAACATTATTCATTTTATTGATTTAATTTTTTTTAAGTCAGATAATTTACGAATAAAAACAATTGATATAATTCTTTAATGAAAAATGTGGAAAATGATAAGTCGGTTAGAAGCTACTTATCACTTAATGGAGGTGATTAGTAAATAGAGCTTTGAGTAATTTTTAGTTGATTTGAGCACAAATAAACGGTTGGGTAGTTAAATCCTTTATTGTAATGTTTGGTGAATGGAGGTTTGTAAGAGTTTGTTGAGTTAAAACCTCAAAAAGAAAAAATGCCAGAATGGACAACTTTTTTCAAAACTGATTGGGAATGAGATATGTGCAATGACATATCTGATCATACTTGCTAAAAAATTACTCCCTTTACCACATGCTCTCAAACCTAATAAAGGTGCCAAGATATTAGTAGCTTCCGTTCTCTCATTTTCATTTTCACATTCAAAGTCCAAAGTAAATATAAAAAAAAACCTCCACTGTGAATTTATAAAAATCAACATTGCCACAATATTATTATCACTAATTTACATATAAAGAACATGACATAATTTTCACAAGGTAATATCGATATACTATTAATATTTATCAATTCCCGCAAGGGTAATATTTGTAATTAAGGAACTTAAAAAATTTGTTTATTTAAATTTTCAAAAATATTCACTAATTAATTTCCGTAATTAATAGTGTTTTATTTCAATAATTTCACCCAATAAAAACTAAAATATTATAAACAAACAGATCGTTAGCAATAAAATGTGTCATGCTCTTATTTATCATTTAATATATATCAATTTTCAGTATCAGTTAAATTTTACCAAACACTTTTAAATAAACGGTTAAGACAACTAATTAGTTAAACTAACCACTGTAATCAGCCTATTACCAAACAAGCCAATATAATTTTTTTTTTTTATAAGAGTTAAATTTTACTTTTGATAAAATTATACAATTTTATATATAAGCAAACTGCCGGCATTACCGCTAAATTCCATTGTTCAATGAAGCGTTTACATGTACTGTTCTGCGTTTTTAATTTTTCTAATGAATGTAAATTAAATTAAACAAAAAACTAATAGATAATTTTTGCAATAATAAATAAATAAAGCCATTAGTTCTTTTTTGGTAAAATGTGCTTCAGGTCCTATATTCTTCACAGATTTAAAATTTACCCCACTACTTTTATTTCAAGAAATTTTCAAATTTAAAAATATAAGCTTAACTGTTAACATTATTAAAAATTTTATAGCATCATTTTCTTTTATTGCATGATTATTAAAGTTAATAGAAAAAGTTTAATAATGTTAACCATTATACTAAAAATTTGAAATCTCAAAAGCAAAGGGACTAATTTCTTAAAAGTAAAATGTTAAGAATAGAGGGACTTGTAACAGATTTTGACCTTTTTTTAACGAAAAATAAGCCCCCTATCCATACTTACACGTGGGAAGGGAGAAACCTTAATTGAAACCTCCTAAAACAAAACACCAAAACTAATGGCGCTATTAATTATCACGCGAAACACGACAACAGGGAACCGTTGGCGTAAAACCATGAAAAAAAATATAAAAGAACAGAGAAAGCGTTGAACCCCCGCCGCCGTCAACGACAATATCACGGTGTTCTCTCAGTACGACAAAAAAACAACACAAAAACAGAAAAAAACCCACAAAGCAAGCAAAACCATTCACTCATAGTTAATAGATTATTTCCCTAACGTTAAAGATTGCCGTGACGACGTGGCTGCCGACAGATTCCTTAACGAATAAATGGGGGCCACGTCGTGAATCGCCACGCGCCCGTTTTAACACGGTGCCCGCCCAACATTAGCTTAGGGGGACCACGACATGACGAGGCAGGAAAAGGTTGGAGACTGAAATGACGGCCGCCTGAGTGAAGCAGGCAATGGTGATGCTGATGACGAAGCTGTGGTTTTAGAGCACTGACGGTGGGAGTAGGTAAAGGTTGTAAGAAAGAAACAAAATAAAAAAGGGAATCACAGTGAGTTTGCGTGTTGAACTGTTTATATGTATCATTTTTAATTTTATAATATTATAGTATTATTGCAGATGAACAGTGTCGTTGCCGGCGGTGCAGGGCAGCTACTCTGACAATTGCCTTTTTTTTTTTCACTTGGTGTTTCTTTTATCCATTCAAGATAGGCGTGCGCTTTCTCTCTCGCTCTCTTTCAAAATTTTAAAATAGTCACTCTTATTTGCCTTAAGTTATATTTTAGTCATTTATATTTGAAATATTACGTTTTAGTCACTTACGTTATCGTGTTGTAACATTTTAGTGACTGAGTTGTTAATTACCGTTAACAGTGTAACAGTAAGCTGATATGACACATTAAATCATCATTTCAAACAAAAACTTTTAGATTAATTTATATAATCGGTCCTCATATTTTTCTATGTTCTCCGTTTGTTAAAACTAGTCCCTATACTTTTATTTTTTTGAACAATTTTATTTTTTTCGAGTGAGACAAGCTTGTGGAATAATTTTAACAAATAAAAAGCATAGAAAAACTACATTAAAAGAAATTTAGAAGGGAGGAAAACAGAGGGAGACGTAGAAGAGAATTAAAAAAGAAAAAGAAAAAAAAAGAAAGTTAAAAGAATATAAAAGAAAAAAACTAAATTGCTACAAAAGAAAAAATATGGGGACCAATTGTATAAAATAACCTAAAATTTTTATTTGAAATGATGATTTAACGTGGCATGTCAGCTTATCGTTACATCGTTAACAACAATTAACGGCTTAGTAACTAAAATGTTACAACGCGATAACATAAGTGACTAAAACATAATATCTCAAAAATAAGTGACTAAAATGTAATCTGAGATAAAAAAGTGAATTTTGATAATTTACTCTTTTTTAATTTTATAATATTTTTAGATTTTTTTGAAAATTTGAAGGAAAAATACAATTTTTTAAAAAAGATTACTAGTACTAGGAAAAAGTACCATGAACGTCCCTATAATAGGTGCCGGATTACATTTTAACTCTTTACTCAAAAAAATGGTAAACTAGTCGTTGTACATTAGATTAATGAGCAAACTAGTCATTTTTATTAAAATTTCATCGATTTCTAATGTTAAAAATCGAAATAGCTAACAGAATAACCAAATAGTGACATGTAATGTGCCACGTGCACCTTATGCTGACATACAATGACCAATTTTTAACAGTATAGATGAAAATTTTAATAGAAGGGTCGATTTATTCTTTAATCTAATGTACATGGACTAATTTATCTATTTTTTAATAAAGAGACAAAATGCAATACGAGGGGAAGAATCATACTTTAACTACTAGTACTATTACTTTCAACCTTATTCTTTAATTGGGTTAATTGCATCATACTCTCCAAACTATGACTTTAGATTTTAAATTGATAACAAAAGTTTCAAACATGTCCTTTTGCTCTAACCATTAGCTTGTACATTTAAATGAATCCTTGGAAGTATTATGCTTGTCCTTTCGCCAACCTAACCACTAGTTTGTACATTAATTGTAGCTCATATTTGATGTCTGTCAATAAAGTCTTGACATTATTACTTCATGTATTTTATTTTATTTTTTAATTCTTTTGGATGATGAAATTAATAAGCAAAGCAAAGACACCGTCCAACAAAAATGGCCCCAAATCCCAAAATGTTGACCAACCCATAAAACCCCAAACCTCACTAAGCTCCCCCTTTCCTTTTCAATACTCATTTCTTTTTTTAAGCTATGGTTTTAGGGTTAGAAGTCGATATAATTAAAAAAAAATACTATCTCTTTTCAATCTTTAAATAGAAAGTTAAATATGTTACGGTATATTCGAACTCATATCTTCCGGCATAGACAATAAGTTAATGGGGTTGGAATAAGTGATTAAGGTTCCAATACTTTGTGTGGTAAAAGTGCTATAGAGGTCACTGTCTTAAGAGCGTAGAATTGTATTTTGCCTTCTTTATTAAAAAAATGAGTAAATTAGTCTATATGTATTAGATTAAAGAGTAAATTAGTCCTTATGTTAAAAATTTCATCCATTTCTACCAGTAAAAATTAGTCTCTATATATTAAGATGAGGTATACGTGTCACTGTTTAGTTATTTCGTTAGTCATGCTAGTTTTTAACCGTATAAATAAATGTAATTTTTAATTTGCTCTTTGATTTAACATACAACGAGTAATTTGTCTACTTTAAAAAGAGGGTGCAAAATATAATCTAACCCCTAATATACGAATTTTCACGATACTTTTATCTGCTTTGTGTATATCACTTATGTAGTAGGCCCAATTTGCCCGGGCCCAAAACCAAATAAAAGCCCAAAATTACAAAAAAATCCACTACCCAAATATTTAAGCCCAAAATAATAAACCGAGCCCAAAAATTACAAGCCCACATGATTAAACAGTTTCAGCAGAAGCAGAAACCCTAGCTCCTATGTGCGCAGCTCCTCCTCGGGCGCACCGCCCGCACCTCGTCCCGAGGCCTGACCCCCTCTGCTCAGCATTGCACCATAATAGCTTTCCAACCCTGTTGACCGAGCCTAGCACCTGCAAACAAGGCAAAGAAAAGGACAGAAACAATGGCAGAGAAATAGTAGTAACATAGAAACAAAATAAAAAAGAAAAATGTTGTAATTTTAAACGGCTATAAAGGCCGATTTCTTGTAATATTCAAGGGGGGATTTTGATTACAAAGAAAAAAAGAAGAAGGAGAAATTAAATACAAAAAAAAAAAATCAAATTCAAAAAGGGCGATTCTCTTAATTTATTCTTCAAAAAAAATAGAAAAACCATAAAAAAAGCTTTTTTTTTACATGTTTCGGTCGCCGGAGAGAAGAAGAAACCGAAGGGTTTCTCTATTTTTGGCCCGATTTTGCCCAAATTCCAGTGTTTTTAACCCCAAAATGGGGCTCCTCTTGAAAGGGGGTTAAAAGGGGGAATTTTGGGCTTTTTCAGCCACCGGGAACAACAGAGCCGTCGCCGACGATCGATGGCCAGCACGACGGTAACTCGCCGGAGTCAAGGCCGGCCGAAGGGTGGTTTGGCTAAAGGGGGAGAGGATTTCATATTTTTTTTAAGAACTAGTTTGAAATGAAATTTTTGAAAAAAACTTCACTTATATAGGCTCCTAAAACGGCTTCGTTTTGGGACTAGCCTCAGATGCCTAAAACGGCATCGTTTTGGGTCCGACCCAACGACCCGACCCGAATCCTCCTAGGATCCGTGTGTTTTTTTAAAAGAGGGTCTAATTGCCGCTATGGTCTTTCCGCTTTTTAATTGTTTTTCGATCTGGTCCTAATTCCTTTTTTTTTCTTTTTTAGATTGCACCATTAATTTCGAATCTCTTTTAATTTGGTCCTCAGACCGTTGACCCCCTGTTGAAGGACACGCGTCCAGGAGCCTTGGGATAATTTCCCATTTGATCCCTGCTCTTTTTTGCGCGTTCGGTTTTCGTCCCTTATTTTGCTTTTTTTTTATTTTTTTTACCATTTATCCCCTTAAATTTAATTTTAATTTCTATTTAGTCCTTATTTATTTATTTATTCATTTATTACAATTTAGATTCTCAATTTCGTTTTAATTCCGGTTTAATTTTTTATTTATTTAAGTTCAACCTTTTCATAAATTTTTTATTATTATTATTTACATATTCATTTATTTAATTTAAACTTTTCATAAATTTTTATTTTATTAGTATTTACTTATTTATTTATTTATTGTTGCAATTTCAGCCATTTCATGAAATTTTTATTTTATTATTATTTACTCATTTATTTATTATCGCAATTTTAGCCTTTCATAAATATTTTTTTATTTTTACTTATTTACTTATTTATTTATTATTGTCCTACCTTTTATTTTAAATTTTAAATTTTTCATACTTGTACACTTTTGCCATGTCGTCATTATTAGTTCATTTTTATTTATTTATTTCATTTATTATTTTTGGCATTCTCATGTCATGTCTTTTAATCATACATCTTCCATTTTTTATTTTTATTTTAAGTTACCTTATCTATTTTATTATTATGATTACATTATTGTAGTTATAGTATCCCTTTATTTATTTATTATTCATCATTCTGATATTTTACTCATATAGCCACTTCGCATTATTTCACGATCATTATGTCATACACTAGGTTTAGACATATTTGCCCGCTTTATATTGTGCCAGAATAAACTAAACACATCACTTTAAACGTCATATTAATTTTTACTCGATGCTTTAAAAGGAGTATTTCAAAACCAAGGCAACGTTCTTATTTAGAGATTCAGGAAATCAACCCTAACTTATGGGGTTTGATTTTCTCTTTGAACCTAAATAACCAAACATCCTTTCAAAACTAAAAACACATGAGATTTAAACAATAATTGAATAGGGAGTAATTTTATTTTCGAGAATTCGAGGTGTCGTAACCTAACTTACAGGACATGACCTTTTTCGTTATCTCGAAATAAGAAGGCTTCTTACATAAGTTTTGATTTCACTAAATGATTTAAATAAAAAAACATGCAAAGAGGGATCATATTTAAATTTTCGAATTTTCAACTTTCAACATTAAGACGTCAATTAATCAATTAGGTACTAATTTTGGGCGCCATGAGGGTGCTAATCCTTCCTCGTGCGTAACCGACTCCCGAACCCATTTCTTGGATTTTGTAGACCAAAAATTATTGTTTTAGTAAGTTAAACCTTTTGTTAAAACGATCAAATTACGAGGTGATCCGATCACACCTCATAAAAAGAATTGGTGACGACTCCCATTTTTATTTTAAAATAAAAAGTCGAAGTCAGACAACTTAGATTCGAATTTTATAGATAGTAACATTGATTAAGAGATGTAAATTTGGCATATTTTGACCTTAGAGAAGGAACCTCCTCTACACCTACATACATTTTTTTTACCAAAAAAAGAAAGAAAGAAAAAGACAATACATTATATTATCAATCAAAGTTGTAATCTTTTGTCTTCTTCAATTTGATTTACGGTCGCCACCGCCTAAACTTCAACTCCAAAGCCTATGCAATGCCTTTAGTTGTCTTACAACTAGAACCACGAAACATGTTTCAATAGTGTTTTAGGTTTAATTTTATTTTCCATCCCTCTACTTTTTAAAAATTAAGAATTTAATCTCTCTAGTTTAATTTATTTAAGAGTTTTGCATTTTTGTTCTTGAATTTGCTTTAGTGACGACAATAATTCTTTATTATTTACTTGTTTTGTATTGAATTGAAGTGATGCTTTACATTTTTACTGATTATATTATTTATTTGTTAAAGAATGTTTTCAGGGTGCTCTTTGTGAATATTATATTAATATTTTTCAATTACGTGTTAGAGGGTCAACAATCATATATAATTCATATTGTAGTGATGCTGAAAAAAGAAATGTACCTTCATTAAATTATTATTTTTAAAGATGCATTGAATAGTTTAGGTTAAAATATGATGTTAGTCCCTCTAATTTTATAGTATTTGGGATTTAGTCACTATATTTTAAAAGTCAAAAATTAAGTCCTCCTACTTTATTGATCTAAAAATCTCAACCCGTCATTAAAATTGTAAGTATTTTTTGTCATAATTTGTCAACCTTATATGATGTACGACATATAATTAACAGGAAATAAACATGTTAAGTTGATACATTTTTTACAAAAATTACCAACGGAGATAATGATTAGATTAGGATTTTTAAATAGAAAGAAACAGGAAGATTTGAATTTTTAACTTTTAAAGTGGAGGGACTAAACTCAAATTCTATATAAGTATAAGCACTAACCACATATTTTAACCAATAGTTTATAACCTATCTAACTAAAGATGGATAACCAATGATTGAATGGCGAAATTTTATCTTTCTAAAAAGATCAGAGATATTGAAAATTATTGATTGAAGAAAATTTGTTGGGTTAGATAATAAAGTAATCATATGCATGGAACATAAAATAATTTAAGATTGGTAGGTATGATCAATATGACATTGTTAACGTTGAATTTGTAGTTGATGAATATATATATATATATATATATATGAAAAATGTAGGAGAAAAAGTTGTCAATGAGAAAACTATTAGCTTTCATTCCATGCTATGATTAATGGAGTAGTTTTAAAACTCATAGTCAGCATCTACCCCTTAAAGCGATAATTGAACTTAGGTAAATTGTTGTTTAAATGAATGTTATAAATATTGCAACAATATGAACATATCTTACGAGTCAATGAGATTTGATTAGATTTGATTTGTAATGTGAAGATTTGTTAATTAGTAGGATTTTTCTTTTTTTTTAGGGATAAAGATATAGTTGATTTATGGGTGATATTGCTACATAAAGGGGATTATTTTAATTGTCATAAATTTAGCAATAAGCGATCGATGTATTGGTCAGACACGTATTTTAAGGGGAGACGCATGCTCAAATCTTAAAGATAAAATTGTTGAGAAAGATAGTTACAAACCTCAACTATGAATTTTTAAAACCAAAATGAAGAACACCCAAAAATCTAATTGTCACTGAGTTTAACTAGGGACTACAATCTTCCATGAAAACCATGAACATAAGAGTATTAAAGCAAATCTATTGGAGTTATTTTGCCTGATGCAATTTTTGTCATTTATTCCTTTTTGTAAGAGGTGTTTGCTATTGAAGGTGTTCGAGAGTTGTTTATAAACATCAAGTAGGAAATGTTAGGTTTGCTGCTGAGTGAGTTCATTAGAAGTCCTCGAGACTAAAACTACAATGATCTTTAGATTGATTGGGTTTAAATTGATGTTTGTACTTGTTATATAATCATAATAAAATATATAATAATCCGATTTGTAATTCAATTTGATTATCGATCTGAAATATCCATGATTTAAGTAATCTCAGATACTCCATTTCGGAGTTTGGATTCTACTTTCTGAATCGGGACTCCATCCCCCTCCATCTTGTCTTCTGTTGATACTGTATATCAACTTTTGTAACAAATTTCAACGCTGAAAGAAACCCTACAAATATAAATGTATTCACTGAATTACCTAAACAATCTTTAATGTATACATCTTATTAATTTATCTTTTGTTGCAACAAGACAACCTTCCCATGATGTGGTTTGAATACCATTCAATGTTTCTATACCATGATTTGCCAAACCCTAAGCCATCATTTTCGGGGGTAAAACGATCCAATGTTGGTATTCCCTAGCTAGCTAGGCCGCCTCAACCACATTATTATGTTTTTGGCCTTTATTTATCCATGGGGGGTACACAACCAATATGGCAATGGGAATTTTTTTTGGGTGGAAACTATTCAATGGAAGGCTATCATAGGCTTTCATCCCTAATTTCCTATTCAATCCCATATACCAATTTGCTTTTTTTTATTTTGACTCAAAAGTCTTTCCATTCCGCATGATCCTTTAAAAAGCATAGTGCAATAATAGTATGGTACATTGCTTTTAACATCTTTGCCATTATGTTTTAACCCTATTCGGCTTTTGATTTTGGCTTATCAATCTACTTCAAATTTGTGCTTTTTATATCATACTTGTATCATTGTTGGTATTACTAGAATATATTAAGGTTATAAATGATTATGGTGTTGGATGAACCATTCAAGTTTTTGTTCATTTACATTCGTTTATAAAGCTAAGCGAACGAACATGAACAAGATTTCGAGACTTGTTTATTAAACAAACTGAACAAGAACAAGACATTTTAATTCACCAATGTTCATGAATAACCTCATTTAATAAATCATTGAAGCTTGTTTATTGTTCGGTTAACATAGTATTGATAATATTGCTATTGTTTGTGTGTTTATTTATGTTTCTCTTATTATTCACGATTAAATGTATAATTGTTTACAAATATGGTCATGTTCAATTATATGTTCATGAACAAGTTCGTGACAATATTCGTGTCATGTTCACAAACATATTTATTTGATGTTTAAAAACAAGTACATTTAATACAAACAAGAGAATACAAGCATATATAATTTTAAATAAAAAAACATGGATATGATTTCGAGATTCTTTACGAACACAAACAAGAATTTTTTGTCACCCACATAGTGGGTGTACTGTAAGGTAATCATTTTGTACTCGTACTTTTATGAAATGCCCAATATGGTACATGCACTTTGAAAATGTCTAATGCGGTACTTGGCCTGTCAATTTATGCATTATTTGGTATCTATATTTTTCATAAAATATATAATGTAATACCTGTATTTTAAAAATATTCAATATGATACCTACACTATCAATTTGGATATTATTATAGAATTAAAACTTTAATATCATACACAACAGTGTTATTATATTTTCCTTTTATTGATTAATATGAAAAGAAGCAAATATCACATTCGTAATGGATAACTTTCATAGGTTTTAAGGCATGCAATAGGCAAGCAAGGAAAAGATCAAAAATGGACCACATTTTCCCATAAAATCGAGTGTAACTAAGAACCCTACCCCCATCATTTGCCTTCCTTTTCTACAATTAAAATCCCATTTTTATTTGAAAAGGTAAATTAGGGTTTAGGTAAGAAGTACCTCACTCTAAAATTAAAGCATGACCCAATATTTTAGAGTGTTGAAAATGTTATAAGATCCATGATTTCAAATGGATAATATATTTATAAAACAACGATAATAGTAAAATTAAATATTATAGTGCAAGATAAAAAAAAAGAAAAAAGAATCATACTAAAAGGAAAAGCACATCCAAATAAACCTTTGCTCGAACAATGATAAAATTGTATTTAAATTTTATTTTATCAATGAAGAAATTGTATTTAAAATTTTATAAAATAACTTGGAAAATGAATAATCAATCAACAAAACTAAATAATAAACTAATATTTCGGGGGCAATATAATAGGAACTAGAGAGTAGAAAGAACGCGCGAAGAAGCGATTTGGTCTAAACAATAAGCTGCTGCTTTTATGTAAACCAGATCTCTGAACACGCGAGCTATAATATGTAAGCAAAATCCACACGCTTTGGTTCGCATTTTTACCACGTCTAAATGCACCCCCCAACTTTACACAGTGTTAGCTGCCATTGCCAACTGTCCAAGCCCCACTCGCACCTAACCTGCGCGTGCATGTGCTTCTTCTTTTTTTCTTCAACAAAAATACTTCCTTTATGGATTTAGAAACAGAGATTCTGTATCTGTTTGGTTCCCGGGTGGCAGATTAAAATCGACGATTAAATCATATTCATGCATTAAAATACAAAAAAAAATAAAGAAAAAAACAGCTGATAAAGTGTTTTAATTCATACATAAATTAAGGAAAAAAACATATATTTACACAAAGGGTCCTCAGTTTTTAATATGTTTTTTTTTTATGATTCTTAGTTCTCAAAATACAGAATAATTACTAAACAGAAGTAGCAGAGATGCCTAAGGAAGGGTTAAAGGTTAAAAAGGGAGCCTGCAAAATGCCTAGAGAAGAAAAACCACATTCACAGCCACAGTGGAGGTGGCTCATTCAAATCTATAGGCAAACCACGTCGAACAATCCCAAGAAACGACGCCGTGTTACCATTTGCGGTCACCGGAGGGGAAGTTGAAACGGAGAGGACATTGGGTCTCGTCGAAGACGATGGGTCGGGACCAAAGTTCATATCTTTAATACCACCAGCTTGAAGGAAATCACCCACGGCGGCAAAACGGTGATGGTGATGAGGTGAAGCTAAAGCCCAACGATGGGGATTATGAGAAGCGAGATTGAGATCAAGAGAAAGAGCCGGCGGCGGAGAAGAAGAGGAAGACGGTGTGGGGAAGTTGGTTTTAGCTTTGGCACCACGGAGGGACCTAGCTGCTCCGTCGTAAGCGAGTGCAGCTTCTTCGGGTGTGTCGAATGTACCTAACCAAACCCTTGTTTTCTTCCATGGATCACGTATTTCAGCTGCGTATCTTCCCCACGGTCTCTTCCTTACACCTCTGTAGTGACCTTCCCTTGAGGACGCCATGAAAGAGAAGCTCAAAGGTTTTAGCTTTGGGGGTTATTAGTATTAGTGGAAGAGAAAATATAAAGAAAAAAAAAAAGTAAAAGTAAATATGATATGAAAAGGGAGACCGGAGGGGACTTTGTGTGCGTTTGTTTGTAGTTAAAAAGAAGTGACCTCCTACGGTCTCTCCCGTACCCATTACTGCAAATTTAAATGTTAAATGCTAATTCCATAGTTAGCCCCTCAACTTTAATTTAATATCTAATCCAGTATTTGTATAACCAAAATATTCAATTTGGTATCTATACTATTCCAAAATGTTGTTTGAATTGGATTAAATTGGTTTGGAGCACCAGTGTGATTAAAAAATTAGATCGCTTGACTTGTGAATTAGTTGATGATCTGACTGATTCGATCATCAATCTGATTTTAGAAATCTTACTATTCTATTATGTACCAACGCACCCCAAAGCTTTAACATCATCTAATTTCATGATGACTTCACAAAGACGTATAAATGAATGTCATGTCTCATTATATGATTGATATAATATTTTGAATACAATTTTTAAAAATTTTATTTATTGCTTAAAATAAATAATAGTAATTTAATCAAACCTATACAAATTAAATTCAAATCCCAACACCAATCATTAAATTAAAGTTTTGTATCAAATTAGACCTTTTCTTTATATAAATATCACATTGCCCATTAGATGAAAGCTCAAGGACTAACCAAGACATTAACCCATTATAAAATAAGTATATATTTAAATAAAGAAAAGAGAGAGCCGCCGCCTGATTAGACGTGTGGAGCAGAGGGGGGAGGTGTGTCTGTCAAGTGAGTGAACTCAGCGCCGGTGCTTACGTATGCCCTATTATTTTTTCTTCTGTACGGGTATTCAGCGGCGCCTGCATTTAATATTCTTTCAGTATAAAAACTATAAAATAAAAAAAGGCATAATAACGTGTTTGACCCTCTAACTTTACGAAAAAAATCATTTTAGGCCTCTATTTATTTTTTAGCTTTTTTTAATCTTTAAATTTGTATTTTTGTCAAATAACCTCGAAGTAAATGAAAAAATTTATGTTTATTAACTTTACTGATATGACATACACGTAAATTAACATGTCTACATTTAATTAATTTTTAAATTTTTATACTTTTTTAATAAATTTAATAAAAAAATTAATTATCTATGTTACAATTTACATATATATTACCACAGAAAATAAAAAAAATTAAATTTTTTATAAATTTTGAAGTGATATGATAAAAAACATATATTTAAAGTTGGAAGGCGAGAAAAGGTATTATGCCTAAAAGAAATAGAAAAGAAGATGATTAATATAAGAGTGGGGACTGGTGGAGATGGCAGAGAGAGGATCAGAGAGCAGGAGGAGAGGGTATGACGTGTGGGGTAGTTGAGTGGGAGGGTAAATAGCAGAGGAGAGAGGTAGAGACCCCACGTGGAAGGTACATAAGGAGGTGTTTGAGTTGCAGGAGACAGGACCGAGTTTGAGTTGGGGAGGGAGTGAGTCTGGAGTGAAGTGGGGTGGCGTGTTGGACTCGGTTTTGAGAGTCAGGAAAAAAAGGGTAGCAGCAGCAGTCCAGTGTTGGGAAGAGAAACTGTGAAAGGAGGAAAGGGGTAGGGGGGTGAAAATCACTGCAGGTTACTGACACCTTCTCACGTGATGTTATTATTTTTATTTTCTTATGTTGTATGTTTTTAGAGCTGTTGATTCTTGTCTTGGTATTACACTACGTCAATATTAAATAAGAACGAAGCCATCGAGGGTTCGATTCTTATTTTAGATATTTAATAATTTTAAATTTTATGATTAATATTTTTTTTTAATGAGTTTATTGAATATATAAAATTAATTATAGAATTCCCTCTAGTAATTATAATTTTATAATTATAAAATGAATTTGTAATTTTCATTTGGGCATGAACTTTTTTAATTTTTTATTTTTCAGATTCATGTTCGGTTTTTAATTATAATTTATTATAAATCATATATTAATTAATTTTAATAAATATCGGTTTTTGTATTTATTAACAAAAACATTCATATACCTTATTTGTTTGGACTTAGGAGATGGATTCGCTGCCTGGAAATCACAATGTCAGACCTCTAACCTACCTAGACCGAAGCATGATGTCAATCAATACAGAATTTGGCGTCATAATTAAAACAATTTTGAATTACTATTCATACGTAATTATTACTTGCCTCAAAATTAAAGGATTAATATATACAAAATTACCTCAAACTTTGTAAATTGTATTTATTTAGTACTTGAATTTATTTTGGATCTATCTGATACTTAAACTTGAAAATTTTAAGTCAATTTAATACTTTTCTAAACACCGTTCAAATACGCTAGCGTATTATTGTGATATGTGATAACCTCAGATTTTGAAACGCTAAACGTATCATCATGTTATTAATTGTTAATGTCAAATTATTTTTTTTACATTTTACAATGTTACGACAATAATTTAACAAAAAAAAAAGAAGTTAAACCAAAATTTTAAAAATAAATACACTAAATGCTTAGAAATACAAATATAAAGTCTATAGACACATTTCAACCTTGATACTTTTAATTTTTTATCAAAATATAATAATAATACTTCTTAATTAGACAATTAGTTATTTTTATCTATATTTATGTTAACATCATTTTATTTATATCCATTATTTTAATTGTCTTTACCATTACAACTAAAATTGTTTTTAAACTAATATTAGGGTAGGGTAGATTTTTTCTATACCTGATCCCAATTCAACTAATTGAAAAATTAGACCTACCCCACCCTTGATTTAAGGAAAAAAAAAAACTTGACTCTATCAATCGGGCTGGGTTAAAACTAGAGATTTCCATGAATTGGGTCGGGTAATATTTACACATTATGCTTGTCATTGACTCGATTTAAAATATAAAATTAAAATTTACCTAAACCCATCCATATTTGTAATTAACAGACCTAATATTATTTTAAGTTAGCTCATATTTAAAAAAAAGTTAAAAAATATATATTTATATTATTATTAATTTAATATTTAATAAATTTATATATTTTTCATTTATTAAAATTTTAGTCATATTAACATTTTTTAGTCATAATACAACTATAGATTTAATTTTCATAGGTTACAAATTATATAATATATAAAAATAACATAATATAAAATAAGCCAAGATGAAGTTGAACTTTAAATGTTCAAGCCCAAACTCGACTTATATTTTAAATGAGACAATCGAACAGGCTTTTAAACTTGAGCGAATAGTTCTATCCATGAACAAATTTAATTAGGAATCATTAAATCAAATTTTCTTTACCCCTAATAAACAACTATAAAGATAAACCCTTTACTATCAAGACGAATGATAAAAAGTTTTGAATTCGAATCATATGAACGAAAAAACAGCACTAAAAAACTTGTCTCGCGTTTAAGAATTCAATATTACTTGAATTCAAATTTAATGAAAACTTTTATCGGATGCAGAAAAATTTCACAAAAAATAAAGGATAAATAAGACCTTAAATTATAATTGTATATTATTATTATTATTTGTATATTGATCTATAAACAAGACTATTTGCACATAAACATATGCTATTTTGCTAAAGTGAAAATCTAAACAAATATCTAAGAAACAAATAGAATAAATTTAAACTGACTAAAACAAAGCTTACATGAGAATTAGGTGTTCGCTGTTTTCCCACTTTGCCACGACCCGAGCGAGTAGACAATGATTTTCCTTCCAAAATTCACACATCACAGAAGATAATGTACTTCAGTTTTGCTGCATTTTTTTGTGACTGTTGGGGTATCTGACCTCTTCGAAGTGATTCTATAGGGGCCTTTTACGGAGAGAGTTTTACAAAATAAAGGAGATTTAAGCAGAAGCATCATGAGCTAAAGAAATGATTGTGGTGCTAGCAAAACCAAACAAGAAGAAGAGTTGGAATTATTACTATGATTTTAATCACGATAGCAAGCTTGGTCCATTCTCAGCAGCTGTCCGAGTATGGCCATGATTTTGGTGCCTTGACATTTGGATATCGT
Source organism: Gossypium sturtianum (assembly GCA_025698515.1). Taxonomy (NCBI): domain Eukaryota; kingdom Viridiplantae; phylum Streptophyta; class Magnoliopsida; order Malvales; family Malvaceae; genus Gossypium; species Gossypium sturtianum. Next base: position 2,364,755 of record CM046952.1, on the reverse strand, counting down.
GCGAGAATTGGGTTCTTGCTTTTGCATACGGAGCACCTCTTGCTGCACAAGCCAATGAAATATGAATATGCAATGCAGAGAAAAGAGAGAAAAAAGCACCAAATAATTTTTTTAAGTTGTTAAATCATGAAGGTACTAACCTGCTATCTGCTGTGCTCGAAGAATGTTCTGCCGTCTTTTCCAATAACAAACTGAACAGATAACAATAAGTAAAAATGATAGAGATACACCGAAGGCAATGCCGACCTTTGCACCAGCAGAGAGGTGGGGTCCACATGTACGTAATCCGGGTATGCCGCAGAGACCAGCATTGTCAGTAAAACTGCAAGCAAGTAGAGTAAGCATGTGCAAGTGCATGTGCTTGTTTATGTCTTGTATAAGAATTTGTTTACTTATTGATCATTATGTGGCAGTTTTGATACTCATAAAGAACATTTCAGGCAAATACTAATGAAATTCTGGGAGAACATACTTGAAGCTAGCTCCATTCAAAAGCCTTCCTCCAAGTGCACCTGGGACTCTTCCAGACAAAGAGTTGCCATTAAGATTCCTGCACAATCACAATTTCAATCAGGTTCTTCAGTCGTATGTTCAGATTCTTGGTCAAGCAAATGAATTCTTACAATCTGCGCAATGCGGTCAAGTTCCCTAGGCTTTCAGGAATTGATCCATTGAGGAAATTGTAGGAGAGGTCCCTGCAATTTGTAAAAAAAATCCAGACATCATATGAATAACGTTGATAGAGCCTAGCGAAATGTGTTCTAAAGTGAAATAGTCACGTGCTTCTCTTAGCCAGACATCAGATTCTAAACTCAAAGTTTCCTTCAAGAAAAGAATGCCAATATCTAGCATCAAGAGTTTAGTGTCCTTTCAAGTGTGATTGCTATTGAAAGAAGAATGCAACAAACAACTCCAAGGATGTGCTACTGATCAAGAAAACATTAGTTATGATGGTTTTATCAAACCCAACATTGCATGTTCATGCAGAAAATACACAAATCATTATAATCAAAGGAATATTCAATAAGGAAAAGAAATCACGATACACTTACAGCAATTCTAAGCTGGTTATGGTTCCAAGTGATGATGGAATGACCCCGTGAATTGTGTTTCCACTCAAGTTTCTATCAAGGCCAAGCTCAACATAAACAAGAGAAATGGATATTAGGCGTATATGAAGAGGAGGTTCATAAGCAAGCAAGGGAAAATAATTTTTCCGTCAGTGAAACTTAGAAAAGAACTATCTGTACTTACAAGCTCTGTAGATGAATTAGTTTGGATATGCCATCAGGCAAGAACCCCTTAAGACCTTGGTTGGCAAGATCACTGTCATGCATAAATTAAAAGACGATTACTTATGGTAAACCAATATAACTAATGAAGGCAACGTATATTAAGCTTTAAATGATAAAGTTGCAAATATAAGTTTAAAACAGTTATATTTTAGGCTCATAAAATGGATACATTTATATTCTAGGAAACACTTGCTATATGTAATTGATGCTTCCCCTCAAAAAACTAATTTGCGTATATGATCATTGATGCTTCCTTTGCATTCAGAACATCAGAGAGCAGAGATGATGTAGGAATGAATGAAGTGCAGATATTAGGGCCAAATGGGTTAGGTAAAACCAAATAGAAGAGAAGAGATCAATGGAAGCAGCTTTGACTTATAATTTCTTCTCATATGATAATATAATTTCCTCGCATATGCACATGTTCTCATATTTTTTTAACATGACACAAACAAACTCAAATGCTGAAAACAGTTTAAGAATAGCTTTAGCTATCAAGAACAATGGATAGGCCATAGCATAGACATCAACAGAAGCATACTGAAAAGAAGAGATATTCTCAGCAGAAATCAATAATATAGCTCAATGATTAGGAAAAAGCTCAAGAGTGTACAGGCCATCAATGAACCACTTGCTGCCAGATTTATCAAATTGACAATCAGCTCCACTCCATGGATGCTCCTTGGGAACACATGGGTCTCCATTCCACGCAAAACGATTTGGAAGCCCCAGTGATCTCTTCAATGCCTGTAAAGCCCTAACTAGAATCAGGAATTATCAACAAGTTAGTAAATATCTACCACCTTCCATGAAGAACCTTGGTCATGAGCAGTAAAAAACAATTTCCAATGACCAATCACACACATCAGCATAAACAGTCTGCAGAAATAATAGAAGAAAGCATTACCTTCTGCTGATGAAGTTTTGGACTCAGCAGCTATTACTTGAAAGATTTCAATGGCATTAATGAGAGCATGGTGGCCTTCTTTAGGGTGAAGGGTTATTGTCAGTGTCCTACCACTAACAGCAACAGTTGTATTAAGCACTAGTGCAGTATACCGGTCACCACTCATCTTCACAATATCTATCTCTTTAAATATAATGTCACCATTAAGCAGAACATCAAACACCCTTTGCCCAGCATCTGTGACTAAAGCATCAATCTCTGCAAAGTGTAACCATATGGAGTAGTTCTTATTGGGATCCACATCTATTGTATAAGCTAGATCTGGCTGGCTATCAGTACTAACAACTGCACTTTGATAAAGGGCTTCTGGATAGAAGTTTGGTGCATCTGAAGCTTGTTTAATGCTATTTTCAGTAGATCTCGGCTCGTCAGCATTTTGGCCAAAAGTTCTGATGGGTTCCCAATATCTATCTCCACCCCAATGATCCCCACTATAATCCTCATCAAATCTTGGCTTTGATGTGCCACAAGTCAGTCTTGAAGTTGTTTTCAGGATAACACCTTTGCCCCACTCTGGACCAGAATAGTATGCTTTGTCATCAACTTGAAGAATTTCAATAGAAACAATTGCTGGATCTCCATGACCAGTGCTATGGAAACAAATAGATACTGTGCCATCTAAAAGAAACACAAGGGCTTCAGCGAACACCTGGTCATCATGGCTAGTCCAGCCTGACTTCAGTGAATGAATCAAGGTGCCTTCAACAGATATCTCAAATAGAGGTTCATTGTCAAAATCAGGCTGTTTAATTAATCCAAAGAAGATCCTCACAGTATAGTGTCCCTTCGGTACTCTATTAATCCCGTAGCAATTTTCCGGACCTTCGGATAGAGGGAAATATCGGAGTGTTTTTAGAGGAGGAGTAATGAAACTTGGAGTTGTTGCATTAGCTGGAATTCCACCTGTATACCCAAAATCTTTATACCAAAGTGCATATGTTGGTGCTGTTCGGACATTTTGACGAGCCCCACAGCTTATGCGCATAGCAAAAGGTGCTGTAGCAAGAAAACATGACCATTTAGTGCCAAGAACTAACCATATAAGAAGAATGTATTAGATAAAATATGAAAAGTGAATACACTTTTATCCACAAACTCTAAGCTACAACTCACTGTTGCAAGAAATGGTAATGCTTATAATTTTCTTTTGATTTCTTATTTCACAAGTCCATAGAAAGATTTGACATACAATTCTATTTCACCAACATAGTAATATGTAATCGGTGAAGAAATTCCTGTGGCATGGTACGGACAACTGTATCCACAAGAAAACCATAAAATATTCATGTTGTTCCTCTATCTGGCCATGGCAGAATTGTTTTCTTTTCACAGCAATTTTTTCTTCTTTTTTTTTAAATGTACATAAATGATTTTGCTTTTGATTATTTTTCCTACATTTTCGATCCAGACACTGTTAACTTGAAGTTTCCACAAACAACACATTCATATCCCCCGATACCGTTCCTTTTGACTCAATCTCACAACTCACTAAACAACAACACGAAACACTCAATTCACGTTAAAAAAAACAGCCAATCGACCAAACAAACCAAAGCAAAAAATTGAATCCTAAAAACTGAATTATAAAAAAACAAGAAACGTTTATAAGAAGCTTAATCAAAATGAAATGTAATTCTCACAACCCACTAACATCAATACAAAACACTAAATTCACATTTCAAAAACCAGCCAATCGACCAAATCACCAAAGCGAAAAAACGAATCGTAAACTGAATTATAAAAAACAAGACTCGTTTATAAGAAGCTTAATAAAAATAAATGTAATTCTCACAACTCACTGAAAATCAACACAAAACACTAAATTCACATTCCAAAAACCAGCCAATCTACCAAATCACCAAAGCGAAAAAACGAATCGTAAACTGAATTATAAAAAAACAAGCCTCGTTTATAAGAAGCTTAATCAAAATAAATGTAATTCTCACAACTCACTGAAAATCAACACAAAACACTAAATTCACATTCCAAAAACCAGCCAATCTACCAAATCACCAAAGCGAAAAAAGAATCGTAAACTGATTTATAAAAAAACAAGACTCGTTTACAAGAAGCTTACTAAAAACAAATGTAATTCACACATCAAACATATCCAACCGAATCTCTAATGAACTAAAAATAACACAGATAACAAAATTAAACAACATATTATTTTAAAAAATGCAGTAACAGAAGCTAACCGGGCCGAGCTGAAGATGAAACAAGAGATAAAAAGAAAACGAGAAGCCATAATAGAGTAAATCTCAGCATCTTTTAAGCTTAAGTTTAAGCCTTCGATTCACTTCCTCTGTGCTTTCTTTTGCTCTCTCTCTTCTTTTTTTTTGGCTATGGTCTCATCATTTTCTCACATTCTCTTTTTATCTTTTATTATTATTATTTCTTGCTTTTTTAGAGAGAAAGAGCGTATGTATGTGTTTATGCTGGGGACGTGATTGCAGCAAAAACTGTTGGGAATTTAAAAAATTTCTTCATTAAGTTGACTAAATAGAGTTGGAGATAATCAGCGACAGGTGGGTTTTGTCAATGTTAATGGACCCGTCTAATCAGACGGTGATGGAAGTGGGTTACGAAATGGTGGGGCGGTGGAGATTTAGTGGCGGGGCCTGGTGGTGGACTGGTGATGTGAAAAAAAAAAAAAAGGGGGAAGTTTTTAGTTGATTTACTATAATGCCACGTGATATATGTATTTGTGAAAACAAACTCGTCGATGAAAGGCACGTGACTACTGACGAGTAGAACTGAAAAAGGAGGGAGGAAAGGAAAATTTTGTTGAATTTACTTAATTGACCCTATGATGTTTGTTTGACTTTTTGATCGGACGGTTGAGGGTAATGGTATGATGGTCAGAGAGAGGAGTTGCTTTGTTGACTTTTGACTTTCACTTGGGCACGATTTGGTGCGCAATCCGCGGAGTGTTGTGTGCCACAGTAATGCCTTTATCGACAAAGCAACTTAGAAATGGGGTCAAGTTATGATTTTTTTTTTTCCTTTTGGTTAATTTACTATTTTGTATCCGGTGTAATTCCAATGTTTAATTTTGTATTTAATTTTTTTTAATTTAATACTTAATTTTTTTTAATGTTTAATTTGATTCCCATACCAAACGCTATCGTCTAGGCCAAGGTCGTGGTCAAGACCTTGGCCCCTTAATAGAATTGTATAATTGTTTGGAAAATTTGTATTTTTCGACCCATTAAGAAATTAACTCATCAATTTAAGTCATTTTAACTCAAAATATTTAACTTTGGCCCTCTTATTTTTTCAATTTTAAAAATAAAATTAAAATAATTGCATGGTGTTACTTATTAACAATGTATGAAAATTTTATAATAACAAAATTAAATTCTTAAAAATTATGTAGCCGTTGACTACTAACTCTTCCTAATATTTTGACTAGCCTTATATATTATTTTGATTAAATATATATATAGAGCAATTATTATCGATATTTAGTTGGCTGGGAAAATAGACAAGCTTTTAAATTACTCACCCAAAGGACCCTTCTTCAACGAAATTAGTTAATGTTGAAATAATGCAATTCAATGTGTGTTAAAGTTAACCTACCATAGCATTTATGATGTTTAATTGTTAATGTTAACCTATATTATAATAATTATTGGATTGAAATGTGTTGAGGACCGACTCGTATAAGTAAGAAATAAGTAAAATAAAAAAGATTAAACACACAGATATTTACATGAAAGATTCATTCGAAGAGGATAAAAACCACAGACAAAAGAGGTTTCAGCTTTTTACTAAATGAGTAAATAAACGATAGTACAATATGGAGAAAATAAACCTAAATGTACTAAACATGCATTACACTCGGGAACAAAATTCTCTCAATAGTTTGCATGAAACTCTCACAAAAAACTCATTTGCGACTACATCTAGTCGCTCCGAAAAGAAAAGACTTTGTTGATTGACATGTCAAAACAGGAATACAATAGCCCTTTTAAATAGGTTTAGATTAGAGTTCTAATCATGCTAAAATATCATTGGAATAATTAGAGTCAAACTGAGAGAAGCAGTCCTGCTTGAAGTCTAAAACGTGGTTGCCAAATAGGAGAACACATCGTGACGTGTCAGCTCTCCTCATCACGACGTCGATGCCGCATTTGCTTGGGGTTTTCATCGCGTCATCCCAACAAACCCTACCTGTTTTGACCCTTCTTCGACTGTTCGTTGATTGTTGTCTTAAGTGCATACAAACTTACCGATAAATGCGAGCCCTCACAAAATAAAATGTAAATAATTTGTAATAAATATATATATGATCCGTATCTATTGCCGATATTTCCTTATATGGAATGGAATTTAATGGATTTTTTTTTATTTAATTGACTTTAAAAATAAATTATTTTATGTATTTCGAGAAGATAGGCCTGGGGTTGGGGCGGTGTATTGTAAATTTGTAACACATCTGTCGACTTAACCATGACAGGGTTGCATCTGCATGTTGTAATTAAATTACGATTTAACATTAAAATCGTGTTTCAAAAGTGAATTGGTAATTAAATTTTGGTATACTTATTTATAATTACAATTTTTTAATTTTTAAGGAGTAATTACATAAGTAATAATGAGAAACTATTTTATGGATCATTCCCACCCCATCATCCATAGTCTCTTTCCAATTATTTAATGACATTTCAACAAATTTTCTATGTCATTAACACATAATATTGGTACTTTTTTTATCCTGAACCCTGATCTTGGAACCCTAGGTTCGGGTTCGAGGTTTAGGGCTCAAGGCTCGAGTTTAGTAATTAGGGTTCAATATTTTGGATTCAGGGTTTAGGGTTCTAGCTAGTACGAGGTTTAGGGTAAAAAATTACTCAAATTATGTGTTAATGACATGGAAAAAATTGCTGAAATGTGATTGAATTATTGGAAGGGACCATAGATAGTGGGAAGGGTCCATAAAATAATTTTGGGTAAGTATACTCAAAGTCAATTTTAAAAAAATTATTTTTACACATGATATAAAAATTATATTATAAACATGGATATGAATTGAGTGTTTGGGATGATTATGACAAATAATTAATTTCTTATATATAAGTCCTAAAAAATTATATTATTAAAAAATTATGTTTTTTTATAAAATTATAACAAAAAATAATATTATTTAAATCCTAAAATATTATTATAAAAAATTAATTTACATATTATAAAAGTGTTATAATATATTTATTTATAAAATTTTATGGACAAGAAGTTTGGACATAATTTATTTATGCGTTCATGCTATACATTATAAAAATAATAAATAATATAGTTATTCGTAAAAAAAATGTTATAATTTTTTATCATAACTTACTTATAAAAAATAGCTTTCTAAAGTTATGACAAAAAATTATATTATTAATAAGAAGTATTACGAAAGTTATTGGAACAATTTATAATTTTTTTTATAAATGTTATATATTAAAATTTTGATATTATTTTTTATTTTGTTTATGTATTATAAAAATGGGATATAACCTAGCATACGTCTTTCTTCAAATTAAATTTATATATGTTTTTATAATTAAAGCTAAATACTATTTGGACCGTAAACACAAATATTATAAGGTTGGTGTTAATGATGTAAATACAAAGTTTTTCTTACACCATATCATGGGGTATGATACCATTTGAGAGAATGGTGTCAAACACAATCACCATAGACAGCTCGCGAACTCTTTAATTTGAAACATTTAATATTTGGAAAATGTGGTTGAGAAGACATTTGTTATTTAAAAAAAAAAAATTATTTTTTATATTAACAATATCACCTCAGTATAACAAAAAATAAACAACGTTGGATCGTACTGGCATGTTGCATATTTCATAACTTAAATCATAGGTGGAATTGAGATGATTCATACTTCGAAAAGTACATGGAAGAATGAGATATTGATAATTTTAACGATGCAGATTCAAATTCAGATGATGAACTCGGTCAATGACCAACATATGATAATAAAGAGCACGTGTTAAATATTAAAGAGAGAATAATCTAACAAACATGCACTAGACTAATTAGATAAAATTGTATATGATATGTATTTTTTTATTATTTTTACTAATAATCGTATTATCAACTATTTTTTTTATAATAATTTGAATTTTAGGATTCAATTGTTAATATAATTAAAATTCTTCGATTAAAATTGTTATTATGACATTTTAAAATTAGAAAATAACTCATTCGATAGTCGTGTAACAAAAAAATGATATTGTAATAAACTTGATTTTAATAAAAGAATTTTAATAATACTAATAATTGGACTTAAATTTAAAAAAAAATTAAATCTTCTAAAATAAAAATAGTGGACTAAATTCTAAATATATAAAAAATACAGGAACCAAAAGCATATTTTAACCTTCTTTATATGAATTAGATTCTTTATACGCAAGAGATAAGGATCATATTTTAACATTCACAAAGTCGGCTTTTCTTAAAAGAAATTTAGCCCAAGAGCATTGCAATTGCAAAGCAAGCCTGGCTAGGGTTGAGGGGAAAATTATCAATTTGATTTTGATTTTATTTATGTTAAAATTTTTATTCACATGCAGTTAATTATGTTTTATTTAATTTATAGTTAATTTTATATTTGAATTATTGAAAAAAAATTAAAAAAAATATAAAAATTATTTAATCCAACTTATTTGAATAAATAAAATTTAATTTTGTTTCATTAATTTTGTTGTTATTTTATTTGGTTAACTTTAAATATGATCTTATCAAAGTGTTGAATGACTACAAACACGTGGACTATACGCTGTCTATACATAACCTTATATACCTCGCACTTGTCACATGAAACTTGTGGGTTATATAAAATTTCCCCTTATAAGTTATGACTTAAAAGGTTTCTCATTATTTCTCTCGATATTAGAGAAATCATAATAGCTCTTCTCTCTCATCTCTTAAAAGATCATTTCTATTTCTTAGTCTTCAGGTGAATCGTTATTAATTATTGACCCCTATTTTTTCATCAATATCTTTTATATTCGATTTGCTACTAGTTTGAGGTTTTTTTTTTTTTGGTGAAAAATAAAACAAAGTTGCATCAAATCAAATGCTAAAAAACGTTAAATGCTTTGTCTTGTTGAAGAGCCATAGACACAGTCTCAGGAGACAATTCAAAAATCTATAAGCTTGTTTGCCATGTAAGGCTAATCTTTACCAGCAATCCTTAGGTGCGTATCTGATCTCCCACTGTCCTTCAGAACTCAAAATTCGTTGAATCCTTCTGAGTAAGGTAATACCTTGGACAAAACTTTAACCACCTCTAGGTTGTCTCACTGAATTATTTCAAAACTGATTTGAACTGAACCGTTGTCATTCATGAGGTTAACTATTGTTGAAGTTGAAAATTTCAGAGTATCTACTATCTAATATCTATCGGTCAAGCTTCACCCCATTAGCACAAGTTTAATCACCATTCATGGCTGATGATGAATCATGTATAAATGAGCAGTGATAATTATATAATGGTGCTAAAAACCAACTGCCGTTTTATTGCTGAATTTAACCCAAACAGTGAATCAACAGTGATGAAGTATAGTATATAAGGTCTCTCTATGTAACTTTTATTCAACTACACTAACTCTGAAAGGACCAAACAGAAAAGAAACAATAGACTCGAAGTTAATGTAACTTGATACTACTTTCTTGTGACCCTGTATGTGGTTTCGTAGTCGGCCTCACAGCATGACATTCCCTGCATGGGGAAACGAATGATAGAAGCAGTTTCTGCCCAAACCATGACCTAGACGCACTCTGCTCCTTTTTACCTTGATTCGGTTCAGGAGAAACTCTTTGGTGATCGGTGGCATGGTTTTCAATCGACACTTTGCTACTGCCGAGCGGATTCGTACCGGAAATGAACTCGAACTCTTGGTCATCTTTATTGCTGTGATAGCCTCTGTGGAGAGGAGGCTTGGATTGTTGATCTTGAATGCATACGAGGCCAGCAAATGAGAGTGAATCAAGTGAAGTATTATCAGCTGCAACATCCATGGAGGTCCTGTTTTGCTTGTGGGTTCCCATTGATTTTGTTGTTGATTTGGGTTCTTAGTCCCGAAGGTTATATAACATAAGGTTCCTTTGGGATATTTTGGACCAATGTCTTTGTTTTGGTTTATTTGTTTGGTGGATTTACCGATGAAACAGGGGGAAGTAAAATAATGAAACAAATATGTCTATTTTATTTATTTATCTTTTTATGATAACGAATTCTAAATGCTTCTGTTTTGATGTTATTTGACATGGAAACAATTCTTTGCACTCATTTGCATGAGCTTGCAGGCTGGTTGAGACAAATTTTTGTTTATTCATGATGAGGAGAGGTCGCTCTCAGGGTCAATTTCGAACCTTCAATGGAGGTATTGTTCTTGAAGTGTTTATGTTCGATTTTAATTTTGATTTTTTATCTCTCGACTCTAAAGAAAGTCTCTAAACTCCGTAAACCCCTTTGAACTCTCTACAAAATCGAGAGAAAATGTGACTCCTCTTATCAATTCACTATTCTCATCACATATTCAATTATGGGGGTTTAAATGGTTGGATTCAGTAATAAAGAATTGCAATTTTTAAGTGTTTCCATTAATATATATATATATATATATATATATTGAAGGTTGGGTCAAAGGAACATACAAAAATTTCATCCAGCAGGCCTTGTACGCTTCAATGGCCCAATCATTTTGGATGGGAAGACGCAATTGAAATCTTATTCAGATTAAATTGGTCCTAAATATGCATCGATTATTAAATAAAGGAATAAAATTCATATATAATTTCGGTTAAATATGTAATGTTATACATGAATTATGATTTTATATTTAAAATCTTAATTTGATTTAATTTTCATAAATTATTAACATAATTATCGATATAATACAATTTTATATTTACATATAACATATATATTCAAATAACATCAAAGAATTGTTTATATACACTTGAATATATACACTTGAATTAAAATCAAAGTTCATGTACAGGGGCAAAGCTAGCAATTCATTATTCGGGGGCAAAATTTTAGAACTTTGGGGGGCCAAAGTTAAAAATTTTGTTAAAAAATGACTTAAATTGAATACTTTATAACTAAAAGGGACTAAAAGAGATATTATACCCCTTAGTTAGGGGGGCCAAGGCCACTACCTGCCCCACTAGCTATGTCCCGTTTGTGTATAGTTTTGAGATTTATCTCTTAAATAAAATTAAAGGTTGATTTTCTTTCGCTATTATTAAGATAAGTATTTTTAAATTAATTTTAGAATGATACAATATATTTTGATCCGAAAAATATAAAAATATATTTTTTTATACAATATTAAGATGATAGGATTTGACCTCATATCAAACGATAATAAAGCTTTAATCAACGTTGTATGCAAATCAAGACAATTATAAAAATTTTCAATAAAGAAGATAATTATAAAAATATGTTGAACATGTATTTGCATGCATGCATTTATATATCAAATAAATTAAATTTAAACCCCAAAACTAAATTTGTATTTTTTATATTTATATTTTGTTTGTAATTTTTTTTTGTGCATTACAAATTAAAAGAAAATGTAATTCCATTGTTATTTATCCCTCAATTGTAACCAGGAGCGAAGCCAGGGGGGCTGGCATGGCCTCGGCCCCCCCTAAAAAGTAATATTTCTATTTAGGCCCTTAAAATTTTTAAAAAATTTTAAATTAGTAAAGGTAAAATTGCACTTTGGCCCCCCTGAAATTATAAAAATTCGATTTAATCCTTTACAAATTATAAATATATAAACTATAAAAAATTAAAATTTCATCCGGCCCCCCTAAAAAATTATCCTGGCTTTGCCCCTGATTGTAACTTGTAATCTTCTACTTTCACTTTTAAGTTTTTGTTGAGTTTATGAACTATAGTTTTCTACTTTCACTCATTACAGATTTTGATCATACCTACTTTTTGAGCATATATACTTACTCTTCGTATATCATATTGATCTCCCTAAATTTACAAGTTCTGATTATATTTGTTCTTTTTTTTTTTGATACAATGCTTAGAACTATTCATAGCCTCCCTAACCCATGAATAAAAGGATAATGCATTCCAACACATTTGAACATACATACTCCTGCATTGATAATGCGTTCCTTATAGTGCACATACTCGACTCATCTATGAAAGAAAAGGAACCTTGGGCTTATTTGTTCCAACTTTATTTTCCAAAAAAAGAAAATCAAAATAAACTTTAGTCAATTCATCAGATTCTGGAACACAGCAATATCAACCGAGAGACATGAGTGGGATTGGGAACCACGGGCCACTCTCTAAACGCATGACACATGGCTACAACTTTTCATGCTTATAATGCAGCTGCAATTATATCAATTACTTCATCTAATCACAGGATGCTTCTAATGTTTATTATGTTTTGATCATAATATCAAAGGAAACAACTAATGGTTAAACCCTAGAAATCCTAATAATCTCTGGGTGTTGAAGGTTGGAGGCAGTTCACTTGGTGGATCGAGAGTCATAAGTGACGAGGGGATTGTAGAGAGTTGATGATTTCATTCGTGTCCCTTGTCATGGGGTTTTTGATGATGTATTTAAAGGAGACACTCATAAGTTATCAAGAGTCATTTTGATAAGATTATCCAGAGATTTGACGAAGGGTATATGTTTTAATGGGTGGGTATTGTACCACCCATCTGGTCTAGTGGCAATTTTAATTATATGAAGCACTCTAACCGGTGTTCATCATTTTTCTCGGTTCTTGTTAGTATTATTGAAGCTAGGGTTAATTGCATAAGATGTTATCAAACTATTGATCACTAAACATTAAAACATTGTAAATGAGTTTTCAAAATCTTTATATCGTATCACTCAATTTTCTATTAGCCTAATTGTCAGGTTGGGCATTAAGCTCTAATTCAGACATGATGAGGAGTATAATTAAAACACATTGATCAAATCTTAAGTGTGTTTATACCTACTGTCCCGGGATTAGAATGCGCAACCTATGACACCTACCATATAGATAACTTTAATCTATTGTGTTGAAACCTAAACTGTCCATGCAATGAATGTATATGTTTAATTTTTTGGTGAATAAAATAAGCTAATTACATTAGAGGTTTTTCTATATAAATCAAGCTATCTTCTCTATCAAAAGTCATTTTAACTATGCAATCTGTGTTCTTATTGCTATCTCTAGGCACATGCTGTAGAAGCCAATTCCCAACCTTCATCAAAAGCTGCTGAATCCGATTTCAACTAACATTTAATATTTAAGTCGCTGATTAAAGAACCTAGTTAATATAATATTGATATTTTGATAACTTAATTAAAACATTTTAAAATTTAAGACAATAATTTCAACTACCGGAATTTAAATCCTGTTAACGTAATTTCTCCTCTTCCAATTTATAACTCGACTCAGAATCAAAAAGGGACTGTAACCAAGGACGATATTGAACACAATTCTGTCGACCAACCGTTCAAATTTGGTATATGATGCAAAGCAACAAGAACAAAACAACAAACGCTTTCGCTGTAGTATTAAACAGCCTTCGATATTCCAATGGGCAAAGCAAAAAGGAAAACGATGGTCGGTACGTAATGCTACTGTTTTATGCTCTCATTATTCTCCATGATAGATTCGAGATAAAAATTGAAGATTTATGAGAGAGATCCATTATTTCAAAAAGAAAAAAGAAAAAGAAAAGCTTGTTTAGGTGGTTTTTAAGACACTAACATGTTAGAAAATTCCAACTGTCAACTCCTTTTTTTAACTGTTTCTCTATTTGACATATGAAAAAACAGCAGTTACCTATCACCAACGGCGCAAGCTAGAGTAGATGTTGTTCATGTGAAAAAAATTTAATGCGACTTTTGATTATGACACATAAAAAGACACCCCTTCCCTGTCGGAAATTAATTTGGTTGTTTTCTTTTTCCTGTTTAAGGATGAACTAAATGAAATATGATTTCACTGTTTCAAGTAAGGTTTTGGTGTAAGAAAAAACTAATAATGAAAAAAGTTTACCTCTTATTTAGGTTTGATCCAGTTCGGCTTTAAATTTAATCGGAGCTCAATGTAATTATTAGAAGATTTCAAACAAAGAAAATAATCTTTTGAGGTATTTTTAGCCTCTCTTTTTTTTTGTTTTTCTATTTATTTGTTGACAATCTATATAAAAATGGGTTAATATATTATTCAGTATCTGAGTTTGGTATCAATACTCAATTTGATACTTGAGTTTGTTTTTGTTCCAATTTGGTTCTTGAATTTGGTTTCTATGTTCAATTTCATACTCAGATCAAATGGCATCATCTGGTCCAAAAAATGTTTGACACGTAGATATTTAAGATACAAATTGAGCATTGAAGCCACATTCATGTTCTTACCTAAGACCAAAAAAAAGAAAATGCAAGCACCAAAGTGAGCAATATTGAAACTAAACTTAAGCACCAAATTGAGATAACAGAATCTCAGGTACCAAACTGAATATTAAAACTAAACTCAAATACTAAATAATATATTACGCGATAAAAAATTAATCCTAATGTTATTACTTTTTTCATGAAAAAGAGTAAGAATCACACAATGCATGTAAGGAAACAAAAGCATACAATAAAACCATTAAAGCAACCAAAAGAAACCCACAAATTAAGAAGCATATATGAAGGCATTACATACATAAAAGATATAATAGTAGAGCAAGCATGAAAAAGGTGACATTATTATAGGGGTAAAATTAAGATTGACAGAAGAGAGAGAGCATGCTTAACTAGTAAATTCCATATAGTTACATGATCATTTGGGAAAGTCCATTCCCATACATAGGATCATATTAAATTCAAGACTGAATTGACTCTTTTTTGCATATATATATATATATATATATATATATCTTAGGCTTGCCTTCTTAGCTAGTTTTAATAATTTGAGCCTTCTCCATGATATTCCGATGAACTTTTCCGACGGCGCTCGTTGTGTCCGGCCAAACGTCGTCGACAGCTCCTTTTTGTTTCATCAAACTCTGATAACTCATGGAACCTGCATTAGCATCACCAGTTTTAATGCTATATATGAGAATGAACCTATTTAAAAGAAAATGAAATGTAATTTCCTAGAAAATACTTTTTTTTTATATAATAAATAATGATAATATCAATGCTTATTGAATCTATCTAGTCTAATGGTATACTGCTGTTAATGTCTATATATATATATATATTATGAAAATAAAAGTGGGCTTCTTTTGTACAACCTTTGTCAATGATACTGTATGTTTCACCATATATATAATACAAAATTTATTTATTTTTAAAAGGATTTTCCTAACTTTTATTTTGAAAAAACTTTGTTTAATTTTTTTTTTAAAAAAAAAAGCATAAATGAGAATTTGATAGGATTTATTGTGAGGTATTATTGCCTATGCTTTTAAGAAGTCTGTGTACTATGTAGTACCCTTACAAATAATAATAATAAGAATTCATGAATAACTATAAATAATCACAAAATTAGATCAATGATTTATAAGTAAAATGAAGGAGACATCTAATTAAGGTAAGAAAAATTGCAAAAAATCATGGATTCAGACATCAAGATATAAAAATAGAACTAAAATGTTTGCTTAGAAATAGAAATTAAAAGCAGACATAATCACGGTTAAAGTGATGAAATTGTTAGGTTAAACCGTTAAAAGTCTATGACAGCAGTTAAAGAATTAGGGTTTTGTTTGAAACCTGCTACATTGTTGACAAAAGCGTTGATGGATCCCAGCAACTAGAACCACAGGAGCCTTGGCATGGAACTCACACACCTTATGTCGCCGATGGTACCGTTTGGCATCGGTCATGTCGGCAGTGCAGTTTTCGACCTGACAGGCGGGAAGACAGGAGCCTCCGACCACCGTACTGGACCCTCTTTTGCCTTTTTTCTTCTTGTCATCGTCACCAGTAGTACTATTATCCTCGTCCTCTTCTTCTTCTTCCTCCTCCTCCGCCATTTCCTTCAGTCTCCTTTTCCCTTCAGCTTTGCTTGTTGCCATTTCTGGGTTTTGCTTAAAAAATCACAAAAGAAAAGAGGAGATGAATGAGATGAAGAGGTTTTCTATGAAGAAGAAGAATAAAAAAATAGTCTCTTTGAGAGATAATAAGGTTAAAAAAAAGGGAGAAAAAGAAGAAGAAGAAGAGGAGAATCATGTATGAGGACCATAAAGTTCCATTTATGTCCCTGTCAGCATTAGTTCAACAGTTAAAAAGTTTGAAAGCTCTAAGGAATAAATTTTAGTTCACAGGGGCTTAATCATAGCTGTACAAACCATAATTTTTTACCAAAGTCCACTCACAGTAAATTGTTTCAACTTAGACTATCTTGGGAAGTTCAGCATCCGATAATTAGTCCACAACTTGAGGTTTATTGTTATTCATCTCTAAACTTAATCCTTTACTTTTACAATATTATTAATCCAGAAAAGAAATTGTATGAAATTGTGATTTCACGTCATCCTTATCCCTTTCCAATGAGAGAATGACAAATCAGATTTTTACTCTTGATTTTCAACCTTTTCCTCCTGAAAATCCAACTAAAAATACTAAAAATCAGGAGTAAAAATCTAATTTGTCATTCTCTCGTTGGAAACGGATAAGGATGACATGAAATTACAGTCTCATACAATCATTTCTCTATTAGTCTATTAGTTTATTGTTATTAAGACACATAGTTTATTATATATATGACTAAAGTATTTTTTTATGTATGTTTTACGGTCTAAGAAGGCTAATTCTTTTAGGGTTCATGGTTATTCCTCCTAGTAATGTTGTCTTCACGGTTGAATATGAGTTCATTTTTTAAGAGTGCAATCTATCTTACCACCAATATTGTCAGGGGTGAAGCCAGAACAATTTTTTAGAGGGGGCCGAATAAAATTTTAATTTTCTATAGTCTATATCTTTAAAATTTTTAAAGTATTAAATTGAATTTTTATAATTTTAAGGGGGGGCAAAGTGAAATTTTACCTTTATTAATTTAAAATTTTAAAAAAATTTAGAGGGCCTAAATGGCAAATTTTTCATTTTAGGGGGGGCTGGGGCCCATGCCAGCTCCCCTAAAATCGCCTCTGAATATTGTTAGAATCAGACTGGACTAGTCGAGGTAAGCCATTAGACGGTGGACCTAGGAACCGATACTAACTAGTTGAGCTGTGAAAAAAGGGTTGAATCAGATTTTTTATATTTTAAATGTTTTAATAATTTATTAATCGAACCGGTTAGATCGATTAATCCAATGAACTAATGATCTGACCAATTCAACCACCAGTCCTATTTTGAAAACCCTACTTGCCACTACGCCTAACACAATACATCACGCACTTTTATTTATACAAAATCTTTGTCACTCCCCTCATCATATAGTTTATATATATTTTTTGATAGAGTAAGTATATATAATTGACATGTACCTGTAGACTTTTATTGACTTTTAATGCAGAAACACATATATACAGAAGGTAACTATATCACATTAAAATATTGTCAGAATATAGTGAAAAACATCACCCTCAATCAAATATTTGAACCAATGAGGGAAAAAAAGATTAATTTTTCTTCTTCATATTTTCTAAGGCAGCTTGGTTTGTCCAATCACAAAGCAAGAAACTCGTCTCGTTTCCAAAAAGCATTAATGGAAAAAAAAAAGGAACCCAAATTTTGGCAAAGACAGATTTATCCATATCAGTTGTTGGTGTCCTTGACTTGTTCAATACTGCATATAAATTATGGGTTAAATTTGGACAGTCCTTTTCATAAAATGGGGACAGTTTTTGCTGGCAAACATCTAAAAGTTGTATTAAATGAAAGGGTTAAAACCCCATTGTAAAGAAAAACAAATGGTCCAATGAAGTTAGCTTTTATATATATATAGTCTTTATAGCAGCCTATTATAATTTCTCACGATGGCCTTTTGTTTTTTGCATTGTTGTCTCAAATTGGTGATAGCCAACGGGGTTGCAGATAAGTGGGAACCTAGCTAACTTAACTAGGCCTCGTGCCCCGGTTACTACGACTAGTTCCATGGTCGAAAAAAACAGGACCACAACCATCATCTCGTACGTACATTATCGTGTAGATTGGTCCCCATTGTCTAATTGTACGAGGTCATGGTCAGCTGCATCAAGTTGAGTCAATTCGATTCCAGGGAACCATGCGCAGTTGGGTTCACGTTGTTGTCAGCTTCTGTACTATAGGACCCCCCATGCATTCATTATACATGGTTGCCCTATTACCCTATCATAGTTTCCAACACATTGATAAATACATGCATATACATATATATAAATGAGAGATTTGTGTTTAGATCACAACACTATAACAATGAGATTAAAATAAAATATGTATTATGATTATATGCAGTAGCGAATTAAGAAAATCTTTTAGTGGGGGTCGGAATTGAATTATAAATTTTGAGAGATCAAAATATAATTTTATCATTTATTATTTTACGATTTCATCAACTTTGAAAGGACTAAATAGGTTAAAGTGCAATTTTATCATATATTAACTTAAAATTTCATTATTCATAAAGAGACTAAATTTTCATTTTTGGGAGATCAAAGTCCCTATCTGCCCCTGATTGAAAGATGTTAGATTAAATTTTATATATGTATAATCAAGTGCACATATTGCACTTATAGAGAGAATATTCGTATTTATATCTTGGAGAAGAAAATATTAAAAGGGATAATTACGAATTTTGAAAAATTAATATTGACGGAATTAAAAAAAATATTAAATCGAATGGTATGGACGGCTCAAAGTGCTAAGGCAACCACAACGATGGATTGGAAACCTGGATTACGAAGTTGACTTGTAGGTACCAGGAGAAGAATAAACGAGGACAACTTTAATAGGTGAAGAATCAATAATTTGCTAACTACTATTTTCCAACAGGAAAAACAGAAAAAGAAAATAATTTCTACTATTTTTTTTGTGAATTCCAATATTCCTTTTTCAAGATTTTGTAATTTTTTTTTTCTAAAAATAAAGGACCCAAATTTCTAGTTAAAAACAAGATCTAAAATTTGAGATAAATTAGAATTTATTATTTATAAAATTTAAGTTATAAAATTTAATTTTTATTTTATTTTTTTAATGGAACTTTGATTCAAAAGTTGTTTAAATTTAATCTTTGACGGATGCGGCCCATTTAAAAGCCATCGGGGCTTGATATTGAATGGATTTGGTCTTGGATATGGATGCAAGTTTAGAGAGTTGCTTGCTTGATATTACTTGAGAGTTGATCAAAAGATGTTCGAGACTCGATTTTGAGTTGATGACGTAGACGTGGAATTTCTTTTGCCGTCAAATTATTGAAACTTTGAGGGCTGAGAAATTTCAAGCATCTTCAATGACCAATTTTTCGAATGTATGGCTTTTTTTTTTTATGTGTATGAATGCAGAGCAATACTTTTAGCTACAGTTGATCTAAAGAAATTTCACCAACTTCTTGAAAAACTTGATGTTGAGTTTCGTTGGTAGGAGTTTTGTTGTTTTCATTAAGATTTTCAATCGAAGACATCATGGAAGCAATTTGATCATCCATTCCTTTTATGCATGTAGCAGTGGAATATTTCAAAACTTTCACGACAGAAGCCACTTGTTTCTCAAAGGAAGCAACGCTAGTTGTCATCATAACCACAAAGTCCAACTTTGATGATGAGTTATGGCAACGTGTTTTTGCATATATTTATTCTTCTAACTTTTGAGTTGAGGAAGACTTGAGATTTGAATTGTGTTGACGAAGTTGTTCATGCGAATCATGGCAATTTTTGATCAACTTAATCTTTAAAAAATATATCAACTTTCAAGCCGAAAATAAGACTATCAAAGAATTTTATTTATAAAATTTCAGTTACAATCTTAAGATAAATCCTTTGGTTTTTCTCTTTAATGGAATTTTGATTCAACAGTTGTATAGACTTGATTTTGGATGATGCAATTCACTTCAAAAGTTGTCGAGATTTGGTTTAGAAAATGAGTTTGGAGAGTTATTTGCTTGAGAATTGATTTAAGGATCTACAAGACTTAATCTTGGGTTGATAAGGTTCAATCTAAGTGTCATCGAGACCTGATCTTGAAGAACAAGTTTTATCCCATTTGTGTTAAAAACATGATATGGAGGCCCCTAATTAGGTACAAGTCCGAGGCATTATAGCTAATTTAAATAGGAAATAATTGGTCAATCCAAGGTCCTTGTTTTAGGGTCCTCCAAAACCCAAATGGTTGCACACCCAAGATGGAAAATTCTTGGTTAAATCCACATACTTTCATGCTTTTGAAAATATGCAAACAAGACATACCAACACAGCAAATCAAGAGAACCCAAAACATATATTTTAAAGAGCTTCATTGTAACACTCACGTTAGAGAATTTTTTTTAAAAACCAAATCATCAATTTGTAACTTGGAGGTAGAACTACTAATGGGTCGGGCCGAGTCTAAGTATGATATTAACATATTTTATGCTTGCTTAAATTCGGTCCAAAATGGGCTTAAAATTTTGCACAAACCTACTTATGTTTGCAAAAGATTAACCTAAGCTCATTTTAGACCCGTCCATAATTTTTTTAATTTTTATGTTTTTATTTATAAAATTTTTTATATTGTCATCTTAACATTATTTTAATATTTACATTAGAGTAGTATTATATATTTAGTATAGGTTTATTTTTTTTAATGTGTTATAAATTACATAATATAAAGTATTATAAACTTAAAAACGGATCGGTCGGACTCGAGCATTGAATGTTCAAGCCTGAGCCTGACTCATATTTTAAACGGGCCTATTTTTTTTATTTTTGTTCAAACCCTTCCAAATTTTGAGCGAGCCTTTGGGCCTATGCGGGTAGCCCGACCCATGAACAGTTCTACTGGGAGGTTCTCTAGTTAAACCATAAAAGCTAGAGCAGTTCTATCTTATTCGTTGTAAAAGACAGGGAACAAATTTCTACCTAAACCTAAAATCCTTCAAAGATAATAATTTAAGTTAGTGAATTAGGAAAATCCTTAACAAGTGGAGCAAAATTAAAGACGTAGGCAATTGAAATTGAACTTTTATAAATTATTGTGTCAATCATTACCATCCTTTTTCAGATTTTTAGAAAAGAGTTTTCGATTATCATTTCACCCTCTCTTAGTAAAATCGATTCCATCTAGCACAACAGATTTCTTAACTTATATAAAGTTGCGTAATCTCCTTTTATAATGTAAATATATGTACGATAAAGCTTAAACTCGAAATCTCAAAATTCAAAGTAAGTCTTCATTAAACATCTAATCCGCAATTTCAAGCTAATCTACATTTTTTTTCTTTTTTTTTCCATCACTGCCTATTACCTAACATTTGGCACTATCCAATCTAATGGAACAAATTATGATAACGATTTGGTGAAAAAAAATTCATTTTCATCCCTCAATTGATTAGGACAAATGTAGTTGAGCATTATAGTGAAAGACAATGACCCATTTTTCACAACTCGTAATCAATATTCTAAATGTAATATTCATACAATCTAATCCATATTACCAAATGTAGTATTCATACAATCTCATTCATGGTAATAACAGATTTGAACATGTAATAAACTGCTACAAGTTCAGACAAAGTCCTTTTGAAATGCACAATTTTGAGAAAAGGTTTATTTGTGGGTCACTTTGGAAGAGAAGGCTATTATTGTTGAGTCATAGCCCAAAACTACAAAGTCTATTAATATTTAATCCCTAATTTGACAACTTTTTTTCAGTTTAATTTTTAATTTTTTTTTGTTTATATTAATTTTGGAACTCGAATTCTTTTTTCAATTCCGGTTCATGCATCGTCATTTTAAAATTATATTTTTAATAAAAAATTTAGATGATGGCATGGCATAATTTTAGAGCACCATGTCCTCACAACATAGGCCAAAATTGAGAAAAGTTGTCAAGATGAAAGACTAATGTGGACAAAATAAAATTCAGGGGTCAAGTTGGGAAAAGTTGGACAAAATAAAAGTTGCCCGTATTAAATTTTTTATATTAACTTTTTATACAAAAACAAATTTAAGAAATATAACAATAAATATTTCCCAACAAATTAAAAATACATTAAAAAAATCTTTGTACTTAAATAACACTAAGATAGTTGCAATTTAACGAGCAAATACCTATAAAATAGTAGCAAAATTAACAATAAAACAAGAGTTTTACAGTATCCAAACAATAACAAAATAGTAGAAATATAATAACAAAACAACAGCAGTAAAAAAAAAGTTTAGGCCAATTCGAGCCGGGTCTAGGCAAAAAAATACTACTTGAGACTCGGCCCTTTAGAAAAAAATATTATTTTTTTATCAAAACCTATTTTTAGGCATATAATTTTACTCAAACCGTTTCACTTTTGGAGTAGGCTTTTGTATATGTAGTTGAGATTTTTGCCCTAATCCTAAAGAACGACAAGATATGGGCTAAAACATGCTTCTTCTTTTTTCAAAATCTACTAGGTGGTCTGTTATGGTCCATGGCCCATTGAATATAATGCATGATTTTATTTATTTTATTTTTAAATTTATACTTGACGCACAGATAATGTACAAGTCCATACACTATTAATTTGTTTAAAAAAATAATTATTTTCACTTTTCATAATTTAAATTTATTTTATTAATTTATTGATAATCTCTATTAATATATGGGCAGAGTGAATAGTCAATTTTGAAATTTGATATCCAAAATCCCTAACCTAATCAAGCTATGTTGTCTGTATATAAAATCATAGGCTTAACTGAGGGACCACGGTTCCACTATCACAACTAGCAATGTCCCATCACCATAACCAGAAATAATTAGGGTAAACTACATCTAAAGTCGTTAAATTATAAGTAAATTTATTTTTGATCACTTAATTTAAAAAATTTACAAGCTAATCACTAAACTATTTGAAACATTTCATTTAAGTTACTGAGCTGTTAAGATCGTCGTTGTATAGCCTTCTCTATTCTCACATCCGACACCAATTGAAAGGTTAAACTCCCTCCCCTTCTTATACAGTTTAGTTTTTTTTTTTCATGAAACAACTTTGAACGTCACAAATCTACGAACTAAAATCTGAATAAATTTCTTTTATGATCTCTGACACCGACCATTAGATTAGCTTGGATATGAGATATGTTCTGCTATCGTCAATGGGTACTGTTCCACCGTACCAATTGTTGACTCGTCGCTCGAAGCTAACCGACTGGACTTTAAAAGAAAGACTTAACAGTTTAGTGACTTAAACAAAAACGTTCGAATAGTTTATTGACTATTTGATAAGTTTTTGAAGTTGAATGACCGAAATGTAAACTTACTTATTATTTAGTGATCAAGTGTAGTTTACCCAAATAACTATAACAATATAACAAAACAGATAATAATTTTCTATATTAAATTCACTGCACATTATTTATTTGGTCCCATATTAAGGGGAACTTGACAATACATCAACCGAAATCACATGTCGTTAATGCGATTCGAGAATTGTTGAGCCGTGATTAGGATACCAACTTAAAACATGTGTATCGAAAATACAATAGACTAGTTGATTGCTCAGCAAAAACTGCAGAAAGAATGGGTATTAGCATTCATTGTCGATCTTAACCCTTTGATTTTGCTCTAAACGCCCTGCATGAAGACCTTAATGGTTTTTCTACTACTAGACTAATTGCTATGTAATAGTCTGTACTACTCTTTTTAAAAATATATATATATTGTCTGCATGTGATAATAACATATGAATAATTTACATATATAATTCTATATTTCATCCATTTTACGAATAAAGAAATTAGTTCATCTAATTTAATTTATTAGAATTTGATTATTGTATTTTATGGAAATTAAAAAAATAGTTTAAATGAATAACATTTTTAGACATTCCCATTAAATTATGGACTTGTTAATCCGTAGTTCAATAATTTTTATTTAAAAATGAGTAAAAATAACAGTTCGACAATTTATATGCAATAGATTATAAAAAAAAATTAATAATTCTAAGTTTTTATAATTACCAATAAATGAATTAACTTCTCAATTTTTATAAAATATGATGACTAAATTTCAACAAATTAAAACAGAAGGATTGACTTCTCAAATTTTATAAGATAAAAAATGAAATTCATATTTAGATCCAACTCTTGCATTGAAGTTATTGCCAACGAGGCATTGACTTAAGGGTAATATCGAGGTATTGAGAATTTTGAGTTCTAAAGTTTTTATGAGTGGGTTCTGTCTAAATTTATTACGATCTAGGTTGGAACATATTTCAATTTATTAGTTTGATCATGTTTTGTAATAATTAATTCTAGTGATAGTTATTTAGATATGTATTTTTTTTTAACTTGCAATTGTAATTATATTTATACTTATACTCGTAAAGTCACAATTACAAATAATATACATTCAAATAACTATAACTATAATTAAGATTATAAAACACAACAAACTAATAACTAATATCTCCGAACTTAGGGTCTGTTTGTTTGGCAGTAAAATGTTTTCCGGAAAATAATTTCTGGAAAATGATTTACTTTTCTGGAAAATGATTTACCAGAAAATATTTTCTGGTGTTTGGATGAATCTGTGTAAAATATTTTCATTGTTTGGCAGATTCTTCAAAATGTTTTCTGAAAAGTTGATTTTACATATATATTAATAAATTTATTTACATATTAATAATTTTTTATATTTTAAATTGTTTTTACATATATTGCAATGATTTATTATTTTATTGAAAACAACCAAAGTCAAATAAATTATTTGTAATTGTGTTACAAAAATAAAAAAAAAGGATTGAATAATTATAAATTAGTTTCCAAATCACAATTAATACTAGAAATATTATCCAAATGCATAATTAGTAGTACACCACATAATAACAATATTGTCACATTGTCCAAGTGCATAATTATATATTACACTACATAAAAGTATCAACATCTTCAACCTTCAAAGAAATTTTTGAAGCCAAATTTTTTATGCTTCTTACTTTTAACTAGAAAAGCTTTGGCTTCGATTCATGACTCACTAAATAATCAAACACAGAACACAGGAAGTCATCATCAAATCCTTCGTCCTCCATCGACATCACCTGTTCGTAAAGCCGTGGTGTCTTATCCGCAGTAAATTGCTCCAAAGCATTAGCAATTTTGCCAAGTTGTTCACCCACAAATTTAATTTGTTCATCGACGACACTTTCTTGAACATTTTTTCTTTTACGTTTGGATGTGCGGATGAAGATACATTTGTTCTTACCTCTTCACCTCTTCATTGTCGTAGTCTCAGACCGAATCTTGATTACCATCATCCAAATCTATGTCAAGAAATGTTCGGCAAAACTCCTGTTGCCATATCTTTGCCAACAACCAAAGCCATTTCATCATAATGATCAATGCTTTTATTCAAAAATGGTTCATACTTCTTGTGTGCTGTTGGATATTATACACAATTAGAATAACAAGTAAAAAACATTTGAAATAAACTTAACATATATATACATATATTACCATCATTTCTTGCATCATATGTTGCTCTATCACATGTGATCATTTTCATGTTATCATCCCATCCAAAAACCACTTTCACCTCGAATTTTGCATATAATCGCCACTTGCGATTTTCACATCCTCAAATGATTTTCCACATGTTTCGCATCGCATTGGACTTGAAATCTTTCGAAATAGCTTCACAACTCGATTAATAGAAACTGCTTTGAAAGCATTAGAAGGCTTATTTCCTTTCTGGGCCTCTCTCTGCTAGAATTTCAAGAAAAACATGTTCCATCGGTTTTGTCCACTGAATTGCTTGGAGGTCCCTTCTTTGTTGCCCTTGCCCATTCTACATTAATAATTGTCATTGTCAATCATTTCAATATCCAACAACCTCAAAACATAATAAATTCAATATCTAACAAGCTTAAAACATAATAAATCCAATATCTAATAAGCTTAAAACATAATCAATATCTAACAAATTCAAGACATAATAATTTCAAAATCCAACAAACTAAAATTTCAATATCATTATCCAACCAACATTAACAAAAAAACAATTTACTAAAACATACATAACATAGAAACAATAACCTTAAGCCCTAAACCTACCTAATATTTCTAGCCATATAATCACCCACATAGTTTGTGCAATTTCGTCTCTCTTAGCAAACCATTCTCTTGCTTCTTCTCTTTCTTCTCGCTCCGTAAGAGTTGGTATTATCAAATCGGACTCAGACTCCTCGTATGATCCTTGATTAAGTAAATCACTAGGATCAACTCCCATTATATGATTATGAATGATACAACAAGCCAAAACTATATCTACTTGAGTTTGAAAATTCCAAAATGGCAGGTTATTTAGATATTTTCTGCTAAGCAGAAATTACAAAAATATTAGGTAGATATTTTCTTGAGTCTTGGAGCAATAGAACTAGTGTCATGTTATTTAGAAAAGGAATTATAATGAAAAAATATAAAGGCGGTGAATGGGAGCACAACTTGAGAAAAAAATTGTCCTTCAAAATGAGCACCTATGTAGTAGCATAATTGAAACTCTACTTACAAAGGAATTACTGATTAGACTACGAAGATATACATATGAAAATGGAACAATTGCTTTGTGAATTCGATTCTCATGATGACCATTCTTGCAACCCAAAAAAACAATATATCCCGATTGTCCAAAGAGAAAAAGCAACATACCAAATCTAGAAGGCCATGGAAACCTCCACACGCTTCATTATGGTTTCAAGAGAGAAATCGAATTTCCTTACTATTTCCAGAGGTTAATTATGGTTTCAAGGTTTTTATTGTTGTAATTTTTAATATTAAAATAGTTAATATATTTTAATTTATATTAAATTTTTTGAATAATATTACTTTATATTAATCACATTAAATACAAATACATTAATTAATGAATTAAGAAAATAAACACATAACCGAATGTGATATTAGGAACTAGTAATCATAAAAGACCAAATTCAGCTAGGTATGTTCCTCTTTTGGGCACGCTAACATCTAGCAAAACTTCTCTTTAACTCTTATTTGAATTAAAGGCCAAATTCTTTCAAGCAGGCTAAATCCATCAGACAATGCAAAAATCTACTTATTGTCATTTTTCAAATGCAAAAACATGACCAAATTACCTTCAATGTATTTTCCTGCCAACACAAACATATAACTACACATGCACTCCTAGTATTATCTACATATTATATTTGATGCTTTTCAAGCATCTGCGATGCTTTTCAAGTGATTCGAGTGTAGTTGTAATGCAATGAGCAAGCAAAAATTGGAGTGAAAAGGAAAAACATATATTAACCAACTCAAATTGCAACTTCATTCAAATGGTGACCAAGGAAAAACATATATTAACCACTTACGGTTTCTTTGCCCGGATATGAATCTAGATACGTGATTTAGTTTAAGATGTTTCTCCTCTTTCCCGATAACCATATTAAAACAGACTCATCCTGAAAAATTAACAATCAACAATTTAGGCATTTATAAGGAAAAGATAACTCATATTTAGCGAAGACAATGACAAGTACATGATCAACGATGCATATATACAGAAGTGAGTGGCGGCATCCCTAGCTTCACTTTTTTATCTTACACAACTCTAATACATAACAAGTCAATAAGAAGTGAAAATGAGTTGTGATGGCAGTGGACTGTGTTTCTCACCATTTGAGCGAGAGTGAGGAAGGCCAGAGAGCGATAGAACAAAGTTATAGGAAAGTATAATGTGTTATCATGCGAGAATAGTTTGAAGTTCATTCGAGTATAATTAGTTTGTGTTTCCTAAGTTGGCAATAAGAAATACAAATAGCCTTCTTATCGCGAGCTTTGAACCCGATTTCTCTCTATCTAATACAAATATCTCAATCGGTTTCAACAACAAAGGAATAGCACCTAAGTTGGCAAAAGAGTTCTATTTTTGTGACCGTAGCGGCTTCGTTTATTCTCTTGTCTTATGCGTGTATTTTTCAACCGATTGGGTTCTACCAACTTGGAAAATCTCATTGTTTCAACTTGTAGCAAATTGGAAGAAATAATAGCAGAACCCCCAAAAAGAAGGAACAGGTGCCTTCAAAATTTCTCTTCCCAAGCAGCCAGATTAACTGTCGATTATGGTATAGAACATGGAGAAGATGGAGGAAGAAGATAACAGATCGGTTTTAGAAGAAACAGAGAGCGTTTTCACTGGTTTCAAAGAAGGGGCGAGTTTGACTGTCGTTGATAGCCATAGGTCTAACGAAGAAGATTAGGACGAAGGAGAGGAATAGAAAGCCCAGAGAGTGGTGGAAAAAATAATTTTGTGAAGAACTAACTAGAAGAAGAAGACAAAGAAGAAAAGGGTCTTAGTTCCAAACAAATTAAGAGAATAAACAGGAAATATGCCATACCTGGAGGGGATCAGAGATGAAATTTTCCAAGAGAGATTCCAAGATCCAAATCTGAGAAAGAGAGAAAGAGATTGGCTGAGAAAGAAAGAAAGAATGAGAAGGAATGAAGAAGGGAAGGAGAAGGAATGAAGAAGGGAAGGAGAACGTACCTGGATGGATAATGAAGGGGAAAGCTTTGGAAAATGTCTTACCGAAAAAAACTTGGTAAGACATTTTACAGGAATTAGGAAGACATTTTACCCGTGTTTGTAAAATGTTTTCCTTGGGGAAAACATTTTCCTTCAACCAAACACCGGAAAATCCTGAAAATATTTTCCGGAAAACAATTTCACCCAAACAAACAGACCCTTAGTTCAAAATAGATCTATACAAGACCCATACATGGTTGGATTTAAACTAAAATAAATCTAAATAGAAAACCCACACATGATTTACATAGAGTAAGACTCAAACTTGAGATATCAAGAAATATCCGGAGTGTCATTGGAGCCAAAGGAACGTTCCTCTCCACTCCCCCCTCTAATTTTGAAAAGCTTTTATTATGCATAATTTTGAAAATTTGAATTAGTCCCTTCAAAAATTTTAAAAAGTTTAATTAAGCCATTCAAAAGTTTTAAATTTTTTAATTAAACCCTTCAATATTTTTGAAGATTCTTATTAAACCCTTAAAATTTTGGAAAATTTAAATAGATCCTAATTTTTTTAAAATAAATTTAAATAGCCCCAAAACTCAAAGGCATGTTCTACCATAACCTTGTTTTTTTTTCTTTTTCTTTGGTACCCGTTTTACGTTACATGTTAAGGGTTTATGGTTGTCCATCTTAATTATCATCTTCAAAGTTTGAATTTGTATTTTCTTCTCGAGAATATAATATATTTTATCACTATAAATAACACTTATCGATAATGATATTCAGCTTATGGATATGATCTTATCTGTTCTCAAATCTCATATACTCCCCACTATTTCCCAATTAAAATCCTTAATTAACAACTAATCTCTTCGTAATAAAACTAAAAGTAAGTGCTTTTAATTAACAATTTAACAAAGGGGGGAATCTCAACATCACTCCCTCCTTCTCTAACCAAACAAATTGGACATATCTATAACCAAAAAAGAAAAAGGCATAAATTTGTAATAAAATAAAAATGTATGTAGCTGTCCCATCCCTCAACATTCCTAAGACCCCACGAAAACCCATAAATATTGTTTTTTTATATACCCTTAACCTGGCATTTCTGCAAATTTCCCATCTTAAATAGGGACCCAATTTCCAGGTTTGACTGTTAATTGATACTTTAAGAGTAAGTGGGTCATTGTTTTTTTAGTACCAGATGGATATTAAATAAGATGAGCTTGTTATATAAGTATTATGATTATTGGTCCATGTGTGTTTATTTTACATATCATGATTTAATTTGGTACCAACCATTCAAATTAATAAGGATAAAGTTTCAAAAAAGAAAAAGATGATTGAGAATTTGTGTAATTTTGGATAGGGCAAACCCATCATTACAATTTGTGGTGTTGATTAAAGTTTTCATGAAATCATGGTCCATTCTGATTTTCATGTGATTTTCCCTCTTTGTTTAATGGGTGTGATTATATGTCTAAAACAGTACGTGGCGGAGCCTGAAATTAAATTGTATATTTTTATGATAGTAAAAATATAATTTTTACTATTTTAATAATCTGTATCTTTATAATTTTTAAAAAGTTAAATTAAAATTTTATTATTTTTAGGGGTAAAGTATAATTTTATCATAAAGAGTCTAAATTAAAATTTTACCATTTTAGGGAGGACCATGGCTCCCTGGATCTCCACTATGCTCCGCCATTGAAAACGATATTAATAAGATAGAATTTCATTTTTGTTATTTGAATTAACAAATAAAAAAATTAATAATTAACTAAAATTATACTTAATTTTGTCAATAAATTTTTAATTTAGTGATAACTTGTTATTGACAGGTAAATCATAAAAATGACATTTTTAAGAGAAAACCAAGAACCGTTAACATATATTATATATAATATTAAAAAAAATTATTTATTTAAAAAAACTTATTTTTATTTAAATTAAATTAAGATAAAAAAATAAAAAGATGATTCTCGAATTAAAAGGAAATAAATTATATAAGGATAATTTTAAAATATATAGTTTTTGGGCACCAATAATATAATGTCTTAAGTGTAAAAGTTGTCGATTGAGTCTTAACTCGATTGACATGGACATTGTTGCTAATGAATGAGTACGTGGGTTTGAGTGCGCTGAAGCGCATTATCCTCCTATTTATGGGTTAGGGAGGGATTATGAGTAGTTTTAGGCATTGTGATAAAAAAAACAGATATGATTAGAACTTATAATAAGATTGTTGAATAAAAAAATGTAAAAATGTTATTATACACTCGTCCGTATTTAATATTTTCTCTAACTTAATTTAACTTTACTTAAAAAAAATTAAAAATTTTAATAAATAAACAAATATGTTTTCGTCTTTTATATTTTTTAAATCATCTTAGGATTTATTTAAAATTTTAATTATCTTTTATTTCATTGCTTTCAAATTGTGTTTTATTTTTATGCAGTCATTTTTTAAATTTCTAAGGCAAATTTTCTCTTCTTTTTTTTTTCTTTTTAAATTTCTATTTCTATTTTTAAATTATTAATCAAATTTCAGAATTTGATAAAACCACCAATGGTGGTTATAATTTTTTAATATTTGATTTTTTACTAGAATTTTTTTCTAGATATTTAATGGTTGATTTTTTTTTTTTTTATATCATCATCTTGGCAGCTTCCACAAATGGATTCTCACTATCCTTTCTCTTCGTTTTCCCCAGCTGCCGCCACTGCTTCCCCCGCCAAAACCCTAATCACCACATCTCTCATCAACCAATCTCTGATCATCGAGTCGAGAACCAGATCTTCCGCCATTGCTGGATCCTATTCTGATCTCTGCTCCGCCTCTGAGGAAAACAAGATTTTGGCTACTATTTTAGTTGGGTTTGATTTTGTTGAAATTTGGTGAAAGGCTTGGTAATCGATATCAAATTCTTGGGGTTTGGGTTCTCAAAGAGTTGGGATGGTGGTTGGTTTAGTTGGGTGGAGGGTGGTGGTTGTTCGAGTGTGGTGAAGATGATAAGTATGGAGGCTCGAGGGTGGTAAAGGAGAAGAGTTTTTGTTTTTTGCTGTAAATTTTCAGTTCTTTTACCTGTAAAAAATACTTTGATTTGGGTTAGTGAAAAGTAAATGATGATTGAAGAAGGGAAAAGGTGGATGATGAAGCCGATGTATAGGAAGAAAAAAAAAATAGAAAATTTATAAAAAATAAAAAATATGTATTTAAATTTTTTAATATTTCTATATATTTTTTTTTATAATTTTTTTTACATCTGTTTGAATTGTTATAAAATTTTTCTATATTTTATATCTTTTTAAAAATTCTATTATTTGATTTTTAATAAATTTAATCATAAATGCCATGTCATGGGTGACGTGTTGTGCCACGTCTGCCATGTGATGAACTGAGGTATCATGCCACATAGGACAAAATTGTTGATTGTTAGTTAACTGACGAATTTTGGCCTTATTTGAACATTTTTGCAACGTTGTTGATGGGATTGAAACAAAAAAAATGTTTAGAGCTAAAGGGAAAAAGGTGAATTTTGCAATTATGCCTTTTTTTAATTACATTTTCAACTCGAAATTTGTGTTGGGATTGGATTAAATTTTAAAAATTTGAGGGTCAAAATTTAAATTTTTTTGTTAAAATAATTTAAATTGAATAATTAAATTTTTAGAGGAATCGAAAATGAAAATTTTTCATTTGGTCAAAGTTAAACCTATCAATTTGAACTATTAATTTTTAAGATAGATTAAAAGTGCAATTGCACTATTTAATCAAGGGAGTTAAGTTCTCTACCGGTAAAAAGTACTATGGAGGCTCTTATATTAAAAGTCGGATTGTATTTTGCCCCATTTATTTAGAAAATGAGTAAATAGATCAAAGAGCAAATAAACTATTCTGTTTAAAATTTTCATACATTTCTACTATTAAAATATGGTATTTGTACATCAGTATGAGATACACATGGCACTGTTTGATTATTTCGTCAGTCACGCCAGTTTTTTAACATACACTTTTGCCCGTCTTTTGAGTATAAGAGGCAAAATGCATTTTAACTCTTAATATAGGAGCCTCCATAATACTTTTACCAATCCCCGTCAACCATCTACCTCTATCCATGCACCCTAAAAAAAGTATACGTGTTAAATAGTTATGATCATATACTAAATATAAGGAATCTCTAAATTTAATTAAATTATTTTCCAATTATCTTCAATGATTCTTATAATTAAATTTAAATCCATCTTAATACATATAATGCAACTTGGTCCCACAAAAAGTATAAAAATAATAATTATATATAAAAGGAAAAAAAGTAAGCATAATTTAGAGCAGTAACATGGCCTAAACCAGATTAATAATTTAGATTTAAGATGATCATCATCTACCCTAAACCTAAACATGCCAAATAAATAATACAGTTTCACCCTTACTTAGTTGTAAATTTATGTAATTAATTATTAACCCAAATTAAAGTTTTGTTAATAGCTAAATGACAGTATATATCTTATTTAATTACCATATATCAATGTGGATTGAGTCTTAACTCAATTGATATGAGTATTGTTATCAATGCAAAAAAATATGGGTTCGAGTGCGCGCTGAAGCGCATTATTCTCCTATTTATGAGTCAGGGAAATGTTATGGGTAGTTCTAGGCATTGTGTTAAAAAAAAATGACATATATGATCATAACCTATAATGAGATTATTAAAAAAATTACCATACATCAAACCCTTTTTTATTGTTTAGGGTAAATAATCAAAATAGTCACTTTTGTTTGCCTCAAATTACATTTTAATCATTTATGTTTAAAATGTTACGTTTTAGTCACTTGCGTTATCGTTTTGTTACGAAATGATCACTCTGTCGTTAAGATCTAGTACCTCCCAAACGACAGTCCAACATGATAGTTAAAATGGATTTTAAATGCCAACGTGAATGTATAAACAAGTACATTAATTGAAATTTTTTAATTAATTAAAGTAAAATTTTAATTTAGTTTCCCGAAATTAATTAGATTAGTCCTTGAACTAGAAAGAACCCTTTGTCTCTTTTTTCTTTTAGTTTTCATTTTTATTTTGACTGAAAAAACCATCTATTTTCATAGTAATCTTTGTTGAATCGAAACAATAGAAATTAAATTGAGTGTTTCATCAATCGTTTCAATTTTTTATTCAAAATGGAAGAACATAGAACCAATTCAATGGAGGGTCCAGACATGGATTACAATAAGTAA
Source organism: Gossypium sturtianum (assembly GCA_025698515.1). NCBI lineage: Eukaryota > Viridiplantae > Streptophyta > Magnoliopsida > Malvales > Malvaceae > Gossypium > Gossypium sturtianum. Next base: position 2,330,633 of record CM046952.1, on the reverse strand, counting down.
TGATTTTTTTTATTCTTTACCAGGGTTTTGGGTTCAAATATTATGATTTTTTTTTGCAAAAAAGTGATCCATCTTTTCATGTTTTTGATAATATTCTAGAATGACATATTTTTATGTGTTAATTGTATATTTATTTTGGGTATGATCCTACTAATTTGGGCTATTTATGGTCTTTTATCTTTTAGGGACTAAATTGAAGGTAAAAGTAAATTTAAGGGCGAAAAGCGTGAATTTGGAAATAAAGTGGGCCAACATGCGACATAGAAAAAAAGGTGGTGTCGAAAATGCAAGCATAGAAGACATAAGGACAAAAATGCAAATAAGAGATATTTTATAAACACAAGACTCTGTTTAATTTTTAATTATGTTAGTATAATTGTTAGATATTATTATTTAGATTTTATTTTAGCTTTTATCTTAAATTATCTTTATTTATCTGTATTTATCTTTTAGAATTTAAGTAGGACTAGACTAGGTTTCCTAGTACTATAAGTAGGAAATGGAGTGACTCAAATTTTATATCATCTTTTCTGTAAACACTCCCTCCCCCAAAAGTGTCTTCTCAACGAGTATTTATCACTTCTCCGCATTACGGGGCTGACGCTTCCGTCCATGTCCCTTCAAAAGTGATATTTCCAACTTGTGTAAGGAACGACCGTTTTGTATATTTTGGGAAGGTTGCACAGTCGGTTCGTTAGCTTACTGCGTCAGTGGTTGTCGAGCCCAAGAGACAAAATGGCGTGGGATTCACCATTGGGAAGTGATGATCTAGTGTAAGACGGTCCCGCTTCTAAACCCTAAGTGGAGCTAGTGGTCATAGGCGTCCTCTTCCACTATAACTGGCTTATTCAGTTTGAGAAGGATCACCTAAAAGCCCGCAGATTTTCTTGGGCACGATTCTGTCCGGGATCTCACAAAACAAGACATTGTGCAAATCTAGTCCCTGAGGATTTGACCCTAGGGATAGGATATATTTGGTGCTTCAACGACGCATCAGTTTTTTTATATACGTGACAGACGAAAAGGATAACCACAATAGCAAGTAGGTATAGAGGTTGGTGCGTCCATTTCTTCTTCTTCTTCTCTGTTGTTCTACTATTCTCTTCTCTTCTCTGATGGTAACAAAAAAAAAAAACTCAACTGTTACTTCTTTTTAAATCGGAGAAGATTGGGTTTTAGGGCAAAATTTGGTATTCTATTTTCATAAAAAATTTCAATTTTTCTCATTCCAGTTGGACATTCACGTTAACATTTAAAACCCATTTTAACTTTCACGTCGAACTACCATTTGGGAGGTAACAGATTTTAACGGTAGAGTGACCATTTCGTAACAAAATAATAATGTAAGTGACTAAAATATAACCGAGACAAACAAAAATGACTATTTTTATAGTTTACCCTTTTATTTATTATATTTTTTAAAGAAAATAATATAAGGGTGCACAATAATAATTGGGATGGGGTGTGTGGGAGATGAGAGATCCCTTGAAATACTACAAAATCCATTTGTTCCCAAAGCTGTACTTTGCTTTTTGTTTTTGGCTTTTTTTTATTCGAAATCCTTTCGTATTTGATAATTACATTTAATTTCTAAGATTTAAACTCAAAATTTTACTTAAAAAACATAAAATTATATATTATACTTCTTTTTAAGTTCATAATTAAGCTGTGCTGCCCACCACATGGCTCTGTATCACTTTGTTTATTCTGACACCATTAACGGTTCCCTTCCTTTATTTCTCTCAAAAAGCAATAAAAAATAAGCATGGAAGCCATGGAAACACACAACAAAGAATGAGCCCTCAAGAATATATCTAAAAATTACACAAAAATCAACGTGGAAAAAGAAATTTATGGACTAAATTAAGAAAAATTACCAAGTTTAGAGACTAAATGTGTGATTTATCCCTTTCCTATATACTCGTATATACAACATGTGTGTTGTCGCTTTCTCTTGGAATTTTCAAATTCTCTTTAACAGCTCCCCCCCCCCCCGGCTATTGATAATCACTAAGTCATAAAATATTATTTTACACCTAAACACATTCTTACTTAGTCGATTGATCATATAATGATGGCAAAAACATGCATTGATTAGCGGCATTGTATAAGGGATGCAGATTTCATGTTAATCAATGACCACACTTTACAAACACATTTCAATTAAATTTCTTGGTTAGGTGCATGTAAATATAATTAATTATTTGGGGTTTCAAATAATAATAATAAAGTAAAGGGAGTGGGATTTGCTACAGCATTGGGGAATGGGAGAGGCCACACTCACTAGGGATTCCCTCTCACTATATTCAAAGGGGGGAATGTTTTTTTACACCCATTGTGATGTGGAATGGAATAGTTTCATATGTTACCATATTATATGTATATATATTATTTCTTGAAGTTCTCAAGTTTCATCATCTCTTCTGCTGCTTTTACCACTCTGTCTTCTTGTTGGATTTTGAATATTTGTCCTCCGTTACATATATTCTTTTCCTATTATTTTATATTTCATTTTAAGATTTGTTTAATTAAGTTGATTGAGTTTTAGTTCGATTAGTATCGATATTGTTGTCAATATAGGAGGATGTGGGTTTAAGTGCGCCAAAGCGCATTATACTCCTATTTATGAGTTAGGACGGGCTATGGATAATTCTAGGCATTGTACCCAAAAAAACAAATATGATCAAAACATATAATAAGATTGTTCGAAATTTTGGTCCCTATATTCAGGGGGAGAGCTAGAAATTTAGATTGTGAGGTCAATTTTTTTTAAAAAAATTAAAACATTTATAAAAGCAATATAAACTAATGCATGATAAATCAATGTATGTGGCTAAACCCAATTTTACTTTTTTTGACCTTTTTTCAAATTGGTTTGTATTTTTTTTTGAACAATCTCATTATAGGTTTCGATCTGCTCTTTTTAACACAATGCTTAAAACTATCCATAGCCCCTCACAACTCATAAATAGTAGGATAATGCGCTTCAATGCACTCGAACACACACCTTCCTCTATTGGCAACAATGCTCATGCCAATCGAGTTAAGACTCAATCGACCAAATTGGTTTGTATTTTAGTTTGGCTATACACTTTTTTAACTGTTCTTCATCTATTTCAATAGTAAACCTTTTTTTTTTTTTTTAAAAATATTTTTTCATTCTTGTTAAATATTTAGAATAAATAAATTTAAAACTTAAACACATAAATGTTTTCTTGAAGCCAACATATAATTAGTAATTTTATTTCACAAAAAAAATAAAAATCAATCAACTAGTAATTTTATTTTCTAACGCGAGATTCAAAATAATCACACTAGTAATAATAATTTCGGGATAAAAAGAATACTAAATTTCTAACCAATATTCAAGAAATTCAAGATTATATAAGTATAAATCAATCCTAATTTCTTGAAGGATTTCTATTAATCAACGGCTAAAAATTATTATTCAATCAAAATGTTGGTAATTTCATATAAAATCAATATCCCAAAATCATTCATTAAATAAAAAAGAATCTTGCAAAGGAATCTTAATATATTATAAGAAAAGTCGAAATCTTAATTTTTTAGAGATCAATCAATAAAACTTGAAAAGAAAAGAAGAATAGTTATTAAATTAGAGAGACGCACCTGAAAGTATTGAAAGACCGATCATTTATCTTGTAAAAATTCTATAGATAGTGTGAGAGAATAAGGGAAATTTGAGAAATGAGTTATAAGTGTGGGAAGAAATTAAAAGGGTAAGTGGTTTAGTGGGTGGTGGAAAATTTATTTATTTTTATATAAAATTATTTAGATTAGTTATTTTTTAAAGGTAGGGTTAATACATTATTTGGTGTCTGATTTTTTATTTTATTTTATTTGATGTTTACGTTTGGCTTCAATATTTAATTTGGTACCTAAATTAAACGACATCATGTGGCCTAATGAATATTTGATACGTGTGCTCTAGTAAAAAATAGATACTTAATTGGGGTAAAACAAAAGAAACCTAAGTATGAAATTAAATATTGAAGTCAAACTCAAGTACTTAAATGAGACAAAAAGAAATTCAAGTACCTAAAGTGAACATTGAAGCAAAGCTCAGGAACCATATAGTACACTAACTCTATAAATTAATCCAAATAATTAATACGGATAACTATTCCAATTAAAATGTTAATGTGAGTTTTTTCTTACATCATCTTTTCCGGTACAAAAAATACATGCCAACACGATAAGTTTTATAATATGTATTTTTAAGCAAAAATTCGTGTTATTAATATTAACTATTTAGACTAAGTAAATATGATCAAATTATGTTAAATAAAATATAAAAATTAACCTCAAATTTGAGCATGATGGAGGGACTAAAATAAAAATTTGACCTTTAATTAAATACCTAGATAATTTCAATTATAGACCACAGACCCCATCACGTGGAAACTTGATTAACAAATCAAAAGTCTAAAAAAGGGGGTAAATGTAATGTTCCTTGTAATGCTAAATCACATCTTCACACATATAGAGTCGGTCGAAAAAAAAAAACCCCATTAACGAAGCCTCACGTTGCCAACTGCTCTTTGTCTCTTTACTCTTTTGTTTCAAACGATTCCTTTGAGAGAAGAAGAAGAAGAAGAAATGTTGCGTAACTGCGAGAAGATGGTTACCGTCATCACTTCTTCAGCTACTAATGAATGGCCACAGGTTTTTTTTTTTTTTTTTTTCTTTCTCTCTTTCAATCAATCAATTATTAGAGAGAAAAAAAAAAAGATGACCCCATTTTTGTTGCTTTGCTTTTGGAAGAGAATATCTCTATGTCTTGTGTTGTTTATTTTTACCCTAACAACACCTCTTTCAGTTCTTTCTTTCTTTCCCTTTTTATTTTGGACCCTTCTTTGGTTGCAGAAGCTTATGGAGAAACCAAGCCAAGAACAACAACAGGTGCAGCAGCAACAAGCTTTAAAGTGTCCTCGTTGTGATTCATCGAACACCAAGTTTTGCTACTACAACAACTACAGTTTATCACAGCCGAGACATTTTTGTAAAGCTTGTAAGCGTTATTGGACTAGAGGTGGTACTTTAAGGAACGTTCCCGTCGGTGGTGGATGTAGGAAGAACAAGCGTGTTAAAAGGCCAACTGTTTCAGCTTCAACACCGCCGTCTATCGGTGGAGCTTCACCAACATCTGGTGGTGGTGGTGTAAATCCTAATTCAACAACCTCAAGTCACCATATCAACCCTTTGTTTTATGGTTTAACTGCTAATGACCCTTATCATGATGTTATCAATCTTCCATTTTCTCGTTCTAGTACTGTCACTGGTTATGATCTCCAACCTCAAATGAGTGGTCTTGGATTAGGGTTTTCTTCTGGGGATAATTCTGATCATTACCCACCATTTCTTTCAAGCTATACCAATATCTTTGGGTCTTCATCTTCTTCTTCTACTACCACTACTACACCCACCATTGCTTCTCTTTTGGCTTCTACTCTTAACCAACACAAATTCATCAATGGTGGTGTTAAAAACACTGAAGCTTTACCACCTTTTCAAGATCTTCAAACAACAGCCATGAAAGATATCAAAGTACCATGCCAGAATCACCTTGAGCAAATTACTTTACCTGATCCATCACTTTATTGGAGCACAAATATAGGTGCTTGGCATGATCCAACAAACATTGGGTCCTCAGTCACCTCTCTGATCTAGCAAGCAACAACACTAGTACCTTATTGATCTTTCAAATCATCTCCCTCTTTCACTAGAGTCTTTTTTTTTTCCCCTTAGGTCCTTAGTTTCTAATAGTCAAAAGTATGGTGTGGGAATAAATTAAAGTTTGAGAGTACTGATCAAAGCATGGGAAGCGAAGATTGGATCGGAGCGATCATGTCAGCTGCAAGAATATTTCAACCTGTAGTTTTATTCTCAAAAAAAGGCTGAAAAAAACCCCTAATTTGCGCTGAGAGGAACCTCGGATCCTCTTCATCACCATCTGCAATATGTTGAAGAGACAGGCTTTAACTCCCTTTTGCTGCAACTTTTTTTTTTCTTTTTGTTTTTTAAATCCAGTAAGTTTGGCTTCTATTTTGTATGTATATATATAAATATATATTGCATTACAGGTTCTTAGGTTGGGGTTTTAGAAAGGGTGGTATATGTTGCAGTCCTCAGTAAAAGAGGAACTCATTTTTTTCTTCTTTTGATTTCTTTTTTTTTTCATTTTTTGTTGTTTTGGGAAGTTGGGGTATAATTAATAGTATAGAACAGAGGGAGATTTGTACCTGCAAACTGCAATTTAAGCACTTATTTACTGTGGCTGGTCTGTTCTTCTTCTTCTTCTTTTTTGTTGTTCTTGGTGTGACTGTTAATAACTTTTATGTGTCATCTTTAAACCTTAAAGCTGCATGAGCAATGCATATATAGATTATGTATCAATTGAAGTTCTTTTTATGTAATAAGTTGGTACAGACAATGAATGTACGCAAAGCTATGAATGTGTATGTATAGGTTTATTTTTGTTGTTTAAAGGTTTGGAATTTAGTTGGCTGGATATTCTCTGCCGGTTTTACGATCCAGACATTGAGAAACAACACAGTTGAGTTATGGCAGGGATTTTGTGATGAGAAATTTTTTTAAAGGTCCACACTTTGGAATTTAGCAGCTTGGCTGCTTGTAATGAAAACACCAATTCCATTACCACTTCCTTTCTCGGTGTTTGTTTTGTTTTTGAGTACTGCATGTGTTTTGTGTATGTGAATTTGTGTTAAAATGAAAGGGAAAGATGAGAATGCATATGGGAGCACCTATATATATATATATATGTCCTAAGAATCCAACTAGATGTAATATACGTAGAAACTTCTCTTTAACATTAGCATATATATATATATATATACATGTGTAAAGGAATTTATAATAACATTTTAAATTATATAAAAAAATAATTAAGGTCAAATTTTACTATTAATCTCTGTCCTATGCGTAAAAGGGTGAGTTTAGTCTCTTTACTCCGATATAGTTAACTAGTCCATTTACATTTCGAATGATCAATTTTAATTTTTGTATTTTTCGAATTTTAATTTTGACCCAAATGATAACAATTAAATTTGTTTTAGATCAGATTTTGCTATTGGTCTCCTAAGTTGGTAATGTAATATTTATTCTCCAATTTGATCATTTTTAGTCTTTATACTTTTCGAATTTTAAAATTTCAATCCTAACTCAAGTTATAGTCGTTAAATCTATTAACTAAAATAATGTGATTATTCTGTAAATATTATGTAGACATAACAAGTTAACATAATATTACATATATGATAATATGTTCGCCGCATAAGAATTTAAAATAGCAAAATTTAATTTAATAAATATAATATGTTTATGGCATAACATTTTGGAATAGGAGAATTTGACTTTTTTTAATATATATATATATATATATACACTAATTCACATATATTGCATTTATAGATAGGTTGAGGGTATATGTGTTACATTTATACCCCACAAGATCAAGAAGTATGTAGTCCACAAGTCCCTAATGCAAAATTGATTTTAAGCATAAAATCATCACTAAATTCAAAGGTGACATCCTGGATTAATGCATGATTCAACAATAAAGGTTTAGTTTCTTGTGTATTTTTTTTCAAATGAACTTTGGAAATACCACAAATTTGTTCAGGGGTCAACTTATTCATCCAACAAAATGAATTTAGACTAAATTATCACATGTTATTTTATTTAAATTTAATTATAAAATTATATAGATTTGAATATAAAAATTTTAAATTTATATTTTTTCAATAGAAAAACAGTTTAATGGATTTATCCAAAGAAAAAACGGATCGTTCAATCAAATTTAAACGAGATAAGACAACATTTAGTTCCTGAACTTAGTAATCTTTCTCAATTTAGTCATTAAACTTTTTTTAGTTCACATTACTCCTATTATTTGGTAACTTTTCTCAAATTTGATTTTTGTGATGACATAGTACTCTATAACTGTACCAAGTTTTATGATTGAGAAAAAAAATTTTATGGACTAAATTGAGAAAAGTGTCAAGTTCATGGACTAAATATTACTTTATCCCAATTTAAATTTAAACAGAAATAATAATCTATATTATTATTTAAACCCCTGACTAAGTTATTTTCACCAACCAACCGAGCACTAGACCTAATCATGGGTCGAGCCACTCGTCCAAGCCCAAAAGCCTGTCTGAAAAGTGGGAGGGTTTAGGTAAAAATATAGTCTCAAAAAATAGGCTTGAACAAAAAATAAGACTCAATTTTTAAATGAGTCGAACCTTGGGTAGGATTTTTTTGGCTCAGGCCCATCCCGAATCAGCTTAAACTTTTTTTCTGTTGATACTTTGCTGCCATTTTCTTATTGTTTTGTTACCATTTTGCTATTATATTGCTACTATTTTATTGTTATTATTTGGATTTTGTATAATTCTTGTTTTATTGTTAATTTTGCTACTATTTTATAGGCATTTGCGTGCTAAGTTGCAACTATTTAATGTATTTCCAGTTTGTTGGGAAACATTTATTTTAATGTTTTTAGTGTATTTGATATATGATATTTTTAAAATTTAGCATTTTTAATATGTGTCGGGTTTAAGCAAAATTTTAGGCCCATTTTACCGGGCGGGGCCTAGGCTTAAAAAAGGCCTAAAATTTTGCTTGACTTGATCCGACCCATGATTAGGTCTACCGAGCACCAACTTGATTAGAAAAATTACGAAAATATCATTCCGTATTTAAAATAAGTTATATTCTAAGGTACTTTAACACATTTTTTTAAGAAACGAATAAATAATTTGCATATGGTTGGGTTTAAAACTCATGACATTTGCACCAAGTTGATAAATTTAACTTCACCGCTCAACCAAAGCTTTAATGTTTTATACATTTTTATTTTATTATGCACACTTTTATAACTTTCGTGAATTGTGTATATATATCGATAATTTTATTGATTGAGTTGGTATTAAAAGTTAACTCGACATCAACTTAAGATTGATAACAACACCGTGATAAATACTTGTAATGCATTTGATATTATTAATTTGGCGCATTTACGCGTTTAAATTTTGTTTTACTTAATTTAATCTATTTTATTTCATTTTAATATCGTACATATTGCATGCATTACTATTAATTAATTTTAAATCATGTGTTTCATTATTTATTATACGATATGTTTAAAATACGTAATTTTTACGCAATAAAATTTCTTCCCAAAAATAAATGAAGAAATAAAAATTTTGGAACCACAACCACTAAAGGTAGGCCTATCCAAATTGCTGTAGTGTACAAAATAGGACGGTCTGTCGTGTAACATTGAATTAAGCCTAAGAAATTTAATCACTCTTTTATCTACTAAATATAGCACGAAATAGGTGGTGGTGCTATTTGCTGCCATTGCTGGTCGACTGAGCTTCCCCACTATTTGTCCCATTGCTTTCATTTCATAACTTGTAGCATACGTGAACTCTAAGTGGGTGTCCCTCCATTGTCTCCGGGGGGACCAATTTTATATATTCCATCTTCTGCTACTCTTATATTCAGCTTAAAATTATTTATTTATTTGAACTCGTGTTGATCTGATGATCAAATTGTTTATTATCTCAAGTATAATTTAGATTCTTGTTTCACTAATTGCGTTACTATTAAGATTTACTCTTCTCTTATAGTTTATTAAAAATAATTTTTTATTTATTTTTAAATTTTTTTTCCTAAATTGAATTTTCTTACATTTTCAGAAACATCAAACTGACATGACAAAACCAAAAATAAAAAATAAAAAAATTGATCTTATTATTCATTAAAAGAAGGCAGCTGATTGTTTGTGGTTGAGTTCTTGTCTGCATTAATTTCGTGTTTTCTTTGGTTTCTTATGGTCTTGTAATTGATTACTTAGAAACACGAGGTGGAAATACAGGACGGCTAATATATGGTTGGTTAACCTATCGGTTTGTTGGTCTGATTAATTTGAATAATTCGATTAATAAATTATTAAAAAATTTTAGTTCGATTCAATTGATCGTATGTATTCGTTGCTTAATTAATCTAAACTTTTTCCCTGTTGACTTGGTTCAAATAACTCTAGTTAGGAGTCAAGTTTGGAGGAGATTAGATGAAAGGAATTGGTCGAGTTTGGAATACGAAGTTTTTACAAGACAAATATAAGTTTTAGGAGCGTTGGAATTTGTATTTCAGGACGTGATTTGATGAAATTTTATAATAACTAATAATGTTAGCAGTTATTTTTCATCAAATCAATCTTAAAACATTAAAAAAAAAAATCATAACCATCGATTGCATTTAATGAATTAAACATAAAATTAAAACTAAATTTATTTTAAATAATTATCCGGTACATTGGCGGTGGAGAATTTTAACTCCACAAATGAGGTTGAGATTTTGTCATGTGTTATTAAGTTGTATTTAAAAAACAAAAGAACATGTGGCAAAATCTAAACTTTACTTGTGGAATAAAAACTTTCCACCGCTCGTGTACGAAATAATTATCTGTTTTTTTATTTAAAAAATCATGAAAATTCAAAACTAATAATATTAGCAATTAGTTTTAATCAAATCAACTCTAAAACTCGAATTAAATATTAAAAAGTTAACACTGTTACTTTTGGATTCCAAAATATAGAACTTTTGTTAAATACAAGTACTACACTACACTAAAAAAACTCACAAATATCCAACTTTAATTTGGTGCATTTGTATATATCAAATTTTAATTTTAGTTCAACATTCACATTTCATTGAACCCCGTTCTCTATATGGCACAATTTTCTATTAAATTATGTGTAAATTAGTGACATAATATTTTCTTAGGTTAAAAAATCAACAAATAAATTTAAATTATTTCCACCTAGATTAATAAAAGAAAATTTATGAGGGAAATAAGAAAGGGCTTTTTTCAATGTATTTATTTTTTAATTTAGGTGAAAGTAATTTAAATTTATTTGTTTCTTTTTTTAACCTAATAAAATGTCATGACAATAATTTATAATAAATTAATGGAAAATTGTGTCACATACAGAACGGGGTTAGTAAAATGTGAAAATGAATCAAAATTAAAGTTTGGTGTATATAAATGCACCAAATTAAAGTTTGATATATAATGATACAAAATTCATGTATAATTTTGGTATTTATCTGAACCTGTTTATGGGTCGAGCTACCCATCTAGATTCGAAGGCTCGCCCGAAATTCGGGAGGATTTGGACAAAAATATTAGACCCGAAAAATGGACTTGGGCAAAAAAAATAGGCCCATTTAAAATATGGGTCAGGCTCAGTCTTGAACATTCAATGCCCGAACTCGGCCCATTTTAAATTTGTAATACTTTATATTATGTAATTTAGAACACATTAAAAAATAAACATATACTAAATATATAATACTACTATTATGTAAACATTAAAAAAATGTTAAAATGACTATTAAAATGTTCAATATGTATAAAATTATTCAATATTAAAATAAAACAATATAAATATTTTTTTTAAAAAAATAAAAATAATATGAGTGGGCCTAAAATGGGCTTGAATTAATATCTTATAAATATATACGGGTTTGGACAAAATTTTAAGCATAGATTACGAGACAGACCGGACTTAGACAAACATAAAATTTATTAATATAATACTTAGACCCAGCCCGCAGATAAATACCTCTCAAGTTTTGGGTTTTCATTTAATTGAAGTATAAATCTGTGTGCTAGCTAAGTACTTGAGGCCCAGTCTTGAATATACCTTCTACTCTGATCTCAGTTGCTTACATGTTTTTTTGGCCAATCCTAACTCCATTATGTTGATACATACATACATACATACATTTCTGCAATATCACATTAAACAACAAGATCTTCATCTTTTTGACCATTGAGCAATTTGGCTGAAGAAAAAGGACAAAAGAAAAGCTAGCTTTTGATTCAATCATCTTTTCCGTGGCTCAATAGTTTGCAACAAATTAATTAATTTTCCTTTAGTGTTGCAGTCACACCCTTCACTATCTATGACATAATTAGCAGAAGACAATTAGACAAAGGATCTCACTCCATTACGCTAATTTTGGCATTGACATTGAGACTTCACAAATTTTATTATTATTAAAGGAAATAAATAACCCCTCAAAATCAGTCTTAATCAAAAAGTTCCAAATTCCACCGAGTAGTAATAATTTAATTTATCGAATATTATCTCTCAACCCTCACCATGGATTAATTCTCATTTCTTCACATACATACATACATATATCATTATCAACATCAGTTGATTCAAGTTGGGGGTACCGGGGAAACTTGATTCGACTCAAAATTTTATTTGAAACTTAATGTAATTTCTTAATATTAGAGGGTTTGGAACCAGAAAATATATCTTTTGAAGCACATAGAAAAAAGTTGCATATTTTGGTTGGCAACCCTTCATTTCCAAGCAAGCCCTAAATAACAATCTTGCAAAGGATTTACGAAATTTCATTTTGTATTTCAATCTAACCCTTTTCTTTTTCTCATCAAAACATTTTGCTAGGAATAGAAATAGATAAGGAGGGACCTATCCAAAGAATTGGCTCATATTTGCAACTTCGTGGTGCAAATAAATTTCTCATTGATTTCATATGGTGCATTAATTTAATTTGCCAAACTTATCAAATAACTTGTCTATGTTAGTCTTGGGGTCCATGCCCCAATATCTCTTACCCTTGGTTGATAAAATTAGATTCTATTCAACCCACTTTTTCTTTTTTCAATCCAACCCCATTTGGTGTCCCATCTTCTAAAGTTGGACATGTTTTAATCGCTTCAATTAGTGTGCTTAGATGTTGCTGCTATACCTCTCCACCATATTGAATATGACTTATTAGATTATGAGTCCCCGAATATCCCTTTCAGATAATTTAGATCAAGATTTAGTTCAGTTGATATTATGATTGTTACAATATGTAGAAAATTATAAATTCAAACTTACTTAAATGTGTATTATACTTCGATTTAAAAGTTTGAGTAATAATAAAAATTGTATCAAAAAATCATGTTGCGGGTAATGAAGATTTCAAGTTCTAACTTAAACTATATATTTAATATCTAAAGAGAAACAAAGTTCTCCTAATGGTACTATTTTCTCGACAAAATTCAAACTCAAAATTTTACTTAGAAGACATTGAATTTCTTACTATTTAACTCAAGAGACATTGATATCATAAACCCTAACTTAACTACAAAGTAATGTCAGGATCTTTTTACGCAGTAAAGCACAAGTAAAACTATCAAAACAAATGCTCAAACATAAAACATCCCCCAAAATCAATACCAAAACCAAATCCAGCTCAAATCTATATCTATATTCTAGACAGCATTAAAAACAAAGCTCTTCTTTCATTTACAGCAACACCCAACATTACCTAAGTTAAAACCAGATTAAAACCAAACACAACAATAGCAGCTAAACAGACAAACAAAATGATTCAATATAAGTGTGGTTTAATGGTCTTCAGTTTATAGAAGTCAACATTAAGCTGTTTACCTATGGAGCGCACCATAAGCTGGAGGATCAGGCCATTGATTTGGGCTCAAAGAAGAAGCAGTTTTGCTGTTATTGGTGTTAGTGACTTTAGCGGTGCTTGTGATCGCTTCATTGATGAAATTTTGATGCCAATTCTGCTGATAATAAGAGTTACCTGCAGCAGGCCATTGAAACTGGGTCTGCTGATGGTTTTGTGACCCCAAAAATGGGACACCATATCCCTGCAGAAGACCCAAATTTGAAGAACTACTACCCAAGTCACCACCACCAATACGTAGAGCCTGATTTAGAGGTTGCTTTAAACATTGGGGTTGGTTCATTGGTTGAATTGCAGCCAAAGATGACAAGAACCCACTAGCAGGATAATAAGATCCCATAGCAGCAGATGATGAAACCAAACTATCAGACTCTTTGGCTTGTAATTGTACTGGTGGTGATATCAAGTTTAGTTGAGTAGCTTGCCTTGTTGGATTATCATCACTAGAAGAAGAAAGCTTGGGGCGCTTTACTTTCCTACAACCACCACCCACAGGCACGTTCCTTAGGGTTCCACCTTGAGTCCAGTACCTTCTACATGCCTTGCAGAAATAACGAGGCTGCGAGAGACTGTAATTATTGTAGTAACAAAACTTTGAATTAAGAGACTCACAACGAGGACACTTTTGAGGTGTGTGCTGTTGCTGTTGTTGATGATGATGATGATGATGCTTGGCCGCCATACCTTGCTGTTGGTTTTGCTTCATGTGTTGTTCAATCCCTTCTGGTTCTGTATAGAGCTGTATCTGTATGTTAAAACTCTACGTGTCTGCTTCTGGTTCTTGAGAATCTCCGCTCTACAAACAAAAAGTAAAAACCACGGCTTATATTTCCTTTTTCATCTCTTATAAGAAAACCATGGCTCATCCCCAATGGTATTTTAAATGGTAATAGAGAAGCGAACTTATGAAGATATCCACTTAAAAAACCCAACAAAATCTACCCAGATTTTTTATCTTAGACAAAAGGGAGACAAATCCCATGCTATATATGTACATCATATATTTATTTCTCTGTACTTATTTAGATAGGCAGATTTTATATATGAATGTAGAGAAAGAGGGGGTTGACATGAGCTGCTTTCATGAAAGGTAAAGTAAGAGAAATGTGTACCGAGTGTTGGAACTTAGGGGAAAGGTCACAATCTTAGTGAAGAAACAGAGATCAATGAGAAAATTCTTGTCGGTTCGAAGTACAGTCACTAAATTATAAAATATTTAATCAAAATGAATTTCACAATTTTATTATTCTAACTTAATTTAATTTTTTTAAAATTTAGTAAAATTTTACGAGTTAAATTAAAAAATTAAATATTTCAAATTAAAATAATATTATAATATAATTAATTTGATGAATTTATTATTTTTTAAAACTTTAATATGATAAAACTAAATAATTAATTAAATTATTTAACTCTTTAAAATTGTTATTTTAAATTTTAAAAAATATTTTAAATTTAAAAAATTAATTTTTTTAAAATTTTTATTGAGAAAATCCAAATTTTCAAAGTTGATTAAACTCGTCCATATGGACTTTGAAAATGGGATTACGAGCCAAAACCCATGTTTCTTTCTTTTAGGATTGTTAAGAGGATTATGCTTAACTCATTTTGTTTTCATTTATTTTCTTTAAATAAACGTAAAGATCAACCACCATTACACTAAAAACCAAACTTATTTGTAAAATACAACACGTAAAGCCCCCCCCCCCCCTATCAAACTCCTCCTTAATACTTGCTCTCATCGCTTTCTCTTCGAGCACGCCTCCTCAATTCCACAACATCATCATCCATCCTCTTCTCTTCCTCACTCTTCCCAACCACAGTTTCCTTTATCTTTTGCGTTGTTCCCTTTGCAGCATCCCAAGCTCCTTGTGCCGTTTGCTTTGCCTTCTCTCAACATTTTGGATGGTCTCCGACGCCTTATCGGCAGCTGAACCGGCTATCTCCTCCGACTTCTCCATCAACCCTTGTGCTCTCTCTTTAGATTTCTCTTTCAACTCGTACGCAGTTTGAGTTGCCTTATCAGCCCCTTCTTTGGTCTTATCTTTAGCACTTTGGGCAGTCTCCTTGGTCCCTTGCGCGTACTCTCTAGCTTTCTGTTTTGTTTTCTCGTTGGCGCTTTGTGCGGTCTCCGCCGCTCTGTTCGTTGCATCTTTTGCCCTATCAGCCGCCGTACCAAAGGCTCCTTTCGTTTTCTCCTTAGCGTTATGCGCGTATTCTTTTGCTCTTTCCATAGCTTCTTCGGCGGTGGTATCTTCATCGGATGAGATATCTTTTTCCCTGTAAGCAAAGCCAGCTTTGGTGTCCCTCCCCTGAAATTTATAATCATCAAGCCATGAAACCATCACTTAAAACTCCACGAAAACGCAAAGAATCGGTGGTTTTATTTACCTCAGAGCGTTTGGAAGCGGTGGTGGTTGTAATAACCCATTTTGGCTCGGCCCATAAAATAAAAAAAAATAAAAAAATAAAAAAAAAGTCCAATGTCCATTAAACAGTCCAATTACAACACCAAAACAGACCCACACTTAAACCCGTAACCCAATACCTAAACTCACTTACACCCTTGGCCCAAAACCAAACAGACTACCTGAGTAGCCCAATTACAAACCAGACCCAATATCTTAACTACCCAAACCCAAAATAATCGCGACCCAAAATGGCCCAGGAACCAAACAGGACTAGCAGAAACCTAGGGTTTCTGGGAACTCTCGCGCCGCAGGAGCCATCCCAATCGTCACACCGCAATAGCTAGAGCCCAATCGTCGCGCCGTAATAGCTGGAGCCCAATCGTCGCGCCATGATCAGCTCCTTGCACCGCCTCAGTCCACAAGCCGCGCGCGCATCAACGCGCTTGTCGCCGCGATATCTTCGCGTCTCACACACACAAAAAGGAAAAAAACGACAAAGAAATATGGAAAGAAATAAAGCGAAATCTTTCTTTCCTTTTCTTGTTTCATTCTTTGGGTTATAAAAACCCACAGTAATTTGTAATACGATTTCACAATACGAATACACAGAGAGACAAAAAATACACGAATAGACACAGATACGAAAACACAGATTTGCACACCATTATTCAAAGTCAGTGAGTACAAATATTGTCGGAAAGGTCAGAGAAATAAAAACAGAGATTTTACAAAGGTGATTCTTTAATATTTCATTACTGTTTATTTTCTTTTATATACATTTGTGCATATAACCCCTATTTTGGAAAAGAATAAAAAAGGAAGGAATTACCTTTCGAAAGACGAGGAAAAACGGAGGTTTTTATGCCTCCGGCCACCGGCCATGGAGGCGCGTGTGGCGCGTGAGGCGTGTGGCCCAGAAACCCGGCGATCGGAGCTCAAGCGAGGGGACGAAGCTTTCAGAGGATTTCAGAGTTTTTTTTTTTAAAATCAGATTTAAAATGATTTTTTTTTTATTGAAACTAACTTTTATAGACAAAACTGAACGGCGTCGTTTTTGTTTAGCAGGATCCGCGCGCCGACCCGAGGACCCGACAAAGATCCGCGCGTTTTTATTAAAATAGAAAAATTATCCTTTCGATCTTTCCGCAATTTAATTAATTTTAATTCAGTCCAATTTAAATTTCTATTTTTATTAAATTAACCCTAAAATTTGTTTTGTTCCAATTTAGTCCCTCGATCGATTTTAAAGGCTGAAAATCAGAACGATGCCGTTTTTAATATTTGGAATAATTACTATATTAATCCTTATAATATGATCTGCGTTTTAATCCTTTTATATTTATTTTTAAATCCTTTCTTTTTATTTTATTTTATTATTCTAATACTATATTATGTTATTATATTAAAATCTTATATGTCTTTTATTATTTTATTAACTTTGTAAATAGTATAAAATTCGTATATTTTTTTTATATATGTGTATTAACCTTATATATATATATAATTATTACTACCTATTTTATATGGCTTTATATTATTTATATGATGTATTATTTTATAATTAGTATATTATTTATTACATTATTTTTTTAAATCATTTTTATTAAATGTTTAAATATATCATTCCTTTTTTTTTTGTTTGATTTTATTATCCCATGAAAGTCTTATTAATTGCTATTTATTTTACATGTTTATTTATTTATGTTATTTTAATTGTTTATTATTGTTTAATATGATGCTTTATTTATTCATGTATATTATTCTTTTATTATTTATTGTTAATATAATTTGTATAATTGCAATTGATATGTGTGCTATAATGTCTTACTCAAATTATTTTTTTATAAAAATATTTTTTGAATTAAAACATTTTATTCAAAGCTTTAAAAAACGGTGATATGAGATATTTTGGAACTTCAAGAAAAAATCGTGCCCTAACTTACTGGATTTCGATTTTTCTCGTAGAACTTAAAATATTAAATATCCCTTTTCTTTTAAAATAGAAATTTATAAATTTTAAATAAAAAAAACCTATTCTTGAGAATTCAAAACATTGCATCCTAACTTACTGGATATGATGTTTTGTGTCTCGATGTAGGAATTTTCCAAATTAAAAGCGAGCCGAGTTTCGAAGTCGTGAGGTGTTATTTCCTAACTTACTGGATATAACATTTTATTTCTTTGAAATAGGTAAGTCTTAGTTTTCTAATAAAAAGATCATATTTTAAATTTTTTATTTTCAACATTCGGACATGATTTTATCGATTAGGTACCAAATTTTGGGCGTTGCGAGGGTGCTAATCCTTCCTCGTACGTAACTGACTCCCGAACCCGTTTTCTAATATTTCGTAGACCAAAACCAATGTTTTGAAATAAAACGTTTTATAAGGTGATCCAATCACACCAAAGTAAAAAGGGATTGGTGGCGACTCCCGTTTTGTTTTTAAAGTCGATCCACGTTTTTAAAATCAAACTTTTGAAATGGTTTCGACAATGGTGAAGCAGACTCGTGAGACATTGGTGGAGGAACGAAGAGACACGGTTCGAGGGAACGATTTGAGAGCTGGAACATGGCGGTCTTAGCTATCAACGAGGCAAACCATTGTTGAGGATCTTTTAGTTCTTCTTTGGCGGTGTCTTTTTCTTGAGTAATAGCTTTTATTTTCAGTACTTTTTCCTATATCTTAGCCATGAAAATGCAAACTATATGGAGGCAGAGCGGGGAAGGTGGCGGTGTAATAGAGCGACAGTTGCGACATATTTATACCACGTGTTGGACATGCGTGGTTGTTTAGGGTCTTAGTGGGTTCAACAAGTCAACACATGTTGCTTTTCCCTGGCATCTCACTAATTCTAGGATCCAGTTCGGTTGGTTCAATTGGACTTGTTGAATTTTATATATTATTTTGTAAAAAAGGAAAAAAAAATGATTGACACGACACTAAACTATTCACTAAATTTCAAAAAATAAAAAATAATTACTGAACTATTTATCGCCAAATTATTTAATTTTAACATTTTTATTACCAAATTATTCAATTTTATTTTTTTTATCACCAAAATTCAATATGTATCTTTTGAGATATTGGTGGATGCAATGGGTCGTGTTGCACTTTGCAACTCACTCTTATAGCCTGCAATGAAAATAATCTAAACAGATATATGATATAAAGAAAACATTTTCCAAGAGATGTTGCTAATGCTATCATTTTTCTGCATTTCTTTAACAGCTTAATTTAAGCCATATTGGAGTGATTGGTTGTCGACTTCCAGGGAAGTAGGCAAATGCTCGCACATATCCGCATATAATAAAGTTCCTTTCCGTTTAGACTCAATAGGATGAATTATCTGTTTGTGATTGTTTATTGTTTGTTGACTCATTTTTCTTACTCTGATAAAATGTAGTGTGTTACAGAAAGAGGGAAAGACGATTCTATGTGCAAATCCATCAAGGAAGAGGTTGAAGAGGGTTATGGCATGAGAGTTGATTGATGCTGCTATTTTATAGGTTTCTTTGTTTAGATACCCTACAAACAATGTATTTACACAAGTTCTGCAGGCAGAAAAAAAAAAGGACTACTGCCGTCACTTTCCTAGTCATTTATCCCCGGTATTCTTCCTTCTAAGAACACCAACTACGTACCTCAAACACAACTCAGAAACTTGGTAGAATGCAATTTCACTCGGAAAAGGATACTTAGGGGCAAAAAAACCTATCTCAAAAGCCTACATAAACACCCTAAGTATAACCTAGAAGGGGGCGGTTAGCTAGGCCAAGGAGCCGAGCCAGAAATGTCAGATTTGTGGGAATCACTCGAAGATAGCCAGTTGATCCATCTCAAGAAGCCGGAATTATACTCAAGACGAAGGATCTCTCCTTCAATTCCTTCAGGGGGTTTTAGGGATTTCTTATGTTTTGTTTTATCTTTTCTTTTGAGATGTTTTCTTTTATCGTTATGAACTAAACCCTTCAGATACCTGAAGGGGATGAAACCTAAGACGGATCTTGTTATTGTTTTCTGAACTATATGATAAATATTTGATTTGTTCTTAATTATGTGTGCTTAATTCTTGTGTTAATATTTCCGGGATATTGATTCAAGTTGGATGTGCTTAGGTGGTGGAGCAAAAGTCCCTGTCTAAGAGTAGATCTAGAGTAGTTAAGCGGAGTTGCTCGCGCGCCTAGAGATAGGGTGACGAAAATCTGTCGGATTAGGGTCAAACCTAATATGGGAGTCCATAGATCGAGTTAATGCAATTCTAGGGGTTTTAATTAGAAAGAGATTTCAATTAATCAACCTAGGGTTAGACGTTATTCGCCTCGAGAGAGGGTTTAATATAAATTAGGGAATCCTACGGATCAAGTCAAGTGAATAAATCGTCTGGTTCAGTGTTAGATTGTAGCACCCCTAACCCGTAACCAACGCCGGACTAGGGTTAGGAGCATTACCAGACAGATCGAAAACTTACATAACATTTCATACATTACAATTATCATTAACGATCATAGTGTCTCTTAGATGAGTCATCAAGACCCAAAGCATGCATATAAACCGAGTTGGGACTAAACTGAAACACAAATGAAATTTCATGAAAATTAAAAACTTTTCTAACTTTCGGGAGACACGCCCGTGGGAGGAGACCGTGTGCCCTCCACGGCTTCTAGACACCCCGTGTGTCCATCCGTGTTTACATCACGACTATATCAACACGGTCACTAGGCACGTCCGTGTGTGCCATGACCGTGTGCTACCGGACCATATACGACTTTTCCGACACACGGCCACCAAGCACGCCCGTGTGCCATGGCGTGTGCTCTTAGCTATCTACCGACTTGTACACCACGGCCACCGACACGCCCGTATGTCGAGGCCGTGTGCTATTTAAGCTACATTCGCCAATTCAACCACGATCTTAGGCACGCCTGTGCCTGGCAAATCAGTGACATTATAGGCCATTTACAAGGCTAAAATGCCACCCATAAGGGTCAACCTACAAGCCATATTTACCAACATATCTCATGCACATATAACCATAAAAAACATACCAAAATAATCATTTCCAACCATGACAATTTCAAAGAATAAAACTCATATCATTACAAGCATAATTCATTCATTTGCTCACTCAAAACTTGGCCATTTCACATGCTTTCACCATACCAAGATATGCATCATATATCACATTCATTTAAGCAAAGTCTTAATTCAAAAATAGCCAAATCACATGGCTAAGATCACATAACAACTTATACTAAAATACTAGCCTATACATGCCATATCTAACTTTATACATTTTCAAAGTGTACCAAAATGATTTTAGTAGTGTGATGACGATCCTTGACGGTGCCGAGCCTTCAGTAGCTTTGACGACCTATAAAACAAAGAAAACATAGCTTTGACGACCTATAAAACAAAGAAAACATACACAGAGTAAGCTTTCCAAAAGCTTAGTAAGTCATATACAAATAAACTTGATATGGAAGGCATATATGCAAATAAATACATTGGCATATATCAATCACTTAGCAAACTCTCGCTTATTTACTTTGGTTCACACAATTCTAACCACATTAGCCATTTTCACCATTCAAGAATCATATAAACATATAGCTCATCTAGCCAAAACAATTCTTATCATATCATAAATTCCATATACATCTCATCATAGTAAGATCACTTAGATGCTTACCTTATATACACAAATAGTGTATAATCAATGTACCTGAATCGGATTTAATATCACCTAATTGTTCATAGCTCGAATTTGTAATTCGTATCACAAACTCGCCCGTTGAACCACTAGGAATTTAGTAGGATACTCAGAAAGCCCGTAATAGTCGTACAATGCCAACGTCCCAGACGAGGTCTTACATGCACTCGGATATCGATGCCACTGTCCCAAACAGGGTCTTACACTAATCAATACGATGCCGATGTCCCAGACATGGTCTTACACGTAAAGCTCATATCGATGCCAACGTCCCAGACGTGGTCTTACTCATAAAGCTCGTATCGTTGCCTTCGTCCCAGACGAGGTCTTACACGAAATCTCAAATCAATGCCAACATCCCAGACGTGGTCTTACATGATAAAACAGAACAGATACCTATGTCATGACATAACTAATCCTATCGACTCCTAGGTTCACACGGGACTTCTCGGACTTAGTCACTATATCGAACTTTTCTCGAAATTTATATGCAGAACTTCTCATGGGCATTCATCACCAACATTAATCATATGAACAATTATAATTACATACATATACATTTATTTGCATAGTGACTTACCTCGGATTCAGTTTATCGGAATGAAAACGGTTACTCAGTTACTTTCGCTTTCCCGCGATATAAATCCGTTTCCCTCGGCTCTTGATCTAAACATATTCAGAATTAACCCTTTTATTCAATAGCTCATTCAATTCAATCCAAAGACACACATTTTGGACTATTTGCAATCTAGCCCTCACATTTGTACATTTTATCAATCTAGTCCATTTTTCACAAAACATCAAATTCACAAAATCCACACATATACATGCTTGGCCGAATACATATACATCACATACAAGGCCACATTTTCATAAAATTTTCAATTTAGTCCCTTAATTTACCATTTTCTCAATTTAGCCCTATTTAGCTAAATTCATCAAAAATTCAAGAACAAAGTATGTTCATCTAACTCATATCTTTCATTTAACACCAAAAATCATCAAAAAGCTTGACATATCATCAATGGCATCTCACACAAACATCATCAATTCATCAAATTAAAACATGGGCTTGATAGCTCTCAAAGCAACGATTGCAAAAACGTAGAAATTATCAAAAACGGATCGAAAACTAACCTTGAATTAGACCAAAACTATGACCGAACCCTTGCCTATGTTTTTCTTTTCTTTCTTTGCTTATTTCGGCTAACAAAGGATGATAATGTGGCCATTTTCATGTTTTTATTTATCTTATAATCATTTAATACATAAAAGACATTTTTAACCTTTAATCAAATATATTAAAACATATAATTCAAGGTCATTTATGACCTTAGCCGTCCACTAACTATGATAGTGGCTTAATTGCCACATGAGTCCTTACTCTTAAGAAGACATAACAAATAAGCATCCTTTCATAAAACATGCAAATTTCTCTTTTAATGCAATTCAATCCTTTTGTCAAATTAAACACACAGATTTTGACAAATTAACTTACGGAAATTTAGTATATGCTTAATCACATATTAAAGACACAGAAAATAATATTAAAATATTATTCAGACTCGGATTTGTGGTCCCGAAACCACTGTTCTGACTAGGGTATAAACCGGACTGTTACATAGATAACAAGTGAAGTCTAGGTGGATTCTCCCTAGGGTATCGTCTTAATCAACTGAGTTTTTCCAACAGTATTTCCCCAATTCATTCTTTTTGTCTTTGCGTCTTTAGCTTAGTAGTTAGTCAAGTTTAGATTAAACAACCATTCGCTTAATTCTTAGGCTAAATAATAGAAAGAAAGTTAGTATTAGTACTTTTGGTTCCTTTGGGTTCGACAATCCGGTCTTGCCTAAGCTATACTACTGTTCAATAGGTGCACTTGCCTTAAGTCGTTGTCAGAGTTAGTTTCCAGGTTCGATCATTCTCTTTATAAATTTTAAGACTCGATAGACATACGATCAGCTTCTATTACAAAATAAAATTGGTTGCACTCAGTGTTTTGAAGGCAGCAGTTGCTCCATTCGAGCAAGTGAAGCTCTTGATGCAAAACCAGAATGCCATAATCAAGTCAGGCCTGCTGCTCAAACCATATAATGGAATATTTAACAGCTTTGCTACATCAGAAATGAAGGCTTCTTTTCACTTTGGAGAGGCTACACTGGATTTACCAATGGACTTGTTTCCGCTAAGGTAACTTCCACCAAGCTGAAATTTCTTAATCTGCTCGAGAGTCAAGCCATTAAACCTTTACGTTTACGAACTAAAGGTAATACAGTTCAATATCTTCAAATATGCCAAGAGTCATGAAGACATCCAGTGGACTTACAAGCAAGTGCTAGTGTTAAACAGTGTTGCTTTAGTTGCAACTCAATTGCTTGTTCATCCATTTTTATACGCTGGAACACGCATGGCAACCGATGTCAAGACTATCAGTAACATGGGCAATAGGCAGTTTAATGGTATATATTATGTCTTCAGAAAAAAGCTTGAAATCAGATGGCATTGCTGGACTGTACCATGGATTTAATATCACACTTGCTGAATCTGGTATGGTGGTAGCAGTATCTGCCGGTTTAAACCCATGGAAACAACATTATTTACACCTTTCGTAGGTCAGTACGTCAGATGAGATACTCAAGAAACAATAGGCAATGGTGTCTGGTTTTGTAATTGCACAAATTATGAAAACTGAGGGTGTGAAGTCATTTTATAGTGGTGCAAGGGCAGAGATCCTTGTATGTGGTGCTTATAATGATACTGTATTGTTAATCATTTACCTAGCTGGTGTTATTAGAGCTGCAAAGGGAAAGTCCGACAATGACAGTGGATCTAGTTCCAGTTTCACCATTAGATGGAAGGATCCCTGAGGTAAATGACAAGGCAGTAATGGCAGTAGTTGCATTATTTCATGGAATCATGGTGGATAACATCTTTTCCCTTCTTGTTGGAGCTAAGAAACAATTTCTTTCGTTTTCGGTTAAACGAAACTGCAAAACTTCTTGAATTGAAATAACCATTTTGCTGGTACTTTCGCTTCAGTTTCATGTACAAATATATTGTTTGTATGGTATTTGGTTCCATTGCTCATACAATGCTAAATATTTTGAGTTGCTGTAAACTTTCATAATGCTTGAGTTGAGCAACACCTTGACTGAGTGAATTTCTCCCTTATGGTTAAAACTTACGACTTTTAATATATATATATACACACATATATATATATTTCATGGCATTTAGTAAAGAATCCCTTCCATTCAGCACAAATTAATATAAAATTTGAAAAGAACTTTGAGAACAGTCCTTTTATGAAGGTTTTGGGCAGGCAGCCTGGCTCATGCTGAGATTTTAAATGTCACATCTGCCTTGCACATTAGGATTTGTAGAATACAATTAATAAATTGATATTTTAGGGACTTAAATTTCAAATTTGTCATTTTTCAAGTAATCAATGCAAAGAATGTCAGTCGATATGAGGATAAGTGGCAGGTTCCAAGCAAGTAATCGGATGCATAAGGTTTTGGACCATTTGGCCTGTTTCTTGAAACATGATGTGAAGCTGCAAAATCGAATCTTTGCTTTATGTTAGCTCTTATTGCTGTTGGTGAAGCAGAAGCATTAGCACCATGGGAGGTGAAGCTAGAGCTTCATGTTTCATGAGCACCATAGGTTCAAATGTTTGCACAAACTAGGTTCTAATCGGATTTGTCCTTGGGATGCTATTACAGTACCTACTTGTTATTCATAAGAAGATGACTAACTTGTCAATGATGTATTCTTTTGAAATTTTAGGAAACTGGTTCGCTGCACCCCATAGAAGGCTTAACTTAATGAACAATCATTGCCAGCCCTCAAGGATATGGTTTAGGTTCAAGATCTAGAACCTATTATAAAACAATGTTCAAAGGGCCCATTTTCCTTAAAAATTTCATTTTTAGTTATCCAAATTGTGGTTAAATACAAGCTCAAAGTGGCTTGCATTGTTTATTCCCCACAGCCGCTTGGCAAAAAAAAAAAAAAAATACAAGCAAAATACACCATTTGCTTTCTCCTTCAATTTCCAACTGCGATTACAACTCAGCTTTTTGATGGAGATGGAAAACTTGGTAATCTAATCTCTCCTTTTTGTTTTCTTATATTATTCTTTCTTTTCTTTTCTCGACTCATTTTGTAAATACTGGTAGTAGTGTTATTTTTCCAAGAAACCAAACAGACTATGTAGCTGCTAAATTACTTTACTCCATTCTTGAACATGGAATCATGTCAAGGACTTATTATTGTCTTTTTGGACGTTAAGGTTTCCTTCTTTGGCATGAAAAACATGCTGGGTAATCTCTCCTATTTTTTCTTTTTCTTTTTTCTTGTTCAACTTCTTCTTTAATTACTGCTAGTAGCTTTCTTTTCCCCCAAGAAACAAAACCGAGTATGTATTTGCTAAATTACTTTACTCCATTCTTCAACTTGGAATCATGTGAAAACTCATTCTTGTATTGGTTTCTTAATTTTCTTTGAATTTCATAGGGGCACCCATTAGATTTTTGCAGGTAAAAGTTTCCTTCTTTTGTAGGAGAAATATGCTGTGGCATGTAATCCATGATTCGTGACAAAAAATTATTGGCCTCTCTTCTTTTTCTATTTGTTTCTGCTGAATTTGTTTAAACATTGATCGCTTTCTATGTATGTAAAAAAGCCAGAATCCTTTTCTGGTCATTAATTTCTTGCTTTTTTAGATAGCTTAATCTAAGATTCTGGCCAAGCATTACAACTTTTCTTGGAAATTCTTGACTGGTTCTTGGTCACATTCATCTTTTGTGTAAGATATTGAGCTTCATGTCCATTTTAGTCAAGCTTTAAACCGTGGCCTAATGCTATTGTTTTGTCATATTTGTTTGATTGTTTCATTTGCAGGTTACAAGAGTGAGTTGCAGAATGGAGCGTGAGCCATTGCATCCACCTATATCACAAAAGATGCATTGGCAGCCTGGCCTCTTATTCAGGCATTTTAACTACACTACGATAATGGAAAATATTCGCTGCAGTGGTGCCTCACTGACCCGGATCTCGCGAAGTCCTGTCCTCCCTGTGATCCAGGGCAGTGCCGTATCTGTTGTAAAACCTTCACCACCGGCTTTTGTTGGAGCCCCAATGGAGAACAGTAAAGCTTCTTCTTTTATAAAAGGATTGGCTCTACTTGGTGTTATCAGGACAGCAGGTGCTCCATTTGAGCGAGTGAAGCTCTTGATGCAAAACCAGAACGAGATGATCATTTCAGGCCGGCTTCCCAAACGATATAACGGAATATTCGACTGCTTCGCCACAACAATCAGAAATGAAGGCATACTTTCCCTTTGGAGAGGCAACATTGCATTTGTCACTGCATTTCTTTCCTCTGAGGTAACTAGCACCATGTTGCCCTATAGGCTGCTCGACATTTGTTTAACCTTTGTGCCATTTTCGTGCAACAGGTCATTGCTAAGGCCATACACAACTATGGTAACAGTCGTGAAGATATCGAGTGGACTCACACTAGGCTGCAAGTGGCAGTTTTCCTTTCTGCAGTTGTGAACCAGTTTCTTGTTTATCCATTATATTATGCTGGAACACGCATGGCAAACGATGTCATAACAAGCAGTAACTCGAGGGAAAGGCAGTTTAATGGCATATTCGACGTCTACAGAAAAACGCTGAAATCAGATGGCATAGCCGGCGTGTACCGTGGATTTAATGTAGTGATTCCTAAAATTGCCGTTATGAGAGCAGTAACTGCTGTTTCAAAGCCTTGGCATCAATTTTTGTTGCACCAATTTCGGGTCAGTGGATTAGTTGAGATTTAAGAACCAATCTACTGGTATCTAACAATCTGATAAATGAGATGGCTCGGTTTTTCGCAGGGAAGTGTTTTAGGCAGGGCTGTTGTAAATACTTTGTATGCTAGTTGTCGCAGCATGGCGGTTTACCCGCTGGATACAGTGACCAGGAGGATGATGATGACCAGTGGAGCTGTGAAGTATAGGCATTCACTGCATGCAATTACATGCATTTTCTATAATGAGGGTGTAAAGTCCTTCTATAGTGGTGCAAAAGCACAAATCCTTGCACTTGCATTCTACCAAGTTTCTGGGTTGTGTTTGAGGTACGTAGTTGGTGTTCTTAGAAGGAAGAATACCGGGGATAAATGACCAGGAAAGTGACGGCAGCAGTCTTTTTTTTTTTTTTTTCTGCCTGCAGAACTTGTGTAAATACATTGTTTGTAGGGTATCTAAACAAAGAAACCTATAAAATAGCAGCATCAATCAACTGTCATGCCATAACCCTCTTCAACCTCTTTCTTGATGGATTTGCACATAGAATCGTCTTTCCCTCTTTCTGTAATACACTACATTTTATCAGAGTAAGAAAAATGAGTCAACAAACAATAAACAGTCACAAACAGATAATTCATCCTATTGAGTCTAAACGGAAAGGAACTTTATTATATGCGGATACGTGCGAACGGCTGCCTACTTCCCTGGAAGCTGACAACCAATCACTCCAATATGGCTTAAATTAAGCTGTTAAAGAAATGCAGAAAAATGATAGCATTAGCAACAGCTCTTGGAAAATGTTTTCTTTATATCATATATCTGTTTAGATTATTTTCATTGCAGGCTATAAGAGTGAGTTGCAGAGTGCAACACGACCTATTGCATCCACCAATATCTCAAAAGATACATATTGAATTTTGAGAAAATCCAAATTTTCAAAGTTGATTAAACTCGTCCATATGGACTTTGAAAATGGGATTACGAGCCAAAACCCATGTTTCTTTCTTTTAGGATTGTTAAGAGGATTATGCTTAACTCATTTTGTTTTCATTTATTTTCTTTAAATAAACGTAAAGATCAACCACCATTACACTAAAAACCAAACTTATTTGTAAAATACAACACGTAAAGCCCCCCCCCCCCCCCTATCAAACTCCTCCTTAATACTTGCTCTCATCGCTTTCTCTTCGAGCACGCCTCCTCAATTCCACAACATCATCATCCATCCTCTTCTCTTCCTCACTCTTCCCAACCACAGTTTCCTTTATCTTTTGCGTTGTTCCCTTTGCAGCATCCCAAGCTCCTTGTGCCGTTTGCTTTGCCTTCTCTCCAACATTTTGGATGGTCTCCGACGCCTTATCGGCAGCTGAACCGGCTATCTCCTCCGACTTCTCCATCAACCCTTGTGCTCTCTCTTTAGATTTCTCTTTCAACTCGTACGCAGTTTGAGTTGCCTTATCAGCCCCTTCTTTGGTCTTATCTTTAGCACTTTGGGCAGTCTCCTTGGTCCCTTGCGCGTACTCTCTAGCTTTCTGTTTTGTTTTCTCGTTGGCGCTTTGTGCGGTCTCCGCCGCTCTGTTCGTTGCATCTTTTGCCCTATCAGCCGCCGTACCAAAGGCTCCTTTCGTTTTCTCCTTAGCGTTATGCGCGTATTCTTTTGCTCTTTCCATAGCTTCTTCGGCGGTGGTGTCTTCATCGGATGAGATATCTTTTTCCCTGTAAGCAAAGCCAGCTTTGGTGTCTCTCCCCTGAAATTTATAATCATCAAGCCATGAAACCATCACTTAAAACTCCACGAAAACGCAAAGAATCGGTGGTTTTATTTACCTCAGAGCGTTTGGAAGCGGTGGTGGTGAAGCAGACTCGTGAGACATTGGTGGAGGAACGAAGAGACACGGTTCGAGGGAACGCATTTGAGAGCTGGAACATGGCGGTCTTAGCTATCAACGAGGCAGCCATTGTTGAGGATCTTTTAGTTCTTGCTGAGCGGTGTCTTTTTCTTGAGTAATAGCTTTTATTTTCAGTACTTTTTCCTATATCTTAGCCATGAAAATGCAAACTATATGGAGGCAGAGCAGGGGAAGGTGGCAGTGTAATAGAGCGACAGGTTGCATCATATTGATACCACGTGTTGGACATGCGTGGTTGTTTAGGGTCTTAGTGGGTTCAACAAGTCAACACATGTTGCTTTTCCCTGGCATCTCACTAATTCTAGGATCCAGTTCGGTTGGTTCAATTGGACTTGTTGAATTTTATATATTATTTTGTAAAAAAGAAAAAAAATGATTGACACGTACGACACTAAACTATCAATAATATTTTGGTGACTAAATTTCAAAAAATAAAAAATAATTACTGAACTATTTATCGCCAAATTATTTAATTTTATCATTTTTATTACTAAATTATTCAATTTTATTTTTTTATCACCAAAATTCAATATGTATCTTTTGAGATATTGGTGGATGCAATGGGTCGTGTTGCACTCTGCAATTCACTCTTATAGCCTGCAATGAAAATAATCTAAACAGATATATGATATAAAGAAAACATTTTCCAAGAGCTGTTGCTAATGCTATCATTTTTCTGCATTTCTTTAACAGCGTAATTTAAGCCATATTGGAGTGATTGGTTGTCAGCTTGCAGGGAAGTAGGCAGCCGTTCGCACGTATCCGCATATAATATAGTAAAGTTCCTTTCCGTTTAGACTCAATAGGATGAATTATCTGTTTGTGATTGTTTATTGTTTGTTGACTCATTTTTCTTACTCTGATAAAATGTAGTGTATTACAGAAAGAGGGAAAGACGATTCTATGTGCAAATCCATCAAGAAAGAGGTTGAAGAGGGTTATGGCATGACAGTTGATTGATGCTGCTATTTTATAGGTTTCTTTGTTTAGATACCCTACAAACAATGTATTTACACAAGTTCTGCAGGCAGAAAAAAAAAAAAAAAAAAAAAGACTGCTGCCTTCACTTTCCTGGTCATTTATCCCCGGTATTCTTCCTTCTAAGAACACCAACTACGTACCTTAAACACAACCCAGAAACTTGGTAGAATGCAAGTGCAAGGATTTGTGCTTTTGCACCACTATAGAAGGACTTTACACCCTCATTATAGAAAATGCATGTAATTGCATGCAGTGAATGCCTATACTTCACAGCTCCACTGGTCATCATCATCCTCCTGGTCACTGTATCCAGCGGGTAAACCGCCATGCTGCGACAACTAGCATACAAAGTATTTACAACAGCCCTGCCTAAAACACTTCCCTGCGAAAAACCGAGCCATCTCATTTATCAGATTGTTAGATACCAGTAGATTGGTTCTTAAATCTCAACTAATCCACTGACCCGAAATTGGTGCAACAAAAATTGATGCCAAGGCTTTGAAACAGCAGTTACTGCTCTCATAACGGCAATTTTAGGAATCACTACATTAAATCCACGGTACACGCCGGCTATGCCATCTGATTTCAGCGTTTTTCTGTAGACGTCGAATATGCCATTAAACTGCCTTTCCCTCGAGTTACTGCTTGTTATGACATCGTTTGCCATGCGTGTTCCAGCATAATATAATGGATAAACAAGAAACTGGTTCACAACTGCAGAAAGGAAAACTGCCACTTGCAGCCTAGTGTGAGTCCACTCGATATCTTCACGACTGTTACCATAGTTGTGTATGGCCTTAGCAATGACCTGTTGCACGAAAATGGCACAAAGGTTAAACAAATGTCGAGCAGCCTATAGGGCAACTTGGTGCTAGTTACCTCAGAGGAAAGAAATGCAGTGACAAATGCAATGTTGCCTCTCCAAAGGGAAAGTATGCCTTCATTTCTGATTGTTGTGGCGAAGCAGTCGAATATTCCGTTATATCGTTTGGGAAGCCGGCCTTAAATTGTCATCTCGTTCTGGTTTTGCATCAAGAGCTTCACTCGCTCAAATGGAGCACCTGCTGTCCTGATAACACCAAGTAGAGCCAATCCTTTTATAAAAGAAGAAGTGTAATAGGCCAATTTTGGGCCTAATTATCAGCCACAAATAAAACACAATAAAACCAAAAAAACAAATGACAGGCCCAAGTCAGATGACCCAAATTAAACCCTAGCCCAAATTTGTCAGCCCATTACAGAAAATGAAACAGCAGCCTCCCTATCCCCCTTCAGCCGCCGACCCTTCAGCTCCTCCACGCGCGCCATTTCCACGCCTCTGACACCTGAAACAAGCACAGTAGCAGAGAAAGAAAGCATGCGAAAGACACCAGCAATAAATGGCAAACAAACAAAGAATTAGAGTTCAAGAGATTTGTAAATCGGCTTTAAAAGCCAAGATCCACTCTTTGTAATTTTTTACGATTTTTTACGAACTATCAGAAATCAAAAAGAGAATAAAAATTCTAAGGTTGATCTCAGTTTTTCTATTTTTTGTTTTCGATTATTAGTTACTGTTACTGTTTATTTTATTTTATCTTCTTAAAAAAACAAAAATCCAAAAGGAAGGGGAAGAACCTTACTGGAGTCCCCGCGGTCGCGGCGTCGGAGCGCTTTCTCTCCGTCGTCGGAGCTCGGCCTGAGGAGGAGCGTCGAAGGCCTTTTCCGTCGCTTGAGAGGCGCGGACGATGAGAGCCTTCGGGGTCTTCAAGCAGAACGCTAAAGCCCCCCTCCACGCGACGTCGGCCACCAGATATGGTGGTGGTACGACGGATCATCGGAGGGAGCCCGTTCGCCGGAGAGAGAAAAGAGATGAGAGGAAGAAAGAGTTTGGGGGCTGCCATTTTAAAAAAAAATGTTTTAGGGTTAAAATGTTTTTCTTTCAGAAAATTTGGGTCTTTAAAACATTGAGCAAAACGGCGCCGTTTGGTGCAATAGTAGCAGCGCATGTTCCCTCAAAAGGGAGATTTTCGCGAATGGCCCCTCCCTTCCGCAGTTCTGTTCGATTAGGCCCCATTTCCTGCTTTCTTTGTTCTTTTAAATTTGGCTCTCAGGTTTCATTTTGTTTTCAATTTGATCCCTGAAGCTGTCAACTGTATGTGCGCATGGGAATTTAGGGAACATTTTCCCATATGGTCCCCAATAGTTTCGCACCATTCGTTTCGCTCCTAAATCAGCTTTTGATTATTTATGATTCATACCTTGAGTTCCGGCTAGATTTTTAATTTTGTCCCTGATTTTGTGTAATTTATTCATTTATTTTGCAAGCTTGTTTTGTTATTATTGTTCGTATGAAGTTTTATATATCATTTGTATTAAATTGTTTTCATATATATATATACATATTATTCATTTCGAATTTCTTTGCATACAATAACTATTTTAAACTATGATTTGCTCTATAATTATGTATATATTACGTATAGTCAAATGTTTTGCATTTTTTATCCTAAATTATTTCATTTGTTAATTACTTTGAAATGTGTTATATGTTCTTTATTCTTTTTTTTTTAAAAAAAAACTTGCTTTTATATATTGTGTTAAAACAGTTTTTTTTATCCCTTGTTAAAAATCATTTTATATATATATATATACACAT
Source organism: Gossypium sturtianum (assembly GCA_025698515.1). NCBI lineage: Eukaryota > Viridiplantae > Streptophyta > Magnoliopsida > Malvales > Malvaceae > Gossypium > Gossypium sturtianum. The sequence continues at coordinate 2,297,611 of CM046952.1, read as the reverse complement.
ATACAACCTATTTTGTTTTTTTTTCCTTGTATAGACATATCATCTTTTCTATAAAAAAAAAAAAATTGTATATTACATTTTTTTCTCATTATTCATTTCAACTTATGTATTATTTTAAATTATATCATCTATTTTAAATTTCACATATTATTTAGTATAAACTATGTTATATGTAATTTTAACATTCGCTTATTCTTAAATTGCTATTTTATTTATTTATTTCAATTTTCTCATATATTACTTATTTTAAACTCATATATATATTTTATTTTTTTCTTTCTTTAACGTTTATCTTAAAATTGTTTTATGTATTATTTCTTTTAAAATTGTTTAATTCATCGGTCTTTGATTATCGATGTAAACATTTAAATAATGTATATTGCTTGATTATTGCCATTGTATTTTTAAATTTGTTTATTTCATATCTTTTGCCTTATTGTCATTCGCTCGTATTATATTGTGTTCATGTATATTTGTTTCATGCTTATTACCATATTGTTGCTTCATGTCATCGCATAGCGCTTTAAGCCCAAACGCATTTATCCAATTTAAATTGCTTGATTTTATTCCAAACAAAATAAATGCACATTGTTAAATGTTAGACCCGCTATCGTTTTAGTATACAAATCTTCAAAATAAGGTAATATTTCGCGTTTTAGAAATTCAAGAAAATCGTGCCCTAACTTACTGGGTTTCGATTTTTCTAGTTTAGCCTAAATAACGAAATATCCTTTTAAAACAAAATACAAGTTTAAAATAAAAAGCTTATTCTCGAGAGTACAAAGTGTTGTGCCCTAACTTACTGGGTGTGACATCTCGTTACCTCGAGATAAGAATTTCTAAAAGTGACAATATTCCGTATTCAGAAATTCGAGTGATCGTGCCCTAACTTACTGGGTTTCGGTTTTTCTCGTTTAATCTAAATAACCGAGTATTCTTTCAAAATTAAAATACACGTGCTTTTAAATAAAAGGCGGGCTTATTCTCATGGATTCGAGGTGTCGTGTCCTAACTTACTGGATGTGGCATTTAGTTGCCTCGAGATGAGATGGTCTTCAATGTTTGTTCCAACTCATTCAAATTTTTAGTAAAATTAACATTGATAAAAAATGATCGTATTTTTAAATTCGTTCTCGATTTTCAACTTTCGACATTAAGACACTAATTAATCAATTCGGTACCAATTTTGGGCGTGACGAGGGTGCTAACCCTTCCTCGCACGTAACAGACTCCCGAATCCGTTTTTCTCGAATTTCGTAGACCAAAAACACTGATTTAGTAAACCAAAATATTTTATTAAAACAAAGGTGATTCGATCACACCTAATAAAGATCGGTGGCGACTCCCGTTTTATTTTCGTTTTCAAAACCAAAGTCGACTCGTTTTCAAAAAAATGGTTTCGACAGCTTGGCGACTCCACTGGGGACATAAAGAGAGTCAGGCCGTAAATTAATTATTTTCTGTCCTTTGTCGAAAATTTGAAAATTCAATTTGAAAATTTGATTTGAAAATTACGATCCTTTTGTTACATTCGTTTGTGTCATTGCATATGATTGTTATTTTCTTGCGCACATTGCATTGCATGACCGTTGTGGTCGCACCCTTAAGTGGGAGTAAGAAACTACGCCTTCGTGAGGTTTTCACCTCCGCATGGGCTAGTAGATTGCTTCCGGGATACATTCTTACCTATGTGCTTCGTGTGATTTTCATCTCCGCATGGCCATAGGGAAATGTATTCCCCTGAACCGAACTCGGTCCGTATGGGCCTATAATGGGTGAGGATTGAGGAATCTGCTGGTTCAGGTACCCTTCTTTAGAACCGAACCCCATATAATGAGCCTTAAGAGCCCGCCTTAGGTAGAACCGCGCGAAACCCTAGTGGTCACCCATTTAGGTAATCTATTTTGTTGTTTATTTTTCTTGTGCTAACGTGTTTTGTTTTGTTTATGATTGCATTGCATTGCATCGCATCATCTTAGAAATGAGGTGTTGATTCATATTCGATTGCTAAATAGAAAAGCTTGTCATAAGAAAATGAATTTCTTGATATAGTGGAATATAGTACGGCTGTCCGAATAGGGTCCGAGTAAACAACAAGAGAAGGCTGATAGTCCGTGGAGGGATACGTGACTTTGCATCGTTGCCCGAGGATTCAAACCGACAAAGATTATTCGAGATCTGTCGCAGCTAACGAGCATCGCAAGGATAAGTGAGCAATGAGACGTGGCCCAGATCAAGCAAAAGGAGCCTGTAGAGACATCCATTGGAAGGCCCGGATCACAGGGAGGACAGGACTTCGCGAGATCCGGGTCAGTGAGGCACCACTGCGGCGAATATTTTCCATTATCGTAGTGTAGTTAAAATGCTCGAATAAGAGGCCAGTACGCCAATGCATCTTTTGTGATATAGGTGGATGCAATGGCTCACGCTCCATTCTCGCAACTCACTCTTGTAACTCCGCAAATGAAACAATCAAACAAATATGACAAAACAATAGCATTAGGCCACGGTTTAAAAGCTTGACTAAAATGGACATGAAGCTCAATATCTTACACAAAAGATGAATGTGACCAAGAGCCACCAAGAATTTCCAAGAAAAGTTGTAATGCTTGGCGAGAATCTTAGATTAAACTATCTAAAAAAGCAAGAAATTAATGACCGTAAAAGGATTACGCTTTTTACATACATAGAAAGCGATCAATGTTTAAACAAATTCATCGAAACAATAGAAAAGAAGAGAGGCCAATAATTTTTTGTCACGAATCATGGATTACATGCCACAAAGATATTTCTCCTACAAAAGAAGGAAACTTTTACCGCAAAAATCTAATGGGTGCCCCTATGAAATTCAAAGAAAATTAAGAAACCAATACAAGAATGAGTTTTCACATGATTCCAAGTTGAAGAATGGAGTAAAGTAATTTAGCAAATACATACTCGGTTTTGTTTCTTGGGGGAAAAGAAAGCTACTAGCAGTAATTAAAGAAGAAGTTGAACAAGAAAAAAGAAAAAGAAAAAATAGGAGAGATTACCCAGTTTTTCATATCCAGCAAAAAACTCTGTTGCAGTTACGGTTGGAAATAGAAGGAGAAGGGAAATTGTGTATATTGCATGTTGAAATGAGTACATATAAATAACAGTTATTAAGGCCATCCTTATCCTAGTATCTTTACATCATGGTAAATTAAAAAAATATTAAAAAAGGAGGAGCCCTATTTTTTCTGCAACAGTGTTGACAGGGCCTAGTTCTTGAACCCAAACCATATCTTGTGGCTGGCAAAGATTATTCATATAAGACCAGTTCCTAGAGTTTCTATAGGATTCTGTCTTGAACATAACATTGCAGGTTGCAGCTGCTTGCCAAAACATAAATGCCCTTTTTCACTTTCATTTTCATTTTTTCTCTAATGGCAGTCTTGAAACTTACCATTTATCTTGATACTGGTTCACATTCATGGCAAGTTAAAGTCCCTTAAATATAAACTTTATTGATTATAGTCTGCAAATCCTGATTGCAATGAAGATGTGACATTAATATCTAAGCATAAAAGGACTACAGCCAAATGTTCCTTTCATTATTAATATTTTCACTAGTGTAAGTGTCAAGCAAGCTCTGTATCTCTCCAGCACTTGGATTCTTTACTTAAATGAAATTTAGCAGCTTTGTATCTCTCTGTTAAGGGTTAGTCTATTCTACTAGTTGCAGTTTGCTATTCAAGTAGTTAGCTGCAGTTAAGTTGTTGATAAGCTGTTATCAAATTACAATTACTCATATGTTCTATAAATACTGTAGTCATGATGTAAAGAGGCAGATTAGAAGTCCAAATACAGAATTATTCTTTTTCAATTTTCAGTATAGCTTCTTTTTCATTTCATATCAGTCTCTAAAGCTTACATTAGATTTCATCACTCTCCAGCACTTGAGATTTTTGTTGAATGGAAAGGGGTTCTTTACTTAAATGAAATTTAGCATCGTGAAAGTTTACAGCAATGCAAAATTTAGCATATTGAGAGCAATGGAATCAAATGTTTATTTCAATTCAACAACTTTTGCAACTTCGTTTAACCGAAAATAAAAATGAAGGAAATTGTTTCTCAGCTCTGAAAAAGAAGGGAAATATTGAATGAAATGAAGTGACTACTGCCATTAGTGCCTTGTCATTTGCCTCAGCGATCCTTCCATTGTGGATCTGCTGCAATAATCGTTTTTCTCCTTTGGTAAAGAGAACCTTCGGTTCCGTTTTTCCGATCGTTCCAAAAGGTAAGAGTTCTTCCCCTTTTTTATTTTTTTGTTTACGAAAGTTTAAAAATAAAAGAGAAATAATATACAATAACAGTGACTAATAATCGAAAATAAAAAGAAAGATCGACATTAACCTTAAGATTTATATTTTCTTTTTGATTTCTGGTAGTTCGTCGTAGTTAGTATTACATTGTTTTCGGGCTTATATAGCCGAAAAGATATTACAAGTTTATTATTATTGTTGCTTCTGTTTCTGCCATTTTCTTTGTTGTTCTCTTTGCTGCTTCTCTTTGTTCTTTTGCAGGTATCCTCGTGGGTCAACAGAGGCGGATGAGGGCTAATTTTTGCCATTTCCGTGCAAAGTGGCCTAGGGTGCTTCAGGGGACCTTGGGACGAGGCGTGGGCACGGTGCTCGAGGCGGCTGCGGCGCCTAGGGTTTCAGAAACCCTAGGCTTTTCTAATTTTTTTTTTAAATTTTGGGCTGTTGGGCCAGTAGAAATTGGGCCAGTAGGAATTGGGCTGTAATTGGGTTTTGGGTTTTAATATTTTAAGATTGGTATTTGTAAAATGGACCTTTTGTATTGGACTTTATTTATTTTTGTTTGGCTTTCTTTTTTTTATGTTTTGTTTCTAATTTGGGTGTATTGGGCCCGGGCTAAATTGGGCCTGTACATAAGGGACTTTAACTTGCCATGAATGTGAGCCAATATCAAGATAAATGGTAAGTTTCAAGACTGCCATTAGAGAACAAATGAAAATGAAAGTAAAAAAGGGCATTTATGTTTTGGCAAGCAGCTGCAATGTTATGTTCAAGGCAGAATCCTATAGAAACTCTAGGAACTGGTCTTATATGAATAATCTTTGCCAGCCACAAGATATGGTTTGGGTTCAAGAACTAGGCCCTGTCAACAGTGTTGCAGGAAAAATAGGGCTCCCCTATTTTAATATTTTTTTAATTTACCATGATGTAAAAATACTAGGATAATGATGGCCTATTTCCAACCATAACTGCAACAGAGCTTTTTGCTGGATATGAAAAACTGGGTAATCTCTCCTTCTAGTTTTTCTTGGTGCTAGTTTTTCATATCCAACAAAAAGCTCTGTTGCAGTTATGGTTGGAAATAGATGGAGAAAGGAAATGGTGTATATTGCATGTTGAAATGAGTAGATATAAATAACATAAATATGATGCAACCTGTCGCTCTATTACACTGCCACCTGATGCAATGGAATCAAGTGTTTATTTCAATTCAACAACTTTTGCAGCTTCGTTTAACCGAAAACAAAAATGAAGGAAATTGTTTCTCAGCTCTGAAAAAGAAGGGAAATATTGAATGAAATGAAGTGACTACTGCCATCAGTGCCTTGTCATTTGCCTCAGCGATCCTTCCATTGTGGATCTGCTGCAATAGTCGTTTTTCTCCTTTGCAGCTCTAATAAAATCTGCTACGTAAATGATTAACAACACACCACCTTTGTACACAGCACATGAAAGGATCTCTGCCCCTGCACCACTATAAAACGACTTCAAACCCTCAGTTTTCATAATTTGTGCAATTGCTTGCCGCGTACTCTTATACTTAACTGCCCCCGAGGTCATCATCATTCTTTTGTTCACTGTATCCAACGGGTAAATAGCCATGTTGGCACATATCCCAAAGCCAAATTCTACCATATGCCTCGAAAAAACATTGTTCTGGGAAAAACCAAACCATATCAGTTCAGCAATAAAAGAAAAAAAAAAACCTTCACTGCAGGTTATTAAGGAGGTCTCATGTAATGAACTGACCCGCAAAAGGCTCGAATAATGTTGTTTCCATGGTTTTAAACCAGCAGATACTGCTCCCATCATACCAAATTCAGCAAGTCTGATATTAAATCCACGGTACAGTCCAGCAATGCCATCAGATTTCAGGGTTTTCCTGAAGACATCTACTATACCATTAAACTGCCAATTGCCCGTGCTACCGATAGCCTTGACATCGTTTGCCATGCGTGCTCCAGCATATAAAAAGGGATAAAAAAGCAATTGATTTGTGACTATGACAACAGAATCTAACACTAGCAACCGAGGGTAAGTCCACTGGATGTCTTCACGGCTCAAGGCATAACGGAAGATAGCGAAACGCATTACCTGTAATACATAAAGATTTTAAGGTTTAACCAATGTCAAGCAACCTATTGGACAACTTGGTGGAAGTTACCTTAAGGGAAACATCTGCCAAGGTCATTGCAGTATAGCCTCTCCAAAGGGAGAGCACGCCTTCATTTCTGATAGTTCTAGCAAAGCAGTCAAGTATTCCATTATATGGTTTGGGCAACTGGCTTGACTTGATTAAGTGGTTCTGGTTCTGCATCAGGAGTTTCACTCGTTCGAATGGAGCAAGTGCTGTCTTCAAAACACCAAATAGAGCCAGATCTTTTATAATAAAAGCTTTACTGTTCTCCATTGGGGCTCCTATAAAAGCTGGAGGCACAGGTTTTACAATAGATGAGGTATTTCCATGGGATACCGGAAGGATAGAGCTTTGTGATCTCCAGTTCCCTAAGGCACAATTCCCTTGAAGAATTCCCATCAATGTAGTATTGTAGCTAAAATGCCTGAATGAGAGGTCAGGTTGCAAATGTATCTTTTGAGATATAGGTGGATGTAATGGTTCATGTTCCGTTCTGCAACTCAATCTTGTAGCCTGCAATGAAATAACATTAGGCCATGGTTTAAAGCTTGATTAGAGTGGACATGAAGATCAACTATAGAAGGAAAACAAAAAAGAAAATATTCAAGATTTGGCCGTTAAACTACCGTTCAAGATCAATGTGACTAGGCTCAATCAAGAATATACCAAGAAAGCAGCAAAGTAGCAAGTTATTAAAGATTCAGAAAAAGAATTGTGGTTTTTACAAATATAACATAAACCCAACAAGTTTTTCATGCCAAAGAAGGAAACCTTAACGTCCAAAAAGACAATAATAAGTCCTTGACATGATTCCATGTTCAAGAATGGAGTAAAGTAATTTAGCAGCTATATAGTCTGTTTGGTTTCTTGGAAAAATAACACTACTACCAGTAATTACAAAATGAGTCGAGAAAAGAAAAGAAAGAATAATATAAGAAAAAAAAAAAGGAGAGATTAGATTACCAAGTTTTCCATCTCCATCAAAAAGCTGAGTTGTAATCGCAGTTGGAAATTGAAGGAGAAAGCAAATGGTGTATTTTGCTTGTATTTTTTTTTTTTGACAAGCGGCTGTGGGGAAAAAACAATGCAAGCCACTTTGAGCTTGAATTTAACCACAATTTGGATAACTAAAAATGAAATTTTTAAGGAAAATGGGCCCTTTGAACATTGTTTTATAATAGGTTCTAGATCTTGAACCTAAACCATATCCTTGAGGGCTGGCAATGATTGTTCATTAAGTTAAGCCTTCTATGGGGTGCAGCGAACCAGTTTCCTAAAATTTCAAAAGAATACATCATTGACAAGTTAGTCATCTTCTTATGAATAACAAGTAGGTACTGTAATAGCATCCCAAGGACAAATACGATTAGAACCTAGTTTGTGCAAACATTTGAACCTATGGTGCTCATGAAACATGAAGCTCTAGCTTCACCTCCCATGGTGCTAATGCTTCTGCTTCACCAACAGCAATAAGAGCTAACATAAAGCAAAGATTCGATTTTGCAGCTTCACATCATGTTTCAAGAAACAGGCCAAATGGTCCAAAACCTTATGCATCCGATTACTTGCTTGGAACCTGCCACTTATCCTCATATCGACTGACATTCTTTGCATTGATTACTTGAAAAATGACAAATTTGAAATTTAAGTCCCTAAAATATCAATTTATTAATTGTATTCTACAATTAATCCTAATGTGCAAGGCAGATGTGACATTTAAAATCTCAGCATGAGCCAGGCTGCCTGCCCCAAAACCTTCATAAAAGGACTGTTCTCAAAGTTCTTTTCAAATTTTATATTAATTTGTGCTGAATGGAAGGGATTCTTTACTAAATGCCATGAAATATATATATGTGTGTATATATATATATATTAAAAGTTGTAAGTTTTAACCATAAGGGAGAAATTCACTCAGTCAAGGTGTTGCTCAACTCAAGCATTATGAAAGTTTACAGCAACTCAAAATATTTAGCATTGTATGAGCAATGGAACCAAATACCCACTACAGCAAAACAGACTTTTAGTGGCGTTTTTAGTGGCGTTTTAAAGAAAAACGCCGCAAATATTATACATTAGCAGCGTTTGAAGGAAAACGCCGCAAAAAAATGAGCAATAGCGGCGTTTATTTCCAAAACGCCAACGCCGCTAAAAGTCTGAGCATTAGCGGCGCTTTTGGAAAAACGCCGCCGCGAGCCGTGCTTTTAAAAAAACGCCGCTAAAGATCTGAGCATTAGTGGCGCTTTTGAAAAATCGCCGCTAAAAGTCTGAGCATTAGCGGCGCTTTTTTGAAAAACGCTACAAATAATTTTAAAGTTTTTTTGGATATATATGACTGATTGTTTTTAAATTTATATATTAAATAATTTCTTATATAATCGTAAAAGAGATATATTAATTTTAAAATATTAAATTAATTATCATTATAGTTTAGGGTTTATGGTTTAGCATATATAGTTTAGGGTGTAAGGTTTATGAGTTACTATTTTAATGTTTAGGGATTATTGTTTATGATTTGCGGTTTAAGGTTTAAGGGGGATGTGTTAGGGTTTCATGGGTTAAAAGTTAGGGTTAATAGGTTTAAGGGTAAATGGTTAAGGGTTTGGGGTTAATAGGTTAAGGGTTAAGGGTTAGGGGTAGGGTTTTATGTTTTATGATTTAGGGTTTATGGGATAGAGGATAGGGGTTTAGGGTTTAGATTAATTAGTGTCTTTTAATAATGATAAAAATTTTTAAAAAATTCAAAAATAAAGAAAAAGTAAAAATCAAAAAATAAAAAGTTTATAAAATTAAAAAAATGAAATACATGTAAATTGTCTGTTATGTTTAAAAACTTAAAAAGTTTTAGTCATTATTTCCGTATAAAAAATATCAGTTCAACTTTGTTTTTTTAAAGTAATAATTTAATTTAAGTTATATAATTAACATCATTTTTTATTTATATATTGCATACATAAAAATTTATATTTATTCAATATAAAAATATATTGATGTATTTATATTTTAAAATAATGTGTATGATTAAATCAAAATTAAAGTTTTAACTATATATTTAAACCACAATTAGAATTTCACATCTAGAATTACACATTAAACCAAAATTCATATATAATTCTGAGATGTATTTATATCAAAATTTAGGTGTATACATATAATTAAATGCCATTTATATAAAAATCTAAACAACTAATGCAGACCATACTTAAAAGAATAATGTTGATGTAAAAAGAAAGAAAAAAGAAATTCGTAAAAGAGTTGATAATGGTAATTAAATTTTTAAAATTTAATAATAAAAAATTAAAAAATTAAAAATTTAATATTTTAGTTAAAAAGTTCAATACTCAAAATATAATAAAAATAAAAATTCAAAAAAAAAAGATAATCTCAACACAAAAAATTTGAAAGAAAAAAATTAAAAAATATAGGTTAAAAATAGGAAAAAAAATTAAAATTATGTAATAGTACAAAAAATGAAAATATAGTGGCATTTTTTTATAAAAAACGCCTTAAAAATAAGCTATACTGGCGTTTTATTATAAAACGCCGCAATGTCTTTTTTCTCTGCTAAAAACCTCTATTTTTATTTCCCCAAACCTAAATTTCGTAAGTCACCAAATTTTCCCTCTATCGATTTCCCAAAATCCCCTAACCAAAATCCCCTATACGGAGAGGAACCATTGTCCAGGATTCATGGCATTCAAGGTCAAGGATCTCGAGCTCTTGTGTTACCTCAGCAAGGAATAATTCCTTCATCATCTCATGTGGCTGATGATTCTCTTGCGAGAAAGGGAATCGTTTACTGACGGAGAGAAATACTCCGACTATTTGCCATCCAAAGTTTGGGATCTCAAGATTCATATATGCTCTCTGTTGAGCAAACCTTGAATAATGATCTTGTGAACCACGGATCGATAGGAAACGCAAGGTGTCTAGCTTGGTAAAATCACATTATATACATTATCTATTTTCCTCCTTGATTGTAATTCAGATATCATCTGCTTCTTTTATCATTGTTTTTTCCTTGTAGAGTGATGAAAATAGAATTGCAAGGGAAGTTGAGGCACATGAGAACAGGATTCGTAGAGAGCTTGAGATATTAGAGCATAAAAGGCGAAAGGTTTTTTTATTTATAATTTTTTATTGACCATGAATTTTGCTTCCAAAGGAATCCTCTATATTCACTCTTATTATAATAACAGAGTGAAGAGAGGATGAGGAAAGAAATGGAAAGGCATGAACGTGAAAGAAGGAAGGAAGAAGAGAGGTTGATGCGTGAGAAGCAGCAGGAAGAAGAGAGAACAGAACGAGAGCAGAAACATGAAATGGAAAGAAGACAAAAGTTTTTGCAGAAAGAATACTTAAGAGTAAGAATATTTTGCAAATGATGTCTTGACCTAAATCATAAGTGATGAATATTTTCTTTCTCTCCCTTCTAGTCATTTCTTTTATTTTTGGGTTTACCTTATAGGCTGAGAAAAAAAGACAAAAGGAGGAGCTTCGCAGAGAGAGAGAGGAGGAGAGACGTAGAGTTGCCGTGGAAAAGGCAACGCACGGAAAAATTGCTAAAGAGTCCATGGATCTTCTTGAAGATGAACAACTAGAACTCATGGAGTTGGTCTGCTGCTAGGAAGGGAATGCACTCAATTATCCATCTTGATCACTATACCTTGCAAAATCTTGAGCCATTTAGAGGTAAATATCACTTGAAGTCTTGAATTGCATTTTTCTTGTATTTATTTAATTTGATTTTGCTTGGTGAGCTTTTTGGATTAGAGATAAAAACCCATTAAATTTTGATGTTACTTGCTCCACAGTTGAAAATAATATATTTTCAGTTTGTTGTGAGATTTATTTTTTCCCATTCTATGGTAAATCTCACTTGAATTGCATTTGCGTATTTGTACTTTGATTGGTAAGCATTTTTGGATAGCAGAAAAATCCCTTAAATTCTGATGTTACTTCTCAATGGAAATTAATATGTTGTCAGATTGTATTAAGCTTTTTCTTTTCTTTTCTTCTTTTTAGCCCTCAACAGCACCGATTAAATGAAAATGCTGGATGGCACTAATATAATGAATGTCGCAATGTGGTTGGTTGGAGCAATTCTATGTTCCCTGTAAAGAACAATTAGAATAATTTCTCGTTTAGGAGGGATATGATGCTAGGTGTACATAGGGTTGAGTATTTGATTGAGTTGAGTCAAATCAAGTGAAAAGTTTCGAGTTAGTCAAGTTAAAATAAATATTCAATTATATTTAACATGATATAGGAAGTCCTATAAAATTTTACACAATTGAAGTCAACTTAAGAATCAGAAATCATCAATACCAGGAGAGACACAATTTTAAGTGGAAAATCCTTTAATAAAAAGGTTTAAACCATGAGACTTGAGAAAGTTCAAAAATTTCACAAAAATATAGAACATCTATTTAGACTATAGATAAAAAAGCCTTACGAGATAGATGACTAATCGACCATTCAAAATGAACATTTACGAGTCTTCTAGCAATTGTTGACTTGATCGGACCACCTTTCAATTGTTTCTGATGATAACTCGCTTATTGCCTGCTATTGCGTCTAAATTGCTTCATTTGCAATGATATATTTCTTACGGCTATTACTTTCTGGGGTTTCGTGCCAATAGAAAGTAGTTTATGATTCTTTTTTTACTATTATCCTTAATTTTGCTTTTATTATTCTTTTAAATCATAAAGATGGATCACGAGCTTTCAATGAGAGACACTGGGTACTTGGAGCGAGGATTGAACTTTATGCTTTGATCCACTTGTCTTATATATTTTTATTTGTATACGTTGGGCTAAACATTATAATCTATTAATCAATTGTTGAATTTGTTAGTATGATATGCTTGTTATCGTGCAATCTTGGCTCCTATTAGTTGATATCGAGTTATTGTTGAACATCTTTTTGGCAAATTTACTTTCAGATATAAATTAGGAGTTGATCCAATTCCTCTAGAAAATATGTTCCTTCTAATGACCACCTTAATCGCTAAAGCAAAAATTGAGTAATTGAAGTATGTACTAAGCAAATTGGAAGCTCTACGCCTAATGAAGTCGTTGTGCTCTCTGTTTTTCGTGCATGCAATCGAATGTGCAAATATTCATTTACTAAACATGTTGAGTACAAGTTGTCAAAAGTAGAGGCGATGATTTGTCAAAGAAGAAATGGAAGTATACGTGGGAGGTGCTGCTGTTTGACATATCAAATTGCACGTGGGTTGGAACAGAGAGAGTGTTTTCTAAAGGTATATCTGCATTTTAATCTACATTTTAATCCACCTTTTATCCAGGTTTTGAATTGGCTTTGCTCATATTTCAATTCAAATATAGCATTAATTGTGTCATCCTATGTTTGAAAGGAATTTAATATTGCTTCTAATTGAGTGATATAAATTTGAATCCTATAGGTATTTAGAATTTGTATGATGATAATTAGGTTTGTCTGCTTTGGGGATACTTTGGGTGCATGTGAGTGATAAGGCATTGCAGTGATCCCCGAATCTCATATACAAAATGTCATTCTTTGAACTGATTAAAGAAGCCTTACGCTAGGCTAGCTTGTGCTTTGAAGGTTTATTCCAAAGAGCTCATGGGGAGAAGCAAAATGTTGTTCTATTTGTCCGCTTATAGTTAGGATGTTTTATCTACTCGAAGCAATGTTCGGATCAAAGTTGACCCATAACAAAGAGAATATATATATTTTTCCTTTTTCAAGTGCATCTTAAAGCATGTCTTTGTATCAATAAAGAATTTGATTTCCCTATTTTTTAATTATTTCAATTCTAATTTTTACAGGATGATGACTTGAGTTCCAATTATGGTCTCAAGCAAAAGTTGTATAAACACTGGTTGGATGTCTACAAGACATCTGGAGGCAATGACTTCCATTCATCTAAGCAGAGATGGTTCTTCTCTCTTTGTGAGTGTGTGCTTTATTTGTCAGTCAATTGCCAATTGATTTCATAGCTGAGAGAATTTGTTGTTTTCTTGTTAATTCTATTCTTTGGATTTTTTTTTTCATCGGCTCTTTTGGATAGCCTTCATTCTTGAACATGTGTTTGCGATGAATGAGATCTGTTCTTGACTGCGAATGTCTTATTTGAAAATTGGTGTTGCAATAATGACTCTGCTTTGGAGTTTGAGTTTTCTGTAATCCTTGACATATATCATTATAGCATCTAGACATTTAAATCATATAGCTCCTGCCGCTTTCTTGCATTCATTATTTTAAATTTTCTGCCGTTGTTAATGCTATATTTTTTGAGTTGTGAAGCTTGAAATATTAGATGTTAGGCCCATCTAAGTTGATTCAAAAACTAAACTGTAAGCTATCACCTAACAGCAGTGGTTATCACATTATTAAAGATGTTTAGAGAAAGCAAATGTCGTGAAAAGCTCACATTTTTTTACAAGATGTAACTGATCCATGTACCATTCTCAAAGTTAAAAGAATAAGAATTACATATTTGGAGATAGTTTCTTGATTTTATTCTAAAATATCCTTACTGTCTTGTTCCATTTTAGGGTTAATCTCATGCACTCATACTTTCACATTCGCTCATTAAATTTTAAATCAAAAAAAGGTTTTTGTTTTGGTTGAGTTAAACCATTACTTGTTTTTGCCAGAAATAGTTATCGGGATATATTGCATGGTGAGAAGAAACCTTTCTATCACAAAGGCCTTGAAGAAGACTCAAATATTATGGATGCCTATCTTATGCATTCTGTATGCGTATTTTCTTGCCCTTTTGTGCTTTATTATTATTGCTTGCAAATTTGATTTTTGAGTAAGTTGTTCTTTTGGTGATTAAACATTATATCATGCAAATTAATCACATATTTAGAACAAGAGATCTTGTGAGAAAGAATAATGCAAAAATTGACAAGCACCGATGAGTGGGAAGGAGGAGATACTTCCAGTGATAATTTTCTTGATCAAGGGTTCACTCGCCCCAAGGTATATTTGCTAGCATCTAATTGATGGAAGTATAATTTATTTAAGGGCTAATTGCACATTTGGCACCCTGTCTATAGTCAAACTCTCTATTTGATACCTAATTTTTTTTAACAAAAAAAATCTCAATTAGGTGAAATGTCGAAAACATACAATACAATTGTAAATCATGGCATTAGAATGTGCCATTTTTTAAACCCTTGATTTGTTTTGTTAATTCTGAAAATTTGAACTTTAACCAAATTGAGAGTTGACTATAGGTTGTACCAAATGTGTAATTAACCCTTTTTTTGAAGAGAATGTTGTTTAATTTGTCAGCATTTGATTGTTAAGGTTTGGGAACATGCTTATCTATTTTTTAAACTGATCTATATGTATAATAGAACAGAAGTTCTAGAAAAAGTCAAACTCATTCCAAAGTTATCCCCTGTGAGGCTGACTACCATTCATCTTAAAACTTTCGCAATTTTGTTTTAATTATTATACCGTAAGAGATCTTGTGGAGAAAGTTAAGTCATTTCAAAATTTTAGTGTCCTTTAGTGTCCCTGTATTGAGTGGATTGAAGTAATATGCATGCATTGTTCAGATAAGGATTCATGTATCCTTAGTGTGCAAAGCTACTTATTAAAGTTGAGGTGGCATTATTTTCTTTTTCTTATATCTACTTTTATTGTTTGTTAAAGGTGGACTTGACAAATGTATGTCGAGAAGCATAAGTTCTGTTTTGATCTTTGTTCGATGAGCATGTTAACAATGACGAGGTAGTACTCGGTTGAGCTATTTTGCTTTGTTGCTAGTCTAACATGGTTTCTGAATAATGTTGAGTTTACTATGACCAAAGTTCACCTTCTCTTTGTTTATTATTTGTTAGAGCAAAAGTTTGAGTTCTTCTCTTATTTTCTTGTACAGTTTATCGTACTCTTGTTGAGCCAATTATTCCAATCATTTTCCAAAGAAACAAAAGTATAATACGTATTGTTCGTGAATTTTGTTCATGAATTATATGTCTTGTTCATGAATTTTCATTTTAATACGTATTGTTCGTGAATTTTTATTTTAATACGTCTTCAAATTAAATTATATATTTTTAAATTGGATTTGTGGCGTTTCTATAATATTTAATTTTTTTTTTATTTTTCATGAAATTTAGCGGCGTTTTTGAGAAAAGCGCCGCTAAAAGTATAATATTTTTTTTTATTTTTTATGACTTTTAGCGGCGTTTTTGGGAAAAGCGCCATTAAAAGTCATGATCTTTAGCAGCGTTTGTGGGAAAAGCGCCACTAAAAGTCATGACTTTTAGTGGCGTTTTTATCTCATAAACGCCGCTAAAGTTTGCGGCGTTGTTTTGGCGGTGTTTTTTGCGACGCTTGTAAAAGCGCCGCAAATACTATTAGTGGCGCTTATAAACGCCGCTAAAAAATGCTTTGTCTTTAGCGAAAGTACCAAAGAAAATGGTTATTTCAATTCAAGAAGTTTTACGATTTAGTTTAACCGAAAAACGAAAGAAATTGTTTCTTAGCTCCAACAAGAAGGGAAAAGATGTTATCCACCATGATTCTATGAAATGAAGCAACTCATCGCCATTATTGCCTTGTCATTTACCTCGTGGATCCTTCTATCTAATGGTGAAAGCGAACTAGATCCACCGTCATTGTCGGGCTTTCCTTTGCGACTCTAATAACACAAGCTAGGTAAATGATTAACAATACAAGATCATTATAAGCACCACATACAAGGATCTCTCGCCCTTGCACCACTATAAAATGACTTCACACCTCGCCATAATTTGTGCAATTATAAAACCGACACCATTGCCTATTGTTTCTTAAGTATCTCATCCGACGTCTCGACCTACAAAAGGTGTAAATAATGTTGTTTCCATGGGTTTAAACCAACAGAATCTCGCTACCACCATACCAGATTCAGCAAGTGTGATATTAAATCCATGGTACACCCCGGCAATGCCATCCGATTTCAAGCTTTTTCTAAAGACATAATATATACCATTAAACCGCCTATTGCCCATGTTATCGATAGTCTTGACATCCGGTTGCCATGCGTGTTCCAACATAAAAAATGGATGAACAAGCAATTGAGTTGCAACTAAAGCAACACTTTGCTTAACACTAGCACTTGCTTGTAAGTCCACCGGATGTCTTCATGACTCTTGGCATATTTGAAGATATTGAACCGTATTACCTTTAATTAAGAACGTAAAGGTTTAATGGCTTGACTCTCGAGCGATTAAGAAATTTCAGCTTGGTGGAAGTTACCTTAGCGGAAACAAGTCCATTGGTAAATCCAATGTAGCCTCTCCAAAGTGAAAAGAAGCCTTCATTTCGATGTAGCAAAGCAATTAAATATTCCATTATATGGTTTGAGCAAAGAGTTCGACTTGATTATGGCATTCTGGTTTTGCATCAAGAGCTTCACTTGCTCGAATGGAGCAACTGCTGCCTTCAAAACACTGAGTGCAACCAATTTTTTTTTGTAATAGAAGCTGACCGTATGTCTATCGAGTCTTAAAATTTATAAAGAGAATGATCGAACCTGGAAACTAACTCTGACAACGACTTAAGGCAAGTGCACCTATCGAACAGTAGTATAGCTTAGGCAAAGACCGGATTGTCGAACCCAAAGGAATCAAAAGTACTAATACTAACTTTCTTTCTATTATTTAGCCTAAGAATTAAGTGAATGGTTGTTTAATCTAAACTTGACTAACTACTAAGCTAAAGACGCAAAGACAAAAAGAATTAATTGGGGAAATACTCATTGGAAAAACTCGGTTGATTAAGACGATACCTAGGGAGAGAATCCACCTAGACTTCACTTGTTATCTAACACCGAACTGCATTTATTTATTCACTTGACTTGATCCGTAGGATTCCCTAATTTATATTAAACCCTCTCTCGAGGCGAATAACGTCTAACCCTAGGTTGATTAATTAAAATCTCTTTCTAATTAAAACCCCTAGAATTGCATTAACTCGATCTATGGACTCCCATATTAGGTTTGACCCTAATCCGGTAGATTTTTGTCACCCTATCTCTAGGCGCGCGAGCAACTCCGCTTAACTACACTAGATCTACTCTTAGACAGTGACTTTTGCTCCACCACCTAAGCACATCCAACTTGAATCAATATCCCGGAAATATTAACACAAGAATTAAGCACACATAATTAAGAACAAATCAAATATTTATCATATAGTTCAGAAAACAATAACAAGATCCGTCTTAGGTTTCATCCCCTTCAGGTATCTGAAGGGTTTAGTTCATAACGATAAAAGAAAACATCTCAAAAGAAAAGATAAAACAAAACATAAGAAATCCCTAAAACCCCCTGAAGAAATTGAAGGAGAGATCCTCCGTCTTGAGTATAATTCCGGCTTCTTGAGATGGATCAACTGGCTATCTTCGAGTGATTCCCACAAATCTGACCTTTCTGGCTCGGCTCCTTGGCCTAGCTAACCGCCCCACTTCTAGGTTATACTTAGGGTGTTTATATAGGCTTTTGAGATAGGTTTCTTTGCCCCCAAGTATCCTTTTCCGAGTGAAATTGCTCTTTTCCATGACAGGGACACGGCCATGGCACACGCTTGTGTGAGTCGTCTTTAGGCCGTGTTCGGACTTTTAATGAGGCACGACCGTGTGGTCTTGGGCCCATGCCGTGTCGATTTCTATTTTGGCCCAATTTGGTCCGTTTTAAGCCTGTTTCTCGTTCTTTTCATCCTCGGGTGCTTTTCTGAGTATAAAAAATGAAAAGAAAGGATTAAGAGCACCTTTTTACATAAATTAAGGGATAAATCATCCAAAAGTATGCTAAATGTGGGATTAAAATATGTTACTTTTACGGTTTATCAAATACCCCCACACTTAAGCTTTTGCTTGTCCTCAAGCAAAATTCTCAACTTACAATTAAAACGAACTTTCCATAATTCATAATTCTCATTAACAATGTCTCATCATAATTCATAGATAATTTATACATGGATAACTTAACTCAAAGAGTCCTAAAGATTCAAACAACATAAGTCGTATATTTGTAGCATGAAAACATAGGTGTCTCCCATTATCTAAATAATTACCTCTGATTCAAAACCGACAAGGATTGACATCCTTACTATAGATTCACTCAAATCACTCAAAGTGTTTAAGGTTCAGAAAAAAACACTCATAAGTCGAACCTGAAAAGTTAATCCCATAGGCTTGCCTGAAAAATCAAATCTCCACCACTATAATATGAGATGATACACAAATCAAAAGGTCTTTAGTCAGGGTTGTAACGGGGCTTAGGTTAAAGGTGTGGATAAAGGCTGAATTAGAGAGTTAAAATCGAGATCGAATTGACAAATTACCTAACTAGAAACAACGAACTGATGAATAAATAATTACATGAATTGAAACTTTGAAACTAATACTACGAGCTTTTTCTTCAATAAGTGGAATTTTACTGTACAAGCTCACTAATACTGAATATACTTCGATTTTTTTTATTTTTTTTATTTTTTTAAGAACAAATCAAATATTTAAATAAAATAATCAGGCAAATGATCAAATCAAATCTCGATATAAGGGAAGTCGAAAAAGAATGGTGATAACAAATAAGAAGGGTTTTGGGTTAATATTAGGTGAGTCAAAAAGAAGGGTTGTTAGGATCAACGGGGTTCACTAGGGGTTAATTATGGAGGTAGGCTTTTTATGGAGTAAGTGGGTTAAAACCTAGGTGCCTTTATCATCTCTGTATATCAAATCAAAGGTGTGGTCTCGACATGTATAATCGAGGCAAGTTCTAAAATAACAATTCAATGTTGACACACTCATAATCAATAAGTGAGCATGAAAAAGAATGTATGCTCTATAAGGCTCAAAATCTCACAAAAATTATGGGTATTTTGATATCAACCTCGTAAATTTCAAATTTCAAGGTAATATTCAAATTCAGTTCAACAACCTAGCACATTTTTGATTCTTGAAAAATAGACTTATCATGCTTGATTCTCTAGTATCTTGAAGTATAAATCATCAATGCACAATTAACTATGACTTAATATAAGACATATCAAAAAATCATAAATTATCAGAAATTTCATCCTAATTAGTAATATGAGAAAATTACTTAAGAACAAATTAAAATTCAGGGATTTTAGAATAATGCAAAAAGTTAGGCAGAATTTGAGAATAATGCAAAAAGTCAGGCACTTTTATCCCCCCACACTTAAGATGTACATTGCCCTCAATGTACAAAGATATATAATATTTATGTAATGCTAAAATCAAAAGTGAAGGTGAGAAGTGACACTTCCTGAGTTTTTGGATGGATTCCTTGAGTTGGAGGTGAAAGATAAGTTGGAGGAGGCGGTGGTGGTGTTGGCTATGGTCGTGGTGGGGTGGCTACCAACAATCTCTGTACTAGATGAAGAAATTAGGAAGCCTGTGAAGAATTAGCCAAGAAATCTAAAGAAACATTTTAAATAAACTAATTATGTATTTAAAGACAAGAAAGATAAAGAGAATGAGACTAAGAAGGAAAATAAAATTAAAAGAAAAGACTAATGGACTGAGAAGTCCTTATTGATGGATGGTTCGCGAGGTGGGTGTGATTTCTAAGGCCGTGGTGTGTGATTCCCAAGCAGATTTTAGAACCTAAAATTAAGAAATTAAAATAAGATAAACCAAATTAAGCAGAAGAGAAGTAACAATAAGGAAAATAAAGGAGAATAGAAAAGAAAAATGAAAACTAAACGGTCTCAAAGACCCTTGGCTTGTCGAGTAGCTGAAGCGGCTGGCATGAACTTATATAAATCGATCTCCCTCGAGGAGCCTATGCTTGGCTCTTTCTGCTTCTTCAACATGGTGTTGGTATAACTCAAGAGTATAGAGAATTGTTATGGAGAGGGGAGAAATATGAGAAAAAAAAGGAAGAAAGAAGATGGGGAGTAGGTGGGAAGAATGGGAGAGGGTGGTTTAAATAGAGTTTTGGGGTCTGACACTCCCCCACGCCTGTGGACCGTGGGCGTGTCGATTCACACGGCCATCTCGCATGGCCGTGTTTCGAGGCGTGTTGTTTCTCCCACGCCTGTTTTCAGATTACCACGCCTGTGTATGATAAGTCAGTGTCGACCACGGCCACTGATCGTATGTCTGTCGAGCTTTAAAATTTATAATGAAGAATGATCGAACTTGGAAACTAATTCTGACAACGATTTAAGGCAAGTGCACCTATGGAACAGTAGTATAGCTTAGGCAAGACTGGATTGTCTAACCCAAAAGAACCAAAAGTACTAATACTAACTTTCTTTTTATTATCTAGCCTAAGAATTAAAGGGAATTTATTATTTAATCTAAATTAACTAACTACTAAGCTAAAGACGCAAAGACAAAAAGAATGAATTGGGGAAATACTGTTGGAAAAACTCAGTTGATTAAGACGATACCCTAGGGAGAATCCACCTAGACTTCACTTGTTATCTAACACTGAACCAGACGATTTATTCGCTTGACTTGATCCGTAGGATTCCCTAATTTATATTAAACCCTCTCTCGAGGCGAATAACGTCTAACCCTAGGTTGATTAATTGAAATCTCTTTCTAATTAAAACCCCTAGAATTGCATTAACTCGATTTATGGACTCCCATATTAGGTTTGACCCTAATCCGGTAGATTTTCGTCACCCTATCTCTAGGCGCGCGAGCAACTCCGCTTAACTATGCTAGATCTACTCTTAGACAGGGACTTTTGCTCCACCACCTAAGCACATCCAACTTGAGTATGATTTCGGCTTCTTGAGATAGATCAACTGGCTATCTTCGAGTGATTCCCACAAATCTGACCTTTCTGGCTCGGCTCATTGGCCTAGCTAACCGCCCCCTTTCTAAGTTATACTTAGGGTGTATATATAGGCTTTTGGAATGTGTTTCTTTGCCCCTAAGTATCCTTCTCCGAGTGAAATTCCTCCTTTCCACGGCAGGGGTATGCCCTATGGCACACGCCCGTGTAAGTCGTGGCCAGGCCGTGTGGTCTTTTAATGAGGCACGGCCGTGTGGTCTTGGGCCCAGGCCATGTCGATTTTGTGCTTTGGCCCAATTTGGACCGTTTTAGGCCCGTTTCTCGTTCTTTTCATCCTCGGGTGCTTTCCTGAGTATAAAACATGAAAAGGAAGGATTGAGAGCACCTTTTTACACAATTCAGGAAATAAATCATCCAAAAGTATGCTAAATGTGGGATTAAAATATGTTACTTTTACGGTTTATCAGTCGCGTCGCACGGTCGTGGCGCGGTAGTTGAGTCCGTGACTCGGAGATATGATTTTTTTCTGACTCGTACCTCTTCTGCCATTGTCAGTATGAAGATTCAGTACTTCCACACGGCCACGGCCACAGCCGTGTGTAAGGCTGTATGGTCTGGAAATCTGCACTTTCGGTTAGTTTAAAACTAGGTATTCAGGAAAAAGAAAAGAAAAGAAAGTAAAAACAAATGTGAATAAAATAGGGTTAGTGCTTGGGTTGCCTCCCGAGAAGCGCTCGTTTAAAGTCTTAAGCTAGACTTACCCTGTTTTCATTTCTAAAAGAAGGTTCACGGAGCTGAAGCTCCTCTCTCATATCCCTAAACTCTTCACCATTATAGATTTTGAGTCGGTGACCATTTACCTTGAATGTTCCCTGAGTTGGATGAGTTACCTCGATTGTTTCATAGGGGAAAATTGTTTTGATCACGAATGGACCTGACCATCTTGATTTCAGCTTCCCCAGAAAAAGCAGCTTTAAGCCTTGAGTTGTATAAGCAGACCAAGTCCCCTACTTCAATTATTTTGATTTCTTTAGACGAGCATCATGCGATTTTTGTTGCCTCCTTGTATAGTTTTGAGTTCTCGTAGGCATCGCCTCTCCATTCGTCTAGCCTGCTCATCCGCATCATTCTTTTCTCTCCTGCAGCTTTTAAGATCATAATTTAAGAATTTTATAGCCCAAAAAGCTTTGTGTTCCAGAATTCGCTTAAGTTCTCGGTTTGCTACTTCTACTTGCCCACTGCTTTGAGGGTGATATGGGGTAGCTATCCTGTGGTGTACTCCATATTTTTTTAAGACTTTATCAAATTGAGTATTACAAAAATGAGTAGCCCTATCACTAATGATTGCTTTAGGTGTTCCAAATCGAGAGAATAGTTTCTTGAGGAACTTAACTACTACTCTGGTATCATTGGTAGGTAAAGCTTCGGCTTCCACCCATTTTGACATGTAATCTACTGCCACTAGGATGTATTTATTTTCGAATGAACTAGGGAATGGACGGAAATACCCCATACGTCGAATATTTCATATGATAGCATGTATGTTTGAGGCATTTCATCGCGTTTAGAAACATTACCTGTTCTTTGGCATTTATCACACGAAGCGACATACCTGTTGGCATCTTTAAATAGAGTGGGCCAATAAAAACCTGATTCGAGTATTTTATGTGTTTTCTTAATACCACTGTAGTGTCCTCCTAAAGGTCCGGAGTGGCAGTGTTCTAGAATTTTGCTTGCTTCTATCTTTGTAACGCATCTTCAGATCACCTGATCTGCACATATACAGAAAAGAAAGGGATCCTCCCAAAAATAGTTCTTCACATCAGAAAAGAATCGCTTTTTTTGATGATGTGTTAACCTTTTCGGTAGGATATTAGCAGCTAAAAAATTCGCAATATCTGCAAACCAAGGTACCTCGTAGTTGGTTATAGAGAATAGCTGTTCTGCAGGGAACGAGTCGTTTATCTCTATATCTTCTCGTTCCTTTACGTGTGGATTTTCAAGTCTAGATAAATGATCTACTGCAAGATTCTCGGCTCCTTTCTTATCCTGAATTTCCAAGTCGAATTCCTGCAAAAGTAAAATCCATCTTATGAGTCGAGGTTTTGCATCGGGTTTAGTTAAAAGATAACGGAGAGCGGAGTGGTCAGTGTAAACGACAACTTTAGATAATATTAAATATTGTCTGAATTTATCAAATGCAAAGACCACGAATAGTAATTCTTTTTACTGTGGTAGTGTAATTTTTCTTGCGGTAGTCAATGTCTTGGCCGGCATAATAGATCTACCGGAAGTGCTTGTCTCTTCACTGCCCTAGAACCGCACCTCTTGCGCAAAGTCACTCGCATCACACATTAGTTCAAAAGGAAGATTCCAATCGTGGGGCAATTATAATTGGGGCGTTTATTAATTTCGCTTTAAGGATATTAAATGCATCTAAACATTCCCGATCAAACTTAAAAGGTATATCTTTTCTAGCAATTTCAAGTAGAGCTTAGCTATTTTAGAAAAATCTTTAATAAATCTTCTATAAAATCTGCATGGCCTAAAAAGCTTCTAATAGCCTTAATTGAGCTAGGAGGAGGTAGTTTTTCTATGGTTCCGACCTTTGCTTTATCTACCTCGATTTCTTTACTAGAAATTTTATGTCCCAATACAATTCCCTCTTGTACCATAAAGTAACATTTTTTCCAATTTAAAATAAGGTTTGTTTCCTCACATCTTATTAGAACTCGTTTTAAATTTTTAAGGCAAAGATGGAAGGAATTACCGAATACCGAGAAATCATCCATAAATACCTCCATAATGTCTTCCACAAGTTCGTCAAAGATTGCCAACATACAACGCTGAAAAGTAGCAGGAGCATTACATAATCCAAAAGGCATTCTACGATAAGCAAACGTACCGTATGGGCATGTGAATGTTGTCTTCTCTTGGTCTTCAGGTGCTATTGGGATTTGGAAATAGCCGGAGAGTCCATCTAGGAAGCAATAGTACATATGCCCAGATAACCTTTCTAACATTTGATCAATGAAGGGCAGAGGGAAGTGATCTTTTCTAGTGGCGTCGTTCAGCTTCCTGTAATCAATGCAGACTCTCCAACCTGTGACTGTTCTGGTGGGAATTAATTCATTCTTTTCGTTGGCTACCACAGTCATGCCTCCTTTCTTTGGAACAACTCACATGGACTTACCCAATTGTCTTTGTCGAAATAGGATAAATTATTCCAGCATCTAGAAGTTTAATTACCTCAGCTTTCACAACTTCTTTTACGTTGGATTCAATCATCTTTGAGGTTGCACACATGGCTTGTACTCATCTTCCATTAAAATTTTGTGGGTACAAAACGATGGGCTTATTCCCTTAATGTCAGAGATTTTCCAAGCTATGGTTCTTTTGTGTTCCCTTAGTACCTGTAGCAACTCCTCTTTTTCCTTGGGTTCTAGTTCTGAAGAGATAATTACTGGTAGCGTAGAATTGTCCCCGAGGAATGCATATTCTAAGTGTTTCGGTAACTGTTTTAATTCTAATTTGGGCGGCTCATCAATAGAGGGCTTTTGTTTTAGATCGTCATTGATTTCAATGCTTTCTTTTTCCGTATGTCTAGATGAAGATGTATTCAAATTTATCTCGTCGACTTCATCTTCTTCCCCCTCTTCTTGAGTAGGGCACAGTCCCATCGTGTCATCATGTATGATTTCCTGTAATGAATTTTGAATAATATGATCAGTAGTATCAACAAAATAACAGGAATCATCTTGTTCTCTAGAATATCGCATGGCATCATAAATTTGAAAAATAATTTCCTCATCGCCTATTCTTAATGCAAGCTTACCATCACCTACACTGATAACAGCTCTAGCAGTGGCTAAAAAAGGGCGCCCTAAAATTAAAGGGACCTCAATGTCCTCATCCATGTCAAGCACAAAAAAATCAACAGGGAAAATAAATTTATCAATTTTTACCAAGACATCTTCAATAACTCCTCTAGGATATTTAATAGATCTATCGGCCAACTGAATACTCATCCTAGTGGGTTTTGGTTCCCCAAGATCAAGTTGTTTAAACATTTTTTAAGGCATTAAATTAATACTGGCACCTAGATCAGCTAATGCTTTCTTAATATTTAAACTACCAATTAAACAAGGAATAGTAAAACTTCTTGGATCTTTTAATTTGGTTGGTAACTTGTTTTGGAGGATGGGTGAACATTCTTAATTGAGCTCCACTGTTTATATTTCTTCAAACTTCCTTTTATTTGTCAGGAGTTCTTTTAGGAATTTTGCGTATGTCGGCATCTGTGAAATGGCTTCAACAAAAAGTAAGTTAATATGTATCTGTTTAAAAAGTTCAAGAAATTTACCTTATTGGGCATCTAATCGGTCTTTCTTCAACTTTGCCGGGTATAGGATTGGTGGTTTACTTTCTTTGCGTACCGGAGCTACATCCTCAACTCCCTCATCATTTGCTTTCTTATCCTCGTGTGATATTTTTTTCTTTAGTTCGACTAACTCCTTTCCACTTCTCAGTGTAACTGCATTTACTTGTTCTGTTCCTTAAGACAAAATCTGTAACACCCCTAACCCGTAACCGACGCCGGACTAGGGTTAGGAGCATTACCGGACAGATCGGAAACTTACATATCATTTCATACATTACATTCATTATTAACAATCATAGTATCCCTTAGATGAGTCATCAAGACCCTAAACATGCATATAAACCGAGTTGGGACTAAACTGAAACACATACAGAATCTTATGGAAAAATTTAAACTTTTCTAACATACAGGGGAGACACGCCGTGGGAGGAGACCGTGTGTCCTCCACGACTTCTAGACACCCCCGTGTGTCCATCCGTGTCTAAATACTGACTATATCAACACGGTCACTAGGCACGCCCGTGTGCCATGACCTTGTGCTACTAGGCCATATATCGACTTCCCACCACGGCCACCAAGCACGCCCAGCCATGGCCGTGTGCTCTTAGCTAGCTATCGACTTGTACACCACGGCTACTAGACACACCCGTGTCGGGCCGTGTGCTATTAAGCCACATTCTGCCAATTCACCCACGGTCTTTAGGCACACCCGTGTGCCACAACCGTGTGACATTATAGGCCATTTACAATGCCAAAATGCCACCTATAAAGGTCAAACCTACAAGCAACATTTACCATCACATATCATGCATATATGGCACCAAAAACATACTAAATTGACCACCAATCTATACAATCAATACAAATCCATACATACCAATTTGCATAACTAAATCTCAAGTATACACAAGCATCATTCATATATATACTTACCAAAACCTAACCATTTCATATATCAAGCATAATTCATTCTTTTACTAATCAAAATTTGACCATTTCATGCATCAACTACCATGCCAAAACATACTTCACAAACCACATTCATTCAAGCAATTTCTCAACTCATAACTAGCCAAATCTCATGGCTAAGTTCATATAGCAAACTTATACCAAAAACACTAGCCTATACATGCCATATCTAGCTTTATACATTTTCAAAATGTACCAAAATGAGTTTATTAGTGTGATGACGATCCACAACGGTCCCGAGCCTTCAGTAGCTATTACGACCTATAAAACAGAGAAAATACATTCAAAGTAAGCTTTCCAAAATCTTAGTAAGTCATAATACCAATAAACTTAGCATATAAACACTCAAAACATATAATCAATCTTAATTCCACCAATGGCTCAATTGCACCATCATAATTCTTCTTAGTACATTCACTTAGGCCTTTCATTCTTCAACCTTGTATATTAGTGCACACTTTATTAGACCATAGCTTTTCTATCCATGTAACGCACTTATATTCCCATATTCAAATACATAATTCATCTAGGTAAGTTTAAGGAATTACTTACCTTCTTATACACACATAGTGTACTTATCAAACATACCTGAAACAAATATACAATTTACATATTCTTTGCTTCTCGAACTTGACCATTGAACCTTTTGTAATCTAATAGAATAGGTAGGGTGCCCGGAATAGTAATACAATGCCAACGTCCCAGACGTGGTCTTAAATGTAATCAAATGTTGATGCCACTGTCCCAGACAGGGTCTTACTCGTAAACACAGAATAGATACCTTTGTATTTCTAAGTTCGTACAGGACTTCTCAGACTTATCACTATATCGAACTTATCCCAAAATTCATATACATGGCATCTCATAAGCATTCATTATCATTTAAACTCATGGAAATAAACTCAATTCAATACAATTACATTTATTTGCAATATGACTTACCTCGGATTTGATTTATCGAAATGGAAACGGCTACTCGGTTATTTTCGTTTTCCCGCGATCTAAGTCTATTTTCCTCGGTTCTTGATCTATACATATTCAAAATTAACCTTTTTATTCACTAAATCATTCAATTCAATCCAAAGACATATATTTAGGGCTATTTGCAAATTAGCCCTCATATTTACACAATTTATCAATTTAGTCCATTTTTCACAAAACATCAAATTCACAAAATTTGTTCACACCCATGCATAGCCGAATATATATGTACATCATACAAGCCCATATTTTCCATCAAATTAGTAATTTAGTCCCTCAATTTGCTATTTTCACAATTTAGCCCTATTTAGCTAAATTTATCAAAACTTCAAGAACAAAGTATGCTCATCTAGCTTCAATCTTTCATTTAACACCATAA
Source organism: Gossypium sturtianum (assembly GCA_025698515.1). NCBI lineage: Eukaryota > Viridiplantae > Streptophyta > Magnoliopsida > Malvales > Malvaceae > Gossypium > Gossypium sturtianum. Next base: position 2,269,713 of record CM046952.1, on the reverse strand, counting down.
ATCATCAAAAATCTTAACATATCATCAATGGCATATCACACAAGCATCACCAATTCACAAAATTAATACATGGGTTTTGTAGCTCTCAAAGCAACGATTACAAAAACGTAAAAATTATCGAAAACCGATCAAAAACGAACCTTGAATTTAACTTGATAGTAGCTGAATATTTGAAGAGCTCTACCTTTTCTTTTTCTTTTGATTTTCGGTGGAGAATACAAGGATGAACTCCACTTTCATGTTTCTTTTATTTATATTATAATTATAACTTATAAAATAAATATTATAACTTTTAACATATAAAGTTAACATATAAAAACATGTTATAAAGCCATGTTACTGTCCACTATAAATAAAAATAGGCTATTTGACCTTTAAGGACTTCACTTTAACAAAGCCACATCAATTTAGCCATTAATCAAATAAAATGCCACTTTTACCAATTATGCAATTCAGTCCTTTTATCAAATTAAACACACAAACGGACAAATTAACTTACGAAAATTTACCACATGCTCAGTCACATATCAACGGCACAGAAAATAATATTAAAATATTACACAGACTCAGATTTGTGGTCCCGAAACCACTGTTCCGACTAGGGTATAAACCGGACTGTTACAAAATCTCTGATCAAATTTTAGAAACTATCTTAGTAAGTTGTCCAACTGACTTAGTAAGTTCCCCAACTTGGCTCTCGATCCCTTTGATCGATGCTTGTTGGTTTCTAAGTGTTGTCTCAGTATTTTGGAGACGAGTGTCTGTGGCTGCCATGAACTTTGTCAGCATCTCTTCAAGGTTTGGCTTTTTTTCCTGTGGATAGGGCTGATTTTGAAAATTTTGAGGAGGTTGTTGTCTTTGATTTCCTTGTCCTCCCCATGAAAAATTTGGGTGGTTCCTCCAACCTGGGTTATAATTATTACTATAAGGGTTATTATTAGATCTGAAATTGTTACCTATATAGTTCATCTGTTCGTTCTCTGTGCCCGGTTGGTAGGGTGGGTACTCAGGATTCACCACACTTCCACTTGCGTCGCACTGCATTACTGGATGTACCTGCAAAGAACACAAGCTATCAATCTTTTTATTCATCATCTCTACCTGATTTGATAGCATGGTTACTGCGTCGAGGCTGAAAACTCTGGCTGTTTTCGTTGGCCTTGTCCTTGTAACTTGCCACTGATAGTTATTCAGTGACATCTTTTCTATAAATTCATATACCGCTTCAGGAGTTTTGTTATTCAGAGTTCCACCGGCAGCTGAATCAATTAGTTGCCTCGTTGAGGGATTTACACCGTTGTAAAAAGTTTGGACTTAAAGCCACAAAGGTAATCCGTGGTGTGGGCATCTTCTCAAGAGATCCTTGTATCTCTCCCATGTGTCGTATAATGTTTCTAAATCCATATGCACAAAAGAAGAGATATCATTCCTTAATTTGGTCGTTTTGGCCTGTGGAAAATATTTTAATAAAAAAATTTTGGTCATTTGGTCCCATGTAGTGATTGACCCTCGTGGTAACGAGTTCAACCACTGCTTGGATTTATTCCTTAATGAAAAGGGAAATAACCGAAGACGTATGGCATCATCAGAAACGCCATTTATTTTGAAGGTATCACAGAACTCTAGAAAATTAGCTATATGAGTATTTGGGTCTTCGTCCTGCAAACCATCAAATTGAACAAATTGTTGAATCATTTGTATAGTGTTAGGCTTTAATTCAAAATTATTAGCAGCTATAGCAGGCCTAATAATACTCGATTCAGCTCCTGTTAAATTAGGTTTAGCATAATCATACATAGTACGATGAGTATTATTTTCTGCCACATCTTGTGGTGGTGGATTATTCTCGTCCATCCCTTCAGTAGGATTGGATCCGCTTTCTTGCTCTTTTTTTGTGTAGTTTAAAGTTCGCCTAATTTCTTTGCGATTCCTGCGAGCGGTAGCTTCAATATCACTGTCGTATACTAGGGGTCCTTTTGGGTTCCTTCTAGTCATAAACTAGAGGTACCTGCTAGGAAAAGAAAGAAAGAAATTTAGCAAGTTAAAAACAAAATAGAAATAAAAATAAAAGTAAATTGCAAAAATAAAAAATGGCTAAAGTAATAAAAATAGAGCTTTCTTAATATTTCAGTTCCCCGACAACGGCGCCAAAAACTTGATCGTATGTCTATCGAGTCTTAAAATTTATAAAGAGAATGATCGAACCTGGAAACTAACTCTGACAACGACTTAAGGCAAGTGCACCTATCGAACAGTAGTATAGCTTAGGCAAGACTGGATTGTCGAACCCAAAGGAACCAAAAGTACTAATACTAACTTTCTTTCTATTATTTAGCCTAAGAATTAAGCGAATGGTTGTTTAATCTAAACTTGACTAACTACTAAGCTAAAGACGCAAAGACAAAAAGAATGAATTGGGGAAATACTATTGAAAAAACTCAGTTGATTAAGACGATACCCTAGGGAGAATCCACCTAGACTTCACTTGTTATCTAACATTGAACCAGACGATTTATTCACTTGACTTGATCCGTAGGATTCCCTAATTTATATTAAACCCTCTCTCGAGGCGAATAACGTCTAACCCTAGGTTGATTAATTGAAATCTCTTTCTAATTAAAACCCATAGAATTGCATTAACTCGATCTATGGACTCTCATATTAGGTTTGACCCTAATCCGACAGATTTTTGTCACCCTATCTCTAGGCGCGCGAGCGACTCCGCTTAACTATGCTAGATCTACTCTTAGACAGGGACTTTTGCTCCACCACCTAAGCACATCCAACTTGAATCAATATCCCGAAAATATTAACACAAGAATTAAGCACACATAATTAAGAACAAATCAAATATTTATCATATAGTTCAGAAAACAATAACAAGATCCGTCTTAGGTTTCATCCCCTTCAGGTATCTGAAGGGTTTAGTTCATAACGATAAAAGAAAACATCTCAAAAGAAAAGATAATTCAAAACATAAGAAATCCCTAAAACCCCCTGAAGGAATTGAAGGAGAGATCCTCCGTCTTGAGTATAATTCCGGCTTCTTGAGATGGATCAACTGGCTATCTTCGAGTGATTCCCACAAATCTGACCTTTCTGGCTCGGCTCCTTGGCCTAGCTAACCGCCCCCTTCTAGGTTATACTTAGGGTGTTTATATAGGCTTTTGAGATAGGTTTCTTTGCCCCTAAGTATCCTTTTCCGAGTGAAATTGCTCTTTTCCACGACAGGGACACGGCCATGGCACACGCCCGTCTGAGTCGTCTTTAGGTCGTGTTCGGACTTTTAATAAGGCACGGTCGTGTGGTCTTGGGCCCAGGTCGTGTCGATTTCTATTTTGGCCCAATTTGGTCCGTTTTAAGCCCATTTCTCGTTCTTTTCATCCTCAGGTGCTTTCCTGAGTATAAAACATGAAAAGAAAGGATTAAGAGCACCTTTTTACATAAATCAAGGAATAAATCATCCAAAAGTATGCTAAATGTGGGATTAAAATATGTTACTTTTATGGTTTATCAGAAGCTTTGTTCTCCATTGGGGCTCCTATAAAAGCTGGTCACAGAGGTTTTACAACAGATGAGGCACTGCCCTGAGATTTCCAGTTCACCAAGGCACCATTGCCGCAAATTTTTTCCATTATCGAAATAGTGTAGTTAAAATGCCTGAATGAGAGTTCATGTATCAAATGTATCTTTTAAGATATAGGTGGATGCAATGGCTCATGTTCCATTCAACAAGCCACTATTGTACCCTGCAACAAAATAACCCAATCAATATTATAAAAATATCATTTATGTTTGAGAAGCATTAGGCCATGATTTAAAGCTTGATTACAAAGAACGTGAAGCAAGAAACTAAAGATCAGAAAAGGTTGCAGGTTTTACATAAGCGATTGATGCAAACAAATTCATCAGAAAGTATAGAAAAGGAAGAGAAGCCAATAAATTTATGTCAAGAATCATGAATAGCATAAACATAGCATATTTTTCCTACCAATGAAGGAAACTTTTGCAGTCCAATACACAATGGTGCACTCCATGAAATCAAGAAACCAAACCAAACAAGATTTTAACATGATGATTCCAAATTCAAGAATGCAGTAAAGTAATTAAAGAAGAAGTTGAACAAAGAAAAGAGAAGGAATTAAAAGAAAGAAAAAGAGATTACCAAGTTTTCTATCTCCAGCTGTAGGAAAATGGAAATAGGAGAAAGCAGATGGTGTGTACTTTTCATGTATTTATTTGATAAGCAGCTGTAGGAAATACCCTTATTAAGCCCATCCCAATATTGTGAGGAATTCACAGTTGGCTATATAGTAAAAAAAAACGAAAAGAAGAGCTGAAAAGTGAAAAACATTATGCATGGATAAGTTCACCATTGAAGATATGACACGAATATCTAAGCATAAAAGGACTATTGTCAATGTTCTTTTCATTAGTATATTTTTTTCTAGTGTCAGTGTCAAGCAAGCTCTTTATCTCTCTAGCACTTGCAATTTCTGCTGAATGGAAAGAGATTCTTTAGTTACTTCCATGAAAAGAAATCTCAAAAGTTAAAAAGTTTTAACAACAAGGGAGACCAGTCCTCAACTCAAGCATTGTGGAACCAAATGGTTACTTCAATTCAACAAGTAGCAGCAAAATATAATTTATTTCAATTCAACAAGTTTTGCAACTTCCTTTTTGCCGAAAACAACAGTGAAAGAAATTGTTTCTCAGCACCGAAAAGATTGAATGAATGGAGGGTTAAGATGTTATCCACCACTACCGTCACTGCCGGGGACCCTACCATGTAATGGTAAGACTGGACCCTTCCTTTAACACTTCAGTGTATGCTGCGACAACACATCCAAGGATATGTGCCCCTGAACCACTATAAAATGATTTCTCACCCTCGGTTGTCAAATTATGTGCAATTGCATGCAGTGTACCCTTATACTTAACAGCTCCCGAGGTCAACATCATCCTTCTGCTCACTGTATTCAACGGGTATCCAGCCATTTCGAAACAAATGACAACCCCGGATTCTAGCATTGGCCTTGACAAAATATTGTTCTGCGAAAAACCAAACCATATCATTTATAAACCAGACACCATTGGTTATTGTTCTTAAGTATATCTAATGTGCTGACCTGCGAAACGTGTAAATAATGAGGGAATAAACCGACATATACTGCTACCTTTATACCAGTTTCAGCAACTGAAATAATTAATCAGCGGTACAATCCAGCAATGCCATCTGATTTCAAGGTTTTTCCAAAGACATCGATTGCACCATTAAACTGCCTATTTCCGCCCGTGTAACTGATAGTCTTCTTGACATCGGTTGACAAGCGTGTTCCAGCATATAAAAATGGATAAAAAAGCAATTGAGGTGCAGCGAAAGAAACAAAACCCAACCCTATCCTCTGCACCCTAGTCCACTCGATATCTTTACGACTCTCGCCATATTCCAAGATAATGGAAACTATTGCCTGTAGTTCATAAAGGTTTAATGGCTCAACACTGGAGCAGACTAAGAAATTTCAGCTTGGTGGAAATTACCTGAACAGAAAGATGTGCAATGAGATACGCAGTGTTGCCTCTCCAAAGTGAAAAGAAACCTTCATGTCTGATAGTTGTAGCAAAGCAGTCACATATCCCATTATATGGTTTCGATAGCCGGCCTAGCTTGATTATGGCGTTCTGGTTTTGCATCAAGTTTTTCACTCGCTCCAGTGGAGCGAATGCTGTCAGCAAAGCACCGGATGTAACCAATTCCTTTGTAAGAGAATCTTTGCTTTTCTCCATGCAAAAACTTGTGGCAAAAGTTCTACGACAGAAGATGAGGCACTGCCCTGAGATTTCCAGTTCACCAAGCCACCACCACCATTGCCCCGAATAATTTCCATTATGGGAGTAGTGTAGTTAAAATGCCTGAATGAGAAGTGAGGTATGAAATGCATCTTTTGAGATATGGGTGGGTGCAATGGCTCATGTTCCATTCTGTACCCTGCAACCAAATAACCCATTAAAAAAAATCATGTTTGAGAAGCATTATTAGGCCATGGTTTAAAGCTTGATTACAATGAACTAAAAACCAGAAAAATGGAAGGAACCCAGATGATTATCTGTTTTAATACCGGTCTCTATCAGTATTATTTTCTTTCTTATTTACTGTTGTTACTTATTTCCTGTCGTCATTCTTTGCTGATATTTTCCTTCTCTTACGGTGATTGTTGAGATTCCCGTGAGCTACATATAAGAACTGAAACCCTATGTTTCCTATTTTTTCGGAACTTAAAAGTGAAAAATTACCCTTTTTGTCCCTTTAGAACTTGCAAAATTTTAAATTAATTCAATGGTTAAATTAAAAGTTTATAGCTTAATCCCTTGAAAATTTGTTAAACTTTACGCTAATACAATGACGAAATTACAATGCTAACTCTCTAAAAAATTGTTGTCACTCCTACTATTTGTTCAACAAATAAATTAAAATTATAAAAATATTTAAAAAATTTGAAATTATAAAAAAGTTTATAAAACTAAAAAATAAATAATATTAAATACATGCGGATTGTTATGCAGTTAAAACTTTAATATATATTTTTAAATGTTGATAGTCAAATTTAACTTCAAGGATCAAATTTAACTCAAAAAAACAAAAGCTAAATTATTAAAAGGTGGAAAAAGAATGCTAAATTTGTCATTATGCCAAAAAACAATGGTGCCCCATGAAATAAAAAACAACAAGATTTTAACAATTAATCATATAGTAATTTAATCTTTGGAAGTGAGTAACTAAGGACAACTAACCATGATGTTAATGTTTTCTTATCAATTAAACATATTTTTATTAGTATAGTAACAAATTTAACCCTCAAATTTCACACATTTTGTTGATTTAGTCTTGATTTAACAAATTTAACCCGTAGCATTTACACTTTCAATCAACATTTACACAAATTTTATAAACATTGAGTGTTATATTATTTGTTTTTATACCAATCAAATTTATATATAATTGACGAAAAATATTAACGTCGTGATTAATTATCCTTAGTTGCTCACTTTCAAAATTGTCAGAATTAAATTGCTCTAATATTTTAAGAGAGACCAATTTGTTCAATATCAAAATTGAAAGTTACCGGGAGTCTTTAAAAAAAAAAAAAACTAGAGCCAACTGTTAATTCCTTGAACATAACGAGATTGACAAGGCCTTAATAACTGTATTTTCCACAGCTGCTTCTCAAATATAAATACATGAAAAATACATCACTTCCTTCCTCTCCTATTTCCATTTTCCAACTACAACCGCAACAAAGCCTTTTTTGCCGGAGATGGAAAACTTGGTAACCCCTCTTACTTTTACTCCATTCTTGAATTTGGCTTTGTTTCTTGATAATCTCATGGGGGGCGCCATTGTTTTTCTCTAGTTTCTGATGAATTTGTTTGCATCAATCCCTTTGTATTATTATATGTAAAACCAACCATCTTTTTTCTCATCTTTAATTCCTTGCTTGTTAAATTCTTGGGAAAATGCTACTTTAGTGGGAAAAGTCTTGATTCTTGGAAAATGTTTTTTCATTGCAGGCTGCAAGATTGAGTTGCAGAAAAGAACATGAGCCATTGCTTCCACTTATATCTCAAAAGATACATTGGCAACCTGACCTCTCTTTCAGGCCTTTTAACTACACCGCTGCTCCGATAATTGAAAACATGGGCGGCACCGTCGGTACCTCGTCCGTTGTAAAACCTTCACCAATGGCTTTCCTAGGAGCACCAATGGAGAAAAGTAGTAAAGCTTCTTTAATAAAAGAATTGGTTGCACTTGGTGTAGCCGCTCCGTTCGAGGGAGTGAAGCTGTTGCTGCAAAACCAGAAGTCCGGCCGGCTGCACAAACCGTATAATGGAATATTACACTGCTTTGCTACAACAATCAGAAATGAAGGCATCTTTTCACTTTGGAGAGGCTACACCGCAATGACCATGGGACATGTTTCCGCTACGGTAACTTGCACACCAAGCTAACAATAAGCCTGAAAATTTCTTAATCTCTGTTATAGAATCGAACCTTTTAAAACCTTCTATGTACTAATACTATACACAGGTAATACGTTTCGGCATCTTCCAATATACGAAAATTCTAGACGACACTCAATGGAGTTACACAAGGGTGGTAGTGTCTAGTTATGTCGCCTCAGCCGCTGCTCAATTCTTTGTTTATCCGTTTCTATATGCTGCAACACGCATGGCAACCGATGTCAAGACTATCGGTAGTAGCACCGACGATCGACAGTTTAACGGTATGATCGATGTCTTTAGAAAAACCCTGAAATCAATGGCATTGTTGGACTGTACCGTGGATTTAATATCACACTTGGTGAACTTGTTATGATGGGAACACTATCTAAAGGTTTAAACCCATGGAAACAACATTATTCCTACATTTTGCGGGTCAGTTCATCACATTAAGGTTTATAATTCTTCTTTTATTGCAGCACATATGGCTGAACTGATATGGTCTGGTTTGTTGCAGAACAATTTTTTGTGGAGGCATATGGTAGAATTGGGGTTCTGGATTAGCGGGAACATGGCTACTTACCCATTGGATACAGTGAGCAGAAGGATGATGATGACGTCGGGCTCGGGGACTGTGAAGTATAAGAGTACAGTACATGCAATAGGTCAAATTATGAAAACTGAGGGTGTGAAGACGTTTTATAATGGTGCAGGAGCTGAGATACTTGCATGTGCAGCTAACAGGGCTACTCTGTTGTTAATGATTTATGTTGCTGATGTTATTAGAGCTGCAAAGGAGAAGCAATACTAGATGGTAGGATCCTCCATTAGTGGCTTCATTTCATGGAATAATGGTGTATATAATACCTGCAAAACTTGTTGAGTTGAAAATAACCATTTTGGCTTTTACTTTTGACTTTTATTTTTTTTTAATTAAACTTGATTATTAATATTTTAAAATTTTCAAATATTTTTTAATAAAAATATTAAATAAAACATGACAGTTCGTGTTAATAGGGGATATATGAGGACCATGGCGCACAAGTTGAATCCGTATATATCTATACATTTTATATTAGACATTGATTATAACAACCCTGTAGTCGAACTCTTCTTGTAGTGTGTGTTTATCAACATGGTGAATTTCTTCTTCTCTGCCCGTAATTTTTCCCCAAGGATAAAATTAATAAAAGTTGTAAATATTAAAGCTTAAATTTATCTATCATGAGAAAATTGTTGATTAAGTTAAGCCTGTGTTTGGGGTGAAGTGAACCAGTTTCCTAGAGTTTATATATCCACCAAGGTTCCATGAATGAAGTGACTAATTCTATCACTGCATTGTCATTATGCATAGATAAGTTCACCATTGTGGAACCAAATGGTTACTTCAATTCAACAAGTAGCAGCAAAATATAATTTATTTCAATTCAACAAGTTTTGCAGCTTCCTTTTTGCCGAAAACAACAGTGAAAGAAATTGTTTCTCAGCACCGAAAAGATAGAATGAATGGAGGGTTAAGATGTTATCCACCACTGCCGTCACTGCCGGGGACCCTACCATGTAATGGTAAGACTGGACCCTTCCTTTAACACTTCAGTGTATGCTGCGACAACACATCCAAGGATATGTGCCCCTTAAGCACTATAAAATGTCTTCTCACCCTCGGTTGTCAAATTATGTGCAATTGCATGCAGTGTACCCTTATGCTTAAGAGCTCCCGAGGTCATCATCATCCTTCTGCTCACTGTATCCAACGGGCAACCAGCCATTTCGCCACAAATGGAATACCCAGATTCTAGCATTGGCCTTGACAAAATAAGAAAGGAAATAGGCAGTTTAATGGTGTAATCGATGTCTTCAGAAAAACCTTGAAATCAGATGGCATTGCTGGACTGTAATGTTAATGATTTATGTAGCTGATGTTATTAGAGATGCAACGGAGGATGGCAACGGCGGTGGATCTGCTCTCGGTTATACCATTAGATAGAAGGATCCTCGAGGTAAATGACAATGCAGTGATAGAATTAGTCACTTCATTCATGGAACCTTGGTGGATATATAAACTCTAGGAAACTGGTTCACTTCACCCCAAACACAGGCTTAACTTAATCAACAATTTTCTCATGATAGATAAATTTAAGCTTTAATATTTACAACTTTTATTAATTTTATCCTTGGAGAAAAATTACGGGCAGAGAAGAAGAAATTCACCATGTTGATAAACACACACTACAAGAAGAGTTTGACTATAGGGTTGTTATAATCAATGTCTAATATAAAATGTATAGATATATACGGATTCAACTTGTGCGCCATGGTCCTCATATATCCCCTATTAACACGAACTGTCATATTTTATTTAATATTTTTATTAAAAAATATTTGAAATTTTTAAAATATTAATAATCAAGTTTAATTAAAAAAAAATAAAAGTCAAAAGTAAAAGCCAAAATGGTTATTTTCAACTCAACAAGTTTTGCAGGTATTATATACACCATTATTCCATGAAATGAAGCCACTAATGGAGGATCCTACCATCTAGTATTGCTTCTCCTTTGCAGCTCTAATAACATCAGCAACATAAATCATTAACAACAGAGTAGCCCTGTTAGCTGCACATGCAAGTATCTCAGCTCCTGCACCATTATAAAACGTCTTCACACCCTCAGTTTTCATAATTTGACCTATTGCATGTACTGTACTCTTATACTTCACAGTCCCCGAGCCCGACGTCATCATCATCCTTCTGCTCACTGTATCCAATGGGTAAGTAGCCATGTTCCCGCTAATCCAGAACCCCAATTCTACCATATGCCTCCACAAAAAATTGTTCTGCAACAAACCAGACCATATCAGTTCAGCCATATGTGCTGCAATAAAAGAAGAATTATAAACCTTAATGTGATGAACTGACCCGCAAAATGTAGGAATAATGTTGTTTCCATGGGTTTAAACCTTTAGATAGTGTTCCCATCATAACAAGTTCACCAAGTGTGATATTAAATCCACGGTACAGTCCAACAATGCCATTGATTTCAGGGTTTTTCTAAAGACATCGATCATACCGTTAAACTGTCGATCGTCGGTGCTACTACCGATAGTCTTGACATCGGTTGCCATGCGTGTTGCAGCATATAGAAACGGATAAACAAAGAATTGAGCAGCGGCTGAGGCGACATAACTAGACACTACCACCCTTGTGTAACTCCATTGAGTGTCGTCTAGAATTTTCGTATATTGGAAGATGCCGAAACGTATTACCTGTGTATAGTATTAGTACATAGAAGGTTTTAAAAGGTTCGATTCTATAACAGAGATTAAGAAATTTTCAGGCTTATTGTTAGCTTGGTGTGCAAGTTACCGTAGCGGAAACATGTCCCATGGTCATTGCGGTGTAGCCTCTCCAAAGTGAAAAGATGCCTTCATTTCTGATTGTTGTAGCAAAGCAGTGTAATATTCCATTATACGGTTTGTGCAGCCGGCCGGACTTCTGGTTTTGCAGCAACAGCTTCACTCCTCGAACGGAGCGGCTACACCAAGTGCAACCAATTCTTTTATTAAAGAAGCTTTACTACTTTTCTCCATTGGTGCTCCTAGGAAAGCCATTGGTGAAGGTTTTACAACGGACGAGGTACCGACGGTGCCGCCCATGTTTTCAATTATCGGAGCAGCGGTGTAGTTAAAAGGCCTGAAAGAGAGGTCAGGTTGCCAATGTATCTTTTGAGATATAAGTGGAAGCAATGGCTCATGTTCTTTTCTGCAACTCAATCTTGCAGCCTGCAATGAAAAAACATTTTCCAAGAATCAAGACTTTTCCCACTAAAGTAGCATTTTCCCAAGAATTTAACAAGCAAGGAATTAAAGATGAGAAAAAAGATGGTTGGTTTTACATATAATAATACAAAGGGATTGATGCAAACAAATTCATCAGAAACTAGAGAAAAACAATGGCGCCCCCCATGAGATTATCAAGAAACAAAGCCAAATTCAAGAATGGAGTAAAAGTAAGAGGGGTTACCAAGTTTTCCATCTCCGGCAAAAAAGGCTTTGCTGCAGTTGTAGTTGGAAAATGGAAATAGGAGAGGTCATGTTCCATTCTGCAACTCACTCTTATAGCCTGCAATGAAATATAATCGAAACAGATATATGATAATAAAGAAAACATTTTCCAAGAATCAAGATTTTCCCATTAAAGTAGAATTTTTCCAAGAAAAGGTGCCCCATGAAAACTAAAAGAAAGATTTACAACAATGAGTTTTCACATGATTCCATGTTCAACAATTGAGTGAAATAATTTAGCAGGTACATAGTCTGGTTTCTTGGGAAAAAAAATTGACACTAAAGAAGATGAGCAAAGAGAAGAAGAAAGAACACAAAAATGGAGAGAGTAGATTACCAAGTTGTCCATAGCAGCAAAAAGCTCTGTTGCAGCTGTAGCTGGAAATAGAAGGAGAAAGCAAATGGTGTGTGTATTTTGCATGTATTTATAATTGAGAAGCATGTGCGGGAAATCCAGTTATTAAGGCAATATCGTTTTGCTTCAAGGAATTAATAAAAAAAATTTATACGTCAAGCAAACATCCATTGTCGTCCAGTGGTTAGGATATCTGGCTTTCACCCAGGAGACCCGGGTTCAATTCCCGGCAATGGAAAGTTTTCAATTTTTGAAATTTAGTCCTCTTATAATTCAAGGAATTTAACACTTAACTTATTTTTTTGTCATTTCAGTCTCTATTCTTTTCAATTTTTTCATTACAGTCCAATTACTTTTAATTCGAGGAATTTAACCCTTCACTTGTTTTCTTTCAATTTTTGAAAGTTAGTCCAATTACTTTTAATTCGAGGAATTTTTGTCATTAAAGTCTCTAATTTTTTTCAATTCTGTCATTACAGTCCTTGTTCGTTTCAATTTTTGAAATTTACTAATTCTACTCTTATTTTGAGGAATTTAGCCCCTGTTCTTTTCAATTTTTAAAATTTAATCCTCCTACTTTTAATTCAAGGAATTTAACCCTTCACTTGTTTTCTTTCAAATTTAGTCATTCTACTTTTACTTTTAAGGAATTCAGCCCTCCAATTGTTTTTCCATTCCAATCCCTGTTCTTTTCAATTTTTTAAAATTTAGTCTTTTTACTTTTAATTTAAGGAATTTAACCCTCCACTTGTTTGATTTTAAGAAAAATTAAAAAATCTATTTCATAACACAATGAAATGTTTAATTTTCAAATTAAAAAAAAAAATTGATTCAAAACACTATAATTTTTTTTTCCTTAAAATTGAATATGTAACATTTAAAATTTAAAATATGATTCATAATACCATTAATGAACTTCTATTAAATTTGAGTATTTGGAATTTTAATATTGTGACTTAAAAATTAATGGTAACACACATTCATATTTTACATAATTCAATTAGCAATGTCATCAATTAAATTTTAACTTTTAAGTTGAAATAAAAATGAAAATACTCTTAAACCAAATGGAGATTAAATCCCTTCAAGGGATTAAATTACAAAAGTTTGAAGAATACGAGAAATTGGAAGCATTGACAGTCGGGAGAAACAACCTTGATAATAACCAAAAAGGCTTAAATCCAAAATTGACACACACATGTATTAGGAAAGAAACGAAGAATGACTAAAGGGGTTTCTCACAAATTCATTTTTGCCTCAAACTTAATTGCATTTTGGTACATTGTCAAGACTTAACAAGCTATGCAAAAAGAAGTTGAATCATACAATTAGAAACATGGCAAGTGCCAAGTGCTAACATATGAAGTTGGTATTAAACAACATATAATGGATAGATAAATATTTAAGAAATGGTTCAAACAACCATTACCATTAATTTTGTGCCTCAATCTCTTTATCTTCAACATCATTCGTAGTGCCATTTGCTTCCCCGTCTTCGGCATCTTCGGTTGGTGGTTGAACCTGTTCCTCTTCTGGCAATGGTTCCTCCACGTAATCGTTCTCGAAAGCATCAGCAGGAACCTCATAGATCCTAACTTGAGGTTTAGATGGATCCTTCACAAGCACATATTTCCCTTCATTCAACTTCATACACAAGTCCACAATAGACTTCACAATCCCCCACATATTCGCGGTGTTGAGATTGATTTGTGCGGCAAAATCCCTTGGCTTATAACCAACAACGCCCAATATCACGTGGTTGAAATGATCCCTAGGATGTACCCTAGAAACATACCCCAATTTCATCAAATCAGCATTGGCTAAAATTGCTTGAGCAGTCCATTTAGCCAACTTATTCGCATTGTTCTTCAACTCGGTAGCTAAAACCGCACCCCTTTGCGTCTCCAACTTCTGTCTCCAATCGACACCGGAGTATTTAGGATCGAACTCGTTGAGTGCATTCAAAGTAAGGAACGACTTCTGGTTATTAACATCGACAACACTCTGAACCTCACACCGAGCAACTAAATGCATGTCATTATCGAGTTTCCACCTTCTATACCTATAAGCAACTGAAGCCACTTCATCGCCATCATTGGCAAACGGATTCGGCTCATCGAAACTAACCTTATTCCCATCCCTAACTAAAACTTGCTGTGAAAAATTCTGATTTATATATGCAGCTTCAACACTCAATGAATAAGCAGAGTTAATATCATCTTTAGCTTCAGGCAATGGTTCTTGAGATGTCTCATGGACAGATAACAAATCTAATTGAGACCCATCTCTTTTATCGAAAAATAATTTGTTCCCAACACGCTGAATCACAATGTCCCATGAATAAACTGACCTGGGTGCACACATTAAGGTTGAAAGGATCGTGTCCGTCGCGAAAACCGTCGCCTTATCCTCATTAGCCAATCGGCGTATCACTGGGTCGTCGGTGGTGGTGACTTTAAAGAAGTTACGGTTCTTGAACCGTTCGAGTCTCCTTTCGTTCTTCGGTGTGATTCGATCAAAGGACCGGTCGTAGTACTCTAACGCGCCGCAGATGAGTAAATCTTCTGGTTCGGGAACGGAAAAGGATAATTTGGAGAACGTTGAGAAAGGGATTTGATCGAGCATATTCCATTCCGGTTGAATATCGACAGAGGATTTGAAAATCGCGGCTTCACGTCGTTGCTGGTTCTGGTTAGACCGGTTGAGATTGTAAAGCCGGTCACGGCGGGCACGTTCTTTCTCGGCTTCCCGTTTACGGGCCTCAACTTCTTCGTCTCGCCGTTGAGGGAGTTGAGGTCTGTTTTGATTGAAACGCCACTTAGGACCGAACTTAGGCCGCGGCGGAGGCTTGGCGTCGACTAAACGGAATGAGGAATCGTCTTCGGGGTTAGCCAAGGGGAAAGCGTCGACGTCGAGGGAGAAATCAAAGGGCGAGTCGGCAGGGTTTCCGGCCCCGTGCCTCGACGAAGGACGGTTGGACGGATTAGCGTTTGAGGAAGGAAAAGAGCGGGTGAAGTCGGCGATTCGGCCGAGTTTGTCGGAGCGGGAGAAAGGAGCGAAGGGAACATGGAGTGGGAGAGTAGTGGTGGTCGATGCGGCGGCGGCGGCGGAATCGGGTGGACCCCAGCCGTCAGGGTTAAACGGAACAGCGCCTACTTCGAAAACTCCCACCATTGTCGATTGAAAACTCTAGATTTTGCCTGCAACTGAGTAAGAGTAACAACAAAACCCTAGCGGATTTAACTAATATTAAACAGTTTACTGGTAAGATTTTGGACCTTTTGAGATCCTTTCATAAACCCCAAAAATTTCTTAAAGCTTTTTGGACTTGAGATCTCGGCCTCAGTTGTTGTTAGGGTTCATAGGTTCTTTTATATTTGGGCTTTCTTCGCCATTGTTGCTTGTCCAAGATTCACTCTAATTAAAACTTGGGCTTCTTTAGTACGAAAATAGATAATGTCTTCATGCACCCGTTGTGTAAATCGGAATTGGGCGGAACGAATTGTGCCACTAGTACAAAGCACAACCGGATGTTTCATTTTATTACTAAAACAGTATGTATCGATTAGTATGATTAGAATCGATGTAAAATCGATTATATTACTTTACACTTTAATTTCACATAATTCGATTATTTATTTTTATAGTTAAAATATTGATATTAATCGTTTTTTAAAACCATCATTACTAATTAGATCTATTCATGGGTCAGGTTATTCGTCCACACCCGAAGATTTGCTTGAAATTTGAGAGGATTTAGGTAAAAAATTAGGCACGAAAAATGAGTTTAGACAAAAAAAAATTAGTCCTATTTAAAATATGGGTCAAGCTCATGCTTGAACATTCAAGGCTCAAGTCTGGCCTGGCCCGTTTTTTCGTTTATAATAATTTATATTATGTTATTTTTATATATTATGTAATTTAGAACACATTAAAAAAATAAACCTATACAAAATATATAATACTACTCTAATGTAAACATTAAAATAATGTTAAGATGACTATATAAAAAAAATCAATAAACAAAAAATGTATAAAATTATTAAATATTAAAATAATATAATATAAATATTAAAAATTTTAAAAATAATATAGACGGGCCTAAAATGGGCTTGGGTTAATCTTTTGTAAATATTGACGAGTTTGAGCAAAATTTTAAACTCATATTTTGGGTCGGATCGAGCTTGGATAAACATAAAATATGTTAATATTATGCTTAGGTCTGGCCCGACTTGGCCCATAAACACCTCTATTACTAACTCATCATGCACGTAAGGTATTTTAAAAATAAAAAATCATATCAATTTGTAATTAGAATAAATTAAGGAGTTAATTATTTGAATTAATCGATGATACTATTAAAGCATAATAAGTATATTAATTGGTTAAATATATCATCGATTAATAAAAAAAAAACGACATATATGCACAACTTAACTTAAGTTTTGACCCATATTAATGCCTATTAAATGGAATTGGAATAATAATGCATGATAAAGCAAGAGGGACAACCAGCGGCGAAGCCAGAATAATTTTTTAGGTGGGGGCCGGATGAAATTTTAATTTTTTATAGTTTATATCTTTATAATTTGTAAAGGATTAAATTAAATTTTTATAATTTTAGGGGGGGCCAAAGTGTAATTTTACCTTTACTAATTTAAAATTTTTAAAAAATTTTAAAGGCCTAAATAGTAATTTTACATTTTAGGGGGAGCCGGGGCCCATGCCAGCCCTCTTTAGCTTCGCCCCTGGGGACAACACATGTTTTTGGACCCCAAAATTATTACAATTTATATAAATACCTTTATCAAAGCTAGGGATGTTTTCAGACATAAAAAAACATGAAATGATTTTAGGGACTCCTTTAGTTTCACATATTCTTTTTATCATCTTACATTGTCCTCTTGTCTCACCATATATTAATTAGTTTAAACATGGTTTATTGATAAATGTTGAATTCCAGGAATAACAATGAAGAAAGGGTTCCGATACAATTTGGATTAAAGATTTTTTTGGATGAGCAGTGCATTTATCTATGGTTAGTGTAAAAATAGAGGTGGTGGTGAGATTAAATTCTATAACGATACTGTAGCGTGAGACAAAAAGAAAACTAAATGCACCACACTGGAGATAAACGTTCATCCGAAGGACCCCTAAATCTAAGTACGATATTAGTGCATTTTTTATTTGTCAAAATTTATTCATATTTATAACAAACCCATACATGTTTTAAGTTTACTCTTTTTTTTTTTTATT
Source organism: Gossypium sturtianum (assembly GCA_025698515.1). Classification (NCBI taxonomy): domain Eukaryota; kingdom Viridiplantae; phylum Streptophyta; class Magnoliopsida; order Malvales; family Malvaceae; genus Gossypium; species Gossypium sturtianum. The sequence continues at coordinate 2,252,045 of CM046952.1, read as the reverse complement.
TCTTAACAAAAATGTACTATTTTAAATTTAATATTTGAAATTCTAAACATATACAATTTAACATATTTTTTAATATTTACATTATGATATTATATATTATTATAAATTTAAATTTTATGTAATATAAAGTACATAGAAATCTTTGTATTAGCAGTTAAATTATATTTTACTGCCTTTACTTTAAAAAAATAGACAAATTAGTCCCTATACGTTATATCAAATAGCAAACTAACCCTTATGTTAAAAATTTCTTCCATTTTTGCTATTAAAAACTAATCCCTCTACGCCAGTATGAGGTACACGTAGCACACCACGTGTAATTGTCTGGTTATTCTATCAGTCACATCAGTTTTTAAATTCATAATAAAAAAAAATCAATTTGCTCTCTTATCTAACCTAGAGGGACTAATTTATCCAATTTTTTAGTAAGTACAGTAAAATTCAATCTGATTCTTAATATAGAGATCTTCATGATACTTTTACCAACATAATAATAAAAAAAAACAGGTCTAACCAAAATAAGTTTTAATGTTGGAATCCAAACTCAATCCATCTTTTAAACAATTTTTTTTCCTAAATCATATTTTTAAAACTAATATTTTTTTTTTTACTAATCTCATTATAAGTTCTGATGATATCTGCTTTTTTTGACACAATACCTAGAACTACTCATAACCCCTCCCCAACCTATAAATAGGAGGATAATATGTTTCAACGCACTTGAACCCACGTCTTCCTACATTAGCAATAATTAGGGGTGTGCAAAATTCGGTTAACCGACCGAATTCAGTTAATCGGTCGGTTAATCGAATTTTTTCGGTCGGGAGTCGGTTAATTATTTTTTGATTTTTCGGTTAACTGTTAATTCGGTTCAAAACCGGTCGGTTAACAGAATCTTTTCGATTTAACCGAAAAAATTAATAAATAAAATTATAATATATAAATAAGTTCATTATTCACCTAAACCCAATCTAAATCCAAGTATTCAACCCAACCCAATTACCCAACCAAACCCAATCATAAAAATTACAAATAATTTAATAAATAAAAATAAAATTTTAAAACTAAAACTAAATTAAACCCAACTCGGTTATGTAGTGATTCATTTCGGTTAATTCGGGTATTCGGGTAATTCGAGTAATTTGATTAATTCGGTTAATTTTTAACCAAAAATAAAAAATATATAATTTTCGGTTAACCGACCAAATTAACCGAAAAAATTTCGGTTCAGTTAATGGTTAAAAAATTTGAAAGGTCGGTTAATTTAGTTAATATTATTTCGGGCTGGTTAACCGACTGAATACTCCTAACGATAATACCTATACCAATCAAGATAAAATTTAATAAGCTAAAACTAATATTTTTATTTAAACTCTACGTGTGGTTGGACGAAGTTTAATTAAGAGTTCAGAAGGAAAGTGGGAACAAGCGGTTAGTGGAGATGTGGGGCACAAAAAAATATGCATTCCTCGCCATCCCATTCATCTGTACACGATCTATCTTCAAGATTTCGTTGCTCATTTATTTTCATTTCGTTGTTGGTAACTATGATGTAATGATAAGAAAACTTGCAAACGTCATTCATCTTTCGTCACAAAACTTACCGTTGCATCCATTTCTCACATTACACACATTTTTATAAATATATTAGTTTAATTTCATATAAATAATAAATTAATTACAATATCTAATAGTTAAATTACAATCGAATTTTAACTATTTCATCAACAAAATATTTCATCTTTGTATCAAGAAAATTTCAGATTTAAATCTTAAAAATAACTATAGATTTGAAATAGTTTTTATGAAATATTATTTTATGAACCATTCTCACCACATCATCCATAATTCCTTTTCAATTGTTTAATAATATTTCAGTAAATTTTTCCCATGTCATTGACACATAAATTTTGTAATTTTTTTATCCTTCGAGGAATTCCGAACCCAAAACCTTAAATCCTAACTCTGAACCATGAATTTCAAACCTAAATTCAAACTTCGAACCTTGAACCTAAAGTTTAGGGTTTGAGATCAGATTTTAAGATTTGAAGTTTAAGGTTAAGGTTTAAAGTTTGAGATTTATGGTTTAAGGTTAAAAATTACCAAAAATTTGTATTAATGACATGAAAAAAATTATTAAAATATCATTAAATAATTGAGAAGGGATCATGAATGATGTGATGGCCAAGAGTCCATATAATAATTTCATCTTTATATCAAGCAAAAAATCCTATGTTTGTATAATAAAAATGTAAGAAAATAAATCAAGGCATATTTTTAGAATTCGAAATTTGAAACACTTTTTTGAAGTATGGTACAGCCCAATATCTAGTCGGTTTGATAAATCCTTAAAACAAATGTAAAATGCTAACGATTAATACAAAAATTACATAAATTTTTTGAAATCGTTGGGAATTTTAAAGAAAAATTCCGATTCAAACCCTAAAGATGATATTATTGAAAAAAATAATTATAAATTTAAAATAATTTCCATATATTATGAAACAGACACGACAAAAATCTTAATTATTCAAATATATAAAGAAGTTTGACTGAAAAATGTTGGGGGAAAAACCTTTGCTTTATTTGCTCTATATGAACCGTTAATTGATCTATAAAATGCCATAAATGCTGCCTACATTAATGATCACATGGTCAAATAATGCGATTCATCAGTTCAAACTAGCCATTGACAGACTTTATGTAGTAATGCAATAATATGAACATTTAATTAATAGTCACTACACCAAAACAGACTTTTAGCGACATTTTTAGTGGCGTTTTAAATAAAAACGCCGCAAATATTCTAAATTAGCGGCGTTTTCAACAAAACGCCGCCAAAAAAATGAGCAATAGCGGCGTTTATCCACAAAACGCCGCTAAAAATGATATATAGCTGCGTTTTTACCTAAAACGCCATTAAAGGTCTGAGCATTAGCGGCGCTTTTAGGAAAACGCCGCTAAAGGTATGAGCATTAGCGGCGCTTTTGGAAAAATGCCGCTAAAGGTCTGAGCATTAGCGGCGCTTTTGGAAAAACGCCGCTAAAGGTCTGAGCATTAGCGGTGCTTTTAGGAAAACGCCGCTAAAGGTATGAGCATTAGCGGCGCGTTTGGAAAAACGCCGCTAAAGGTCTGAGCATTAGCGGCGCTTTTGTAAAAACGTCGCTAAAGGTCTGATCATTAGCGGCGCTTTTGTAAAAACGCCGCTAAAGGTCTTTTGAACAGAAAGGCGCAAATATGTTAATCAATACAACGACGTTTTGTGGTTGAGAAACAAAATTATTTAGTAAATTGAAAATACTATTTAAATTTCCTGAAATATTGAAAGAATATATATTATTCAAAATTTATCAAAATAATTAAGGGTTTAGTGGTTTGTATGGGTTGACTAGGGTTTCGAGTTCAGCGTTTCAAGATTTAGTGTACTTTATCAGTTTATGATTTACGATTAGTCTTAGGATTAGGGTTATGGCTAGAGTTTATGAGTTTATGGGTTTGTGGGTGTATGGTTTAAGGTTCACGGGTTTAGGGTTTAGGGTTTAGGATTTAGCGAATGAAGACAGAATATCAAATTTGATTTAATCATTAAAAAATTATAAAAATATATGCTAAAAAATGGTGGGATTGCAATTTTTACTTACAAATAAATTTCAGCCCCTAACAAAATCTGATTGTGTATCTGTTTATCCTTATTAGACCCTAAACTTTAAACCTTAAATCGTCTAATCCCTAAACTATAAACCATAGATCTAGTTTCTAAACCCTAAATCATAGCTCTAAACACTCGACCATAAACTCTTAAACTACAAACACTAAACCATTAACCATTAAACACTAACCTTAAATGCCGCTAAATGTTGAGCAACAATTCTATTTTCATTAGGTTAATCGACACTCATTTTGATTTTATTCGATTTAGTTTTCATTTTTTCTTATTTTTGTTTTGAATTTAATTTTATTTTGCTATTTGAAATTAAATGACTTAGTTATGAAAAGTACGTTACAAATTGATAAGTAAACCCTTAAGAAGTTTTGCTTTATCGAAACCCTTAAATCCTAACTAGTAATGTTAATTAAAATACCATTTATTTTTAATTGAATATATAAAATATAAATATTTTATCTTAATTAAAATATAAATTATATTGATTAAAATATAAATTATTTTTAATCAAAAAAATAATGACACTTAGAAAAAATTTGAAAGTAAAAACATAGAAAAATATTTGTTAAAAATGAAAAAAATTATTAAATAATTATATAATCGTAAAAGAGATATATAGTTTTAATTTTAAAATATTAAATTAATTTTCATGATAATTTAGGGTTTATGTGGTTTAATTTAGGGTATATAGTTTATGGATTAATCTTTACAGTTTAGGGTTTAGGAATTATATTTTAGGGTTTAAGGTTTAAGCTTTAGGTTAGGGGTTAGGCTGGTTTTATTATGTTTTAGGGTTTAGGGTTTAAGCTTTAGGTTAGGGTCTAATCTTTACATTTTAGGGTTTGGGGATTATGTTTTAGGGTTTAGTGTTTAGGGATTTAGGTATTAGGGATTTTGATAAAATAGATAAAAATCATATTATTGAGAGGGTTTATGGAAGCAATTAGATTATACTTCTGCAATGTAATATATATATATATATATATGAGTTAAGGTGTATATTTTAGGATTTTAGTATTTAGGATCAAAACAAATTTAATTAAAATAAAAAAAATTAATTCAAAGGAATATAATTAATAATTAATTTAAACATATTGTTAGAATCAATACAAAATTAATTTAAAGGAATATAATTAATAATTAAAATAAAAAAATTATTAGCGGCGTTTTTTCACAAAAAACGCCACTAAATTTTGCAGCATTTTCTTTAGCGGCGCTTTCGAAAGCGCCGCAAAGACTATTAGTGGTGCTTAAAAATGCCGCTAAAAGCCTAAAAAAACGCCGCTAAAAGTCTGTTTTGATGTAGTGAGTATAATTACTACCAACTTCAAACATTAATAGTAAAATTGATAGTAAATTCAATGAAAATAAAAGTATATTAGCAGAATAGAATTCATATATCCTATTCTAAGACACAATTATATTGTTTTAAGTAGCGGTGAAACTAGGGCGGCTGGCAGGGCCTCGATGCCCCTAAAATAATTTTTTTTTTCATATGATTCCTTTAAAATTATTAAAATTTTAAGTTAGTAAAAGTAAAATTACACTTTAGCTCCCCTAAAAATATAAAAATTTAATTTAATCTTTCAAGAATTATAAAAATATAGTTTATTAAAATGGTGAAATTGCATTTTTTCTATAATAAAAATTATAATTTAATTTTCGGCTCCTAACAAAATTTTATGGTTTCGGCCCTGATTCTAAACTATTTATGAGAATCAATTAACAAGTAAAGTAAAATCAGTCTAAGCTACCAATAGAACAAGTAATTGCAAACATTAATATATAATCCTATATCTAACCAGAATTAATTAACAATACATAAGGTCTTATATATGTAGCTTAATCCCAGTTTATCTAGTTTTCCATTTGCATATGATCAGCTTATAATATGAAGAAGGGTAGCTTCAAAATGAACATAACAACAGATCTGGTTTCCAATTGCAGCATTATTTCATGAGTATGCTAATTTCAGAGGTTTCTGAACAAACAAATTTCACTAATTAACAATCAAACATACATAATTAATATATATATATTACTACTTGTCATGCATGAGCATCATAGATGAACTTGTTTAATCTCTCAGCTATCCTGGTGACAGCAACTCCATGATAATCTGGTGTTAACTCCCCAACCTATAGACAAAAAAAATTTAACCAAAAATTAACCATTAATTTCATTGTTCATTCACATCAAAAAAGACCAACAATACCTACGGTGAGATGTATAGTGTGGAAAGCAGTGTTGCCAACTACAGAGAAACTGGCATTAACAATGTCAGCTCCTTCTTCATGAAGGATACGAATGGTGTCATTAAAAATGAACCGGCTGTGAGTGTCGGTCGTTAAACCGATTACCAAAGAAGAACCCATTTCATGAATCTGGATTTGTGGAACTTTTGGGCTAAAACCAGTGCTGCTGCTAGCAATATTCATTGACTGTCCTCCATTTATTAAGCTATCTTTCCTTTGTTTCATCCTCTCCAAGTTTGCTTGTAACCTTTTTATGTAATTTGCAGCTTCACCTAGTTGATCAGGTAGTGATATTGATTCCTACAATGAAAAAAAATCAATTATTTATACATATACACACAATATACTAAAAGAAGAAAAAGAAGGAGAGAGAGATGAACCCTAGAGTTGTAATGTGGGACTAGAGAATTGAGCGCTGAATATAGAGCTTTCATGTGATTCCTTCTGTTCCTCTCAATGAGTTTTCTGTCAGTTCTTGAGGAAATATTATTAGGGTTGCTGTTGTTGATCTCCATTGATGATGATGAGTAACAAAAACAGCAGCAAATTATAGTCTCATTGCTGTGTTTCAATGAATCTACCTTTCCTTTTATTTGTTCAAGTAAGCCCTTAAAAGGTTTTTCCCTTACCAGTAATGGAAGCCAATAGGACAAAAAAGAAAAGGCAAAATATATAATGAGAAATTGAGATGCCTACTCAATGAAATTTCATTCAAAAAGGAAAGAAAAGAAAAGAAAATGAAAGTTTGGGTTCTCTGAACAGATAGTGGGGTTTCCTGTAAGGCTAAGTGGACTGACATTGACCCTTTTAGTTCTTCAGAGAAACACATACTTATATAATTACTAAAGCTACTGTACCAATTTCGGCTTTAACCATTCACAGCACATGGGCAATCAAAATGGATTTTGCAACTTTTTTTTTTATTAAGCATACCCGTTTTAGGGTTTATGTTCGGGATTTATAGTTATTTCTCTCAATAATATTATTTTTAATATTCGAACTTACGTTTACCTCTTGAGAGTACAATATATTTTATCATTGCACCTAATCACTTGTTGATAAGTTTAAACATGTTTAAGCGCGATTATCTTTTGATTTAAGAATTAAAAAAAATTACGAATAAAAATATATATTATATAAAAAATTTAATTAAATTAAGTTTTTTTATTGGGAGAAAGTATTTTATGCAACTCTTAAACATTAGTATATGTTACATTTATTTGAAAAGCTAATAATCTATTTATTAGCATATGGTAATTAAAAGAATTATTGATTTTTTTAAAAAAATATAATTAAATGATATGATTTATTGAAAATGTATATCTTTTAAAAATATTTAATCAAAATTTTATAATTTTTGGAGGTAAAATGTAAATTTATCTTATATTTACATATAAAACTATAACTTTTAAAGGGACCAAAAGCAAAATTTTGTAGTTTAGGGGGTTTAAGGTCCTTGCTTGCTCCTTGTTGCCACCTCTATGTATAATAACAAATTTATCCCTTGATATTTATATATTCTGTATAAATGTTGCAGGCTAAATTTATTAAATTATGATCAAATTGACAGAATATGTAAATATTACGAGCTAAATTTGTTAAATCAATATCAAATTGACATAATGTGCAAACTTTGAGGGCTAAATTTGTTGTTATATCAATAAAAATATGTACAATTGAGGAAAAACATTAATGTTGTAAGGAATTGTCCTTAGTAGCTCACTTTCAAAATTGATAGGGATTTAATTACTCTGATTATTTTATAGAGACCAATTTGCTCGATATCAAAATTGAGAGAGACTAAAAAAGTCTTTTTATTGAAAAAAATTATAAACTTTACAACTAAGATTGAAATTGTAACATGTGCCACATTTTCACATACATTTAATTTTTATTTTTATTTTTATTTTACTATATGCTACACCCACATATTACTTTTTTTAACCATGATTGTTCGTAGAGTTTAATAAATTTTATGTTTGAATTTTCTTTTCTTAATAATAAAAATGAATACATGATATTATTCACAAATATCACTTTCAATTAGAGTTGTTTATGAGTCGGGTTGGGTTGTATTTCAATTGGGCCTAAGTATGATATTAACATGCTTTATATTTGCCTAAGTTCGGCCCAACCTGAAATATGAGCTTAGCATTTTGCCTAAACTCGTCCATATTTATAAATGGCCAACCCATATCTACCCATATTTTTTTTTAAATTTTTTGAAAACTATATATTTATATTTATTTTAATTTAATATTTAATATTTTTATATATTTGTATTCATTAGTTTCATATATAATCAATTTACTTTTTTTAATGTTTATATTATAGTAGTATTATATATTACTATAAATTTATTTTTTTTTGTGCTATAAATTACAAAAAATATATAAAAATAACATAATATAAAACATGACAAACTTGAAAAATAAATCAGGCCGGGCTCAGGCCTTGAATGTTTAAATTCGAGCCCTGTTCATATTTTAATCAAATCTAATTTTTTTCACTCAAGTCTATTTTTCGTATCTAATATTTTTATTTAAACTCTCTTAAATTTTAAATGGGTCAATGAACCTGAATGAGTAACTCGACTCATTAACGGGATATCTTTTCGGCCTATAGTAACACATTCTTCACTGTGGCGGCCTCCCACCTCCTAAACCCATATAACGTGTGTTGACCAAACAACATAAAACGTGGAATGGTAACTCATGACTTTGAAGATTTTAAGGAATAAAAAAAAAAAAATGTTTGTTTATTATAATATTTATCATGATAATCTTTTAGTTAAAGTAATATTTTTTAAAAGAAAAATTCGACTCTTATTTTATTATTTACAAAACATGTTATAAAAAGGGGGAAAAATTAAAGAACATGAAAACTTAAAGGCTTGATTTCAGCTCCTTAATCTTAGCTAATTACTAATTGATTATGGCATATTTTATTTTATCAACATTTTTCATGTTTATCATCATAATAATCACTAGATTAATGCTTAATCCTTAACATGCATGCTACACGTTGTTGACGTAGGTTAAGTATATAACATGGAAATTACATCGTAAGTTTCAAATAGATATTTTCGGAAGAAATAAATAATTAATCATAAAATATATTTTATTTCCATAAAAAAGATCGAATCCAATTACATGATTATAAGATGAGGTAAGCGTTAGAATTTTATTAATCTAAAGCCCATCAATCTCTTTATTTATCATTAATTCAAATAATTTTAAGGTGGTTTATTTTCTAAAAACATTTTATGAGATACATTTTTTATGTATATTTTTTGTACATTTAAAAAATAAAATATAAGAGAACATGTATAATATTTGTCCAATTATAGAAGAAATGTCAAGATGTATATGTCACATCATTACATGTTCAAAATAAATTACTTTTTTTTTTTTACGATTCCATGTTACTTTTTGTTGTTATAATAAAGAATAGAACAAGAAATGGAGCAAGGTAGTGTTGAGTAATATTTTCTCGTATATTATTCATGGGAGTATTTGGGTATTTAAATATGTTGTTACATATGTTATTACAGCTCATGATAGGACCCCACTATTTTATCTTGACTCCACTGCCTCTAGCACTGACATTATTTGTCCCTAGTATTGACATTCTCTGCGGACTCCAAATCTACTGGACACATGTCTACGGAGCATGTGGTCATTTTTGTTCCTAGGGCTGATGACCTGAGCGGGCTCCGTACCTGCTGGACACGTGTCCGGGTGACTACGTGCTCCTTGGGTATAGGCAAATTGAGACTGTGGCGAGCTGGATACGCGAGCTTACATCGCGAGCTAGGCCTATGAACTTACCTCGTTGTCCACTCGTGGTTCGCCTTGCGTCCAATCTTCTAGCAGGACTTATCCAGGTTATGGACTGGTGATTTGGATCCTGTCTAGGACTCGAGTTGGTGATCACTGTCGTATAACAGGTAGTATAACAAAATAGTAAGGAGAGACAGAAGATCAACACATTTAGATTGTTAACGTAGTTCAGATTCAACAATCCTAACTTCGTGGAGCATAGTTCAAAGAATGATTATTTACTCAACTATTAACTAGATACAATTGTTGATTTGACATAATACCTAGAACTATCTATAGTCCCTCCCCAACCTATAAATAGGAGGATAATGCGTTATAGCGCAGTCAAACCCACGTCCTCCTACATTGACAACAATATTCATACTAATCGAGTTAAAGCTCAATCAACGAATACAAGATAATTAAATACTCAAAAACAAAACAGTAGCCTATGAGTCAAAAATTCCAACTCATTAAATTAACTTTGATTGTCCCAAAAATGTTGTTTTCTTGACGTTATAATAGAAAATGAAACAACAAGGTATAACATCAAAGCTCCTAACACATGTTTGAAAAAAGTGGCATCAAATTATTTAATGAAATCCATGAAAAAGAGTGTCTTGAAACTACAATTACACATTTCAAAATGTAAAACAATTAAAAATAATCAAATTACATAAAGAAACTAAATTTACCAAAAATCATAGCATCCAAGCCTTCCATAAAATTTTACCAATTTTATTTAGTTATCATCTCTTTAATAAAGCATGGTTAGTGTTATATCTAAAATGGATAGTCCAGAGTCTACGAGTCAATTTCAGCTAATTCATTCAATGAGAACATGAAAATAAGAGAGATAGAGATGACCATCAAGATTGACATTGAGAAAGCATATAGCAGACTTTTTGGGAATTTATTAAAGATTCACTCGATAAAATCAATATTCCCTTTCAGATTACGTAAGTGATTATATAATGTATTATAATGTTAATCATATAATTTCTCTATAATGGAGCCACAACCCTAAGTGTATATTAAGGAGAGCCTTTATCTCCGTATTTGTTTGTGTTGGGAATGAAGAGATTGGAGCATAATATCTCTAAAGCTATGGAGGAAAAGAGCTGGAAACTGATCACTTTGACTAGAAATGGCCTACATATTTGTTTTTGACTAGGAATGATCTACATAATTCTTAGGAACCACAATAAAATTATTGATGGTATGACTAAAATTACCATTTACAGATGTTTAAAAAACTTACAATCTCAATCCAAGAACTATTTAATGATTATGTTGCTATTATGTCCAATGTCAGCCATTAATATTTTACTTTATAGTCGCTATTTTACTGTTTTTTTTTTTTACCAAAAAAAAAATTAACACAACGGCTTAACTTTCTTTTTCCCTTGGAGCCATTTCATGACTTTACAAAAGGACACAAAACCCAATCCTTGTGGATGAGGATTAAATGGAAAAGTCAAATAAATTTGATGTTTAAAAAGAAAGCATCAATGGAGGACCCCTTCCATCTCGATTTGTCTATATATTTTTACACCAAAATCCAATAAACCCCTTCCTATATTTAACACAAATTGCCTCACAACCTCAATGTTTTTTAGTACATCCCACAAACCATATGCCACAATAATTTCTCAAGAACACACTGCCCTCCTTTATGTATATCCACTTATAGACTTGAATTCACAAGGGAAATTGAAGAGAAAAAACCTAAAACCAACAGCAGTGATTATTTCAGATTGTTAATTGAGTCTTAGTTCAGTTGACATCTATTATTATAAGTGTATTAAGATGCGGGTTCGAGTTATTGAAGCACATTATCCTCTTATTTAAGGGTTGGAGAGGGGCTATAGGTAAACAATTCTCCATCATTTATACTACATCAATCATCAAGTTCTTGCATAGAGCAATGGCAAATGATAAATCTATTAAATTTTGATAGGGGAGACTTCCAGCCGCACGATAATTCAAATGTACTTAAATTTTTGTTTTTAAATAATTAAGTTTTTTATAGACCGAGTAAAGTTATAAGTAAATCAATTGGGTCGATATATTTTATCTAAATTATCAATAACTTAACAATAAAATTTTAATAGTATCATAATTTGAATAAATTTTTAATATATAAAAAACTAATTTAGAATAAATTTTAATAGGGGGATTAAAATGAATTTTATACACTAGCATATATAATTGCTTCAGCTAGCTGTAAAAATTGCTTGGTTGAGAATAAATTGGGGTATGGAATCTCCTTTAAATTTGGCAGTCATACATGCTTTTACCAGCACCAAAAAGTGATGAGAGACTAGATGCTTCTTCACTATATCTTTCAACCTCTCGACTCTTCCACAATCGTCTTGTAAAATTGAGCAGTCACAGATTTCGATATAGGGGTGTAATTTAAAGTTTTTAAAGTTTTAAGGGGTTTAATTAAAATCATTGAAACTTTGTTTCCAATGTTAGCTCCATGGTCTTTTCAATATAAAATGTTAAAAAAATGCATGTTAAGAAGTGACCTTGCTTGCAATGTTACCCAATGCAATGCAAGTAAATGTGTTCAAGGTCCGGGCCGGGCTAAATTCAGATTGGGTCAAATTTAAATATGATTTAACACGTTTTATGTTTGCTCAAACTCAAACCCACTCATATCTGTAGATAGCTAATCCAAGTCTATTTTAAGCGTCCATATTTTTTTTATTTTTTTAAAAAAAATTGTATTATTTTTAAGTTAATGTTTAATAATTTTATATATTTTTTCATTTATTAAAATTTATATTTAGGTATTTTAATTTTTTTAAATATTTACATTATAATTTAGTTTTAATGTATTATAAATTATATAATATATATAAAAAAACATTATATACACATAAAACCTAGCCTGACCTTAGAATGTAAAATTCGGTATAGATATAATTTTTTATTCAAACTTATTTTTTTTTATCTAATATTTTTCTTCAAACATTTTCAAATTTCAGATAAATCTTCAGACGTAAACAGATAATCTCACCCACGAATATATCTATTTGAAGTTTGGACAAGTGTCTACTTATATTTCTATAATCACACATAATATTTGAGATTGATATTTAAATGGTCAATAATTTAGATAAATATCATGACAGTGATATTTTGATATATGAAAGCAATACGGTCCAATTATAATGACTCAATCTCACAATTGTAATTTTGTTACATTGGGACATCCCACACCTAATCCCAAAGATATTGTTCTTAAATTCATTTTAGTCCAACATTCCATTTTTTTTTAAATTCTAATTCAATAATTAACATTTCCGACTGGACGCGTTTTCTGATAATTAACCCGGACTAAATGCGGAATATGAAAAACAACATAAAAGAAGAAAAAAAATCAAAAATTAAAATATGGGTTTTTAAATTTGTTTTATGGCCAATATTTTAATTTCCTGCCCAAAAGAAAAGAAGAAAAATAATGACAATTTCATGTGTATGACAGTAAAAGGACACAACTTGATGCATTGCCTACCAATCTATTTTCATTCACTCTCACATGAATGTAGCATCGGGTACAAATAAAGAAAGCACAGAAAACCAACCTTTTCTTCTCTTTTTCTTTTTTAATTACAATTTGGTCACAATTAAGATTCATGTGAACTTAGGTTTAAGCATTGATGAAGCATTACTTTGAAGGTGCACGGGACCGAGCTTTTGAATCCGATGAAGAAGCCCTTTCTTATGGTCTTGGCAAGTTAGGTTCGGTACCGAATTCAGGGTTCCGTCTTGATTAAATGATGACTCAAATTGTTCCAACGCTTTTACTATCTGCCAGAATTCTGGCCTTTTTTCTCCGTGTAATGACCAACATTGCTCGATTAATGCTCGCATGGCAGGCGGACAGTCTCCCGGGACTACCGGTCTCAAATTCTGAGCAAAAAAATGGGTTCTGATATCAGAATTTGCAGATAAGAAATGCAACAAAATCATGCATAAAAATGGTTTTAATGTCGATTAAAGCTCGAGCCGTTGCATGTGACCGATAAACAATCATGCCATGTCTTATGCAGAATGATTACAATCTTTGGGTTGACTGAGCTTGATTAGGGCAGGTGTTTAGAATCTAAACACGGAGACTTACGTATCTCGATATTACGAAGGAGAATGAGGTTTAGAAACATACCTTGTTCACAACTGCAAATGCAGCTTGGATAGGATTCATATCCTCATACGGGATCGTACCGGCTACCATTTCCCACAAGATTAGTCCAAAGCTGTAAACATCCACTTTCCGTCCATACGGTTTCCTTTTGATCATCTCAGGTGCCATCCATCGATAAGTCCCCGGATCATCTGCTAATAGATCACAATGTGCCTCCTCACAAGCTATACCGAAATCAGCAATTTTCAAGTGGAATTCCTCGTTGATAAGGATGTTTTCAGGCTTAAGATCACGATGAATGACTCCTTGAGAATGAATGTATTCCATTCCACGAGCAACTTCGAGAGCAATAGCAATTATCTTTTGCAAAGGAAGGGACTTGTGATCAAGCTTGTGTAAATATGCCCTTAACGAACCCTCCGATAAATATTCCGTTATAACACAATAAACCGGTGGCTTTCTGCATGCTGCTACAAACTAGTTATCGGATCAAAACATAAAGTGAGAACCGAAACCTTACGATAAAAATTTAAAGCTATGGCATGATAAAAATTTCAATTACCTTTATAATGTTCCTATGGTAGAGCCTGGATAAAAGAGTAACCTCTCTATTGAACTGTTTCTCTAATCGAACAGCCAAATCTCTGTTGTCGGCATCATCCGGTACCCTAATAATCTTAACCGCAACAGCTTCCTCTTTATATATCCCATGATAAAGCCGACTATGAGCACCATGTGCAAATCTAAGCCCGAGAAACAACTGTGAAAGATCAACAGTATGTTCATCAGCTGCATCAGCAGAGTTAACCCTTCCACCAGCATAATCAAAATACTTGGTCCAAGAAGCCTCCATCCTAAACTTCGACTTATCCGAAACTCTTGGTGACCCTGAGTTCCTAAGAGGACTCGAATTCGACCCTTTCTTTTCGTGCAAATGGGATTCCTTATGGAAAAACCTTCCCATCCTCCGCTTATCAGATTCTTTCCTATGAGGATGTGGAGTCGAGAACCTCCTCCTCTCAGACCTTGCTTCTTTAAACGTATCAGACAAAACTGTTTGCGGGACCGGAGAAACAGATCGTTGCTTGTTCGTGATCGGATTCCGCTGAATCAACGGATCGATGCGATCAGATTTTGGATTAGAAGTTTTAGACCCTAAAGTCCTCTCTTGGTTTGTATCTAATTGTAGGTTGAAAGGTAAAGATACCAATCTAGATGAATCCAACCTATGACAAACTGTATGAGAAAAATTTGTTCTTCTAATCCATGAATTAGCCTCTTCTGCCATTTTTTTTCTCCCTTTATATCTAAAAAAGACCTTACCCCCTTTATCTTCCTCCTTAAAAAAGCTGAAATAATATGATGCTAAACAACATAAAATTAGCTTAAAATTTTGGTTTCATTGAAATCAAGAAACTAATCAAAGCTATAAACAACCATCAAGAAGGAAAATCTGGCTGGCCTTAATCTATTCTCCATCAAAAGAAAAAAAAAGAAAAGATAATTAATCACTTGAAATGAAACCCAACAAATAAAAAAAAAAAAAAAACCCTTTCTTCAACCTTTGATTTTCAAAGGACCAAACTTTTCTTTTAAATTTTTTTTTAATCCCTTTAGGCTTCAAATGTCAAAATACCACCTTCCGTGAATGCCTGGAAAATCCCACACAAGCAACCAAATAAACAAGTCATTCATCAAAAAAAAAAAAAATAGTATACTACATTTTATGAACACCCATTAACCACAGGGGAAAAAAATATCATTTATGTCAAAATCATTACAAAAAAGAAAAAAAAAACCCAGATTGAAATATTAAAAAAATTCAAAGTACATTACAATACCCACAAAAAAAAAGCATCAAAAGGCAAGAACTTTACCATGAAGCTAAGAAATGCATGGCTAATCAACGGAAGGTGGCAAAAAAAAAAAAAAAATTCTTCCTTTTGTTTTCTCGCTTCTTTGTTGCTATAAAAGCAAAGATGAGATTTTTGTGGGTAAAAACTAAAAAAGAACAAAGGAAAAACTAAAAACAAAAACCAAAAAATAGGAAAAGAAAATTAAAAAATCTAAGAATTTCCCTGTAAAAAACAAGTTTGATATTGTATACGTATCGTATACGGGTATGGCTGAAGGACCGTAGATTCCGTGGACCCAATTGTAAGGATTACAACAATAAATAAATAAATATATATATAATAATAAAGCCGGGCCCAGTAAGGGAGGTGATAGTGGAGTTCTTGGGCCCACGAAAAAGGATAAAAAGTCAATAAAGGACAGCTTTCGATTTTCTTTTTCTAAAAAAACTGTGTTAATTTATTTTTATAAAATTAAGGCTTTATTTAACATTTAATTTTCTATTTTTTAAATTTTTTTAACCAATGTGATACTTAAATTAACAATTTGTTCAAGTTTATCCTAAACCTGTTCATGAGTTGAGCTACCGGTTCAGGCCAAAAGACTCGTCTGAAATTTGAGAGGGTTTGGACAAAATATTAAGCCCAAAAAATGAGTTTGGACGAAAAACTTATACTAGTTTAAAATATGGCTTGGGCTCAAACTTGAACATTCAAGGCTCGGCCCGACCCATTTTTTAAGTTTCTAATACTTTATAGTATGTTATTTTTATATATTATGTAATTTAGAACACATTAAAAAAATAAACCTATACTAAATATATAATATTACTTTGATATAAACATTAAAATAATATTAAGATGATTATATAAAAAATTTCAAAAATAATATATATAATTATTAAATATTAATATAATATAAATATTTTAAAAAATTTAAAAATAATATGGGTGCGCTTAAAATGAGTTTGAGCTAACATTTTGCAAACACTGGCGGATTTAGGCAAAATGTTAAGCCCATATTTCGGGCCAGACCGGACTGGTAAACTTGGACAAATATAAAATATGTTAATATCATGCTTAGGCTCGACTCAAACCTGACTCGACCTATGAACACTTCTAGCTAATTCCAAAAAAGGATTTAATATCATTTCTTTCTTATCACGTTGTTTCTAGTTAATATTGAGTTTTTTTAAGAGAAATTGAAACAAAATAATAATTTAAATACTAAAATAAATAAAATATATTGAAATATTAAAATGAATATTATTCAAAGACAAAATAGTAAATTAAGCTTACAAAATGAATGAAAAATTGTAAAGTGGGGGATAGAAGTGTCATTTTCATAGAGAATATTATGGGTATTTTTGTTTCTTTAATCGAAAGGATGGTACGGTTCGCACGGATTTTTTGTTCTCTTTTTGTGGCCAGTGCCCAACGTTATTATTTTTGTATTTTTATCAGTATATGGATCGTATTTATACGTATATTTTATATATTAAAGGTGGTTTTTATTTTTGTCTTTTTTATTTTTGTTTTTTAATATTTTTGAAAGTTTGTATGGTTGGATTTTATTTGGACTGTTGTTATTTATATTCCTACTTGATAAATTAAAGCAAAATCTAGAAGTTACTTAAAAGTAGAGTTGTCTATGGGTTTGGACGAGTTTAAGGTCGGACCTTAAGAAAATTTTAGGCTTGATTGATAGGTTTGACCCAATAAAAATGTTAAAAATTTGGACTTGGTACGGTCGTATTAATTTTTTTAATTTTTATTTTTTTTATATAAAAAATTTTAAATATTATACACCAAATATACTACAAATATTGAAATAAATATTTTCTAACAAATTGAAAATAAATGTAAAAAAAGTCTTTATACTTAAATAACACTAAGATAAGTGCAACTTAATAAGCAAATACCTTTAAAAATAGTAGCAAATTTAACAATAAAACAAGTGTTATACAATATCCAGACATTAACAACAAAATAGTAGCAACATAATGAAGAATTTCATTATAGATTTTGATTATATCTCCTCTTTTTGACTCAATATTTAGAACTACCAATAACCCATTCTCAACCCATAAATAGGAGGATAATGCACTTCAGCGCACTCGAACTCACGTTCTCCTACATTAACAACAATACACATACTAATCGAACTAAGACTTAATCGACAATTTAATAAAAATTCTGGAATAGAAAAATTACAAACATGGGAGCAACACGAATCATGCTTGACAATTCAAACTATGGTTGCATTTATTAATTAAAAAATATATTTTTTTTTAAATTCCAAATAAAAGAATCAAACCCACCCAAGCAAAAATAGCAACCCAACTTTGTTTTAGTTAATTTTCTTAATAGGAAGTTTTGCTTTTGCCTAATAAAAATATATTGTAAAGGATAAGAGTGGGAATAAAACCTATCTGAAATTGATACCTTTATTATTTATTGACTAAATGAGAAATGCACTATCAATACAAGAAAAAGCAAATTGCATGTGGTGAAAATTTTGGATCAAAATGTAAAGGTATCATTCCTAGCAGTGGCGAAGTCGGGGTCTAAAAGGTAAAATTTTTATTTAGGCCCTTAAATTTTTTTAAAAATTTTAAATTAGTAAAGGTAAAATTGCACTTTGGCCCCCTAAAATTATAAAAATTCGATTTAATCCTTTACAAATTAGAAAGATATAAACTATAAAAAATTAAAATTTCATCCGCCCCCTAAAAAGTTGTCCTGGCTTCGCCCCTGATTCCTAGTAGCTCCCTTTTATCTCTTTTGTTTTATTTATATATATTATATATTTATATTATTATTTAAATCTATAACATAATGAATTATCGAGAGAATTTAAAAAATATATATATATATTTAGTCGATTAAGTTTTAGTTCAATTGATATGGATATTGTTGTCAATACAGGATTACGTGAGTTCGAGTGTATTGAAGCGCATTATCTTCTTATTTATGGGTCAGGGAGGGACTATGGTAGTTCTAAAACATTATATAAAAATAATAATCAGAAATTATAATAAAATTATTAAAAGTATATATATATTTTTTATATATTATATATTAAAATATTTGGAAGTTTATTTGGTAGGATTTTACTTGGACTGTTGTTATTTGTATTGCTACCATAAGTCAAAAGATGATAAACCAAAGTAAAAACTATAGGGTAGTTAAAAGTTTAGACTTATTTATTCAAAAAATAATAGTTAGACTTATGCAATTTCTTTATGAATTATAATTAGTTTAAAAAATATATAAAAAAAATTATGGACTTGAATATAAACTATAAAGAAAACATGAAAATATTAAAAATATATAGAAAATATTATATTTACCTTTCGAATTAATAATAATTTTGACGGTTACTCGTAAGAATGGAGTATATTTTGTGGTTAGTCATTTACTTTTTCGAAGAACACCCATGACGAGTGGATTAATCAATATATATAGTGTTTTTGAAATGGAATGATAAATTTTCAAGTGAAAAGTTTTTAAAGGGTGATTTGTTTTTTAGAAAAAAGTTTTAAGTTATTTTATTTGAAGTTATTATATTAAAAAAAATGTTTGAAATACTATTATTAAAGTTCCTAATTGAGTTGTTTTCACGAGTCAACTAAGTATCAATTTAGTTAAAAATAACTGAAAAATCATAATTTTCATTAAATAAATTAAATTATTACAATAGCATTATTTTTAATTTTATATAAAATAAAAAAAAAATCAAAACACACAGTAAGATTTGAACCTTAGAAAAACACATTTAACAAAATTTGTTCTAAAATGTGTAGATTTTCTATATAAAAATATATAATCATTTTTTAGCAATCTCATTATAAGTTATGATCATATCTTTTCTTTTTTACACAACGCCTAAATTTACCCATAGCCTCTCCCTAACCCATAAAATAAAAGGATAATGCACTTCAACACACTCGAACTTACGTCTTCCTACATTAGCAACAATACTTATGCCTAGGGATGTCAATTGGGCACCCATCCCAACCCTCTCTCCCTACCCACAAGACTAAAACCATCCCCGCCCTACCACCCACGTGGGTCCCCAGACCAACTTCATATAATATATTTATAAGTATTAGTGAAATAAATATAAACCAATTTTTTTATGAAAAAAATATGAAATATCTATCCTCTGGACTCCCACTACATATGTGACATTATTCTAATTGTCACCATTTAAAATAAAAAAAGGTTGTCGTAATCCTTTAATTGGTAAATAAAATATAACTTCAACACAAGTTTAAAAATTTCAGAAAATAAAATTCTTACATAATATCCAAATACAAACAATGTCTCAAATACATCATAAATGTCTTCAAAAGCAACACAAGTGCAAAAATTCCAAAAATCAA
The DNA here is from genome assembly GCA_025698515.1 of Gossypium sturtianum. Taxonomy (NCBI): domain Eukaryota; kingdom Viridiplantae; phylum Streptophyta; class Magnoliopsida; order Malvales; family Malvaceae; genus Gossypium; species Gossypium sturtianum. Next base: position 2,231,908 of record CM046952.1, on the reverse strand, counting down.
TCAATACATGTCACTCTCGTTGCTTCTGTATCACATTCATATTCTAATTCTTCTATCAATTGTGAGCATTGTATCTCTTTAACTTCACCTAAACCTGCATCTGAGAAACTGTGTTGAGTACTCTTTTTTTTCTTCTAAATTGAGCGAGAAACTGTGAAGTGCTATCATTTTTTTCTAAAAAAATAGCAGTGAATATGAGTTGAGTACTGTTTTCATAATTAAATTTTTATAGATGTTTATTTTTTTTTAAATATGCTTATTATATTATGCAGGGCGGGTGGGGATGAGACGGGTAGAAAGTCATACCCACACTTGCCCCATCACCCACGGCGGGTCTAATTTTTGTACCCATCCCCGCCCAATTAGGTGCGAAATGGGGTGGGACCCCGCGAAACCTGCTCCATTGACATTCTTACCTATGCCAATCGAGTTAAGACTCAATCGATAAATATTTAATTATTTTTAAAATTTAAATTATTAACGTATGGCAATTAGGCAACCTTTTCTAATATAGTATCAATTAATAAATTATAAGTTGATGAAAGTTTTGGAATAGGACAATTACAAACATGATAGCAATACAAATCATGCTTGACAATTCAAACTATGGTTGCATTTAGCAATTAAAAAAAAAAGTATTTTTATGTTAAAAGATTTTCAAAGAAAAGTATCAAAACCCCCCAAATAATAGCCATTTAACTTGTTTTAGTCATTTTTTTTAGAATTTAAGGCAACTTATTTTTCTTATTGGAGGTTTTGCTTTTGCCTTTTTTATGTACATATAGATAGATGTATGTATATTATAAAAGATAAGAGTGGGAATAAAACCTATCTAAAATTGATATCTTCATAATTTATTGACTAAGGGTAGATTTGGATGGGCGATTGAGTGCGGCGCAGTGCGTTTAGTTTATTTTTTGTCTCACACTACAGTATCGTTACAGTATCTAATTTTACCGCCACCGCTGTTTTTACACTAACCGCGGGTAAATTCACCGCCCATCCAAACCTACCCTAAATTTGAAATACATTATCAATAAAAGAAAAAGCAAATCCATGTGTTGAAAGATTCGGTAAGGAAAGAAAAGACTCATGAGGCTCCAAGTCCAAAATATGGACCCAATCAAGATGGGCCCAGTTATGTGAAACATTTGGGTCTAAAAGTTATCTAAAAATGCCCAACCCAATCTTCCCAACAAATATCTTGGGCTTTAAAAATATCAAGCCCATTAACTTAGTTATTTCATTGGTTGACCTTCAAAAATCTTTTTTTGAAGTGAAGTGAATAGAGAAAGACATTTGGAGTAGTTGGGTCTTTTAATTTCTTCATTAATCCATTGAGAATGGGAAAAATTATATCAAATTAAAATTTATGTATCACATTGTATATTTTATTAAAGTTTTTTTTTTAAATGTAATTTTGACATTTACGTATTCCTTTAGAGTGTTATATTCGCATGAAATTAATTAAGAATTATGACTTTAATAATAAACATATTTATAGATAATTATATTACCGTAACTATTTTTTATTTACTGTTATGCATAATCCAAGACAATATATCATATAGGATAGTGGTGTTAGAGCTATGCATGAAAATACGGAATAGAATAATATAGTCATAATATAATCGAGTTTCAAAATCAAGAAATAATTTAGTCTTACACATTTGTATATTTTATCAACTCGGCCTTTATTCTTTTATTTTAGTTAAATTTGACCCTCAACTTTTTAAAAATAGTCGAATCTCACCATCAATCTTTATAAAAAAGTTGAATTATTATTTTTAAATGAAAATACTAACTAAAACGTGAAAATTTTAAACATAGCAGTTTGTATGGCAACCCACATATACTTCATGCTTTTTCTTTTTAATTTTATGAACTCCATGTCAACATGAAATACACGTTGACTGACACTTGGATTGTCACGCAAATGTCGTTAAAAAATTAATGTTTTAATTAGCATTTCCGTTAAAAAATTCGTTTAACGCTTTATGAAAGACTAATAGCCAAATTTAGCTAAAAAAGAACAAAGACTAAATTGACAAAATATGTAAATGTTGAAGGTCAAATTTTGCATTATACCTACTTAAAAAATGACAATAAATTAAAAAAAAATTCAATTTTAGACATGTAAAACCCTTGCACGATCTAACATATTGCAACCTCTAACATCATTCATGTTTTGGCCGCCTCTGACCTCAAAAGCGACAAGCCAACAAATTTGCATTGAAATTGGCTTTTTGCTCATAAATATCACCAATTTGGCACCCCTATCTTTAACAACTGTTTGTGATTTCCCCACAAGCTTTAATGAATTAATAATTAACCTTACCTGACACTTGCAAACTGTATGCAACTTTTATATATATATATATACACTTCCATATTCCAATAACACCCGGAGTCGAGATAGATCGAATTCTTAAATATAAGACAAAATTCTTCCAATACTATTTTTTTCCATCTCGGTATTTGATTTCTTACCTCTCAATCCAATGAGCATTTGTCTCGAAGGCTTCATAACCTAGTAGCAACACGACAGCTCAAAACCATAGAAATTGCCCAGGTTTCAGCAATGGTGACTTTGGTCTATCTACTTGTATGATCATCCATTGCCACTTTGAATCTTGATTTAAAACGAAGACCAAGTCAATAAAACCTTAGTTTAATGGGATTAGCTCGGAACCTAATCCATTTATTGTAATATAAAAACATTATTATTTTTATAAGATTAATCAATTGTAAAAGAATCCAAAATCCAGATGTGTTTTGTGTATTACTTTGCTCGCAAAAACCAGATCATGTTCTGTCATCAAATCTGTAACTTAAATCTCTGAACATCAAACATCCAAAAAAAAAAAGAACAAAAATTCTGCCAAAAACCCTCATTTCATAACCCAAAAAAAAATATATATATCTCATATACCATTATTTATCCATAAACAAAACTGCAGATTTAAGTAAGCATATACTATCATCTTCTTCATACAACCTCAAGTGCTGTACAATGCACATTGGACAACTTCCCCAACAAATCTACTGTTAACATTGATGCCCTCGGCTTCGTCAACCGGTCACCGGAACGTCCAACCGGCAACGATTGTGTCAATGTATTCCTTTCGCATGATTTAAGCCACTTGGCCTGCATGTATCTTTGTTTCCTCCATGGCCCCATATGCATTTTCTTTTCCTTCATGCATTTCTTGGCAGCCGAACACAAGATTTTGATCACATTGTTTAATCTTTCTACTTTACCTACGAAAACTTCTGGTAATCTTTGTACTAGCCGATTGTAATCTTCACTAGCTCTTGCGATCTCAAATTCAGCTCTGAAATTCAACTCTATTATTACCCTTACTTCCCCTTTTCTTGTATTTTCTATCACATCCAAGAAACTGTGTTCCCCTGCGAGAAAATAAATAAATCCCATTAAAAACAAAACAAAAACCCACCATGACAAAGAAATTCATCTTTTAATTCATATATAGATATGTACCTGATGGGATATCTGGGGAGCTACGCCATTTAGACCGGCAAACGGCACTGTTGAAACCGGCATTTTGGAGACGGCTAGAAACTTCTCTCATGAGACAATTCTTACAATTTTCCGCCGTTGAGGATTTTCCACAAACACATACAGTTCTTCCTTTTTGAATATCATTCAAAGCTTCTTTTGTGGCTGTCCTGATTCTCAATTCCATGGAGCTAGTCCTACACAACGTTTGCTGTAAAACCTGGTGTTGGCTTTCCCAAAAACTCTTACTATTTTCATCGTTGCCCCCATCGTTCTCTTTCTCATCGTCATCATCATCATCACCATCGCCGACAATTCCATCGTTATTATTACCCCTAAATTTATCGCCGTTGCAGTTTCCCAGGACCCCCTGGTCGCTATCTTCAAGAAATTCCAACTCTATATCCGGCGTAACCGGATCGGGTTGCTCCGGGAACTTGAATTCCGGGCATCCGTACGCTAAATTCCGGTGATTCCATGGAATTCTAGTCGCAACGCGAGCCATCTTTTTTTTTTTTTTTTTTTTTTTTTTTTAAAATTTGGGGGAGTAGCTAAGCGAGGCAAGTTTGTTTTGTGCATTATTATTGTTATTGCAGGGTTTGGTTTTATAGTAAGGTTTTAGGACAAGAAGTGGGACCCGGTTCGAACCAACGTGGACTAACGAGCCGCCGCGCACATGATGAGAGAGAGGATCGAATCCGACGTGGCATTAAATAATTGAATAATCTGCACCGATACAGTCAAGTATTTTTAGACCAGACAGCGAGGATCCACGTCAACCGGCTGCAATAATTTTGCTCATCTGATCTATTCTAGATATACTCTCGAATATTCACGTCCCGCAAGTTTTTTCCCCTAAAAAAAAAAAGTTTGGTATGATTTGTAACTTCATCCCTCTACTTTTTTAAAAACTGATAACTTAATCCTTTATTTTAATTTGCCATAGAGGTGAATCCAGAAATTTTTTTAGTAGGGATCGAAATCGAATTATAAATTTTTAAGAGATCAAAATGTGATTTCATCATTTTTGAAGGGACTAAACAAATTTATTTTCATTTTTGGGAGGTCAAAACGTAATTTTACCATATATTAACTTAAATTTTCATTATTGATAAAGAGACTATATTGCATGATTTTCATTTGTGGGGGATCAAGGCCGTTGCCTGCCCCCTTTAAATTCCCCCTTAATTTACGATAATTTAATTTTTATACCTAATTACGAAAACAAAAAACTAGTTCAATTGAGTAATATTGTTTAAATGGCTAACCTAAGAATCAACAATCGAGTAAAATCAAAAGGTCAACAATTCATATGCAATAAATTAGCAAAAAAACAGTTGTTCTATTTTTTTCTTTTAAGTATGAGAATAAAATTCTGATAAATTAAAACAAAGTGATTAATTTGTTAATTTTATAAAATTGAGGGACAATTTTTAAAATTAGACCAATTTCTTTTAAATGGTAAAATTTTATCTCAATTGACTGATTCCGCGTATTCGGTGTTTAACTATCGTAGAGTCAACCTCTTAATCTACAATGGTTTGAAATTATTTAATTATCAACGTGTAAATCATTTTTTTTTGGTAAAAATAATTTTCAGTTTTAAAATGAATTTAATAATTTTTATTCTTAATCATTTAAATTAGAATAACTAATATTGAATTAAAATTATGTAAGCCTAAAATAATATAATCATGATATTTGAAATAGTCAAAAAACGGCAAGTGCTTTTGAAAAAAAAGTCAAATTTAGCTTTATATTATGATCTTTGGACTAATTAATGATATTATAAAAGTAAAAAGGATAAATTATGTTAAATTAAAATATAAAAATAAATCTTAAAATTAAGTACAACATAAGGACCCATAATAAATTTGACCAAAATAACAAGTCAGACACCACAAGTACACCAAATTATTCTCTATAATTCGTGACTTAGCCCTCGTAATATTTTTTTAAGGCATAATGACAAATTAAGCTCTTAATGTTAATATATTTAGTTAATTTGACTCTTATTTTTTAGATAAATTTTATCATCAACTTTTTTAAAAGAGTCGAATTTAACTATTAATATTTTAAAAATTGTTAGTCAACGTGATATGTACGATAAATAGTGTCATGTTAACATGAAGTACACGTGGACTGCTATGTGAGTTACCAGATCAATATCACTAAAAAATTAATATTTTACTCAATATTTCTATTAAAAAATAATTTAACTCTTTTTAAAATATTAATAGGATGACATTAAAATATAAATATGTCAACAACTCCATTTCCCTTTCCCTCCAACAGGGAAAAAAATTATGGACTAGATCGTAAATTTAAGTATAATAGAGAGATGAATTCAGAATTTCACAAAAGAAAAAAAAAAAAAAACATGATCCAGATTGCCACAGCTATTTACTCAGAATATTATATTTGATCCCTATCCCGATCCCGAAATAGTGGGGGCCACAAACAAGCTGGAAGATAAAAGAGTGATGTGATCTGATTGAGTGTTTTGATTAAGATCACACGTGGCAAAATCGAGGGCGTTAGATGTTAAGGTTTATCCGAAAACAGAGTGGCCCCCTTTTTCTCAAATTTTCTGTTTGCTTTCCAAAAAGCAATTATTATTTGTGGTATTGTTTCAATCATTATTATTTTTTAAGATTTAAAATTTAAAAAAAAGGAGAAATTATTGTATAGCAAAAACGCGGCGTCTTGCCAATGGTTTGGCTTTGTTTTATTTATTCATTGGGCATCTCAGACAAGATTGTTTTGTCCTTTTCGATTGCTTTGCAATAATTGGGAAGGCTACTATTTTAACATTGTTTCACTTTTAATTATTTAATTACATTTAAAAGAGTTAATATGTAATTAAAGTTTTTTTTTTAATTATTTAATAATAATAAATAATAATTATGTATAGTCACTTTATGTCGACATTGTGTGGAATTATTTCAGATTTTAAAACAATAATTCAAATCTGCTATTGTTGTTGTGGAGAAAGGAATCTGAACTATGGCCAAAATAGCAATGATTCACGTGGGTCAACCATCTTAAATTTTTCCTTTTAATCCCCTGTTAAAATCTCGATTTAATTTTTGTACTTTAATTCGTAATATTCTATTTGAGTTTCACCTTATGTTTTAACATTTGTATTTTTTGAGGAGTCACGTGTTATCTACGTATTGATTTCAGATTTCTTAGAATTTAGTCAATATTTTGTCGTTGTGGGTATAATCCATATATGTGACGTGTGGTTAGCAGATACTTTGTCCGTGTCAAACTGTGTTCTTGATGGTACGAGGTCGTGTAGTTTAGGGCTTGCAAGGTCTGGGCTCATGAGGTATTGGACTCCTCAGTGTCTTTTGCTCGCAAGATAATCTCTTAGGTCATGCAGTTAAGGGTGTTGACAAGTGAGATATAAGTATAACAAGTAACCGTACTAATAGAAATTTTGAAAATTTAGCATCAATCCAAACAATAGCCATTAATTTCGATAAATCAAATCGTACCACAAACGTACTTTCACATTTGTAATGTAACATTAGCTTGCTATTTCTACATATTACTTATAACAAACCACAATATTTTAGTTAATAGAGGTAATGAGTAACGACTATTGTTTGAGATAAAACTGAGATTTCAAAGTCAAATTAGAAAACAATAATTAAAACTTCAAATTGCACATAATGTGAGATTGATATTTTAATTAATTTATGTAATGGATTTAACAATCCTATTATCGATTTTATTTTACTCGTTAGGCCACCAAATTTTCATTCAATTCATCGGTGAATCATATTCTTACAACTAGGGCTGTTATCTAGTTGAGTTGGGCTTGATTACTGTCGAGCTCGAGTTTGACTCAAAATTCGGAGCTCAATATTCGACTCAAACTCGATCAAACATCTATTTTTAACCTCGAACTCGGCACAAGATATAACCAAGTTACTCGAGCTCAATTAAGTTTGTTTACTAAAATTTATACATGAGCTCGAGCTCAACTCAATAATTAAACTTAGGGTTTGGTTTATGTATAAAATCATTAGATAACTTACATTGTCACTACAAAATAGTCATTGAACTATTCAAATGTTTTCATTTAAGTCATTGAACTATTTGAAAGTTGTTATTTAAATCATCAGACTATTAAGTTTTTTTTTTAAAATCCGGTTAGCGAGCTTCAAGCAGCAATTCGACGATCAGTGCCCATCAATAGGTAGAAGAATATACTTTTGATCCAAGTCGATCTAATGGTCTGTGTTGTAAATTAGAGAAGAAAATTGTTTGAATTTTGGTTTGTAGATTTATGACGTTAAAAAAATGTTTCATAAAAAAACGAACTGTAGAAAAGAAGGGAAATGAGAGCTCTCGAGTGATGCAAACGGTGCTAGCAACAAAGGCCATACAACAATGATTTTAACAATCCAGTAACTAGAATAAAAACTTTCGAATAGTTTAGTGACCATTGTGTAAAGTGACCAAAACGTAAACTTACTAACAATTTAGTGACATGGGGTATAATTTACCTTTTTAAAAAATATAAAAATTTGACCATTAAAAAAAATTAAAGATATGATATCCTCAAATTGTTTATTATTATAGCCCACGTACCCTTTTGATAAAAGGAACTTTTTTTAATAATATGAAAAGATTTAATTAGTTTTAACATCAACAACAACTTGATCATGTTAGATCATAGTTTATTTGGCTTGCGTCCCTTTAATCTAATCCAGTTCTTAATTATCTGATTTAATTAACCTCAACTTCATTAATTTGCAATATTTTATGATTAATTTAGACACTTAAACGTAAGATCTTCCCCAGCTCATCAAAAATGGAAGTTGAATATTTCTTTTCATTATAATTTTTTTTTTGGATAAACACGTTTTATTAGATTTAATTAACTTGATTTGAGTTAATCAATCTTATCTTGTTTTTTTTTTCTAGTCGAGTTTATCATTAAATGAATTAATTATAAAATAAGACAGGAGATGGGAGAAAGGGTCAATTTGATCAAATAGTTTAGAGGTTATTCAATCTATTAAAGAAACGTTTTCAAAACCTTTTTATTCAGCACTTATCAAACGTATTCAACAGTTTTTTGTGAGAATGGTGCAATGAGAATTTTTATATGTTTCTAAGGAAGAGAACATAGAAGCATATCGCATCGCGAAGTTAACTTTCGATAAAAATGAGAGCCTACGGTAACTATTTACAGAGAACTCACCATTTTTTAAGTAGTTTAATGTGATAATCATGATCATCATTTTTTTTTTGTAGTTGGCGTGATAATCATGATCATGATCATGATCAAAGATCATTAGCCACCATCCACAGAAATCGAATGAGACGCCTGTTTGGACCACACCAGCACCGTTTGGACTTGTTGATGGAGAAACTCCTTTGTTTTTATTTATTTATTAAATTATCATTTATGATTACATGAAGAATAAATGTTTATGAATTGAAAAACAAGCATAGAAGTTACTTTAATTCTAAAAAAAATATAAATTAAAATAAATTTTGATTAAATTTATGAATAATAAAATTTACATAAAAAGTATTCGATTTTAAAACCCATGACTAACTACCATTTATGTTAAATCAAAAACCTACCAACTTCTCTGCACTAATAGTGTCGATGTGTTCATGGTAAAAGTGATATGAGTATCTTTGTATTAGGAGTCAGATTGTATTTAAATATATATATATATATATATTTAAAAAAATAATTTTTTTAAAACATTTTGTAAATATTAATATCATTGTTAGTTCTTATCATATCTATTTTTTTATACAATATCTAGAACTATCAATAGCCCTACTCTAACTCTTAAACCAGAAGATAATTTGCTTCATCGCACTCAAACTTATATTTTTCTTATACTGATAACAATATCGATATCATAATGTTTCGTAATAATTGATAAAATTTTATTATAATAGGAAGATAATATACTTCAACATACTTAAATCTACCACTTCTTTATATTTTTAACTATGTCAATGCCATAATATTCTTAATGGTTGGTAAAGTTTTGTCGTCATCCTAAGACAATGTGAAATCGGTAGAAACTTCATGATGAATGGTGAAGTTAGCTAAGCGTACGTATATTCGAGAGAATTCACATGAACCTTAAAAACTTTGAAGAATAAAATTGTTGGTATTATAACTATTATTAGTCAAAAACATTATACAATAATGTTCTTTTGACTTGACATGCAACAATATTGTCATTTCACGTCCCACTATTCCTTTAATTAAAATTAGGGTTTTTCTTTTCCACGCGACATTAAAAATGATTAGACATTAACGTTAGTTGCAACTTCCTACTAAAGCATAACAAACATAAAAAACTAGTATTTTCTATTAATGTTGTTTCCCCTTTTTCTTTTTGGAAGCATACAAATCCTTTTAGGGTTTAAAAATTAAATTATAAATTTGTGAAGGTAAAAATATAATTTTTATTCATTTTAAAAAATTAAAATTAAAATATTACTATTTTGGGACTATCTATTTTTTTTTGTCAAAATACCCTGTAATCTACTCACATTGCTTCATATAAAATTTTAGTTGAGTTTAGATTTCAATTTTCAAAGTTAAAACCCAAAATAATTTTAAGTAAAATATTTTAATTTAAATAAATAATACGGGGAGATGTGAATTAAGTTGTAAAATTTATACTATTTTTAAGTTGTAAATTTAAAATATAATAATTTTAAAAAAATAAAAAAATATTTCGAGATCTAAATTTATCTTCAATTTATCTAAATTTATCTTAATTTTAAGGAAAACATTAAAACGTGGGCTATAAAGCTTAATTTACAAGTGTCAAATTGAAAACCTCAAACATGGTTTCGTGTGTTAGCAAAAAATATGCAAATGTTCTCGGCCACCATCTGAACACAATCTTATTTCTGGTGATGATAGAAAAGAAATGCGTTGAACTCACGTCTTTTTATATTGACAATAATATTCATATCAATCAAGTTAAGATTTAATCAGTTTATATTATTTTTATTTTTGTAAAGCAGATTATATCACATTAAAATTACAATGTTAAATATTAAAAACTATTTTATGTTTCTAAGTTTAAAATTGTTAATAAAAAAAAATATTAAATTAAAAATATCATAATTTTTTTGAAAAAAAATAAAAAAAATATGAGAAAACTTAAAATAAATAAAAGCTTTGTAGATACGTTTATTTAATATATCTTTTGTTTAGTTACTATTTTAATAGCTTATAATAATCTTACGTTTAATCATATTATATATTAATTTATTAAGGATTAATATTATATAATTAGTTTATATTATTTTTTTATAAACGTTAAAGTTAATCAAAATCAAAATTCGAAATTTTTTAGTGCATGCCTTGTTTTTATATTATATATATATATTTTTTCATAATCATATTATGTGAAGGAATGGGATACCAAATACTGAATGGAAACTTTGGCTTTGGACAATAACATGTGAGTTGTGACATTTGAAGAAGAAGGAAAAAACAAAACAAAGAAAACATGTTGAGCGTTGCGTATGTTTTTCGTGCACGTGCCGTGTCGATGCTCAACAACATGTACACGCGAAGCAATATTATCCTTGTCTTTTTTGAAATGTAAACTAGCTTGAAGAAGAGGAGAAATTACCAGAAGGATAAACATTAGGCTATTTTTAGGCACACGATATGCTCAAATGTTCCATTAAATTTAATGCCACCACAAAATAATTTTCCATTGAATGGCGAAATTATATATTTAAACTTGAATTTAATGTACAAATAAATTAATCAATGATATCCTTAAAACATATAGTGAAGTATTAACATGGTCAGCTATATTGAATAGTCTTTACCTTAAACGAGCAGACACAACCTCTTTAGTCTGCACTAAGACAACATCTTCAGTCAAGAAAGATGCACTAAAATACCTCTTGTTCCTCTGTCTCTATATCACATGCAAATATTTATTCCAAGCAAGGTTAAGTATAGCAATAAGTAATGACTTTCCTTTAAGTTTTAATATCAACCAATCTAACTCTTTCCTTCAAGTTCCCACAGCCCTGTGAATGGAGCAAAGCTGTAAAATCGACTGTCACACCTTCTTTGAAAAGCTACACTCAAAGAAAATGTGATCACGCGCCTCTGTAGCATCTATACAGAAAAAGCAACAAGTATCAGTAGAAACCCCAAAAGCAAGCAAGCGGTCCCGAGTAGAGAGCCTATTGAGAATGACCATCCAAGCAATAAAAGAATGCTTGGGAATAGGCAAAGGGAACTATAGCAAACAGTGCCACTCCACCTTCATACCACGAGTTCTAATTGCCTCCCACAATTGAGAAGTACTCATTTTAGCATTAACAAATTGTTGAGAAATGGCAGCAACCAACTACTCATCGAAGTAGAAGTCACGTTTAGAAAACTCTTACCCTTTAACACATATTCAGTAACCCAAATGATTCAAAGAGACCCCTCTCCTATAAGTAAGTCACGAATTATTTAATCTAAATTTTACTTGACTTATGAAGACTTTGAAAATAAAATAACGAAAAGTAAAACGTTAAAACATTTTAATTTTAGATTTGAAATCTAGTTTTTCTATTGTTAATTTTAGGAATATAGTTTCTTTAGTCATTTAATTTAAGAATTAAAATCCAATTGAAGTAGATGGACTAAATTATTGAGATTAAAAGTCAAGTGACCAAATTTTAAATGTGTGAACATTATAAGGGCTAGAAAAAGAAAGCAACTTTAATTAAAATTTGAAGGTTGGAGAGCAAAACGATAAAAAAAATATATAAGACCAAAGTGACAAAAGACGTAAACATTAGAAGCTAAATTTATCACTATCTATAATATATATGTTTATCACTATTAGGAGGATTTTACCTGGATGTTACACATACTTGAACTGAATTATTGTTAGACCCTAAAAAAGGATGAATACACTTGTAATTATTAAATTTTTTTGGTAATCTTATAATAATAATAATATCAGTTGAAAATTAGAAAAGTTAGCCCATGGAATTGGTGATTATACCAAAAGGGGATTAGGACTCTATGGATTGCATTTAATTATTATAATTATTATGTCCCACACCATGCATGCATTGTTATCATATTTGTTACCATTAAGATAAGCAAGAATAAGCATAATTTGCAATAGAAAGGTTGGATACAAATGTGTGCATGGTGTGAATCTTAACCCTTTTTTCTGAGAAAAGATAATAGGCAAAGCTAAGCTATTGCATGCATATTGAAACATATCCAAAGGTTTTAATTTGTAAAGAGATGAAAGTGGCGGTGATTGGGTTTGGATTTCGAAGCTAAGCTAAAGCTAGGCTCACAGACTTGGCAAAGTTCCATTGCCTTGTGGTAATCGTCGATGCATGGAGGAATACATCATACACCAGACTTACCGTTTCAAGAAACTCAAAGCATTCTTGATCTTCTTTTAAGAAAGCTTTCAACTCTGCGAGGGTTCATTTACATTCACACCCATTTCCTGATTCAAACCCAATCAATGAAAACAGAAATATACTGTGTTAAAAGTTTTTGATGAAGGGAAAGAAATCAAAGTTTCGCCATTTTTCTCTAAAGAAATGATTGTATCAAACTGTGATTCCACGTCATTCTCCTATTCGAAAGAGATAGGGATGACGTAGAATCAGTTTCATGAAATCCTTTCTCTTTTCTTTAATGTGTCTTTCTTTAATGCCGTTACTTATCGTGTTTTTTAAAGTTAAGCCAAAAAAAATAGGCTTGGGCAAAAAATTAGGCCTATTTAAAAATGTGGGTTGAGGTTGAACATTTAAAGCTCGAGCTCGGCCCGACCCAACTAGTTTTTAAGTTAATAATGTTTTATATTATGTTATTTTTATATATTATGTAATTCATAACACATAAAAATTAAATCTATAGTATTATATAGTACTACTACTATGATGTAAACATTAAAAATTGTTAAGGTGACTACATATAAAATTTTAATAAATAAAAATATATAAATTTATTAAATATTAAATTAAAATAATATAATTATAAATATAAGTTTTAAAATTTTTAAAAAATAACATGGACAAGTCTAAAATGGCCTTGGGTTAGTCATTTACAAATATGAACGAAATTTGGCAAAATTTTAGGCCCATATTTTGGACCAAGCTGGGCTTAAGCAAGCATAAAGTGTGATAATATCATGCATAAGCTTGATCCGAATTCTTCCCGACTTGGCCCATGAACACCTAGCTTCACTCCTAAGCTAAAAGGGTATAATAACGCTTTGGGTTAGTCATTTACAAATATGAACGAAATTTGGCAAAATTTTAGGCCTATATTTTGGACCAGGATGGGCTCAAGCAAGCATAAAGTGTGATAATATTATGCATAAGCTTGATCCGAATTCTTCCCGACCCGGCCCATGATCACCTAGCTTCACTCCTAAGCTAAAAGGGTATAATAATGCTTTTGGTCCCTCTTAGTTATGAAGTGCTCAATTAAGATTATGAAAGCAACAAATTCCTGCTGCAGATGTTACTTCCATACTTTTATTACAATCTAGACAAATTCTTTTTGGTTTATAATAAAGTGGAGGGCGCCCAAAGTGCCAGCCAAGTTGCTGTGTATAGTTAGACAAATGGGTGGACATGAATAGTTGTTAATGCCCATGTGGGTTTTGCTTGATGACCAATACCCGTCGACAAGTAGAAATATACCTTAGATCCAAGTTGATCTGACAATCAATGTCTGAGAAGAAAGCTGTTTGGATTTTAGTTCGTAGATTCATCACTTTCAAAGTTGTTTCATGAAAAAGAAAACTAAACTGTACAAGAAAAAAGGAATAAAAGCTTTTGATTGGTGTAGGTGGTGCGAATAGAGAAGCCCCTGTTACAACGATTTTAACAACCCAGTGACTTAAATGAAAACTTTCAAACGATTCAGTGATCATTTTGTAACTTTTTAAAGTCAAGTGACTAAAACATAAACTTACTAATAATTTAATGAACTTAGTATAATTACCCTTACCCTTAATTATATATGTAACTGTACGAAATTAGCTAAAAAAAAAAAATTAAATTTCTTTAAAGAAAATCCGACCTACCGGATTCGAACCAGTGACCTAAGGATTACGATCAGGGAAACCCCACTACAGTCCTCCGCTCTACCAACTGAGCTAAGGTCGGCTTATTGTCTAAAGTGACAAAAATATTAAATATCTTTTAAATAGAGAGTTCATGTCAACCAGACAAGGAAAATATAAGTTCACTGCCTGAAGAGCAATGAAAACTGAACTGAGATCTGAGGCTACTATATCTGGCAGTAGCATTGTAACATTCAATGGCAGGCATAAATCAAAAGGATTTTTAGAAGGTATTTGGCAAAACTTTTAAATATCTTTCTAGTGGACTTTTCCCTTACTGTAGTTAGCTTTGTGTATTTGGCAAACAATGGGGTTAATGTGGAGCCATTGCTTTTAGTTTTTGCTGCAACTGATCAAAAATACAGGATGCAACAGTGCACCTGCTGGTTTAGCAGAGCTACAAGCTTTAATCATGAGTTCACCCATCCTAAACCCTAAAGATTGGTGTGATTAGAAGAACTCAATACATTATGGGATAGCCAAGAGAACACCCACCAAAAGTGCAGCCACCATGAAGAACAATGCTGCTTCAGTGCTTGTGCCTATAACAGTAAACCGCAGAAAACTAAAAGGTTAAATTCTGCTATTAGTTCCTGTACTTTACGAAAGCTGTGGATTTCATCCTTGTACTTTTATTTGGTCATTTTTAGTCCCTCTACTTTTCAAATTTTAAATTTTTAGTCCTCACGAAACAAATAATTGTTAAATTCATTCAGTTAAGTTCTGCCATTTCTAAAATCTGATACAGCAAACATATTATCATATGTATAATTCCATATCAACTTGTTATTTCCACATATTGCTAAAAGTCCCGTTAATGAATTAACGATTGTGATTTGAGTCAGGATTAAAATTTCAAATCTTGAAAAGTATAGAGACTTAAAATGATTCAATTGAAGAATATGAGCTAAATCTACAATTATACACATAGTACATGATGACTAGTAATTGAATTTAATTGATATTGTTTGGGTCATGACTAAAATTCGAAAAGTACAGGGACTAAAATTCAAAAAGTATAGGGACTAAAATGACTAAATTAAAGTATAGAGATAAAATCTACAACTTTGCAAAGTGAAGGAAATAATAGCAGAATTTAACCAGACCAAAAAAATTGCACCAGCCGGGAATCGAACCCGGGTCTGTACCGTGGCAGGGTACTATTCTACCACTAGACCACTGGTGCTTGTTGGATTTTGCAGTTCATTAAAAGTTTTATCTTTAAAGATAGATTATTTTCAAAAGAAATACCAAAATGGTGACCATGGACTGTAGTTTCTCGGCACAGTCGATATTTACCAAGACAAACAGCATACAATCACCAATTTCATGAATGGCATTCATAATCCAAAAAAATAAAGTCATCTTTTAATCATCACAATAATGTGTGTTCAGAACTTTTAACATACATGTATACAATGACATGCCTAAATATCACAAAAGAAAAAGCCCATCCCCAATCCCCCACCTAATGATTCATCTTTGCAGAGTCCTTCCAAGGCATGCTTGTGCTTCAAATACATTAGAACCAACAAATGATTCAAAAATTATCTACCTTCCACAATGCTGTTGGTCCAAGACAGTGACATAAAAGATGAATGTGACCGTCGAATATTATCGATCGTGGGGTGTAACGCATACCCGAAATTCCGAGAGTAATTAATCCACATATCTCTAGTCTTCACCTTGTGCAACAAGTATGCTTCCATATCCTCCGTTTCTGCTTCACAAGGCTCATTCTTCCCCTCCAACACTTTAACTACTTGTCTCATTGTTGGTCTTGAATTTGGGTCAGGATATGAGCACAACAAGCCTAAATGCAGCACCTTCTCCACCTCTTCATCATCGGTTCTTAACCGTGGATCAACCGCGGCGAGTAATTGGTCTTGCATCATCAATTCCCATACCCAATTCACCAAACCCGGCTTCCCTTCTTCTATAGGTCTCCTCCCACACATGACCTCTAAGATTAAGATCCCAAAACTGAACACATCGGTTCGTGTCGATGCTCGTTGGCATCTAAACACTTCGGGTGCCAAGTAACCCACGGTTCCAACCACACGTGTTGTGCTAGCTACTTGACCATGTCCATGCATTCGGGCTAACCCGAAATCACCTAACCTTCCATTCATGTACTTATCAAGCAATACATTGCTTGCTTTAATATCCCTATGTAAGACCTTAGCTTCCCATCCTTCATGCAAATACAATATTGCTGAAGCAACATCTTTTATGATTCTAATTCTATCATTATAATTCAACATTTTGGTCTCATCACAATCATAGTATATCCTCTTGTCTAAGCTCCCATTTTCCATATAATCATAAACCAACATGAATGTACCTTTTTCTTTCTTACACCAACCTTTTAAACTGACCAAACTCCGGTGCTTTAACCGACCGAGACTCGAAACCTCAGCCAAAAACTCTCTCATGCCATCATTTTCGTGCGAAATTCGTTTCACAGCTATCTCTGTTCCTCCTTGTAAAACACCCTTGTGAACTTTTCCGTTTCCCCCGAAACCAATCACGTTTTCATCGGAGAAACCGTCGGTAGCTGCATCGATCTCTCTGTATGTCATCTTATGAGGCCAATACTCGAATTCCCAATCTTCCATTGCCGCTCTTTCCCTTGCTTTCTTCTTATCCAAAAACAGAGAAAACAGAGCAATCAAAACAAGAACAATGAAGCTCCCCATTGTGACACCAATAATAAACGATCTGTGCTTATAAAATGGTGTTTTGGGGATAATAAATGAAGGTAAACCAGTAGTGATCAACCTTTCACTTAATCGAAAATTCGAGTTACTGAAACTCCAAGCTAAAATCCTATGACTCTGAACCAATCTACCAGTTGATGAAGTAAATCCAACGTACATTTCATCTTCAAAAACATCAGATAAATCCAAAGAAACATTCAATAATGGACGTTTAGGCCTTTTGGTTCCTATAGGTGCCATGGTTACATTAACAACCGAATCAGCATATTCAATCCAAACCTGATAGTTCTCACCACTGTTAAGCTTAAGTTCCTCAAAACCCTGATCTCCATTGTCGGGCCAGTAACCTGCCGTGTGAGAGCTTGTTGATTTAAGTGAATTAACATCGATTCCGACATGGTTATCATCCATGTCTTCAAATTCTTGGTTTAAAAACACATCGAACTCAACACCAAACACATGGTTATCACTGTCTCCATCGTTAGTAAGGTTGAAAAGACCAAGATGTTGTGACGAGGTTGTCCCATCGATGCCTGGACTTGGTGTAAAAATGAAGACAATCCCATGTCCAGGTAGGGTTTCTTTGTTACTCGAAGGAGTCATGGAGAAGATAAAAGAGGTTGAAAAAGGAAGAACGTGAGATGAATTAGGGGATTTTGTTGGGATTTTTGAGCTGTAAAGACCTCGACCGACAACGAAATCCGTTTCGTTCGTGAGTGTAAGGATGTTGGAAGAATCTATGTCGGCTATGCCGTAGAGTAAAACATCAGCTGAGTTGTTGAAGCCATTGAAGACGAAATCAAGTGATGAAATAGGTTGAGATATGGTGATTATGAAGAACATAAGAACAAACAAGACAAGCTTTGGGTGTTTCTTCTCCATTGCTGCAGGCTGCAGGCTGCAAAAACAAAAAAGAACCTGGAGAGCTACTTTGTTCATGGGAGAATTCAAGTTTGATAAGTTAATAGTATTTGAGGTTTTTAAAAGTCCATGGTCTTTTTTTTTTTTTTTTATGGTTTTGCCCCTCAAATGATTAAGATATTGCAAAGCTAGGATTTAGGGTTTGAATATTGGAAATTTTTAGATTGACTGCATGTAGATATTATACAAATTTGTTTGACTTTCTTATGGAAGCTGACAACGTGATCTTCTTGAAAACGTCAAGCTGGAAAAAAAATTTGCCGTAGTTAACTTTGGTCTAATTTTCCACCGGTGTCTATTCTCTTCAGAGTTTTGAAATTTAGTCCTTTTTCTTTTAATTTCAAGAATTTTAGGTATTGTTGAAAATTTTTAAATCAAATGAATAATTTTCATTGATTTAATTTTTAAACATATTTAATAATTCATAACAAAAATCACCTAATAGAGTTTTTTTTTTAATAAAACCTAATAGAGTTATTTCTATAAAAAAAAGTATGAAAATTATAAATAAATAAGAAATACTTGTAGAATATTTTTAATTTATTTTAATATTATATTATCCTTCAAAGATTTTAGATTTAAAATTTGATTTTATACTTATGAGACTAATTATATTCCAATGCTTACTTTTAGTAATATCTACCAAAGCAGTTTTTATAACTTAAATTCAATATTTAATTTTCAACACTTAACTTTTCATATCAAACAACACCTTAATCTGATTTAAAGTTAAAGTTCAACCGGCTAATTGAATCTTACTTGATTGGCATGAGCATTATTACCAATGCAGGAGAACGTGAGTTCGAGTACACTAAAGCGCATTATCCTCCTATTTATGGGTTGAGGAGGGGTTTTGGGTAATTCTAAGCATTGTATCAAAAAAAGCAGATATGATGAGAATCTATAATGAGATTGTCCAAAAAACATTAAAGTTCAATTGATAACACTATTAACTCACTCCGGTTAAATTCGAATATGTGTTATCAGTTGGATTTTAAATTTTAATTTTTAAATCAAAACTTTAAATAATAAAATATTATATATTTAAATTTAATGAAATCTATAGGGGATACCATTAGTTGGATCTTAATTTTCAAATCAAACAAGTAGAAATATTAAATTCTTCAAAATAAAAGTAGAGGGACTAAATTTTAAAAGTTCAAAAAGTATAGGGATCGAGAAATATTTAAACCTTTAAATTTTCACATTTTGGGGGCCTTAAATTTATAACTTGCAATTTATAGCAAACAGGTATATGAAATTGAAATGTGAATTACATATCTTAATTATGAAAAGATACCTTGTTTTGAAGCTGAAAAGTCAAGGACGACATTGATAAAGATAATATTAAATATATATAATTAATAAAATTATTTTTTTTATTTCATAAAATAAATCTTTTAAGTTTATAATTGCCCCATATGAATTACTAATTTTTCTATATAGAAAAAGGATTTTATCTGTTTAAGATGCTTTTTAAGTTATTGTATTAAATAAATTTATAAAATTCACTTGTAACCTTTAATTAAAAAATATTTATTTTAAATAATAATTTAATAAATCTCAATGTATTTTTCCGAAATTCATGAAAAGGATGTAGTTGAAGTTGGATAAAAATATCGTGAAAGTTCTTATATTAAAAGTTAGATTGTATTTTATCTCTTTTTTTTTATTTAAAAAATTGATAAATTAGTACTTTCACATTAGATCAAAGAGTAAATTGGTAATTTTGTTAAAAAATTTATTTATTTCTACTGTTGAAAATTGATGTGGTTAATGGAATAACTAGACAGTTACACGTGATGTGCCATGTGTATCTCATGTTGATGTACAAGGATCGAATTTTAATAGTAAAAATGGATTGAATTTTTAACAGAATGACCAGTTTACTCATTGATCTAACGAATATAGACTAATTTGCCCATTCTATTAATTAAAGAGACCAAAATAAATCTAACTCTTAGTACAAAAACTCTCATAATATTTTTACCGCTAAAATCAATAGCAAGATTAGGGGCTTGACAAGTGTCTTATATGGGTATAGTAAAATATTAAAAAAAAAGTACATGAAAAAAAATTAAAACTAATTGTGGAATAAAAAAATACAGTGCCACTGATCAAATACTAACCGTATATTTATATATTAACAACTGAACTCGTTAAAAAATAATATTTTGTTCACTGCCACTCTGCCAATAGAGTTTTTAAACCCACAAGCAAGATAAAGGGGTTGACAGATGCCCCATAGGAGCATAATACATTACCAATGTATTAAATATTAACTCTTTATTAATATAATTATGTTTATTATATATAAAAATTTATACTATATTTTTATTATATCAATTTAAAATAAAGTATTTATTAATATATATTTAACGGCTGAATTTTTCAAGTTTGACAATTTTTTTAGGGATCGAAATTAAATTATATATTTTTATTATAGTAAAAATATAATTTTATCATTTTAATAGTCTATATCTTTATAATTTTTAAATAATTAAATCAATTTTTTATGATTTTTAGAAGGCCAAAGAGCAATTTTACTATTATTAATTTGAATTGTTATAAACTATAGAGAGGCCTAAATAGAAAATTTTCCATTTTAAGAAAGCTGGGCCCCTGCCAACGCCTGGATTCACCACTGTTAGGAGGGTTAAACATGTTTAAATTATACATATTTATGTATCGAGCCATCTATTTTCTTTGACTATAATTGAATTCAAACAAGGGCGTAGCTGGGGGTGGCAGGGCCCTGGCCTCCTAAATGGAAAATTTTTCATTTAAGTCCTTTAAAATTTTTAAAATTTTAAATTAGTAAAGGTAAATTTGCACTTTAGAACCTTAAAAATAATAAAAATTTGATTTAATCCTTTAAAATTTATAAAGATATAGAATATTAAAAGGTGAAATTATATTTTACTATCGTAAAAATTACAATTTAATGTCGATTCTTAAAAAAGTTTTCTAACTTCACCTCTGAATTTAAATAAAAAAAAATTAACATCGGTACGATGTAATTAAATTCAAATACATGTGAATATTTAAGAAGTTTGAAAATTTGGTAATATAGAAATTATGTACCAGTTGACATAAAATAAATTAGACATCTATCATGTATTCATAATTAATAGGTAAGAAATAATGAACTACATATGCTTTGGAAAGGACTTCGGAACACGACTATGATATGTCTGCGAATGGTAGGAAATTTTCGAGGCTGTTTTTAGGGACTTTTAAACCAAAATTCAAATCCCTACCAAATTCTTTTAGAAAGCATTTGTACACTTTTTTAGCTAGTTTGATTGGATGTGTTGGATTAACAGTTTGGAAAATAGTGTTATCATGCGCAAACTCTTTTTCTTTAATATGATCGAGTGAATTATTACGACTCTGACCATCATTATGTATGTATAAGTGTCACGGGTCATTATCTTTTTACCAAAAGACATGCTTAATTGGATGTGCAATACACCTTGGTTTATGCATCCGAAGACTTTCCATTTCCTTTCCAACATGCAATTAATGCACATTACCAACTTCTGTAGAGAGTTATGGGGTGACATTCTTCCCCTCTTGATCTCATGCTCCTTCGTAGTAGTTGGTCCATCTTGCCTACCCTATTCGTTAGGTGTGCTCGACTTGAAATTGGGTAGTTAAGGATTACTCTCATACCATTTGTCATGAAGTCATTGTCTTTTGGAAAGAGGGTAATGGTTAGGGGTAAGTTTTGGACCGAATCAAATGAAAATATATCGAGTTAATCGAGTTAGTAAGTCAAACTTTATCATCCTGACTCGATTTGAAATTTTCGAGTCGAATCGAATGAAATTGTTTGAGTTAAATTAAAATATTGTTATAATATAACTAATTCAATGTTAGAGCACATAAATTTGACACCGTATATATTTGAAAACATTTTCTGTAACACCCCAAACTCGGCCTAAACACCACGACCGGATCTGGTATGTCACTAAAAATTTTGGAAGAACATGTCGTATTTTCAGAAAAAAATATTTTTCTAAAGTTTATCTTCTTATTCGAGAGAAATTTAATAGTTGATAGTTTAAATAAAATATGCCTTTATAAATTAAAAACCCAAATTCAAATAGATACATTAGTTCAATAAAAATTTAAATAACTAAAAGTAATTAAAGCTCAAAATAAAACAAAACATAAACTAGTGACCCATAGCCTTATTACAACGAGATTTAAAATCCATTAATTAAAAATATAAAGTATTAACTTGAGACTTTTTGCTGGATCCAGTTGGTCTTTTGCATGGCCACCTTGCGTTCCTCTCCACCCCTGGCCAAGCACTAGGTATCACCTGAAAGGTTAATTAATAGGGTGAGTCGCGAGACTCAGTGTGCAACCCTCATACACCACTAGATTTTGGCCTTAGGCCCATAAAACAGATTAATAATTCCATTTATAAAAAAAATAACAAATAATATGCAAGGTCCAACCCATTTGCCTAGGTTTCCATCCGCTACACGCCCCGCACAAATGCATTCACACCATTGGGGATTTCTACAATCGACCCACACCGCTACACGCCAAGATGGCAATCATGTCGCTCATCAACATATTATGGCCGAAGCCCTTATAATGAATCACGGCATTAGCCGCTACAACATATAACGAGATCACGGTATAAACCGCTACACATATAACGTATAACTTCCTCCTTTCATCAACCCAACCCATGTAATCATAAAATCAGTGTGCTTTTATCATATAAAGTCAAACATTCACTGACCTGGTGATTTGCTTCACCCTTTTCGGGTTTCCAACATTAAACCGAGATATCGGTATTTATCACAACATATAAACTTATGAGCATACATTAATAATCGATCTAGATGGTGGGAAGTATTACACACCGATATCGCGAAATCCAATATTCTTAGTCGATGTCCTTGCTATCCTGGATCTATTATCCTCAATGTAAAGCCTTGCTCAAAAGCCTAAAAAACATCACAAAGATTTAGCCCCTTCAACAATCGGCCAAGGTTAATAAATCCCAAATTATACGTTAAAACTAATAGATTCCTTACCTTGAAATCCCGAAAGTAACACGATTCTATAACTTAGAGATCTATGCGATTGACTCCACTAAAGTTCCCTTGATTTCGGCACAAGTAGGCACCACAGAAGTAATTCGGCAATCACAGGAGATGAGATCTAGGGATTTTGGCTTTTAGGAAAATCCCTAAAAAGTATGAACAAGAGAAGGCTGATGTGTCTTTGGCTTTTAAAATACTTGAGTGAGGAGTTTCGGTTTCGACAGAAAAGAGAAGAAGAAAAGAAAACAAGGAAGAGACTTGAAGATTTTGGCTAGGAAGAAAAAGAATGGAAAGAGTTTCGGCTTTTGAATCAAAGTGAAGATGAGGGAATAAGCTTAGAAATTTCTGGCTTTTGTAGAGAATGAAGAAAAGATGGAACTTTAGGAGTTTTCGCTTTTACTCGGAGAAGAAGAGAAAAGAATGAGAGAAAACCCAAATGCCGAAATTGAAGAGATATTCCCCTATTTATAGAAATTTCTAAGACTTACCTAACCTTGCAGATAAGTCCTATCTTTTCTCCTTTATCTTAATCTACTAGCTCATCTAAAAGAGACTTAATTATCTCTAACTCCTCCCTCCTTTATCAAAGATATTATCCACATATTTTAATCATTAAAATCCCTAAATTTTAGCCTTTATCTGCTTATTATCTACATAAAATAAATTCCTAAATAATAGCCTTTATCTCGCTTATTATCCACATATTTTAAACATAGATACTACCTTTTAAACCCTATAATGCCCAAACAGATAATTTTAATCAAGGCCTCTACCTAAGCTTTGAGCCCAATTTGGACCCCTAACACTTAAATTAACACATTAAACATATCCACCCATTAAACGCATAGGCCCGAAAATTCAGGATGTTATAGTTCTACCCCTTAAAGAAATTTCGTCCTCGAAATTTCCAACTAACTATTAATCGTACTACCCAAGTCTCACCACTATGCTTTCACCACAAGCACTCTAATTCTAAAGTCAAAATAAACACTTAGTATACTATGGTAGGCACGCACCTGCAGTATTCGCATCTAAAGCGTCCTCGTCCCCTTTGTACTCATGCTATCGGTTCGCGTTTATCCGATTAAAAATTTTATGAATTATTGGTTTTCTTCCACGATTATCCACGAAACAGTCTTATGATTAGTAGTTTTAAGAGTAGTTCTTTCGAATTCGCAATTCAGTCTCAAGTTCACCTTTCCTAGTTCTAAGAACTACATACATTCAACCATCAACATACTGCACAACATCCATGCACCCATATTCAACACATAGGGTATTTTTTCGTTATTCCACTACCCATGGGTATTTTTCGTAATTTTATCCTACAGAGGGTATTTTCGTAATTTTCAAAATAGAGTTCTTTGTTGATTTCGTGAAATAAGGGTATTTTGGTAATTTTGCAATCAAGGGTACTTTGGTCATTTTACACATTAGGGGCAATTTAGTAATTTTTACAAATCAGGAATATTTTCAAAATAATTTTTTTTATTTTTAAAACAAACAGGCGTATCTTGAAGGATTTGATTTCAAAAGAAAATAGTAGTGTTCAGGTGGTTGTGGATTCCTGTTTGTTGTCATGTGTTGTGTTGTTTTTTTTTTTTACGGAAAAATTTTATTGACTATGTAAATCGGGGTATATTTGCAAATCATGGGTATCTTGGGGTTTTTTTTTTCTAAAACAAGGGTTTCTAGCAATTTTGTAAAGATAAGGTAGCTGGTCCCTTTCGGGTTTTAATTATAGATTTTGGCCCGTCAACAAGTCATCGTGGCTAGGGTGAACAGTCACTCGCACTGTGTAGGATTCCAAATAAGAGGAGGTGAGTCACTAGGATCGCTTAAATACCGTGCTCTTCCTGATCCTTCCTAGACATGCGTGACTGCTTACCACACACCCTAGTATTGCGCTCGTTAACGGGTTTGTTTAGTGAAATTAAGTTTTATGACATTTTAAGAAGTGGTTTGAACTAAGCCTAGAGTCCATCAAGTTCTAATTCTAACTAATCTACGTCCCCACTAGGCTCATTAAGCCCACATATACAAAGATCATACAATGGTTCAGTAGTACTTACCGCGAACTTGGGCCTAGAGACGCAGTGCCATGCCGAGCTAACAGATCTGTTATTACTTAAAGACATCCATATTTCAAAAGCCCATTTTAGAAAACGTTTTGAGCCCAAAACCCCAGTCGAGTTTTGAACCGGGCTCGATATTTCAATTTGTAACACCCCAAACCCGCCCAAACACCACGGCCAGGATCTCGTATGTCACTAAAAATTTTGGAAGAACATGTCGTATTTTTTTGAAAAAATATTTTTCTAAAGTTTATCTTCTTTTTCGAGAGAAATTTAATAGTTGATAGTTTAAATAAAATATGCCTTTATAAATTAAAAACCCAAATTTAAATAGATACATTAGTTCAATAAGAATTTAAATAACTAAAAGTAATTAAAGCTCAAAATAAAACAAAACATAAACTAGTGGCCCATAGCCTTATTACAACGAGATTTAAAATCCATTAATTAAAAATATAAAGTATTAACTTGAGACTTTTTGCTGGATCCAGTTGGTCTTTTGCATGGCCACCTTGCGTTTCTCTCCAGCCCGGTCCGAAGCACTAGGTATCACCTGAAAGGTTAATTAATAGGGTGAGTCGCGAGACTCAGTGTGCAACCCTCATGCACCACTAGATTTTGGCCTTAGGCCCATAAAATAGATTAATAATTCCATTTATAAAAAAAAATAACAAATAATATGCAAGGCCCAACCCATTTGCCTAGGTTTCCATCCGCTACACGCCCCCGTACCAGCCATTCACACCATTGGGTATTTCTACAATCGACCCACACCGCTACACGCCAAGATGGCAGTCATGCTGCTAATCAACATATTATGGCCGAAGCCCTTATAACAGATCACGGCATTAGCCGCTACAACATATAACAGATCACGGTATAAACCGCTACACATATAACGTATAACTTCCTCCTTTCATCAACCCAACCCATGCAGTCATAAAATCAATGTGCTTTTATCATATAAAGTCAAACATTCACTGGCCTGGTGATTTGCTTCACCCTTTTCGGGTTTCCAACATTAAATCGAGATATCGGTATTTATCACAACATATAAACTTATGAGCATACATTAATAATCGATCTAGATGGTGGGAAGTATTACACACCGATATCGCGAAATCCAATATTCTTAGTCGATGTCCTTGCTATCCGGATCTATTATCCTCAATGTAAAGCCTTGCTCAAAAGCCGGAAAAATACACAAAGATTTAGCCCCTTCAACAATCGGCCAAGGTTAATAAATCCCAAATTATACGTTAAAACTAATAGATCCCTTACCTTGAAATCCCGAAAGTAACACGATTCTATAACTTAGAGATCTATGCGATTGACTCCACTAAAGTTCCCTTCAGATTTCGGCACAAGTAGGCACCACAGAAGTAATTCGGCAATCACAGGAGATGAGATCTAGGGATTTCGGCTTTTAGGAAAATCCCGGAAAAAGTATGAACAAGAGAAGGCTGATGTGTCTTTGGCTTTTAAAATACTTGAGTGAGGAGTTTCGGTTTCGACAGAAAAAGAGAAGAAGAAAAAAAACAGGAAGAGACTTGAAGATTTCTGGCTAGGAAGAAAAAGAATGGAAAGAGTTTCGCTTTGAATCAAAGTGAAGATGAGGGAATAGGCTTAGAAATTTCTGGCTTTTGAGAGAATGAAGAAGAAGATGGAACTTTAGGAGTTTTCGCTTTTACTAGGAGAAGAAGAGAAAAGAATGAGAGAAAAACCCAAATGCCAAATTGAAGAGATATTCCCCTATTTATAGAAATTTCTACTTACTTAACCTTGCAGATAAGTCCTAACTTTTCTCCTTTATCTTAATCTACTAGCTCATCTAAAAGAGACTTAATTATCTCTAACTCCTCCCTCCTTTATCAGCATATTATCCACATATTTTAATCATTAAAATCCCTAAATTTTAGCCTTTATCTGCTTATTATCTACATAAAATAAATTCCTAAATAATAGCCTTTATCTGCTTATTATCCACATATTTTAAACATAGATACTACCTTTTAAACCCTATAATGCCCAAACAGATAATTTTAATCAAGGCCTCTACCTAAGCCTGAGCCCAATTTGGACCCCTAACACTTAAATTAACACATTAAACATATCCACCCATTAAACGCATAGGCCCAAAAATTCAGGATGTTACATTTTCAAAGCAAAATAATAAAAAATAATATACTTTAATATGATAAACTTGAATCATTAATTAACTTATTTAGGTCTCAAAATTATTATTTTAGAACATTTTTAAAATTTTAACTTTCTTTATATATTTTTAGATTTAAAAAAAATTAGAATTTTTATAAATATTTTGAATATTGAAAATTATATTGAATTCTTTTTTGTAATTTTTGTAGAGAGAAAGGCCAATTTGTTTATTTTTAAAATTGACAGGGATTAAAAGGGTATTTACACCAATCAGTTATTCAAATTATTTCAATTATTCAAGTTATTCGAATTGTAAAATTCAACTCAACTCAAACTCGAATTACTTATTCAAGTTGACTTGAATAACTCGATTAGATTAATTTGAAATTCGAATTTTTTTCAATTTTTTCGAATCAAATCGAGTTTTGCTCACCCCAATAATAACCCCATGAGGCCATGACAGAATATTGTAGTCATAGCTAGGGAGGTAGGTAGTGGCATTGACCGCTTTGGGAGAATGACACATTTGCAACTTTAGTCCTTTCTAAATTTCAATCGTTTAATTTAATCATTTTTAGTTTCTTTATTAAATAAAAGATTGTATTTTTGGCCCTAAAAAAGTTTAAAACTCGATAGAAGCCATCTTAATACTACCATCATGTTTGATACAAAAAATTAGATAATTGGAAGTTAATGAATATTTGTTCATTTCTTTCATAATCACTTATAACCTACTTAATTATTTTGTAGTCTATACTTATTTTAATTTTGGGATAAAGCAACATTTTGTTCTTTAAAATGGTATTTTTTTTTCAATTTAATCTTTGAACTAGTTCTAGTCTACATTAGTCTTAGAATTAGGTAGTACTTTTTTTCTAATTTGGTCCCTGAATTTCGATTCCATTAAGGTATGATTATACGACACTCTCTTGTGGTATCATGTCATCATCTAAAAATTCAACATATTTATACAAAATCTAAAAAAGATTATTGAAGTTAAATTCATTTTGCCATGTTTTAGGTCTCGAGACAATAACCTCTTGTCTTGAGACAACCAAATATCAAAGTTAAAATGAGAAAAAAAGAAGAAGAAGATAGACATGTCTCGAAACTTACATAAATTTCAATGTCTCGAAACATAATGTTAAAACTTGATAAATGAATTTGGATTCAAGTCTTAACTCTTAAATTAACCTAGCACAACTTCATAACTTAAAAAATTAGCATGTTACACAATAGAAATGTATGTGTGTGATTATAATTAATGATTAAATTGATATGAATGATAATTGTTCGTTGAATGTTGTGTTTAAACGTTAAGTTAACCTAAATTGCTTCGGCAATATAATATGACATTACACATTTGGATCCGATAACCCAATCGAAAAAATGTCTAATCTAGTGGTATAAATAGAGAACATTAATTTAACACCTAGAATTGAGGCTGTAACAGCCCGCTTTCGATAAAAATCGGAACAGTGGTTTCGGGACCACAAATCCGATTCCGGAAATAAAATTTATTTTGAATTTTTTTATGGTCTACAGTACGATAATAATGTCGTATAAAAATTTCGTAAATAAATTTTACCGATTACATGTTTAATTTGATAAAGGACCAAATTGCACAAAGTACAAAAGTTGAGTTCTAATAGCTAAAGGGATTAAATAGCTATGGAATTCAAAATTTGAGGTCCTTAAATGGTAAATAGACCATTAAAAATTCTTAGTTGTTAAGGATGATGATTCATCCATGGAAAATAAGATAAAGAAAAGGATGAAATTGGAAAGTGAAAAAAATAAAGATAATAAATGATAAAAAAAAATGAAAATATCATCAATTTATCATCTTATTTCCCAAAAATACATGGAAACCCTAGGAAAGAGAAAGCAAGCTTTATTGGCTCAATTAGGTATGTTTTCTTGTCTCGTTTTTAATGATTTTTATATTTTTGAGATCGTAATAGCTTAATTTAGCCATCTCGGGGACTAATTTGTAAAGTTATTAAAGTACTAGGGTTTTTCCATGGATGAGTATGCTAAAATTTTGAAATTCATGGTAGAAAATGAAAGGTTGTTGATAGATAAACAACTTTTGTAAAGTGAATTTTGATGAAATTATGATTTTAGGACTAAATTGTAAAGTTGTAAAATTCATGAAAATTTCTAAACTTTTATGAAATATATGGGCTGTAAATATTATATGATAAATTCAGCTAGGCTTGGAATAAGGATTAAATTGCATGAATTTCATTTTCCGAGCCTAGAGACGAAATCGTCATTAATTAAAAGTTTAGAGGCAAAATGGTAATTTTGCCTAAGATGTGAATTGGATTGAATTGAGTATGAATTGTATTAAATTGATGTTAAATTTACTCGTATAGATCCGGATAGACCAAATTCGGAGTTAGAGCGAGGAAAAGAGAAAGTGTCAAATTAGTAGATTTTACGTACACGAACATTTATTGAGATACGTTCGTGTAACTAAATTGTGTATATTTATATGTTTGAATTGAATGTTGTATATGTCAGAATTCTATAAATGATTAATGTATGAAAATAATCATATGCCTGAAATTGCTCGATAAATAATGAGTTTCATTTGAATAATGAAATGCGATGGATACAGTATTTCCCCGAACTGATTATAGTCCTGCATATGTTGCAGACATTATAGCTCGGACGAGCATCCTGATAAAAGCCTTCTCGAGCATTCATGTTACATGGTTCTTGCGAGTATCTTGGTCGGTAGTGATCCTGCATGTGTTGCGCACTACCGCAGCTCTTTGTGAGCGTCCTGTTACATGATTTGATCGGTTGTGATCCAGCATTTATTGCGGACACAAATGCAGCTCTTCATGAGCGTCCTGATATAGGCTCTTATGAGCTTCCTGACATGGCTCGCTTGAACTTCTTGTTATGCTATCCGGAGCTCCTATTACATGGCTCTTTGTGAGCTTCCCGATATGGTTCTTTGTGAACTTCCCGATTATGGCTCTTATGAGTTTCCCGATATATAGCCCGCTCTTATGAGCTTCCCGAAATGGCTCTGTGTGAGCTTCCCGTTACAAGGCTTGAGAGTGTGCTTCCCGATTATGTGCCCTAATTGGGTACCCCTGAATATGAATTGACGGCTTCTGATTTGTACACTTCGAATGTACTATCTATGTATCCATCGATGTTTTCAATGATTCAACGGGCAAAATCCTGACATGAGAAAATATGAACACGAAATGAATTATTACATGTATCTGCTTGAAATACATGAAAATGATGATACATGATATATGGAAGTATGAGATGGTGATATATAAACATGGAACTTGTTTGATGAATATGTTCATCTAAGATTGTAGATTTGTACACTTCGAGTGTATTTTCCCGGGTTTCCATTGATATTATAATTGATTTAATGAGCAAATTCCTAACATGATATAATCTAAACTTGAGACGAAATATTATGAAAATGTTCTTGAAATGCATGGGTATGATTTGTATATGTTATTTGAATTCATGATGTGGAAAGTATATGTATATGGGAATTTTGTTATTATTGAGCCTATACATGTTTCTTGATGTTTATATGAGATAGTATGACTTAGAAACGAACTATTACCCGTATGTACATGAAGTACATGAAAATGACATTACCTGATATAATGATACATAAATTGGTTGTTACATAAATGTGGATCATGCTTGATGACTTTGTTCATCCATGATTAATGACTATTATATGTGATTACTTGGCTAACATGATGAGGATATGTGTTTAGGGCTTATGATCAAATTGGTTGATAGTGCCTTATATGTTTATTTTGAACATAAATATATGGTAAGTTATTTACCATGTTATACGAACTTACTAAGCATTTCATGCTTACTCTGTTTTATTTTCCTCTGTTCTATAGTAATTCGGAGGCTCGTCGGATTGGAAGCTTAGTGGAGATCACTCACACTATCCATCAGCCCGTCTTGGTATATATGATAAATTAATTATGGTTATAATGGCATGTATAGGTTAATTAACCAATGTTGGTATGTAAATGTTTGGGTTATAACTAGCCATTGGAATGGCTTGTGATGAACATGTTTTGATATGTATAAATGAGGCTATAACATGTTTGGTGTGTGCTTAAATGGTTGAATGATAGAAATCATGTTGGCATATCGATGATTAATTCTAGCATATTTGGTAAAATATGCATATAGGTGAATTTGATAAGTTAAGTAAGTTTTGTATGTTTGGTTACATGATGGTAAAGTGTATTTGAGGTGCTTAAGAGCACATTGGTTGTATGTGATGTTATGTCATGCATGAGACTCGGTTTTAACTTGAATTAATTATTTTAAAAATGGCTTGTGAATATGTTAAAGTATTGGTGTAAGAGGAATACAAATTGGGTGAGGAATGTGGCTTGGAAAATAGCCTATTTTTGTCCACACGGGCAGAGATACGGGCGTGTGTCTCAGCCGTGTGTGACACACGGCCTAGCACATGGGCGTGTGATTTGGTCGTGTGTCCCCTGCATCTTTAAAATGTCAAAACAGAATGCTCAGAGCTAATCACACGACCTGGCACACGGGCGTGTGGCTTGGCCGTGTGACCTCTGCACCTACACACAGTCTAACACACGGGCGTGTGACTTGACCGTGTGACCTAAGTCAGAGAGTTACACGGCCTGAGACATGGGCGTGTGACCCCTGCACCTAGGAAAAAATTTGAGATTTTTAGAAAAATTCTCTTAAGTACCCGGTTTAGTCCCGGCTCGTTTCTAATGCATGTTTTGGACCTCGATGGTTCATATAAGGGACTTTATGTTTGATTTTTGACATGAATACTGTATAATGTGGAATATCTTTTTATTTGATCTGTAAATTATGGTAATACTCTGTAACCCTGTTCTGGCGACGGATTCGGGTTAGGGGTGTTACAGAGGCTGTTAGTCAAATAGGCCAAATTTCGTTTAAATTTGTTTATATGGAAAGTCAAATCCATAAATATGAAAGAGAAATTATATATTTAGATTTGGAGCTTTTTTCTTAATTGGTGTTAGAGTTATTGAATCGAACAATAATGGAGGTTACAATAGGGCAAGTGTCTTAGTGTAAAGATGGTAAAAATATCATGGAAGTCCTTGTATTAGGAGTTAAATTATATTTTATTCATTTTATTTAAAAATGAGCAAAATAGTCACCGTAAGTTAGATCAAACATTAAACTGGTCCTTTATTAAAAATTTAATCTATTTCTATTGCTAAAATTCATAACTAGTATGGAGTTGGATCTTTGTTGAGGGGTTGCCCTCCGTTTATCTACGACGAGTTATCGAATTAAGTTGAGTTGAATTGAGTGAAAAAAAATCAAGTTACTTAAGTTGAATTGTAGTCTGAAAAACTGAACTTGATTTGAAATTTTGATGACTCGAGTTGAATGAAACAGAAATTGAGTCAAGTTGAATCTAATAAATCAATTCAATTTGAATTGAAATAAATATTTAATTATCTAGTGTGATATTACAATTATATAAGCTATCATAATGAGTACATGACTTTATAACTTTTAGATTTTAACCAGTGTTTAAAAATTTGATGGATGATCAAACCAATCAGACCATCACTTCTCAATTTAATTGGTTTGATCGTCGATTCAATAATAATTAAATAAATAATTAAAAAATAAAAATTATAAATCGATTCAACTGTCAGTTTTTATCGATCCCAAACCATTTGCTCAAAAGCAAATTTAAACCCTTTATCCAAACCGAAATATCTATCAATTCGATCCGATTTCAATAACATTACTTTTAACAAATGATTTTGGAAGAGTAGAAAAATAATATATATTGTAAACCGAAAGGTTATGCTAATTAGAAAACTATTAATATTAGAAGCTTAAATCCTAAACCCTAATTTTTTTAGCATATTTTGCATGATAAAGCTATATAATTAATAGGCGACAATTATAGCAACAATTTTTAAAATAAAAATCATGAGAACTAAAATGATTTTAACCATTAGATCAAAATAAATGGTTCTAAACCTTAGATTTATATTTATCTTACCTTATTAAAATAAAATCAACAACACTCAAATTTTCTTCTTTTTTTTTTATCGTGTAATTGAAGTTTTAGGGTGAAATTTTTTGGGTAATTTTTACTTTTAGATTTTTTTTTTGAGAAAAAATTGCAATAGAAAGGCAAGAGTTTAGGATTATTAAGATTAATCAAATTGGGTATTAGGTATTTATTTTTCTTGATTGAAAAAATTGATCGATCATTTCATTCTAAAAAAATTGAGTTTTTTTTTTTTTTGAATTGATTTGAAGTACTCACTTTTTACTTAACCAATGTAAAAATCTCAATTTTTTTAGAATAAAATAGTCAACCAATTTTTTAATCAAGAAAACAAATACTTAATACACAAATTGATTAATATACGGTGAAAAAGAATTTATTAATTTTATTTTAATAAAATAAATAAAATATAAAATTTAGTACAAATTATTTTGATTTAATTACAAAAATCATTTTAATTCTCGTCCATAATTACTTAATCTATGTACCAATTTTTTTTGGTTGAAATTTTACGGATTTTATTTTCACAGTCATGAGGAAACGTACCTGTCGGCACTAATTAGATTCCGGCACGTGGTTGTAGCAAAAGACAAGCGGATTATTTAATGTCCCCAAAAATTGGGTCCCACCAGATCCTTATCTTCCTTTAAACCCAGCTCGGCAGAATCTTTCACAAAATTAGTAAAATAAAGGGTCTAATTCAATTTTAGTCCCTCTATTATATTTAAAATTTGAAATTTAATCATTTCATTTTTAATTTAGTAGAATTTAATCTCTCTATTTTTATAATATCACTAGCATATCCGTATTCATAAAAATGTTGGTTGAATGTTTAAGGTCCATAAAAATCTAACTAAATTGGTCACAGAGTTAAGGTTACATGAAAATATAAATAATATTCAACTAATATTAAATTTACAGTTGAATGTTTGAGTTTTTTTTTTAAATATGTTATTAATTTAATGGTAACAACTAAATATATTATTAATTTAAGGAAATAAATAAAAATATGTTATTAATTTAAATTTACTAATAACATTATAAAAATACAGATATCAAATTACATAAATTAAAGTAGAAAGGATAAATATGAAATTTTAATATAGTATAGGGACTAAAAAACAATTAATCCTAAAAGAAATCACCGATAAAACTAGCGAAAATCCTTTTTCTCTACCTCTTCTTCGTTTAGTCTTTGCTTCCTGAAATAAACTCGAAGAGGCAGTGTCTTATTCCACTACAACCATGCCTATTTTAAGAAATCCTTAACAAAATTAGAACCGTCCATCCGGTCGAATTCAGGAAAAAAACCCACGAAAATGGCAACGAGAACATCGTCACCATCGCCTTCGTCATCACCGCCGTCGTCGTGCTTCATGCTGATCTGTCTCCTCCACTCGGCCATCGCCATATCAAGCGGCGCCTTCATGATGTTCCGTATGAAAGAAATCTACACCTTCACGCACGGGATCGAAACTGCCACCAAGCTCCTCGGCTCCACCCCACACGACCAACTCCTGATCCGGACCTCCGATTCGTTCTCCGGCCTGCTCTTGTTCACCATCGGGTTCTTGCTCTTCATGGTCTCCTTCGTTGAAGACACCGATTTCCAGTCCTTCTTCGCCGCCGGCTGCACCTTCTTGCACGTTTTCATGGCCGTGTGGAGGTTTTGGTTCGAGACTAGAGTGGAGGATTTGGCTTGGGATTGTATTAGGCAAACGGTTGGCGATATTTTATTGGCTCTTTCTTGGGTTTCCTTTTTGGTTTACTCTTGGAGAGAAAAGTATGATTAGATATTTTCATTTTTCTTGTTAAAATTTTACTCTTTTTTTTTCTTTTTTTGGTAATATGGAAATGTATATTTTGTGAAGTTAATAATTTGGGTCTTTTTGAAATGAATGTAAAATTATTGGGTATGGGTCAGAATTTAAGAAAAATTCATCCTGTGTGTTTTAATTGCCCTTTCAAATTAGATAGTAAATACTTAAAATTTTCCTTTAATAATTTTATTATAAATTCTGATAATATATGTTTTTCTTATGTAAAGTCTAGAAATATTCCTAGTTTCTGTCTAACTCAAAAATAGAAGGATAATACGCTTCAGCACATTCAAACTCATGTCCTTCTGTACTGACAACAATTCTCATGTCAAACGAATTATGATTCAATCGGTGAAAATTGTGACTTTTTAAATGTACATTTTATGCTAAATCTTTTACATTGAATTCCAATTAAACTTGAAATTAAGTTAAATTCGATTGTTATTTTCTTCGCGAGTTAAAATAAGTCATAAGTTTTAGCTCTCCTGGTAAATTTAAAATTTAATTTCTATACTTTTATTTCTATAAGTTTAATTATCTATTTTTCAGATTTCAAAATTTAAATCTAATTATTAACACTAATAAAATTACTTTTTTCAATTCGGCTTTATTACAATGTTATTGTTTTAGTTATATTTCCACCAAGCGAATTTTTTTTATTACAAAATGGCACACTAATAAATTTAACAGTATTAAAAAATGAACCAGAATTTTGGAATCTGAAAAACAGATAAACTAATTTCTTAAAAATAAAAGCAAAGAGACTAAATTTGAAATTTGTGAAGAGCACGGGGACCTATGGCATATTTTAACCAAATACATGCTACTTAAACATATATGTAGATATTTTGTGCAAACTTGAGTATTAATGCTGCTGTTGTTGCTGTGGTTGGACTGGTATTACTATTCATCTTCAGTTAAAAGTTGAGCTTGTGATATGCTATTTGATCTCAACAGTTGTTTGTTAGCAATTGCCCAATGGTCCCTTCTTAGCAGATTGAAAATTTAAAAGCTTAGTTAGGCACTGGGCAGCAGCCGTACTGGACCCCAAGTAACCAGCTTGCAAAAGCCCATTGTGTCAAGCCTAGTGTTGGGTCTTAATAGTATTATCAGGTAAAGATAATTAAGGGCTCATATGTCATTATATGAAAAAGTACTTTATCATTATTCATTATTGTGGCAAAGAAGTGATTTTAAAAAAAAATAAAATATTTATTTTAGACGTGATGTAATTAGACTTGATTATGAACCGGACTAGCCGTCCAGGTTCGAAGGTTCACCCGAAAAGTGGGAGAATTTGGGCAAAAATATATAGAACTGAAAAATGGGTTTGGATAAAAAGTAAGACCCATTTTCAATCCTCGAGTATAATTTTTTGGCTCGGGCCTGGACAGATCCGAATCACCTATTTTGCTGGCATTTTGCTATTATATTGATACTATTTTGTTGTTATTGTTTAGATATTGTACAACTCTTATTTTATTGTTGATTTTTCTACTATTTTAGAGACATTTGCTTGTTAAATTTCAATTTTATTAATGTTATTTAAGTATAATGACTTTTTAATGTATTTTCAATTTGTTGAAAAATATTTATTTTAATATTTTTAGTGTATTTTATGTATTATATTTTTTTATAAAAATAATCTAAAAAAATTAATACAAGCGAACTGAGTTAGGCTCAAGTTTACCATTTTTAATCTGGACCGAGTTGGGTAGAATTTTAGACCTATTTTTCGGGCTGAATTCGGGCCTAAAAAGTTGACCTAATTGATTCGGACCTCGTCCTATCTATGATCAGATCTAGATGTACTCTAACGAGAATACAAATAATAAATTCAAACAAAATCCAAAATTTTTATTTGGATTAAAATCATAATTTAAAAATAATAATTGATTCGAGAAAGCTAAATGTTTCTTTGTATTTGAAAGTGTTGAAAAACACGAGTTAGTGGAATGAGTTCACTAACATCATTCGAGTTTCATCGTATAAGTACTACTTTTAATCTTACACGATATTAGCTTGGGATAGGCCTAAACTTTTGCTTATTACTACATTTGACCCCTTCCTTCTCCATATTTTATCTTATACACCCCTTTCCTGTTTGAAAACTGGCTTATCAACAATTAATATTATAAAAATAAGGACGAAGGAAAAGCAACAAAAGATAAGAACAAGAACTGAAGGGCCCCAAAAAAAGTGTTTTAGTTCGTTATTGATGTTTCACAATTACC
Source organism: Gossypium sturtianum (assembly GCA_025698515.1). Lineage (NCBI taxonomy): Eukaryota > Viridiplantae > Streptophyta > Magnoliopsida > Malvales > Malvaceae > Gossypium > Gossypium sturtianum. The sequence continues at coordinate 2,194,187 of CM046952.1, read as the reverse complement.
CCCCCAATTCATCATTGCATGTTTCTTTCTTTGTCGAAAATCTTTTGATATAATGAAGTTATGCTTGCTCGACAGTTCTCTGTGTAAAGCTTGGATAAGCTCTGTAGAGCCGGGAAGGGCAAAAAAGGAAGAAAAAAGAAGAAGTGAGGCTTGTAGTTTATACAAAGAAATATATTTAAATTTTAGAATATTTCGATTTGGGTTTTTCTAATTAGGTTTTTTTCTAGACTTAACATTAATTTGGATGTTGAATAATAATCTATATTTAAAGTGGAGTATACGTGAATTAAATTTTAAATATATTTATACTTATTACATTCATCGTTTGGATTATATATAATTAAAAAAATAGTATGGTTTTTTTCTTGTTAGTGTAAAAACATCGTTGACAGTGAGATTAGATACTTAAGTAATACTGTAGCGTGAGACAAAAAGTATGCTAGACACATCACATCACATCGCACCATCCATCTAAACGAATGGCTATCCATGCTATAGATATAAACTTGTTCAAATTTTGAAATACATATTTTAAATACTTTACGTTCAGATCCGAGCTAACATTTAATTTTTAAGTCAAAAATTATGATTTATAAAAAAAATTAATTGATATAATAGTGATATTTTAAAAACTCGATTAACAGACATTTATGGTCTGTTTGTTTGGTGGAAAATGTTTTTCGGAAAATATTTTTCGGATTTTCCGGCGTTTGGTTCATGGAAAATAAATTCCTCAAGTAAAACATTTTACAAACACGGGAAAATCTCTCTTTAATTACGCAAAAACGTCTTACCAATTTCTTTTCCGTAAGACATTTTCCGAGCTTTCCCCTTCATCCAGTACGTTCTCCTTCTTCCCTTCTTCATTTCTTCTCCTTCCTTCTTTCTTTCTCGACCAACAAATCACCGATGATTACTCTGTTTTATTCTCTCAATTTCATTTGTTTATTCTCTGCTTATTTTTCTCTCAATGTTTTCGATGAATTTTTCGTTTCATTTTTCCAAATGTAGTGTTCCAAAGTAGTGTTATTTTGACTATGGTTGCCCATTTTTCTTAATTCCGCTTTTATAAAGCAGAATAAATTTACCGCATAAACAAAATAGGTGCTTTATCCTTGAAATTTTTCGATTTTCTACAAACCCAAACTTTTCTTTCTTTTTTACTTTTGAAAACTTCCAAATAATTTGCTGTTAATCTATTTATTGGATGATTTCGGGGAGCATATTTGTTAATTGGTGCTAGTTTGGGTCATTTCGTAAGCAACTCACAATATGTTCGATAAAAGTCCTCTTTGGGTTATTGCATCTTCTTTTATTATTCTTTTTCTTAGGGATTCAAGCATATGCTGTGTGTTGAGACTACTTTGCTATTGAGAGAAACCTATCACATTGAAACCGTGAGGAATGGAGAGGGAGGCAAGAACTTTGTGCTGTTCCTTCTAGTTCTTGTGGAGGGTCGCTTGATGCTTGGAAAGTCCTCCAAGCAGTCTTTGAAAAGATGCATTACTGAGATCACTATTGTGTATGGGTATTTTTATATTCTAATAATGTTCGTTTAAACATTAGGTGATAAACTTCATATGGTGAATATCTAATGGTTGTCATTACCATTATGTTTCTGTCATTTTGGAGATGGCTTAACATGTTTCATTACGACCATAACATCTCTCCTCTTAAGCGATCATAGTTTTTGGTTTTGCATGCGATTGCTTGCGCTTTGTTTCTTTTAGTTCTTTTTGCATATAGTCGTGATGGGTTACGACAATTATGTTGGGTTTTTGGTCAATGTCTTGCAACAATGCAGCAAGTAACTACTAATAGATTGTACATGCAGGATTATCATGAAAACATGTGGATGGATCCTGGATTTTGATGGTTGGAGGATGGATTGGTGAATAACTAAGCTAGGACATTGTTGAATAATGTTTGCTTCCAATGGTGACTGTTTCTCAACCAAAGTAGAAATGGATGGTAATATCTGGGGAGAGTTTCAAAGTGAACCCAACAAAACCTTATAATAGAATTTGCCGATATATGTTGTGAAATTGCGTATTTTCATTGGAGTCTCCTCCTGCCCCCATGTTGTTCCTTAGCAGCTATTGTATAATTTGTATTTACTTCATAAACTACTTTGATTCTTATTGAAATCTTGCTGAAGTTGAAGACTATTATTCAAGCTTTCTGGATGAGCTTTGGGCTGTCTTACTCTTGTGAACGATTTTTATGACTTGGACAGGATATTATTATATGAATATGATACGAGAAAAATAAATAAAAACATGATGCAAAAAAATGAATTGTTTGTTTTGCTCTCAGGTTTCTGAACTATATTCTATTACTCTGTATTTGGCTGGAGGAAACTGGATTGTGTTGTTAAATGGTTGTTAAATGGTGCTGGTTGATAATGTATTGCAATTGTTTAATATCACAACTACTGAAAGGACTAGCCCAGAATCTCTTTTGCTGAATTTCCCATTTCAGCTCATCCATCATTAGTATTAATTGTGGTTTGAAAGTTTATTTATAATTATTCAATCCTTATTTTTTTATTTTTTTAACACAATTACAAAATTTGGCTTTGGTTGTTTTCATTTTATGACGGTTAATAATGTAGCTTAATAATTGAGTATTATTATATATTTAATTTGATTTATTTATAAATAAATCATTGTAATATATGTAAAAACAATTTAAAATATAAAAATTTATTAATATGTATATAAAATTTATTAATATATGTAAAAACAGCTTTTCTGGAAAATATTTTCAAGAAATCTGCCAAACAACAGAAAATATTTTACACAGATTCATCCAAACACCAGAAAATATTTTCAGTAAATCATTTTCCAAAAAAGTAAATCATTTTCCAGACATCATTTTCCGGAAAACATTTTACTGGCAAACAAACGGAGCCTTAGAGATTAATTTAAAATTTAATTCTCGAAAATTTATTTTTTAAATTTTTTAAATTGTTTTTCATAAACCAACACAAACCCCAAGATTTGAATTTATTTTTGATTTCTTGGGTTTTCTTGCCCGAAGAGCCCTACATACAATTACCGTTGTACTAGAATCTAAATAAAGTCAAGTACCCTAACTATTAAGGGGTTCACGGATAATTTCCTCTAGAAAGGGTTCAATTTTCTTTTCTTTGTTTTATTTTATTTTATTTAAAATCGATTTAAACATTAGAGAGCATTTTAAAATATAATTTCAAATTCACATTCATCTTATAAAAATCTAAAATCATCTAAACCCATATTTAATTTCCTCTAAAAAAATCTCCAAATCCGATCCATAACAAATAAAATTGTATAAACGATAAATTAAAAGTATCACTTTCTAGTGAGAGATTGGAACCGGACACGAAAAGTAAACTACATACATGGTTGGAACTTGGATTGTAACACCCCTAACCCGTATCCGACACTAGAATAGGGTTACGGAGCATTATCGAAAATTTCAGAATATTTTCAGATAATTCATGATATTTACTGTTCATAGTGAAACAGTCCACTTGAGTCATAGTAACCAAATTATTTATATCTCAAGCTACAGAATTCCAAATTAAGATCCGCTTGATGTTTTAGAAACTAGAATCAAATATATTTCTACCATAAAAATTTCAGAATTTATAATTTAGCCAATAAGTACAGTTAATTCTTCAAACTTATCCATGTTCTGCTGTTTGATAGTTTCGACCTTTCTTCACTAAAAATTAATTATCTCTTAGTACGAGATTTGGATGATGTTTTAGTTTGTTTCTATTGAAAGTAGACTCATTAAGAGTTTAAAAATACAAATTTAAACCCCCAAGTATTTTTATACAATTTTTAATGATTTTCCAAAGTCAAAACAGGGGAAACCAAAATCAATCTGACCTTATCTCACAAAAATTCAAATATCTCATAAAATAAAATTATTTTGCTTACACCTTTTCTTCTATGTAAAACTAGACTCAATAGGATTTAATTTAATATTTTATTCAACCTCTAATTTTATTTCCAATATTTTTGGTGAATTTTCAAAGTCGGACTACTGCTACTGTCCAAAACTGTTTTAGTGAAAAATGTTGATAACTAAGTTTATAACACATTCATTTCCTTTCAATTAAACCCTATACATGCCATATAAACCTTAAGATGCACAATAAAATTTACCGAAGTAATCTGAATAGTGTGCCCTGATGTGTTGATTCGATCCACCGATTTCACGTCAATCTACAAAGAACGTTATACACACAGGAGTAAGCTCATGTAGGCTTAGTAAGTTCATAAGCATAGAAAATAATTCTTACCGAACATTTTATAACACTTATATAATATATAATTTCACTAATTCTTCCTTTCAATTACAAAATCAATGAAAAAATTCACTTGATTGAGCTCAATATCAATAAATAATCAATTTCAATCTCTTGGGTCCATTTATTGCTTACTTTTCTTAATCAATTTAGGGAACGATTCACGGAATTGAGTACTTGCGTTTCACAATGCCATAGTATAACTATGGTATTGCACATAATCACATATCACACACCGAAGCCATAACTTGACTATGGTCTTACACTAAGCACATATCACATCGATGCCATAGCCCAAATGCTATGGTCTTATACTGAAATCACATATCACACCGATGCCATATCCCAGATATGGTCTTATACGGAAATCACATATCACATATTGCCATGGTCCAGCCATGGTCTTTTCCGTCAATGCGTATGAGTCACTGAACGAAAGTACTCAATCCAATATTCCACTAAATTAGAACTTTTATTCAAACGTTCATATTTTCACAATTATCTCAGTTTAATAACATTCATATATAATAACATATCATAGCATTCATGAAATTTTCATAACAATTCATTAAATTTAGCCATATGAACTTACCTGGGCCAATCAGTAGAATTTGTAAAAATTCAGTGACTAGTTTGATATTTTCTCTTTTTCGCATTTATCTTCGGATTCCCGATCTATAATATAAATTTTTCCATTCATTAGCATCTAATTCAATACTAATTCACTTCGCAATTTATTCCCTTTAATTTTCGAAATTACACTTTTACCCCAAAATTTACAATTTTTACAATTTAGTCCCTACTCAATTAACACTTTAATTGAACTAATTTTTCCTCAAATAACACTTTATCTAATCATTTTAGGCTATTATACAGACTTTGATATTCATAGTTTCAGTACAAAACCCCAATTCCTAGCTTTTTCACAATTAGGTCCTAAAAATCAATTTTTACTAAAATCACTTAAAAAATCATAATATAATGAAATTAAAGCTTCAAATCTATGATAATTCATCATAAAATTCCAGTACTCACTCATGGTAACTTTCAAAATCATTCATAGAATAAAAAACAAATGAATTCAATAGTTGGACTTAATTGTAAAAGTCACAAAACATGAAAAATTACAAAGAAAAAGCAATAATTGAACTTACATGATGAAAAAATATGAAAAAACAGCTTGAAAAATCTCTCCTATGGCGTTTTGGATGAAGAAAAATATGAAATCTCTAGATTTTTCAATTTTGTCTTTGTTTTATATGTTTAATTTGCAAAATTTCCAATTTTGCCCTTGTTTCTCCTTATCTTCTTGCTGATTTTCTTGCCCAAACCGTCCAGCTCATATAATTTGGGCCTAATTGCCTTTTAAATCCCTTCTTATTAGTCACTTAAGCTATTTAATCACAATTTAACAAATTTTGCACTATTTTTAATTTAGTCCTTTTTAATTAATTAACTATCCAAACGTTAAAATTTTCTAACGAAAATTTAATACTAACTCAATGACACTCCATAATATTTATAAAAATATTTATGGCTCGGCTTATGAATTTGATGTCTCGATACCTCGTTTTAGACCCAATTTACCTATTAAATTCTTTTTAAATCACAAAATTCACTAATTCAAAAATTCTTCTAAATTCACACTTGACCCATAATTATTAATTTATTATATTTTCAAACTTACTTTTCAAATTTAGTGATTTCAAATCACTGTTTCCGACACCACTAAAAATTAAACTGTTACATGAATATTTGGCAAATGTTTTAGTTTAACCTGAATTTGTGTGTGTTTTAATTTTGAAAGATATGGATAGAGACAATGTCGAGGGCACTCTGTCTCTTTCACCCACAGTTACCTCCATTGATTTGGATTGAGAGGAGCAAGTTTAATGGAACTAACCCAACAATTTCATGCATATCCCCTTTTATGGTTGACTCCATTTTCGGCAATGTGCTACAATCCTAGCTCATTTCCCCTTTTTGCTATTTACTCGTGTCTTTGATATATATATATATACATACACACCAAAGTAATCGAAATTGATTTGAAGGCCTGAATCACTTTTTCAAAGATAAAATAAAGTTTTAAAATGTTTAAAATAAAATTATACGAATTAGTTTGATTGTGAGGGTGAATATTGTTCCAGTTGTGACATGAGTTTAAGTTGCGCTAGTCGCATTACTGTTACTCTTAGCATTATTGTTATGTCTTTACGTAACACAGTTAACAATTATTGACGCAAATTATGTTTTAACGTAACATTATTTTCTATTGAATGTTATGTCTTTTCATAATACAATTTAAGAGTGAATTCAAAAAAAAAAAAAATAGAGGGCAAAGTTGAATTATAAAATTTTGATAGATCAAATTTTATTTTTATCATTTATTAATTTTATGTTTTCATAATTTTTGAAGAGATTGAATATTTTTTTTTTCTATTTATGAAGTCAAAGTGTAATTATACCATATATTAATTTATAATTTAATTATTTATGAAAAGAAAAAATTACAATTTTTTTTTTATTTTGAGACCAAGGTCCAATTGCTCTGATACAAAAAAATATATTTAAAAAACATATGTATAATATTAATCAAAATAAAATAAATGCACTAGAAATCTTTAGCCAAAGAGCCTATTGAACAAGTTTAATCAATTGGCTAATAATATTGGTCTCTATCTTTCAACTTATAAAATCAACATACTTGAAGACGTCGGATCTTATAAGGTTAATTGCACCAAACATTTTCAAATTATGGTCTTTATTTTAATTTAGTCTTTCAAAATGTTTTAATTGAGTCCTTAAAGTATTAGTATCGTGTCGATTAATTACTTCCATCGATCTTACTGTCTAATGTAGAGCACATTTAAAACACAAAATTAAATGTTAAACAGACACGTTAAAAAAAAAATCATCCTAAATTTTAACGACATTATCTATTCTTTTAACACATTAGATCCAAATCGCTTGAATCTTAGCTCAATTAGTACTGATGTTGTTGCAAAAATAAAAATAAAATGAGTTCGAGCGTACTTAAGCTCAATTTATCTTTTGTTTTAAAATTTTAAGATCATAAAAAATACACTAAACTTAAATTGTTCATACAATATATATACACGTATTTAAATTTTAATCTACATATTTTAAGTATATTATACATGTGAAATGATTAGCTTTTTTATGGACCCAACATTTCCATTTCCCTTTGTTATATATTTATGCTCCAATTGAAAAGTAATCATCTAATGTAATATTATTAGTGGTTGCAGTGCAGGTGGACATGAAATATATATATATATATATATATAAAACTTGTAAATATATTTTTCTTCAAAGTGGAAAGGGCATGCTTTGCCAATTGTCACTTATTAAATGTATAAACAAAATAAAACAAAGAATTGACATTGTCTAATAAAAGCACTTTTGGTGTGTGCTCCCACTACTTCCACTTTGGTCTTAAAATATGGTTTGCTTTTAATGGAATTCATTGTCACAATAGTTAACTCCACTTCTTAACATTCTTCACCAGTTCTTGACCCCATCTTAATACTCTTCATTTCCTCCTCCCTTCATTATTATTATTTGTTGATATAACTTGAGTGGAGGAAGAAAACAATAAAGTAAAGAAGGAGAGAAATGAGATTTTACGAGTGATCTCGAAAAATTCATACAAAGGTGAAGAGGAGCTATAATCTGATGCTTATGAGATAAGTCATCAAATTTTGTTGACATGCGTGCTGATGTGTATCTTTTGAGCCATGTGTCATCTTATATCAAGTCCTTATAGTTTGTATAGTGACAAGTTGATGATTTTTATAAATAATGAACGAGACATTATGAGATTTTTGTTATTGATAAGACTATAACAAAAATAGAACAGGACAAAATGTATAAGATTATTATTTATTTTTTGGGGTTAGTTCTAATGAAATTGTGTTCATTTCCTAACAATAGTGCCACCAATGTGCCACAGTTGTATGTATGTACACTTCCTTAAACATTCAACCTGTTGTATGAGTTTCCTTGTAGGTTCCAGAGCACTATAATCAAATTAGTGGTCCATGATGCAATGGGAAAATATAGTTGATTAGCTAAGCTTCCACCGCATTGGCCAACTTTTTTCCCGAACATTCAATTTTTGTAATGTGAAATTAGTAATTTTGTATTAAGAGGTTGAGATAAAATTATAAAATTCCAATAAAATTAAAAGTTGAAAATTTTGAATTTTTACGAGCGGTCAAGAACGTAATTTTCTTATTTAATCAAATTTGGTTAAAAAGACTTAAATCGAATTATTGGTTTTGTGGAGGGACTAAATATAAAATTATTTCATTTAAGACATCAAAAACAGTGAATCTAAATTAAAAAAACAAAAAAGGAAGTATGAACAATCATTTCAACGAGAAAGGATTGTATGAAACAGTGACGCCATATCATCTGTATCCCTTTCCAATAGTTTTATGCCACATCAGTATTCTTATCCTGAATTTCAGGATTTTAATTTGGATTTGATTTTTTTCAGGATGAAAATGCTGATGTGACATAAATCTATTGGAAAAGTGATACAGATAACGTGGCGTCACTGTTTCATACAATACTTTCCCAACAAATTCCTCATATTATTGAGTTAAATTAGTTGAATATGTGGAAAAATAATTAATTGGTAAAATAGGTCGATTTTTTTTAAAAATTTAAGAAAATAGACTGTTTTGGAGAAAGAATTTGAAAGCACGTTCAGCTGGATGTACTTTCACACACTCTCTCCAAAAACGACTTATTTCCCTAAATAAGAAAAAAAAATCTATTTTACCAATTATTATTTTTCTACATATTCAACTAATTTAACCTAATTTTGAAGCTAAAACAGCATTTATATATAATTATAAAAAGGAAAAAGAAAAAGTAATTAGCCACTTACTTGAAAAGCTGAAACATAGAAGGGAAAAATGTAGTGTAAGAAGGAATGATCTTGTGAATATTCTGACATTCTGCTTGCTGTTTTCACCAGTGGAGTCCTTCTGCTCTAATACTTAAGCTTTTAAATTGTCTTAAAAAGTGAACATTTTTTAAATAGAAATGTAAAACTTTGATGAGAGTTAAAATTAGACAATTTAGATTTGTGTTTTATTTGGTATTTGTCACTTTTCTTACATTTTTTTGTGCTTATCTGAGCATGCAGTCAATTATAATTGGTATTTCGGGTTATCAAATGTGTTCAATTATGTTATTAGGGTTTTAATTTTTGAAATGTGATTAAAATTCATTGTAATGACCCAAAATTCACGGGTACCGGAAAAGTAAGTTATAGGGCCTCCGTCTTAATAAACCGAGTCCGTAAATAATTATTAGGAGTAATTATGAGTCTAGTAGTGTATCTAATTAAGTTTTAATTAGATGCATTTAGTTTAATTAAGAGAAATTAGGAAAAAGCACTAAATAAAATAAGGTGTAAAAGTTGAATTATAGATTAAAAGAAAGCATAAAGGGCCAAAATGGAAATTAAGCCAATTCATAAATATGAGGCGGCATAAGCTGATTGAATTGAAGATATTACATGATATTTAATTAATAATTATTAAGGTTTAATATTAAATTATAAATTATAATAATTATTATTATATTATGAAATAAGTTAAATAAAGACAAATGTATGGTAATGATTTAATACAAGTGTATTAATTAAAATACATACAATTGTAATACATGTATTATTCAAGTATAATATATTTATTATTTATTTTTATTAAGTAAAAGATAATTATTAGATAATTAATTGAATTATAAGATTTTTACAAGTGTATGGTATAGATGATATTGTACATTTATGAATAAAATATATATGTACATTTGTAATATTATTATTTGTTGTTTAATAGATATTTATTAAATAAATAAGATAACTGACAAATATATGGTACAAAATTTATACAAGTGTAATAATATAAATATGTACAAATGTAATTAAATAATTGATTTATTTAAAATTTAAACATAAGATATTTTATATTGATATTATATTAATTATTAAGTAATTAAAACAATAAAGTAAATAAAAGAAACTAAAGAAATAAAAGAAAGAAAAGAAGTAAAAGAAACAAAAAGAACAGCAGAAGCCATTCGAACAGGGGAAGAAAGAATAGGAAAGAAAAATAAAAGGGAAAACTAGGGATTTGAAGCTTGAAGTTTAATTGGTAAGTCAAATTAAGTCCTTTTTCTCTTAAATTTGATGTTTTAGAAGTTTTAAAACAAGGTTTTGATGGAATTAAGTTGATATTTTGTAATTTCATAGGTTTTCAAGTATAGTTTATGTTGAACAAAAAGATGAATTAGGGATTTGAATGAATGAAATTCAAGTTAGAATACATAAAGGGATTAAATTGTAAAGTAAGCTATAAGTTTTATGTTGTAGGGACTAAATTGAGGAAAATTTGAAATTAGTGAAATATGCTGAAAATTTAGTAGTTAAATTGAGTTTGAATGAAATTTGAATAGAAATAGAGTGTGAATTAAATTAGAAAAGTAGATAAATCTAGTTAGGATTAAATTAGAATTAGGGTATAAATTGAATAGAAATTCAATTATTATTATAAATTAATGCTGTAATTAATAGTTTAAATTATTATTATTTTCGTAGCTAACAAGGAACTCGAGTCATCGGCACACAAAGGAAAGGAGAAGGTTATCGATGAATAATCGAGCAAATTTGGGTTTGTATTACTATAATTCAAGTTATTTATTATTAAATATAAATTTTAAATTTATTTATTTTATGGTAAGTAAATATGTGTTAGTATTGAATTGTATTTTGATTAGTGAATGGAAAAGTGAATTTTGATATTGAAAGTGAATTTTGAAAAGAAAGTGGATTTGAATTGAGAATTGGAAACCCTATTAACTAGTCGGGCTGAGTCGGATATAGTTGGCATGCCATAGGATTGGAAGAGTTCAAGGATTCTTCGACCTCGAGTCGATGAGACACTGGGTGTCATTATATTACTTCGGATAGATTCGATGAGGTACTGGGTACCAACATTCTTCGGCTTGGCCGATGAGACACTGGGTGTCAAATATTGCTTCGAACTATCCGATGAGGCATTGGGTGCCAATTTGGTGTGTATGGTTGAATCCGTGTATCCGCCAAAGTCCGAGTCCGTTAATAGGGGTAATTAAATGAAAAAAATTAAATCGAACGAAATGAATAAGTTGAGCCATTGGAAAGAAATGTGATTGTGGAATATGATTTGAAAATGTGAATTGAATATGAAAATGTGAAGGGGAAGCATGAACTAAATGTTCATGAGATAAATAATGGCTCAATATGAAAGTATATGATGTTAACTAATGAAAAGTTAAATTGAATTGTAAATATTGAGAAATGAAAAGTTATATATATGAATTAGTTTGGTAAATCTTAAAGTTATATGATTTAATTTACTTGATTATTGTATTATAATTCGAATTATGGTAATACCACTCGAGTCTGAAATACTCAAATCTGAGCTTGTTTCGTCGCGCGCAGGTTGATAGGAGTCCAGTGTCCCGGTCCAGCATCCGAACGATCCCGACTCCAAAGATAAAGATTTTGGTGATGTTTTCTTCCTTTAAGTGAAAGTGGCATGTACATAGAGATTATAATGGTTATTTTGGTATGTTATATAATTTTGTTGTAAAGAAAGGTATTTGGTGTTTTGATGATTAAGGGTGGGTTTGGATGGGCGATTGAGTGCGATGCGGTGCATTTAGCTTACTTTTTGTCTCACGCTACAGTATCGCTACAGTATCTAATCTCACCGCCACCGCTGTTTTTACACTAACCGCAGGTAAACGCACTGCCCATCCAAACCCACCCTAAATTAGTGAAATGGTAGAAATTGTTTATGGCATTGGTATTGAATTGAAATGGTTTGAAAAGTTTTATGAGCTAATTAGAAATGATAATAGGGTTTTCATTAATTAAGTTGTTAAATCAATAAGTCAAGTATGATTTAAGTATGTTTGAGTATATAAATGCATTGGTTGAAATACTGGAATTGGTTTGGTTGCGATTGGAAATTTGCAGGAAATGTTAAATATTTATAAAGGGGTTATATTGATTTTTTTTTTTAAAAAAAAACATGAATGAAGTCAATTAGCAAAAATTTATATAAATTTATGATATGATTGTTATTTATTTAAAAATTATTTGTAAACTGTCCGATATGTCCGGTAATGCCTCGTAACCCTGTTCCGGCGACGGTTTAGGGTTAAGGGGTGTTACATTCATATTCGAATATATATTAGTTAATACGAGATATGGTGTTAGAGGTTGGAAGTGGTTCACACGAAACATCGAGAGTTGTTATTGGTAGTTTAGAAGTGCTGAGAGGGTCAAAATGTAATTTTACCATTTTTTTTAGCTTGTGATTTCATTAAATTTGAAAGGATTACAAAGCCAATTTACCCTTTTCTTTGTTTGGTTTGAGTATAGAGAAAGAGCTTGGTGGGATCCTTATAATGTAAGACCGATAATAAAATCATGGAATGCTCTACTAAAACATGATAAGATGTGATTTAATTATACCTTATAATCTTAACGATAAAGTTATGATACATTTCATTAGATGCGATAAGATGAATTTCTCGATTATCCTTAATCAAAATAGTTGAACTAGTGAAATATTCAAACCAAATAATTATATATACCACAATATCAAATATAAATATCCAAATATTCTATGAGATAATGGTAGTTATGAATATTAGAGGGACCCAAACTCAAAAAAACAAAACAAAATTTAGGTCACATTTAAGGCCACCCTACAAAGTGCATAAATTAGACCCAACAATTTGTTGTCCACCTAAAAAGAGAAAATTTAAAAAAAAAATTAAAAAGAATGTATAAAATATATTTAAAATGGAAAACCATGAAACCTTGTAGTGGAAAATTAATAGTTAGGAACTAGTCATTTTCAATGAGCATTTTTTATTTCCTTTCCAACTAAACAATACTATTTATAGACTAGTCATTAAATTATTACTAAGTTTATGTTTTGGTTACTTAACTTTAAAAAATTACAAAATGGTCATTAAACTATTCGAAATTATTTATTTAAATCACCTGATTGTTATTTTTTTTTTTTAAAAAAAGTCTTATAGCGAGCTCTTAATGACGATTCGACGATTAATACAGTGGATCAATACCCATCGACTAGTAGAAGGACATAACTTAGACCCAAATCGATCTGACGATCAGTGTCGAAGATCGAATCTGTTCAGGTTTCAATTCGCAGATTCACGATGTTCAAGCTATTTCATCATATAGTAGCATTTTTAACAGTCTAATGACTTAGATGAAAACTTTCAAATAGTTCAATGATTATTTTATAATTTTTTAAAATTGAGTGACCAAAACGCGTAATTTACTAATAATTTAGTGGCCTTAGATGTAATTTATCCTAATAATATTATATACATATACCTACAAAAAGAACAAAGATATTATTTCCCTTTCATTTTGATTTTATAGTTAGTTAAAAGAAAACCCAATTAATTTGGCATTTGCTATTGGCTGTATGCCAGTTTTGTCAATTTATTATATCTATTAATCTATATCTATCAAGAAATGGCTTTGTTTATAGATAGGTATATAAAAAGTAAATATATATAGCAAATATATATACACTTTAGTGAAGTACATGTTGACTCGAACAACATAGTTATATTTTTTAAAAAATAGGATCAATATATTATTTGATATCTGAATTTCATTTCGATTTCCAATTCAGTACTTGAATTTTTCATTTGAATTTGGTACTTGAGTTTGACTTTAATGTTTAATTTGGCACCTAGACCAAAAAGCATCATATGACCAGATGAATGTTTGACACGCGTGCTCTAGTAAAAAATTTAAAAAAGGACCTTGGTATCAGGGGCGAAGGCAAAAAAAAAAATTGAGGGGGGTCAAAATTAAATTATATTTTTTTACGATAATAAAAATACAAATTTATCATTTTAATAGCCTGTATCTTTATAATTTTTAAAGGATTAAATCAAATTTTTATTATTTTTAGAGGGCCAAAATACAAATTTACCATTACAATCTAGAATTTTAAGGGCCTTAAAGGGGCCGGGGCCCCTGCCAGCCCCTCTTGAATTCGCTACTGCCTAGTATCAAAGTGAATATTGAAGTCAAACCTAAGTCTTAAATTAGGACAAGAAAACTTATGTACCAAATTAAACATTGAGGTTAAATTCAAATAGTATAACCCACGTATATAACAAAATTTTAACTCAAAGAACCTAGTAAAATTTAACTTTTTTTAGGATTAATATACTAATTGGTACATGAGTTTGGTTTTAATGTTCAATTTGGTACCCAAACCAAACAACATCATGATCCAACGAATGTTTGACACGTGTGTTCTAATAAAAAATATAGGCACTTAATTGAGGCACAAAACTTAAGTATCAATTTGAAAAAACTCAGGTACTAAAATGAATATTAAAACCAAACTTAAGTATCAATTTGAACACTGAAAATAAACTCAGGTACTGAATAATATATTAGCCTTTTTTTTTAAATACTTGAATATGAAATCTGGCTGCAACAGAAATATAGTTAATTAGAAAATTCTGACATTGATCTTTCATTACCAGAAGCAGCATTGAAATTGTTTTTTCTTGCAACATTTCTGACATGAATTTTTCTGCCTATCTATATATTAGTACAGAATCTAGTTAGTGACATTATATACCCAGCATATTCTTAATGATTTATTATTGTTTTTTATGTGTAATAATAAAAAAAAAACATTATTATTAAACATGTCTCCTGGTTAAGCAATGAAGCATTGAGGTTTGGAAGAAGAATTTCAAATTTCAATTAAATCTATCATTATATATTAGGGCTAATTTCAGGGACAAATCCAAAAATTATTTTTGGGATTAGAATTGAGTTATATTTCTTTACGAGAGTTAAAATATAAAATTATTGCATTAATTTGTATCTTTATAATTTTTGAAAGATTAAATTAAACGTAATTTTACCATTTACTAATATATAAATTTATAAAAGTTAAAGGGCTAAAATGGTTTTTTATTTTTATTTTTTATTTTAGGAAGCCTCTTGCCCCTGCGAACCCCTTGATGTCGTTTATGGTAAAATATGTATTTACAGTATACACAATTTGAATTTGACGTGTTAAAAAAATATTATCATTAAAATTTGTTATAGATTAGGTTTAAATAATTAAAAAAGTTTTTTTTTTTTAACTTGTCAAATTCAAGTCATTCACGTGATAAATATATAATATTGGCAATTTGACCCTCGTATTTTAAA
Source organism: Gossypium sturtianum (assembly GCA_025698515.1). Lineage (NCBI taxonomy): Eukaryota > Viridiplantae > Streptophyta > Magnoliopsida > Malvales > Malvaceae > Gossypium > Gossypium sturtianum. The sequence continues at coordinate 2,178,564 of CM046952.1, read as the reverse complement.
TATATTCCACATTAAATTTAGACTTATATTTAACACTTAAGCTAATATCAGAGTTAATGAATTTAATTAATATGATATTAATATTTTAAAACTTATTTAAAATCAGTCCATTTAAAATCTAAATCTTGAAGTTAACTCTAAATATCAATATTTTTTTCTATAGTTGCAATTTTTTTTAATGTTGTTTAATTAACAATAAACTTGTAAAAGCTGGATGGGGTTTGGAGTTTTAATTAATTAAACTAAAACTTAGAAGAAAAGTATTATTAAAAAGATTATAAGTAAATTAAGTATTTTTTTAATTTCGTCCATCTACTTCACTAAAATTAAAAAAATTAATCTCATTATTTTAATTTATCAGAATTTGATCCTCATATTCTTTTTTTTTTACTAATACATTGCAAATAAATTGTTGAACCATTGGTTTTAATTAATTTATTACATATATATCGTTGAACTATTGATTTTTAATTTTCATAAAGTACGATGACTAAAATTTGACAAATTAAAAGGGCTATCTTCTCAATTTTTGCAAAAGAGAGGGATTAAATTTAGAATTAGAACTAAAATTAAATTTAAGCTTGATTAAAGAAAATTCTAGATTAGCACTTTGGGTTGATTGTGACAAAAGAAAAAATAACAGGGACAATAATGTCATTACGATAAAGAACGTACAGTATAATTAAGATACCGTGTAGATTCTTCGTTCACTCTCTCTCTCTTTTTGTATGCAATTATGTATTGCATCAATATATACACAATTCAATATTTTTCCTTTTGATGAAAAAAAGGAAAAAAAAGAAGAAGAAAGAATATCATCACCATTACAGCTCTGCTTCTTCAACGTTCAAACAAGCAAGAAAACACCCAAAACCCGAAGTTTATTTTATTTTGTTTACTCTACTCTGCAATGTTTTCAAGCTTCATTAATGGCGTCTTAGCTATGGGGATTCAGAGAGGAACACTACCTCTCTGAAATTTCCCGGTCTTTGTATTTTTGGTTTTTTTTTTTTTTTGTTTATGTTGTTTGGACCGGTGGAAAAGGGGAAAAATCAGCGAGAAAAGGAAGCTGGAAGTGAAATTTGAAAGGAAAAAAGACGAATTCTTGTTCTCGCTGTAAATGGAGTTTAAGTCTATTTTTCTGGGTTGAGTTGGTTTAATTAGTACAGTTTGTGATTGATAAATTTTCTTTCATTTGGATTTATGGCTCTACTCGTTTTCAGATGCGGCAAATGGTAAGCTTTTTTATTTTTTTCATTCATTTTTTTCCATGAAAATCTCATATAATTTCTTTTTTCTTTGCTCATAGGTTAGACCATGTTTTAGAATTTAAACTTTTTGTTAATATGTGTTAAATTTTTATATAACAGTAATTTTTATTTGTAGAATTCAAAGTTGTACTTGTTTATGTTTATATGGCCCGCATGCTGAAAAAAAAGAAAAAAAAAGGGGTATGTTTTTATTTGAATTTTGGATTTTTGAAATGTTGATGCAAAGAAAACTTGTTCAAATCTGCAAATTTTGTAAAGAAATGGGGTTTTTTCATTGAGTTTGAGTAATCTAATTGAGGGTATCTGAAAACTTATTTCTTTGAATATGTGGTGGGTATAGGTGCTATGCTTTTTTGTTATAAAGTGGATTCCTAAATTTTACATTCTTTTTGTTGTTCTTAATCCATTTGTGCATCATCTATTAAGCACCATTAGCTTTTTTCATCTTTTTTTAATAAAAAATGTGAATATTGGAATCACATTTTAATGCTTTTTTTAGAAAAAAAAATAGGGCGGGATATAACTTATGGTGGTGGTTGTTTTGAAGGTTTCGTGGGAATGTTTTAAATGTCTTAAAGAAGCACTCATGAGTTTCAGCAAGGAAAAGCCACAGTTGGAATAAATTTTCTTCACAAACATTATTTGATAAGCGGCACTGATCCTTGTCTGATTTAGTCGAACTCTTCGTGAAGCAGATCCGCTTTGTTTGAAGGAAAAAAGATGGTCATTTCAGCTTTACTTCGGAGCATATCTCCTTTGGCATCGTAGTTTATATATATATATATATATATATATGCGCGTGTGTGTGTGAAGTTGCTGAATTGGAAAATCTTGTTTGGCAGTAGTTACTAAAAGTTCCTTCGGTCAGGTGAATTTCCTAAAGAAAGGAGTGTTTATTGATCATCATTTGCAGTTATTTATATAGTGATCTCTCCTTTCATGCTAGGAACTTCACACTGACCTTCGAAGAAAAACACCTCGAAAGTTTACTCCCTTCGGAAGTTTCCTCCGGTGTAAACTTTTGGACCCGTTTGGGCAAATCTCCTTTGGCATTTGGAGTTCATAGTTAACTCCCTTCGTCCGTTTTAGGGCAAATCTCCTTTGGCATTAGAGTCAACATATCCTCTTCAGGACATTTGACTCACTATCTGTTACAAACAATTGAACCAACTAGAAGATACATTCCGTGATTCGTAACAGAAGAGTATAGTCATATCCTTGGCTGCGTCTTCTTTTGGGATTGACTATTAACTCACTATCCTTATTACCATTTAACTTGGACCCATCATATCTTCGGTGCTTCAGTTTGTTCAAGCAGGAGTTAAGTACCGGTACGTCTTTCTACCTGGACTTTTTATTGTTTTGTTATAGAATTTGAAAAATAATAATAATAGGTTAACAACTAATAGTTTAGTTTCTGTAATTAAGTGAAACACTTAATGAATGGTTTCATATTAGCATATCTGTTTTAAACTAAAGCTTCCGTGCGTTCACAGGTGCATGCGCCATCTTTTATGGTCGTTTCTGTCTAGCATAGGTCGTGCTCTTAAAGATAGCAAAGCTTTGAAAGTAAAATTCGTGCCCGAAGATTGTTTTATTACTAAGGTCAGAATCTTGCCCAAAAGTGGCACTAAAATCTAAATCCTCCATATGTCGTTTATGTTGAACTAAATTTGACATACATCTTCTCGTAGGTGGTGAAAAATGGATATGCTACTCACCGATTCTGATTGGGAAACATTTAGTGAAAGTGGCAGTAGTGAGGAACAAGAAGACGCAGAGTTTCTGTATGGTGGCCGGGCTTGTACCATTCTTTCAAGTCTAGAAGAAAGTATTGGGAAAATTGATGACCTTCTCTCGTTTGAGAGGGGTTTCTTTCATGGAGACATTGTACGCTCCGTAACAGATCCGTGTGGACAGATGGGCAGAGTTGTTGATATTGATATGTTTGTGGATCTTGAGACTGTTAATGGGAAAGTCATAAAAGATATAAATTCAAACCAACTTTTGAAGATCCGCTCCATTTCTGTTGGGGATTATGTTGTTAATTCGACTTGGATTGGTAAAGTGGATAAAGTTGTTGACCGTGTTACTATTGTCTTTGATGACGGTTCAAAATGTGAAGTCACTGCCATGGGTCAAGACAAGCTTGTGCCTGTTTCTCCCAACATAATTGACGACTCGCAATATCCGTATTATCCAGGACAGAGAGTACGGGTTGTGCCTTCGGATTATTCTAGTTCAACTGGATGGTTATGTGGTACCTGGAGGGAAAATCGGGATGAAGGAACTGTTTCTAGTGTGGAAGCAGGTTTTGTTTATGTTGATTGGATTTCCTCTGCCCACCTAGATCATGATATGAGTGCCTCTCCTCCCTCGCATTTGCAGGAGGCAAAAGACTTAACTTTGTTGGTGTCTTTTCCCCATGCAAATTGGCAGCTCGGTGATTGGTGTATGCTTTCTTTTGCTGATGGCAAGGGAACTTCTCGAAAGTTTCTCCATGCATCAACTCGTGACTTGATTAACGGTAACTGGAAACTAGAAAAAGGATTTAAAATAGGAAACCCGGGATCAAGACCGGAGGAACTCTTTGTTATCATCAAGACAAGGACCAAAGTTAATGTTATGTGGCAGGATGGTACTTGCGGTATGGGACTAGATTCACATACTTTACTTCCTGTTAGTGTTGCAAACGCACACGAATTTTGGCCTCATCAGTTTGTCTTTGAAAAGGGAACCAATGGCAATACTCAAAGATGGGGTGTGGTTCGTGGTGTGGATGCAAAAGAACGAACGGTTAAGGTACTGTGGAGAAATAAGGCCGTGATTCAAGCAAATGATTTTGACGGAGAGCAGATGGAGGAAACTGTTAGTGCTTATGAACTTGTTGAGCACCCAAATTACTGCTACTGTTTCGGTGACATTGTGGTTAAGGCAATTCAGAACCATTTTGGCGATCAGGCTGAAAAAGGTACCGAAGCTGCTTCGGAAGGCAAAAACATGAAAAGGGATGAGAACAACCGTCCCTGTGCATATTGTCCATCCTGTATCGGCGTTGTCATTGGGTTTGAAGATGGAAACTTGGAGGTGAAATGGGCTTCTGGTATTCCAACAAAGGTTTGAATCTTATTCATCCTTATTCCGTGATTCGAATCATATGCATAGCATATAAATTCAGAATCCCGGAACTTGTTGAACTCGTTTTTGGTTGAATATATTCTGTCTCTTAGCTCATCAATTAGCAGTCAAATATCCTTCAAATTTATCGTTAAACTTTGTCACACAGGTTGCTCCATATGAAATTTCCCGTATTGATAAGTGTGAAGGTTCAGCTACAACTCCCGGTCTCTATGAAGAAAATACCGAGGATTTTAACCAAGAGATGTTTGTGCATGAGACACAATCTAATAGCCACAAAGGAAAGGTAAATCCAACTTTCGGTTTTCATAATATTTTAGTTTGATTGCTCATAATGTGCACGGAACTTGAATAATCAATACCAGCCTTGTAAACCCAAACTCTTAATGAGGGCCAGGGAATCGTGTCTTAAAACGAAACTATTTTTATACTTCCAGGAATTTGACAACATGAAAAAATCTTGTATTATGTCTATTTTCAGGAGTTGCTGAGTTTCGATAGTGCGCATGGAAGTGGCGAGAAATTCTCATGGGCACCTGCTTCCTTCTTCCGTCCTCAAGCTGCTATTGAATTATTCTCTAGCATTGCTTCTAGCTTCCTTGGATCCCTTGCTTCCGTAACACTTTTAAGCCAAGAGTCATCTAGTTTTATTTCTCATAGTGCAAAAGAAGATGACATTCTTCTCGAGAAAGAAGTCTCGGAAACTTGCAATGACTCTGCCGAGCTAGATCCGAGCAAGATGCAGATATTCGAAACAACAAACATAAAGCAGGAAGTAGAAGAGATCGAAGAAAACAATATGATGCCGAGACTCGACGAGACTTCCGGTCGATACAGGCAGTTTGATATGGTCAGTGATTGCTCCGATCACCATTTCCTTGGTGAAAGCAAGGTGTTGGCCGTGTCTCAGGTTAGTAACATTATCCGACTCCTTAAATATACAATTCGAGCTGTTAAAACAGTCTGAATCATTTTCAATTTCGTACTTGTCCGCACTTTTAGGTGAAACAAAGTTGGGTGAAAAAGGTTCAACAAGAATGGAGTATCCTAGAGAAAAATCTTCCTGGTTAGCTCTTTATCTTACTCTTTGTAATGATTTTATGTTTTACATTTATCGGTTCACTTGACAATTTTGTCTTGAGACTATTTTTGCCCTTAGCAGAAATTATCTATGTTCGTGTATACGAGGAAAGGATGGATCTACTACGAGCGGTCCTTGTTGGTGCCCCTGGCACGCCCTACCATGACGGGCTGTTCTTTTTCGACATTTTTCTCCCTTCTAACTATCCGTACGAACCACCTGTAAGTTCTACTTGGTCTCTGCATAAAGTGAAATACAAGCATTCACGTAAATCATGAATGTGTATATATATGTAAACAGAACTCATGAAAGTCGAATTTTTGCAGTCGGTGCACTACCATTCATGGGGGCTACGCCTCAATCCGAACCTGTATGAATCAGGGAAGGTTTGCTTAAGCCTTCTAAATACGTGGACAGGTTCCGACACTGAGGTCTGGAATCCAGGAAGCTCCACTATTCTACAAGTTCTTCTGTCCCTCCAGGCTCTTGTGCTTAATGAGAAACCTTATTTCAACGAAGCTGGATACGATAAACAGTTAGGAAGAGCCGAGGGGGAGACAAATTCTGTGAGCTACAATGAAAACGCGTTCCTCGTCACCTGCCAGTCTATGCTTTATGTACTCCGCAAGCCGCCCAAGGTAACATTAGAGTCCCGTTCTGTAAAATGAGAGAAAAATTCATGGCATTGTCCATTTTCGAGTCACTTATTCTTATTGCAATACCGTTGCAGCATTTCGAGGCACTTGTCAAGGAGCATTTTAGTAAACACGCTGAAACCATCATCTCAGCTTGCAATGCATACATGGAAGGTGCACCAGTAGGATATGCTCTCGAATGCGGCAAAAAAGACCGTGATGAAAACTTCAAAGGAAGTTCAACTGGATTCAAAATCATGCTCTCGAAGCTTCTCCCGAAGCTTGTGGAGGCATTTTCGGATCAGGGAATTGATTGCAGCCAATTCCGAGGGCTGAATAAGTGAATGTCCTGTTATCATATCATGAATACCTTTGTATAATATTCTTCACCAGAATTTTCCAAAAAAACGAAAATCGAATAAAGATTCCTGCAAGGAGAGCTCTGTATCATTTATCTCCAGGTGTGGTTTGGTGAAAAGATTGCAATGTTTTCTTAGTGTATCACAGTCTAAAGCCATGCTTAACAGGCTTTTACTATGACTGTATAGAACTATTATTGTTTGCAAAGACAAATAAGATTTGTGAAATAAGAAGTGAATGATGATTGGATTGGTGTGCTTTTGATAATATTTTTTTTCTTGGATTATGCCTTTCCTATATCCTGTCTTGGTAAATTGGACTAGGATGATTCATATTAGGGAGGACTTCAAGCTAAAATGATGATAAAAGTAGTATGGAGAATTTTGTAGTAAGAGTCTAACTGTATTTATTCTTTATTGTTAATTTTATTTGTTTCTATTGTTAAAAGTTGGTTTTTGTATGTAAGCACGAGATGCATGTGTAACTGTTTGGTCATTCTATTAATCATGTCAGTTTTTAACAATAGAATTGGATAAAGCTTGTAATAGAAATGATTAGTTTACTCTTCGATCTAACGTATAAGGATTAATTTGTCAATTTTTTTTAGTAAAAAGAAAAATACAATATTACTCTTAGTACATGGATTATAATAATATTTTTACCCTTAAACAAACTCAATTGGTAAACTTTGAATAACCTGAGCTAAAATAACTTCAACTCGAAACAATTCGAAATCATCCGGAAATTTTAAAATGCAAATTAACTCCATCAATTTACATGTATTCGAATAAATAATTCAAAAATGAAATTGACTTTATCTAAAATAATCCGAAAATTTTTAAACGCAAAGTAACACCATCACAAAACAATTCAACCATCTATTTTCATGTATTTTTTTTTGTCAAATTTTGCTATTAGTCCTTATATTATACATACGTCGTGAATTTAATCTTTGTATTCCAATTAGTTTTGTTAAGTCAAATTTTACTATTAATCATTGCTCAATAATTTAATAAATTTTAGTTTGTATATTTTTCAAAATTTGAAATTTTAGTTCTTAGTTAAACAATATCTATTAAATTCAATAACTAAAGTAACACGAATTTTTTTTGTAAGTTTTATGTTAAAATAGCAAGTTGTATGAGATCAGGGGCGAAGCCAGAATAATTTTTTAGGGGGGCCAGATAAAATTTTAATTTTTTATAGTTTATATCTTTATAATTTGTAAAGGATTAAATTGAATTTTTATAATTTTAGGAGAGACCAAAGTGCAATTTTATCTTTATTAATTTAAAATTTTTAAAAAATTCTAAGAGCTTAAATAGTAATTTTACATTTTAAGGGGGGCCGGGGCCTATGCCAGCCCCCCTGGCTTCGCCCCTGTATGAGATTAAACTTTGAAAAATATAAAAACTAAAAGTGATCAAATTAGACTATGATATAAAGATTAAATCCGTAGTTTACACATAGTAGAGGTATTAATAGCGGAATTTTACCTTTCTTTTTGCCCCAAAGAATTTGGCTTGTGGACGCCTTTTTTGTTTGCAGAGCCAACAGACCATCAATGGAGTTCAAGAGTCAACATCATGTCCTAATAATCTAATTTTAATGGTGAACCCCAATTTTCTACAATTTCGTCATTAAAAACCCTCATAAAATCAAATCAAAAAACACCCAACGCTCCCAAACGTGCCCCTTTAATGGAAATCGCTTTAAATCAAAATACACCACCGATCTGACTCAGTTTCTTCACCGCTCTAAGGCTTCTTCTTCGCCATTGCCCAAAAACCAGTCCCGACAATGAAGCCGCCAAAACTTCTTCGTTTATTTTACCCAAAAAACCATTCGAAAACACATTTTTTACATCTAAGTCCCTTCCTCTTCTTCACCTTCTTTATCCTCCTTCAAGCCTCCTTAATCCATGCTGAAATCCCATTAGAGTACATCAAACACTGTAACGACGTCGTTCCGGTATCTCCGGCGGAGCCTACCACTCTTTTTCCCAGCCCCACCACCGTTTCTAACAACCTCGACTTTAGAATTGGGTATTTCAGTGGCGGAGACTCCATTTTTTTCCAATCAAATACCGCCGTCGATGTGCCCAAAGCAGCTACGTTTAGTGCTCAGTTTTCTCACGACATCTTTGTTAGTAATAAAACCCGAGTTTATAAAGTTCAAGGAAAGCTCGTTTTACAAATTCCTAAATCATTTTCCCTTCCTTCTCCAAATGGCGGTATCTTATACCCCCGACGAGGCTTACGGCGGCAGTTCCGGATCAGGGGACCGAAAATCCCAGTCATCGGAAGGGGAGCGCCAAGTTTTTCGCTTGGTGGGTTTTGGTCGGAATCGACTGGGAGGCTTTGTATGATTGGATCAGGGATAAGCAATGGCAATGCAGGTAAATTCAGGACTTTTAATGTTGTTCTTAAGCTTAATTACTCGAATAATTTCAATGTTTCTGGTACTTTAATCTCTGGGATTCTTCAAAGTTTGGATTCTGAACATAGTTCGAGTTACTTTGAGCCTGTTCCCATATTGGGCATTAGAAACTCCGAGAATTATGAGTTTAGTTTGGTTGATAATGGAAAGGATGGTTCTTGTTTAAATGAGGGAGAAAATTTGGATGTTAATAAAGCAAATGGGGGATTTTGTTCAGTGATTGTTCAACGTAAGATTAGGTTTGAATTGGATTATGGAAATTGCGATCAAGTTAATTGCAGTTTTGTCATTAAAGATGTTAAATTTGTTCCTAGTTTCATGTTCTTTAAGCATATTAAGTGTGTGGATAAAGGGAAAATGCAGGTTTTGTTGGGTTTTCGGAACTCGAGTTCGACCCGTAATTATTTCCCTTTCGATCCTAACACGACATTGATCGGTGAGGGAGCATGGGATGAGAAGAAGAATAGTTTTTGCGGTGTTGCTTGTCGAATTTTGAAATTTGGGAATTCTTTGAATGGAACATTGATTGGGGATTGTTCGATTAAGTTTAGCTTGAGATACCCCAAGGTTTTGTCATTGAGAAATAGGGATTCGATTGTGGGGAAAATTTGGAGTGATAAAAACAAGGAGGATCCGAGTTACTTTGATATGATTCGGTTCAGGAGTGTTTGGGAAGTATCACCTGGGTTAAAGAATGTTCCGGGTTTAAGATACGAGTATACCGAGGTGGACAGTGCTAGAAGAGTTTATGCAAGTAAGCATGTTGCCGAACACAAGGGAAAGACATACCCTAATGCTGATTCGATAGATATGAGATTTGATATGTCGGTGATAGATAGTAAAGGAGAATCGGCATGGGGTATTGCGAACCCAATGTTTGTGGGTGCTCAGCCTTACAAGTATCAGTCTTACAGTCTTTTACCGATATCTTTTGAGTCAGCAATTCCGAGCAATAATGATAGCAGGCTATTGAATATCAGCTATCAGATTAGCTACACGTATTATTCGAGTAACATACCTGTTTTGGCCCAAGGATTTGAAATTTCTGCTGAGGGTGTATATGATAGACATACCGGTGTTCTATGCATGGTTGGATGTAAACACGTAAGATACAAGAATCATAGTTCGATAAAAACTGATTCATTGGACTGTGACATTTTGGTTACTATCCATTTTTCTCCTATAAATGTTGCAGAAAAGTATCGTGTTAAGGGGACAATTGAAAGCACACGGATCAAGTCGGACCCTCTTTATTTTGGACCAATTAATTTTTCCTCGAGATCGTTCTATGCTGGACAGGCTAAAGAATCCATTTGGCGAATGGATCTGGAGATTACCATGGTTTTAGTTTCCAATACACTCGCATGTCTTTTTGTTGGAATGCAGCTTTTTCATGTGAAGAAACACCCGGAAGTGCTTCCGTTTATCTCTGTCTTGATGCTCGTTGTTCTTACTTTGGGGCACATGATTCCTCTATTGTTGAACTTCGAGGCCTTGTTCGTAAAAAACAGTAATCAACAAAATGCTTTTCTCGAAAGTGGTGGATGGCTCGAAGTAAACGAGATAATAGTAAGGGCAGTAACAATGGTAGCTTTCCTTTTGCAGTTTCGTCTTCTCCAACTCACTTGGTCCGTACGGCAAGGTGATGATAGCCAAAAGGGCTTTTGGGACGCAGAGAAAAAAGCATTATACGTATCCCTAGCTTTATACCTAATTGGTGGGTTGATAGCTTGGTTCGTGCACCGATGGAAAAACTCCCACCAGACCCCGTTTCTACAACCTCATCACAAACGGCTCCGAATGGTTCCATACCAAAACCGTTTCTACCATCAAACTTCTTTCTGGACCGACTTTAAATCTTACGGCGGTTTGATTCTCGATGGGTTTTTGCTTCCACAGATTTTGTTCAACATCTTCTCCAAATCAAATGAAACAGCTCTTGCTGCTTCGTTTTACATCGGAACAACCCTGGTCTGTCTATTGCCTCACGCATATGATCTTTACAGAGCTCACAGTTCCTCAGGATATCTCGACTTATCGTACATATACGCAAACCACAAAATGGATTTTTATTCTACTGCCTGGGATATCATCATACCTTGTGGTGGTCTGCTCTTCGCCATCTTTGTTTTCTTGCAGCAGCGATACGGAGGTCAGTATTTACTACCTAAACGGTTTCGGAAAGATGCTGTATACGAAAAAGTATCTGTAGATAACAGTGAGGAATTACAAGGGGAAACTGTTCAGAAAAACTTTTATAGCTTGTGATGCAAGTAATGGTGGAAACATTTTTTTTCCAGATCAAATATAGTAAACGCTTTTCGATCATCCTGTTCTATAGCTACGGGCTTTATGTTCTTTGTTCTTTTTTCCCTATGGATTCTTTTGCTTCTCAGTTCTGGTATGTTTATCATAGGGTGATACTGAAATAAATGTTGAAATCAATATGTTTTTGCATGGTAGCCAAATTTTGCAAAGCCAACTTATGTATCCTCTAGTTTTATATGAATGCAAAGCTAGAGTCTAGATTGAATCAATTCTAGTTTTAGAAGCTCAGGTTCATTTCAGTTTGGGTAATTCTCAAGTTCAGTCATTTTCGGTATTTAGTTCTTTCAGATTTGGGTCATTTTAAATTTGGATTGTTTAAGTTCAGCCTTCTTAGGGTTCAAGACTCAGGTTTTTGGAGTTCGGTTATTATAAGTTTTAGTCATTTCAGTTTCGAGTAATTTGGGATTTAGGTCATTTTTGCGTTTTAGTCACAATTTGGGATGGTAAAAATGTTTTCAAGTTCAAACAAGTTAATTACTTGAACAAAAAGCAAGCTGTAGGAAACAAATCATAAACCCAAATTAACAGTTAAAGGAGACGTTGATTTAGTAAAATAAGTAATCTCAAAGACGAACCTTTTGCTACCCCATAGGTTTAGGCAAAACTCGAATCAATGGTCAGGATTCAGGAATCTGTGTAATGTTTTTATGCAAGGTAAAGAATCCTATGTTCATATGAACTACCCAAAAACAAACATATTGATTATGTCTGGTTTCTCACATTATTAACAGCTATGGCTTCAAAAACAGATTCAAGAAAGATACACATGATCGCTATACATATGAGCAGTCATATTCAATGACTTAAGCATTGCTTCCCCTCTTTTGTTGAACACAAATGTGGACATACCACCATTGTTCACATCGATTGACCGAAACCTGAAGCATGAATGAAAAACAACTGTTAGAGAAAGCTGCTGAAAGTCGAGCAGCAATGCAACGGTATTTGTTTCTATTGTTACAATTGCAGCAAATAGTTAGAGTTCAAACAAGATCTCTAAAAGCTCATTGGCAAGAAATGGAAATTATAAGTACATGAAGAACATACAGTTTTCATTGGCAAGAACATACAGTTCACCAATGGTAATAGTTATAATTATATGTTAAGAAAATGACATACCTCTCAGGGGGTAGCCCTAAAGCTGTGCAGATAAGTGCCCTTACAATTGATTTGTGAGTGACAACTAAAAAACTTTCACCCTGATAAATGATGAACACCATTACTCATCGATCAAATTTATTTGGGATGCAAAAGATATAGCGATTACAGGAAAAGAAGTTAATGGAAAAGAGAGTATACCGGCGTGAACAAGATTTCCCTCCAAGCATCTCTAGCTGTTGCCCATAGTCTCCGAAGAGGGTAAACACCATTGACGTAGAAATTCGCCGGATCCTCTCTCCATGTTATGTACTCCTTTGGATATATCACCTTAGCATCCACTGCCTCCAAATTCTGAAGATCATTTAGTCTAATACTTGCAGAATGTTTTTGCATTATTCTAAAGCAGAAATTAGCTATTTAAGTTAACCGAGTTTCAAAACTGGCTAGATGATAACTTCTACATAGACCAAGCTAGTAATGTACTTAAGACAAGTTCTACATACATACTTATACGTGTATATATATGAATGAAACAGACCATTTTTCATGCCTTCAAGGAAAAAGAGATGGGCTTCCTTCAGTGAATCGAGGAAAACCAATGGCTCTTCCCTCCCTTGCCATAACACTAAAGCAGTGGTCTGCATTAAAGAAAGATGGTTCAAAAATACAAAAAGAATCCTATACATCTAACCTTAAAATGTCGGTAGTCATACCTTAGCACGGGATATCGGACTCGAAAAACACTGATCAAAGTGCATATTTGCAAGGGCATGCCTACACCTTTCAGCTTGTTTCACTCCGGCTTCTGTTAGCACAGATAAGTTTGAGCTGCCCTGCAACACAAAGATAGCAAAGTCAGCAGTTCATAATTTCGGGGATTTGGAGACAAATGGAAGAACCAACTTCTATGTCGCTCCGTTCTTCATTATGCTTAAACCCTGCACCTGTATCTGAAATATATTCAAACATGGGTACGAGAATACGACTTTTTAAGAAAAATATCCTTTGAACACACAACCATATCAAACACTTACACACAAATCCAAGCAACATGGTCTAATTTCATATATGTTCACAAATCACAATGAAAGCCAACTCAAAACTCCTTAAAATTTGATGTTTTTCATCATTCATATATTCAAACATAGGTACGAAAATACGACTCTTTAAGAAAAATACCCTTTGAACAAACAACCATATCAAACACTTCGAATCCAAGCAACATAGTCTAGCTTCATATATGTTCACAATTATGGCAAACTCAAAAAAAAAAAAAAAACTCCTTAAAATTAGATGTATATCTTGTAATAGAAACTAATTAACAAGAACCAGAGGCAACAAACCTGAACTCTACCCTCTTCATTCCAAGTGCTAAGGCCATGCCTTACAAGAATTACCTTCTTTGGAGAAGATAAGGACTCACGAGTAATCGATATGGTACCTCTTTCAAAATCATAAGCAGTACCAGTCAAGGCATAATCATTTTCAAGTTTATCTGTATCAGCAACACCATAAAAATCAATTTTTAAGTAGCAAAAAGAAAAAAAAAAAAAGTAAATGAAAACTGGAGAAAGCATGGGAACTTACCAGCAGTTACAGGCCCTTCTGCACTGGAACTTGAGCATCGAATTCTTGGAGTTGAACGACATAGATTATAGCGGTTAGTAGCTAGTTTAGCATCTTTGGAGGCTAAATTTGTAAAGAAAGGGATGGTTATGGACAGAGCTTCACAAACCATGTTCTTCTTCAAAGATGGGGCGACAAATGATTATGATTTCTATGATTGTTCGATATACATTAGACCATATGAACAATTGCTGGTGGGTTTTCAGGAATTTTCTATTATCGAATCTTTGATTATTAGGAGCTTGGGGCACTGTATCTAGCTTTGAATGGTGGGGGTTTGTTTTCATGTGATACGGTGAGGCATTGGGTAAGCGATTCTTATCCTTGTGTTTTTTTTATTTCTTTGGTTAATTACATTTTACATCCCTAAAGTATGCTCATATTTTAAACTGATCCCTTAATTTTAAAATATTCTTATTGAATTTTGAAAGTATTAATCAATTCATCCGTTAGATTGTGACAAGAAACATTCAAAGTACATAAATTAAATTATAAATACATATAGATCGATCTCATAAATTATTTCTAATCCATATGTTTTCAAAATATACCACGATTTTTTATACAATTTTAAGGTAAGAGATAGAAGTAAACACGATTTGAACCTTGCCAAACGAGTAACGGAGAAAAACTTTAATCACCACTCCATATAAGTCAAGACACACCATGTTAGTTTTAAACTATCATTTAACACCTAAACTGACAATTAGACTAACAAAAAATCTAATTAATATAATATTAGTACTTTGAAATTTTAATTAAAATATTTTAAAATTTAGGACTAAATTAAAATTTTGACAATAAGTTAGAGATATTTAACGTAATTTTCTTTTTTTACAAAATATCAGTATTTATTCATAAGCTCGGAATGAGAGATTCGGTTATGCCATTTTGCTGATGCTGATGTAATGTAAGTTTATGTTGCCTTACAATTACCACCAAATTTTGAGTTTGGCAACTCAAGCTGATAACGTTTACAAAACAGTGCATTCCGAAACGACCCCTCCAATGCTTTGCATTATGATATTCGAATCAAAACTCCAATCAATTTATTTTAGTCATAAAATATTAAAAGAATTTAAAATATTTAAATATAATAAAATCATAACCTAAAATAATCTAAATTTAAAATGATCAAATAAATAATTCAAAATGATAAACTCAAATAAATCCACTTAAAAAATTTAAATAATATGAAGCATTTAAAATAACACTAAAATTTTAAAACACATATTAACCCTATTTAAACCAACTCAATCCACGCAATTGATTATAGGTGTACTAATATTGGTCTAATCTGTCCATCATTTGACTGCATATGTGCTTCTACAAAAACCCACTCTTCAATGCAAAGAGTGGATAGGTTCTAAAGAAATTAATGCTGATAATGTTTAGCAGATAACAGTAAGACCCTACCTCGTCAACTCTAGCAGTTTTCACTAGCAAAATAATCAAGGCAAAGAATTTTCATCCCAAAACTGGCATTTCCAACTACAACCGCTGTTTTTAACTTTGTTCTTTTGATGCTGTATCAAAGTAGAAATGCATGGAATTTTTAATTGCTGTAAAAGTATAAACTAAGACTTTACCGAAGGATGAAAAGGATTATATATCTCAGTAAGATGTCTCCATCTTTTTCATTGTAAACAAATCTTCAATCTTCAGGTGGGAAGTCTTCATCCGAACCATTGTCGAGGAAAGACCCAAGAGTTTTCCTCAAAATGCTGAAAGTTCTGTCATCCTGCATTTGCATAACGTATAAAAATGGATGTTTAAAGCTTTTTCAAGTCAATAAATTTGCCAGTTTCATTGTTTAATAACCTGTTTCTTTTTCTTCAATGACTCCTCCAACTGAGCAATTTTATCAGCATAGAATTTCTCTTGCTCGGTTATCAAGCTCTTCTCTTTCTTCCCTAATGTACCAACCAATACCAAAATTAGTATAAATTATACTTCATTAAAATCGAGGAACAGCATTTTTTTTATTTATAGCTTACTCAATTGTTCATATCGCACAAACAGCCTTTCTTTGTCTTCCTCAAATCTGGAAATAGTATCTGTGGAATAGCATTGATAAATCAGAATACAATCAAAAGTCTAAATTCGCATAGAAATAAAGTTTTTCAGTTTATCGTTTTAAAATCATGGTTTTTTGGATCATAAACTTCAAATTCTGAAAAGTTTAGTTTATGTTAATTATGGTTTTTGCTCTCTTTTTTTATCCAAAAGATTCGATCCAATACCTTATTTAAAAGACAAAACATCAAATTCTTTATCGCTCGACCCAACAAGCGTTCATAATTATTGAGTTATCACTTAAGGAAAGAAATGAATAGGCAAAAAGAGCTTTAATTATCAGAAAAGGTTCCATTTGACTATTTGAGTATTCAACGCTGATGATATACATACATGTTTAAGAGTAAAGCTATATCAGTACTACGAACAGGGGCGTAGCTAGGGGGGGGGCTGGCATGGGCCCCGGCCCCCCCTCAAATGTAAAATTACTATTTTGGCCCTTAGAATTTTTTAAAAATTTTAAATTAGTAAGGTAAAATTGCACTTTGGCCCCCCTAAAATTTGAAAAATTCAATTTAATCCTTTACAAATTATTTAGATATAAACTATAAAAAATTAAAATTTTATCCGGCCCCCCTAAAAAATTCTTCTGGCTTCGCCCCTAACTACGAAGCCAAGGCATGAATTTAAAAATTGAAGAACTTCATTTATTACACTAAAATTTAAAACATATCAATCATAAAGACTGCTAATCAAGTTTCCAAAGAAATAAGCCAAAAACTAGTTTCAGAATGCTTATTATCATATCAGCAGCAGTTTAAAGTTTAAATAAACAACTTTCCTATCGTAGGATACTGACAGATGTATTACTACAAAATATTCTAATAGATCTTCAAAAACTACCTTTCAAAGACTGCAGGTGGATAGTTTTTTCTTTGCAGAATTTATCGTAAACCTCTTGAAACTTTGCAGTCTCACTCTTCAAGCAATTTTCACACTGCAAAACAAATCAATTACATTACCATCTCAAGCTTTTAAGCCATTTGTTAAATCCAATTAACAAATTCACTTTCATTGACCGGTTTCATGGATGAGCCCTGAGATCTTTATTAAGTAAATACCTCTTTTGAGCTCTTTGTAAGTGCCTTGGCAAATGTTTGTCTAGAGTAAAAAGAAACAAACAACAATTAATTACTATATCTAGATCAGAAAATATATGCTTAAATTTTGGCTCAAGGTTGGATTATAAGTAGGCTAATCTAGTTTACCTTTCCTTCTCAAATTTTGACTTCAGATCATCAAGCTTAGACCTTATCTCAGCAGCCACACTGTCAACGCAATATACAAGAGGCTAAATAATGGCAGAATTTGATAAGAATTTAAAAAAAAAAAAAAAAACGGTTAAACAAACAGATATAACTGTTTTGTTACTTCATTTGCTCAAATTAAAGTTAGTCAAGCATCAGTTTCTGAAACCATTAGCATAGACGTAATGATCTTCACGAATCAGAGAAGGAATTGATAGAAAATAGAATAATAACACATGCATCATTCATTCAAATCTGAATACAGTAAAAGTTCAATGATGGAGTTCAAATTAAGAAATTACTACTTGTTAACTCGTACAAAATTCCTTGAACTGACCAACCAAAATCATGCATCAAATCGCATAAAAGTAAAAGAACACCTGCAATCAATATGAAAATTGCAAAAAAAAAAAAAAAAAAACAGCTTCATCTTTGAAATTGAGGAGGAGGTGGTGGTGAGGAAACCGCAAAGAAATCACAGCTCTAATGTAAAATTCTCATTGACAATAAAATTCAAACAAATATCGTTTTTAAAAGAAAAAAAAAAGTGAAATCAAATTTTAATTTTACCTGGAAATTGTCTCTTCGTTCTTCTTTTTCCCGTCCTTTTGTGCTTTTTCTTTGATCAGTTGCAGAGCCGACATGATCCCTTTGAGATCACTGAAATTTCATCAACAAACAAAATGCTTATCAAATTAAAGCACATACACACATACAAAGAAAACATAGAAGAAAAGTAGTCGTGAAGAATGACTTGGAAAGATCAGGATCAGGATCGAAATCATCAATAAGTCGGGTTTTCGGATCCGATTTTCCGAGCAAGGACTCTGATCCACGCTTTTTGTTTCTTGCCTTGCTCGTTGACATTGTTTTGATTTCCTTTCTTTTTTACAAAAATTTGGAGTTCAAAATGGAGAAAAAGGAGAGCGAGAGACGTTTCTTTTCTCTGTGTGAGTTAGAGAGTGTTTTTTTTTCTAATTTTTCGAAGCTTTCGGAGAAGGAAGAGGATTGGCCGTTTTTGGATATAAGAAATGCCGTTTTTTGTTACGCGCTCAATTGGCGCTCTTTTTCTTTCAATTCAAATATTCAAATAGCTTATTATCGTTTGATCAAAATTTGCAAATTTTATTTCCAATTGAATTTTTTTTTTTTTACTTTAATATTGAGAACTTTTTTTATTATTTTCCAACTTAGATTTCTACAAATTTTATTTATTAAATTTTTTTTTTTGGAAGTATCTTGACACTTATAAATGTTAAGTTTAATATAGGAGAAATTTTTTTAAAATAAAAAAAAAGAGATAAATAAAGAAAATGTCATTTAATAAGTTGAATTTAAGATGGACGCCCATGATTGTTAAGTTTCATTTTATTTATTTAAGTTTGAATTTAGATCTTTTTCTCTCATTCATATCGAGTTTAACTCAATATATTGTTGACTTTTTTTTCTTAATTTTCGTCAACGTCAATGAAAGCTTGAAAAAATTATTGAAAACTTTTTTTTAAATATTAATTTCATTATAAGTTGTTATCATATCTGCTCTTTTTGATATAATGTCAAAAATCACTTATAACCCCTAATGCGTTAGAATCGTAAAATAAATCTGAAATAAAGTTTAATAAACCACTATAACCCTAATATATAACTTTTGCACCTTAACCCTCATTTTTAATCAGCCCATCATGAATTAGAAATTAGTTACTAAAGTTTTTACACATATTCGACCCATACTTTATTTAATAACTAAAACTCAATATACTTTAACCAAATCAGATTACTTTTATTTTGAGCTAACATTTTATAATAGTAAATAATAATATGTAATTACTATTATTATATGTGTGATGTTTAAATTTTTCAACATAATATGCTTCAGCGCACTCAAACTCATATTATCTTGCACTGACAATAATATTGATGTCAATCGAGTTAAGACTTAATCGATAAAATTGTTGAAAAATCATTCAATAATATTTTTTTCATCTTCTCTTTTCATGGGAGGGGGATTGATAGTATATTAACCATAGCATATCTTACAAACAGATTTGATGAAAAGAAAAAAGGTAGCAATGGCCCCACCATAGCACCATCCTTTTGCTGTCTTCTAGTGGGCAGAAATCGTCTCTTTTTATTACATAAAATAAAATCAATATCTGAGTCGTCCGATTCATTTAGCAGCATCATTGATTATTGATCAACGGTGATCCCATTCGTAAACTTAGGCAATCATATACTTGGTGAAACAGTTGAAAAGCACCGGTTTTTCTATTTACTTATCCTTTTTCCAGAAATCGGATTTAATTTAAAAAATTAATCGATTTTAAATGCGGCTGAGCGTTGAGGGAACAAAATAATGCAACGTTCCTAATAATTTCAGAAACTATTATATGATAATGTTCCCAAAAGCGGTGGATTATTATCATTCGGTCACTAAAATAAATAAAAATTTGAAAATTAAATATATTTTAGTAAAGTTTTAAGAATTGATCGAATTGGTCAGATCATCGGTTCTTATAGTTCGATTAAATGAATCATTAAAAAATATAAAAATAACAATATTTAAAAAAATTCAATCGATTTTTTAATCTAATTATATTGACCTGTATTGGTTCACAGGACAATTGATCTGATGCCTCTCTCCGGATTGATATCCTTGTCGGTTCGATTGGTTCAAATAAATATGACTCTAAATCTCTACATTTCATATATCTGAAAATTAGTCTTCTAATTTTTATTTTCAATAATTTAATCTCTCAACTTTATATATTTAAAAATATGCTTTCAAATTATATATAACCACGTAATATTATAATTGAAAAGTTGACGATATTAATTATTTGAACTAATTAATAAAATTATAAAAATATAAAAACTAAATTATATTTAAAAATTAAAGTATAAAATTAAATCTTAAATTTAAGCATATTAAAAAATCAAAATCGAAAATTAAACATTTTTCAAAAAATGGAAAATAAAGTGGTGGGTGCATGCCACGTGTCTTGGAAGAGGACCTTCTTTTATTTTTTTATTTTTTTAAAAATAATAAAATTTAAATTAGGGTAAATTACACCAACAGTCACCCAACTTTGGGGTAACTGACAAAACAGTCACCTATGTTTCATTTCAGTCACTCAACTTTCGAAAAGTTACAAAACAGTCACTAATTAACAGTTATCGTTAGGTGTTAACGGAATTGCTGACGTGGCAAGTCAACCAGCTGACATGGCAAGTCAACCAGCCACGTTGGTGAAGCAGCTCCTTCTTTTTCTTCTTCTTCTTTGTTACTTGCCCATCCCTTTCCCCTTACAGACCACCATATACCCCAACTTCTTCAAAAGACCAGAATCATCATCGACCCATCCAAATATATAAATAAAAAAATAAAAAAAGAAGTTGTGTTTTAGTGACTGTTTAACTTCTAATGACTGTTTTAATACTTTGCTCGATGTCTGCTTGTTGTATTAGTCTCAATTATAGTTGTGTTTTAGTTGATAGTAAAGTCTCTGCTTTTAGCCATAAAAATGTTTCCTTTGGAGGTAGAAAGATTGGGAAGTTTAAGGTTTTTTCAGATGGATATATGGTGACTTGGAAGAAACGGAGAAAACAGCAATTGAGTTTCTACGTGATGAAAAATTCATGTGAAATGGTGTTGGCAAATGGGAAGTACAGAAATAGCTTGTCTTCCGATGAAGTTTCAAGGGTTCTCAAGTCGATTTCGGACCCAAAATCTACTTTTTCTTACTTTGAGTCATTCAGAGTTGCCCAATGTTGTTCACACCACGTAAACTTGTAATCATATGCTTGAAGTCTTGAGAGTTCATAGAATGGTGGGAGAAATGCGTTTTGTATTTGAATTCATGCAAAAGCAAATCATCGGAGGGATTTGAATACATACTTGATTGTTTTTAAGGGCTTGATATCAAAGATGGGCTTCTGCAAGCACCATTCTGACTTGAAAGAATGAGGATGCAGGATTGTTTTGAACGCATATTCATATAATGGATTGATCCATTTGCTACTTTAATCTGGGTTAGTAAGGGAGGCTCTACATATTTATAGAAGAATGGTCTCCAAAGTCTAAAGCCTAGTCTTAAAACTTACTCACTCTCATGGTAGCTTTTGGGAAGAGAAGAGATATTGGAATGGTTATGGATTTGCTAGAAGAGATGGAATCTCTGGGATTGAGGCCAAACGTTTACACTTTTACAATATGCATTAGAGTGCTTGGTAGAAATGGGAAAATTGATGAGGCATTTGGGATTTTGAAGAGAATGGATGATCCGGGGTGTGGACTGATGTTGTTACTTATACTGTTCTCACTGATGCTCTTTGTAATACAGGAGACTTGATCAAGCCAAGGAAATATTCCTAAAGATGAAAGCTAGCGACCATAAACTGTGAGAGTAACCTACATTACTTTGTTGGACAAGTTTAGTGACTCTAGGGACGTGGACTTGGTGAAAGAATTTTGGAATGAAATGAAAGCTGATGGTTATGCTCCTGATGATGCTTTCTACAAAGTTGGAAATTTAGATGAAGCTTTTGATATGTTGGAGGTCATGAGGGAGCAAGGGGTCTCCCCCAATCTTCATACTTACAACACATTAATCTGTGGACTATTGAGGCTAAATAGGGTTGGTGAGGCTTTGGAACTTTTTATTAATCTTAAGCAGGGAGGTAACGAAGAAGTTGGGGTATATGGTGGTCTGTAAGGGGAAAGGGATGGGCAAGTAAAGAAGAAAAAGAAGAAGAAGAAGAAGAAGGAGCTGCTTCACCAACGTGGCTGGTTGACTTGCCGCGTCAGCTGGTTAACTTGCCACGCCAAGCAATTCCGCGAAACCCAAACGATAGAATCGTAATTAGTGACCGCTTTTGTAACTTTTCGAAAGTTGAGTGACCGAAATGAAACCTACGTGACTGTTTTGTCAGTTACCCCAAAGTTGGGTGACTGTTGGTGTAATTTACCCTTTAAATTAATGTGTGTTTGGCATTATTGGTAAATGTTAAGAATTTGAATTTTTAAGTATTTAACTTCGAGTTTTTTCTTGGTTAAAATTCGTATGTATATAACTGTTACGTGTCGATCTTCAATTTCATCATACATAATTGTCATGTGTGAATTTAATTAAATTATTCTCTAATTCTTTATCTGTATTTATTTTATATTGATTTAATTCTATCATATAATTAATTGGATATATACTTATAATAATACTATATTTGTATTTCTCTAACTCTCATAAATAATAAAATTCAAAATAAACCAAAATAAAAATGTCTGATATCAGTTTCAAAGATGGAAAATTATTAAATTTATTCCCACTTAAATCTTGCATTAGTTTAAAATTGGAATAAGGAATGATAAATCTCACTAAAAAAATTAAATTCGTTTTTTACTATATATTATTACAACATTATTATTTAAATCCATATTAAATACTATCTATCACATATCTTAATAAAAACACAATTTCAAATTTTCTATATTTTTTTTATTTTTCGAATATTCAAATATGTAAAAAATTGAATTTGAATATATTAAAATTCTTTATATATATATATAAAAAGATTATAAACATTTTGTAATTAATGAATTCAGATATCTGAGTCTGCATCTATTATCCGAATAAGCAACATAAATTCGAATAATTAATGTTCGAGGTATCTATCCATATCCACTCTGAAACTACAACGAATAATGATTTTAAAATCCAATCTAATAGGCTTAACGCATACTTTAGTACTTGAAGTATATTGTTTTTCCCATTTTGGTCTTTAAAGTGTTTTTTTTACCCACTCCTGTCTCTAATGTTAAAAGATATTCCCAATTCAATCATTTGGATGTTAAAAGAAGTGGCTGGAATATTCAGCCAATCATATGCTGCTATAAAAAAAATACAAAAAATTTAAAAATAAACTAAAAATTCTAATATTTTTATAATTTTATAAATAATTTCAACGCAAGATTCCTAGAATTTCAATATAAAGTTTATTAAAGAAATTTTTTTGAATAATTTTATTATAATTTTTAATCATATTTATTCTTTTTTATATAATATTTAAAACTATTTATAATTCTTTTTTAATTTATAAATAAAAAAATAATACATTTTAACATATTCAAACTTACGTTTCTTTTGACGATAATATTTATGTAAATGAAGCTTAGACTCATAAGATAGTTTTCTCTTGGAATATATCCCAATTTCAATCAAATCAAAACGGAAAGAATTAAATAAAATGACGACGTCCTTCCACGTGGAAAATTCACATAGGATGGC
The DNA here is from genome assembly GCA_025698515.1 of Gossypium sturtianum. Classification (NCBI taxonomy): domain Eukaryota; kingdom Viridiplantae; phylum Streptophyta; class Magnoliopsida; order Malvales; family Malvaceae; genus Gossypium; species Gossypium sturtianum. Next base: position 2,154,981 of record CM046952.1, on the reverse strand, counting down.
TTCACTTCATCTGATGGTGAAGCAAATTGTATAAAAAAGAGACAATAAAGAAATGCAGGATTAGAAATGTCAAAAAATCAGAGAAAAAAGAAAGAAAGATTTGCTACACTGTATTCCATTCCAGATCTCTTTATCCTTTATCATTATTATTTCTTTTTCCCTTTTTCTTTTTCATATAAAAACTGCCATTGAATCGAGGCCGAGTGGATCCTTTATTTTATAAATCGCCTTCTTTGTTTTCTTTGTAAGCGGGACGATAAATACAAACTCAAGAATTTGTCGGATTTTCGGCTCTTGTTATAGGTACGTAATTGTTTTACTTGTCGTATTTATTTTTAATTTTGATTAATACTAAGATCGCTCCATTTGTATCTTTTGATCGAATAAAGTTTGGGTCCTTTTGGAGGGTTTTGTTTTTGGAACTTGAATTGAAATGTAGAAAAATATTGAAATTAATCTTTCTCAGGAATTTTTTTTCTTGTATATTGAGAATTTAAAGAAGTTATAGAAATAAATTAATTGTTCCCAAAACCCTAATTTGTGATTGGTAACTTTGATTAAAAACAATTATGAACAAATAGGAAATTAAGAACTCAGTGATATACTTTCCAAAACATCGATTCGATTTTGTAACGAGAGAATTTTGTTCTTGGATCTACTTTTGATCGGCCATGTAATGTACTGTCGTTGGTGGATTCTTGGAAGCTTCGTTTTAATAATTATATGGCTTTCAATGTTTTCATGTTTCACCTAATTTTAACATAACAATGTAAAAACATAGAAAGTTGCAGTTTGTTCTTTGTCCTTCAGTTCTTCTAATGTGATAGGGAAACCCTAAGTTAGAAAACTAGGTGTTGTAATCTATCAGCTTTTACTAAGACCCAAAGTTACCGTGAGGGCAATGTTTTCGTTATAGGGACCTCGAGGGTGATTGATGGATATACGTATGCGTCTTACATTTTCTTGTAATATAATTGAAATACATGAATGTAAGTTGTGGTCCCTTGAATTTGCTGTTCTTTTACTTTTTATCCATTTGGTAGAAGGGTGGTCAGACTTCCTATTTCATCCATTCAGAATAGTGTAAAAAGCCCAGATAATGCAAAGAAAATTACAAAGATGTGGACACGCGGCGTGACTCGTGTACCTCATGTTGATATACAATGATCAGTTTTTAACAGTAGAAATGGGTTTAATTTTTAACAGAAGGACCATTTTGCTCTTTTGATCTAATTTACAGGGACTAATTTGCCCTTTTATTTAAGTAGAAGGGGCAAAATCCCCCCTACTCCTAATATAAGGGTCTCCATGATACTTTTACCTAATCTATCAGCTTTTACTAGGACCCAAAGTTACTGTGAGGGCAATATTTTGTTTTCGGGATCTCGAGGGTGAATGATGGATATACGTATGCGACTGATATCTATACTCTATGTGTTGAATGGTTGTAAATTTTCTTATAAAATTTGAAATACATGAATGTAAGTTGTGGTCCCTTTAATTTGCTGTTCTTTTTATCCATTTGGTATAAGGGTAGTAAGACTTTTGGCCCTTCTCATGAGAAAAATGTGAATAAAGCTATATGAGTTGGGACCTTATCCGTTTGGTGTTTTCCCCTTATTTTGGCCCTTTATATGTCTTTCTGCATAAATAGCTGTTACTTCAGTGCTAGTCTTTTATGTCATTTTTTTTTCCTGGTCTTTATCTTTCTCAGGGTCTAGTTGCTCCATTGTTGCTCCTTTATTCAATATCTGGCATTTTCATGTGTTGATCCTCTTTCATTTTCTTTTTCTCAGAGATCAAGAGTGTCCTAGTGGTTAAATCTGAGTTTGTTCGAACTGATCCATGGATTTTGAGCAATATTATGCTCGGGAATGGAGGACCATCCGAGGTGCTTCAACACCCGAGACTTTGAATGGCAACTTCAACTGCAATATCTGCTTAGATTTTGCACATGAGCCGATTGTTACACTCTGCGGTCACCTTTACTGCTGGCCTTGCATCTATAAATGGCTTCATGTCCAGAGTGCCTCCCTTGCTTCAGACGAGCATCCGCAGTGCCCGGTTTGCAAAGCCGATATATCTCACACCACCATGGTTCCCCTTTACGGTCGTGGCCAATCTGAATCCGAACTTCAAGGCAAGGCACTTTATAGGGGTATGGTGATACCTCCAAGACCACCGGCGAGCAGTTCACATCCTCTCTTATCACCTACATCCCCGAACAGTCAGCAGCTTCCTTATCGCAACCCTTACCAAAACCAAAACTACAACCCCCATGCTTACTACGACCACGATTCATCCTCCCCGTTGCTAAACCTCAGAGGTTCCAGAGTGACCGGATTCCATCATCTGCTTGTTGGGATGTTTGGAGAGATGGCATATGCAAGGGTGTTCGGAAATTCGGAAAGCATATACGCATATCCGAACCCACACTTCCTAACGGGAAATGGTAATAACCCGAGGTTGAGAAGACATGAGATGCAGGCTGATAGGTCACTGAATAGAATTTCAATCTTCCTCTTCTGTTGTTTCCTTTTGTGCTTGATTGTATTTTAAGCTTCTTATTTTACTTGCCATTTTGTATAAATTGTAAAGAATTAAGATGTAAACTTGTGGTATAGCCCCCATAAGCTGATGAGATTATATTGTATGATTAATATAATATTAGATTTTATTTGAAAATTCTACCATTTCTTTTCCAATTGGCTGTACTAGTTCCCTTTTAATTTGCAACTTGTATGTTAGGTTGTCGGTATCTAAGGCATTTGTCTCACTTGCTAATAAGAACTTGTACAAAATAAAACAATTTCAAAGAAATCATAAATTCAAATTCAAATTAATTAGATTGAACAACTGTGCCTCAAAATTAAAACAATCTAAACTCAAAATAACCCAAATTTAAAAATTATCAAAATTTAACATAACTTCATCTATAATTATTTAAAACAAAATTATCTAAAAAATTTAATCTTAAATTGATTCAACTCAAAATTAAAGTAATCACTTAAAAATCTATAGGAATCATATATGTTAAAAGAAAATTTAGTAGTCATTTTCATCAAAGGTGGATATTTATTTCTTTTTGACAAATTACGGTAATGTGGGGAATATGAAGTCACAATCACCAATTCATTAAGACCCCTAAAGGGTGGTTCACAAGGATTTTATGATAAATAGGGTAGGTAAGTGATGGGATGTACATATATAGGGTTCACAGTGGAGCATTTAAAATAAAGGTGGATATTTTTTTTTCCCGACGAATGGTTTTCTGCTTGACGCATAGCGATTGGTTATTATGAAACTTGAGGAATTCTACAAATTGGACTGCGGTGAATTTTGAGTAGCATTCTTTTTTTTTTCTTTTGTCGGTTGTTACGGAAGCTTCGCAATTATTATATTTTTGCTAATAGTAATAATTGTGTGCTCAAGATCTTGTGGATATAGGTATTATTTGGGTAAAGAGTTACATGTCGAAGGATTCACGGGGACCTCAACCGAATATCTCGGTACTGGTGAAGTACGCATTACTTCCAAAGTCAAGATGGATTAAGATTAACACGGATGGTGTAATGTCGTTTAATGATGATAACGTTTTGATTGGTGGGGTATTTAGAGACGTAGATGGAAAATGGTTATGTGAATACTCAATAAAAGTGGGCAAGGAAACGGTAATTTATATTGAAGCTCGAGCTATTTTTGAAGGTTTATGCATCACATGAGAAAAATGTTATAGACAGTTGGAGGTCAAGTGCGATAATACACTTCTTGTGGAGACCTTACTAGCAAGTAGCGCTGCCAGCAGTAATCTGGCGAAGTTATGATTAATAAATTAATTACTCAAATGAAATTGGAAGATAAGAATTCGATACATTCCTAAATATCATAATATGGTTGCTGATAGAATGGTGAAATGCGTATATTATAATCCATTGGGCCTGAAACTTTCCGAGGATCCCTCGATTCTTATTCAATAAATTTTGGAGTTTGAAAGTGATATCCTTAACTAAATTATTTGATTATATTGTATTCGCTTAATATTACTATTTTCCTACCGGGAAAAAAACAAATGAAACAGAACCAAAGCTCCCCTTCCATCAACTTCATTGATCACATCAATGGCAAGCTCAAGCAATAAGAAAAGGGTCAATGTGCATGGACAACTGGTTAAGTGTCATAGCTCAAAGCCCACATGTTATTATTAAATATTGGTTTACCTACCAAATTGCAGCAAAAATATGGGCTTGAGCCTAGCAAAAGACTCTTTGGGAATGGCTTTATCTTAGGCAAAGCTTAGCATGAACAAAGCCCAATTGTAGCATATAAGGACCTCAATATCTATTGGATATGTACATATATGTTCTCCAATTTATTCACTTTGATCACATTTCATTCTCGTTTACCTATAAGTGTTAGGTTTATTACATTTTCAAAGACAACGTAAGTTTGAGTCTTGGAGACTATATTTTTAAGATGAGCAGTCATAAATTTCGAACATAAATTATAAACGGATATGAAAGATACAAAAAAAAAATTTCCTCCTTGTTTATGTTTATTTTTGGATTTACGTAGTACGAGATATAGCACATCGGGTAAAAAAAATTGTATTTTTTAAGTTAATGTAAAAATTATATGAAAAGTCTAAAAATTCATTGTTCTAGATTCAAAGGTTTTTATTAATATAAAAAGATAAAAATATCCTAATAATAATATAACATATTATATAAAATAATAGTTTTTTAATCATTTCTCAACTAAATTGATGTCTGATTGACTCGTGACACCAACTTAATCATAAGTTTTAAGTATAGAAAAATAAGTCAATAACAATATAGAACATAAACAGAGATGGTATTAGGAAGTGCACACCCGCACACACATATATAACACAACTAACAATGATAAAATTGCTTTTTTTTTATGGTCCCTTTACAAATTGCAAAATTATAAGTTAATATAATGGTAAAATTATATTTTAACCTTGTTAAAAAATTATAATTCAATTTTGGCCTCTAAAAAATTTCTTACTCTGTCCCTAAATACAAATATCTAAAATAAATAAATAAAGATTTGGATAATCAAAATGTTGTTAGATAAATAAAAAAATTAAATACCAAAATTTATATTATAAAATTATAAATTAATCATAAATTTACTATTTAATTCAAATATAGTAGACTTTCATATTTAAGCAGAGCAATGATAGGTGCAGTTCACTTAGACACCCACTTCACCAAAAAAAAAAAAAAAAAGAATGATTATTGATTAAGTATCAAGCAAAGCATGTGCTTAGTGTGATTATTATCATGTCTTTCTTTTCTTGTAACTAATCCATATTATAAATATATATTTTAGATTATACTAGACTCACCATACGTTTTGCTTAGCGGCGGTGTCAGCTTTTAGGTTGGCTAAATCCCCCTTTTTCCTCTCTCATCAACCATTTTTTTCTTTTTTCTTTTCATTCACTACACACGTCTTCTCTCTTTTTCATTTTACAGATATATTTTGTGGGTATCTTTGTTATCTTCACAAGTTGTGATGGACAGATGATGGTGCCTGTTGTTCGCTAAAACTCCACCAACCACCAGTAGTTTTTCTTGAAAAGTGGGTGGCTCTTCGTCAACTTCTTAATTTATTTTTTGGTTTGAGTGTATTTTAGAATAATAAATGATTTCACGTGTTAATTTGGACCCGTGTTGTCTTAAGTTTTATATGTTTTTTATTTGTTTTTCCATTGTTTAATAAGTTTTCAGTTTTATAGAAATTTTTGTTTGCTCTTGAAGCATGTTTTTTAGTATTGCTTATGCATGTAATTTTAGTTTTACAAGTGATTTTAAGGATGATTTTATTATCGTTCTCTCTAGTTTGGTGAATGTTCAATTCTTTTGTTGATTTTTGCTCGCCACTTTGGACCATCCAAGGCTGATTTCATTATCGTATCAAGTACTTGCAATCACTCCAGATATGTCGTGCTTGAGTTGTGACAAAGCCAATTGTCAACGTGTCATAATGTTCTATTGATGCTGAGGTTAAAGCCTTTGTTGTGTTGGTGAAGCTTGTCCTTCACCATCTACGACGAGTGTTTGCTATTTTTTTCTCTCTGAATTGTACGGTTCCATTCATTGAATGAATTAATGAAATTACCTTTAAAAAAAATCAATGTATTAGTTTAAAATTTAAGCTTAATGACAAATTTGGCCATTAATATTTACATGTTTTGTCAAAATGGCCCTAATTGTATTTCTGAGTATTTTTTTGGCCATCAACCTTTATTCTTTTCTTCAAATTGCTTTTTTTTTTTAATATTTGATGAAAGTACTGTAATAAGTTAACGGGATGATGTGAAATTTCATATGTAGAATTTTTTTAATGAGATGTAATTTATTACTTAGATAACCCAATAAAATAATTACATATGAAAAATAATAAAATAAATAAATAATTCATGAAATTAAAAAAATAACTCTTGATTTAAAAAAAATAAACGTAATTATCTAAAAAAAAATTTCAAAATGAATGCACACATTCAATATTTTCGGTTTGATTTATTAATTATTTTTTTGAAACCTCTCAATAAATAAACGTATGTATTCATTTTGAAACTTTTTTTTAAATAATTACATTAATTTTTTTAAATTAATAATTATTTTTTAATTTCATGTATAATTTATTTTATTAATTCCAATATTATTTTATATAGTAGAAATCAGCCTTGAAAAGGGGGATAATTGTGGGTTTTATTGGTTTAGTTGTGGATTCACGGGCATGCAATCTTGTTTGAATTCTATAGGTAAACACCTAACCCTATATTTTAACAGTCAAATCAAGTGTGCCCACCTTTCAAACTCCACTCCATTTTGTGTTCTTTTCATTTGAGATTTGGATAACGTGGCATTGAATTTTAAAAAGTTAAATTAAAATTTTCAAAAAATTCGAAGGATATAATTAAAGTTTTAATTATTTTTTTAAAACTTTTCAACTCTCAATTAGAATAAAGGTAAGGGTTTAATTAAAAAAAATTAATAAGCTTAGTGATAAATTTTAACTTTTTGAGGGGTGGAGAGAGAAGAGCTCCTTTGGCTTCAGGGTCTCCCTTCCTAAAATATTTTTTTATTAAGAGTATTTTATAATTTATAAAATTTTAAATTAGTAATGAGAAAATTATATTTTAACTCCTAAAATTATAAAAATATAAATTATTAAAATGATAAAAAATAAATAAAAAATAAAACCAAACTAATTATCTGACGCTTAAACAGATTTATCATCAAATAATAATTTTCTAGACCTTTAATCACATCTGTCACTTTCCTTACTCTAATTGAAAATGATGGATGATGTTATTAGATTTATTAATTAATAGGATTATTTAATTTCAAACTATTTTTTTTAACTAAAACAGATTGGGCTTTTATTTATAAAAGGAAAGAGACAAAAATAACATAAATCTTAAGGGTCTGGCCCAAACATAATATTAATCTGATGAAAAAATAAGGCCTGCTCTAATAAATAAAGAAATGGGACAACTCTTAAAAAATGAAAAGACTAAAATTAAATGCTACAACCGCCCTAGTGCCCAATCAGCAATCCAATCATCTGACATCTCCATCATTTCTATCATTTCATTCTTTAATGTATTGTGTCAATCGAGGGGTTTCTTTGAATTTGAATCTGTTTCACAACTTCTTTTGTATCCCTCTTTTCCATCTTCTCCTTTTTTGCTCTCTGTTAATCAGTCCGGCTCCCGCATGCTTTCGTTTCTCGCCTGGGTTTCGGCATAGTAGGGTACTCCTTCAATCAGGTAAAGCTCTTCTTTCTTCTTCAATGTTTCTGTCGCTATAATATGGGCTAAGGTATTTGCTGATATAGAAATGAAATCGAACCTTATCTTCTTGATTTTTGCTTTTATCTTGTGAATATCATTGATATATGCCCCGATCTGAGATTTATCCGGTAAAGAATTTCTGCATTTTTTGATTACTGTAAGTGAATCGCCTTCTACAATGATTTCTTCTTTCTGCATGTCAATCCCTACCTGTACTGCTTCCCGACAAGCAATGGCTTCGGCAGCGAAATCAGAAGCCACCTTCTCATGTATTGTGGATTTGGAGACGAGAATTTTCCCTTCGCTATCCCTGGCCACGATTCCTGTCGCCGATTGATGCTTCTCCGTATCATATGCTCCGTCAAAATTAATTTTCACAGCCTATTGAGGTGGGTGCTGCCATCTACTTACAGCCTTGGGTAGTTTTGTTAATTTGTTCTTCACACCGTCTAGTTCTTTTATGTAGTTCCTCACAAAATATGCAATCTTCTTACCCGTTTTGCTTGCTTTTTCATGTATCTGAGCATTCCTATCCCCCCAGATGGCCCATAAATCTCCACAAAAGGTTCTACATAGATCTAAAGGGAGAAGATCAAGAGTCTTGGTGAGCCACTGTCCAAAGTCTAAATTATTACCTTGTAGCAATTTAACATCTGGTAAATGTGACCACATTTCTATTGATATTGGGCATTCTCTGTACAGGTGGTTCATTGTCTCTGTTCCCAAACCACATCGAGGGCATGAGGCGTCTGCAATTAACTTTTTGTGTAATAAATTTACCATTGTGGGTAGATAGTTCCAGGAGGCTTTCCAAATAGTGATTTTGATCTTTGTAGGTAGATCAATGTTCCATAACTTTATGTAAAATTCATTGTAGATGTTTTGTACCGCGCAAGCTTTAGGATCAAGACTCTGTAATAGTTTATAGGTGCTCTTGACCGAAACCCCCCCGACGGTTCGCCCCTCCAGGCTAGAAGATCATCATGAGGAATCTTTGCTAAAGGAATGCGGATAATCTTTTCCGCCTCATCAGCTCCAAAGGTATACTCATCACTTCCCTATTCCATTCTCTTACTTGGCTATTAATAAGTTCAGCAACTTTACTTTCATTTGGACCTTCATAAGTAGATAATAATTTGGAATTAACAAGATCTGGAACCCACGCATCATTGCCAATAGAAATGCTCGTACCCGTTCCAACTTTCCAAATCAGCCCATTCTCCAAAATGCCTTTTGCAGCCCAAATACTACGCCATACATAAGAGTTTTTATTTCCCAACTGCGAATTGAGAAAATTACTATTTGGGAAATATTTTGCTTTGAACACCTGTGAAACTAATGAATTTGGGTTTTCTAAAAAACGCCATCCCTGCTTTGCCAGAATAGCTACATTAAATTAGGCCATATTTCGAAACCCCAAGCCACCTTCACTTTTTGAACGACATAAATGACTCCATTGGCACCAGTGAATACCTTTTCTTCCCTTTCCTTTTTGCCACCAAAACTTAGCGAAAATGCTCTCCATCATTCTGCATAAAGAATTCGGCAGAAGAAAACACGACATTGCAAAAATTGGTATAGCCTGTAGGACCGATTTGATGAAGACTTCCTTACCCCGTTGTGATAAAAACCTATTACTCCACCCTTCAATGCGCATGGAAATTCTATCAATGAGGTTTTGAAACGATTCTTTTTTCCTTCTACCAATCATATTAGGAAGTCCTAGATATCTCTCTGGATTTGTTACAATTCTGACTCCTAACATGGTTGACACCGCTTCTTTGTTCTCTTCAGTTGTATTCGGACTAAAAAAGACTGTGGACTTAGTAAAATTCACACATTGACCCGAACAAGTCTCATAAGCCTGTAAAATGTCCTTCAGAATTTTCGCTCCTCTGCTGGTTGCCTCTCCAAATAGAATGCAGTCATCTGCAAATAACAAATGTGAGATCTCTGGCCCACGCCTGCTTACTTTATCCCCTTTTATAAGTTCTTCTCTCTTAGCTGTTCTTATTAGAGATAAAGTCCCTCACTGCAAATCAGGAAAAGAAAATGGCTTAATGGGTCACCCTGCCTAAGTCCTCTAGTGGGGTGAAACAAACTTCCCCTCCTTCCATTGATGTTAACTGCATAAGCGACTGTAGTAACGCATCTTCTTAAAAGTTCCACCCAATCACAAGCAAATCCCATTTTTTTCATCACCTCTTCAACAAACCCCCATTCCACCCTGTCATAGGCTTTGCTCATATCAAGTTTGACTGCCATAACACCTTTCTTCTCTGTGCGCTTTTGACGAATCGTATGAAGAATTTCATATGCTAGAAGCACATTATCTGTAATAAGTCGCCCTGGGACAAAAGCACTTTGAACTCTATCAATCATTTATTAATGACATTCTGCAGTCGATTAGCTATAGCTTTAGCCACAACCTTATAAATAACTGTACACAAACTGATGGGCCTAAAGTTAACCAGTTTCGTAGGTTTTTGAATTTTTGGAATGAGCACAATATCTGTCTTATTGAAATCTTCAAGGTCATTTTTATCATTCAGAATTCTTAAACAGTAGTCAATAACATCTCGTCCTACAATATGCTCATACCTTTGGAAGAACAATGCTGGAAAACCATCAGCTCCGGGTGCTTTTGTGGGGCCCATCCCTTTCAAAGCTGCTTGAATTTCTTCTTTCCGAAAATGAGATAATAAAATTTCATTTTCTTCTTGCGTTATCGTTTTTCAATACCTTCTAATACCTTGCAAGGATTCGCCACTCCCTTTGACTTGAATAAATCCTGGAAAAATAATGAGGCCGCATCTATAATTTCTGATCCCTCCTCAATCTCCTTCCCCTCCTCCGTTTCCAGCTTTGAGATTGTGTTTGCTCGCCTCCGGACTAAGGCACACTTGTGAAAATATGCTGAATTTTTATCCCCAAGCTTTAACCAATTTGTTCTTGCTCGTTGTTCCCAATACATTTCATCTTTGTCAACTTTCATATTCAAATGTATTTTAGTGTCAATGATTTTCGCCATAGAGACATCGTTTCTTTCTCCTTCCAGCAGTAATTCCAGCTCCTTTGCTAATTTCCTTTTCAAACCCTCATTTTCTCTTTTATTTCTTCGTGCCCATTCTTTCAAACTAATATGCAATTTTCCTAATTTCTCCAATAACGTTCCTTCATTTGACTCCCAAGATTCTCGAATGACTTCTTCTACAGATTCTTCCATGGTCCACCATGCTTTAAAATAGAATCTTCTACTCCCTGTGAATGCCTTAGACTTATTTGTATTTAAAAGAAGAGGACAATAGTCTGATGTAGAGTAAGGGAGATGTTGAATAATACTCAATGGAAATAGCTTCAGCCATTTTTCATTTGCAACCCCCCTATCAAGTCTTTCTCTTATGTTCGTTTCTGGTAGATTTCCCCTTTCCCATGTAAACCAAACCCCCGAATACCTAATATCAACCAACTTGCAATCCTCCAACGTCTCCCTAAAGGCCTCAATTCTCTTATTATCCCTTTGTACTCCTCCACTTTTCTCAAAGGAATAAAGAATTTCGTTGAAATCCCCTTCAACAAGCCAAGGGTAGTCAGCCTCTTGATCGAGTCTTACGAGCGATTCCCGTCTTCGTGTTTTTATCTTTTAAGTAGGGAGAGCCATATAAACCAGTATACCTCCATTCCTCTTCAACATTATCCTCCTTAATAAGAGCATCAATGTGCCATTTAGAGAAGCTTCTCAAATTAACACTAATTTCTTCCTTCCATGCCAAACAAAGACCTCCCCTAGATCCCTCAGCTTCAACTTCAATTCCATTCAGAAAACCACATCTTCTCCTGACCTTCTCCATCTTATTCTTATCTAATTACGTCTCCATTAAGAAGACCAAGTGGGGATTATGCTGCTTAACCAAGTAGCACAGCCTCTGGACTGCTCGTGGACTCCTCAACCCACGGACGTTCCAACATAAGCTTTTCATTGTGTTCGGTCGGCTTGCCTGATGGCAGCCGCCGATTTAAAAGTATCTGAATCCACATAATCAACTTGGGACTCGATTATTTCATTCATAAGCATATCCTTACCGCCCTCAAGATCATCTATTTTATGTCTTTTTGCTCTTTCCATACTTAAACTCTCCTCATAGTTTCCGCCATCATCATTTTCAAGAAATTTCCTCTTCCCCGCAACCTGTTCACTCATTCGGATTTCTATCATACTCCTTGGATCCACTCTCCTCCAGCTCATCTTTTTGTGTGCTTCTTTAGCTTTCTCCAGTGACTTGTTTACCACATTCGACTCCACCATATCAGAACCATCTCTATTGTGCTTTAAACCTTCCTCCCAATTAGCCAGTTGTCTTCCACTTAACATGCTTTCTTTCTTTTCCATAAGTTCGGCCACTTTGACGTGACCATCAGTCTCCTCCTTCGGACAACCAGTGTATGAGCATTGGGCTCCCAGTTTTTTGGTGAATACTGTGAATTTCATACTTTCTTTCCCCATTGCTTTTGATTCAGCTTTTAGTGCAATAGAAGAAGGGGGGTCGTCCTTAATTCTGTTTTTCTCTTCCAGACTCAGCAGCACGCAATCATGGAGGCTATGACTCAATCGCCCACAACCAAAGCAGTATACTAGTAATTTATCATATTTGAAAGGGATCCATGCTTTAACACTGTTACTGCTAGAAACAAAAATGCCTCTCCTTAAAGGTTTCTAGACATCTAACATAACTCTAAGTCTGCAGAAACCATCATTAATCTCCGATCTAATAACACCACCAAAAGTACTTCCGATTGCATGTAAAAGATCTTTTTTGTCGAAATCTGGTAAGCAAGGGCCAATCTTGATCCAATATGGCGATGTTGTAAGACATATTAGATCTCTATCAATTGGACTAAATAGTCAGTCAAATAAGATAAGATACTTACGAAATAACCAGGGCCGTCCTTCTATGATCAATTCCAAATCTTCTTCTAGATCAAAAATTTTTGAGAATAAGTTTTGCCCTTCCAGTTGGATCTCAAACTTCTTCTTTGTTTTCCAGATGATCCTCATTTGCGCCTTAAAGCTTTCGGTATTGAATTGTTTTTTGGTACACACCGAACAGATCAAAGTGGGTTTTTCTGTCGGTACTACCAACGATCTTTTAATTGAAAGTTGAATAAGTTCTTCCGCTAGCAAGGAGATCTCCTCGCCTAGGACTCTGTGGCCAGTACTCTTGGTTTCAGAGGGTTTCTATTAACTAATTAAGTCACAAGCTTTTTACTTGAAACATCAAAACTATTTTTAATATTATATATAGAAAGAAAGAAAGAAAAATTAAAATAGTAAAAAAAATCAAATCAAACATCTACTCTTCACAAATTTATAATTTAGTCCATATATTTTTATTTTAAAAAATATAGTTAATCTATTTTTTAAAATTTAAAAGTCAAGTCCAATTATTAACACAGTTAAATTATTTTTTATTAAATTTTGTTGGTGTAACATCTTTGAATAAAAAAACACATTTGGTAGCAATGTAACTAAAAAAATGACATTATAATGAATCTGAATTTAACAAAATAATTTTAACAGCATCAATAGTTGAACTTTAATTTTAAAATTTAAAAAATAGAGAGACTAAATTTCCAGAAGTAAAAGCAGAGGAACTAAATTTTAAATTTGGTAAAAGTATAATAGGGGCCCCTGTACTAAGAGCCTGATTGCATTTTGCCTGATTTACTAAAAAAATTAGCAAATTAGTCCACGCACATTAAATAAAAAAGCCAATTAGTCCTCTTTGGTTGAAATTTTCAATTATTTCTACTGTTAAAAACTGGCGCGGCTAACTGAATAATCAAACAATTATACCTTGCATGGCACGTGTATCTCATATCAATGTACAAGGATAAATTTTTAATAATAGAAGTGGGTGAAAATTTTAATAATAGGACCAAATTTTTCTTTGATCCGACGTATATGACTAATTTAATCATTTTTAATAAGAAAGACAAAATATAATCCGATTCTTAGCACAATAATTTTCACAATATTTTTACCTTCTAAATTTATAGTGAGTTATAGCAAAATTTTAATAAAAACAAACTAATAAATCGATCAATGAAATATCGAGATTGAGCTATCGGTTGAGAGATTGATTTAAAAAATGACTTTAAACTAATTAAATTGACAACTAATTTAAATTAACAGAATTATCAGTTGAAACGGTTAAATCGAATTTTGAAAAAGATATTAATCGAAACAGTAGCATGATGGATTCAGCCATCCGTCCGTTTAAAAAACATTGCGCTATCACATCAATCATACGACAAAAATAAAATTTATTGGTAATAAAACAGCTGGAAAATCGAAAGTTCTAGCAAAACCTTCCTGAATTAGTCAGACATCGCGGCCATTATTAATTCTTTATTTTTTTCCCAATTTTTTTATTTTGTCAGAAATATATAATATATAAAATTCTAGTATTATAGATGAAGAAAATTGTATTAATAAAATTTTATTTAAAAAAAAATATGTGAAAGTTATATATATTAGCACGTTTTTGAACTCGAGTATTATATATAGAGAAAAACATTTTTGTTAATTCGATTTAATTTTATATTTAATCGAAATTTTATGTGATTATTAAATATCGAAAATATTAAAAATTAAATTTTAAATATATGTCTACATATATATTATAAGGAAATAAGGAATTGAAGTGGCATGCATTAAGTTGAAATTTCACTGAAATCGAGCAATCAAAATTCAATAGTCAAAGTTTTAACAGAAGAATTATTTATATCCAAGAGTTCCTTATACTATAAGGTTTGATTTTGGACATACCTTATCTTATAAGGTTAAAACTCTAAAAGTGAGCAAAATAAATTTATGTATTATTGAAGATGACATTATGTATTTTTATTAATAAAAACGAACTGTAAAATTATATATTCACGTGAATTATATAATGATACAAAATAAAAATAAAAAGATAAAAAAGTAAATTACTTCATTTATTTTCAGATGATTTAAACTCTATGCTTCGAAATCTTAGTTTCTGTATGTATACTAATACCAGAGGCGTAACTAGGGGCTGGTAGGGGCGGTTTTCTTAAAATGAAAAAATTTTATTTAGGTCATTTAGATTTTTTAAAATTTTAAATTAGTAAAGATAAAATTACACTTTGCCCCCTTAAAAATGATAAAGATTTAATTTAATCTTTTAAAATTGTAAAAATATAGGCTATTAATTTCGGCCTCCACTAAAAAAGTTTTCTGGCTTCGCCTATATTTATAATGAAAAAACCGTAAATTTAATGAAAATCAAACAAATCAACAGTTAATTTTTTTTTTCACTAGCTGTTTTGTTTTTAGGATAAAATATCACATAGTTCATTGTATTCTTTGTAGATTTAAAAATTATTTTTTATATTTTTATTTTTAAAAATTTATTCTATTAACAAGGTTAAAGTTATTTTGTTAAATTCATATCCATTACAATGCTTTTTTTGCTTACATTACTACCAAGCGAGTTTTTATTTATTTATTTCAAAACGTATCACCAACAAATTTAATAATGTTAACAATTGAATTTAAATTTTAAAATCTAAAAAAAAAACTAATTTATAAATTTGTGAAAAGTAGCAATTTTTTGAATTTATTTGTCTCATCATCAATTTTTTCTCTCGAAATAATTGGATTTAAATTTAATATTGAACTAAATAAAAAGACAAATACTTCCAACAATATTTTCTTTTTTCCACAAACTCAAACTACAGCTTCATTTAATTTGACCAAACAGAGGTTGGTCTTTGTTTTTCATTCATTGACCAAAAAATAAAAAAGACAATGGCCCATGTGCCTGAAATGCATGAAATTTCAATCTTTTGTGCATGCTCAAACAATACTTTATATTAGTATACCGTCGCCCTTTTGTCTAATAAGTTAAAATAAACTGTTCGTTGTAGAAATATATATATATATAAAATCCTCCATGATAAAGTTGCATTATCTAATCCCAAAACCCCCCAAAAGAAGAAAAATCTAAAAGAAAATCACTAAAGAAAGTAAAAGAAAGACCAAAGAAACAAACCACTTTCCACGGCACTAGTAGTTTCCAAGAGGTGTGTGATATAAACATATATATATATATATATAGTAGAAAGTTGTAGAAGCAAAGAAGCTTTTTAACTTTAAGGGTATAAATAAAGAGAGAAGAGTGGCGTGATGATGAGTAACAAAATGAGTAGCAATTATTCAAGCTTGTCGTCGCCAAAGGCGAAAGGGCCAGCACCATTTTTGGCGAAGACATATGCTTTGTTAGAGGAAGGTGAAGAAGAAGAAAGTGGAGAGGAAGGGTGTAGCAGGAGGAGGAAGAAGATAGTATCGTGGAACGATGAAGGAACGGGTTTCGTGGTTTGGTCGCCGGCGGAGTTTTCTGATCTTACTTTGCCTAGATATTTCAAGCACAATAATTTTTCCAGCTTCATTCGCCAACTTAATACATATGTGAGTGAGTTTATATATATAGTACCGTTTTCTTTTGCAATCCATATTTCATTGTTTTTATCGTCGGAACTTGAACCCGGTCGTTCGGGTGAAAGCAGAGTATCCTAACCAACTAGATTACAACGGAGAAGATTAAATCTTGGGTAAACTATTAAAATAGTCACTTTTAATTGTCTCGGTTTATATTTTAGTCATTTATGTTTGAAATGTTACGTTTTAGTGACTTATATTCTCATATTGTAACAGTCACGGAGCTTAATTTTAACAGTGCACGTGAAATCATTATTTCAAAAGAAAAATTTAAGTTAAATTATACAATTGGTCCTTATATTTTTTCGTTATGAGCAATTTAATTTTTTTCTTTTATATTAAAAGAGATGAAGAAGGGAAGAAAATAGAGGGAGAAGCAGAAGTTAATGAAAACTAAAGAAAAAAAAAAGTTAAAAGAATATAAAAGAAAAAAATTAAATTACTCAAAATAAAAAAAATATGGGGATCAATTATATAATTTAACTTAATTTTTTATTTGAAATGATGATTTAACGTATCACGTCAACTTAAAGTTACACTATTAATGACAATTAACGGCTCGGTAAATAAAATGTTACAACACGTTAACGTAAGTGATTAAAACGTAATATTTCAAACATAAGTGATTAAAATGTAATTTGAAAAAAAATAAAAGTGACTAATTGATAGTTTACCCTTAAATCTTTAGTTCAAAGTTAGATATTTCATGGGGAAAATACCACGAGGACTATTATGTCAAATAAATTTTTGCCCTTTGTACTAAAAATAATAATAATTTAGTCCCTGTATTAAATTAATCAGCAAATTGTTCTCTACTAAAAATTTCATTTATTTTTATCGGTAAAAATTGATATGGCTAATGGCATGCATTGTGTCCCTTACGACTAATTTTTAACTAAAAAAATAAATAAAATTTTTAATAAAATAATCAATTTTATCTTTGATATAATGTTGGATTAAATCTAGTTTGAATACTGATATTCCGCTAATTACTTCGGGTTTTTTTTTTTTTTTCAAAACGAGAATCGAAAAGGATAATGGTGTCGTTAATACTACGTAGCCTTAGTCAAAATTTCGGAGGTTTTTAGTAAAGTCAAAAGGATACAGCGACTTATATATATATATAGCCTTCATGTTGAAAAATATAGCGTTAATCACAGTGTATAAGTATAATGGATTAATGTTGAAGCAGGGGTTTAAGAAGACATCATCAAGAAGATGGGAATTCAAGCACGAGAAGTTTCAGAGAGGCTACAAGCAAATGTTAATGGAGATAACACGCAAGAAAAGCGAGCCAAGTGTGTTCCCTGCTTTCTTGAAGGCATCTTCTTCAAGTGATGATCATCAAGATCATCATCATCATCATCAGATCATGAATGGCGGCAGCAGTGCTGTTGATGAAGAAAGTACAAATGTTCATCGTCAAACGCTGATGGAGGAGAACCAGAATTTAAGGAGAGAGAAGGTGGAATTGCAGACCCAAATAGCTCAATTCAAAGATCTGCAGATCAAGCTGTTGGATTGCATTGCTCAACACACCGGAACTAGTGATCATAAAGAAACTAGGCTCTGCTAGTTAGCTAGGTTGATTTTGTTATTTTCTTTCGTTTTCCATTGTAGCCAAAAGGGTTATTATGGTTTGTTTGGTGCTTGAGAAAATGAACGAAAATGAAAAAATGAAAAGAAAAAAGAGTTTCATTGTAGCTTACATATGGTCATGGAACTTATGGATTAACCTTTGCTTTCATCACTTCATTTTGTGATTTAACACAGGCCATTTGCCAAAATGATCGGAGGTCTTAGTGAGATAATATATTATTTGTTACTTAAGTTTGGTCGTAATATTCAATTTGATAATTAAGTTATTTTTCTCCAATTTGGTACTTAAGATTGGCTTCGATGTTTAAGTTGGTATCGAGACCGACCGATTCAATAAATATTTGACATATGTACTCTAATAAAAGCACCAGAACTTAACTGAGACAAAAAAAGATATCAAATCAAATCTGGAAGCCAAACTTGGGTACTTAAATGAAATAGAGAAAATTGTAAGTATCAAAATTAAAAAATTTAGATACTAAATTGAACTTTGAAGCTAAATTTAGGTACTAAAGTGAATCTTGAATCCAAAGTCAAGTACCCAATTGGAAAAAAAAAATTCAGATGCCAAATTAAAAATTAAAGTCAAACTCAAATCCCAAATAATATTTATTTTCTTTAAATATTACTATTTTTGTTTAATGTAAATCATGTATATATTTATTTTATTAAAATTCTAATCATAAATAATTTAAACATATTTTTTAATTAATTTATTTTATGTGATGCACGGATTAGTCGCGTGTAATAATCTAAAGTCTTATATTTACCCATTATTTAAAAAAGGCCCAAAAAATGGCCCAATCTTTTATTAACCCCTATCTGTGTATCTCCTAAAACCCTACTCGAAGGTTTTGAATTTCATTTCAGTTCAGTGCCAAAAATCCCCAGCAGACAGGCATGAACTCCACGAAACTGTTGTCGAGCTCAAAATCCCTAGCTCAAAATTGGTTTTTCAGAAGATTTTATTATACTAATAGGGTCAATAAAGCCACTTTATATTCCAGGATCAGTCCTTTGGGTAGCCCTGACAAAAGCGTCGAAGCGGAGCTTGACGACTGGCTCAAACATGGGAACAACATTCGAGTTGCTGAGCTTCAACGCATCATTCACGATCTTCGTAAACGAAAGCGCTTCACTCAGGCTCTTCAGGTTTTTGGGTCTTTTTTTTGGTTTTTTTTTTTTTTGGGGGGTTGTCTAATTCGCATTAATTTGTTTGAAATTTGTATTTGAAGCACTTTTCCTTTTGGGTTTTCATGGTAATATCGAATTAAGTAGTAGAGCATTGTGAAAACTTAATGATTTGCTGACTTGAATGTTTAATTTTAAACACTGCCAACTAATTTCTCTGAGTTGTTTGTAACGGCATGCATTTGACTGTGATTATAAGATGATTTGAATTAATATGGAAATTTTTTGTTTGAAATAATGTAGAAATCTGTAAGCTCGAGTAATGGATATGATTGAGCAGAATGCAGGGCTTATTTTGTGGTGTAAATTTTGGTTAAAATATGGGGACTTTTGACCTGCAAAAGTGAGTCTGTGTTTGACTGGAATTATGAACATAGCAACTAAGAGAGAAAAAAGTTTCAATTTTAAAAGAATGGATGCTCCACATTGTTGCCTAAAGTGGGGAATGGACTAATGTGAGCTGTTCTTAGGCCTGCAAATATAGACTTGTTAATTAAAGCTGATTATGGCATGGAGCTTGAAATTTAAATTGTTTGATTCCGGTTTTTTTAGTTTATAGTGATTGAATAAGCATTGTCATGAAAGTTTCCGGTTAAGGAATTGCGATTCTAGTTGGTATATGAATGTTCAAACATCGAACCATTAGATTATGGCTAACTGATGTCTAATGGGTGCAGGTTTCTGAATGGATGAATAAAAAGGGTCTTTGTGCCTTTTCACCTACTGAGCACGCGGTGCAGTTGGATCTCATCGGTAAAGTTCATGGATTTCTTTCTGCGGAAAGCTATTTTAATAAATTGAAGGACCAAGATAAAACTGAGAAGACATACGGTGCTCTTCTCAATTGTTATGTGCGGCAGCGCCAGATAGACAAGTCGCTCTCTCATTTGCAGAAAATGAAGGAGTTGGGTTTTGCCTCGTCAACTCTTACTTACAATGATATCATGTGTCTTTACACAAATATTGGACAGCACGAGAAAGTACCTGATGTACTGAGGGAGATGAAAGAGAACAACGTATCCCCGGACAACTTCAGTTACAGAATCTGCATCAATTCTCTAGGTATGAGGTCTGATCTTGAGGGAATTGAAGAAATTTTAACAGAAATGGAGGATCAACCTCATATCAAGATGGATTGGAACACGTATGCTGTTGTTGCCAATTTCTACATAAAAGCAGGCCTTACTGAAAAAGCCATTGATGCACTAAAATTATCCGAACAGAAGCTAGATAATAAAGATGGAACGGGCTACAATCATCTAATATCGCTCTATACGAGTTTGGGAAATAAAGCCGAGGTCTTGAGATTATGGGGTCTAGAGAAAGAAGCTTGTAAAAGGTATATAAACAAGGATTTCATTATCATGCTCCAATCTCTAGTGAAGCTTGATGAGTTTGAAGAAGCTGAGAAAATACTCAAAGAATGGGAATCATCCGGAAACTATTACGATTTTCGGATACCGAATATCATCATTGTTGGGTATGTTAAAAAGGGTCTACATGAAAAGGCTGAAACGATGCTCGAAAACCTGAAGGAGAAAGGTAAGACAACCATTCCTAATAGTTGGGGCATTGTGGCAGCAAGTTACTTAGATAAAGGTCAAGCAAAAAAGGCTTTCAAGTGCATGAAGGCGGCCCTATCGTTATTCACGGAGAACAAGGGGTGGAAACCGAACCTAAGGGTGGTTACGAGTATATTGGATTGGCTAGGCGATGAAGGCAGTGTTCGGGAAGTGGAAGAATTCGTGGAGTCATTGAAGAGAACAGTTCCGGTCGATAGAAAAATGTATCATACCTTGTTGAAGGCAAATATAAGACATGGTGAAAGAGTGGATAAGGTTTTGGACCTCATGAAAGCTGATAAAATAAATGAAGATGAAGAAACAAAATCAATATTGGCCATGAAATCCAGCTAAATTCAATAGGTTGGTTCCTCATTTTTCATTCATAATGACTTTGAATTTTACCCCTTCTTTTTTGTGGTTATCTCATTTGCCTCTACGACTTATGTGAAATTTCTTAATGGATATGTATTGTAGTTTTGTTTAGCACTGTTCTTGAGGAGCATTTCACTTACATAAAAGTCTATTAATTGCTAGTTTCATAGTAAATTTTAGTGAATGTTATCAATTTTGAATTGTGATTAGTTTAATGTAATGTCATAATTTGCAGGTGATATATGCTTCTGTTTTTTTTCAATATTTTTCATGAAAAAGTTTTTAAGGTTAATATACGAATTAATACTTTAATGTTTAATTTGACATAGCTTTAATATTCAATTTGACACCCAAATCTACATGTGAACCAAGAATATTTGATTGGCCCACATAATATAAACTAATGCTTTTTTTCAAAAAAATTTATATACAATTTGATACTTAAATTTAAATTTAATTTTTAATTTAATATTTTAATTTGACTTCAATTTTCGTTTTGTACTCAAATCAAACATTGTGTGACCCAATAAATATTTGACATAATGATGAAAAACAATAAGTACTTAATAGAAAAAAAAAAAACTAGTACTAAATTAAATATTAAAGCTAAACTTGAGTGTTCAATTGGAAAATAATTCAAGTATCAACTAAGGCAGAAAAAAAATCTAAAGCCAAGCTCATATACTAAATAGTATATTAACCCAATAACTTAATTTAAGAAACAAATATAATCCATAATGTTGACGGAAGTTAAACATTTTTATCTTCTAAACATATGCCAAAAAACAAGGCATAGACAAAGGTTTCCCACTGCTCAAAGATGCAAATTGTGCATATAGATACAGTAAGTACTAACTTTAATCAACTTGAAAAGCACAAGTAGATAAAGAGTTTTAAAACAAATTAAAACCAGAAAAAAAAAAAAAAAAAAACTAGTTTTTAAGTACTGTTAATTGGCATACATTCAACCTCAATGACTGAGAAATCTGGAAATGAAATCAAGGTTTTGCCCCAAAAGTCATTTATTTTAAACAAACTGAACCCACCTTTACTCGGACAGTGTCGCTTTCAGTTCACCATTGTTTCGCAGTTCCAGTACGATATCACAACCTCCGATAAGCTCACCTTTGTAATAAAGCTGAGGAAAGGTTGGCCAGTTTGAGAAGACTTTCAATCCCTGTCGAACCTCATCGTTGGTTAAAATATCGAATGACCCAAAATCAATGCCTTCCTCTTTTAGGGCGTTGACAACTTTAGAGCTGAAGCCACATCTTGGATTATCGGGGGTACCCTTCATGAAGAGCATCACCGGTGAAGATGAAATCAAACTTTTTAAATGGTCTTCTAGTGTCTCTTCCTTAACGATGCCTTTCTCGGTTAAAATCCTTTTGAGTTCACCACTTTTATGCATCTCTAACGCAATGTCTGATCCACCGATAAGTTCACCTTTAATATACAATTGAGGGTAACTTGACCAATTTGAATAAACTTTCAGTCCTTGACGAACTTCATCGTCTGAGAGTATGTCGAAACTCTTGAAATCGACTTTCTCTTGTTTAAGGATTTCAACTACCTTGTGGCTAAAACCACACTTGGGTTCATCAGGCTTTCCCTTCATAAACAGCATAACCGGGCTTGAATTAATCAAGCTTTGAAGCCGAGAATTTAGGTTTGCGGTCAATCCGGTCGGTTCCAAGATGCCACCGGTTCCTTGTTCAGTCCCGATAATATCAACTCCGTGATCTCTGAAAACTTCTTTAAGTTCACCACTTTCATGCATGGCAATTGCTATATCACATCCACCAAGAAGTTCACCTTTGCAATAGAGTTGAGGAAAAGTTGGCCACTTCGAGAACTTCTTTAAACCTTCCCGAACTTCATTGTCTGATAGAATATCGAATGTTTCGAATTTCACCTTTTCATCCTTCAAAATATCAACTACTTTTCTGCTAAAACCACACTTGGGTTCTTCAGGGTTTCCTTTCATGAATAGCATTACAGGATGAGAGTCAATCAATTGCTGCAATCGTTTCTTAATTTTGTCATCGAGACCAGTTTGCACTTGATTTCCCGTTTGGGATGAACCGTTTGCCTTTGCCAAATCTTGGACACTCTCGAGGACGGCGGGGCCAGCAGCCATCCCAAGACTAGCAGGAGCAGCAGCTTCTCCGGGGTTAATTGACCCAGCAACCTTGGCAACTTTGTTGGCTAGACTGGAAGGATCTGCACCCTCCAATTTATCGACAACCTTTCCATCCTAATAGAAACAATGAAAAAGCCAATCATAAGCTCACATTTTGGAGAATATTTAAATAGCAAAATGGAATACTAATCAAACCTAGCATCAAGATATAAAACTTAGAGCAAATTATCAAGTGCAATATTGAAAAGAAAAAAGAACGGTCACGATTGGATAGTCCAGCCCCCGTCGGTGGTAACATGGAAAATTATTGCTTTATTCAAGATGGAAAAGAGAGGTCATGGGCAATTTTGGTTAAATGCCCAAGTCAATTCCCCTCACCTTCTAGTACTGGCAAGACAAGCTTAGAGTGAATTGAACATCCCTCAAAGGATCAATCTACCTATAGGAAGTCCCTCCGTATCACATGGAAACTCTTAGCCTAGGAATTCCCACTCCCCGTGTAAGAACAAGCGCAGCTAATGATAATTGCGCATCCTATTTATCGAGAAAATAAGAATGAAACCAATATTTCACAATACTTTTCATCTTTAATCCACATACTGAATCAGGGTACATTCATGAATTGAATCAACTTCAGTTCTAGCATGCTGACACATAAATTCATGAATTAAATCAACTCAAGTGCGAAAATAATCATATATTTTCTTTCAATAGTCACTTAATTGAAATTTGCACAACCAAGTTATTGAGAAAATAAGTAACAATTAACAATATTTCGTAAACATTTTTGCTCTTTTCTCCACGTACAGGCCTAGAACACATTCACGAATTAAATAGAATTTTCTGCTAGCATGCGTGTATGTCCATGATCGGACCAGTATAGACAAGTGGCCCTAAGAAATCAACCTTTGTGTTTTGCCCTCTATTACCTGTCTGGAAGAGCCATAAAAGAAACCAATAATATTCAATCATTACAAATCCACACCTATATATACCTATGTTACTTGGAACGCGGATCAGTCCAATACGAAGAACAAAAACTAGAACGAAAATTCACTAGGGGTAGTCTTCTCCAGTTCGTTCAGTTGAAACTGGATGCGTTTTCTTTTGGAACTTACATATAGTTTTTGTGTTATACAAAAATATAAACACAAAAACTAGTTTTACTGAATTATATTGCTAGTGTTCCCTGTTCTGTTTCGGAACATGCGTACCAATTCGAAAATCACTAGGGATGTACACTCCTAAGAAGAACAGGAATTAGCCAACTCCAATTCATAAAATTAAAACATATTCAATTTTTTTAAAAATACCCATCAAAAGACTTTACCTTGAGGAAGACAAAAAAAGGCACAGCAGAAACCGAGTATTCCTCAGATATCTCAGGCTGTTCTTCAGCTTCTACCTGCAAATAAAAAATAAAAAAAATCAATACCCATCATTCAAATAACAATTTTTTTTTACCCCCAAAAGAAGAAAAAAAATAACGAAAAAAATAACTGAAAAGGGAAATTTTCAAAGTTTCGAAGAAGAACCCTAAGGAAGTGAGAGTTGGGGAAATCGGTGGAGAGGTGAGAAAACACTTGGTCCATCTGTTTTGAAGCCTCACACCACGATGCCCAGAAGTGAAGGATAAGCGTTGCGCCACTCTGCCGTAACCCATCGAGTTCACCCTTGGACTGCACATCTTTCACTGAACCACCAGCACCACCTCCTCCCATTATTACGGTTTTCGATGTTTGAGCTATTTTCTTCTCTGCTTCGAAGTGAAATAGAGAAGAGATTGGTAGACGGCGCGTATAGAGTAACACAATTCCACCCTTTTTTTAATGCTTTTTTATGTGTGTGTTTGTTTTGTTCACAAACCACTCGAAAACCAGTTCCAAAAAACCTTGAAGTGGAACATGATTCTTTGTTTTTAGGTATTTAAGAGGTCATGGATTTCCTGCTTTGTTTCCACGCTATTTTATTGATGATTATATTGATCAAACGCCGTTGGTTTGTTTTTGGCCGTTCGATTAACTTTTAACTCATTTATTCTAGGCCCTACTAGAAAGAACAGTGGGTCGAATATCTGTATATTTTAAAGAGAAGGGATAAAGCTTTTCTACTAAATTAGAAAACTAGATTCATTTTGGTTCTTAAATTTTAAATTTTTTTTAAGATTTATCGGTGTAGTTAATATTCTTGGAATATGACTACATTGGTCAGTCGAATTGGTTAGATAAAAAATTTAACTGATATACTAATTCAAACAAAGGGATTGAACCAATTGAAACAAAAACGGCTTGAAATCAGTAAAAATCGAAAATTGACACAAAAACCAATAGTTAAATCGATTTAATGATATATATTTTAATTTTTTTATAAATTTTAATTAATTATGAATTATTGTTAGTTTAGCAGTTGAACTAATTAAACTGACTGAATTGGGAACCAATAAACTGATCAGTTTAACCACTTGTCCGATTACTAGAATATTGTATGTGATGACGCAATACAATCTCAAAATGTATTTTTCAAGTTCAAGGACCAAAATGAATCTAATTGACAAATTCAAGTACCAAAGTGAATAAAATAAGTGTACAAGTACCAAAATGAACTTAGTAACCAAATTCAGAACCCAAAAATTATATTATCCCTTTTAACTTATGCAATTTAATTTAGCATAATTTGTTTTTTTTTTTTTGAAAATTTAATCCGTATTTGTATGATAATTACTAGTTTGTTCAATAAAAATTCACGGTAATATTTTAACTAAAATAATTAACTATGTTACCATAATTATCTATTTAATTTTGGAAGTGAAAGTATCATGAAAGCACTTATACTATAAGTTAGATTGTATTTTGTCCTCTTTACTCAAAAAATGAGCAAATTAACCCTTATACGTTAAATCAAAAAGCAGACTGATCCTTCAGTTAAAATTTCATCTATTTTCACTATTAAAAACTAGTTATTGTACATTGACATGAGATACACATAGTGAGCCATGTATAATTGTTCGATTATTCCATCAATTACGCCAAATTTTAGTAGTAAAAATAGTTGAAAATTTAACTAAAAGACTAATTTACCCTTTGATTTAATGCATAGAAATTAATTTACCCATTTTTTTAGTAGATGAAATAAAAAACAATTTGACTCATAGTATAGAAACTTCCATGATACTTTTATTAATTTCGACAAACTAATAACACTAAAAATAAGAAACCCAAATTATAATAAATTAAAGTACAATTAAACCTAAAATTTTATCATAATAAAAAGACCAATATCACAATTCAATATAATATAAGGACCAAAATCATAATTTGACCATGAAAGTTGTTTGCAAATCATTAAATCAAATTGCTAGCTAATGCTGAAATAAGATGCAAAAAAGAATGGCCTCCTAATAGTTAATGTGTATCGCCCCAGGTATAATTTGGGTTTGAATCGTGCTAATCGTGTCTGTTGTTCGAGCTTTGCCACATTCTTGTATTTTAAAAAAAAAATCAACAAAAAAACCATTTCACCACCACAAAATAAAAAAAAAACAAGATACCAATTAATTTCAATTTTCATTACAGTTGCTTTGCAATAACAAAATATAATTTAGAGAAAAAAAATACAGTTTTCCAAAAAGAATCAAACAACACAGCGAAGTTTGAGTCTTTAGGCTCAGGTTTTCATCAAACAATAGCTTTTGGCTAATCATCATTAGCCTTTTAATGTTCAAAGAGATGGCATTTTTTTGCCAAAGCTCAAGCTTTCAGGGTTTATTTTATCTAACCGAATCCTTATTACTCCACAAGTTTCTCCTTCACTCCATGTTATTGATTCTTTCTCCAACAGCCTCTTAACCTGCAACATTTAAAACCACCCAAATCGGTACCTAAAATATTGGCTTTTTTCCGAGTGTTTGAATGGACGGTCGAAATTCGAGGCAGTGAGATTAGTTTGAAAAACTTTACCGATTGTCTACGACGGCCTTTTGACGAGTCTTGTTCGTTTGTTTCTAGAATGAGTTTTAGGTACTTGAATGCTGGTTGAAAAACAAGAACCATGAGTGAAAAAACAGGGTTAAAGTACCTGGAAGATCCTTGTATTATAAGAACTGGATCAAGCTAGTCCCCATAATACTAAAAAAATCAAATAAGTCCAAATTATAACAGAGTTACCATTTCCTGTATAATTGAAAAAATAATTTTCAAGACATTTTATAAACAGTAAATGTCAACTCAATTCTAATTTAGCCTTATTTGATTCTTTTTAATAGTAGAGGGACTAATTTGATCAGGTCCAAAGGACCTCTTAGATACATTCACCTATAAAACAGCATAGTTCAAGGGTAAAAATCATATTCTGGAAGAAATGGTTTGACTTACATGGGATGCCTGCTAGTGAAGATAGATGGCATTTCAAAAGACGAATTGCTTCCTTTGCGCCATGTTCATGCAAGTCGAGTGACATTTCGTCTTCCGCATCTGTGCCCCTGACAAATCCAATCAAGAAAAGGATATGAGAGAGAGAGTATAAAAAAGGGGTCCATAAACATGTTGAAGAACAAGAAGCTAACGGAGTTTCGAAAATCTTTTGATTTGATTCTTCATCTGCTTGGCAAGCCTTTTCACGAAAAAATTGTCCCTGCCACACCGAATTCATCCATAATTCAGGTAATCTCCTCATGACACTTGACACTGCATTCATCCCCGGCGACAGATTATGCATATATTTTACTTTACATTTTAGACGAATATTTTACCTGTTCTACAAGTCTGTTTGCTAGATCTTTATCCCCTTTAGCGAAAGCATCAATAGCCTGACAAGGAATGCATCGCAGTTAATTAGAATACAAAGGTTATCGACGTATAAATTGCATCAGACATTTGATAATAGTGTCAACATGCGAAAATTGACTGCAATTTTAAAACCACAAGACTTACAGCTTTATAATATTCCTTCATTGTGCCCCTATATTCCATCACAGCTCTTCGAAGAGCCTGGAAACCATATTCTTCATCTTCATCTGCATGTAAAGCATCGAATAAGATGAATTAAAATTTGCATATAAATAAAAGGAACTCGAGCATATTACTCATATTACTCAATACTGAGTTACATAAACTTCCAAGTGAAATGTACAATGTCGCGTACCGTCTTTTTTATCTTCTTGCGAGTGAACTCTATCAACCTTGGACTCAGAATCGAAGTCAATTAGGGGTCCTTCCACGGGTTCTCCTAATGCAATAGACCTTCTTGCTGGCCTCACTCTTCTTGTAGGCAATTCATCTAATCTCTCGGGAGTACTAAACAAAGCGGTCCAAATCTCCTTTTGGAGATCGTATCTATCCTTCGTTTGTCTTGTTCCACCATTGGTGTTCAAACCTATGTTTCTGCTAGCAAGTAAAACATTTTGGGATAGTCCATTAGGAACTGTAAAGAATAAAACTTACTTTTCATGTGAAATAACTAATATGAACTCTAACAAGAAATAATAAAACTTACTTTTTGTGTGAAGGTTCCTCTGATATTGGATGCTTATCATTAGTCTGTAAAAATGGGATTTCGTAAGAAAAAAGGATAACCGACCCTGAAGATTATATAATTGAGTTTAATGCAAATAGAGAACATAAAAACATTTCTGGAAGGCAAGCTTAATACATAGAGCTTAAATTACAGAATTGCACAATACCATGTACAATTATACATGTCACGGGGTTTTACGAACTTGATTATTAGACTAACCTTTTTACTGGACTCACCGAGAATTTTATTTCCTTCATCCAAACTCGTAGCTGACCGGTCAAGGAGCCTCTCCATACTCTTATAAATCAATAGAGAGGGAAAAGAACCGTTAGAATAACCTTCGAAAGCGTCTTATGAAGTAGAATAGCAATGAAAAAGATCAACGAACAGTAAACCAAGGCAATAGAAAATTCATTTCCCTTGTAGTACATGATACTTTGCATCAAAAAATCTGCAGAACAGCACATTTGGTCCTCTGAAATGAGGATAGTATCTATACCTTTTGCATGTCATATCCACAGCTATCTGCATATAAACCGATAAATAAATAAAACTAGATTAGTGGTCATGCAAGATCATCATGTATGTCTGCAGACGTGCTTATGTATATAGGCAAGGATTAACAGTAGGATTACCGAGAACTTCTTTGATCACATTCCTCTCAAGTTGATATCCCACTCCAAGCATTTTGAAAAGAAAATCTTCCATATCTTTGTGCAAACGGTCCTCTTTTGGAGGGCTGGATTTATGTCCTTCTCCCCAAAGTACAGATGCCGGCCACTCCTTTGAGTCTACCTTAAAAGGTTTGGTTTGTGGATTGGAACCATTAGTCGAAGGGGCAGACTTCATATACCCCTTTCCAAGCATGCTCGAAACCATGCCACCTGAAACCGGTCTCCATTTTTGCTTTACAGTTCTTGAATCCCCGTTTGCTTTACAAGAATTCTGAGAACTATCACTACTAGATGATTCCAAAGGTTTATCCTTTTTCAGCTCGCTATTAGTCGTATTACTAGAAGCTGAAACTGTTCTCCATTTTTGCTTTACAATTCTTGAATCCCCATTTGCTTGACAAGAATTCTGAGAACTATCACTACTAGATGATTCCAAAGGTTTATCCTTTTTCAGCTTGCTATTAGTCGTATTACTAGAAGCTGAAATCGGTCGCCAATTTTGCTTTACAGTTCTTGAAACCCCATTTGTTTGACAAGAATTCTGAGAACTATCACTACTGGATGATTCCAAAGGTTCATCCTTTTTCAGCTCGCTATTAGTTGCATTACTAGAAGCTGAAACCAGTCGCCATATTTGCTTAGGGGCTGTAAAATCCCCATTCACTCTAGAACAATTCCGGGAATTATTAGCTCGGGATGATTCCAAAGTTTCACCATTTTTTCGTTCTACAGAGGTATTCCCCTGCATTCTAAACAGAATTTCACCGGCTATATCCACATTCCGGTCTGCCTCACAGTAAGCAGAAGCAATATCTTTAAGCGAAAATACAGATCCGAATGCATCAAGCAAACTGTTCAATGCACTCTCCTCATCGTATCTCAATCCATTTAAACCAGACACCTCCATTTCATCAAGCTTCAAAACCCCCAAAAAAAAAACCATGAGCGTAAAAATAAGAAATGATTCAATGTATAATGTTTATATCAATTATCAACATTTAAACTTTTTTCAAAGGATGAATCACATTGGTCACATTATTTAGCAAATTCGTAGCCAACAAAAATTGGAAAAAAAAAAAAAAGAAGATGATTAAGATACAACAGATCTATAGCTAAAGCTATTCATCAGCCAAAAAAAAAAAATCAAATTTGATCAAAGAAGTATCATCATAAGCTACCACAAAACTCTTGGTTCTGTATACAATCCACCTTTGGGATATAAAGGAGAGAGCTTTATTTTCTAAAGTTTCAAAAACAACAAACTTGAAAACAAAATATAATGATTTTAAGATTCAGCAACCAAATATTAATAACCATAACTATAATCGAAAACGATCTAACACACACACACAAAAAAAAAAAGATCAAATATTACCAAGTTTGGCTGCAAAGAATCAACTTCCAAAGGGGAAAAAAGTTATAATTTTTAATTCAAAGAAAATAGAGAGTTTTAAAGCACTTACCAAAGGGTTTTTCAGTGAAAGGCTTTGGAGGAGGCGAAGTTGAAACTCTTGCAGAGTTTGGTGAATTATTTATTTATTTATAAAAAAACTAAAATATTTAAAAATTGAAAAAGAAAAAAAAAAAGGAAAAAGAAAATATTTTGGCGCTGAACAGTGAGTAAGATTTGATATTGCTACATTGATTGAGAGTGTCGGCGTAGATTGAGAGTGTCGGAGTAAATTCTTTATTTTTATTACGCAGAAAATCTGGCTGACTGAAATTGTTGAAATTGCTTAGAAATTTGATATTTTTTTCCTTCGTTTTAGCCGTGTGTGGGCCTTCAAGTTTTAGAGGATATTTTTCCTCTTTTTATTTATTTATTTAGTTTATTTTTTATATTATTTTCTCATTTTCAAGAAAATGATTTGTTCTTAACCTTCATTTTCCTTGGGAAGTCCATGAAAATACCTAAGAATTTTCCTTGAGGAAAAATATAATAATATATAAGTATATGACTTTTAACTATACAAGAAAAATTATAAATTTTAAGATGTAAAATGTGAATTAATTAGGTAAATTTTTCATTAATGAAATATGATATTATTATCTTTTAAGTTCTCAAAATACAATATCGTTATTTTCACAGTCGGATTAAATTAACTAGTTGGGCAACTTAAATCAAAGTATTGATCTTGAAATAATTAGATCAATTGATTCATGAATAGATCAAATCAACGTCAAATCAATTTTTTTTATTTTTTTATTTTTTAAATAAACTATTCAATTGAATTAGAGAACCGATTGGACTGGTAACTTGAGCACTTCGACTATTGGTCGATTTTGAAAACCTTGAACATATGAGAAAAGTTAAAAGCATAAGACGTGTGTCTTGTATAGATTTTGTTTAGTTATTTTCGGATTAGTCTGGTTTTCGTCCATATTTTCATCCGCTATGCATTGTATTAATTGATTCCACATTATAATAGATCAGACATATATCTATACTTATATTGTACTGTCTTTGTATTAGTAAATCTTAAAAAAAAAAAAAGTGCAAGAACAAATTTATTAAAATTTTATAAAATTTATTTTTGGTATTTTTATTGAATTTTATATAAATAACACATTAAAATTATTTCTTCATATGAAAAAGGATAATCACTCCACTAATGATTCAGTAGACTCGAAACAAAATAACTTTAGCTAAGGTCTAATAATGGTTTTAGTCCCTCCATCATATTGAAATATGGAATTTGATGCTTCTATTTTAATTTATCATGATTCATAAAATTGCAGATCATCACTTTAACACAACAATGTTATTAATTTAAACCTACTATAATATTATAAATTATAATTAGATCCTTTAATTAGTGTATATACTTACCATTTCTCTTTCTTCTTTTTTTTTTTAACTAAAACAAGTTATTTTGTGTATTTTTGGATGCTTTAATTGTAAAAATTAAATTCTGATTTATGTTACCAGACATTTTGTTAACTTGGTCTTTGTTCTTATTACCTGAATTAACAAAGGTTTTTTTTTTTTTTTTTAAACAGAAGTCAACACGAACACATGCAAAGCTCAAAATCATAACAAGCATAAAACATTTAGGCCAGAATTCAGATCTTGTCAACTTCACCACAATGTAAACGAAAAGGCAATATTTCGCCTACCGTTCCGATAAAAACTTCCCCTTTTTTCAGTCTCCCTCGACGATGGCAGTATCTGCCCAATTCGCGGCACTGCCATTACGAGGAATGCTTTGGAGTCTCGTAAACAAGTCGACTTGAAACCTTACTCCGCAGATTTTCCCATCGTCATCTTGACGAGCTATTGCTTTTACCTTATGGAGTGGATGATCAATGCTTATAAGGCCATTGCTATTCATGAAAATACAGCCTGTAAAATTTAACAAATACATAAATTTGTACTTTAAGCAGTAAAATGAACTTGAAAGGTAAGTTTATAAATACTTTTGGTCTAATTATTGTTTGTCCCTCAACTCAACTATATTGGAATTTGGAATTCTCTTCACTATTTGGCATAATTTTGTCACTTTACTTTTATAAGTTATCAGGGGCGAACTTAGAAAATTTTTCTGGACAGGTCAAAATTAAGTTGTATAATTTTATAAAAATTAAAATATAATTTTACTATTTTAATAACGTATATCTTTATGACTTTTTAAAAGATTAAATCAAAATATTATCATTTTGGTGGGCAAAATATAATTTTACCATACACTAAAAATTTCATAAAATTTAAAAGGCCAAAAGTTGAATTTCCCATTTTAGGGGGTCGGGCACCTGCCAGCACCCCCTGCCGCCGCGGCCCCTGTTTGTAGGTCAAGATTGAAAACACTGTTAAACCTTAGCTGTTAACTGCTGCCTTTAAAGTGATGACATGGGTTTTTACGGTAAAAAAGTTATCAGCAAAAGAAACCCACTCATCAGTTTAATGACTAAAGTTAACAGTTACAGTTAAGGAGATCAAATTAGGCCAAATCAAAATAAATAAATCAAATCTCAAATTTCAGCATGTTAAAAGGACTAAAACCACAATTAGACCAATACTTTTACCTGGAGGAAACGAAGCAGAGGATTTCCCACAAACCTTTTCTATGGTGTTTGGATCATCTGATAATACCAGGGAGCCATCTCCAGCCATTCCCCATTTAAGTTGAATGCTTCCTTCACGGTCCTAATTAAACATTGTTAAACAATTATGTTGTAAAGTTTAAAAGGAAAACTACGTAAGTGTTAAAAAAAGGGCATTTTGGTTATATCTACTTACTCTGGCCACAAAGAGGGTACTAGATTTAGCATGGAAAAGAATGAAAGCAAATTTTCCTTCAAGATCTTTAATGACTTGATCGGGTGGATATGGTGCTCGGTCTCGAAGAACCTTGTAAGCATCAACCACAAGCATGGCTTCTGTTGCTTGTCTGGACAAGCCGTAATGTCGCCTGAGTTCGCAAATGTTCACAAGAGTCCCAATAAAGATGCAGAAGATGTCATCCTTGACAACCATGGACCTGCTGGTACATTCCTTGTTAGATCATCAAATAATTGAAAAAAGGAACCTATATATATCTATTATGTGAAAATTGATATTAGAAGTACAAGCCATAGCTCTGAAAAAGATAGGATATATTACCTTGTTAGTCATAATAATTAGTTTTTCATTTTAATTTTAAAGCATTAAAGTTCTTAGATTATAGAACTTCTGAATTTTATGAGATCAACATGAAACATTCAGTGTATGATCTTTATTTCCAGCCAAAGATAATTTAAGGAAAGTAAACAAGATTATATAATTCAGCTCATAACCAAATATCGAGAAGGATGAATCTTGAATACCTTGGATGCAAAGGACTCTGAGCTCCGTGTGACAGTGTCATGAAATTCCCATTTGAAAAGTGGTAAAAGGTCGACTCTGGCCACAGCAACCTGAAAGTCTGCAAGATTTCTTCTCGAGTTTCCTTACCGTCTGAATCCAATCCAACTGAAGGAAGCCTGAGCTCCTCCGGTGGATTTCCTATTGCTTTCTCAAAAACCGCCAACATTTTTGCAGAAAAACCCCAAGATTCCCAAGGCCAATGCTTGCCGCAAAAACACTAATACTAAAGCTAATGCATATCCTTGGCACCCTAAAATGGAGCCAATACTTTCAGTTCATGCTTATCTCTAAATTGCTGTAGCTTTGTAACTGAAAGAATAATGATGGTTCCTTTCACTAGCTTACAAAAAAGGATTTCGTTGGGTCTATGCATGTCGCACAACACAAAGCTTTAAGTTGGGTTTCACGTGTAACCTGGACTCTGAAGCTAAGGCATGCCTTGCATGCAAGAATGGTGCCAAATTTTTTTGTTTTTTCCTCAGGTGGGCTGACGTCTCAGATCACAGTTTCCAAGAAAAGAAAAAGAAAACAGAAATGATGGGGTTATTCAGAAAAATTCAAACTGGACAGCTAGGATTAATGGATAATGGATAAAGAAAGCAATTAGTATTGTTACCGTTACAACTTGCTACTCAGATCTATTAGCTTACTTTCATTGATGAATCATTCATGCCAAGCCAAGGCCTGGGAACTGAGGGAAACAATCAAAATTGCCAATTAATCTAAAAGTTGGCCGCATTGTGTATACAAATATATACTGAAAGTGCAGTCAAGTGAAAGGAACATGAATGTCCTTTACTTGATATAAGCAACTGTACAACCATAATTCAACGGATTTTCCTGTTCATACTTCATCACGCGTGGGTGATTTCTTAACATTTCCAGTGCTCGCTCCTTAATGACACCAGTGCCCATGCCGTGCACAATGAAGAGAACTGAATTTGATCCTCTTGCTGCGATAGCCATGTCAAGTTGGAGTTCAGCCTCTTCCACTCGCATACCGCGGAGATCTACAGTGTTCTTTGATGTCTGAATTAATGGGCCATAAGTAATTGCACCACTTTCTGTAGCATCTGAATTACTGGGGACCTCTCTGCTCTGTTCTCCCTATAGCAAAAACGATCAGAATCAGAGTTATTAAATTCAACTCCAAGACAAGCAGAAGATTATAAGCTTAAGTCATACATGAAACAAACCCAAAATGCTACTTTTTACAGTATGATTCAATGTGTCGGCTGAGGAAAGACCAACTTCATTGCATTTACATGATCTAAGTTAATATTTTGTGAAAAATATGCAGGAAACAAGCTATGGGCTATTTGTCTGTAAAAGCTTCAGGAGGCATTCAAAAAAAGGATGTAGAGAACATTGTTGGATATGTACTGAAGTGCAACTTAAATAAGCAATTGCGCTAGTAATGCAAGTATGACAACCAGTAGAACCAGAAAATACACTACGGGAATAGCCATGGATTGACTTTCCCAGTAGCGACAAAAAGGACCTTGGAAATTGGGAGATTAAAAGGAAAAGGTTAATAAATATACATAAGGGGGAGGGGAGCTGCATTCCAACATAGTCAGCCCCACTAATCAATTGAACTGCAGGGTATATCAAACAGAGCACCCATTACTCAACTTAGTTCTTGCTATTATTGTCCTTCACCAAAATGTTCAGCATGGTACCCAACCCGATAAGAGGACTAAAAAAATATAACACATAAAACAAAAGGAAAATGTTTAAGAAAGCATTCTTTATTACAAACCTGTCTTTCGAAACTCTGCCCAGAGCTGATCACATTATTCCGTTTGCTACTTGAAATTGGTCTAACATTACTCTTCTCAACACGGACCCTAATTTTACCATATTGGACTAGAACAGTGTCATCATCCTCAGATGCTGCAACAACAGTAGCTAACTTGTTTCCCAGTCCCTTTAAATGGACTTGCTCACCAGACACAGGTTGATATGAACTTGTATCTGTTTCAGTAAAAGAGAAACTGTCACCAGGTTGATGAGCTTTTAGAATGGAGTTAATCGCAGATTCCGATTTTTTAACCAACGAATTGAACTCCTCAGAATTAGCAGTTTGGAGCTGATTCTCAAATTCCTGTACTACAGTTTCAATTTGGGATTTTGCAGCATTTAGTTCTTGTTCAACCTTTTGGGTTTCCTTCGCCCTGAGAGCTCTCTCACGCTCTTCAAGATTTTCTGCCTCACTCCTAACCTTCATTATCAAGAGCAAGAAACAATAAAAAAAACTGCTAAAATAAGTAAAACAGAACATATACTAGTCTGAAAAAAACGAAGTTAAGCCCTCCAATGAGCTAATAACTGGCCATATGATACAGCTTGACCTCTAATAAGTAATCAACACCTATTATCACTTCTCTTCTTGATAACAAAGAGCAAGCAGCAACAAAAAAATCATGTTCTGATGAGTTGAAATTCTAAAATCATACCTCGTGATAAAGTTTCATAATTTCTGCATGAAGAGATTCAGCTCTTTTGAACTGAGCTTCCAATCTGTTCCTTTCCTCCATTAGCGATTGTTGCAGCACACCTTTGCGCTCCTGCTGCTTTTCTGGCATTAGACTCTCAACCCACATCTTTGCTCGTTCAATTATATTTCCATCAAAACCAATTGATTTAGCAATAGTCAATGCATTGGAATCACCAGTTCTACCCCAGAGTATCTGGTAAGTGGGTTGTAAGGTCTCCAAAGAAAATTCCATGGCTGCATTCTCATACTGAGGGTCCATTTCCTTAAGGCGACTTAAATCCGCATAATGAGTTGTCACAAAAGCTAAATTAACGCGATTCTTTAGATATTTTAAAATACTGGTGGATAGAGCCACACCTTCTGAAGGATCAGTTCCACTACCAATTTCGTCAATGAGGACAAGTGATTCTTTTGAGGCTACTTCCAAGATCTCACAAATTTGTGATATATGCCCGCTAAATGTTGAAAGACTTTGTTCCAAAGACTTCAATCATAAAAGAAGAGTCAGGACAAAAGCTAATAAGGAAATGAGAATTTATCACTCGTAAGAAAAGGTAAAACCACTACCTGGCTGTCCCCGATATCTGCAAGAACAAGATCAAACCATGGAAGTCTTGGCTGCTTCTTAGCAGGCAAATACATGCCCGCCTTTGACATAATAGATGCCAATCCCAAAGTTTTCATTGAAGCAGTTTTACCTCCTGTATTGGGTCCTGAAATAATGACCACCCTCGTTCCACATTGAACTTTAATATCTATAGGAATGGGAAAGTTGGATACAACTTTTGAAGACTTTATAGGGGTCATTTCACCACTTTTATTGCCCAAAACAGATGGACCCATAGTGTTGGATGTGATAAAATCTGTGGAATTACTTAGAAAAGACCCAAGGAGAAGCGGATGTTGCATCCCTTCAATATCTATTGACAAAGCATTATCTGCGCCATTAGAAATTAACATTTCAGATTCCTTTGAACTTAAAATTGGACAGACACCATTCACCCACTGAGCATATGCAGCTCTAGCAAAAGCAAGATCAACTTCTATAAGTCTATCCAACAAATACTTTATCTCAGCTTCTGATTCTGCTATTTCAGATGTAAGCAGGCTTAGGGTAGCCATTTCTTCAGCTTTTTCAGAACTTGAAAGCTTTACTTCCATGTTGTTCAACTCAACTGCTTCTTTGGGCTCCATAAAGTATGTTGCGCCAGAACTGCTAACATTTAGAACCACACCACCTGGAAGTAGATATTTATGGGTAGCCTTGACACCCACACACATCCTTGACCGCCTCTTGGTTATTAAAGGTTTATCAATGCCTCCGGCCTGAAATATACTAACCGATACTTCTTTCAACAGAGAATCCAGATTTTCCATGTTCCTCTTCCTTTCTTCTCTAATAAGCTCCAATTCTTCACTTGCTCTACCAAGGATAGTTGAAAGGCTGCAGTCTATGCAAAATCCTATCTTTCGCTCCAACTCCAACTGAAAATTGCAACCTTGAAGTATTTCAAGTAATGGAGTGTACCTGGCAAAAAATTCAATAATATGAATAAGATTCTATAAAACTAAATTTAACATTCATACAGGCAGGTTATATATTTAATTTCATAAAAGTAAACAGGAAACAAGCAGTGCAGAGTTGGATCTATAGTACCCCAAAAACAATATTAGACCCTTACTAAGACAAGATATCATATGACAGACTGCCCTCTCCCAATTGAATCAAACAAAAATAAAAACCTTTCAGAGACACATCAAATAAAGTTGCTTACACCAAAATCATTTTAAACTAAGATACTAAAAGTCTGAGGTACCTACACTAGGAAAAGCAAAATATGAAAACCAAACTCTGTTAAGATCAAAAGCTCGAATCCTTAAAGAAACATAAAATCAATTTCTGGACTTGTGAAAAGAATCAAAGCATTCATCACCGTAACTGACCTTTTCTTGCTACGTATAAAGATAATCCTTTCAACTTGAAGCTTTAACACTCATTAAGACACGCCTTGAAAGCAATTACAGATCTTTTAGACATGTTCCTCAGTATTATATGTGTATTTATCAGTTATCACTAATCCATTGTACGGACAGTAAGACCAATACGAAAACTATAACTCCAACCGTTTCTAATATATAATCATAAGCCATTACAAACTATTAACAGTTTTTTTAATGCAGATTAAATTTGTGTCAAGAAAGCAAGAGAAAATTGAAAATAAATTTATCATACCTCTCCAAAGAACCACCTTCAGCGATAGCTGCCAACTTCTCCGAGACAGCTCTCGCGGCACCGAGCATCCTACGAACTCTGCAAAGCTCCCTTACTGTTAGCACCTGTCCTGAAGCCGCGGAATGAAGGATCTCCGAGACGTCTTCGATTACAGAGAGATCCAACGGTTCCGACTTCAAGGCCTCCAAGGCGTGCAAAGCGGAAGTGGTTTGGTCGAGAAGCTTCTGGGACTCTTCCCGCGATTGACCCACGGGAATTGCGGCAGTTTTGGTGAGGGAGAAGGCCATGGAAGTAGATGTGAAGGGAGAAAGGTAATTGCAAAGGGAAGGCCATTCTAAGGTTTTTAGGGATTCGCTCTGGAGAGTAGTGACGAGTTCAGATGAGCGTTGATCGGCTGAGTTGGCGAGCGAGCAGATGAGTTTGTGCCGAAAGGGTCTTTTTGAGAGAAGGTGGTGGCAGAGACGGTGGCGGTACGAGAGAGACGGAGGGTTTTGGAGGGAAAGGAAATAAGTGGAGAGTTGCATGAAGATTATTTAGATTTCAGTTGGATGGGTTTTTCCTTATCCATTTCTGTTTTTTAAACCATACCAGCTACGCGCCACATCAGCATGTTTTAGGTGATACGTAATTAATCTCGGAAAATGACTTCAATAAAATATATAGTTGGTATTTCCCTACTATGCACAGATTAAATATATATTATTAAATAATTATTCTTAAAAATAAATAAATTAAATAAATTATAGCATATATTATGTGTTATGTCATAAATTAAATTTTATCTAATAATTATGAATGTAATTGTGAAACGCATTTTGAGAAATGGAATCGATTAATTTTTTTAATTTTTTCATTTAATCAATTACAATTTTCATATTTTGTTTATTTGTCTTGTGCTTTTATTTTATAATAATTTTTTATTCGATCTTTGTTTGATTTTATATAATATTTTATAATGTTTAGTAACAACATAATTTAAAATACACATAGCATAAATATAAAATATTATACATCATGCAAAATATAACCATATTAATTAAATTATACAATAAATTAAGCATTTATTAAATTAAAAATTGAAATAGTATCATAATCAAAAACTAAACTTATGTTTAAATTTGAAATAAAATTAAAAATATATCATAAAAATGACTCAAATAGTTAAATATAATGATGTGAATAAAATAAGATATTAAAATAAAATTACTTAAATGTATAATTGGAGCTAAAATGAAATTAATCTAAAATCTAGATTTTAATATTTACTCCCAGATAAAGTTTCATTATTAATAGAGTCTTTAATGACTTTGACTCTTCTATTTTTTTTTTTCATTTTCACTTCTCTATTTTTCTTTTCTTTCTTTGGATGCATCGTTATATTTTCTAAAACTCTTCCTTTCTTCATCACGAACATCATCTTTGACTAACAATGTCTTCGATCAACATTAAATTCGCTTCTCTTTTCCTAATTCCATAATGGTTCTTCCCAAGATCAAACTAAAATCTATTAAAAAGTTAAAAATGATCGTGTTCCATGAAAAGGACAAATTCTAAAAAGAAATATAATACTTTTTTTCTTTTTCTTTTCGCTCGTGTATATTTCCTACTCCTACATTTCATTTGCAGATACTATAGAATAAAGTAATGAAACAATCCAAATTAACGTGCTACACATAATTACAGCTATAGGGAAAGAAATCAAGAATGTTTCAAGTTTAAAAGATATTGTAATGCCGAGAATTTTAGTAATTCAAATATTTATTTTATTATTTCAACAACTAAAAACTTTATATACGATGATATCTATCAAAAAATATAAAAAAAAAAAGTCAAATAAAAATTATTGTTGGTTATGAGTCTTGTATTAATTATAGTTAATTATAAAATATAATTTAAATTTGGTATGTATTACCTAATTATGCTCTTTACAATATATACCTTTAATTAATTTTTTAAAAATATAATAAACAATTACACATGGGAGAATTATATAGTGACAAATGATAGATTATAAGCATGCCATATAAAAATTGTTTTCCTTTTTATAACTTCAAATTGTTATAGTATATATATATTAGATTAATTTAAAATAATTTAATTTACTATTTGATCCTTGACTTATATTCCTTTCTCAATTTTAGTATCTAAATCTTATCTCATTTTAGTATCTAAATTATCACTTTTGTTCCATTTTACTCAAGATATTTTTAATGCTACATTATTAATCTCGAAAAATAAGTTTAGTAAAAGAATTGGATTAATTTAAAATAGCTTAATCTACGATTTAAAAAACATTACACGTGGAACATTCTATTGGACACCGGCAATTCTAAAGTAGAATGAAACTAAAATGATATTTTAAATGCCGAAGTGGGAAACCAAA
This sequence comes from Gossypium sturtianum, assembly GCA_025698515.1. Lineage (NCBI taxonomy): Eukaryota > Viridiplantae > Streptophyta > Magnoliopsida > Malvales > Malvaceae > Gossypium > Gossypium sturtianum. Next base: position 2,113,615 of record CM046952.1, on the reverse strand, counting down.
AGTAAGTACCAAAATGAAAATTTAATATAATTCTAGAACTAAATCATAAATAAAACCATTTAAAATAAAGGTGAAGATTGAGTTCTACCATACAAAGCCCGACCTTCTGTAAAAAAATAAAAAATTCCGACCTGACTCCTTTAGTTTTTAAATTTATTATAGATTTTTTATACCAAATGAAAATTAAATATATTATACAATAATATAAATATTAAAAATATTAAGTCGCTTATATTTAAAATTTTACTTAAATATATATAAAAATTAAATAAAATTTATATTTTTAAAATATGTAAAAAATAATAACATGACCCAACCCATGAACACATGTAATTTACAATATTTTCTTTTATATAATTTCATGTTTTTCTTTTCCTTTCTTGAAAAATTTAGCATTTCCATAAAAAAAAATGTAAAAGTTGCTGATAAATAAAGATTTTACTACAATGCATTATGGTGAGAAGAAAGATGAGACGTAAATTTAGTGATACTTGCATGCACGCCTTTTTTTTCATCTTAACTATGTAAAGATAAACATAACATAAATAATTAAATGTGTTTCCTAAACAAAAACTAGGAGACATATGTATTAAATATATTGTACAACTCGTGATTATTGCGTTTTAACTGTCTTATTTTTCATTTTGTGTTATGAAAATTGAGAAAAGTTCATTGCTTGTAATGATGTTTATGAGAATAATGTTACCCTTTTTTTCCATGCTATGTTGCGAGGATTGTAGAACCACAAGCAGCAAAAGCATGGTTCCCTTCTTTGTAAACAAGGTTCCCTCTTACAAAAGTGGCCAGCACTTTTCCAGACAGTCTTTTGCCTATGTAGGCAGATATACTCTGCAATCGAGAGGGGAGAAAACATACTCCGACTTAACAATAGAACCAATCGAGAACAAGAAATATGTATGAGATAGGGATAATAGGGTAAAGGTACCATGGAGGCCCTTGTACTAAGAGCGAAATTGCATTTTGCCCTCTCTACTCAAAAAATGGATAAATTAATCCCTGTATATTAGATCAAAGAGCAAACTAATCCTCTTGTTAAAAATTTCAACCATTTCTACTATTGAAAATTGGTTTGTATGTTAAAATGAGGTACACATAGTATGCCATGTGTAACTATTTGGTTATTCTATTAGCCACGCCAGTTTTTAACAGCAAAAATGGATAAAAATTTTAATAAAAAACGACCAGATTGTTCTTTAATCTAATGTACAAGGACTAATTTGCTCATTTTTTTAGTAAAGAGGGTAAAATATAATCGGACTCCCAATACAAAGGCCTCCATAATACTTTTACCAAATAATAGAGATAAAGGGATATGTACCGGATTTTTAACAAACATAGGATGATCTTCATTGAGGTCAAACTCCACTTCAGGTTCCCAAACAACGACATCTGCGTGGTTTCCAATTGCTATGGCTCCCTAAACAATGTAGTTGTCATCTCCAGATTATTCATTCGTAATGCACCAGAAAAAGGGGAAGGGGGATCAATGGAAATGCATATGTAAAAAGATAGTTTAAGAAAATTGACCTTTGAATGTTGTCCAGCAAGCTTCGCAGGCCTCTCGCTCCACCATGAAACTAACTGTTCCAAAGTTATTCCATATTTCTGTCCGTATGACCATGTCACAGGAAGAACAAACTGCATATGTCTCGATACAAAAGGGCATTAATCAGTATCCACCAACTGGTACCAAGTAAGAGTAAATAACAATCAAAGAGAGACACGAAGAAGAGATGCATCAGCATAACAATATGAATCAGACACAAGTTGTTTTCATTGGATATCAACCTTGAAGCCAGAGAGATGATACTATAAAGCATTTTGTTCAAAAATTAGCATAATATTGAGGAAGTAATGTTAGTCTAACATGGTTATAAGAATTTTATATAGGAAGAAAGCAAACAGTTTCTCGAGATCATTTTTCTTTAAATGGAAAATTACCAACCTGTATAGATGATATACCGCCCCAAGCCTTCAAAAAGTTACCATCATTCAGGAGTTTAAGTTCCGGGACTGTTGGTGAATGATCAGAACTCAGCATGTCAATATCTCCTTCCTGGAACATTAGCAAAAATAGAGAAGAAATGGTTTGAAGAAACTGGATCGATGTCAACTAGTTGCACCAGAAAAGTTACTGGCAATACCATTAAAGCATTCCATAGTTTTTCTTTATTGGCTGCATCACGGATAGGTGGGGCACACTTGAAACGAGTATCTCCATCAGGAATTTCTTCTGCTGAAAAAGCTAGATAATGAGGGCAAGTCTCAACAGTTATGCTGTCACCTCTCCTTTTCGCTTCCTGATACGTTCACAATGAAAGTGCAATATCACAAGCAGTAATTTATTGGCAGTTTGAAGACTAGGAAACAGAACACGAAAATTGTGCTATTATCAAGAAAGGGAATTCTATCAGAGAGATTGTGTCGTATAAATACCTTTATAAGATCTAAGGAAGAACAGGCATCAGACAAATGAACCACATGAAGATGAGCACCTTCTGCCGGACCTCCGCTCCTTGTGTCCTTTGTAACAGTCAAAAGTTCTCTAATAGCTGCCTCCTCCCTGGGTGGGAAATCAAGATTAATCTAAACCATGTAAAGAAACAGAATTCAACGAATTTGTAAACTGTGCAAAACATATATAAAACCACTGAGCTCTAAACAAAAGTATTTAAACATGCTCCTTCCCAATGAATAAAATAAAAGAAAATTCAACTTACCAAGAAGGTGGCCTTGTTTTAAGATAAGTTGAATATGATCGAGGATCACCACCACCATCTTCAGTTTCTAAGTGGCTTTCAACAACTGATTGAATCTCGGAATGTACGAGTAAAGGTCTCTTGTATTTGGCCAATACAGACAGTCCTGCCTAAAGTAGCAAATTGATATGAATTTCAGAAGATTGACTAAAGATCACCAATGTTTCAAACACTGATTAAAGTATATTGATCAGAAGACTATTGTTTATGCATTATCACAAGACTAAAGAACATGGAAAAAGAAATGTGGACAGAAATGCAAATATGCCACGCTTCAAAAGGAAAACTAGCTTTATCATCAGTTGAGTGCAATACGGGTATCAGAAACGAACCTTAATATGACTGGCATCTGTCATAGGAAAGTCATTGATCCCTGAAGGGCACATAAAAGACTGCAAAGCATGAACATAAAAGTCGTAAGATAAAATTTCTTTTGTCAAAAATGATTAACCCTGCTATTACAAGATATCTTTGTTAGGACTAAGGAAACGGAATTATTATGTTCTAATGATGTCAGTGAGTTCTCACCTCAACTAATGCACATTAGGTTTAGGATCCAAAGCAGCATTCACCAGTTGGGAAATACTTAATGTCATACATGACATTAAGATTAACCATACAATACTATTGGTGGCATAATTTTCTAAGAAAATACAAAGACCCAGCCTTCATGTTATTGGTGGCATAACTATGCAAATGATATATAACTAAATCATTTCATTAGATGCTTACCTTCAAACCATGGACACCAGCATCTAAGAGGGCTTCCAGAGCTGTTGCATTGAATGCATTTTCAGGAACTAGACCTCCCCAGAAGCCTGGTCATGGTATATTATTTAGACTTCAGTCTTTGAGATAGAGATTTATTAAGGTACAGTTCATGGAACATACCAACATCAACATAAATACTCTTCTCTGCAGCCTCAATCTGTCAAAAGAAATGGCGTTCAAATAGATGATATATATCATATCTATTATGTTGTCATCGATATGTACTAGGCATACCTTGAGTTTCAAGGTTTCTGTTGAAACAGTGGAAGGAAAGTTATTTAGAGGCATGTCAATCAATGTTGTAACGCCACCTGTACACATACAGTAATAGAAAGTTAAGATGCGTATACAGTATGCCAACCAAAAGAAAGAAATATTCCAAATTCCAATAGCACAACTCTAAAGGACTAATAGTGCATGAATATATCTGTTGATCATGAAGGGAAAATAAGGAAGAACAACATATTTATCTGAACAACCAAAACCAACCATAAACATTTTAATTGGTAAATAAGTAGCAAACAAACCCACCACAGAAAACTGTAAAGTTTACTCAAAGAAGGTGAATTATTTATAATTTGCATTTATTACCAAAGGAGACATATGTTAATACAAGTTCATTACAATTTATACATATAAAGCAATATACCTGCAGCAGCTGCTTTAGTCCCTGAAGGAAATCCTTCCCATTCTGCCCTCCCTGGATCATCTAAATGTGCATGCCTACCATGGACAAAATGTAAGCAACTTTTATGCACTATAAATTTTCCTTTTGATTGCATCTACTTTCATGCTCAAGCAGTTATCTATCTCCATTATTGCTTAGAATTTATACTATGTTTGATAGACAAAAGGAAATCAGAGGGACAGAAAAGGTAAGGAAAGAAAAAAAGGAGGAAGAGGAAAGAAAGTTAATTTTCCTTCATTCAATTTGATCTTAAGGATGAAAAATAAAGTGAAAGAAAGAGATTATGGGTAAAGTTGTAAATAAAATTCTTAAATTAAGCTGAAAAATTGGTTTCCTCTCACGGAAGGCCTGAAATTGGAGGAAAAGTAAAGATGCAAATCCACCCATTTTCCTTCAGTCCTCTTGTGTTTTCCCCTCTTCCCACTCGAAGGAAATGGTGGAGAAAGTAATTTTTAGTTTCATTCCATTCCCTTTATTTCATCTTTCCTTTCTACCAAACATATTGCTATGCTATGTATTTACTGTTGGGGAAATGAACAAATTGCGAATGAATTATTAAGTAGCATGAATGGTAGAAAACAAGATCTAATATCTTACACATCGATCAAGCCAGGCATGACAACTGCATTGCCATAATCAACTACTTGTTTAAATTTGCCACTCCAATCCTTGTTCTTAACTATTGATACGATACTCCCTCCCTTTATCTCAACTGTCCATTTACACATCCAGAAAAACAAATAAACAAAATGAAGTACTAAGTACAGCAAAATGGTCTAGTAGTAACACTGATTATCAACATAATGAACTAGATTCCCATGTTTACTCTATCAAATCTTCATAGTGATACCAGTCATTTTACATACCAGCACCAGAAATAATCCCTTGTGGTGTCACAATGCGCTTGCTTGCAATCCAATAGTGACTGTGAGGAAAAAGACTACAACCGCTTTGAGATGACTGTCAAATGTGAAATCATAATTTCAGTTTATTTAATTGATCGATTTACGATATCAAAAAATCATATCTAAAACGACAAAACTGCGTTACAAGAAAAGCAAGTCATTGGAAGTAAATTCCTTAAAGCAAACAAAGCAAAGCTTAAGCTAAAATCACATAATCATTCTCAGAATTATTAAGATTGAAATTCATCAGAGTATTTCCTTAGTTTTGATATTCTTAAACCAGATACTAAACCTAAAAGAAAGTCAGAGAACTGAGAAAATCTTCGTTTCATCTGTTTATTTTTCTCATCAATGTCAAACAGAAAAAAAAAAATACAAAAATCGAAAACTAAGATTATAATTAACACCTAATAATTAGAGTTTAATTAGAATAAACCTTGGAAGAATCTTGAATGTAGAAAAAGATAAGGAAAGAAGCGAGCAGCGCTAACAGAGGAAAGAGCTTCCAATGCAGCAAGTCCATCTTTCTTCCCAGCTTCCACTTCTTTTTTTTTCTTTTTCTTTTTTTTCTTTACTAAGAAAAAAGAAATCAATGAGATTTCAACATCTCGGTACACGTGTGATTTTAAGAATGAATTGAGTCAAATTCTGCTATTAGGCCATCTAATTTGCATAAATTGTGGAGTTAATACCTATACTTCAATTTAATTAAATTTAGTCTTTATACTTTTTAAATTGTAAAAATTTAATCCTGACCAAATAGTAGTTGTTAAATCTATTTGGTTAAATTCTATTATTACTCTTATGTAAGTTTTATGTTAATTGACCATCAATTCAAAGTTTGATGTTTGTAAAACCTTTTCTCCTTCTTCTCTTATAATGTAATTCGAGTTAAACTCAAATAGCTTGCAAGTACAAATATCATTTACTCATGGGTCAAGTGGTTTGGCCTACTTTGTGTCCTTCTAGATTTTTATTTTTCAATTTTGGATCCACGTAGCCTATTTTACTATTTAGAATCAATGAAAATATATAAAAAATAATTTTATATTCATATTTAAATATTTTTATAATTAAATTTAAGTAAAAATTATTATTACTTTTAACACCTCAAACTCAACTACACTTGACAATTAAGGCTTAGTTTGGATGGGCGGTGTGTTTACCTCCGGTGAGGTTAAAAATAGCAGTGGCGGTGAGATTAGTTCTTGCTGCGGTGAGATTGGACATCATGTAGAGTGTGAGATTAAAAACAATGGTGGAGTGTGTTTGGATTCAAACGCAAATTGTAGCGGTGAGGGTGAAAATAAAAATGACTATTAAGGACATCGATTAGAATTGATATATAATAGAAGTTTTAAATTATTTTACTTATATAAAATTATTAAAATATGTGAATTTATAAATTCATTTAATAAATTATTAAAATGTATCTTTTAATATTTTATTATAAATATTTTAATGAATTATATAATCAATTTAAATTATTTATTAGATAAAATGAAAATTATTTTTAATTTTTTATAGTTAAATATTCTTTTATAACAATGATAAATATTATTTTCCTAAATAGTAACATTATACTTGGATTAAATTTTAAAGTATCTAAACGAATGATTTTAAATAAAAAATATATAGTAACATAAGACATAACAAATTTCATTACTACTAGAAATTAGGTTATGATACAAAATTGTTTTTACAAATATTGATTCATTAAACTATTTACAATGGTTTCCCTTAACATTGCAATTTCAAGGTCACTTTCACTGTTAGAAGAACTCGATTCACCTCTATCAAAATGGCCTGAAGAGATTGGCACGTCGGGTATATTCTCAAATTGTCAAAAATCCTCATCATTTGACCAAGCATGTCTTCGAATGTAATTATGCAAAACCATTGTTGCAATAACTATTAAAACTTGCTTGTCGAATGACCAAGCTAGATATATTTCCATTGTCTATAACTAATCAACTACTCTTTTAGTGTCATCCAACCTCTTCAAACAATAAGATAATATACTTTTCAAATATGTTTTATTATATCTATAGTCTACAAATAATACATCCCAATGCATACATCAGTACGTGTATTAACAAACAAGCAGGATCCACTCCTTATTTCTAACATATATCTTACATACATAGCTTTGCCTAACTATCCTCTTTACTGAATGAAACAGAAGAGAAGAATCAAAAGTCTCATGTAGAGCCATTGAGCTTAGATAGCAAAAATAGGCAACCGGAGGATAGTAGGACAGAAGTTGAGAAGCAAAGCAAATCCTGTGTAGAGTGTATGACAACCTTTCTTGCACTTGTCAAAAATCCTATCGAAGAAGCATCACTATTACATGCCCAAGTTTGGTTTTCAGTTCACTCACACGATTTTATCTCCACCCATCTTGGTCGTTCTGGTACAAATGAAATTATATTCACAAGCTACTACATGCATGTGATAACTTCGAATTTTCCACAAGTGTTTTTCTTTCTTCCACCAATTAATTAAATCAAGTAGTATAAAAGATCCTCATGACCAAAACTAGAAAGATAAAAATTTTGTCCGACCTTTAAAGCAAACAATCCAAAGAGATTTGATGTTGATGTGGCCTTTTCTTTCGATTGTGTTTTTGCAATATCAAGGTTGCAAACAAAGAGCTCATAAAGACCCATTCCAAAAACCAAAGATTACTGTTCCCATTAGATAGATATCTGGAAGAACAATACAAAGGCAATTAGTGGTCTCATCTCAATAGGATCTAACTACAAGCATCAATGGGTTTAGAAACAATAAACCGCATACCGTATTTTGACATTACAACACCGAATGAACAAGTTTACTACATCAAGATGCATAAGCTACTTAAGAGCACAACTTCTATGCAACTACTGAATAATTCTAATACACTAAGCTCATTTTTATATACATAAAGATAAAGACCTTCAACACCTTTTACAGAGATTCTAATACTCAAAGAAAGCAACAATTTACCTAATAATTTAAATCTAAATGCTTTAGAACCATCAAGGGTTTGTATCTGGTCGTAAGTATCACATTGAAAACCAACCAAAAGTCGTGGTTATCTTTGAAACTTGGAAACCTAGCTAGATAGCCACCAAAAATATTGAAATTGAGAAGGAAAAGATAGCAATCAGAGTCTACGTATAACTTTTCTTCAACCTGAACGTTCTCATAATGCCTATAAAAGCAAATAAGTGGAAGCAGCAAGAATAGGCTTGATAGTATTGGAGTTGAGAGAAAATAATGCTTGGGAGTGGGTAGCAAATGATCACGGAATTAATAACAAAATGATAAAAGCCTATTAATCATGCAAAACCTGGTTGTCACTTGTCACACAAAAGAAAATATCAACATGCAAATCTAGACTCCAAAAACAATATTAGTTTCAGGAAAGAAATAGGAAATCCAAATGGAATTACGTAAACTAGCAAAGGCAACTTAATAAACAGATTATTTGATATCACCATCGCCTTTTACACCGCACCATAACATGAGTTTGGTTTTTTCTTTTATTGAATCGCTGGTTTCAAACAGTTTCTAGAGAAAAAAGTGTAATGGATATTGATGCTAATGCAAATTTGTTATGTAAAACCTAAATGAACGTTGATTAGGAACTTGCTTATTACCAAAAGCTTGTTTGCCTTGGAAATTTGAGCATCATACGTAGGCGGTAGACCCAGTTCATTCTATGTATATGATTACTAGCGATAAGAGTTGAATTTCAATTGACACCTAGTATGATAGTAATAGTAATTGAGACAGAAATCAAATAAATTGTGGATAAGAAATGAAGGCAAGCTCCATTGTTTCTTTGATTGGTACTCTCTATCATCCATAAACATAAGAGCACAAATACTTTGACTCTTCCATAACAAACCAACCTCACCTACGGCCTCAACCAAAGAACAAAATCACTTTGCTCCGATCCACCCAATATTCCATGAAAGATGACATGATATAATCATGAATTTCCGTGATATGACAGGTAAATAAATTCATTTAAGATAACAGATTAATGCAATATTCTAAGACACCTCTCCTCACATGTGGTACATAGAATAAAGCATTATAAATTATGTTTTCTCCAGTTTATATCACTCTTTATATTATCTCATTAGCATCCTGATGTTCTTATTTAAATTTTTAGAATCTCAAAATGAAAGGGGAAAATCGAAAAAGAGCTCTCAGTTCTGCATCCTAGAATCTCACTCTAACTAGAATATACAATATAGAACAAAATAAGCAAAATTACATAAATGAAAACAAAAGTTGAAGCCGATTTATTGTAGAAGATAATCAAGTAAACACCGGAAGAGTAACTCAATAACACATACAAAATACTAAATACTACCAAAAGCATTCCATGTTAGTCTTCTATGTATATATATTTGTGTTTGTCTATTTGACTAACCTTGATGAAGCAAAGGAATGATCCATTAAAGACCCAAAACAGCCCGGAAGAGTCATAAACCGACATCGATAAATGACCAGTAAAATACATCCAAAAAGAGATAAGTGCGCATTATCTGAGTCAATATCTTATCTAATGAAATAATAATGACCTTCTCTATGCGCTCTTCCATAGCTTCCGACTTGTTGGATGAGCCCGGGGTGTCCAAATGGGAGTTGGTTGTAGCAAAGGAGCCCTGATGGAATACGAGTAAGATGCAGAGAGCTTCTGGTGAGTGGGAATTTCCCACGTGGCACGAGGGTCAAGTATAGAAGAAACCCTTCTGCAATTTGGTCCCAAACCGGAAGAAGTGTGGCGGAATTGCATCAATAGCGTGGTGGTTACGAGAGGTTTGGGGGTGAAGTGGAAAGGAGAAGGTGGTCCCATGAACAAAACAAGAAAAACCCGAAAATTTATAACTTGGATCCATGTTCTTAAATTATAAACATGAAACCCACAGCTTAAATACCTACAATAAACATGAATGTAAAGTACAAAACAAAAGAAAAACATAAAACCCACAGTTTTAAATACCTTATCTATGATTCATCACCAATTTTACATGAAGTGCATCCAAATTTCCAAAAATAGAAGAATTAGGAGGAAAGTACCTGGATGGAGAAGAAGGAAGATGAAGAACGGCACAATTAAGCTACAAATTTCATGGAGATGTTCAAAAATGGGTATTTTTGTCAGCTAAAAATACCTACTGCCTCAATTGCCTTCAACTGCTGCTTTCATCTCGATCCGTTTCAGACAAAGATGAGATTGAAACCAATTTTCACCGCAGACCGAATGTTAAACCAAAGCACAGATGCAGTGAGATTGGTAACCTAATCTCACCACACCGGAGGAAAACGGGCATCCAAAGGAGCCCTAACACATTTTGGAACGCGGTCCAATTGAGCTTTATCAATTCTCTTAGAGCTTGTTCACTCGTCGTTACTACACTATAATTGAAAAAAAAAAAAGGCAACCCGTAATAGTTATAATTAACTGGATTAATATGTAAATTTGTCACTATACTTTAGTTGATAAAGATTTATTTTTCGATTTATCTCTAGAATTGAATACTTTATTCAATGATTGTTTTTTATCCAATCTTAAGGAATAAATAAAAAAGTCAAATCCCTTATAATACATCGAATTTGACTCGATTATTAATATAATGAACAGATCTGTCATTTCTTGAAATATCTCTTCTGATTTAGAATCTTGGCGTAATGTTTAACTATTTGTTTATTTTTTAATCGCCTGGAAGGGACAAAAGAAATATTTTGTTCTTTCTTAAACAATTTCTAATCTTTAATAGGCCTTTCAGTAAGATTCGAATCCAAATAAAGTTCTGATCATCTATTAGAAAAAATAAAAACAAATGGATCTTCTAGGATTCCTAGGAAGATTTTCGATTTCTTCCGAATGCAGATGATTATTCATTTGCTTTTCACGTTCCGTGAATAGTTGAGACATTAAAAAATATCAAAAAAGGCACTTAAAGAATCGATCTGATTCTATTTTCATTTGAAGAAATGAATGATCCTAAAAAATCGATATTTCTTTTAATTGTTGAATCTCTCTTTGATTGATAATATGTGATATTCCAAATTCTCACTACTAATGGAATCAAAATATCTCTAGATTGATTAGAAAATTATTTCAATTAGTGAGAATATACTAGATCTCGTGGAATAGTATTGAATAGTTGATGAAGTGGATATTGAAAATTACCAATGTACTTCATATTGAATGGTATTTGTTATTGTCATTATGAACAGGAGATAAAATCATCACTATACTTTTCTCTATATTGAATTTTGTGGCTTTACTTTTATTTGATAGAATTTTAAGAGTTAAAATTTTACTATTCAATTTTATTTTAAAATAATTAGAAGACAACATTTAATATTTTTATATTTTAATTTAATATTTAAATGAATTAATATAATATTAGAAATAAAAAAAAAGTTATTTTACAAAAATGAACTTGATTTTTTCTTTTACTATATATGTATTTTTATTTTTCAAATTTTTATTTCATTAAATAGAAATTTTAATTTAATTTACTAATGTTTAATATTTATAAGTTAAATTATTGTTAATTAATAAAATAAAATATTTAAAAGAATTATTCTTATTAAATTATGTTTTCAAATTATTAAAATTGAATGATGAAATTTAATTAAAAAATTAAAGTTGGTGATGAAATTTAATAAATTTCAAAATTCATGATAAAATTCAGTGGCATAAAAGTAAAATGAAAAATTTGCTCGTACTTTTAAAATATATTAAGAATGCAGTAAAAAAATTAATATCTACCTATCAACTTTTAACCCTTATAATTTTCCTTTGTATCAATGGTGTATTCGGATTCAAGTTTTCGGATCGTTTCAATCTGAGTTTCGATTGTACATCCGTAGACAAAACAAAACCCTAGAAATCGAAAGAAGATTATTTTTTTTATTTTTTAGAAAAATGCCTCAGGTGAAGATTATCGCCAAGAATTTCATGGACATGGTGGCTTCATTGCCCGCCATTAAGCTCGATTTGCTCTATCGTAATCAGTTCATTTGCGAAGCCATTCTCAGGTCTTCCCTCTCCCCTTTAATCCGTAACATTAAAGAAAACAACGAATCTCTGAATTTATCGAAGCATTCGTTCATTGAGCAGGTCGTTGCCGCCGCTGGCGAAGAAATACGTGTTACAAATGTTGTACATCGATATTCCCATAACATCCAAGTCGTTGCAGGAGTGGCTGCTTGCTGATGGATCATCTAAGCACAAAGTTGCGATCGATCGGTTGATTCAGCTAAGAGTATTTGAAGTAATTGATCGGTAAGCAATTGCAACTACTTTTTGTTTCATTTGCATCTGTTTTTCTTATTACCGTGCATAATAGGGAATTGGTCGTATGAACTGTGTTAATCAATCTTTATCTTTTTGGTAGGAAGAAGGAAACCACTTACAAGTTAAATTCCACGTTTCAGACTAATCTCCGGAAACATATGATATCTGGGTAAGTTTTTTTTCCCAGGTTAGAGGCTAGTTGTCAAAATGTAAGGGGCTAAAATTTTCTCTTTGTTATGTATTATGAGTTTACATACTTGTAAAACCCTTAAATTTGCCGGTTTAAATTATATTCTTCTTATTACTTAAATTACAGCCAATTCTATCACATACGTAGTTAATTTTTTGTTATGCCACTAGATTCCTTATGTTATGTTATTGTTGTAGTAGTTACTTAAAGGATCATACTTTGCAGTGGGATTTTGCCAAGAGAACCGATGCCTCAAAGTGTTACTGCAAGGCTTCCAACCTCAGAGGAGCTCGATGCCTACGCACATGAGCAATGGGAGGTGTGACTTTCACCTATTTTTTTCATCGATTCATTGGCATAATTTATGTTCTTAATGGTAGTGTATGTGATGCGGAATTATGCAATTAGTTTTGAATTTTCTCAACTGTTTAGTTTTAATGTTTGAGCTGCTTCTTACTTCAGCTTTGTTAAGCAGTGTTTCTTGCTGCAACTTATAAGTTCAGGACAAGCCAAAAAATCAACGAGCTTCAGCTCTTCCATGATAAGAATTTTTCAGCGTGGTCTTTTGCGTCAGAGGTGCTATATCCTGCCATGAACTTTAGCTTCATTTCTTTTATGCAATAGATATTGAGGGTTCTATATCTCACGATTGGTGTCATGATGTCTTTATGTCTGTTTCTACAGAGATAAAGAAGCTCCAAGATTAACTGAGAGTGGTTTCCAATTCTTGGTGTGCATCATGAAACTCATGGCCCTTTTGCCTCTTTTCTGGTTGTCTGTCACCTAAAATTACGTCTCATCTGTGTAATTTACAGTTGATGGATACAAATGCTCAGCTTTGGTATATTATCAGAGAGTATATCTCCAATTCAGAGGTATATTTGATGAGATAATTATTGTGTTCTGCTTGGAACTTGTTTGTTAGAGCTATTGTGTTCTACTGTTGTTAAGTTCTTGAAGGGGAAATTGGCATGAATTTATTGTAAATTTTTATTTGGTATTGGTTTATTGGTATATATTATCCTCTTAAATGTGAATGTACCCTAGGCGGTGTGACTGTGCGCATGCACTAAAGTAATAGCTTGTGTATTCTTGTGTGCTTGAGCATTAGCAGCTACTTTTAGTTCAAGGGAAAAAGGTGCCATTTCCTATATGGGACTTTTGGTTGTATAAGTGTTTGTGGATTGATGGATCCATATACTGATAAGCTTAATGAAGGAAAAATAGAAATTGGCTCCTTGTCTTGGCCTCTTTACTTGAATTGGAAGACATTGATGCAACTATTTTTCTGTCATTTTGTAGCCCGTCTTTTTATCTTATGCTCGGACTTTCATGTTTTGGTGCAGGAGCAAGGTGTAGATCAATCAGACTTAATTGCTTTTTTGCTAGAACTTAGTTTTCATACCCCTGGTGAGGTATGCCATATTCATTTATAACTTTTCCCTTGATCTATGATTGTTCATAGAAAATTTTTTTTGGAAGAAGCCTATGCTTGACATTTGTTTAATCCATGTTTTCTTAGCAAGTATATACATTATTAATCTTAAAAAAAAACTTTTGTTGTATTTTGTTATTTGCATAGACTCTTACTTCCTTTTGGTAATGCTTTCTTTTCTTGAGGTTCTTTAGATTTAACTTTTGTGAACAATTTGTTGGACATTTTCTATAAATTTGCTTTGTCTTGTCATAGGCATATAGTTTAGATACACTGACTGATGACCAGACAACTATGATCAAGGACCTTGCAGACTTGGGATTGGTCAAACTTCAGAAGGTTGTCCTAATTAAAGTTATTTTTTCTTATAGGAATACACAGATAAACTGTTCTAAGTAATGCTTTATGATGGTTTTATGGTATTTGCATATGTCCAGGGCAGGAAAGAGAGTTGGTTTATACCTACTAAATTAGCCACCAATCTTTCAGTGAGCTTAACAGATTCATCATCAAGAAAACAGGTATGGCTAATTAAGTTAGTTGTGTGAATACATGGCTTCTGATGTATTAACTGTTATCTTTGTTTTCCCTAGCTGTGTTACTCTTTACTCATGCAGTTCTTTTGCTATATAACTTCAGGGATTTGTTGTTGTGGAAACTAACTTTAGGATGTACGCATACTCATCATCTAAGTTGCACTGTGAAATTTTACGTCTATTCGCAAGGTATGAAGCAGTGAATCCTCAATGAACTTCCCATTTATAACTTTGGATATCATTTTCCAGAATGGTTCCAGGGAAAATGAAAATCACCCAGTGTCAAAAGAAAAAATTTCTTATTTTCCTCCAAAGTCTTTGGGGCCAGTAGGTGGAAATGTAACCACACAACCTTATGATTAAAAATTAATTTCCCCTTTGATACCATTAAAAAAAAGTATCCAAATTGATTTAATGCTATTAGGAGTCGAGAGAAGTTAGAAATGTAGTAATACATTTTTAGTAAGTAAACAAGGGTCTGTTTCTGCTTGATTGAAAGAATAGCCGATTAATAATATCTCTTTTCTGATTCTAGCTCTCCACTTCTTTATCTACCCACTTCAAAAAGGCTCTTGAATTTACCTGTAATCTGCTGATTCACATATATAGCCAACCACTTTCACTGGCTTGTTCTAAGATTCTCAGCTTTATTACTGCTATACTAACTATTGAATTCTTCACTAAAACGATAATGTGCTCACATTTATAGGGTAGAGTATCAACTTCCAAACCTCATAGTTGGTGCAATAACAAAAGAAAGCCTATATAATGCTTTTGAAAATGGCATTACTGCGGAGCAGGTTAGCATCCATTTCTGTTTGCTCTTTGATATCCCAAATTGAAGAATCTAGACATGCAAGAAATCACACAATTGAAAAAAAGTAGCAACTTAAATTATCTAACATAGTCTAACCAGCTCCTTGTAACTCTTGAATACAGATAGTTACATTCCTTCAGCAGAACGCACATCCTCGAGTTGCTGAGAAAATACCATCAGTACCTGAAAATGTCACGGATCAGGTTGAATGCTTAATCTGCTTAAATACTTTGGCTCTATTACGTGACTAAATTCATTTAAACTTATACATCCCTGCTTCAAGGGAAAGCATATCGAGTATTTGCTCTTTTCAGTTCGAAAGTAGATTACTCTAGGGATGTTCACGTAGTTGCTCTTTTGTTGCAGATAAGATTGTGGGAAACTGATTTGAATAGAGTTGAGATGACTCCAGCTCATTTTTACGATGAATTTCCTTCGAGGGTAATATCGAGCCTCTTGATCTGAGTGATATATTTCTTTTATCTCTGAACATTATGTTATCATATATTGGAGTTGACGTCTTCCTCTATCGAACAGGATGTCTTTGAGGCTGCTTCCGACTTTGCTCGTATGCATAATGGTTTACTATGGGAAGATGCTAAGAAAATGCGTATGGTTGTCAAGGCAGAGATTCATATGCTTATGCGCGAGCATCTTCGTGGTCAAAACAAGTAGGTTGTATGCTTAGTACGTATATATCATCCAATCTCTTGATGAAACCAGCCAAATGAGATTGTTCGAAGTTTTGGTAGGGAAAAAGGGTGCTAGGAATCTCTACTTAGCAAGAGCAGGGTCCTTGTATGAAAATTTCCTTTTTTATTGGAGGCTCTCAACCTAAATAAATAAGGAATGGGGGAGAAGAACAGCTCATTTATTTTTTAAGCTTTAAAATCAAAGGTTGATAGGATCCTTTATTTGTCACTGCACCCTGGCTTTGTATCTGCTATGGAGATTTTCAACAAAAGCACCTGTCAATAGTTTTATATTATCCAAATCAATTTTAGTATATTTAATGAAAGAAACAATATTTGAAGACAATGTTTTATAACCAAGGTTCTCAGTTTTCTATTTTTATTTATTGGTGGAATTTTACACTTACGAAGTAAACAGCTAATGAATTTTGGAATGTATGTTGGAAATTATATAAATGAGCAAAACTGCCCGCAGAATGGGAGCAAAACCGGCCTTTAGGGCTTGTACTGAGCTTCCTATGGCTCGTGTTTGAGCCTTTGATGGCTTGTTTTTATCAAGCTAATAGAGGCTTGCTTTCTCGAGTTCGTGGCCTCGTGTTTTGTCTCATTTAATCTGAAGGTCTTTTGTTGTTGGAGCTACGTCGGGATTCACTAAAAAGATTATGAACATTGGCATCGAAAACAACGTGTTTTTTTGGGATGTTTGTAATTTACTAGTTCTATTTTTTCGTTGTAGTAGGGTTTTTGGGATCAAGTGTTGTATGAGATATGCTATGATCTTCGATCACGCGTTGCATACCATTTTCTTCGATGATGGTACACAAGGGTTCTTCTCTCAGTTTGACTTGAGTTTACTAGGTGTCATTGTATGAACATCAGCCTCTGTATGCTAGGTTTGGGCTTGAGACCCTATTTTTATTTGGCTTTTGTGCAACCTTTCCTAGTATTGGAATCTTCGTGGTTAAACAAAAAGAAAAAGTTGGCAATTAAATATACCATTTTGTTGCTGCCCAGGATCGAACTGGGGACCTTTAGTGTGTAAGACTAACGTGATAACCACTACACCACAGCAACTTCAGTACCCAAGGAATCCAAGTATTACTTATTATATAAATTCAAATATAAAAAGATGGGAAGTGTCATTGTTTGATAGTGTGACAAAATGTAAAAAGCCAAGCAACAAGAAAACAAACAGATAGTTTCCCAGAAATTTCCCCTCTCTCTCTCTCTTATCTCTCAATCATTCTTTCCATCATAACCTTTTTTTGTCAATGGATTTGGCAATTTATCCCCCCCATGCTTCCTGTAGAAAACTGAAAAAGTTTATGTATTTAGATCTCAAAGATATAAACAAGTATAGCTTTTGGACATGTATAAATAATATAATTACTTAGATTATGCTTAGTTTATGTATTTAGATCTCAAAGATTATGCTTTTGGACAACAAATATTACTTAAAGAAAATAATTTCTTCTATGTGAATACCAATAAGAAAACAAACAAAAAAAAAAAATGTCACTGTTTCTTTGATTGATAAGCCATTACCCATTTGCCACACCAATTTTTCCTTGTCCTATATTCCCAAAGTCTATAGTGTTTATCTAAGATACCCCCGAAGTAGCTTCTTGTTAATCTTTCAGATTAGTGATCATAGAAAAAAAAACCAGCTCTGGGGTTTTCTTTCTCATAATGGCAAGTATCATAAAATCTTGCCTACAATCAGCTTTGAAATGTGTGAACCTGATAATGGCAATGGTGGGTATTGCTATGATTTTATATGGCTTTTGGATGGTAAGAATTTGGCAAAGAGACATGGGAGGCTCTTCATTTGATGATTTCAAGTCGACTGCTCCATGGTAATGTATTTATTTATATACAGAAAATCATTTTTCAGCTAATTTTATCAGTTTTTTTTTCAGCTAATAACAAAAAACAAGTGCAGGTTTATATATACTTTTCTGGGCACAGGCATCACCTTATGCCTATTAACATGCTTGGGCCATATTGCTGCTGATACTGCCAATGGATTTTGCCTTTTCTGTGTATCCTTTTTTGTTTTTCATTTTGTATGCTTTTGTTTGAGTTTGAAAATTTCTTTTCCAGGCAATGTATTTGTTGTTTCTTTAATGGTAGCAAAAAAGTACATGGTGATTATCTCAGTGCTTTTATTGGTAGAAACTGGAATTGCAGCTGATGTGCTCTTGAATTCTGAGTGGGAAAAGGTATATGAGACTTTTTTCCTCTATTTGTTTTATTGAAGGGAGGCTGAACTTGTTTTTCGGAAAAGTCTTCAAAGTGTCGTTTATCGAGAGCTGACGAGTCCCTCAATAGTGGTCGGTATTGGGCCTAAGGTGATTGTGTTCGGTTTTGTCTTCTTACTCCGCGAAAGCATCTCCCCCATCAAGGAAACGTGAGCATTTCTCATTATGTGCAGATATGAATCATAATTTATTGGGTCTAAGTGCAATTTTACCATTACACTAACATGTAATTTCATAAAGATTTAAGGGACTAAAAGATAAATCTATCATTGGGGAGGGGGGAGGCAAGGCCACTACCTGCCCCACTTTGTCTTCATCCCCGTCGAGAAAATGCTCACATTTCTTTGGTGGGTGAGGCACTCTCACTCCGTGAACCCCTTGGGGCTCTCTACAGAGTTAGGAGACAAAACCCGGGATAAAATCAAGCACAAAAACCTTGGGACAGTACCAACCATTGTTGAAGGGTCCTTCAACTCTTGACAATACTTTGAATACATCTCCCCCAGAGCAAGTTCAACCTCTCCTCGTCGTGTTTCATTTCAATCCTTTTTTCGTTTCAAAGCATTTTAGTTTCAATTTCTTATCATTGGTTGATATGATACCAGGATTTGCCTGAAGATCCAACAGGAAGGTTCCATGATTTCAAAGAATTTGTTGAGTCCAATATTGACATCTTCAAATGGATTGGCTTCATTATTTTCTTAGGACAGGTAACTTCATCTGCAAGTTTCATGAACTTTGATCACATAATGATGAAAGGATGTTTATTGGTTAAGTTTCCGACCCTCGTATTCACAGGGACTTTCAGTACTATCGGCTATGGCATTGAGAGCTTGTGGCCCTAACCAATGCTCAAACTATGATAGCGACGAAGAATTCAATCAAGCTAGGCTTCCTTTAATAAATAACCATCCTCAACAACCTGCTTATGTTATTGTAGACCCTCCTTTTGCCAATAAGAATGAAGCTTGGAATGTAAGTAACCCTTTTCCAACTTTTTCTTTTTTTGGCTTCTCTTTATTTAGGTAAAAGTATCGTAGAAATCATTGTACTAAGAGTCAAATTATATTTTACCTCCTTTATTTAGAAAATGTACAAACTAATCTATGTACATTAGATTAAAGAGCAAATTAGTCATTTTAGTTAAAAATTTCATTTATACGTACTATTAAAAACAAGTGTGACTAATGAAATAATTAGACAGTGACACGTAATGTGTCACGTGTACATCATGCTGACAGACAGAGGCCAGCTTTTAAATGTAAAAATGGATGAAATCTTTAACAGAAAGACTAATTTACTCTTTGATCTAACCTACGAAAACTAATTTGCCCATTTTTTTAGTTAAGGGAGCAAAATTCAATCTAACTCCTACTATAGGACACTCTCACATTTATTTACCTTTTTATTTTTTATTTTTATTTAATGTTATTGATTTATCATTAAGCAGATGAACAAGTAAAAGAAAAGGGTGTTGCCAAATTTTCATCATTCACAAATGAAAGCAGAGGGCTCACCATGACAAAACACAACCAAGCTATGTATCCTTGATGCTCATACCAGAAAACAAGTTTCAGCACTGAGTTAAAAAGGTTAAATCAGTAAATTCGTGTCGTTTTTCCGTTTTAAAGGTTCTAATAATTTGTGTTATATAGATTTTGACACGTTCATACATGTGTTATGTGGTGTTTTTTCGTTGTTCTTCTTATATTGTATGCATAATTAAGACCTTATAAATTGTTGATGGGTTTTAAGGTAAGAAACTGTCCTGTTAAATATGCAAGTGAAACAGAAAATAGGTTAAAATATGTCATTAGTCCCTGTCCTTTGACAAAATTTGATCTTTAATCCCTGTACTTTAAAAGTTCAAAATTATTAATTTTCATTAATCATATGCCCCATCACATGAATACCAACATACCAAATTGATAAATTTTGATGAAAAATACTTACAATTTCAGTGCTAGGATTGGGATTTCTAAATAGAAAAGGCCAGACTTAATTCTAACAATTTTAAGTATAGGGACAAAATCGTAAATTTTGTCAAAGAACAGAGACTAACAGCATATTTTAGCCTAGAAAATAACCAAACATAACCTGTTTCAAATGTTCAAAGATAATATTATGAAATAAAACAATAAGCAATCTTTAAAAGATTAATCAATGAATAAACTTAGCTCGGTCATCTAAAAACTACATAATAGAATCTTAATACCTCAAAAATGTTTACAAAACAATAACATATTTGAGCCTTAAAATGCAAGTAAACCCCATACTGAAACAAAGAAAGGCAAAACAGAAAACAAAAAGATCCCAAATGGGGAGGGGGGGGGGAACACATCACCTATTCGGATTTTTTCGAGATCTTCCTCTTCATTCGGCTAAACGGTCCGACGGTTTGATCCACGATATACATGTAAATAACTTGGCTCCATGATTTATACGATTCCAAGCCTTCGTAATACTCGGGTGCGATTTCTTTCACCTTATGTAGCTTATACCCAGGGATCCTAGGGAAATCATGATGTTCATTGTGATAGCCAACACTCCATGTCAAAAGATTAAGAGGACCATAATAAGAATAAGTCTCTTGTTCGGGTTTAAACACATAATGTTCGGAGATAAAATGTCCTGCCATCGGGTGCATTCCACCACCGACGAATGTCGAAAGGATCAAATAAGCGAAAGATTTCCACCCGTGAAAGTAAACCATGGTCGCATCGAGGGCGAGCTGAACAAATAAGTTCATGAACTCCCAACAACCAGGGGGTTTCGGTTTGAGAAACAAAGGTCGGAGCGCATAGAAGAAGAGTTGGAAGATAACCCATATGGATTTTGAGAAAGCATTGGTCACAACACGGGCTTCAACGTAGCTTGGAACATCCATGTCGATGCCGTCTACCCCTTGGAAACGATGATGTTCGAGGTGATACTTTTGGAAAGTGACGGACATAGGTACACCGATAGGGAGGTTAGCGAAAATCCCAAGCCAACGGTTGTAGATCGGAGTTGAGAAGGCAAGGTTGTGGCTAAGTTCATGGATGGCTAAGAAGAGATTGTGGTTGAGGAATGAGCCAAAGAAATAAGCAATTATCAATATTTTTAGCCAACTAGCATCATGGAGGATAGTGGCAGTCCATAGTTGAATCAAAACAACCACACCAATCTGCAAAATGCATAAAGTTTCAAGGTTTTAATCTTTATATTCATTTATATAATTCATTTCAAATGGGTCTATCATTTCAAAGTCCCAAGCAAAAATAAAAATAAGGTTAAAATATGCCTATAGTCCCTATACTTTTCAAAAATTAGGAATTTAGTCTCTATACTTGTATTTCAAGGAATTTAGTCCCTCTACTTTTCAGATTTCAAAATTTAGACACAACTGTTAATAATGTTACAATGTTTTTGTTAAATTCAGGTTAATTACAACATTTTTTTTAATTACACTACTAGCGAGTGAGTGGTATTTTTATTTCAAAATGTCATAGCAACAAATTTAACAAAAAAAATATATTAATAGTGTTAATAGTTTATCCTGAATTTTGAAATCTAAAAAATAAAAGACTAAAATTCTATAAATACAAGTATAGAAACTAAATTCCTAATTTCCATAAAGTACAGGGACTAGAGGCA
Organism: Gossypium sturtianum; assembly: GCA_025698515.1. NCBI lineage: Eukaryota > Viridiplantae > Streptophyta > Magnoliopsida > Malvales > Malvaceae > Gossypium > Gossypium sturtianum. The sequence continues at coordinate 2,091,592 of CM046952.1, read as the reverse complement.
CATTTAAACCTAAAGTACAGGGACTAGAGGCACATTTAAACCTAAAAGAAGTTTGGAGTTTGATGAAAACTACAACTAAAGGCTAAAGTTCATGAGCTCATGGTAGAAGTGCCAAAGTTCATGAGAGAGTTTAATTCCAATCAATGTGAACCAAAAGATGACTTTTTTTTTTTAAATCCCAAAACAGAAAAAGGTAAAAGAATCCAGATTTCCATTTAAGTATGAACAAAACAGAGAAAAAAAATTGAATAATGAGATGAAAAAAGACAAGTATATGGCAGTCCATAGCTGAAGCAAAATGCATAGGTTTCAAGGTTTGATATTTAAATATATATATATATATTTCCTAGTAAAAATTGAATAGTGACTTTTTCTAAAACCCCAGATTTCCATTGAATTAAATGAACAAAACAGAGAGAAAAATAAATCAGAACCAGAACCAAAACAGAAAAAAAAAAATCCAAGGCCCAGATCTCCGTTTAAAGTAAATATGAACAAAACGAAGTTAAAAAAAAAAATCAAAATCCAATACAATTAACCAGCTACATTGCTTGGGGATCTAAAAAAATTTGAAGAACGAGATTCAAAATTTTTTGAAGGATATTAACATATATACCTTAAGGAAAGCAAAGGGATCTGGACCAAAAAGCTCTTTAATTTGAGGGTATTTAGAGAGGATCTGACGTCTCCTTGAAGCATGAGGTTCATCTGTATATGACCAAAAGAAATCATTCGCCATTGCTAATCCTTCATCTTTCTCTTCCATTCTCTTGTCCCCTCCTTTCCCCGTTTTCTTTCTCTATTTTTTTTCCCTCCAAAGTCCAAATCCCTTTATGTTTCCTTCCTCTCTTTTTTCCCTCTTTTCCTTCTTCTTGTATCTGTTTTTTTCAATGTGAAGTTTGTGCCTTCCTTTTTCTGTGTATGATAATATATAAAAAAACCGCCATAAAAGAAGGAAATTTTTTTTTTCTTTTTTGGGCATTTTAAGGAATTTTTTACGTGTATTATCGATTGAACGGTCTTCACTCTTTCACGGTTTAAAAATATCCAGCCTGTATTTTGAGACTTTTTCTTATTTGGGTTAATATGCTATTTGGTACTTGAGTTTACCTTTAGTGTTCAATTTAATACTTAATATTTTTTCTTGTTCTGGTCCTTAATGTTTAATTTGCTGCCTAGACCAAATGGCGTTATGTGAGCCAATGAATATTTGACATGTGTGCTCTAGTAAAAAAGTATATGTATACTTAATGAGACAAAAAAAAAGCATTATTATTGGAATTAGATCAGATTGATCGGTTGAATTGGTTAGATCAAAAACCGATCAATATACCATTATGGTTTAACTAGTTTTTGAATGAATCGCTCGGAACCATTTGAATCGAGACCAAAAAAAATTAGTTGAACTGATTTTATAATTTTTCATTTTTATGGATTTTCAATAGTTTATTTAATTGAACTGAATTGGTGGCTGAACTGATTTGACCATTGGTTCAATTTTTAGAACCATGAAAAAAAGTCGAAATACCACATTAAACATTAAAGTCAAATTCAAATACTTAACTAGGATAAAGAATAACTCAAGTATCAAATTGAAAACACTTATACACTAAATTAAACATTAAAGCCAAATTTAGGTATCAATTTGAAAAAAATCAGATACCAATTTGAATATTAAAGTAAAATTTAGATACAAAATAATATATTAAACCTTTTCATTTTGATTTACTTTAATGCTTTCGAGTGGTTTCTGCTTTCCCCTTTTCAAGCTAACATGAACAGAACATTGTTTTTGGCTTTTTGCCACCGTAAAATATCCGGACAACATATATGTTTGAGCGCTGTGACATTATTTTTTCTATAAAAAAGTGGGTAAATTATAAAAATAGTAACTTTTATTTACCTCAAATTACATTTTAGTCACTAACATTATCGTTTTGTTACGAAGTGGTCACTCTACCGTTAAGCTCCGTTACCTCCCTAACGGCGGTCCTACGTGACAGTCCAAATGGGTTTAAAATGCCAACTTGGATGTCCTACGTAGTAGTCCAAAATAAATTTATTTAATATAAAATATATTTTTATCGCAACAACTGGACATCTAAGTTGGTATTTAAAACTCATTTGGACTGTCGCGTAGGACTACCATTAGGGAGATAACATAGTTTAACGGTAGAGTGACTACTTCGTAACAAAACGATAACGTAAGTGACTAAAACGTAATATTTCAAACATAAGTAACTAAAATGTAATCTGATGCAAACAAAAGTGACCATTTTAATAGTCACTTTTGTTTAAAAAATTACTTGGTAACCATGTAATTAAAAAATGATTTTGAAATTAAGTTGAATTTAACAAAAAAATATTAATAGTGTTTAACAGTTAGACTTGAATTTTAAAATTTAAAAAGTATAGAGATTAAATTCCATAAAAAATACAAAGACTAAAATCCTAATCTTTGAAAAGTACAGGGACTTGTAGCACATTTTAACCAGAATAGTATTACTACAAGCCAAGCTGTTTTCCAAAACAGTGGAAAGGAAAAAAACAATGAACAAGCCATGTGATCAAACATCAATTTGACACAATATTGCAACATGTTCGTTGTTCGGCATATTCTTTAAAGGTTAAATTTTGTTATTAGTCCTTATATTTTGTAAAAGTTGTGGATTTAATATCTATAATTTGATCAATTTCAATCCTTATACTTCTCAAATTTTGAAATTTAAGTCCTCAACCCAATAGAAGTTGTTAATTCTGTTTGGTTAAATTCAATGATTAGTCTTGTACTATGCATATATTTGTAAATTAATCTATATTTTTCAATTAGATCATTCTAAATCTCTTTACCTTCCAAATTTTGAAATTTCAGGCTAAACCCAAATGATAATAGTTAATCTATTAACTAATTTTTATCAAGTAATATATTAAAATAACAAACTAACATGACATTGCATACATAACAATATGCTTAACGCATCGCATTTTGCAAATAGCATAACTTAATTAAATGAATTTAACAGATATCGTTTGGTAAAGTTTAAAATTTTAAAATTTGAAAAATATAGGAATTAAAAATGTTAGACTAAATTCAGAACTTTTGCAAAATACAATAACCAATAACAGAATTTAACCTTCTTTAACACACTACCATAGATTAGCTTTATTTAAAGTTGTTGAGCATATTCCAAAATATTCCTTTGAAACATTTTTTTTTTTATTTTCCAGTTGGGGTTAATATAACTATTAGTCCTTGGTAATTATGTTCACTTCAATACTTGGTACCATTTTTTTATTCACTTTAGTATTTAAACTTAGCAACTAAGTTCATTTTGATCCTAAACTTGGATTTCATCAAGATTTAATGTTGTGGCACTTTAAGATTGTGCCACATCATCACCTAAAATTAAAAAACAATGAATCTATTCTCCGTTATGACACAATATTAGAGTGTTAAGTCATCAAACTTTTACATTTGCCAAGTTTAAAAACCAAAATGGATTTATTGCCAAATTCAAGTACCAAAGTGGACCTAATTGGCAAGTTTAGGGACTAAAAATTATATTAACAGTTTCAGATATTACTATGTTTCAGTATTATTCATCTCATTTCCATGAATCTGCAAACCTCAAAAGAACAAGAAGCTCAAAAAGAAATAGAACTAAGTATCAAACAAGACAACATATGGTTTTGGCAAAAGGATTTTATTATATTTAATCATCAAACATAAAAGGCTATACAAGCATGTACAAAATGTACTAAATACAGTTTTTCTTTATGGATCCTACATGAACTATATATCCCTCAATTTCAGCACCAGCCCACAATAACTCGGGCATGGTCTTTTTGCCTATGGTGAGAAGTGGGAATAAAGGCATTGCATATACTAGATTAGCTAAATTTGCCAAATCGAGTGATTCGGTCCTTACGTAATCAAGAAAATACGATAAGAAAATCCTCAGTAAAAGTACCATGGAGGCTTCTGTACTAAGAGTAGCATTGCATTTTGTATCCTCTATTCAAAAAATAAGCAAATTAGTCCCTGTACGTTAAATCAAAGAGCAAATTGGTCCTTTTGTTAAAATTCCAAAACTGATCCTTGTACATCAGCATGAGGTACACATGGCACGTCACGTGTTACTTCTTGGTTATTTTATTAGCCCTACTAGTTTTTAACAGTACAGCTTTTTAACACAAAGGATCAACTTGTTTTTTGATCTAATGTACAGGGACTTATTTGTCCATTTTTTGAGTAGAGGGGCAAAATAAAATCTGACTTCTAGTATTAAGGGCTACCATAGTACTTCTACCGGAAATGCTCTGATCGTGGAGCCGATGTTTTAGACTATATTTAATCACTTTAAATGAGAATCATAAGTATCAAAAATGGTATCAGGGATAATAAGTGGTAACTTATCTATGTACATGAAAAGCCTTCTAAGATTCTCCCTTGTCACTGTGGCCATGTCGATTATATCCCGGCTGTCTGTATATACCCAAAGATCCCCCGAGTTAACTCTTTTGAGACTATCACGACAGAAAGGGCACGACTGTGATCTTGACCGCCTGCAATTCGTTGAAACAGATTGTTATTCAAGAATTAGCAAAACGGGAAACTATAAACCGAGTTTAAGGCAACCTGCAAGTAATCTATCCATTGACAGTCACTAAACACCGGTTAAACTGAGAACATTTACCGGGTTATTGTTCTAGAATACTAGCCATACTGGTCAGCAGTCCTTGTCTATTTGAACTCTGAACGGTGAGGTACAAGTTTTGCTTTTACCATTATGTGGTAAAGCGATTTGCTTAAACCGAGGACACCTTAACTAAATGATGACATCAACAGTTTTTCAAACCCGATTCCTAGATGGAGGATACAGTTTGAAAACAAGCATGATAGGAAGTCAAGAAACTCGACAGAAGGCCAAAATACGTTTCAATTACTCGAAAGCTATATGGATTACGGGAGACATGAACGGTTCCTTCTTTAAGAAAATGTAAAGGAAACATCATATTCTCCATTCTGCATGCCGTATCACAACAAAAATCAACACTTTTGATGTCAAAACATGAGGATTTAAGAGGATGTCGGCATGGTTGGATGAATTATGAGCAGACAAAATGTAAGAAGTGAAAGGAAATAAGAGGATTAAAGGCATGGAAGAGGAAGAATACCATTCCCGATAACATTTCAAGCACATGGTGTGATTACAGTTCGGTAGCAACATTTTACTGTTTGTTTCCATGCATATTCCACATTCTTCTTCTCTTTCGAAATCAATATCGGTAAGCTGCTTATACTCTTCATCTTCTCTTCTACGATACCTTTCCACGCATGCCGCTTTCTGTTGTTTATCTTCACTATCAGTGACACCGCTCTGAAGTTGCAGCAAAGAGGGATAGATAACAGCTGGACACATAGGAATCGAGAACCATTAGTTCTACTAGGGGTGTAATCAAGCCGAGCCGAGCCCAAATACTACCAAACTCGAGTTCGATATTCAGCTCGTTTACCAATTTTTGTACTCAAGCTCGAACTTGGCTCGATAATTAAGCTTAAGGTTAATCATATATATCAAAGGCAATAACGTAATTTAATAGTATAAAAATATGAAAAGCACAATAAGGCTTGAGAGCCTTTCGAGTCAAGTATTACTAAGCTTGAATTCGGCTTAATCGACATCTCGAGCTACTCGAGCTCAGCTCGATAATTACCAAATCAAGTTTGAATTTTTTTGAGTCAGACTCGAGTAGCTTACGAGCACCAATATCTCATTTACACCCCTAAGTTCTACACATTCACCAAACAGCAAAAGACTCAGATGGAGAAAGATACTGTAGAATTCTCGGATGCTTGCTTTCCTTTCATGTGTAGACATCGTGGTAGTTCCATCCACATAAACCTGCAGAATGTGATTTATGGTGACGAAATCAACTGATTTTTCACCTTAAAAAACTACGAGCTAAATGTAAAGTAACAAACTATAACCTTGTAAATTAGTATTCTTAACAATCCAAGGGCTCCTGCAAGGTGAAAATCAGTCCACTGCACCAAAAATAAGAAGAGGTGCGCGGCCGGACTATACGACATCCTCATTTGAAGACATGCACCGTCATATTCCCTCGGAAAATCCGATGCCCTGCAACACGACGAGCCGGCGTTTAAGCCGAATGAGAAGAATATAATGATAAATATGGATCAAAATATATCGGTGAAATACTAGTAAAAAATATCATGGAGACATTTGCATTAGGAGCCAGATTGCATGTTGTCTCTCTACTTAAAAAATGACCAAATTAGTCCCCCTTAGATCAAAAAGTAAATTAGTCTTTCTGTTTACTAAAAATTAGTCCATAAAATGAGGTATATGTGGCATGCCATATCTGTTTATTCTATCAATCAGTTTTTAAGGGTAAAAATGGGTGAAAATTTTAATTAAAAGGATTAATTGCTCTTTAATTTAACATACATGGACTAATTTGTTTATTTTTAAAATAAAGAAGGCAAAATACAACCTGACCCCTAACACATTGTGTGAATATTACTTTTACCTGAAATAGTGAATTATGTGAAAACACACACTGCTGCAAAGCAGAAATACAAGTTTTTTTCTAGCAGTTCACTTCTATTTAAACTTCAAAATAGCTAATTTTAAAATAAAATGCGCACTTCATGAGCTAAAGAAAAAACTATTTAGGGAAAAAACCTCTCTTAGTCTTTCTCAATTTCAAAATTGAGCAAAATGGTCCCTTTCAAAAAAAAATAAAAGTAATTTAACCCCAGTTAATTTTGAAAATGAGCAATTAAGGACAATTAATCATGGCATTAATGTTTTCAGACATAATTTTGATTGGTATAATAATAATTTTAGCTCTCAATATTTACATGTTTTATCAACTTGGTCCGGATTCTAAAAAAATCAACAAATTTAACCTCAACATTAACACAACTAAATTTGTTAAATCATGATCAAATTAATAGAAAACAATAAAATCGTGATTAATTGGCCTTAATTGCTCATTTTCAAATTTGACAATATTAAATTGTTTCAATATTTTTTAGAGGGATCAATTTGTTCAATTTCAAAATCTGAGAGGTTTTTTACCAATGATTTAACACCCAAATTTTGTTTCTAAAAAAAAGGGCAAAGAATCAAACATGGAAGGCCTAGGAGCAACTAAAAATAGGAAATTGTTACAGTTAACCAATAAGAATTCACAATAATTATTCAAAAGAAAAAAAAAAAAAAAAGAGTTTCAAGTTTTATCAACAGTATCATTCATTCCCAAACAAAAATCAAAGCAAAGACAAACAAGAAATCTCCAAAAAAATAAGAATAACCCAAACCATTAAAAAACAAGAAAAATCAAACCCAGAAATTTTCTTTCAAAACAAACACACTTACAGAGTATTAGCATGTTGAATATCAGCTTCAAGCACTTTAAGAGAATCCTTGAAAGATTTTCGCATAGAACTTGTGTACATCTCTAAGAAAAACCAATCAAATTCCAATCAATCCTTCACCCCTCAAAAAATAAACCCTAATTTCCTTCTCTAAGCTTAGCTTTTATTTGACAGTGTCTTTTAAGGCGTCTTTCACTTTCAATATTGGTGGGTGGTGGTTCTAAATTCTAGGTAGCCATGACAGTCAAATAGAACTTTGTCTTGACAGTCCGTGACACGCGCCTTATCCGATACCCAAAAAATTGTCCCACTTATAATAATATCTTTATCAGAATCTAATTTGATGAATTTTTGGATTGTTTTTTCCTCCTTTTAGGAGGTTTTGTCTGCCACCTTTTTCACCCTTTTGCTTTCGGTAGCTTTTGTTTTACACTTTCTTTGAACATTGACAATTTGACGTTTTACGTTTCTTAGAGTAAATTATACTAAAATCATTGAATTATTAGTAAATTTATATTTTGATCGCTTAATTTTAAAAAGTTACAAAATAGTCACTGAATTATTTAAAAGTTAAGTCATTATATGGCCTTCTCTATTTGCACCGTTGCACAGTTGCACTAATCCAAAGCTCTCATTTCTAGTGGAGTATCTAGGGAGGCTAGCAGGAGCCCCGACCCCCTAAAATGGAAAATTGTCTATTTAGGTCTTTTAGAAATTTTAAAATTTTAAATTAATAAAGTTAAAATTTTACTTTGACCCCCTAAAATTAATAAAATTTTGATTTAATCCTTTAAAAATTATAAAGTATAGGCTATTAAAAATTAAAATTTAATTTCGGTCCTCTTAAAAAGTTTCTAGCTTCACCCCTGCTCATTTTCCTTCTCTTTTATAGTTTAGTTTTTTCATTAAACAACTTTGAATGTTGTAAATCTACGAACCAAAATCCAAACAGCTTTTCTCCAATCTCCTACACTGATCGTAAGATCGACATGGATTTATGTTCTTCTATTCATTGATGGGTATTGATCCACCGTACCGATTGTCGAATTGTCGCTTGAAGCTTGCTAGCTAGACTTAAACAAAAAAACTTTATCAACTCGGTAACTTAAATAAAATTTTCCGAATAGCTCAATGACTTAAATAAAAACTTTTGAATAGTTCAGTGATCATTTTGTAACTTTTTGAAGTTGAGTGATCAAAATGTAAACTTGCTAATAGTTTAGTGACTTTGGATGTAATTTACCATTTTTTATAAAAGCAACATTTATTCCTTAAGTTTAGCATTTTTTTTTCCTCTTTAATTTTTTAAAATTAATTTTGGAAGTTGATAACTTTTTTGATTTGATCCCTAAACATGGCTTTTGTTAAGACACAATGATGTGGGGCTCTGAAATTGTGTCACGTAATCACCTAAAATATTTAAAAATATATAAAATCTAAAATACAAAAAAAAAATATAAATTATTTTTTCTAAGAAAAATGTTCACGACACGACAATCTTGAAGTGCTAATCTCAAAGTGCCTTAACAAAATTCATGTTTAGGGACCAAATAGGAAAAGGCTACCAAATTTCAAAATTAACGTGGAACATAAAAGAAAGTTTAAGAGCCAAGATGAAAAATGTTCAAATTCAATGACTAAAGCCCCCTTTGGATGGACGGTGAAATCTTTTACCTCATAGTTACAATAACTAATCTCCCCGTCACCGTTATTTTTAACCTTACTGAAAGTAAATGCACTGTCCATCGAAAGGCACCCCAAATGTTACTTTATCCCTTCATTGACAAACATTTTATTTGCCATTCATTTGTATTTTCAATTATGAAAATGAAATTATTAAGTTGTAATTATGATTTAGTCGTCCTACTTTTATGTTAAAATTTTATATTTAACAATCTTGTTTTAATTTAACATAATTTGGTCATTGTACTTTTATAATGCTATTAAGTTCAAGTTGATAATATTTTTAATTATTGTCATTCCATTGGTGAAATAGAATGTTTCTATTGTTATTGGGTCGTATACTTAACGTCACGTGAAAATTTTATCATCAATTAAGGGCAAAGCTAAAAATTTCTTTTAAGAGGTTGGAATTAAATTAAAATTTTGAAGGGTCAAAGTGTAGTTTTATCATTACATTACATTATAATTTCTTAATTTTTGAAGGACTTAAGTAGAAATTTTTCATTTCGAGGGGCCAAGCATCATTTTCAATTAATAATAAATTTACACATCATTTGAATGATTAAAGTTGTTAAAAAACCAATAATATTATCGCTAACAATATCATAAAAGTATAAGATATTAAATTATTTCAAATTAGAAAATAAAAATTAAATCTAAATTTCAATATAATAGAAGGATTCAAACCACAATTAGACGAATTACTAAACTACCAAATCCGATTTATGTTGTAAAATAATATTTATATAATATTATTTTTACAATTAATATTATATTATGTCAAATAAGCATAATATATCAGACCCCAATCAATAACTATAATAATTAGAGAATATTTGTTAAGGTTCTTATATTTGAACATTATTATGTAGTAACTTTTATTAGCTGTAATGTTTTTTTTTTTTTTTAATTTTAATGATACAATAGAGAGATTAAAATATTATTTTTATTATTTCTAAATTTTTTATATGATTTTACATCATATTTTTGTCAAATAATCATATGGTATCCAACTCCAACCAAGAACTATAATAATGAGAGAATATTCGTTAAGGTTCATAATTGAACATAATTATGTAAATGTTATTATTCTGATTTTTTATGGGCACCAAATTCTTTGTTAAAAATTAATGATTAGATTTTTAGAGTAAATTTAGATGAACGGTGCGTTTATCTGCGGTTAGTGTAAAAACAGCGTTGACGGTGAGATTAGATACTGTAGCGTGAGATAAAAAACAAACTAAACGCACCCACCGCTCATCCAAACTCATACTTAATTCTCGTTAAAAAAAATTATTAATCTATTTTTCAATGCTAAACTCTTTTATATATAATTTTTAAAAAATATCTGTCCTTTTATAATAAATACGATTACATTGATTAAATTTAAAATTTCCCACAAATTTAATTTTTGTTTTTTATATATAATAGAAGGACTAAACTCATAAATAGACATTAATACCATCCTAAAACAATTTAATCCGAATTTAGAGACCTAATTATAAATACTCAGTACTAATGTCTATTTATAAGTTTAGTCCTTCTATTATACTGAAATTAGAGATTTAATATATCTAATTTAGATTAATTTAGCCTATCTATTTTTATAATGTTATCGACATATTCGAATTGAAGGAACCATTAGTTGTTGTCGTTAATATGACATGATTCGTTTTTACTATTACTCGATGGCACAATTAAGGCCACATATTTGATTAACATTAAATTTACATGTCAGGTTAACGGTTAAGGCTTAAAAAATATATAACGACAAAATTAACCCTAATGTTGGCCACTTTTATCATTTTTTATCACTTTGTCTCTCGATCTTCAAATTTTAATCAAAATTTTTTCAAAAATTTGATCATACCATTAAAACTTTAGCAATAGTAACATGGTAGCCCACGTGACTAACCATGTCTACTTCAAAAAAATTCAAAAGAAAAAATTCATAATTAAAAGGTAAAAGTATTCACGTCCACGACAAAATATATGTAGATTGGTATATAAACTATCAAATCGATGTCGTTAAAATTGTAACAGTTCAATAAATTTTTTTATTTAAAAAAAAAGTTAATTAAAAATTTAAGCTTTAAAAACTAAAATGATAAAAGAAAAGGAATTATGGCCAATATTAGGAGCTTAAGAAAGTCACATTTTTACTTTATTGAAAGCAATTAACAATAATAACATTATAAAAGTATATTATAAATATGTGACAAATTAAAATAAAAACGTGACCTTCTTTTTGTCAACGTATTATTGTGGTAAAAGTACTATGAAGGTTTTTGTACCGTGAGTAAGATGTATTTTGCCCCCTCTATCAGAAAAATGAGCAAATTAATTTCTATATGTTAGACTAAAGAGTAAATTAATCATTTCTATTAGAAAAATTCATCCATTTGTACTATTAAAAAATAGTGTGACCGATAAAATAATCAGACAGTCATATGTGGCATGTTATGTGTACCTCATACTGACTTACAGGAACCAATTTCTAACAGTAAAAATGGATGAATTTTTTAACAAAATGATCAGTTTACTCTTTAAATTAACATATATAAACTAATTTACCTATTTTCTGATTAAGGAGAGTAAAATACAATCCAAATCTTAATATAGAGACCTCAATAATATTTTTTTCTAAATAAAAGCGATATAATTTTAGGCCTTTAAATTATATAAAATTATAATTCCAAATTAAAAATAAATCAGAAACAGTATTCAGACCAATTATTAAAGAATCATGTTAGATAATAATTTCTATTAAGGTTCATGATTTCTTCTTTCCTGTTCATTTGTTAAGGCTCATGATTGAACATAATTATGCAGTAATTTTTTATTAGCTTTAATATTGTTTTCAAAGTTTGTTTGTTACGCTTAATGATTAAATATTTTACTCATTGAATCTCGTGTATTAGTATGATGATTATAGTGTTCATCGTTCTAGATATGACTTGAATTTAAGTTGTTTTAGTCGCGTTACTATTAGGATTTTACCCTCCTCTTATAATTCATCAAAAAAAATAAATCTTTACCCATTATTCAACGCCAACATTTAATTTATTTAAGGATTGAGTTCCATTCGATTGGATTTATTGAATTTTCTTTGATAATTCGTTTTTATTTTATTTTTAATTTTTTCTTTAAATTTTTATTTTGACAAATTCAACTCTATTTTATGGGGTTTGGACTTTTCTTGACAAAGTTAGTAAAATATTTTCCATAAATGTTCTTTAAATTACTTATTCAAGTAAATAAAAAAAATCACTAACTCTTAAATAGCATTTTTTTAGAAAATTATATAAATTTTAAAGATATTTTTCTTTAATATTTTAAGTATAATTATATTAATTATCATCAAAACAATCTTATTTATATTAATTATTTTAAAAATATTTAAAATTTAAATTATTTTGTATTTGTATTTCAAGTATTATTATACTAAATTATTTAAATTATTTATTTATCATTAATTGTGTTTAAAATGTATATTTCATATATCATTATATTAAATTAACTAAATATCATTAAATTTATTTATGATTTAGTTTCTAACATTACGTATAAAATGAATATTTCAATTTCCCGTTATAATTTTTTACGGTAATACTAAACACTTTATAAATCAAACTTTTTCATTGTATATTTTGTAGCACATTTCGAAAAAAAAACATTTTTTTTTCAAAAAATAAAAATAAAAGCATAGTTCAACTATTACAATAATACGAAATTAGTCCTTATAATTGAATGAATTCTTAGAATAAAATGGGCTGTCCAGCCCACCAATCTGCAACAGCACAAATTTAAGATTAATTCAACCAAAGATCAAATTTATAATCACTTGAAAGCCCTTTAGACCAATTTTTCCAAAAGTTTATATGAATAAGCCTTCTAGAAAAGAGGCTGGGCCAATAGCCTTGATTTCTTTTTTGTGCTTGTCTGATTTTAAAGGCTCATTTGGTTGACATTTTTGCTATTTATTACCTTTACGAATAAAAAATATATAATAGTAAATTTAGTTTTTAATATTTACTATTTTTCATTTTGACGTTATTTTTTTTTATCATTTTAGCTTTTAAATCCTAACTTTTAAACTTTAATTAAATTATTTTTTATTAGATAATAAGTTGACTAAGTTGTTAAGATCTTAATGGACTAATCTGTTAGTTAGCATGATAGTCTGTCAGTATTTTAGTTACTGACGTGGATGATATTTAAAAAAATTGTTGAATTTTTTTTTATATTTTTATGAAGTACAAATAGATTGTCATGTCAGTACTGTCAAAATTTTGATAATTCAATTAATTTTTATGTTCAATAAAAAGTAATTTAACTAAAGAATGTAAGGTTCATAGTTAAAATAATTCAGAAAAAAAAATGTGACCAAAACGATAAAAAGGATAAATTAATTAAATTTATCATTATGACTAAGGGTGGGTTTGGATGGGCGATTGAGTGCGGTGCGGTGCGTTTAGCTTACTTTTTGTCTCACGCTACAGTATCGCTACAGTATCTAATCTCACCGTCACTACTATTTTTACATTAACCGCAGGTAAACGCACCGCCCATCCAAACTCACCCTAAATGTATTAAAGTTTATCATTATTATTTTTTATATTTCTAAAGTATATTTTATGTTTTTTTATGATTCATAAAAATAATTTTTTTAAGATTTACGATTATTTATCTAAATAATATCATTTTCAAAATTTAAAAAGTGAAATATATTTTATTATTCGTCGGTGATAAGGTCAAATCAAGCATAGATGCAAGAGGAAGGTTATGTTGATGGCAACAAGTCTTATCCGAATTTAAATTCTCCACAAATATATTCAAATTTTTTTTTTTTTTATTATCTATATCAAATTAAATCTGAATTAAATTTATTTATTTATTTATTTTTTAAACAATCTCATTATAGATTTTACTCTTTTGACATAATGTTTAGAATTATTTATAGTCTCTCCTCAACTTTTAAATAAAATGATAATACGCTTCAATGCACTAGAACTCACATATTCACGTATTGACAATAATACTCATATCAATTGAGTTAAGACTCGATCAACATTATCTACTTAATATTTAAAACCGTACAATCTTTGAATTTTTATATAATACTGGATATAGATTTCTGAATTTATTTTAAATAATAAAACAAAGTATATCCGTTGTAAAAAATAAAATATATTGGTATTGGGGTACCCAAAGCCCAAAGGTTAACATAGGCATTCACTTTTAATTTATATCACATAATCAATAAGAGGACAATACGTTTCAACGCACTTGAATTTATGTCCTCCTGCATATACTAGTAAGTCTTGAATAAAAAATTAAGAAACTGTTAAAATATAATCCATATAATCTCTCTATTTTTTAGATTTAAAAATTCTAACATTTAACATTGTTAAAATTATTTTTTTAAATTAGATATTTTGAAATAAAAAAATACTCACTTGATAGCAATGTAACTAAAATATTAATATTATAATAAACCTGAATTTAATAAAAAAAAAACAAAGTTAATAATTGGACTTAAATTTTAAAATATAAAAAATAGAGAGATTAAATCCTAAATTTGTGAAAAATACAAATACCTATGAAATATTTTAACCTTAAAGAAATTAAACAAATTAATGTGCTGACTGGGTTCACCGTCACTTCCATTCATTGGGTTTTTTTGTGGCTAAGGATAGCCGTGAGACAAGTTTCTTGGATCCCCATATACTATAATTAACTTTGAACAAATCATTCAATATTGGAAGTTATTATTGTTTATTATGAAAAAAATAGTCCCCCGATGGTAAATTTGATGTTTCTAATATTTGCCCAACGTTCGAAATTGGGAAAGGAACCACATGATTTATGGAAATGATAAAAAAAAAATTATATAAAATAAATATTTTTTCAATGTTCCAATTGATGGTTGGTTCAAAATATTTTTACAATAATTTATGTTTTAGGATAAAGTTTCCTGTCTCTTTCCAAATATTAAAATTTTCAAGATAAGTCCTTATCCATACAATATTTTATCTGATTTACATGAAAACCATTAAAATCCACTGTAAGAAGAATAGATGTTTTTAATGATACAAAATGGAATTTGTAGTAGTTTTTAAACACATATACAACTAAAAGTAATATTTATATAAAAATATAAAAAAAATGGTTAAATACACTATATATCCTAAAACTATTATCCAAATTTTAAATTAATCCATAACTTTAGTAACATTATAATCAAATATTCAAAATATCAAAATTGTATCAATTAGACCGTTCAATTTTATTGTTAAATGTCACTCCATTGGATGTAAAGCATATTTGTAAACTCGTGGGTAACTACTACATAAGCAACTTGAATATGATTCGTTTTAAAAAAAATAAAACAACGTTAACAGAATTTAAGAAAGCTATTTCTTTTTTCCTTTAACACATCAGATCTAAGTTGTATACACAATAAGTACACATGCTTACAATTTAGTCCACATGCTATCCAAAATGATGCCTAGGTTCACAAAAATTCTGCTTGATACAATATTTATATTTTGAGGATTAGATTAAAATATTTTAAAAGTTAAAGACTAATTTAAAATCTGGGTTGTAATTTGGAACCTCAGTTGTAATTAACCCTTTTAGATTTCTAAAAAGTTGTTGTGAAGTGTGAACTAATATATCTACATTACGATATTGACGTGTGATCTAGGCATCAATTATCGAGTTTTGGATAATGTTGCCACGTTTTTATGGATCATCCTTCAATTGTATATATAACCCATTACGGGGCTTTTTCTCAATATCTCATCTTCTTCATCTTCATTTCAAACTACCTGCTTTTAGCTCTCCTTTTGAATCAATCTCCATTTTTGGTTTTCGTAAAGTGAAAGGATGTTAGGCATTTTCAAGAAAGAATTTATGAATCCACCAAAGGAGCTGCATAGCCCAGCTTCACTCACTTCATCAAACAAGCCCAAGCTTCCCAATCAAATCATCAACCATTTCCTTTCTTCAAATCCCAACAATGCTTTCTCAATGGGGTTCGGATCCTCAGCTTGCTTTGCTTATGCTCCCACAGAGAATCGTTTCCCCAATCATCAAAGGTAAAATAATAAACTCTCTGTCCTCAAAAAAAGAAACCCATTTTTTTTTTAATTGAAGTTTCTGGATTTTGATGGAAATGTAGGTTGTTTTGTGGACTGGATGAAATATACGGCATATTCTTGGGGAATTTGAATAATTTGAGCAGCCTGCTAAAGCAGTATGGGCTGTCAAAGGGCACCAATGAAGCCATGTTTATCATCGAAGCATATCGGACCCTCCGAGACCGTGGTCCGTACCCGGCTGACCAGGTCCTTAAGGATCTTGAAGGCAGCTATGGATTTGTGGTGTATGATAGCAAAGCTGGAAGTGTATTTGCTGCATTGGTAAGACCATTTTCAAAGCCAACTTCTCCATATAATTGGGATGATTCAAATGTATATTTTCTTATCAAATTAATTAATTGTTTTTTTTTAATGGTGTGTAGGGTGCAGATGAAAGGGTTAAACTCTATTGGGGTGTAGCAGCTGATGGATCAGTAGTTGTTTCAGATAACTTGAAGCTTATAAAAGAAAGCTGTGCTAAATCATTTGCACCATTTCCACCTGGTAATGTGTGCTTCATATTGATTAGTTTTTACCAGTATTATATTATAATTCTAAAAGATTTCCGTACAAAAACAATTGTATTAACATTTTCTGTGTGTGTGAATACAGGGTGTATGTTCCACAGTGAGCAAGGATTGATGAGTTTTGAGCATCCGAGGAGCAAAATGAAGGCAATGCCAAGAATTGACAGTGAAGGGGTGATGTGTGGTGCCAATTTCATGGCCGATGCTCAGTCGAGAACAAGTAGGATGCCCCGAGTTGGTAGCGAAGCCAATTGGGCACTGCGAGGCTCCAAAGCTTGAATAATTCAATACTAAATGACCCACATTTTATTATGTGTTTTTTTTTTTTTGGGGGGGGGGGTTATTTCCTCGTTTATGAAATTGTAAAATGCCTTGTAAAAGGCATGTTTGATAAATAAAATGAAAAAAAAATTAGAAAAGAAATCCTAACATAAAATGAAAAAAAATTAGAAAAGAAATCCTAACATGGCTTGATAACTGAAATGCATGGAAGAGTTTTATCATCTAATAAATGATGCAGCTCAGCATTTGATCATATGAAGATTGCAAAAATATGACCTTTTGTAATTGACCATAGGGAAGCAAGAGTGGTAATTAACTATTTTGCCGTCTGCTTCATCGCTGCGCAATCTAATTGATGCCATTACATCAAATACACCTTTTTGTTAAGTTGATGGTTCAACCTTTCATCAAGCCCTGACAAATGAGAACTACTTAATAAATCAATCTGACTCCACGAAGATCTGCAAAATTCAATCGATGAGATACATATTAGAATTAGACATGTTGAAGTCTAACCCAAATCTGAGCCTGATCCAACCCTATTTGATCATAAGAAGGCAACAATCGAAATCTAAACAAGGAACGTGAAATGATTTTAACCCAAGATGACCCAACTAGCAAAATTTGATCCCACAATAATCTAGACCCGAAATGTTCTAAGAAGTTTTAAAATCTGAATTGATTAGATCCAAAATCAACTCGACTCGCCTAATTGACAAATCTAATTAGAACTAAATTGATGTTAACAATTTGAGATTACAAGAAAACATATAACATGATACCAACCTCCACATCTGCCAAAGGTTCAAAAGTTTTTTTCTCTATTGTGTCGAACACTATAAGTCCACTAATTCTCTGGACTCCGAGTTTAGTTGCAACCAGGTTCTGCAACATGCAAA
Source organism: Gossypium sturtianum (assembly GCA_025698515.1). Classification (NCBI taxonomy): domain Eukaryota; kingdom Viridiplantae; phylum Streptophyta; class Magnoliopsida; order Malvales; family Malvaceae; genus Gossypium; species Gossypium sturtianum. The sequence continues at coordinate 2,073,648 of CM046952.1, read as the reverse complement.
GTAGAACCCATAAATTATTACAATGGTAGCAAAAATCTTAGTAGTAATCCAACTGTCTTTAGCAGTTTATACGAGGGAGAAGTAGAATAAGTATTAAATAATGTGACATCTTCCATTTTATAGTAAATGATTGCCTGTAAATCATCTTCATACCAAATGGAAATCAGTGGAACCGAATGCCTCCACTGCTGGTAATGCCTGTACGAAAAGGGTCAAATCCATATGTAAGTATTGCAGCAAATCATAACTTCCATATTTTAAGATAATAAGTGAACAGATAAAGTATTATTATAGATGTTTACTAATGTTACTGGGGTACCGAGTCTTATCAGAAGACAAAAGAAAGCAATTCATCAGAGTTGTGCATGCAACTACCTCATACATGTATACAGTACCTCATGGCAACAATGGAAAATGATAGAAAAGTAACTTGTGAGCCTAATATTTAAGAAAAGATTCACTTATCCGGTTATTTTGAGGCTTGATTGGAGAAATCTAAGCAATCCTCAGTTGTCACGACCAGATTACATCGACAGAAATTTCCACTATACCATTGATACATACATTTCATGCAGACTGACCAGATTTCTTCAAATGCCAACAACCACATCTCCCTCTTCATCAAGAAGCTCTAAGAAGGCAAGATTCAGATGAATTTCTACCATATCCTTCATGTATACATGTTATGTGGTGTGACATATCACTTTAGCCACCCACCTAGCACAAATCTCTCTTCATCAAGAAGTTCTAAGAACATAATCTAAGACCAAAATTCCATTTATCAACCTCTACCTCTACCAATAAAGGTAAGCTTTAGGTATATATGCTGCCAGGAACTGTCAGAAAGAAGATATTACAATAGTTTTGGACAAAAAATGATAAGCTAATGTAGGAAGTCAATTAAATCAATTACCATTGTCTGAAGACCATTGAACATAACAAACTTCTCGTGTGCACTATTTTTTGATAACCAGACCTCAAATGGGCCCAACTCTCTCTCTCTATGGTTTGTGAGATTCAGATGTACCTGCAAAATAGAGACTAAGTCATTTCAAGGTTGATTAAAAATTCCTTTAGGATGAAGCTGAAGACCTTAAGAAGCAAAGCGAGATACTCTAGGCAGACCTTAAGTTTTGTCTTTAGGATGAAAAGGTTTTCTTTTTAAAAAAAAAGTTTCCCAAAATGTAAAAGATTTGCATTTAATAATAAACATACAGAGAAGGGCTTATCCAAAATGATTAAAGATGGTATCCCCAGAACTTGCAGCTCAATCTCTTTGCAACTACTAGGCTGAAAAAGAGGAAAAACATATCAGAATGATTTCAATAATTCTCTCTTTTTTAGGTATTGATATTTATGCAGATCTCAAACTCAATAAACATAACATAGAGAGTTTGATGGTGTTTTTCCTTCTTCTTTTTTCAAAAATGAATAAAAAACAAATTATTTCTTTATATGGTACATATTTCAGAATAGAGAATATGAAGTCATTTAAAATAAAAAGAGTGCTTAACTTACAGTGCCAAGAATTTGTTGTGTTTGCAAGTGGCCTGGTTCACCCAAATTTGTACGCCACGATATCTGAAGTTTACCAAGGATACTACTCCTCTTTGCCTTCACTTGTTCAGAACCAGGTGAAGAAATTTTCATTTGATAAAGGTAATTGTGAATTCCCCCACCAGATCTGACAAGAATAGGTGGCTTAACTATCTCTCTGCCAGTAAATGATTATTAACAAAGAAGAAAATATTACAATAATTTTAGTTAAAAAATCAAAGAGAAAATCAAATAGGACTTGAAAGCATTGCAAGGACAAGCTGCTGAGAATAAAATAATCAAAAGGATACATCCATGTGATATGTCCACTACTTACCCAGTTGACGAGTTATCTGCAGGATAGAGTTCATCAGCTTTTAGTATTTTAGCAGTCCAATGAGGAGCTGGTTCAAACTCAACTTGGTCCACATAAAGGTTTGATTTTGTATGATTCTCTATGCAAGCTTCTAAATAGGTAGTTTCCTGAGATGGAAACACTCAGCTATTACAGAAGGATGAAAGCCCCAAGTTGATTCGCAACTTTTACGACTAATGATGCAGATTTAAACTAGTATTCGCTGCACTAGACATTATCGACAACTATAAAACCAAACGAGCAACTCCAAGCAGGAGATGTTAGCTTTACATATTGCAAAAACTGACTTGCAAGTTGCAACAGAAGGATACATGCACATCTGCGCACTTTGGTTTTAATGATAAAAAATGAGAAACAACAAAAGGAAAGAAAGCCAAAAGAAAACACTGAAGCTGGGTTACATAATGGAGGGTAGCCCTTGCCCTTTCCTCTCACAATGCTCAGTTAAGGAGGGATAGAGGCTCTAAAACTTAACTTTTAGCTTTAGGAATTTGTTTGATATCAACTTGATTTACAAAATCAAAAAGCAATAAGTGCCAAGCCAATTTAACCTTTTATTTCTATGGTTTAATTACATTAAAAGAATCTAATTGCAGCATCATGAATATCTAGGCTTTTTGCACTTACATTAGAGAATTCAAGTCAATCTCAACCTACCTTGACAGTGCGGACCTGCACAACAGAGGCAAGAAACATTACAATTCTGAATGGAAAATTAAAAGAAAAGCCAAGAGAAGATTTCAAAGAACAAAGTAGAAGCAATAAATGCCTTTGGAGCTACCTCAGGGCAGCATGTACATTAGAATTATTTCATTTCTTTCTGAAGGCATGGGATAGTACCTTTGTCCTAACTGATAATGGGTTCGCAACAACAAACTTGAAAAACTGTGGAAGATATTTTCGTTCACCATCACCGTCATTGTACAACGCGGTACAAACCATCCTAATTTTTTGTCATGCAACAAATCACGGTCGTGTCAGGGGAAAAATAATTGATGAAAGAAATTACAGGAGATAATAAAATCAGTCTGTTACTACATACGTATAAGCTCCAAGTTCCTTGACATCATGTTCCACAATAAAATCATAATGCCCTCCTGCATGTATCGTTCCAACAGGTGATTTTGATGTATCCAAGAGGAGGATTCTCTCCCTCTCTGTTTGAATTTCTGCCTACAATAAACCCAAGATTTCTTGATCTGTTGTATCGAATTAAACACATATTTTGAGAATAAAAGTGTATGAGCTTGCAAGCAACACTTCATTCAGGCACTTATCTAACAGAGATGAAAATAAATAAAACGATCACTGAACTTAGATACTTAAAATCAAGCTTGAAAAGAAGCACGTGATCTGGAACTTTTAGTAACATAAAAGCTTAATAAATTCAATTAAAGAAGGTGAAAGAACAAGTCCTACCAAACTACAAGCGAAAAATATCAATTAATATTCAAATTTTTCTTCCGCTCCAAACACATTATCAATGCAACAGTTAAACAGTTCTTATCAATAAAAAATGCAGTAAATTCATGAAAAGAAAAAAGAAAACAATTAAACAGACTGACCTTAATAATAACGTCCTTAACTTCAAAATTTGAGCTGTTATTAATGCTGATATAGCTGCAGAAAGTCTCTCCCAAGTAAATCGCCCTGTATTAATTAAACCAGAAAAAAAATCAGGTAAAAAGAAATACAAAACGATTAATGAAGAACAGAGTTGATTGCATAGGACATTTCTGAATTATAGATCAAATTCTAATTTGGTCCTTAATTTCAAATCCTTCCAATCGATGTTGACTGTTAGTTTGAATAGGACCTGTTGAAAAATATTTATAAATCCCTTTACCTCACATTTAAGCTGACATTTAATACTAACAAAGAGGAACAATAAAATATTATTGTAGAGTTTTGAAGTTATGACCAATTTAGAATTTGGTCATAACCTAGGGACGTATGGTACAATTAACCCCCAAAAAATGAAGAATAAAGAGAAGTATGTGTGGTGAGACCCGAAGGATTGAGGGAGGACGAGGAGGCCAGAGAAGCCCATTGCATCGGAAGGGTGGTGGAGGAGGAATCTATTGGCAAAGGTCATATCGGAGGAGTCGGTGGACTTGTTGACGTGGCTAGATAAGAGTGGAGAGAGGTTAGAAGCGGCGAGTGGATCGTCGAAGATGTCCTCGCCGACGAAGAGATCGGAAGGATCGAGACGGAAAGGAGGTTCGACGTGGAACGACGGCTTGCAAAGCCGCATTACCCTGAAGGCTAGCGAGTGAATTCCTTGTGGCGTCGTGCTCATGGCTTAATGGATTTTCAGTCCTTTTTTGGCTAAATTTGAGGGTTGAGAGACTGTAAAGTGAGGGGAAAAAAAATGAAAAACGAGTGTATCGATATCTCGCGGTTTCTCGAGTTTTTCAGTTAGCCTCTTGCCAAGTTCCCAGGGGCCAGAACTGGGCCCAGGGCATTCTATTTTTTCAGTATTTCTAACCGCCGTCGTTTTGTCTCAAACTTCTTTTTTAATTCTTCCCCTCTTTTATGTTCGAAGTTCCCGAGGCGGATCTTCATTAGGACGAGGTCTTGACCTTTGTTAGGATTTTTGAAAATTCTTACTAAAATTCTCAAAATTTTTAATTAGATCCCCTAAAATTTAATGTCAAGAACTGGACTTAACACTTGTTGGTTTCAACTATTTTTTTAATAAAATATTTGGGACGGGTAACATGGTTTGAACTCAAGTCACTTAAAGGTGAGTTTAGATAAATGGTACGTTTATTTATGATTAGTGTAAAAATAGAAGTGCACGGTGAGATTAGATACTGTAGTGATACTGTAACAGAAGACAAAAAGTAAACTAAACGCACAGCACTGTATCCTACCGTTCATCCAAACTCATCCTAAGTGTCAAACTAGAGCTTTGACCACCGCTCCATAGAATACTATTTGTTCCAATTATTATTGATATTTGGCTTTTTAAATTTACAAGTTAGTGAAAGTGTTTATGAGTCGGGTCAAGTTTTGATCAATATTATAAGAATTGGATCGGCAATCGAATCAATTAATCGAATCATTGATATTGATTCAATTGTTGCAAAATAAAAAAAATCTAAACAATTTAGAAAAATGAAAAGGTTGAAAACATAAATAAATAATAATTAAACATAAACATTTATTTAATAAATTATAGCAATAAAATTAAATTAAGTATTTGAACTAAATTAAATCAAATTCTAACTAGTTTTGCATCAACTCTCTTCTCTAGTACCAGTTAAATTAATTGGATACCAATTCCCAATTAAATTAGACAACACAGTTTGATTATGGTAATCATGGTTTGGATTTAAATTTATGCATGCTATTAACATTTATATCATATTTAAATTTTTTAATGAAGTTAGTGTCACGAGTCAACTAAAGATTAGACACTGATTCAATTGGTAAATAACTAGATAAATCATGCATTTTACAATGTTATATTGTTATAAGGATGTTTTTATTTAGTGTTAATATATACGAAGGTATTTGAACTTGGTAGCTTATACATACTTATACCTAAACTTTTTTTTGACTTACCTATATCTAAATTTTGAAACCATAAGTCAACTTGGAACTTTTTTTGGGTACCTGATTAACACTATTAAAATATGCTAACGTGACATTGAGGACCAACGTCATGGTGACATATTACGTTTATACATTTTGACACGTGGTAAATTTTTTTTGTCACGTGTCAAAATGTGAGTTTGCTATATGTCACCATGTTATTAATTGTCAATGCAACGTTTCATATTTTAATCATGTTAGTCAAGTAACTAAAAAAAAATCAAGTTGACTTATGATTTCTAAGTTTAGGTACTAGTTAAGTTAAAAAAAATACAACTTATCAAGTTCAGTTATGTAACTCTTTTGTCTTTTTTATTTATTTATATTTTATATAAAATTATACATACAGTGGAATTTGAACTTAGGACATCATAAATTTTAAAACTTAATTTTATCATTTCAACTAAAGCTTCATTTGATTTTCATATAAATTTATTGATAAATATACTTGTTGCATAAAAATTGTCACTCACATCGTGGGTCACCCATAACAAATATATTGTACTTATCTAGGCTTGGTTAAGTTTTAAAATTTACCCAAGTTTATCAATATTTATAAATAACTATTATGAACTTGTTAGTTGTTATACATCGCTATTAAAAAACTACAGCAAATTGTGTCTCTTTTAATTTAACGATTTAAAATATTTTTTAATTTATTAAGACCAATTGTTTAACTTTTACGTGATATAAGTTATACAATATATAAAAAAAAGAAGAAGCATATTACATAATTAAATAATGGGCATGGCGGAAATGAGCTTGAACTTTTAATGTTAAAGTCTAAGTTCGATGCATATTTTAAATGGGCTTAACTTTTTTGTTCAAATCTTTTAAAATTTGAACCATATTTCAAGCTTGGTTAAATAAAAAAAAAAGTCTAACTATTTTCATATCTAGTAACTACAATAGTTCATGTATGCAATAAATAAACGTATATTGTTGTCATGTTTAGAAGTTTTTTTTTTTGTTGCAAAAATTGAATCAAAATCCAAATTACATGTATACAATTGCATAAAATTAAAATTCATATGTTATTTTACAAATTAAATAAATGTTTGATCTATTTATACTTTTAGTCCCTCTACTGTAATGAATTTGGAATTTAATTCATTCATTCCGATATAATTAGTTACTTTACTTTGTTATTATCATATCTAAACAGATAATATAGTTAGTTATCACTATTAAAGTGATGACATGAAAATTCTTTTCACTGGTATTCGATCATATAATCAGGGCCAAATGGAAATTTCGTCAATCATATTCAACTAAAAATAAATTTACATGTCAACCAAACTTCTAATGTTGCTTTTAAAAAATCACCTGATGGCAACAATTAACAATATTGCCAATTTGGTCATACTAATAACCATAATTAACTATTAAAATCTATGTATATTTTTAAAATTTATTCCAAAAATAAATAAAAAAATGATTAGAGCTCTGATGTATGACGAAAAGTTTCTAAGAATTTAATCAATCCACGTTTAATTACATTTTCAATATGTTAAAATTTATTTACTTTTAAAAATATTGAAATATATGAAATTATATTCTATTTGAATAATTTTTATTTTGTAAATTAACATTACATTTGGAGGAAAATATTTATAGTAAATCAAAATTTTAATTAATAGTTTTAGAGTAACTTACAATTAACGTGATTAAGGTGTTAGTAAGTTTATCTTTTGATCACTTAACTTTAATAAGTTACAAAATGGTCCTTGAATTATTTGAAAGTTTTCAATTAAATCAATGAACTATTAAAATTATTATTGTATGACCTTTTTTGTTTGCACTGTCTGCACCATTTGAAAGTTATCATTCTCTTCTATTTTATAGTTCATTTTTTTTCATTAAACAACTTTGAACATCATGAATCTGCAAACTAGAATCTAAGCAATTTTCTTCTCCTATTTCTGACAATGATTGTTAGATCAACTTGAATTTAAACTATGTTTATCTACTCGTCGATGAATACTAATCCACCAGACTGATAATTAAATCGTTACTTGGAGCTCATTATTAGACTTTAAAAAGAAATTAACACAACCTAATGACTTAAATAAAAACTTTCAAATAATTTAATGACTTAAATTATACTTTTTAATAATTTAATAATCATTTTGTAAAATTTTGTAAAATTTTAAAATCAAGCGATTAAAATATTTACTTATTAATAGTTTAGTTAAGTTATAATACTAAGGGCTAGTTTGGCAATGCTTTTGAAAAGTGCTGTGGAAAAGTGCTTTTGAAAAGTACTTTTGAGAAATAAAATGTCCATTTTAGACATGTTATTATCAAGTAACAAATATGCATTTAAATAATATTTAAATTAGTTAATATTATTATATTTTAGTAAGAATATAAAACAATTATTATAACTTGTTGTTAATATTTTAATATATGAAATATAAATTTTAAATATTTTTAAGCAATAAATATTAATTATTTATAAAATTTAATTAGAATATATAAACTATATTTTAAATATTTAAGTATAACTATTAAATATTTGTAATTAGTATTTTAAAAAATATTTTTTTATTTTTAATTAATGATTTTAACACATTTGTAATTAAGTATCAAGAAAAAAAAGAGAAAATACTATGTTATTATAGGGGTGAAAAAGTAATTAAGTACCTTTTAGGAGAAGAAAAATAAAAAATTTCAGCCAAAAAAAAATTATTTCACACAGCTTTTCTTTCAAAAAATACTTTTGAAGGTAGAAATATTTTTTTTTAAGTACAGCAAAACATGCCTAAATAACCTCGGTACACAAAATTTGAAGAAAAAGACGAGATTCTTACATGTAGTTTTAAAATGGAAACCCAAATTATTTGGGCAAATATCAGAGCCACCACCCACCCACCACTTGATCCAATCCAAACCCATATTAACCACTCACTTAACTCGCACATTTCACTAAATCATCAATCGGAACCAAGCAAGATTTCTCAGCCACCAATTAACCCCCCGCCACCGCCACGGCTCCCGCCCCCCTCCGGCAACCCCATCAATCTCCGATCCCACCTTTTCACTGTTACTAAATTTTCCCTTCCCACGCCCAAAATTCACATTTCCACTCTCACAAAAAAAATAAAAAGAAAGAAATTGCCTTTGCCCTAAAAAAAAAAACACACTTTTAAATCTCAAATCGCACTAACCCCACTAAAAACGAACACTCAACTCACTTTTCTCTCTCTCTACAGTGCTACCTGTCGCCTTCAATTGCGACTTTTGCACCACTCCGCTCGCATTTTTTCTCTTTCTCTCTCTTCCATTTTTTCATCTTTTTTATATAAATATAGAGATTTAGGGTTTTGTTTTTTTTCTTCTTCGATATGAATCAACAGCCAGGGTTGGGCGATAACAAGGAATCAGAGGAAGAGCCCGTGGCCCAGCCGGTTGATTCTGCCGTTAAGCCGGGCTTGGAGAAACCGGTTGGTTCTGAACCGGTTTCTGGTGTCGGAGAAGACGAAGTTGTTGTCGCTTCGTCGGGTAAAAGTGAAGATACTGTGATGGAAGAGGATTCGGTTAATCCAGCTACCGTGTTTTGTATTTGGTTGAAACAACCGAAGTCTAATTTGCGGTATAAAATGAGAGTACCTGAATTGTGCCGCAATTTTAGGTTAGTTTTTTTTTAGTTCAATTCATAGTCAACTCTGCAATTCACTTGTTTTTTTTTTCTCGATTGGATTGTTTATTACGTTGTTGTTTTTTTGTTTCAGTGCTGTTGCTTGGTGTGGGAAATTGAATGCTATTGCTTGTGCGACTGAAACTTGTGCTAGGATTCCGAGGTTAGTTGTTTTTTTATAATTGTTTCTTCTACTTCCAAGTGACGTTGCTAGTATTTATCTTTGTAGAATGATAAATTCCTCGTAGATTCTATTTCTGCTATATTTCATCATACAAGTGAATTGTAGAATTATTTGGAATTCAAGTTTCTCAGGAACACTAAAGTTGTGAAAGTCACTTATTCTATACACCTTTTTAAAATTAAAACTCATTTAGTGTTTTATTTATTTGTAGTTCTAATGCAAATCCACCTTTCTGGATCCCTATACAAATTGTGATCCCAGAGCGTCCTACTGAGTGTGCGGTGTTCAATGTTACAGCAGGTAGCTTAATTTTACATTTTCAGCTCATATTGTTATAGCGCTAAAGTGTTCTCATGAACCTGGCTGAATATCTTGACTTACCTAGTGGTGCCAAGTGTCAATTTCATAGTGTTGGATTTTTTAATTGATCTTTATAGTTATGCAAGGTCTTTGTATAGGTGGAACTTGGAAGTGTGATTATGACTGTGTGCTTCATATCTTTATTTATTTATTTCACATTGCTGTGGTTGTTGTCACTGTCGACATGTCTTCTTAACAATTTTAGCTCTAACACGTGTAGTAAGTCTGGTGCAATGTTGTGTATATGACTGGTTGCTCTGCACATTTCTTGCAGATTCTCCTCGTGATTCTGTTCAGTTTATTGAATGGTCGCCTACTTCTTGTCCTCGTGCCTTATTGATAGCTAACTTCCATGGGAGGGTAACCATCTGGACTCAGCCATCCCAGGTAAGCTAGCACACTAGATTGTTTCTCTCAGATGCTTAAGTGACCTCCCTTTAAGTTCTTAACATGGCTTTTCTCTATATAATTCCATTTCAGACTTAGTTACAATGGCAGTATTGGTGTTTCCCTAAGTTTTCTGTTATGACATCATTTGGTTTATCTCTTGCTCATTTGTGGCCATAAAATCTTACCCTGGCCTAAAATTTGATGTTTAACTGCAGGGGCCTGCCCATCTGGTACGTGATGCTAGCTTCTGGAAGCGTGAGCATGAGTGGCGACAGGATATAGCTGTTGTTACAAAGTGGTTGTCAGGGGTGTCTCCAGTAAGTACTTCACTGCCCACAAAGTTGATTTTTGGAAATGGATATTTGAGGCATGAATTATCGTGTAATTTGGAGTAGTGGTGTAATTTTGTTGCTCTTCTAATAAATTGCCTTAAACTTCTCATCCTATGTAGAAATGACAGTGATGGATCTTCTTTCCATCACTAAATCCTTCCAAGTGAAGAAATAAGTTTAAAGGAACATTCTTTATTTTGTTCCCTTATTAACATCCTTTTTTTATTCTTTCAATGGGTACCTTCTGCTCATTTGTTGTCTTTTTTGTCTTTGCTACCATAATGTTAATGATCTGATCGCTTGTGCTATTGATTTATGTATTTTAATATTCAGTATAGGTGGCTTTCGTCAAAATCCAGTAATCCTGCAAACTCAAAATCGACTTTTGAGGAAAAATTTCTTTCTCAGCAGTCTCAAAATTCAGGTTTGTAGCTTTTACTCATTAAGTGTTTGAGGTCTAGCTCACAATTTTGTGTTCTATTCATGATTTCAGAAAGAATAAATTTGTAAGGTTGGCTATTTTAAAGGATCATATAGAAGCTATTAGTGTTCTTTGATGATGACCTCGTTTGGTCATAACTTGTCATTTGGTCTGCTCTTTCTGTTTTCACATTGAAATCATTATAGAAATTTGGAAGGTACTCATTGCTTGTATGAAAAATGTGTTTTTTTTTTTTTTTGCAGCCAGGTGGCCCAATTTTCTGTGTGTTTGTTCCGTCTTCTCTTCAGGATCTGTTCAACTTCATTGGTCCCAGTGGCCCCCTACGCAGGGTAGTGTAGCACGAAAGTGGTTTTGCACAAGCAAGGGAATATTGGGTGCTGGGCCTAGTGGTATCATGGCTGCTGATGCAATAATAACAGATAGTGGTGCCATGCATGTGGCAGGCGTTCCAATTGTAAACCCATCTACTGTCGTTGTCTGGGAGGTTACTCCTGGCACTGGAAATGGATTTCAAGCCACTGCAAAGACCAGCACAAGTAATGGGATCCCACCCTCAGTTAATCCACCCAACTGGGCTGGTTTTGCCCCGTTGGCTGCATATTTATTTAGTTGGCAAGAATATTTGATATCTGAAGCAAAGCAAGGGAAGAAGACAGCAGATCAAGATTTTAATGATTTTGTCTCACTACATTGCTCACCAGTTTCAAATTTCTCAGCATATGTGAGTCCCGAGGCTGCAGCACAATCTGCAGCAACCACTACTTGGGGCTCTGGTGTAACTGCAGTTGCCTTTGATCCAACTCGGGGTGGTTCTGTAATTGCTGTTGTTATTGTTGAGGGTACTTGTCTGATCTTTCAAGTTAATTTGTGTTCTTGCTTTTCCTATTAAAAAAGCTTTTTTTTTTAATGTTTGGTTAATTTGATATTTCTGATTCTTGGAGAATCTTGCTTGTTGATTAATTTGTTAAGTTATTAGTCGTTATGACGGTATTTTTACTTGTAAATTAGAAAATAAGACTAGATGGATCATGTTTCCGGCCTGTATCGGGACACTTAGGCTGCAACTGAAATAGATCATTGTCATGATAATGATAATTATAGTATACACTTCATTTTGGACTGAATGCTTCTTTGCTGTTGATTCCATTGGTTTTTGAATGAGATAGTTCATATTTTACAAGCTGTTAGTCGGTCATCTCTAAATTCTGTCATCTTGCTTATTGCAGGACAATACATGTCCCCATATGATCCAGACGAGGGTCCTACAATCACAGGTTGGAGAGTGCAACGGTGGGAATCATCTCTTCAGCCTGTTGTTCTCCATAATATATTTGGGAACCCTTCTTCCAGTTTCGGTGGGCAGGCACCTAAGCAGACTGTTTGGGTGTCCAAAGTGGATACAAGCATACCACCAACTAATGACTTTAAGTCTCACCAAGCAGCTGCTGCAGGACCAACTTCTGATTCTCGTAAAGCATCTGATTCGAGTTCCGAGAAGTTAAAGAGGGTTAGTTTCGATCCTTTCGATCTACCAAGTGACGTTAGGACCCTTGCTCGAATTGTTTATTCTGCGCATGGTGGTGAGATAGCTATTTCGTTTCTTCGGGGTGGAGTCCACATTTTTTCTGGTCCAAACTTTAGTGCTGTTGATAACTACCAAATTAATGTTGGTTCTGCTATCGCTGCCCCTGCCTTCTCTTCAACAAGCTGTTGTTCTGCTTCTGTTTGTCATGACACTAGCAAGGATCGTACCATGTTGAAGATAATCCGTGTTCTTCCTCCTGCCGTTTCAAGTAGTCAAATAAAGGCTAACTCATCAACCTGGGAACGCGCTATTGCGGAGAGGTACCAAATTAGCTAATCTATAAACATGTACTGATTTGATGGATTTTTATAATTACCATTATTAATAACTCGGAGCAGGTTTTGGTGGAGTCTTTTGGTTGGAGTTGATTGGTGGGATGCTGTTGGCTGTACGCAGAGTGCTGCTGAGGATGGCATTGGTAAACAAGCTTTCACTATCTGTTGAAATTTTTTACCTAAGAGCAAGTTATATTTTTCCTTAGCATATTCATTTTGTATCACCACCTACTCTTACTTGACTTCTGTTTTTGATGTTTATTGTCCTTTTCAGTTTCTCTGAACAGCGTGATTGCTGTCTTAGATGCGGATTTTCACTCTCTCCCTTCTATTCAGCACAGGCAACAGTATGGACCTGTATGTCTTTCGCTAACTTTTTTTTTTTGCATTATCTGGTTGGCTGTTGGTTTTTACATTATTAGTTCTAGTTGGTTATTAACTTTGCCAATTATTACATGGTTTGAAGAAAGTGTACCCCAGTGCTTTAAACCTCATCTAATGAGGCTATCATGCTACCAGCTTCCTTGAAAATAACCCTGCCTTGACAGCCTAAATATTCTCCTGTCTGTCTAATTCTGCTTCCTTCTTTCCTGTTCTATAATATAAATGAGAAGCTTGAACTTTTGAAATTCTCAGTGGTAGTTGTTCAATTTGCTTGAAAGTTCAATATTATCTTTATACTTTGCAGAGTCTGGACAGGATAAAGTGCAGGCTACTGGAAGGTACAAACGCCCAAGAGGTTAGGGCAATGGTTCTAGATATGCAAGCAAGGTTGCTACTGGATATGCTAGGGAAAGGAATTGAATCAGCTTTAGTAAATCCTTCAGCCTTAGTATCAGAACCATGGCAGGCATCTGGCGAGACGTTATCCAGCATTGATCCTGAAGCAATGGCTGTTGATCCAGCTCTTGTTCAGAGCATTCAGGTCTTGCCTCTATGTTTGACTTACCTGCACATGTATTAAGTCTTTAGTCCTGCTGAAATTGAACTTTTGAAATAAAATATATTCACTGTCCATTCTTTTGATGTTGCTTCTTTATTTTTTACCTTTGTTTCATTCATAAGTTTAGCAACTTTCTTATGTGCAGCACGAGGGTATATGGTTGCTCTCGGATCATGTTGTTAGACTAGTGACTATTCCCCACATAAGCAGTTCACATCTTGGCATATGAAAATACTCTAAGATGTTCTACCACTAGCATTTTCTTTCAGCAGAGAGTTCAGCCTTTTTTCAGTTAGCTTTATATGCACTATTGTTGATGCAATATGCAGGCTTATGTTGATGCTGTTCTGGATCTGGCTTCACATTTTATTACACGCTTGCGTCGTTATGCAAGTTTCTGCCGCACATTGGCAAGCCATGCTGTTACTGCAGGTACTGGTAGCAATCGCAATATGGTAACAAGTCCTACCCAAAGTTCAGCAACTCCAGCAACTAGTCAGGGTCAGTAGCAATTTCTTTTGACATTGAAAATTGCTTTTCTTTTTCTTTTTGCTTTATTGGGTGATGCTGAAGAACTTCGTGTCTGTTACCCTTCTTGATTTGTACCTTTGAATTTGCTATATTTATATGCCTAAGTCACAGCAAGAAACCCATGTTTTACAGCTGGTCAAAGTGGCACGACAAGTTCGACTGGAAGCACACAGATGCAAGCTTGGGTACAGGGTGCTATTGCTAAGATTAGTGGTTCAACTGATGGAGTTTCCACTTCAACTCCGAACACCATAAGTGGCCCCTCGTCCTTTATGCCAATAAGCATTAATACAGGAACTTTCCCTGGAACACCTGCTGTTAGGCTTATTGGGGATTGCCATTTTCTTCATAGACTATGTCAACTTTTACTTTTCTGCTTTTTCTTTCGGCGAGCTCTACAGCCTCGCTATGCACAAAGAAATACTGATGCAAATCCACAAAAAAATCAGCCTGGGGCTCCTGGGAAAATGGAGGAGGTCAATTCTGTTGCTGCTAAGCCAACAACTATGACTAGACCTGATGAAGCCCAGGGAGCTCGAGCTGGGCAATTAGTACCTGGAGCTAAAGGTGCTGAGGAAGGTCATAGGGGAGTAAAGATAGGTTCTGGGAATGCTGGTCAAGGATACACGTTTGAGGAGGTAGTTACTGTGTATTTTTATTGCTACCATTACCACTACCGTCACCAGTAATTGTGTTATGTGAATTTTTTTCTTTAGGAACTGTGTTCAGGGGTCCCAAGTAATATTTAGGACTGCTGAAATGGCAGGCTGGGTTGATATCTTGATATAATAAACCTCATATGTTGCTCTGCAGGTAAAGGTTCTTTTCCTTATTCTTATGGATCTCTGTAGGCGTACCTCTGGTCTACCACACCCGTTACCAGTTTCTCAGGTGGGGAGCAGCAGCATCCAGGTGCGGTTGCATTATATTGATGGAAATTATACGGTATTGCCTGAGGTGGTAGAAGCATCCCTTGGCCCACATATGCAGGTAGGCAGATTTCATCCAAGTTTATGAGACCTAGTTGCATAATCTAGCTAATAAATGGTAGGCAACAAAAAAATAATGTAAGTCATGATTTGAACCTTTGTAGTTAGTGAGATGTACTGATAAAAACAAATAATATGGGTATCTAATCGATCTGTTTGTCGATTCTTCTGAATCTACGGAGTGCATTCTAGATATTATGCTAATGAAAGCAGTTTCAATTAGCATAAGGGAATCTCCTACACTTTGATGTTCTAATTATTTGAGTTCCAGATTCCTTTTAATTTCCATTATGTTTCTGAATTGTCTGCAGAACATGCCTCGGCCTAGGGGTGCAGATGCTGCTGGTCTGTTACTGCGAGAGTTAGAATTACATCCCTCATCTGAAGAGTGGCACAGACGGAATATGTTTGGTGGTCCATGGTCAGATCTGGAGGATATGAGCCCGGGAGATGATATTCCCAGGCTAAGCAATTCCATTGATATGCCTGATACAAGCTCAATGGAAAGTTCTAATGTCCATTACGGAGTACAAACCCTCTGGCCAAGGAAGCGTCGGCTGTCTGAAAGAGATGCAGCATTTGGCTTAAACACTTCTGTTGGCCTGGGTGCATATCTCGGTATAATGGGATCTCGACGAGATGTTGTGACTGCTGTGTGGAAGACTGGTCTTGAAGGTGTTTGGTACAAGGTTTGAGAATTTTCTTAAACATTTACTCTTTTAACTTCTGTGTTTGTCTTTGTCAGTTCTTGTTGTAGGATCACCTCGTAAAACGCTTTTAATTCCTATCAGTTGGAACTGGGAGATTTCTTTTCCCTGTTTTATCAATAAAAAACATTTAGTTTATATAGCACTTTTAAGTTTACAAGAGGTTGAGTGGTGCTTGGTATTTGCTTGCCTCTATGAACAATCAAAAAGTAAATTGTTTCATTTCTTGTGCTCATATGGTCTGCCGGTCGTCCTGCCATTTTATTGTGTGAAATAAATGCTTCTGGCTTTGACTTTAACTGTAGATCTTCTTGTTGGAGAGTTTCTTTCACTCATAAGATTCGAAATGTTACGACTTCAAATATTGTTGGTGTCAAATAGAATTATGATGTAACAGTGCTTAGACTGGTGCATGGAAGGACAACGTATTTTATGTAAAATGCACGCATCCAGAGATTTTAATTGAACGCTATGGTGTTTTTGTCGGCCATGACACTAGTGTCGGGCCGAAATATGTCATTTTGATATATGATTTTCCTTGTTTGTTTGGAACTCTCTCTGATGAACTTCCTATTACTAACATATCTATTGGTTTTATATCGTGCAGTGCATGAGATGTTTGCGACAAACTTCAGCTTTTGCTTCGGCTGATTCGACCCACCAACCCAGTCAAAATGAACGGGTGAGTTGGTGGATCAGTCGTTGGGCCTATGGATGTCCGATGTGCGGCGGACCTTGGGTTCGAGTTGTATAGAAGCCGCCAGGGTGAATGTCGATTATGTATTTGTTGTCAGGGGCTCACTTCGGTTCCTCTTTTCGATTTACGGGTATGTACTTTTTGGAAGCTTTACAAGTTGCTGCAGGTTTAAAGCTTAAACATAGGAAACAAATGATTGGCTTTTTTAACACTAGAACCTGTTTCTCTGTATAAAATTTGTTGATAAAATAATTTGTTAGGTTACTTTTTTTTTTTAACAAACGTTAACTAAGAACATTGATTTTTAAGGGGGTGAGAAATGAGAAGAATATAGATAGGTGTAATAGTTTCCTTTTGTTCTAGATGATTGTAGTTGTAAGACAGGTAGACATTGTATGAATGTAGAGCAGTGTTCAGGTCTAATTTCATATTGTACTTTTCTAGTCAATATATTGGTTTTTGTTTCTGTTTTTATTGAATTTTAGCATTGGATTCTTATTTTTATTTTGGAAATATGTACTGCAATAAAATCTCATTATTGAAATAAAAGGTTGTTTGAACTGAATTGGCAAATCAGATCAGGATATCGATCCATAAAAAGGCATTGAATTTGATTAACCTAAGAATCTGAGCAATTTTTGCTATACATTTTTTATTTTTATAAACGTCTAACGATTTCAGTTGGACCAGTAAAAATCTTGCATTGAAGTTGTCATCGCTAGTGACAAGCTTGGTAGATAAAAAATGCTTGCCTTGTGTGGTCATTTATTGGTACCTTAATTTGTAAAATGTACAAAAATAAAAACTAGAAATACTTAATATTTTTCCTTTAAAGTTCTTATGTAAGATTTTTTTTTAAAACAACCGATTTCAATATTAAAAAATTATATTAAAATACAAAAACTTCTGTTCTTAATAGCGAAGGTTTTTTTTTTTTTTGAGAAAATAAACGTATAAGAAGAGTTATTAAATAGGTCATTTTTATGATATTTTAAGCACAATCATCGATAAAACCACGAATATGATGTTTTAAACACAATCATAGATAAAAACCACGAAAATGATAATAAGCAAAGCGCAGATTATAGACAAATTTTGTAACTTTGCAAGCAACATAATAAGTCCACAAAGTCAATTCAACAAGCAAAATAAAACGATCACAGTTGACGTCCAATCTCATGAAATGTTTAAAAAAAAAAAAAAAAAACTAATTAAGAATAGTACTTGTGTATGTAACTAATGGTACTAAATCCTTCCCAGGAAAATACCATGGTAATAGGCAATGCAATTTGAAATCGAAACCTTGAGCAAAAACAAAAAAGAATAGGGCAAGGAAACAACCATGGTAAATGTGTTGTAAGCAATTAGGCTGCTGTTGCCTCTGGTTCCGCAACAGTTTGGTCCTTGGCGGGAGCGGTCGTGGCGGCGGCATCTTGTTCAGCAGAGGAATTATTAGTGGCAGTGCCAGTGGGGGCGGCGCTATCTTTTGCAGATGAAACGGGTGCCCCTTTCTCTGCAGTTCCGTTCGATGCAGCCTTGTCAACGTTTTTCGAGTCTTTTCCATCTTTAGCATCCTTTCCATCTTTAGCGTCCTTTGCTGGAGCGGGTGGAGGTGGAATCATGTGAGGTGGAGGTGAATGCTTCAGCTTCACAAGAATGTGTCGCATTCTTGAAAGATCGGTCGGTTTTCCAGGCTTTGGTCCTTGGACGACAAATACTGATGGTTTCTTTTCTGCATCCTTCTTGCCTCTTTTCTCAATGTTAGGGACCTCACGGGGGATGAGTTCTGCTATTGCAGTCCAGTAGTGCTTGTCAGCAGTCTTATGGAACTTTTCTTGGTTAGCCACGTATAGCTGCTCCAAGCCCGAAAAAAAAACAAGTGGTGAGATATCATCATATAATTGCATATCGATCGGGCATGGAGAAAAAGACGATTTGTTCAGAATATTACCTTTTCTCTTTCTCTGTTGTTAGTTTTGTTGGTCTCAATGGTTTTTTCCCGCTTCTCATAGAATGCTCGCTTGTACTCCTCAGCTTCTTCTATAATTTGGCTCCTCAATTCCTTTTCCTTCTTCTCCTTCTCTTCAAGCTGAATGGCATTTTGACTGCGACGACAAAACCAAGATAAGAAATCAAAATTTTTGGATACTAAAAAGCAACAGAATTTACATATAGAAAGAGAAAAGAAAAGGGTTACCATATACAACTTATTAGAGGTATTCATGGGTTAAGCTAGATTAAGAAAATTTTACTTTCGCTTGCCATGAAGGCCAGGCCTAAAAGTCCATTTCACTATTTAAAAATATTAAAACATTTTATATTTTTTATTAAATGAACAATAAACTGGGCTGGGCTGGACCAGACTGGACTAGAAAATCCTTGTCTGGTCCGACAATAACGTGACCTTTAAATAGGCCTATAGCTCAACTAGAATAAAGAACACAAGGTAACTCGAAAAAATTAGTACATGTAGAACTGATACTACAATAACTTATTCCAGATAAACCAACAAATATTCTAAAAAAAGACAGAATCAATCAAGATGGTCTTTGATTTAGAATAGCAGGCACATTAGTTCATGAATCTTCTTAAGACGAGCAAAAATCAAAATAAAAAAATAAGGAAATTTTGTCATGAATGAATACAGTATAAACCACGAATGCTGAGATCATTATGTGCATCATCATTGGAATCGAAATCAAAGAGAGGTTCAAAGGAAAGCATTTCAAACATTATATGACTTTATAGATGCGAAAAAATTCTCATATTCAATAAACAAGGTAATTATTGAATGTTTATCCTCAGTAGTAAGTATTATCATTGTGAAATATAGAACTCCACTCCTCATCTATAATAAACTGGAAGAGAACATGTTTTTTCAACCTACAAGAAATCAAGTTGGAACTATAGACTCACAACCTCATGACTCTGAAACATATTTCTCATATAATGCAAATGCTCTTTCAAAGAAATTAATGCCTAAGTAAAGGTGATTAGTTTATACTTTATTCAGAAAACTATTCAAACGTCTCCTGATTGGAAAATTAATGTGGATCTGGATCTTCTAAATCTACTGCCTAATGAGATCATACACGTAACGATGATATTCAATAAGTTTCTCCATTTATCCATCACAGCTAATGAACACTTAAGGATTACAAGAATCTAAATATCAACCAAGTCTTACATAAGTTGAACAAGAACTTCAATTAATAACAAAAGATCAACAAATTTGAACTTCATAAGAAACATAAATGAAACGGCAAATCAAGCTGATTGACGCGATAGTTAAAACCTCGGCAGATCTAGAAACACGAAATGATCATTAACAAATTTGAATTCAAGTTAATCTGAGTTCAACCAATGCAACAACAATTCATAGCTTACTCAAACGCATAGCAGATCTAAGCTGAGAAGGATTGCCAAACCAAAAGAACCGATCAAATCCAAACAAAAAGTGGACAAATCAAGCGATTCAATTTGAAAAAAAAAAAGAAAAAGAAATTATTACTACTAAGTACTAACCGCCGCCACTCGCGAAGAAGGAAGCCTTCCTCTGACGCCATCTCAGTAGGAGGAGGAAGCACAGGACCATCAGAACTGAAAACATCGTCGTTTCCACCGCTAAATCCATTCGTTCCGTTTCCGTTTTCCACAGGAATCGTAGTACCGAAAGGAGATTGCGAGTAAGCAGGGGACGGATCGGAAGATCCGAAGCCGAAGATCTCAGGAGAAGAAGCCAAGTGATCCACCGCCACATCACCACCGTCGGCCGGGAATTGCTGATTGTCGGTGAAGTTAGAGTAAGAGCCGTAATTGGAATAGCTCTCGTCGTCGTCTACATCGAAAGGATGGTTATTAGGTGCTGCAGCTGCATGAACCTCTTCTCCTTCCATTCCGTACGCATCAAAGGAAGCCATCTCTCTCTTTCTCTAAAGAAAATTAAGAGAAAAAGGAATCGAAAATGGAGCCTTTTTTTTTAGCTTACAACGAGAGAGAGCGCTTCGCTTTTTTTTTTTTTTTCTTGAACTTTCCTTTTAATTTCTTTATTTTTGACCTTTATATAAACCTACAGCTGACGGCCAACGAGGACTTGATTTTTGGTAAGAAAAATAAAAATAATATTTGAAATTACTTGTTTATCCCTATAGTTGAAAATTGAAAGACAGCTAAACGACGCTGTTTCGGGATACTTTTTGTTTTTTTGGTGAACTTGCGTTTTCACTTCAGGAATTAAGTTAACTTCATGCATTATTTTTTGGGTTAATTTCAACAGGGGTCCCTATATTGTGATTCAGATTATAAACTAAACTCCAAATTTAAAAATATTCTAATTAAGTCTTTAAAGTATTAGTCTTATGACAAAGAATTCTTTTGTGAGCTTAGTTGTAAGCTAGAGCATTAAATGTTAAATCGGATTTGACGTAATTACATGGACAACTTGAATTTAACATATTAAAATAAATGGCATTTAATTGTTAAATGACAAGACAAAATTTGTGGCATAATTTAAAATGAAATATTTAAACACGTCAAATCGTATGTGGTATAATTTAGAATGAAAAATCATAACAAAATTTTATGGTATTAATAATAATAAAAATACCTAATTAATATAACTTAATAGTTTAAAGATATGGATTTAAATTTAAATACCAATTTAATATATTTTTAACATATTTGAAGAATATCCGGTACAATTAACTTTTTTTCTTTTCAAAATCTAACTCGATAATGAATCCAGTTAGGTTGGTTAATTAGATTTTCTTTATTTCTTTTATATATTCTTTAAAAAAAAATGTAAAAACCAGCATCAATACATTACACAATCTTTTTAGAACTGCACTAATAATCAAACCGATCAAACCATCAGTTCACTGATTCGACTGAACTGGTTAAAAAATTATTAGAAATTCAAAAAATAAAAATAAAAATTTCAACCAATTTATACCGATTCATTATCCAACCAGTTTAATGCCATTCTCCGGACCAATTTAGGGGTCCAACCGACCGGTCCGATCCATTCTAAACATCATTGAGATTAAGCAACTGACATAAAATGATAGAAAAGGCAAACTCGTGGATGATCAAAATTGTAAATACATCAGCAGCTGTGTGTACTAAAAGCAAATTTCACCAATTTCATGACTACGGTTTCGAAGAGTAATAATTTTCTCACGGATTGACACAATTTATATGTAGCAATCAAACCCAGTTAGGCCACAGCTCTGGACCCTATGGTTAAAAAAACAGGGAAACATTGGCTATAGTTAGTAAACGATGTTGACAGTTGTTGAATCTTACATAGCAACAAGCTCAACCTTGTCTTCCTTTTGCTCAAGCGCTCAAGTCCCGAATTAACCGAGTTCCACCGTGAATTTGGCGTTCTCCCTTTTGCCACCTTGTTTGAAACCGAATGAATGTCTATCCCCATGAAAGGATAGCATGGTGAATAAAAAGCCTCGGTTACCCTGATAAAAACATCTCATCTTTTGGGCTTCAGACATGTCATATGCAAGAAACACTCGAAGTTTTTAACAGTCAACGTGGGTTGCAGGTCTTGATGGCCTTCACCCGTTGTAGACTTGTAGTCCATATTGCGTACTGTACAGATGTCACAACAATTGCTACACTATAGAATGAGGAAAAATCTACCATATCGAGGTGTCTTCAAGGAACCGGAGGAGCATTCTTGTGATATCTACCAGAAGAGGGCATCCGGTGTATAACACGTGGAAACTCAGGCTTTAGGCGTTTACTTGGCATATCTTGCAATGACCTTGTCCATATATAACCAATGATGCACCAAATAAGAAAATGTAAATGAAGCAACAATGGTTTTTCTTTTCCCTACGAGTAAAAGATCATGTACCTTGGAGAACCTTGACGTTTCTGAGTAAATGGACCGAGCATTGATCTTAGACTTCCGAGGGCCTTTTCAGCAGCCTAATGGGGAGATAAAAGAGCCCAGTCAGCAAAAATTATTATACAGTAAGAAATAATGTCACACAAAAGAAAATTCTGAATATAACAGAACAAAAGGTATACCTGCATCTTAGCCTCTTCCCATGTGAAACCAGTCCCTTTTCCTAAAACCTGCCCATCTACTTCAACCTAAAACATAAATAGGAGTAGACACGTTATTGAGTGAAAGGTAACTAAATATTATTAAAAAGTCCTCATCGTTTCTTTTAATGCCACATCAAGTAATGACAGAAGAGTTTTATATTAATAGGGATCACCAAGGAATTCAGAGATCACTTAGTTCAAGTTGATGGTCTTCAACATCATTTTTTGTCGTTTCATTGTCCCTCATTATAAAAGAAGAGTTGTTAAATGCAAACCTGTGCGTATACTTCATCTTTCTGCAATGTATTAGATGCAGGAGGCTGTGCTTGAAAAACTACCCCAAGGCCCTCCATCATGCACTGTAGACAAACCACATATTATCAGTCCAACCTAGGGACTATATTAGTGCAAGTTGCCAAACTTAAAGACTTAAAAGCTAACAAGTTAATGAGATCTTACTAGTTCTTTAAGTGCAGTGACTGAACCCATAGATCTCCTGGAGCCTTCTAGCCTTGGATCAAGAAACCTAGATGGTTCCGGTGCATTTGAAAATGGCATAGATTCCTCTTTAGAGGATTCCTGGTTCCCATACAAATTCAAATTACCAGGAAAGCCATTCTCATTTGTGTTGGCCGACCTACTTAAATCCCCTTGTGCAGACCCAGTATCAGGCTTAATTCGTGACAAATATGTATCTGTTTATTATAAGAGAGTCAGAATCGCTCCAAAAGAACACCATGAGAAGAGAGACTGAATGAATCAACGGACAGCAAGAAAGAAACATGCCAGAAACAAAATCAACTCAACATAGGCTTAACCACAAGCCTGGAAAACTCACAATCTGGTGACAAGAATTCTCTAACAGAAAAGTTTTATTTAGCTAGGCAAAGCTGCCCATCAAGCAACTTTCTTCTAGATTATTACCGCAAGTTTCTATAACATTGGCCTAATGCATGATTTAAGGTAAAGAAAAAAGTGAAATGCATTGCTCTTACTGCTGGAAAATATACATAATATGCATTTTGCCCTTTCACTGTCTACCCTCTTTGTATCCAGTTTATATCATAGAAGTTCAGCAAAGCAGACAATAAAAATAGGAAGATATATTACTAGCTAAGCATTTTATAGAATCCTCTGCAGCCTGACGTTGCGCTTCTCTTCTTGTTCTCCCAGTACCTTCACCAACTTTCTCCCCAGCAAACCAAGCCTACCACAGGCAATAAAGAGGATAAGCAAAGGAGGATGTCTCCATCTCAGATTCTGAGACACCCAATGAAAACAAACCCAAAAATAATAATTGTATATACCTCAATGGAGAATTGCAGGTCCATGCTAGCAACCAAAGCTGGTCTGAATTCCACCTACAAGTTTTAGAAACAAATTTTATAAGCAGTAGACACATAGCCAAACAAGATAAAACCATATAATATTGTAACATAAACATTGTGATCTAATTCATACTAGAAATTACTTCCAAATTACCTTGGCTCCGCACTTCATGGCAATATCTTGTAAAACTCCGGCTGGAGTTTCTCCATTTGGAATAGTTCGTCCAGATTCAAAGTCAAGATCCTTATGACTAGAAGATGATCGACCAAGGGGCATCTCCTCGCCTTCAAAATGTAGAACAGTCCAATATAACAAAATCAAACAACTAAAATATATCAACATAGCAACCAGGGTCATTAAAACTAAACAAACAGAAAAAATAAAAATGACAGAAACACCTCATCCTGCTCAAAAACTTATACCAATTAAATATCAGATATATGGAATTTAAAGTAAGATTAAACCTCAAGAGTACAAACAATAACAAGAAACTTCACATTCATTTCAATGTGCAATTAATTGCTTCAGCTAACCTGGAAAAGAATGATAACTAGACGGTGTATGGTTTAACCCCAGACGATCATCTCTATGAAGTGCCTGCAAATGAACTATGCTCTAAGATAACTATGTTTCAGCAATGAGAGATAACTTTAACCTCCCACTTTAGCATAAAAATCACGGCTTCATGACAGGCCACCACAAAGAACCAATTACCTCTTTTGGTAATCTTTGATTTTCACGAAGAAGTCTATCTGATGGAATAGAACTCTCAACCTTAGGGAAAAAAGGAGGACCCCGATGCTTCTCCATATGCATTCGCTCAGAATCTAAAGGAAATTCTTTGGGAACTGCTCGGTTCAGTTGCCGTGGGCTCATCTCCTCATCAGAAGAAAACCAACTTCCACGTGATTGAGCACGTGAAACTGGAACTTGCATTGCGGGTCTCGCAGGGGGAAATGCAGGTTCAGGTGGTGTCTGATCTCTGGTATCTTGCCCATGTTGCAATATCAGAAGCCGCCTCCTTGTATCAGGATCCAATTCTGATTCTGGAACCTCACCTTCTTCTCTAGCCGGGGAACTTTGCAAGCTTGGTTCTGGGGAAACAACAGGAGCCACTGGTTTAATCACTTGTGCTGCCTGAGGAAACTGCATGTTCGGATATGATGCCATTGATGACTGAACTGCCGACAATGGAACTGAACTAGAAGATGGCATGGTGAACTGAAGAGAAGAAGCCAGCCTTGGATCTAGGTTAATGCTTGCTGAAGAGACTGTTGACGCTGCTGAAATTGCCTCCTGGATGAAACAAGCAAACTAAAATGAAAAATTTTATAAATTCAATTCACACAGATCACCTCCATAAGTAACAATTACTCTAAAATCAGAACTCGCTACCTAATAACAGTACACTGGAGAAAACAAGAACAAATTATATAAGCCCAGTTGCATGGATCCAAAGAAACTAAGGTTGTCAATTACCTTTAGTCTTCTTTCAACCTCAGCATCTGCCATGCCATCAAATATAGGTGGATCTTTGTTTGCGGTCGAAGCAGAAGTGTCATCCTGAGAGGCATGGCAAATTTAGTAATAAACAAGGAACAAAGTAGCCATATCAAAAGGTCCAAAACACTTTATAACCCATAAATATAACAAGCAAGACCAGAGAAAATTAAGGAAAAAGGCGTCATGACTAACCTCAGAGACCAAATAGTTGCCCACATCAGGAGGCGAAGGAATATCTTTAATATCGTCTTCATATGAAATTTCAGGAATTTTTTGTAGAAGGCCTTCATCAAATTCTCTGTTATCAATTCCTAGGGTTATTTAATGCAAATTTTGGAAGGCGTAAACAAATAAGAGCAATTGAATTAAATTGCTCAATTTTAGGTTACAAGACTGACAAGGTTATGCAATGTAAGGTTAGTGTTATTACCTAAAAAAACCACCTCTAACATTGCAGGCAACATTTCTCGCAACGCACAAAACTGGAATAGTATTATTTGCCTACAACATATAGAGTTGCAATAAGTGCACGCTACAAAAAAAGATGTTGAAGCCAATTTCTGATTGTGCATACCTCAGCTTGAGGAGCAAAATATGGAGCAAATGCAGGAACAACGTGCACACGAGGCTGATCCTTCTCATCCCAAACTTTTAAGCGATCATCAATAACCAATGCCATTTTGGGATGGCATATGCCATCTTGAAAGACATTGAATAATGATTTCCTCAAACCTATCATACAAAAACTTAATTAGTACAAAACTACCAAGTAGTGGAACATTTAGGACAGAAAGCAACTCAAATTGCAAGCCATGCATGTAAATCAGCTTTACCAATTACTAGCTTACCAGACTTGACACAGACAATACGATCCAACAATTCTTTTGAATTTATCAAATTTGACTCAGGATCAAGAAGTCTCCACATTTCCAAAGCATAATCTCTTTCAGCCATTGTACAAACATAAACCTCAAACCGTTTACGCCCTCTTGCAGTCAAGTAGCTTCGCAGATCCTCCCATGCAGGTCTCAGTCTCACAAGAACACTAGTATCACGAATCTATAGGAAAATATAGAGTCAATAATGCAATATATAATCGACAATAACCATGAAAGAACATGCAAAAAAACTCTCTAAATGATTAACTGCATAAAATCCAAAGATTCCAACAGTTCCTCGTTTATGGGATGGAACAGAGAAGCATTTAACCATAGCAGATGCAAGAAAAGAACAATTGAACAATATGCAATAGATCTTTACATGAATTGGCAAATTCTATACCTGTGGATTGATGCGTGTCAAAATAATGTTTTTCTCTTGTAATCGAATGAGTGGTCGAATAATAGGTTGGTGATTATCAGACAAGGGTTGAACAATCTCAGACTGAACCTTAATCACCTTCCCATTTTCAACAACTTGATCATTCTCTGCGTATTGCTTTAATATGGCCTTATCATCTTGATAACGCTTAATCTCGGCCATCATACCTGCAGCACGTTGTGGATCAACCTCGGTGTTCATTTTTCGCTGCAAAGCCTCTATTCTGTCCTCGAATGACCGCATTGTATTTGCAACAACTAGAGTTTCATCCAGATCGAATACAATTCCTAAACATCTTAGGTTCAACATGACAAGACAAGAATCATAGAGTCCCCTTGCAACATTGAATCCCCAGAAACAGGGCCTATCGCTATTCCTAGAATACATTGCAACCAAATGGAGCTCACAATCTCCCATAGGCATTACTGCAGTCTGGAAGCACCAAATAACATCACCATCAATTCTCAAAAAATTTTGATTAAGGAAAACAAAACATCATCTGATAACAAAAAGAAGCAGCATTAACTGTCGTAAAAGTTTTCACTCAGAAATTGTAAGAATCATTCAAATTAAGTTCATTCACAAAGCCCAAACTCTGTTAATGATACCAGGCTAATAGCTACAATACAAGACTATTGTCCATAAATATCTAAAGGTGTACCTAGGGACCTCCCATCGTATGGTACCCACCTTAGTAAATTCAGGGATATGGCTTCAAACAGCTGAGCTCAAGTTTTCTGGGCAGTTCAAAAGAAGACTTCAAGACTTAACGTTTTTATGGTACATGCAATTCATGGATTCACTCTAAAATTGTCAAGAAATTAATATTCTAGAAAATCATAATTCCCAAAAAAACCAGTTCATATTTCCTGCTTCTGGACTAAAAATATAAAGTTTCAACAAGTCACCAACGATTAGGGCATCAGCAACTTCCCCAAAATTGTCAAAAACTCTCACAGTTCAGAAGTTCATGCATTTTCAGTTCATACAGTTCTCACAAAATCAAGAGCTACAACTGGTTAAAATTCCCAGTTCTCTAAGTTGATGATTTTTTTTACAAGGATCTTGGGCTCTGCAAAAAAATCGTCTAAATTTCAAACTGGAGGTCCTGTAAAAATGTCTGTCCAGTAAAGAGTCCAGTATGTTAGTAGTAGCTTATGGGCAATTAATATTAACTCCTTTTTTTAAACTTATTGTTTGTTTCCCACTTAATTTTAGCTTAGTTGTTTTTTTCTGGGTTTTTTTGTGTTCAAGTTGATGGGCAAATTGGTGGGCTATACCTTGTTGTCTCTGATACATTCGGAGTGCAAAAGATGAAGCGGAGGCGTGTCTTGAAATGAAGATGAGTAGTTGTTGTCCTTTGATGATTCCATTTTGAAGCAAATCCCAGTACTAGTAATGGTATGCAACACTGCCAGTGGTGGACATCTCTCACTGCCTTGCGTCAAATATCCTATCCTGATTTCCTTCATTTCTTCTTCCATCACCGTTATTTTTCCCCCATATTCTTCTTCTTCTTCCCTTAGCTGCTGCTGTTGTGGATAAATCTCAACCTCCCCCAACACTTCATCCCCTCGACACACAACCGATTTGTACATACTCATCACCAGATTCAGATCCTCTCAAAATTTCTCGTCAAAATTATCAACAACAAAAAGTTTTTACAAAATTGTTTTTCGATCTATTCGATTCTCTTTAGATTTGACCACAAGTTTTTGCCGATTGCAAGTTCAATTGAAGGACCGAAGGAGAAATTTAGGGTTTCTCCTTATTTTTTTGGACCGGATTTGTTCACATAGATCTGTGCTCTTTTGGGGGAGTATTTGATCTCAAAAAATTTGAAAAAAAAAACCCTAATAACAGATCTCTTTCTTCTTCGCTTGATTGCTTTGATGATTTCCGATTTCGTATTTCAAATTTTCCCCAAAAAAATTACAAAAAAAAGTGGCTTTCTTATGGTTTGCTTTTTTCGGTGATGAAGAATTTGAGAAAACCCTAGATCCATTCAATAATATTAAACCATTATAAATTTTAGTGTGAACTGTGAAGGCGTCATTGGCATTGCTGGGTGTGGGGACCGGGGAGAGGGACCGAACTTTAATTATCCCTTTTTCTCAAGGGCGTGCACGGGAAAAAAATGACCTAATCGAAGGAGGATGTCAGAGGATGGACGTAATTAAACAATGTCCAGAACCTTGAAGGACTTGAATGATATTTATGAAATCTTGGATTGGGTTAAAAACCTGTTAGATAGCCGCTTTATATGGCTGCTGTTGACGTTTTTTATAGATTCGCTTCCGTCTGTTTGCTTTGACCCTTTCCGTTAGTTTAGATTTTTCGTAATTTTTGTTAATTTTCAACAAATTTTTTTTAGCTTTTATGTCAATTTTTAATGTAATGAATGGATTAATTTATTTTAAGTTAAAACGTAAAAAGAGGACGTTATATTTTATTGGTTTAATAATTTTAGACAGTACATATTTAATAAAACACTATGATATATTTATTTATATCTATTTATTAGTCGGTTTAAAAATTCTTTTTCTTGTTCAACCTTTGTTTTGGGACTAATTACAATCATTAAATAATCAATGCACTATCTTTAATTATTAATTAGTAGCTTAAGCATAATTTAATGAAAATTATTAATGAATTTAATTTACAACGTACTATTATACAATCATAAATCTATGTACAAATATAAAAGATAGTACCTTATAATTATAAATACACACAGATTAGTTGAAGAATAGGAATATTTCTAATAAATGTATAATGGAAGTCCGTGTATTCAAAACTTTTACATGTATTAAAAGTTTAATTGTATTTTACCTTTTCACTAATAAATGAGTAAATTAATCCATATACATTAACTTAAATAGCAAATCGATTATTTCTGTTAAAAAAATTATCAATTTGTACTGGTAAAAACTGGTTTGGTTAGCAAAATAATCAGATAGTGACACATGGTGTGCCACATGTATATTATTTTGACGTACATAGGCTAGTTTTAAATATGAAAGTTTCAACAGAATGACTAATTTACTTTTTAAATCATATGTGTGTGGATTAATTTATCTATGTTTTAGTATAGGGGATTTGAATATCACGGAAGACAAATGCTCGCAGTACTTCTTAGTGAGCAATCGTACATCCGCATACGGTCAAGGCGTTCTTCTCTACGAACCATTCATGACTCTCCACCTTTCTATGTAAAGTTTCATTTTTGGGGTTTTTTTTTTTTTTTTCATTTGAACTTTGTTTTCTTTTGCCGTCGTTTATTGTTTAACTCATCAAAACTACCTATTTTAGTGTGTAGCCCTTATGGCAACAAATGATGTGCAAAACTTTTATATGTTGCGTCGATTTTTGTAATTTTTTTCATGAGTCCATTTTTAATAAAATCAAGTTATATTTCACACAAAATATTTTTAATAAATAAAAATAATTATTTTCGAATTATATAACAATTTAATGTAATAAAAAAATTACTCATTATTAATTATTATGTTTCAAGAAAGAAAGAAATTAATAGATTTTTCTAGGGTTATAAATTTGTCAGTTTTATCCATATATTTTATTTTAATTGATGTTTATCATTATACTATGCGAATATAGGCAAATTTATCATTCAATTTTTATGTGATTGAATTTTGCACTAAACTTTAATTTTATTGAATTTTCCGATCAACTTTAATTTTTTTTAATTAAAACTTTATCATTCAATATCGATTTTGATGTTTTAAAAATAAAAATTTAACAAGAAAAATATTATTTCAAATATCTTTATTTTAATAGTTGAAATTAAATTAATTTATCAAATAAAAAACTTACCAAATAAATTTTTTATTTTAACGAAATAATATATACTAGTATGTTTCTGAGTTCACGTTTGTCGTTGGTTTAATTATTTATTTGTATAAAATTATAAAGTAAAAAAATTGAAGGTTAAAATATGCTCTAAGCCCTTACACTTTGTACATTTGGAATTTAGTCTCCTTACTGTTATTTTCAGGAATATGGTCCTCTACTTTTTTGAATTTAAAAATTTAGGTTCAGTTGTTACCATTGTTGAAATTCTTCTATTAAATTCTCTATTATAATATTTTGAAATTAAGAAATATTATATAACAATAAAAATAACATTGAAACACTTATTAGAATATTTTTTTTCCTTAAAAACACATTCGAAACCATCATGATAAAATCTCTTTTTCTATTGGAATACTTTTTCTTCGGTTGGAATATTGTTTTTAAGAAATTTTGACGTTAACATTTTGATTGAAATAGTTAATAATATTAATTGTTTAGACTAATTAATGACATTATAAAAGTAGATGGACTAAATTATGTAAAAAAAACTAAAGTATATAGATTAAATCTCAAGTTTCAACATAATCTAGAGGCCAAAATTGAAATTTGATTATTGTCTTATAATGTCAAAATAGACACAAGCTGGCTATTTTACCAAACTGACCCAAAAAAATTTGATATTTACAAAAATAACCCAGGTTCAAAAACAATCACCAAAATGACCTGAAATGAACAGTATAATGGGGTTTTGGCCTTCTAATTGCCGGCACCACCTGGTATTCTTGCCCCATGATTGCCTGATGATTGTGCTAGGCTTTAAAAAATTGAATTTTTTGACTTTGGGAAACCAATGGCGGGCACCAAGGTATTTTTTTTTTTAAATCGTATCATATTGTCATACAAAATACTAGTATTTAAAAATGGAAATTGGTTTTGGCCTTCTAATGGCCGACACCATGTACTTTTTCGTGTCCCGATGTAAATTTTTTTGGTTCTGGCCTTCTAATGGCCGACACCAGGGACTTTTTCGTGTCCTGATGCAATTTTTTTTTGTCCTGGCCTTCTAATGGCCGGCACCAGACTAGTAAAAAAAATTGGTTCTGGCCTTCTAATGGCTGGCACCAGGGACTTTTTTCATGTCCCAATGCATTTTTTTTTTTTGCTTTGGCCTTCTAATTGCCGGCACCAGACTAGTAAAAAAAAATTCAAATTTTTTTTTTTACTTTGGTATACTGATTGCCGGCATCAGAGATGTAAAAAAAAAAAATTGGGTGCTGGTCATGTAATGGCTGGCACCAAATTTATCAGATATATATAGGTATTTTATCTTCCATTTGAGTTTTTGTTTGATTTTTCTTTGCTTTAAAAATTTTAGTTTTTTCTTTGTCGAGAAGAAAGAACTTTTTTTTTAAGATGAGTTCCCAAATTTTATTTGTTTATGTTCATTTCGATGGAGAAATGATAAATACAACTGAAGAAGGCTGTGCATTTTGAAGTCGGAAAAAAATAGGAATGAGATTCAACAAGCGTGTTTCGCTGACGGATTTAAAACGAAAAACCAGTACAAAGATAGCAACCCGTTGCAGAAAGCAAATGTTGAGACTATTTTACAAATTTTCGGTTTCAACTGATCCGCTAAAGTTCTTAGAAATGAAGCTTGAATATGATGATGATCTAGGGACAATGATAGCAATTTATTACCCCATGAGATAGAAAATCCCAGCTCGGTTGAGTTGTTCGCGAAGATAGCTAAACCGGATCCCATTCAAGTTGTAATTCCAGCAAGTCAGCGCTCTGGAATTGATTTTGATCTTAACGTCTCCTTGGAAGATCAGTCGGGTTTTGGACGGTCAATGCCAACTCCCGAAAATCTAAACACCGGTGGATGTTCGTATAACATCCCAAACTCGTGTCTTCGTCTAGAGATCCATCCAGAGGTGTTGGCCACCATAGAAGATGGTGATGAAGGGTCTGATAATGATGATCAGTCCTACCGTGATCCCAACAATGATTTCAGTAACCCCGATTTGGATGACATCCCTAAAGACATAGACGAGGAAGGGTCCGTGGAGGGTGAAAATGCAAACCCCATTCGGCCGGGAACACGGGCCCTGGTATAGTTATAAGAAATAATCCATGGTCCTTCATGACCGATGTGGATCCTGATGCGGCTCTTGCACGCGAGTTCTCGGAATATACAAATATTGTGCCGGCTCACCTGCTTGACGATGAATTCGGCAATGAAGAGTTGTTTGTAGGACAACAATTCAATAACATAAAAGACTGTTTACATGCTATAAAACAACTTAGCTTGAAGTTAGGTGTGGATTATAAAGTAACGAAGTCGACGCAGTCTTTGTACGTAGGAGAATGTTGGAAAGCATCAAGTGGTTGTAAATGGCGTGTCCGAGCCGTGTTAATGCAACAGACATAGATGTGGATGGTAAGGAAAGTAGAAGGTCCACACACATGCACGTCTGCTCGTATGTCGCAAGACCATGGAAAGTTAGATGCAAAAACTATATGCAACTGCATCATCCCTTTGGTGAAAGAGTCACCCACCATTCAGGTGTCGGTCCTTATTGCGGACATGCAAGCTCGATTCAAGTATAAAGTGTCCTACCGAGAGGCATGGTGGGCAAAACAAATGGCGATGCGAGAGTAGTATGGTGACTGGGATATGTTATACAACGCGCTTCAAGGGTGGATAGCCGGAATGCATGAGTATGTGCCCGGGACAGTGACTGATTTGCAAACACTGCCGTATAAAGGCCCGGACGGGGAGATACAATCGGGGAAACGAGTTTTTCACCGATTGTTTTGGATGTTTGAGTCGTGTGTTAGGGCCTTCCCTCGCTGCAAGCCGATGGTGCAGGTGGACGGGACATGGTTGTACGACAAATACACGCAAATACTCCTGATTGCTGTTGCACAAGACGACAACTAAAATGTATTCCGGTAGCTTTTGCCATCGTGGAGCGTGAGTGCTTCGAGTCTTGGGAATTTTTCTTCAGAAATCTGTGGAGGCACGTTGTCAGAGAAGACAACATTTGCCTTATATCAAATAGATCGAAATGATAACTTGCTGCGATAAGGCGATCGGGGGTTCTGTGGAGGTCTGTTTATTGCATCCGATCACTCCATGGATCCTAATCCTAATGTTATTTTAAATGACAACAACCACATTGCAGCCAATGTGCATAAGGTAAACGAGAAATAAAATGTCTTATTAATTTTAAATATTCTTTTAAATTCTTTTTTAAACGAGAAATATAACATTATATATTTACTATAAACGCATGATCTGTACCGAATTGTGAGACCCCGGTTGCATGATCCCGGTTATTTTCCCGATTGAAAAGTTTTACCGTATTTGAATGTCGCGGGTTTTGGGGTAGCCGCATACATTCAGATATCTGAGCTACGGGCCGATTTAATATTGGCCTTAGTTGAAAGATGGCGTCTGGATACACATATGTTCCACCTCCCGTATGGGGAGGTAACTATTACACTGCAAGACGTAGCAGTCCAACTAGGGCTGTCTATAAACGGCGAATCAGTGACCGGGCTTGGAAGAGTGCCCGATCTGGGGACGTCGCCGAGATCGCGACAATTTTAATTTCTATCTGTAAAGTTTTACTTTATTTTAAAATTATTCTATAAATATTTATTTTATTTTTAAATTATTCTATTTTTTAATATTAATTTAATATCTCTAAAATAATTATTTGTTTGAATAAATGACTTCGAAATATTAAAAAAAAAAGTAATTCGAATAAGTAATAGTACACGACAAATTAAATTTACATACACAATAAAATACAATCATTCTACAATATTAATACAAAAAAATATAAAATTCAAACAAAAATAATACGCACTATATTAAATTTAAACACCGAACGAACTACAAATAGATGGGTAAAATTAATACACGAAAATATAAAAATGAAACTTTAAATCCTAAATAACTATTTTAAATTTACAGATATAAAAAAATACAAATATTTTTAAGAAATAATATAATTATTTTCAATAGTAGTTTCTTCACAATTAATCGTCTTCTGCTTGAATCAGGTCTACGTTGCATCAGTACAAGATAATTGGTTAGTTGAAACGTTCAGCAAAATTAAAAAGAAACAGAAAACCAGCTGCATAAACCAAGGGAAAATATAACTTCCTAAAAGCTCCAGACCCTTTTTTCTTCCATTGTCCCCTGAGATACCTTTGCATGGAGAATCTACCAACCGGTTCCAACCACAGCATAGTTGTGAAATAAACGCTATTGCACCATAGATAATGTCCATCTGCGTTGGACATCTCGATTAGCCATCTATGGTGCAGAAAGTCATCCAACCCTTAATAGCATAACCTTTAGGGTGGACCTGACAGTATATAATTCAACTTCGAAATTCGGTTATACACTACGAAAAATTCCAATCTATAATCCACTACAAAAAACTCATTTGATGATATACTACAAAACACTCTCATTTTGATGCCTCTCTCAAAAAAACATTTTCTTATCCATTTACACTATTAGAACCCAAACCACCCACTATATATATATAAGGTTTGGTGCCGACCATTACATGGCTAGCACCCAAATTTTATTTTATTTTTTACTTTGGTGCCGGCCAATACGTGCCTAGCACCCAAAAATTTGAATTTTTTTTTACTATCTGGTTGCGGCCATTAGAAGGACAGAACCAATTTTTTTTTTGAAATACTGGTATTTTTGTTTACCAGTATGATACGATTTAAAAAAAATAAATACCCTGGTGCCGGCCATTGGTATCCCAAAGTCAAAAAATTCAAAATTTTAAAGCCTGACACAATCACTAGGCAATCATGGGGCCAAAATACCAGGTGGAACCGGCCATTAGAAGGCCAAAACCCCATTCTACTGTTCATTTCAAGTCATTTTGGTGATTATTTTTGAACCTGGGTCATTTTTATAAATATCAAACTTTTTTGGGTCAGTGTGGTAAAATAGCCACACAAGCTTAAAAGAAATGGAAAGGGACATGTCAATATCTAAAACTCGTAAGGCATTCAAATTATATATAATCACATAATGTTTTAATAAAAAAATTAACGATATCAACTATTTGGACTAATTAATAACATTAAAAAAATATAAGGACCAAATAATGTTAAAAAATAATGTATATATTAAATATCAAATTTTGGCATATCTGAAGGATCAAAACTAAAATTTAAACATTTTTCTTTAAAATGCCGAAAGAGAGATCATATAGGGTGGTGTGCTACATGTAAGTAGAGCTGTACATGGGCTGGGTTACCCGGCCCGGCCCGAAGGCCCGCCCGAAAAATGGGAGGGTTCGGGTAAAAATATAGGCCCGAAAAATGGGCTTGAGCAAAAAAATGAGGCCCGTTTAAAAAACGGGCGGGCCTCGGTATGATTTTTTTGCCAGGCCTGCCCGACCAAAATATTTTAGTATTATTTTTTATTTTTTTTATTAATAAAATTTTAACTTTAGAACATGTGTTTATTTTATTCCATATTTAATTTCTTTAAAATTGAATTTTTGAGAATATTAAAAAATTATTAATAAATTAAGCTAAACAAATTAAGCATCTATTTTCGTAAAGTACAAAATTAAATGGTAGAATAGTATCATTATGAGATTCAAAGTAGAAAATAAGCATCTATTTTCTTTAAATGTATTTGATTCATTATTTTTTATTTTTTATTTAATAAAATAAAAAATAATACAGGCCGGGCCGGGCTCGGGCTTACCAATTCCATGTCGGGCCAGGCTTGGGCAATTTTTTAGGCCCATATTTCGGGTCGGGCCGGGCCCGGGCCTATAAAATGGGCCTAAATTTTTAGTTGGGCCCGGCCCGAGCCCGACCCATGTACACCTCTACATGTAAGTATCTTGGGTCGTGATTCTATCCTCTTGACATCAGCAGAAGGAAGGTACATCGGGTTTTCCTTTTATCCATGTGTATATAAATATAAAAAAATAAAGAAAAAAATTAAGATAATTTTTTATAAAGTAATAGTTTTATTAGTTTTTATGGTAAACTCCATTAGTAGTCACCCAATTATTATTTTTCTTTTTTGATCATACAATTATGAAAAGTTATAAAATAGTCACTCAACTATTTAAGTTTGTCTTTTTTGGTCATCCAATTATATTGGATTTTTTGGTGTTTCCGTTTTTACGTTAGCCAGCTGGTGACCATTTTGTAACTTTTTTAAATTGAGTAACCAAAATGTAAACTTACTAATAATTTAGAGACTTTAGGTGTAGTTTACCCTTTTCGTAAATAGGCCGAAGACGGCATTCAAAAATTGATTGGGTTTAAAAGTAATAAAAAAGAAAACCCAGCAACTGATAATAAATGGGTCTATAAGTAAAAATTCAGTCCAAATTTTTTGCCCTTTCAAATCCAACCCAGTGATTTGTGCTTTGCCCTTTTCCGATTCTTCCCCTAATTACCCATTGATTTTCTCTCTGATTCGATATCCAGATCAGAAAATTAGCCACGAAATCGATAAAGCTTTTCGCGATACCCAGGTTAGTCTTTATTTCTCTCCCTTTCTGTTTAATGTTAAGGCGGCGGCGTCTCCGTCGCTTCGTCGGCGCCGGTATCATCCTATTTTTTTTTCTATTTAAATTGTGGTATTTAATTTTTGTCCCGAATTTTACTTTACTTTTTTTTTTTGTAAAAGTTGTTTTACGCAGAGAATAAGAAAAACTGTGAATTTTCAGTTTATCTGGCTTAGATCTGGTTTTGATTATGATAAGTAATTTCATGGAATCGTTACTTTATTATTATACTTTGTTATTTGATTATAAGATTGGCCATTGATAATGGCAAAAAAAAGAGCTGAAGAATAAATCTGTATAAGCTAAGGTTACAAAACTATACCCCTTTAGTTGTTAGTGTATTTTCAATCGAAGTTGTTTTACTATTAAAAAAAAAAAAAGGGTCATTGATTGTTATCCCCTACATTAGCTATGTAGAGTTTAAGAAAACTCTGCAATCGGGTTTACATGCTTTGTGACGTTTTAATGAGTTTCTCTTCATAATTTTCTTGTGGATAGTATATTTAATGAATGTTCAAACTGGTTAACGCTATATATATATATATATATATAACTTTTTAAATGGTTTCAGAGGTGAAACAAATTGTCACAGCCTAGAAGGGTGGACGGGTGATTATGGCAGACTTAGAAAATTTGCTTCTTGAGGCAGCGGGAAGAACTGGTACTGGAGGAAGGAACCGACACTCGCTTCCATCATCTAGAAGGCGACGTGAAGGTTCATATTCAGATGGGGGAAGTGACTCTAGGGATGATGATTCGGATGATGATCATGGGTATGCAAGTAGAAAACCGTCTGGTTCACAAGTTCCATTGAAGAAGAGGTTAGACCCTGCTGAAAGAGATGATGATCAGGGCAGTCAGGAAGAAGGTGATTATGATGATGCTGGTTCTGGTCGAGAGCGTGACAGCAGTGATGAATCTGATGTTGGTGACGATCTTTACAAGAATGAGGAAGACAGGAGACAGCTTGCGCAGTTGACTGAACTGGAAAGAGAAATGATTCTGTCGGAACGAGCAGATAAGAGAGGTGATAAGAAATTTACTGAGAAGATTAGATCAAAGCGGGAAAACGATAGGCCTAGCCGGTCACAGAGAGAGACTCCGCCTCTTCCTTCTTCTCG
Source organism: Gossypium sturtianum (assembly GCA_025698515.1). Classification (NCBI taxonomy): domain Eukaryota; kingdom Viridiplantae; phylum Streptophyta; class Magnoliopsida; order Malvales; family Malvaceae; genus Gossypium; species Gossypium sturtianum. Next base: position 2,035,322 of record CM046952.1, on the reverse strand, counting down.
TGGAGTGCGGTCATCGGCTAGATCTGCGGATAGGGCTGCTGCTAAAGATGATGCCCTGAATGAGTTGAGAGCAAAACGGCTGAAGCAGCAGGATCCAGAGGCACATCGTAAGTTGAGAGATGCATCTAGAGGCAGTTCTGGCAACCGGGGCTTATCACCAGTCAAGAGGAAACCCTTCACTGCATCAAGTCTAAGTAGCTCTAGTCAGAGTGAGAGTGAAAGCAGGTCTAACAGTGAAGACGAAGGGTCAACTGGGGATGGCGGAATGGTTGATAGTGAGGATGAGAGGGGCACATGGGGGCCAAATGGGCCAACATTTAATGACATCAAGGAAATTACTATCAGAAGGTCAAAACTTGCAAAATGGTTTATGGAGCCATTTTTCGAAGAGTTGATTGTTGGTTGTTTTGTAAGAGTCGGTATTGGAAGGTCAAAAACTGGCGCTATCTACAGGCTCTGCATGGTCAGGAATGTTGATGCCACGGATCCTGATCGGACATACAAACTAGAGAACAAGACAACATATAAGTACTTGAATGTGGTTTGGGGAAATGAAAGCTCCGCTGCCAGGTGGCAGATGGCTATGATTTCAGACTCCCCACCGCTAGAGGAGGAGTTTAGACAATTGATTAGGGAGGTGGAGCGAAGTGGAGGCCGGATGCCGAGCAAGCAAGATGTGCTTGAAAAGAAAGAAGCATTGCAGAAGGCCAAAACTTTTGTCTACTCAGCAGCTACCGTAAAGCAGATGTTGCAGGAGAAAAAGTCCAGTTCATCTAGACCGTTAAATGTTGCAGCTGAGAAGGACCGATTGAGAAGGGACCTAGAAATTGCACAAAGCAAGCATGATGATGCAGAGGTTGAGAGGATTAAGAAGAGACTGCAGCAACTAGAGGCTTCCCGGCAGTCACAGGAGAAAGATGCCAAGGCTGTTAGGTTGGCTGAGATGAACCGAAAGAACAGAGTTGAGAATTTCAAAAATGCATCCGGATTGAAACCTGTAAATACTGGTTTAAAAGCAGGGGAAGCTGGGTATGATCCATTTTCGAGGAGGTGGACTAGATCAAGGAACTACTATAATGCAAAGGCTCCTGGAGGAGATGCAGCAGCGGTAGCTAATGGTGACACAAACGGTGCAATTGGCAGTGGAAATGGCAACGATGCAGGGGCTGCTGCTGCTGAGGCTGGCAGGGCAGCCACAGCAGCTGCCTTGCAAGAAGCTGCAGGTGCGGGGAAATTGGTTGACACAAATGCCCCTGTCGATGAAGGGACGGAATCTAACATGCTACATGACTTTGAGCTTCCAATCTCATTGGACGTGCTTCGGAAGTTCGGCGGTCACGAGGGCGCGGTGGCTGGATTCATGGCCAGGAAACAAAGGATAGAAGCAACCGTCGGATGCCGAGTCCCCGAGAATGATGGAAGGAGACATGCTCTTACCTTGACAGTTAGTGACTACAAGAGAAGAAGAGGTCTCCTTTAGAGTTAATAAATATATTTATTATTTCTAGCTGTTGTTTAAGTGGAATGTTTGTTCCATAGCATTTTATCAAACTGCCTTAAACGAATATTGTTTTCATTGTTTTTTAGTGCGAGTATATGTATGTTCTTTTTGGTTTATAAAATTATGGTTTGACTGCTATAACTGATAGCAAAATTCTACGTTTCTTTTATTTTATGAAAAATAATGGATATTGCAAATGGGGATCAACCTTTGTCTGAAATTTTAATTTTTCTCAATTCTAAACTCGTGACATTTTGAGATTATGTTACGTAGCATTTATTTATAATAATTTAAGTGATTATGTGGCACAAGTACCCATGTCATCCATGGATCAAAATTGGGTAAAGTTATAAGTTTGAGGATTAACGTGGATAAAAAAGTTCAAAAATTAAGTAGGGAAAATTTGTTACTTTCAGGACTAAATATGGACCCTCTTTATGCAAACAACCCTATTTGTGTTTATACCCGAATGAAAAAGCCCATTAATTTTTTGCATAAGACACGAAAATATGACATGGAGATATTTGATTTTGGATAAACTACCTAACTGGTTATTCAACTTTTAGGGTGTTCTTATTTTGGTCATATAAGATGAATTTTTTGCAATTTTGTAACTTAACTTTTAAGGCGCTTTCATTTTAGTCACCCGACCGTTAAATCTCTAACGGCGATTAACTTTACACGTAACATCGTGTTTCACTTTCATTTTGGTCACTAAACTTTTAGGTCGTTTTTATTTTGATCATCGAAAAAATATCATTTTTTAAAGTATTGATTGGGGTAAAAAAAATTAAGGATTAAAGTGAAAAAACGGTAGAAACTAAAATAATGTATTAAAAAATTATTGTACTTGTTTATCACATTCTCGAAAATTCTATTTTTTTTTTTCAATATTGAAATTTTAAATTTCAAAATATGAAAACCAATTAAATAAATTTTTGAAAAAAAATTATCCCTTGCTAATATTAATCGATTTGTTACTATAATATTAAAATTAATTAAATTAATCTCTTTTTAAATTTAATTTATGTTTTCATATTATTCTTAATGAAATTAACTCGATAATTCATATTTAATGATTGGCTGCGAAATTTAAATTTCTTTCGATTGTATAATCTTGAATCTTAGTTGATTTAATGATATATTTTTATCTCAATAAATTTATAGAAACTTTATATTTACCTTAAATTAATTAAATGTGTTGGGGTTGTGTTATTTTATATTTGGGTGATTTAATGGATTAGGTTATTTATTCAATTTAGTTAATTGGATTGTTTTTAATTTAATTATTTAATTTTATACCTGGATTTAATTAATTAATAGAGTTGAGTTATTGTATATTTACTTAATTAATTAGGTAATTAATTGGATTTTTTTATCATAATTTAATGTATATTATGTTTTTGAATATTGAGATGGATTTAATGTTTAATTAATTTATTCGGTTTAAATATTTAAAATAGATACCTCATCGAGTAAATCACTTAAATTTGGAAATCGAATAAATTGAATTATTTTTATTTATCCAATTCGATCTTCCTTATTTATTCAATATCTTGCACACCCTATAAAAATAGTGTAAATTATATTGAGGTCACTATAAATTACGTTTTGATCACTTAACTTCGAAATGTTACAAAATGGTCATTAAACTATTCAAAAGTTTTCGTTTAAGTTATTAGGTTGTTATTAGGTTGTTAAGATCGCTGTTGTATGACCTTCTCTGTTCTCAATACCTGCACCAATTGAAAGCTCTCATCTCCCTTCTCTTGTACAATTCAATTTTTCCCTATAAAACAACTTTAAGTGTCACAAATTTGCGAACTAAAATCTAAATAGTTTTTTTCTTCAATCTTTGACACTAATCATCAGATTGACTTGGACCAAAGGTATGTTTTTCTACACGTCGATGAGTACTGATCTAACGTACCAATCATCGAATTATCACTTGAAGCTCACAAGCCAGACTTAAGAAAAAAAAACTTAGCAATTCAATCACTTAAATAAAAAACGTGAATAGTTCAGTGACTTAGATGAAAATTATCAAATAATTTATAATAATTTTATAACTTGAGTGAACAATACCCTAAAAAATATCTATAGATCATCTTTCAACTTACAAATTATGAAAACGTGGTCTCACTGGCAACAATTTCTTTTGGTTGAACCACATATGACAAATACATAGAAGCAGCTTTTCTTTAGTCAAAAAGAATACATAATAATTAAAATTCCTAATTATTTTTTATATAAAATTCGTAAGAAACTAACAAGACACAGTCGATGTGGGATCCAAAAATACCCTTTATCGTGTGACCTACCGACAGGCGCAATATCCCCCCACGCACACACAGAGCAACCAACTAACGAAATAATTATTTGGTTCATATAATTTTTAATCCCTGAACTTAGCAAATTCTTTTGTCGTATTTGTATTTTAGGGTTAAATTACAATTCAGGGCTTGAACTTGGAAACTATTCCCATATTAGGAGATAGACTTTTTTCTTATCCAAGTTAGGCCCTGAATTTGGTAAATATTTTCACATTGAGGCCTAAACCAGGCAATTATTTTCATATTAGGGCTTGGACTTTTCTTGTTCAAGTTAGTCCCTGAATTTGGTAGTTGTTCACATATCGAGGATTGAACTTGACAATTGTTCCTACATTGGGGCATGAACTTTTGGGCTTTTAAGGACTAATCTGAACAAAAAAAATCCAAGCCTTAATGAGGGAACAATTGCAAAGTTTATGGCCTAACTTGGATTAAAAAAAATTCAAACTCCAGTGCGGGAACAATTGCCAAGTTCATGGTCTAACTTATACAAGAAAAAAAATCAAACCCTAATGTGGAAAAAGTCACCAAGATTAGGCCTCGAAGGTGATTTAACCGTATTTTTCTATCTACTTTGATACAATTTGAAAACTAAACCCATTTTCATCATTAAATTTGGATTTTATCAGTATTTATTGATTTGATACTACAAGATTATATCATGTCACTACTTAGAAAAAAAATTTAAAAATTACTTTTATAATTTTCAAATGTCGTCTAACTTTTATTTCTTTCAAAAGTTCAAAAACCAAATTAGACTTAAGTGTAGAGTTAAATACCAATAAACCAAAAAAAAAAAAAAAAAACAAAGATACCAAAATAAACCTAATCTTGAAATTAGAAGCCAAAAAAACCACATTATCCATACTCGTTTTTAAATTATTTGAGAATAATAAGCTCATTTTTTATATGGCTTAATGAACATTTTAGCCCTTAAAGTATAACATTTTCTCACTTTGGTCCTTAAAGCCTTTTTTTGGCCGACTTCAATCTCTAACGCTATCAAACGTTCCAAATCCAATCCCTAACATTATCAAATGTTTTTGGTTTAATCCCTTGGGCATTTAAAAAACGGTTGAATATAGAAAAACCCGACTTAGATATCCAATCAATCATAAATTTGCCACAGGGCATACATTGACTTCATCATTTAGAAAAAAAACCTACAAATTTAAAAAAATAAAATTTTTATAAAATTATAAAAATTATAAATATATATAATTGTTTAAAAAATTAAAATTATGTTGGAATTTTTTAAAAAAATTGTAAAAAATATTTAAAAATTAAAAAAATTTAAAATTTTTAAAAATTATTAGAAATCATAAAAGATTGTAAAAAAAATATTAAAATGGTAAAAATTGTTGTATTTTTTCATAAAATATACATTTGCTAATCACATTTAAAATATTAAAAATTTGATAAAAATTGTATATTGTAACACAATAAATTTTTATAAAAAAATATTTTAAAATTGTATTAATAAAATTTGAATATATATCTATATCAAAGTTTTAATATTTTAAAATATATCAATTTTTAGTACTTTACCAATGTTACTAGCGGCATATTTATTTGACTCAGCTTCTCATTCAATGTCTGAAGTAAACTTCCTTCATTCATCATCGCACACATACTCTTTTTATTTTGTACCAAAGTTCTTTAGAATGGTCAAACACTCAACAACAGTTTTTAAGATATTGGTCTAGAGACAAATAATTTATCTTGAGATATTAACAAATATTTGGAATAATTAAAAATATTTTTTATTATTTAAATAATGGAAAATCAAAGTCAGATAACATTGAGGTCCAATCATTGATTTGAATAATAAGCATTATTTTCCACGATATTTGGCTGCATTTTAATGTATCGATCGAGAAAAAATTAAGCCCTATTATTAGTCAACGAAATATTAATATTTTGGTTAAATTAACCATATATGAAATAGTTTGTTAATTAGTTATATAGTTCGATTTTTTGAAAAATTTTGAAGAGAGAGAATAAAGGTGCATTTAGCTGGGCGAACTTTCTACTGACATGTTAGGGAATGTATGCCCAATTATAAGCGTTTTCTCAAAATTCCAAAGAAAACGTGTCTAGCTGGGTACGGACATGTCAGCAGAAAGCGCGCTCAACTGGACGCGCTTTCATACTCTCTCTTCAAAATAACTTATTTTTCTAAATTTTCAAAAAAATCAACCTACATAATTAATTTAACCTTATATTTTTCTCGCATCAAAAATATTTACTTCAAACATTTATTAATTTATTATTTATAAATTATAAATTATAAATCAATCATTATCCAATATACAATAATATTTTCCACGATTTTGGCTGGCATTTGATGTATCAGTTTGAGTCCTATTATTAGTCAAGGAAAGAATAATATATATCACATGAGAAGATTCACTTCAAACATTTATAATTATTTATAAATGATGCCAATACTACTGATTTAAGGTTTATACATACTGTATATTTTGGTATAATGATACGTTTACATGACGCGTACGTGTAATTCATATTAATATTAATATTATTTGTTTTATATATCACATTGACAAATATTTTAAAAATTATAAAATTATTAAAATTAGAAATTCAAAAGAAACTTAAAAGTCTAAAAAAATTACCATGAAGTACATGTAGATTTCATATTTAAAAATTCAATGTTTTAGTTAGTATTTCTATTTAAAAAATAACAATTTCACTCTTTTTAAAAGGCTAAAGGTCTGATTTAACTAAAATTCGAATTGACAAGAGACGCAAATATTAAGAGTTAAATTTATCTTTATGCCTCGAATTCTTTTAAGAAAAGGTTTATACAATTATATATATTTAAAATATTATACGGTTATAAAAACGATGTGTACCCTAATAAACAAAGAGATTAAATTCTTAAAAGTAAAAATAGACAAGGGACTGAGTGCATATTTAAACCAAAAATAAACTATTCTATTACAGCAATTTTTTATTTTTATTTTTCCCTTTTGGCTAATAATAGCAATAATAGAAGCAGCTTTGGGAGTTGGAGAGACCTCTCTTCTTGCTTACATGTTTGCTTTCAAAGTCCAAAACCACACAAACACTTCTACAATAAATTTGTTCTTTTTTAAATCCCCATTATTTTGCAATTTCCTCCATTAAAGCCCCTGTTCTTCTTCTTCCTCTAGCTTCCATTGAAATGCCCTCTTTTTCTTAATTTTTTTCATGTACAAATGAAACTATTACCACCAACATCAATGTCTGCAACAAATCCACTTTAATTTCTTACAACCCCACAGAAAAAAAAAAAAAAACAATGTTTCAAATGTCTAAACTTTACCATAATTTCCATCATACCAAAAATTCAGTCTTTAGCTTTGTGTTTTTATTACCACTTTTCCTTCTTCTTCTTTTAGCTTGTAATGGCTTCTCTGTTTTCTACATTAACCTCTCTGTTCCCGCCAAAACTTCACCGGAGCCCGCCAATTTGTTACCGGAGATCCTTCCCGGTGACAAACCGGTGAAAAAGTTATCATCTTCCTCAGTTATGTATGCAGTGAAAGAAGAGAACCCATCTTTAAAATTAAAAACCCATTTATCTCTTTTACAAAAACCCAACATTTCAATGGTTTCAAAGCCAAAAAAACAGCCTCATCGTTTTAGTCCTCAAACATTGAAGGCTTTGCAATTAAGGACAACAAAAACAACAAAGGGTTTCACTTTCTCCACCAAATTAAGGGCTTTTTTCCAAAATTCAAACTGTAAGCTTCGTTTTTTCATGACATGGATTTCATCATTACATTCATTAAGTCATAGAGAATTACTTGTCATTGAAAGTGTGTTCAAATCAAACCCCAAAGCTTGCCTTGTCATTGTATCCACTTCATTAGATTCCCCAAAAGGAAATGCTGTTTTAAAACCATTTTTAGACATGGGGTTTAATTTAATCACTGTAAGTCCTGATTTTGATTCTATATTCAAGCACACATATGCAGAAACATGGTTTAATCGATTAAAGACAGGCAATATCAATCCAGGTGAGGTTTCTTTAGGACAAAACCTGTCTAATCTACTCCGATTGGTCTTGTTATACAAATACGGCGGCGTTTATATCGACACAGATGTTATTGTTTTAAAAAGTTTCAACAATTTGAGCAATGTGATTGGTGCACAGTCCATGAACATTGAGACCAAAACATGGAGTAGATTAAACAATGCTGTATTGGTTTTTGATAAACATCATCCATTGTTGTACAAATTCATACAAGAATTTGCACTTACTTTTGATGGTAATAAATGGGGTCACAATGGTCCTTATTTAGTTTCAAGGGTAGTTGGTAGAGTTACCAATAGGCCTGGATTTAACTTCACCGTGTTGCCACCGCCGGCTTTTTATCCGGTCGATTGGAGTCGGATCCGAAGCTTATTCCGAGGGCCTCATAATCGGATTCAATCGGATTGGTTACGTCGTAAACTCGAGCAAATCCGAAGACAAAGCTATGCTGTTCATCTTTGGAACAGGCAAAGTAAGGATGTTAGAGTTGAAGAAGGTAGCATTGTTCATCATATTATATCAGATTGTTGTATTTTTTGCAATATTTCAACATCGAGTTTGTAAGTATAGATTTATTTATAATAAGGTTCAATTTGTCTCATTTTATATTTTCAGTTTGGGTTTTTTTTTTTTTTTTAATCCATTTTTTTTTTGCTACCTGTGATTTCAACTTATGAAAATGAAGGGAAGAATAGTATGCAGTTTTTTTTTTTTTTTTTAAATTTTGAAAGTAAAAAAAAAAAAAAGAGTATGTTGTTAAATCATGCTTTTACTATACATGTTTTTCATGCTTTATAACATAAAGATAGTAATAATTGAGATTTGGGTTTATTTGATTTTATCCAATTACTGGTTGAAGAAAAAGGTTTAATTTACTATTGGTAACTGAGTTTAATTTTAGTGTTCAATTTGATACTTGGGGTTTTTTTCCTCACTTACGCATGGCTTCAAAATTTTAATTTGGTTCTTGAGTGTTCTTTTATCCCAATTAAGTAAGTATGGTTTTTTATTAGAGCACATGTGTCAAATATTCATTGGGTCATATGACACCATTTGGTTTGAATGTTGGGTTGAACATTACGTATTAAGAGTCAGATTGCATTTTGCCTTCACTATTAGAAAATAGCAAATTGGTCATTTTAGTTGAAAATTTTATCTATATTTATTGTTTAAAACCGATGTGGTTGAGTGATAAACCAAACACTAAAACGTGGCATGCCACATATACCTCATATTGATGTATAAAGATCAATTTTTAACAGTAAAAATAGATGAAAATTTTAACAAAAGAACCAATATGCTTTTTAATCTAATGTACAGGGACTGATTTATCTATTTTTTGAGTAAAGAAAGCAAAATGCAATTTAATTCCTAATAAATGGGCCTCTATAGTACTTTTAACAAACATAATTAAGTACCAAATAGAGACAACAAAAAAATTCAAGTACTAAATTAAACATTAAAACCAAATTATATATTAACCCAAAAAAGTAGTAGATAAGGTAGGATGTAATTGCTTGAATAAGACATGAAAGTGATTTCTCAGCCTCCAATTAATGTAAGACACCTACTCTTGGGCTTGGTTTACATCATGGTACCATGCGTGTGTTCTTTTATATGTAATTTATCTCTGTCTTACCATATTCTCTTAATTTATATACCAATTGCAACCATTATCCTGATCCGGTTTGGGACCATTAAACATGTAATTGCCACAAATTCATCTTTCAAACCAGGCTGCTTCCCCCTTCATTTTTCTTGAAAATTTTGTATTTGATTTTCAGTGTTCGAAATATATGAACATGAGTATAAAATATTTATCTTTTGTAATTCTTCAGATATATGGAATGAAATAGAAAAACATACCCATATTGACATCACACCGAGTAGCAACTCGGTATCATCTACTATGGCAGTGAGCTTTAACATTTCATACTAAAAAAACTAAATTGATATCTAAGCTATACTTAATGCTCAGATTAGGTCATTTTCTAAGGCTAAATAGTAAAAAAGAACTTTTAGTAAAAATCAAATATTAATTGAGTCCTTATAAAAAAAAATACACCCAATTGAACCATCAATGATTTAGGGTGGGTTTGGATGGGCGGTGCATTTACCTGCGGTTAGTGTAAAAATAGCGGTGGCGGTGAGATTAGATACTGTAGCGATACTGTAGCGTGAGACAAAAAGTAAGCTAAACGCACCGCACTTAATCGCCCATCCAAATCCACCCTTAGAATTTTACCATTTGTCACCATAATAGAACAAAAAACATAATATTGAGAAGTCAATGATTACAGCAATATCACCCCATTTTAATATGCATTTTGCATCTCTGAATGTGATGCAATGGCACATTTATTTATTGTTTAAGTCGTGCAGTTTACATTGAATGATTCTTTTGTGAGGAGTTGCCATTATTCAATTTGATTTTAGGTCCAATTTATAGGGTTTGGGGAAGTTGGGCACATGCTAATGAACTCATTTATGATCTTTCTTATGTAAGGCCACTTGTTGATTAATGTACCCAATGTTGACTAAAGATACGGTTTAATTGCTGCTGAATAAAAATAATAATAATAATGTAAGCAAAAACAAAAAAGATATCTAAGTTGATGAAACCCTTTCAACTTGAGTTCTTGACCAATGGTTCTCCAAGATTTTCCTTTTTATTTATTTGTTTATTCCTTAATATTATTTATAATAATATTTATATCATGTAGTTAATTATAAGTTACATATAATTAAGTCAACAATATTCATTAAATACATATAAGACAAACTAATTTCCAGAAATATTATCTTACGTTATTAAACAATACCTACTGACATTAATTAAACCCACCCTGTAGGTAAAAAGAAAAAACTTTAAAAAGAATCTTTATTGAAAATTTTAATTTGAAAATTTTGAAGTAAATAATTATTTTTAGTGGTTGTTGTTTATTAATATAGATAAAAATTTAAAGATAAAATCAATTTCCACAAAAAAAGAAAAATTCCTACAATAATTCCATTAATAAATTTTGTCGTATAGTTTATATTTTAAAATAATTTATATTACATTGTTACACTGTAATATAAAACGCTTGACATGTATGCCAATCTGATAACCTATTAATTTAATAATTTTTTTAAGAGTTCACCCGTTATGAGTATAAATAACTTGTATAATATCAATCGCTCATTATAATCCTCTAAAGAATATCAAAAATATATTACGTATCATCACGCATGATATGTAATTACCTCTAACACATTATTTTAATAAATCGTATCTTATCTATACACGTGAAAATGAACCATTTTAGAGCACAACAAAACAAATACTTAGCCATCATAATTATGAATTAATTTTACCTTCAATGTCGAATAGATCATGTGATTTTTGTAACAAGACATCATGGTAAGAAAAACATGTTGTATGTTCCTATGTCCACACTGTTATTATTGTTTTCCACTTTTTAAATGAAAATTTTTCTTATGAAATAAATTTAAGACATGGGGGATTGGTTTCTGACTAATGCATTTAAGAAAGTGAAGCTGAAGCAGCCTCTTTATAGTCGGCCGCCTCTTAAAAAGCTAAAGCATGTGCCTTCTTTTCGCATTCGCTTTCACTGCTTTTCCTTCCTCGTAAATAAGGAATGGCACCGTTCGTATATTTTATTTTACAAAATATAATTATTTTTTATTTAATATCGTATATTTTATTTTATTAAATTTAAATATCTAAATTAAAATGTCTTATTTTTATTTTTAAGAATTTAATTTATATAAATCTACTCAATAATTATATTTTATAATAAAACTAAATTTAATAAAATAACTTTAAGCTGTTAAAACATAATAAATGAAACAATTTAGTGTCCTAGTTTACGGCAGTTTGGATTTCTTTTTTCTAAAAGAATTCTGTCAAAGTTATCGGGAGTCCCTATATTATTATGTAAAATTCATTTTAGTCCCTTTATTAAAAACTACTTTAGATTAATCTTTGTACATTAAAAATTTATTAAAATCATGACATTGTTATAATTTTCTATTAAGTTACTGATAATTTAGCCGCTCGGTATTTCAAAAATATATGGATTTTTTTCAGGATGGTTGGTTTTTTATGGATCGAGTCGGGTCATGAGTATATCGATTAAGTATGATATGTTTTGTTCAAATTATTAGTAACCTAATGAAAAATTGTAAATGTATCAGGCTTTGAATAAATTTTCAACATATAAGGATTAAGCTAGAGCAATTTTTGGTAAAGGGATTAAAATGAAATTTATATAGTAGTATAGGGACTCTTAGTAGACTCTGACCAAAAAATTCTATCAAAATGGATAATTATTAAATTTATATTGGTTTTCGAATAAGATTAATTGAGACCCATAAACTAGAAAATTGAAAAAGTACATCTTTATCTCATCATCCTATTATTACCGGACTCACAGCCCAACTTCTCTCACGTGCAATCTTATACACACACGTGTGTATCTTATTTTTTACTAAATTTATTTCTAACAAGTCTGTTGTTTTGACTAGTTTAACTATTTTGCCATGTAATAAAATAATAGGGTGAGTGTTACTTAGGGATATTGATAATATTTTTTTTATTTTAAAAGTAATCTTAAAAAATTGTCACGTGTCTCTTGATTATTCGAAACTAAATTGAATTCTGTTTTTTATTTAATATATAATTAATTTTAATTTTGTATGATATAAAAATAAATATTTTATTTTTAAAACAATGAAAATAATTTAGAAATTTTTAAAAAATTATTATTATTTAGAAAAAATTATGGAAATACTTTAAAACTTTGTTAATTAATATTAAAAACTATAAAATAAAACTTATTTTATCAAAATAAATTTAAAAAATTAAAATAAATTAATATAAAAAATAAAAAAATCAAACCGAATCAAATTTGAACAATATGAGAGTTGTTACCTGCAGAATCATAATTTCGTATCGTTAATGCTGCAGGCAGGGGCGAAGCCAGGGGGCTGGCATGGGCCCCGCTCCCCTAAAATTAAAATTATTATTTAGGCCCTTAAAATTTTTTAAAAATTTTAAATTAGTAAATATAAAATTGCACTTTGGCCTCCCTAAAATTATAAAAATTTAATTTAATTCTTTACAAATTATAAATATATAAACTATAAAAAATTAAAATTTCATCGGCCCCTAAAAAATTGTTCTGGCTTCGCCCCTAGCTGCAGGCAAGATGATGAAGAAAAGCACATTGTAAAGTTTCTAATGTAGAGAAAATGACCAGATTAAGAACTATTATTCCGAGAATAAGAAGATAACTTCAGCATCAACAAATTTCAAGTCAATAACTGTAACAAAACAATTGCAACGATAATGAAATTAAGACACGCCCAAACAAATTAAAAATATTAGTTACCAGTAAGTGTTAGAAAAACTAAAGCTTTGCATTTGAAAAATGGAAGGAAACAAGCGCCATTGACGTCCTCTCGTTGTCATTCAGCAGCGACGCTTCCTTCCCCACAGGCGGGTATTGGTGCTTTGCAGAGGACCCTCGCTGGCGCCATCGTTGCCACCAACTGGTTTCCCAGACGATGGATAAAGACATGTTTTCGTTCAATTGGCTAGTGTGCTTAGTCACTTTCTAACCTGTGCGACAGATGTTATGGAAAGTATTGAAAAATTAATGGCTGTACAAATCAACTTTACCTAACCAACCGACTAAAGATTTAGGTTACATTATTACTGATTTTTTACTTTAAAAAATAAAATCAAACTTATGCATCATCCCTGGCCTAATTATTTCCATCCTTTGATGGTTTAAAAATTTGAGCGACTCTCAAATTGCATACATTTTCATATTCTGATAAGCCTTTCATGGATACAACCATTTGTTAATTATATCAGATAAAATTTTATACCCATTATTCTCTTTTTAATCGCATACCAAATGCCATTTCATTCTAACACCAAAAGTTGATGTGTGCTTATTCAGCTTTTTAGGTACCATTCATCCATTCACTTTGATTATTATTATTTATATAAAATTAATCTTTTGTTATATGTATATCTCCTGAATTAATTAATGGTATTTGGAGAGTTCGTCTTACGAACTAAGACTAGATATCACTGGTTAAGACTTTGAAACACCTGTCTGGCTGTCTCACAGATTAATAATAAGGTGAGTACATGTTGAGAGACCACATGACGTCTATATACTACGCTTATTTATTATCCTGACAAGGCAGCTTGCACGTAGGGGAAAGGAACATCAGTAGGTTGGCCGAATCTATGTAGTACGAAACCAATAATAGAAAGACATGTGTAATCTCGAAAAAGGATCGACAATACCATTTATAAGGCCCTTGAGGCCCAAATATGAGCCAAGATACTCACTATAGTCTCTCTCTCAATTGTTATTTTCTCTTTTTTTCTTTTTACTATGATACTCAACCACTTACGACTTTCCGTCTGCTTAGTGAGCCGTCTTCAAACACTCTCTTTCATTCTATGTCAACATAGTCAAATTTTTTATATAAAAATAAAATAAATTATTAAAATTTTAACAACACTACAAGAAATAACAATAATTTAAAGTTTTTAGAGCCAACTTTCAAGCCAATATTTAGTTAAAAAAAACCAACTTGGGTATCTTCACACATAAGGGCGAGCCCATACGTGCATAATCACATGTACATAGGCCCATAAGATCATCATCACAAGAATCATCTATCAGCTATCATGCCATGCGAGACTATTTTCATAACTCCCAAATTATAGGTTTTAAGAGACCCATTTTCTCCCCCCATCTAAAAGTTAAGGGAAGATTATTATATGTATATACACTATACGATATGCATGACATTGTAGCATACCTTAATTAATTTACTATTACTTATTATAGCATGTAACATGAACTCTACGTTTTGCTCTTTACAGCCTATCCAATCACTCGCCACCATCAACGGTCCAAATAATCCCACGTTTCACCCTCCCTACCCCACTTTCACCTTCATTGTTAAGAAAGAAATCCTCTCTCCTCTTCTATGCTTCTATATATTAATCATCATATCATTATTTGTTTATAAAAGTCTAAAACAAGCTCACTATTTTATGTATATATATGTATGTGAGACATATAGCTTAGATTAAAGATATATAGTGTTATGGGATTGAGTTCTAAACAGGTTTCCAGCGATGGTGGTCATGGTTGGAGCCAATCTTTGTTGCAGGCTCAAACACTACCAAAAGCTTCAATAATGAAGAAGCGACACACACAAAACCAGCACCAGCAGCCATTGAAGTGTCCTAGATGTGATTCTTTGAACACAAAGTTTTGTTATTACAATAACTACAACAAATCACAGCCTAGACATTTCTGCAAGGCTTGTAAGAGACATTGGACTAAAGGTGGCACTCTCCGGAATGTACCTGTCGGTGGTGGTCGTAAAAACAAGCGGCTCAAGCCTGGCATCAAAGCTGCCAGCACTGCCTCTAGTGATAATAGCAATAGGCTGTTGCTTGATTCCTTGATGGCAATCCAATGGCAGCAACAACATCCATTTCCACCATTGTTGGACTGTAATAACATGCTAATGGGTTCATCTTCATCCCTTTTGTTACCTCAAACTCAAGGCCTAGAATTCCCATTTTCAAGCTCAAGTTCTAGCTCCATTTCACCAAGTATCTATAACTACACTGGAGAAGCAAACAGTAGTCGTTCACAGACATGGCAAGTGCCTAGTGCAAGCATGGACATGGCAAATTACTGGAACCTGGATGAAATTGATGAACTGGTCTCTACTGATCTCAACAACATACCATGGGTTGATTCTGAGATCAAACCATGAAAAGCAAATTTTAATCATATATTCAATGTTCATATGTAGGAGATCCCTTTTTCTCATTTACTTTTTTTTTTTTGGCCCCTTAGATTGATTATTGTTCACAAAGCTGTGATTTTTCAGATTCAGGTCTGGGTTTTAGGTGTACATTATTTTGTACTCTACATCTTTACATAATGCAAGAATATGAATTTGCATGTTAGGTGTATGAATGGAAAAGTGGGAAATATGGTGGGATATGTTATTACTATTACGGTTGGAATAGAATCAATCATCATAATTAATTACAAATTAATTAATTAATTAAATTAAATTTAGTAGACAACTTACACATTTATATAAGAATTATAAAATACTCGAACTTGAGACCTAAATCTTACCATTAAACTAAGGCCTTGAAGAGGGATATATCATATATATATATATATATATATGCGGTAACACAAAGACAATACAATTACAAGGCAAGTACAAATTATAAGTATAATATGACACACCAAACTATAATGTAAAATACAATCAATACAATGTATAAAGAATGAAAATCGGACAAAAGTCAGACTAATCCGAAAATAATTGAATAAGACCCACACAAGACATAGGAAGAAAACTCACACATTATAATCGCATATAATGAGACTCGAATTCAAACTGTCTTGGATTCCTCAGCTTTTGCCAATAGTTCCAAAACCTACATGATGTATGAAGAGTTCAGAAATGGGGTCTTTTTCCAGCTATGCTGGGAAAACTGAATGTGATGGAAGGTCGTTGATGTGGATATGCATATTTAGGGACATATCTGAATGGTTGTAATATAGTTAGGTTCTTTTTCTTTATAATTTATGACCACTTGTTGAGAATCATTCTCTTTTCTTTGTCTGGTTGGAAAGTAGGGTTTTTTTTTTTTTTTGCTTTAGTTTTCTTCTTCTTTTTTTTTTCCCTCTTCTAGCTGGCCAGTCTAAACTGTGTACTTCTATGTTTATATTATTACTAGTTTAGAAGGCACCAAAATCTTTGTTCCAACATGGTCTGCTCTCATCCTCTCTAAGTTGAGAGATCCAGAGCATGTGGACATTGGGGCCACACTTTCCACTCTGTGTTTCCTAATTTGTTTTTATAGCATCAGCTTCCTTTGATTGAGTTTTTATCTACTATGGGATTGTTGAGAAAATATATTTTTTTCCTCTGATTCTAGCTAATAATTTATTGAATTTTGTTGAAATAAAAATTGGTCGGTGAGAGATTGTTATATGTTTGATAAAAGGGATCTGGAAGGAGGAGTAGACGGTGAAGAATGCAAGGCCGGTTCATCTATGTGGGTGGAGAGTTGTCAAGTTAGGATGCCGGGTGTTCTTGGATGATTGGTTGATGGAGTAAGAGGATATGGAGAGGTATGGGTTGTGTCTAGTAACCTAGGCCTATGTAGGCGTGGTAGCCTTTGGTTGGTTCGTTGATTTTTTCAAAGGGCTTAGACTGATGAGTAATGTGATGTTGTAGGGTATGCAGGTGTGAGACGAGCTTATAAAGGAATAGGCCTATGGAGGCACATGGTAGCCTTTGGTTGGTTCATTGATTCTTTCAAAGGGCTTAGATTGATGAGTAATGTGATGTTGTAGGGTATATAAGTGATAGGTGATAATTGTCACGTCAATATAAATGGTCTAACTAACAATGATGGGCTTATGTGTTTTTAGGACTTGAGTGAACAATACCTTTGGTAGAGATACATTAACAAAGCCCTCTGATGAAGGTATTCAGTGATGGAAGTACATGTGTAATACTATATATAAAAACAGTAAAAGACACAAGTAAAAAATGTGACTATTTGAAACATCTTTTGAATGAAAAATTATGTTTTTTTTAAAAACATTTTATAAATAGGTCAGGGTGACACCAAATGGGTAGACAAGGACAGTCCCCTTTAAAATGAGAAATTTTCTCTTTTAAAATTTATAATGTTTTAAGTTAACACATGAAAAAAATATTACATTTCGACTTCTCAAAAATAATAAAATTATAATTTAATTCTTATAAAAAATAACAAAATTAAATTTATAATTTAACTTTTAACTTCTAAATTTTTTTTTCTGAATTTACCCTAGGTAAAAAACATTGAAAAACAGAAAAGAAAAAAAAGGGGCTAAAGTGGGCATGGTCAAAGATACAATGTGTAGTCAATCACACATGTTATCATAGGTTTTTCTACACCAAAAACACACCAAGGTCAAATTAACAATGAATTACTACATAAGAATATTTCATATGATCATCAATGACCATATATATATATATACTCATCTTATAGGTTTCCCATTCTCACTCCAGTGTCCCTACCATAGTTGTTAGGCTTCTCATCCCTAGCTGCTTTCGAGTAGCTAACGTAGTAAAGCTCGGAAACTACGGCCGTTAAGAAAACGAATGCAGCCCCGGCGCCAAACACACCTTTTCTCAACGTTGCACATGATGGAGGATTATCCAAGAGATTCTTGTATTTGGTGTGGTATGCGTTACGGACCGACCCTGCTAGCAAGCATACCTCCGCGATGAGAAAGAACACCCTGAAATACCCGATGCCACACGTTGATTAGACGATTGGGGAAACGAACACGAGGCGTTAAAAAGCAGTGAAAAACCATTACCAGCAAGTGATGAAGAGTACAACTGCCCATGCTCTAGAACCGCTCGGTTTCATGGCTTTACCACAGCATAAGCATCGGCTCGCCACCATGATTAGTATCTGACCGAGTAGAAGGAAAAGGAATGAACCTACACCTAAGCCAGTTGCAATATCCTTATCATAAACACAATAACTTTCATTCCCATTATTGCCAACAGTGGCCTGCAAACAGAGAACAAGGGATATCACCATTTTAGAATTGTCGATGATTGCACCGGCATAACCAAATATCGTTCGCTGTAGATACATTGTTTGTAACTACGAAACATTCCTGCTGGCATCGAAAGAAGCATAGCCAGTCTATGATCTTAGAACCAACAGATACATTACCCAAATCTCAAGGCAATAACCTCTTTCAGAGGCCATGTGCACTCTATTTGGGATCAATAAGAACAACAAAGACATTTCTTCCCTTAGCCTCAAGTTCTAAATTAAAACATTCTTGAAGTAACATAGCATCTAAAATGGTATTAAAGATATACAATGTTTTCAGCATGGTTTCCTCTTATGTTTTCCTACATTTTCTTATTGAATATTCCTGTTATCATGAACTAAACAAGCTTGTTGATAAAAGGATGTATTTAGAGCGGTTAAATGCTCAAATTAGGGCCCAACCTTTTAAGTGTAACTCACATAAGGGTCAATAGTTGTCATGTATTTTATTTTAAAATAAAATATCGTATATCATATTTGAGAAATCTTTATTTGAGCACTTTTGAAATAGTGTAGCACTTATTTGAGTATTTTCGAAAAGATTTTACCTTTATTTGAGCACTTTTGTAAATGTTACACCATTTTAAAAAATTTGTCCCTTATGTAAACTACCCATAAGACGATTAGTCTCAATTTGAGCATTTAGCCTATTTAGAACCAAACTAAATCACTTTTTGAATTCAACGGGAATACTAAATTAGCCCAAAATCACGGTTTTCCCGGTAAGTAAAACTACTAATATTTGCAATTAAGGGTGGGTTTGGATGGGCGATTGAGTGTGGTGCGGTGCGTTTAGCTTACTTTTTGTCTCACGCTACAGTATTGTTACAGTATCTAATCTCACCGCCACCGCTATTTTTACACTAACCGCAAGTAAACACACCGCTCATTCAAACCCACCCTAAATCTTGTTTAACCCATCTTTATAGTTAAATATTTTGCACCCAAGTGCATTTCTAGCTTAGTTTTCACAGTGGGCGCTTATTGAAAACTTGGAACTTCAAATACAAACAACCATGCCATATAACAAATATTCATTTTGTTTAGAAAGCAAGCAACTTTTTACCTTACAACTAAAAAGCCTAAACTCTATAACATGGAATCAAAAACCCATTCAGGAAATCATATGAACAAAATAAGCAAACCAGAAGAAATTAGTCATAAACAGCAAAGAGTACTCCCAAAAAAAAGGAAAGAAACAAAAAGGGCAGTTTTTTTCTTTTTTGTATGAGGAAAACTCACAGTGCTTCTCCTTTGCTCAGCAGCAACAGCAAGTCCAAAAGCAATAAGATCAATCACAAAAACCAGAGCCAGTAACAACGTTGACGCCATAGTTAAAAGGGCAAGCCCCTCTCCCCCCACAAAGCTTAAACAAAAAATCACAAAAAAAATTATGACCCAGAGAAGTAAACAGAAAAGGAAAAAGGAATTTAAGTAAAAGCGTTAGAAAAAAGCAGGAACAAATGGTGGGACTATATATATGTGCAGAGGTTTGAGGTTAGGGTAGCGTGGTTTTACTTCTAAAGAAAGTAATAATTACTCAAATACGTAGTTGAATATGATTGGAAGATTAGATTGATTTTGTTTAGTGATTTTGATTTTGACTTTGGTGTTTATCCACGAAATTAAATGCAAAATCGTAGAAGCCACGAAGGAAAGAATGATAAGTCACTGTTAGTGGACTTTCCTTGCTACAAGCCTAGCAAGATCCAAAGATGAATGTTATATTATTTTAATTTGGCTTAATCTAACTTTTAAATTCTTTTTTAGTTGATATTTAAGTTTTTTTCTATTAAAATTGATATCTAAACTTCACACATTTTTTGAATTTTGCACATAATTGATAATTTTTTAATTTGATACTTAAGTTTTTTTAAATTTAATTTAATATCTAATGATTAAAATTAAATAATTTTAATTTGATATCAGAATAAATTCGTGTTAAAAAATTGTGTTTTGAGCTATGCTTAACAAAGGACCGTTGAAGAAAAAAACAAGAGTTTTGAATAATCAAAATAAAAGAAATTAATTATATTAAATTAAAAATTAAAATAAATTTAATAAATTAAATTAAATGTAATTGAACATTTAAAATACAAAAAAGATTCATTTATCATATACCACATGTAGGTAGTAAGTTTAAGTACCAAATTAGACTAAAAAAGCTTAAATATCAAATTAAAAAAAGTGTATCAAGTTCAAGTACCAAATTGGATAGAAAAAAAACCTTAGGTACTAAGGTGGAGAACATTCAATGCGTTGCAATCACATGTCTCTCTAATTGACTAGTGAATCTTCCACATCATTATCGAGCTTGAGAAGGTGCAACCTGCACCTTAGGTTATGAGCCAAGACTTTAGCTTCACCAACGTATGACCTGCTCGATTCTTCTGCTAATATATACCCAAGTCAACCTTCTATCCTGATCAAAAAGTCACTAGTTAGACTTAAGCCTCACCTAAAACACACAAGAGAAAGAGTTTGATATTATGCTCGATTCTTACGGGAGAGAGTTTGAGAGAATGATAAGAAGTATTATTGCTCAAGTGCCATACAAAGATTTTGGTCTCTTCTTAAATTTTCAGACTCTTTCAAAGCTTTTAAAATCTTTGACACATTTCCGAGAATTTCTAAACCATTTCTTCTTGAAAGTGCACCAATTCAAGCCTGCTGCACTTGAGGGGCCTCCTTAGGCTTTTATTGGCCTTCGTTTGCATCCCGCACATAGTTAGACTCAAACACATGTTTTACATACTATAAGACACTTATGGGTAAGAACTGTAAGTGTCATACAAAACACCAATTCGAGTTCAACCATACACTATACTTATAATTTACCTTCATAAAGACTTGATAAAATATTCTTGTTTTGTGAACCCATAACAGTATTGCACCATACTTCACTGTTTCGACTGTATTTCAATGGCAAAGGGTTAGATGAGAATTAAAAAAAACATTGACAAGGGTTGAAAATGATTTGGTGGAGCATTAAAATATTAGAATTAAAGGGCAAGATGGTTGATGTGCCTCCATTAATGATAAGAGAAAATGTATGGCAAGCAATGGATTAATATGGATTATTTTGATTGCTGCCACATCCAAAATAATTCAATGTGGGGACAAAAGAAAAAGACAACTTTGTCATTTACACCACTAACCAGTCAAAACATTTTCAATTAATTAATTATTTCTTGTCAAATGATATTTTTTTTTAATAAAATTGTTTATCAGTAACGAGATTTATTCGAGTTAACTAATTATCTTCATATAAAAATATTAAAATGCCGATTAAGTTTTAATTCGACTAGCATCAACATTATTGCCAGTGTAGGAAGATGTGAGTTCGAGTGCACTGAAGTACATTATCCTCCTATTTAAGTGTTGGGAAAAAAGTTATGACCTATAGGTAGTTCTAAGTTTTGTATTAAAAAGAGCAGATATAATAAAAACATATAATGGAACCAAAATATATGTGTTACCAAAATCGAATTAGACAATATTAATTATGTTAATGATTAGAATAAGATTATAATAATGGTAAGAAATATAAATTTTAACTTAGAGACTAAAACATTTTGACATTTTTTGCTGTTCATACAAAGTTACAACAGTGTTTTACTAATTTTAATATAATTTTTAATGAATTTTTTGAAACTTTTAATAATTTTTTAAGGACAAATTTGGTGCTGTAAAAAAGGTTGTTTAAAAATATGTTTTTAAAAAATATCGTGGAAAAATGTAATTTTTAAAGTATTTAATATTACTATCAAAAATTGCGGTGAGAAATTAAAATTTTCATTTTAAACATTGTTGTGTGTCGAGAGCCTATCTAAGCCCATAAATGTTTTCCTTTTCTAGTGTATGGAAGCTATAGGGACAAAGGCAAACCGGGTAGGTAGTGACCTTTGCCCTTCAAAAATGATAGATTTACCATTTAGTCCCTTAAGTTTTTAAGAAATTACATATTAGTATAATGATAAAATTGCACATTAATCTTCCAATATCCCTTAAAGTAATTTTCTAATTTTGTCCCTGGAGAACTATATATACATACTCTAGGATAGGTGTCATCATCTTGATATTCATGGGTTGAGTCATGTGACACTGCTGACATGTGTTAATGTATGTCTTTTGAGTCATATCTATGTCTAATGACATGTGAGCTTGTTATTTTAACATATTACTCACTAAAAATTCAGTTAATGGATTAACGGCTGTCATTCACGTAAGATTGAAATTTCAAAATTTGACAAAAATAGAGATTTAAAATAATCCAATTGTAAAACATATACTAAATCTACAATTGTACACATAGCACAAGACTAATAATTGAATTTAACTAAACTAATTTAATTATTATTATCTGTGTCAGGACTAAAAATTCAAAAAATACGACGACTAAAATTAATCGAATTAAAGTACAAGACTAAATCCACAACTTTCATAGATAGCAAAATTTAACCTATTATATATAATGAATTATACGATTATTCCGTATGATTATCATAAAAAGAATAATAAACATTTTATTAATTTAATAAGAATAATCAATAGTTCGACGTTGGTTACAAGGGAAAAAATGAATGACATCATAAAAATTACAATCTCAAGCTTTTTTGAGTTTGCAAAGTTTCTTAGTTTAAATTTACAAAGCCCTTTTGAAACTTAAATTCAAGTTCCTCAAGCCATATATATATATATATATAATGAATTATTGAGGATCGATCTGGCTTTTGTCAGCCAATTCTGGGGTCAGTTGATCGGCACGATCATCATGGCTTAGGCCGGCGAATGTATAAACCCTGAAAGCCAATTGGAAAGCTCTCCACAGCATTTTAATGCACACTTTCCTTTGAGCTTCAGCTTTGGCTTTGGATACTTCGTTTTCTCTTAGCTTCACTTCTCTTCTTTCCTGGGTTTATTTTTAACACCCCAGTTTTTTTTTTTTAAGAAGAATTTTCAATATTGATTAATGGAGACATTGAGTTGGAGCTTACCTTCATTGCTAGTTCCATGCAATTGGATGAAACATCAACCATTGCTTCTTTGATTTGTACGAGGATTTGGAAGTCGAAATCGATGTCTTGGCTCTTGAATTTCTTGGTTAATTCATCTTTGGTTCTTTCCAGGGCGACAATTTCACCTTTGATCTGTTTTAAAATTGTATGGATTTTGGTTGGTTAGGGAGGAAATGGTGTTACTAAGGTAAAATTTTGGTTTTGATACTTTTATTACGGTTGAATTTAGAATTTAATCAATATATTTCGCAGTTATAACTATTAAGATGCTAACATGTATTCTTATTCATGCATGAAAAAGAATCATGTCAACATGATAAGTCAAAAAGGTGTTTAAAAAAAAAAATACATTAGCATTTTAACTGAAATAATTATCATGACTAATTAATAATATTATAAAAATAAATATGTTAAGTTATACCAATACTTAAGTATAAGGACTTGTTAAGGGAAGGCTAGAGTCACTCGAGGAGAAGTCTGCAAAATGTTATCCATCAAGGATCAGCAAACCCCTCAACAAGTTGCTATTGGGCTTAAAGCGTTTATGCTTAGTTTTATCCTAAGTTCCCCAAGTTACTCTGCTAAGAGCCCAAGAAGGTGGCACGTTCACAGAGCATCAATGCCTTCACCCACCAACAAAATATCCACATTTGCTCTTGGTGGGGTATGAACCCATGGTCTTATATGACATTTGTGGGTATGGGTACCACTTGATCTAACTATGTGAACCTGCTTGGGCTCTTAGCAGAGCCGAAAAACAAAACTCATGGATAAAACCGAGCATAGACATCCCCGACCCAATATCAAACTTGTTGACGGGTCCATCAGTCCTCGACGGATTCTTCCCTTGTGAGTCTAGCGTCCCTTCGATAGAACTAAATCCTAAATTTAACTATAGTATAAAGGCTAAAACCATTATTTGACCTATTATTAATTATCTTATGTTTATAAAAGAGCCAAATCATACCTTGTTGAAGTAACGATCAACCTTGTTAAGAAGCTCAGCCAAAGGAGGTTCAATCTTCCAGTTTTGTAGCACAGTGATCATTGATTCTAATTTCAAATAAAGTCCTGAAGCTGTCCTTAATGCTTCCAACTTTTTTGTTGGGAACCCTTCAAACCTTGTTAGAACCTGCAAACCCAAAAACATTCTTCATAATCATAGAATCATTAAGCATAGGGCAATAAAGATTGATAAGCAATGCTCAAATAACCTGAGTTTCATCTGTTAAGTTCTCAAGAATGGATTCTACATGTTTGTGGAACTTGAGCAGCTTTGTCATGTCCTTTGTATTGAATGTGTTGACAGCAGTTTTGAGTTCTGTGATTGATTTAGCATGCTTGTCGACATCTTTTTCTATTTGTTGGAAATAATCCGATCTGAGGCCGAAAAAAGGAATGAAGAATGTGTGATTAGAAAAAAAAAAAAAAAAAAAAAAATTGAATGAGGTGCAGGTCTTGATATACCTCTTGTTCATCTCTGCTAATGCATCAGATATGCCTTGTTTGCCATTGATGATCATAGTTCCAACCCCAGTTTTTGTACCACTAGGTGACTTGCCTTGCATGGGACATTCTTCGATTTTGCCCCTGCAAACCCGATATAGGTTACCTATATGGCTTGATCTCTTCAATTTAGTATTTGCTTTCTTGGGGCGCAAGGATTTTGCCGCACCATGTGGAGGAGGTGTTGGAGCAGCTCCTCCGTTTGACATGGGGGGTGATGGCGGTGGCGGCAGCAATGGTCCTGATCCTTTTGAAAGGATCATCGGTGGTTGGGGTGGTGGCATTGTTGATACTGTTCCAGGAGGAGGAGGTGGTGGTGGTGGAAGTGGTGCTCCGGTTGCCACTACTTTTGACTGCAATAGGACTGGAGGTGGTGGTGGAAGGGGTGCTCCTATAGCCATTACATTTGGCTTCGATGAGACCGGAGGTGGAGGTGATGGCGGACGTGGTAATGGTATTCCAGCCACTGTTATATTTGTTAGCATTGAAAGTGGTGAAGGCAACTGTGACTCTGTTGCTACTTTTGTTGCTTGTACCGCTTCTACATTTCGTTGCAACATTGGGGGCGAAGGCAATGGCGGTCCTCCCGAGACTACATTTTGTTGCAACAATGGTGGTGCTAGTGCTGACGCTGCTGTCGGTGGCGCCGATGGTGCAAATGCTCTTATATCTACTGCCTTATCTGTTGACAGCTTTGTTGGCAGGGAGGGCAGGGGTGCCAATAAAACTTCAGCCGACGGTTTCGGTGGTGGTGGAAGTAATCTTATGTCCGTCTCCATATCCATTGACATCTTTACTCGCTGTGATTGCGGGGATGGCAGTAACACTTCTGCAGATGGTGTTTCTGATAGTGGTGACGGTGATGGCAATTGTGACGCTGATGGTGATGGCAATGGTGATGCTGAAGGTGACGGTGATGGCAATAGGGATGTTGATAGTGGTGATGACAGTTGTGATGCTGATGGTGACGGTGATGGCAATAGGGATGTTGATAGTGGTGATGACAATTGTGATGCTGATGGTGATGGCAATGGTGATGCTGATGGTGACGGTGACGGCAATAGGGATGCTGATAGTGGTGATGGTGATGGCAATGTTGATTTTTCTGCACCTACTTTATCTTTCAACAACTCGGAATGTAGCCTCCCTAAAGGCGATGATGGCAATGCTACATTCAGTGAGCTCTTTGCTTTATCACCGGAAGCATTGCTTGAATTCAAATGGGGAACCTCTGATGTTTTTCTTACTGGGGAATTGCCCTTTGCTTCTTTCTTCTGTTTCTCAACAGCAGCAACCTTCTTTTGGTTCAATGAGTTCTGAACATGGACTTGAACCTTCGGAAGCATATCTGACCCGAGCCGCTTCACATCTACAGGATTCAATTTCCCAACCGCTTGAACCCGAAGAGGCAACAAAAGTGATGACGAATAAGAGGATTTCGGCGAACCATTCATCAATTCAGGCAGGACAGAAGTTGGTGTCACCGGAGAAGGGCTACTCGAGCCATACTCCGAATACGATTCCTTCAAAACCTTTCCGAACGTTTTAGCCTTCGGACCGAACTCTTTGTTCTCATCATCTTCATCCATCATATCGAATTTCTCCTTTGCTATCTTAATCAATCCATTGAGTGTAGCCACAGCAATTTCAACTGCCAAAGGTCAAAAAAATGTAAGAACAACATAGCCATTGCCAGTGGCGAAGCCGGGGTGTTGTCAGAAGCCTTGGACTTTATTTTCATTTAGTCACCTTTTATAACTTATAAAATTTCAAATTAAAAATAAAAAATTTGTACTTTGACCTCCCAAAATGATAAAATTTTGATTTTCTGCCTCGCCCGTGACCATTGCCAACATGGCTGAGCAAAATTAACTAACATACCGAGTTTATCGACATTTTTGCAGTTGTCATTTTCATGTATATCGTACTTATATTTGTTTATCCACTCATCGCTCATCTTTGATGTGTCCCCAAGGCCTTGCAATGCCTTGCAAAAGTATATCAGCGCCTGTTCAGGCATTTCATCAAACAGTTAGCGTACGATCCTTCAGAATACCCATTTTTTAGCTTAAAAATTTATGAAAAGTGGGCAAAATACCTTATCAAGAGGCAATTTTTTAAACTCTGAAATGCGAAAATAGGGTATGCTTTCAGGGTAGAACTTATGAAGATCTTTCATTGTTCCAATCAACAACTGCAGCAACACAAAATAATTGAATCAACTGAAAAATATTTCAAAATTTTTAATTTTATTTTATTATCGCTTTAATTATATTACAAACTTATTTTTTAAGTAATGTAACACTTGAGCAGTTACTCAACTATTCAATTTTTGTTGTTCCCGGTGATATGGCATTTTTTAAAATTGGCATAATAACACTTTTAACCCTTAATCTTTACACATTGTAAAATTTGATCCCTTTTTTTTCAATTTTACTTTTCTTTGTGAATTTTTCACCTAGAAAGTTAAAAAAAATCTATCAACTAAATTTGATTAAAAATATATCAAAAATAAAAATACCCAAAAATTCAAAACAACAATTTACATCTTTTCTTATTCTTTTAAAATTAATCCTTAATGTTATAAATAAAAGTAAAACTATAAAAAAAAGAGACCAAATTACACAATATGTAAATGATAGAGAGTTATTTTTTCTTGAAATTAAGACTAAACTGACGCAATGTACAAATACTGAAGATTAAAGTTATTATTATACTAACCTTAAAAAATGCTAAGTTATTACTAATACTTTATTTGTCGGTAAAATTTTGAATAGCTAGAAAATTTTAAAAAATTACTAATAGTTAATGATTACGAATATAATTTACCTAATTTTTAAATTCATGCATTACCTGGTCTGTTGAAACTAAAGTGCTAGACGGTGGTGGCAGATCAATGATGTCCCTGAAAGCAATGATTTTTTTCCTAAGCTCCATAATCAAGATGAAGTTGCAGGCACTTGATTGACATGAATTTTCCTTCCTTGGTAGAGGGGCCTTTTGTCCCTGCATAAACAAGATTCAATTATATATATATATATATAATCGGGTTAACCATTTTGAATAATTTAAATTTAGCCAAAATTCTTTATATTCTTCAAAATTTTAGAATTTTGTCTTCCTATTTTTCATATTTTTAAATTTTAGGTCTAACTTTTAATAATGTTAAAATTATTTTATTAAATTCAGGTTTATTATAATGTTATTTTTTAATTATATTGTTATAAGATAAGTTTTTTTTTTTATTTCAAAATGTCACAATAATAATTTTTTTTTTAAAAATCAACGGTATGAACAATTAGATTTGGACTTTGAAGTCTGCAAAGTAAAGAGATTAAATTCATGAAAAATAAAAATATAAAGACTAAATTCTAAATTTGTAAAAAAATACGAAGATATATAGCATATTTTAACCAAAATAAATTAATTAAATTACACCAAATAACCACGACCTTTCGAAAAAGAAAAGGAAGTAAAAGAGATCCGATTATAATAGAAGGATCAAAACCACAAAAAACACATAGTACAAAGACCTTTTATGAAATTTGACCAACAAATAAGAAAATAATCTGAATAATTTAAATTACCTGGACAAGCTTCCGACCAAACAACATTGGTGATAAACCACAAAAAGTTCCTGGCATTATCAACTAATCTACGACCAAACAATTTGCCACAAAGCAAATAATAATAATAATAATAATAATAATAATAATAATAATAATAATAATAAATAATAAAAAAATCAATGTTCTATAATTTTATGACCAAACAAAGAAGCATTGAAAAAAAAAAAAAACCCAGTTTGGTGTTGCTGTGCATGTTTTTTTTTTTGGGGGGGAAGGGGGTATCTCTAAAAACAAGAAAGCCAAGGATTAAAAAGAACAAAAATCAAAAGTAAGATTATTTGTTAAAATTTTTGGGTTTTAGCTTAACAAAAATCTACAGAGTGGGTTTAAATTGAATGGTGTGTGTTTGCTTAGTTTAAACTACAAAATCTCTTAAGGTTTAATGGGTTGGTTTTATAAATTTTTTAATCTTAATTTTACTAAATTTAATCCAATTTATGATCTTTTTTAACAGAGTATGGTTCTTAGTTGAATTTTCCCATCTTTTATGTGTTTAAATATTTTCTAGAAAAGAAGATAAAATACGTTTAAGTTATGGTTAAAAGGTATATATAGTAAACTATAGAGCCATGGAAAAATAATCATGAAATTACAACTAGCCATGAAGTTACAAATATTTTTGGGGTCGGAATTAAGTCGTGTGGTTTTTATCATAATAAAAATATAATTTTATTATTTTAATATTTATATCTTTATAATTTTTAAAGGGTTGGATCTACGACACATTTGAGATCGCCAAATGTTCAGGAGTTCCTCTATTCAATCATTTTCCTTCTTCTTGTTGCTGGATATCTCATTCGTACACATCTTCTCTTTGTTTCCCGAGCCTATAGTCACTACACCAAAACAGACTTTTAGCGGCGTTTTTTTGGGCCTTTAGCGGCGCTTTTAAGCGCCACTAATAGTACTCGCGGCGCTTTTAAAAGCGCCAAAAAACGCCATTTCTGAAACCGCATAAAAAATTAGTGGCGTTTTTAAAAAACGCCGCTATAGGTAGGGCTTTTAGCGCGCTTTCTAAAAAAACGCCGCAAAAGGTAGGGGCTTTTAGCGCGCTTTTTAGAAAAACGCCGCTATAGGTAGGGGCTTTTAGCGCGCTTTTTAGAAAAACGCCGCTATAGGTAGGGGAGCTTTTAGCGCGCTTTTTTAAAAACGCCGCTAAAGGTAGGGAGCTTTTAGCGGCGCTTTTTAAAAAACGCCGCTAAAGGTAGGGGCTTTTAGCGGCGCTTTTCGAAAAAACGCCATGATGTAGGGGCTTTTAGCGCGCGCTTTAAAAAAACGCCGCAATGTAGGGCTTTTAGCGCGCTTTTAAAAACGCCACTAATTTGCACAGATTTGCCGTGTACTTTTTCCCAATATCCTACCCTCCTGCGGTAAAAAAAACCAATAATAATAAAGAACAACAATTGCATATAATTCCAACCCAATGCAAACAAATAAAACATTTAATTCTCATTAAAAGCATTAAATCTAAACAAATACTTCAAATTTAATAAAAGATGATATTGATTAAAAATGAATCATAATTCAAACAATTCTTAGAATAATGTTTAATCAGTAACAATGTTAAAAAAATCTTACAATAAGAAAAGAAATGTCTAAGATGGCGGCCTCTGTATTTCTTTGCAGAACATATTCATCATAACCGCATTTTGTAGCCGGAGTTCTTCATACTTTCTGCTCGCTCTGCCTCCGCCGCTTTTGCCTCCGCTCTAAGTTGAGCAACATGCTCCGCCTCTCTCATTTCTTGCCTCGCTCTAAGGCCGAGAAATTTGCTCACCGTGTGCTCGCTTCCATCGTGGATATCTGTTCTTTCGGTCTCTCGAACTTCAAGACGAGATTGACTCGGAAGGCATGTATTGCCGGAGCCGGATCAAAATATTGGGTCGGAGTAACACGATCCTTGACATCGAACCCGACCATACCTTGTAAGACCCAAAACATTAGTGATAATTACATTATAAATATACTCAAGATTAACAAAACTATCAATCGAAGCGATCGTACCTTTCGGGACCCAAAACATCGCAATAATCATGTTATCAACCTCGTCGAGATTAACAGAATCGCCGATTTAAGCAACCTTCATACTCCGCCTTTCTTCTCCTTTAGTTTATCCTAATAAATCAATAAAAGAGTTAGAAACGAAATATATAATAAAAATGAATGGAACATAAGTTAAAATTAGAAATTTAAAACTACAAACGATGAATTAAACCATTATAATTAAGCATTATAAATATTTAAATAAAATAAGCATTTATTAAATAAATATACCAAAATTTCTGCAGAAATTTCGGATGTCATCCGAGATCCATCCTTCTTCCTATAAGTAATGTCAAAAAGTTGAAGCCGTCCAACTTTTTGACTTGACTAAACTTCCTACATTATAGCGAGAAAAATATAAGTTAATAGTATAAATCATTAATATTTGAAAGAAGTAATAAATTATAATACCTCAAATCACCACACGAGCAAAACTTCTCGAACTGCGCTGTATGCGTGAAATGTTGTTTCATCTCACGTTGTTCCAACTCGCTCACGGTCCTACATAATGGGATTTGAATTAATTATATAGTAAATACGATAAACCGAAAAATTTCTAAGACTTTGAAAGTACGCAATACCTCTCCTTTCTTTGAATTCCGAATCTAACTTGATCTTCCCATTGGTACCTCAACATTCCCGTGGGACATTTCGCATGATTTTAAATCGAGGCTGATGTCTTTTTAAAATATTGTTTTTTAGGGTGCTTTTATTGTCTCTCCATTTTTGCCCAACGTCTTCTTAATATAGTCATCGGAGACCTCTAAATCAAATCTACCCTGAATTTTTTTTTTAAAAAGTTAATATAAATGAAGGTTAAATGAAAGTATTATAAATTACATTCACCTTCTATTACCTTAATATTTTCGAGAGCTCGATTTTTGTTGGCATCGGGCATGTGATGCCATGATTCATAGTTAATGGGCAACATATTCGAATTTCGTGCTATAATGCCCAAATAGCTCGCCAACAATCGAGCTTCAGATCCGATAGGCTGGCCATGATCGTTTCTCCTTACTATAACACGCTGGGGTAGGCTCTAAGTCATATAAATCAGTAAGCAACGTCGTCCCCG
Source organism: Gossypium sturtianum (assembly GCA_025698515.1). Taxonomy (NCBI): domain Eukaryota; kingdom Viridiplantae; phylum Streptophyta; class Magnoliopsida; order Malvales; family Malvaceae; genus Gossypium; species Gossypium sturtianum. Next base: position 2,003,464 of record CM046952.1, on the reverse strand, counting down.
AGCTCTGCGGCGTCCACCACCCTCAATGAAAAAATGATATATTATTATATTAAAATTGAAAAATGAATCAATAATAAAATTCAACATGCATGTAAAATAAACTTAACATTACTTTGGAATTCTCCATGCTCGTCATCTATGTCCTACAGTGAGTAGAAGATCCAACAACCGTATCCCCGCCCACTATTTACGTCTGCTGAATTTTCAATATAATTGCTAATATTTAAACCTCGTAATCGTCTTCTAGGCATTTTCTCTCATAAAACACATAAAAGAGTTCAAAATTTTAGTAACAAATAACAACAATAATAGGACATTTAAAATAGTTAAATTATATAACATGACCAACATGAAAATTATAATATTACATATAGAAAATAAATCATTAAATCTTACTACATCATATTTTGTAAATATCTTCGTCCACATCCCGACGAACCCATTGAAATTGTTGACTAGTACTAGGGATATTTTCGTTAAGTCTTGTTCGGAAAAGGCAAAGTTTCGATCTTTCGACTATGTCATCTCTACTTCCACTTTGCCAATGTCGAACAAGTCTCTAGGGGTGTTTGAAGTACAACGTACCAACCCTCATCGCTTGGATCTTCTGAGTAAAAAACTTGTTTAACTTGAGAAGAAAACACATACGGCTCGTCCATCACTTGTTCTCCTGTGAATCAATCGAGAGAAATTCACCATTGTAAAGCCATATTGATCGTTTTTAATTCCGCGAGCCGTATTCACATCACCCCAATCACCTCGAAATAAGACAACTTTGCAATTGCCATAATAATCCAACTCAATGATGTCGAGAATAAGTCCGTAATACTCCGATTCCCCTCGACCGGATTCATCGTCCCTAGCACTAGCATAACTTGTAATCGAAGAATTAACAACAATTCCGCAATTTTGGGTTCTTCTCAATCTCTCGCGATACCTTGTATGAAATCAGATCCGTTGATGAGAAAGCCATTATATCTTTTAACTATTCTGTTTGGACCTTGTGAAAGCCATTTAACGTCGTCATTTACTTCATTCCGGCTCAAAACCTATTGATGGAAAGTAAATCGAGAAATTATGAATGTTATGAGAGAACATTATGACTTGTCAATGAAAACTTAAATTACATACCATTTGGCTTAACCATTCATGGAATGTTTCGTGAACAACTTATTAATTTCTTGTCGATTTAATCTTCGGATCGTGAACGAGCTCTTAATATTTGTTTGTACTCACAGTATGCGGTTAAAAGGTTTTACCTTGTTAGAAGACAAATAAATTATAATTGATGAGTATTTATCAAATTCTAGAACTTACGTCGTAAATGCTTCCATTGAATCGTGATGAAAAAGAATGTATCGATGTGCTTGGACCCACGATCTATCGCTAATTCTACAATTTCGACTTTGCCGATCGGTTCTCCGAAACTTTGAAATAAATAAGTGTCGACCGAATTATGATCTGTGAGCCCAGCATTTCTACTTGGTCTGTTCATTCTTGTTTCAACATCTTCCAAATACCTCGAACAGAAAGTCATACATTCCTCTGCCAAGTAGCCTCGGCAATTGATCCTTCCGATAACGCTTATTGCGGCGATGACTTCAATTTGGAAAGGAACCTAAACACGGTATACAACATTAACAAAAGTTGCAACTAAAGGCATTGAGCTGAATGAAGGAATATGTTGCAAATAAATTAAGACCTTTCAATGGGATACATCCATCGATAGAAAACGGGTCCACCAAGAAGTGCTTCACGCGGGAGATGAATTAACAAGTGCACCATAATAGTGAAGAAGGAAGGCGGGAAGATCTTCTCCAGATTGCATAAAGTCAATGCGACTCGATCTTGTAGTCTCTCAAGTTCTTGAACATTCAAAACTTTACCACAAATACCTTTCATTATATTTGTGACAGCTCAATTATAGGAGCCGTCACCTTTTTTCGACATACAACACCGCATAGCAATCGGCGATAAGTCTTGCATCAAGATGTGATAGTCATGCGATTTTAAGCCATATAGTCTTCGATCCTTAAGACTCACACATCATCGCGAAATATTTGATGCATACGCATCCGGGACCTTTATATCCTTCAACACCGCATGCAAACATTTCTTTCTCCGTCTTTGACATTGAAAAAATAGCAAAGCGGCAACCGATATTTCATATTCGGAAGTTCTCGGGGATGAAGCTCACGCCGAATTCCCATGTGGACTAAATCAAGTCGACTCAAAGATTATCTTTCGATTTTCCATCGACATTCAAAATAGTCCCAATGATGTTCTCGCAGACATTTTTCTCTATGTGCATGACATCAAGATTATGGCGTAAAATCGATGCTTCCAATAAGGCAACTCGAAAAAGAATACTTCTTTTTTCCACAAGTCCGCCTCATGAGGATCATCCTGCTTCATCGATTCATCATCGATTCATCCCTAGATCTTCTATTTCTTTGCGGGTTAGCCGGTTGATTCACCTTCCCATAAATGAAATTCATATCTTTCAACATTAAGAATATTTCGGATCCACAGTGCGCGGAGGAACTGGTCCGAACTCTTGAGTACCATCAAACCGAGCACTCTGAAATCTAAATGTATGATTTTCCGGTAACCACCGGCGATGCCCCATGTACGAAACTTCTTCCCATTATATAACCATTGCGAACATGTGCATGCGGCACAACACGGACAAGCATAACGTCCCCAGTACTCCAACGGATAAATTAGCATAAGCGGGAAGTCGTTAATAGTCCACATTAAAGCCGCACGTAAATTAAAGTTCTCTTTTCTCATTGCATCGTATATCCGAACACCAGCCCATAGTTGTTTTAACTCCTCAACAAGTGGTGCAAATAGACGTCAATATCATTCCCGCCCCTTTCTCTCCGTGTATAATCATAGACAAGATAAAAGAAGATTGTTTCATGCAAACCCATGGAGGCAAATTGTAGGAACAAAGCACCACGAGCCAAGTCTGTTTGATATTATACAGAGTCAAAAGAAGAAACAACACCAATAGAAGTGAAAGAAGACCATGTCTCAGTAGTTTGTCGCTTGAGCTCAAGGAGTCCAAAAGGACATTGAAGAAGAAACCTCGGCATCATGTGTAGCGTAAAATGTAAGAAACAAACATAAAGGAAATCAAGCTCATGTCAAGTCGAAAAGGAAAGAACGAAATAAATAATGTTGTTGTCGTCGAAGAGAACAACTTAGCAAGAAGTGAACATGAAGAGAGTGGTGCATGCAATCTTTGAAATTGATGTGAAATCGGGGACTCTCACGTAACACGAGAAGGACATGGAGAAAGAAGAAGATGCAATGCGGATAAAGTTCCAAATGCGGAAGTGAAGATCAATTGGAGATGACCACCAAGGAGATTCCTTGAAAGAAATATTAGGAGATGAAGTGAAGGAATATGAGGCCACACTCATTGAAGAAAGGAAAATAAGCGATGAAACTTGAGAAAAGATCGGGGTTCCCGTGAGCACTCGAAACTCCTGTGCCACAAATAACGGATGAAAAATCAATTCAAAATGAAGATAATCCACTAGTAGATGTCCTAAAGCTAAGCTCAAGATACAGAAATGAGAGTGGACATGAAGTCGAGGAACAGCTTGGCGGAGAAATCTAATCTAGAGGTCACCGATGTCTCTAGTGGTGAAGAACATAGAGAACTAAAGAATCAAACCGATGCATGCGAAGCGGAAACACTGCCAGCTTGAAAATTCATCGATGTAGGACTGGAAAGATCAAAATTTGAAGATGGAAAGCCATTGGATGGAGCCATGGATTTGGAAGCAACCTTGGGTACTAGCAAGGATGACAAAAGGCTACAGGAGAAGAGAATTTTGCTAAGAACATAGAAAAACCGGAAAGCTTGAAGGAAGAGACTGAAATGGAAAAAGAAATCAGATTCTGAGATGGTTATCACGAATTATAGTGTAAAGGTTAGTGAACAATTATTCTACTCTTTTCACTCTTTTTCTTCTTAAAAACAAAATCAAGTAAATTATATGAAAATCAGTATCAAACGTTAGTGAATAAGTACACTTTTCACTTCAAAATGAATAGTCACTCAAATAACATTTTTGATGTCATATTGTTAAACTTTTTAACTCCCTTATGCACAGTGTGGATGACTACGATTCACCCCTAACCCAATGTGTCACTGAAGTTGAGACCAAAGATCGGATAGTCGCAGAAAAACTTGCAGGTTGAAGAATATTTAACCAAAGGATGGAGAAGCATCCTACATCACCAAAGAATTCGAGAAATGAGACAGGATGAGGAGTCCAGAGATCCTGTAAGTCTCAGATAGCGAAGATCGAGAAGCGCGAAAAACGAGGAGATAATTGATGACTCAAACTTGTGTTATAAGGAGAGTCGTATTGAAGCGATAATGTATAAGAGAAGAAACGGTGGACAACCTAACCCAGGACCATGAGCTTGTAGAGACAAAGAGTGAAGCCTCCAAAATTTCAAAAGTGAGATCTTTGGAAAATTTCAAAATTTCACAAACATAATAAGTTCACAAATTTTAACAAAACTACCAACAACAATGATGATCGGACTAAGATTTTTAAATAGAAAATGTAAAAGATTGAGTTTTAACTTTTAAAGTAAAGGGACTAAATCTCAAATTATATACAAGCACAGAGACTAAAAACATATTTTAACCAATAAAATTTCTTAACAAGGTAGCAACTTAGACCATATGAAATCAGCATATTTTTCTTAAGTTGTATTCTCATAAAATGCTATTTTCAGAGTGTATACACACACACACACACAAAAAAAAAAAAGAATAAAATGCTTGACCATCCAACTTACACAACATCGGGGCAAATCTATTAATCATTGAGAACATAGGTAGAAGTTGTATAGGTGTAACTCGGCAATTCTGGACATGATAGATTCCATAACACGAAAAAGTCAACAAAAACACGGTACGAAACATGGCATGGAAAAGAAGCACAAAGAAACACGAAAACACAAAAATGTCAATCTATATAACAAAAATTATTAGCCTGTCAAAAACTAATAAGAAAAACACCTTAAACAAGAACATACAGGAATTGCCAGGCCTCATGTTAGAAGAAATATTTGAAAACAAAAATTTTAGACAACACTTGAAGTATAAATCAGTGCCTAATCTGGAAACATAACATCATTAACTTTAATAAGCAAATGTTAGAATCATTTGGCAGTAACTAGTTGAAACAACTCTTGGCAAAAGATAAAACTAACGATCCGACTATTTTGAACTATATAGCGATAAGTTTTCTCGTCAATTTATAACTAGTTCCAAAGAACTTTAAATGGTCGCAGTAGTAGTGCTTTTCTATTTTTTCCTAATCTGAAAACATATCATCATCAACTTAAATAAGAAGAATCATCTTGACAATATCTAGTTGAAACAACTCTTTTCAAAGATAAAATTGTGTGAATATTTGTTGAAAAATGGTCAATTTAATCTTTTCTCGGAAGAACTAATCTTTAAGCTATAAATGTACTTTCCAAATTCATGAATTTCAGCGCTAGAAGACAACCCAAAAACAAGAAAGAAAAAGAAAATGAAGGAAGATCTGGGTCTTGATTACTATTTATCCAGACGAGGAACTCATAATTTGGCGACAAGTAATTACATACCCAAATGACAACCCACCTCATACCTTTGCTAAAGACGATCCTACGGGCCACCAATCAACCAAATTTTTTTATACCTAGTTCATACTCAGCAAAAAAAAAAAAAAAAAAATGAGAAGTTAAACAAAATGAAAAACAAAATTATATAAATAAACAAAATCCCTAAAACAAAAAGTTTCTGTTTCCAAATTCCATACCGTCTTTGTTTGTTGAATGTCGGAATATTGGGAAATTTGAGCAAAAAACAAAGGACTACGTGAACCTACGGAGAAGCTTTAGCATAAATGTTTAGGGGCGACGGGATGAAGGGGATGAAGGGGAAAAGTTGAAGCGAAAACACTTAGGGATTTCGGGGTGAAGGGGATAAATTGCAGTACAAAGAAAAAGCGACGACGTCTTGCTCAACAGAGTTTATGTTTTGTGGCGTTTTAGTCAACAAACGCCACTAATTCAAACAACAAAGTTCCAAACGACGCCGCCTTAATATGTGTTGATGGATTTTGTGGCGTTTTTTTTAAAAACGCCGGTAAATTTTAATCTATTTTTATACTATTATTAATTACTCCAATTACTTAATATTATTAACCCTAATTAATCTAAACCATTAAAACTTAAAACTTAAAACTTTCAAATTATTATATATATAAATTTAAAATCTTTAAATCATACACCCATAAATCTTTAAAATTATTTTAAATCATAGTATTTTAATTTTTTCCATTTTAACATATTTTTTCTATGTTATAATTTGTTCCAAATTTTTCTTATTAACCCTAATTAATCTAAACCATTAAAACTTAAAACTTAAAACTTTAAAATTATTATATATATAAATTTGAAATCTTTAAATCATATACCCATAAATCTTTAAAATTATTTTAAATCATAGTATTTTAATTTTTTCCATTTTAACATAGTTTTTCTATGTTATAATTTATTTCAAATTTTTCTATGTGTTATTAATTTTTCTAAATTATTTAAATATATAATAAAAAACTTACATTTTAGTTAATAACGAAGTTAAATAATAATTATAAGAATAGATCAATGAAAGAGTGCTTGAGTACTTTTATTACAATTTTATATTTAATTATTACATAATTCATATCAATTTTAAATAAATAATTTTGGAAATCGTGACTAATATTTAAAAGAATTAGATACATGACATAATTTTTTTATAAAATTTTTATGCAAGAAAATTTATATACAAAAATTTCAAAATATGATATAAAAAAGGTTTAAAAACTATAATATCGCTTTTTACGATTATATAATAAATTATTTAATATATAAATTTAAATATTTAATTAACCACAAACCACACAAAGACATAACCCCAACTTCAAACTTTAAAACCCTAATCTCTAACATATAACCCCAAACCCCGAACTATATAATGAAAAATTCTAATATTAAAAATCATATTATCTATTTTACAATTATATAATAAATTATTTAATATATAAATTAAGTTTAAAGACTTGAACCTATTTTAAATAAATAAATAGTAGGATAATTGATACATTTACTATTTGGGGTTATGGGAAGACAGTTTTACAATAAAAGGAAGGATGGGTATACAGATGGTTGGATTTAATAGCTTCGGGTCAGGTTATACGATTCTAGGGATTTTGTGGGTTTGATTTAGGAAAAACTGATTTGAGGGATTTTAGTTTCTGGATTTTGGGTCATATACCCTAAACCCTAAAATCATAAACCTTAAACTCTAAACATTAACCCTTAACCCTAACCCTAAGCACTTAACCTTTAACCCCTAAAATAGTAACTTCTAAACCTTACATCATAAACTATATATATTAAACCATAAACCCTAAACAATCATGAGAATTAATATTCAATATTTTAAAATTAATACTATCTCTTTTACGATTATATAAGAAATTATTTAATATTTTTTTCATTTTTAACAAATATTTTTCTCTTACATAATTTAAAATAGAATCATAATTTTAATATTAAAATTAATGTTATCTCTTTTACAATTATATAAGAAATTATTTAATATATAAATTTAAAAACAATCAGTCATATATATCCACAAAAACTTTAAAATAATGCTCAGACCTTTAGCGGCGTTTTTCCACAAGCGCCGCTAATTCTCGAACCTATAGCGGCGTTTTTATGCAAGCGCGCTAAAGGTCCGACTTTTAGCGGCGTTGTTAGGAAGCGCGCTAAAGGTCCGACTTTTAGCGGCGTTTTTAGGGAAGCGCGCTAAAGGTCGGACATTTAGCGGCGTTTTTAGCAAAGCGCCGCTAAAAGTCGAGTTTTAGCGGCGTTTTTGTGATAAACGCCGCTATATATATTTTTTTAACGGCGTTTTTGAAATAAATGCCGCTATATGTCATTTTTAGCGGCGTTTTCCTTCAAACGCCGCTAATGTATAATATATTTGGCGTTTTTCCTTAAAACGCCACTAAAAACGCCGCTATATGTCCTGCTTTCTTTGTAGTGAGTGAGTTACGCATGAGAGTTCGAAAGGTCAAATCTTTGATGATTCCATCATACATGATTGAGTTGCGAAAACTTCTGGATAGGTATCCTACGTTTGAACTGAATTCTTTCTGGTTAAAGAATCTCTTTACTAGTTGCTCTGGAACAATTAGGGGATTCTCTAGAAGAAATACGAGGTTCTGCTTTTGGCGGCAACATGCTATGGGGTGGTGGTCCCGCTTATGGGGTCAAATCAATACGTTCTAAGAAGAAATATTTGAATATCAATCTCATCGATATCATCGATCTCATAAGTATCATACCAAATCCCATCTTGTTAAAATAAAAGTACAAGGACCTATGAGGCTATGACACATTTTAACCTTTTAAACCCAAAAAATAGAGGGACTAAATTCTTTAAATTAAAAATAAAAGGACTAAATTCTAAATATAAAAAAATAACAAACACTTAGAAACATATTTTAGCTTGTACATAATATTGTCTTATTTGAATTTTGTAATATTGCTATATTCCACAAAATAGTCATACATATTTTGTACTACGCCTTCAATTCAACACGTTTGACCTACTAACGATGATATTTATTTAACGAAAGAAGAATGGAATTTTAAGTCTTAGATTGCTTTAGATATATTTAAATTATGATATATATTTTAAATTGGGGGCAATTGACCCATAAATACCAAAAAATAAAAAAATTTACGGAAAAGGGCCGGAATTGGGAAAAATTACGGAAAAGGCCGAATCCCCAAAACGCGCCACGTAAGCGCGCGTTTTGGGGCGAGACCAAAAAGCGTGCCTCGCCGGAAGCGCTTTTGTCCACGTCATCCAAAAACGCTCCCACGTGGGCGCCGCTTGCGACGTGGACAAAAACGCTTCACAGGCGCGTTTTTGGTCCTTACTACCGTGTTGAAGTTTTTGGCCCAATAGTCTCCGGCAAAATAATTTTGAGAGACGTTTACGAACAAACACCGCCAAAAACAAAGATGCGTTACGGAAAACGCCGCGTGGTGGACGCGTTTTTGCTACGATGAGTCTCACGGAGAAATAATTTTGAGGGGCGTTTACGAATAAACAAGATGGCCGCGCTTCAAAGCAGGCGCATTTGTCGGCATGCGTAATGAAAAACGCTCCCACGTGGACGCGCTTTGCTACAAGAGCCTCCGCAAAATTAGGCTATAAATCGGTGAAAATTCATTCTCGCTTGGCGTAGAAGGAAATTGAGGCAAAGGGAAAAAATTGAAAATGAGTGAACGTATTAATCTTTGTTATTTACTACGACGGTGAAGTTCGTGACACCAAAATGGCGTTGTTTTCTTATCGGAGAACACAAATACGATCGAGTTTTAATCGAACATCGATTTGGTTGAACTTCAAAAAGAATTAGGCGTAAAATATTTGGAACAACGCCAATGAAAGTTCGATGTATTAAGTATAGGTTTTGCGCTTTCGGTTGATCCGGTGAGATATGAGTCGTTCGACATCAAAGGTGCTCGGGGCTTTGAGGCAATGGTGGAGACTCATATTGCGGTGGATCACCCTATATGGAGGTATATGTAGAATTTTCATCTCTAAGTGATCTTGCTGCGACCTCGACATGTACTTTGCGCTCGAGGGGAATACACGACCCCAAGCCGACACTCTGTAAGTGGGAGGCCAAACACGAAGTGCCGTGTGTGCGGTCGTAGTATGGAAAACATAACCCCGCACGACACTCGGTTGGTGGATGGGACATGCATATCCGCTCGATCGACGTCCGATGATAGAAATACGTCGGGGGGCGCCGTCAAGTTCTAGTGGTTGGCAATCCACATACGATTGGAATCAGCATGCGAAAGATGTTTAAGGAGGATGATGAACTCCCGACGACATCCACCGGCGAGGGCCCTCGCTTGTTGCGGGTTATGGAGGGTCGGACGATGAATCCGATGTGGATCCACCTCGAGAGGCGGGGGCCCGACGGTGCGCAGTTTGGATTATTTTACGAACCGAGAGCCCGCTCAATTGTACCAAGACGTTGAGGCGGTTCGACGGCGAAGAAGAAGATCCGCTATTCGTATGTACTCGCCTCCAAGCCCACATGCATAATGTCGATCTATCTCATGATGATGCATTGGAGTTTCTGAACTAACACACCGGACGCGCGACCGCATGCAGATACATCGTTTGATTCCAAATTGCCGCATAACCCGATCCGCTCGTGCATCTCCACGGTCGAGTAGGTGATCAATGGGACCTTTACGTGCCAACCGTTCGATTTTTGAGGAACTCCTCCTAATTATCGCACGAATTTACGGTCGTCGATGCGGTGTCCATTCAAACTATATTCACATTACGAAAATTTTAGACATATACCTCATATTAGACACTACATACGAAATACTAAATTATAATAACAAATTTCGAAACTTACTTCTGATTCCGACCTTTGGTCCAACAGGAGCCGTATATCCTCAAGCGATTTCGGTATTCCAACATGATTCACGGATGGTTCCACCTAATTAAATAAACTTTTAGCATACAATTATACTATAAATATACGACATAATTGTAAAATATAATATTAAATTTACCTCGTTATCGCTGGGAATGAATATGGTCGGTCGAGTCGAGGACGTAAAAATGGAAATCGAAACCATGCCCATGACTGCAGTAGTGATAGGCAACCTCCGATTTTTTGTTTACTCGGCAGCGTCGCCCCGCACATCTCTCGGTATAACCTCGATAGCACGCGGACCCCAACTCAATTCACCGCTGCTCAAGTCAACAAGTTTCGTGAGCCATCTCGTGTGGACGAGGTTTCTAGAGAGGTCCTGCATCGAGATAGCCTCCAATTATTTGAAGAATGTATGCTCGAGCATACCGTATTCTTTCTACTTCAGTCGAATCCTCGTTCGGCTGCGGGAATGTGTCTCGTAACCACGCCATATCGATCCGAGCTCCTCGAATTCTATCCGGAATGGCACCTAAGCTCGTGAGCATACGGCCATCCAATCGAGAGATGTTACGGACCCGTGACTACCGCCCGGCCCACCGGTAATCCCAATCAGAATCGCACATCTTCTAAGGTGATGGTACACTCTCCGCATGGCAAATGGAAAGTGTGCGTCTCCTGCCTCCACCTCTCAATCAACGCTACCGATCAAAGGCGGCTCCAACTTGAACCCTCGGCCTATCGTGGCCACATGCCAAAACCCGCTTCACGCAGTAATTCTCGATCAACGGCGATGGGGATCATGCATGTTGCGAATATAACATTCCAACACCCGATCTACAGATTTAAAAATCATAAAATTCAAAATTAATTAAAATTACATAATTGGATAAAAATTAAATAATATTTCAAAATTAAAATTAAAACTTACCATTTTTATTTGCTCGACGGCAATGTGCTTCTCGCCTAGGCGAAGTAATTCCCGCCATTGTAATCGGCTTTAAAATTTTCCGATAAAAATATCTTAAAAAAATTAAGGGCTTTTTCAGTAAATAGTAAAGGACTATTTTGAAATTTGAGCGTTAATTTCAAGGACCTTGAGAGAAAATTGAGAGAAAATTGAGAGAAAATTGAGAGAATATTGAGAAAGGATTGAAATGTGAAGAATAAAGGGTGGGGGTTTATAGTTTTTTTTCTCGATCGTTGGGAGCCAACCAACGGTCAAAAAAATTGATCGTTGGGACCAAAAACGCCTCCTGCTGAGCGTTTTTGTCCACGCCAACAAGCGCGTCCACGTGGGAGCGTTTTTGGATGACGTGGACAAAAACGCTTCCAGCAGGCGCGCGCTTTGTCCCGCCCCCCAAAACGCGCTTTACGTGGCGCGCTTTTGGGAATCGCCCTTTTCCGTAATTTTTCCCAATTCCGGCCCTTTTCCGTAAATTTTTTTATTTTTTGGTATTTATGGGTCAATTGCCCTTAAATTGGTCCCAAATGTTAAAATATTTTAATTGAGTCCTCAAAATATCGTTATAGTATCAATTAGATCCTTATGCTAAGCATTATTTATTTGGGGCATTAAATGTCAACTCAAATATGGTATAGAGCATATTCAAAACACAGATCGAATAGTAAACAAGTCAGGTCTAAATTGTTCATAGAGTAGATATTGTACACATGTTTACAATTTGATTTACTATTTAAATTTAAAAATATTAAAAAATATATAATCTCATATTCGTATTTATTATATTTTTTATAATTACATTTAAATAAGAATATTTTAAAACTTGTATTGATTTGTATAAAGCGATGGTTAAATCTTTAATCGGACACTTGTTTGGCATGGATTCAAAGTGGGCGATCTCATCCCTAATATTGTATCAAAAATATATTTTTAAACTTATTTAATTTAGGCCAAGTTGATGTCAAAACTTCAGTGTTACCAGACAAGTTGATTGGACCAAGAATAGATCGATATATCGGTCTAGACAAAAGGGTTGAATCAACCTCTAAGTGAATTGTTTGAAATAAAAAAAAATCTAGACAAAAACCAAAATAAAAAAAATAATATTTTTAACATTATATTTATTTTTATTTATTTATTTAATTATTGTTAGACAAACTGTTGAATTGGAAATCGGTGATTTGGTCGATTCAACTATTGATTCAGTTATTAAAACATTGCAAAAATTGGTAAAAGTACCATAGAGGCCCTTGTTTACTTTAAAATATGCAAATTAATCCCTATACATTAGATCAAATAGCCAATTCGTCATTTCTAGCTATTAAAATATTTATCTATTTCTAACGTTAAAAACTAGCTTGACCAACAAAATAACCAGACAATTACACGCGGCGTGCCATGTGTAACTCATGTTGACGTACAATCACCAGTTTTTAACAACAAAAATGGATGAAATTTTTAATAGAACGACTAATTTGCTATTTGATTTAACATATAATTACTAATTTTACTCATTTATTTTTAGTAGAGAGAGTAAAATACAATTTAACTTATAGTACAAGAACCTCCGCGATACTTTTATCACAAAAAAAAATCATTGCCCAGAGACCTGCCGGAAATTTTTTTTAAAAGAAACTAATTAATTACTAATTAATTTTTCAAGCAGTTATGAAATTTCGACTTTCCGACCGTGTTATAATTAAAATAATTAAAATTTCAAAACTTGGATTTTTTTGAATTAATCAAATATTGGAAATTCAGGTTCATGTAATAACAAAGAAAAAGTTGGTTCACACTTCACATAGTACAGCTTTAATTTAAGTAAAGACTCATGGACCGATTCTATAAAACTTTGTACTAAAATTATTTTTATATCTATTTTCGGTATTGCCGTATTAACCCACCACCTTTTAATTTGGCCTTATTCATGTCCCGGTATGACGTGATTGTATAAGCTCAATATTTGCCCGGCCCAACAGAGAATAAAAAAACGAAAAAAGAAAAAGAAACATAACCCAATTACAACCCAAAGCATTAAACCCAAGTCTGAGGGCCCACTAACAGACCCAACACCAAAACCCAAATCAACCCTAACCCTAGCCACTTGCCTGCTCACTCGACCACCGCCACCGGACTTTCCGACGCCACTTGCTCTCGCCACCGCCACCGCCCACGTCGCATCTCCACCGCCTTTGACTCGCAAGCATTAAAAACTAAGGGATGAAAGCTTGAAAAAATGGCTATAAAAGCCAATCCTAAACCGATTGTAAAGGACCTTTTTTGAATCAATACAATACAAAAAGACTTCAAACACAAGCACGAATAGATTAAGCAAAAAAAGGGGCGTAGATTAAGGCACTAAAATCTACTAAAAATCCAAAATGAGGCAAAAAGAGGTGATTTCTCTTTTTTATTTGTCAAGGTTTTTTTCTTCTTCCTTTTCGATATATATATACGTATATTATTATTTTTTTAAAAAAAGGAATAAAAATCTCACCTTTTCGGGCTCAGACCACATGCACTGCTGCGGCCGCAAGTGAGCCCAGCGAGAGGCCGACCGAGTTGCGCTGGATTCCCATCCTGCAGAGAAAAAACAAAAGAAAGAGTCGGTTTTTTTGAAACAAAGAAGAGAAATGAATTTTTAAGAAAAATTTCTGGCTTATATAGCCATTCAAAACGACGCCGCTTTTGGTGGCGTCCATAAGCCCCAAAACGACGTTGTTTTGAGCCGACCCGATTCGACCCGACCCGCTCCGGCTTAGGATCCGCGTGTTTTTAAACCAGAGGGGGAAATTGCGCAATCAGCCCTTCTGCATTTTTAGTTTCCAAAATCAAGTTTTCCATTATTGCAATATTGGCCCGAGATTTCACATGATTTGCGATTCGGTCCCCCTCAAACGCTGCGTTTAACGTACTGAAAATTACCTTTTGGTCCCCACCTTTTACGCGTTTTATTTAGCCCCAAACCTCTGTTTTATTTACAATTTGACCCGAAACTTCCGTTTTTTAATGCAAGTTAACCCATTTTTCGATTATTTTACAATTTTTACCACTTTTACTCTTATTTAATACTTTTATTTTTATTTTTATTGATTATTTTATTATTATTATTATTATTATTTGTTATTTCTAGTATATTTCACTACTACTTGTTTATTATTATTTATCGTGTGTGCTATTATTTATTTTTTTATTACTAATATCATTATTTTATTTATTAATATTTATTTTGTTTTCATTATTATTATTATCTATTTTATTTATTATCGTTATTATCGCAATTATTATACTATTATTTTTTCATATATGTATATATATTTATTCGCTTTTACTCATTATTTTTATATATCACCATTATCATCACTAGTATTATTATTATATTTATTACCGCTATTAATGCATCTTCATATGTATATTGTTATTACTATCATTTTATTTTTCTTTTCTTTAAAATTATTACTCTTATTTTACTCCCATTATTATTATTATTATTATTTATTATTATTGTTATTATTATCATGTTACTATTATTATTTCATCATTATTCCTATTACGGTTAATATACGTAATACTTTCAATATATTATCCTTACTTATACGTATATATGTATGTGTCTTTCATTATTCTTTTCACGTGTAACATCTCATCATTTGTCGCACTGATCTTTCTCGATACATCACGTTTTTAAAAAATAAGCCAATATTTCCGTATTAGCAACTCGAGTTAATCGAGCCCTAGCTTACTGGGTTCTGATTTTTCTCGTTCAGGTTAAACAACGGAAGATCCCTTTCCAAAATCATAAATTTCAGTTTTAAATCGACATTCCGTATTAGCAATTCGAGTGAATCGAGCCCTAACTTACTGGGTTCCGGTTTCTTCTCGTTTAAAGTTAAACGACGGGATATCCCTTTTGAAATCGCAATTTAAATTTTAAACAAAACACCTAATCTCGGATATTCAAATGTCGCACCCCTAACTTACGGACTCGACATCTAGATACTTCGGATAAGCTTTTTTCTATTAAAATAAGGGCAATATTCCTAATTTGGACCTTCGAGAAAACGAGCCCTAACTTACTCGGGTTCGATTTCTCATCCGACAAATAACGGAATATCCTCTTCAAATTTAAAACCGAGTTTTAAAATCAAAAGGCAAGCTCGAGTTTTGGGAGCCCAAAGTATCGCATCCTAACTTACTGGGTATGATACTTTATCTCTTCTAAATAAGAGAGCCTTAACGTCTCTTCCAATTCCTTCAAGTGTTAGAAATAAAAGTATCTATTTCCAAATCATTCCAAAGTTTTCAACATTAGGACATCGATCAATCAATTTGGTACCGATTTCGGGCGTGTCGAGGGTGCTAATCCTTCCTCGCACGTAACCGACTCCCGAGCCTATTTTCTCAAAGTTCGTAGACCAAAAACATTGTTTTAGTAAATTAAAATGTTTATTAAAACAAAGGTGATCCGATCGCACCTAATGAAGGTCGGTGGCGACTCTTGTTTTATTTTCATCTTCAAAAAATCGAGTCGATCAGCGTGCCATCTTTATTTATCAAAAAATTGGTTACGACAGCTTGGCGACTCCACTAGGGACCTATTCGTCGAGAGTCAGGCCATTGATTGATCGATTTTTGTCCTTGTAATTAAGATTGGAAAATGGTTTCGAAATTCGTGTTCCTTTAAATGCATTTTCAATGTTATATTTGATCTCTTGAATACTTTGGCATTGCATTGCATGACCATTAGGGTCACACCTTTAAGTGGGAGCGAGAGCTATGCTTTCGTGAGGTTTTCACCTCCACATGGGCTAGTGGATCGCTTTGGGATACATCCGTACCTATGTCTTCGTGAAGTTTTCACTTCGCATGGCCATAGGGAAATGTATCCCCTGACCCGAACTCGGTCCGCATGAGCCTATAATGGGTGAGGATCGAGGAATCTGTTTGGTTCGGGTACCTCAAACTCTAGAACTAAAACCACATATAGTGAACCCTAGGAGCCCACCTTAGATAGAACTACATCAAACCTTAGTGGTCACCTGTAGGTGTTTGTTCATTTTCACTTGTTTTACTTTGCGATCTTCGACTCGTTGTATTTTATATTTTCGTGCATTCATCTCATTTTCTTTGGAGGTATCGATTCACTGGTCGGTTTACGAGTTAGAAAGTCGTTATGGAAAACGGATTCCTTGATAAAATGGAAGACAATGCGATCGTTCAGTATAGTTAGAACCTAGGCGCTTAGAAGGGTATGGATCCATTTGAGCAAAAGGAAATGTGGCGATGCTAAAATTTGGTGGTCATCCTTTAGACGACAAGGGTGTTGGAAGGAAAGTGATTGGCAGAGGGCAAGAGACCTGTGACATTGAATTGGCTGAAAAGGACTTTGCTTACGACGGGGAGAAAAGTTTATTTACTATTGGTACTCCTCCAAATAACAAGCATGAATTTATAGTTGTATTTGAGGATGTTACATCTAACAGAAACAACGGTAGTGCAAGACCTGATGTCCATGATGACTCAAATGGGCAAGACAGAAAGAGAGTTAAACGGCCTTATCGGTCAAATCAACTTTGTTGCATAGACACCCATGCGAGCAACTCAAAATGCTTGGCGCGGACAGGAATCTGAAAACTCTCAAGAAGCATTGAGGGTGATAGATGTCATTTTAAGATAGCATGCTGCGAAACAGGGATGCCTACTGGTTTGCCAATCTTTCAAGATAATCGTAACAACCTCACGGACATTGGAAGAGGTGCCTTGGCAATAGGGGGGCTTCCATTCAAATTTCATGGCCACTCAAAGAGGCCTTTCCACGAATATTGATATTCGCCCTAGCCGGTTATGGATCCTTTGCCAATCGTAATGCTATGGATCTGGGATCGACCATGGCTAAGCAAAGCTTTAAGAACACGAGGACAAAAGTCACCCATCCAATCACGAGTACAAGATCACCGGATTGAGCGACCAGTTGTGCAAAGATCCGTTGTTTTTATTGAAGGAGAAAAGTGTGAAAAAGTTAATGGTGAAGTGAGAATCTAGAGATTATCGTCTATAATAATTTTGTCGACCATCACAACATACGGTCGCGCTTCTGTAAGGCTTGCCATGCTTAAATGTTGGAGAGTCTGAAACAACCTACATATATTCCTTTTTGGAGCTCCATTCCTTGATGTATTTGCAATTGACAAAGCGCTAACTAGAGAGCTTCTTTGGTTAAGGCGTAAGTCTCGGGAAAGAATGAAAGCCTTATTCTATGCTTCATAGGGGAGCAACCATAGTGCCGAGCCAATCTTCGTGTTCTTATGGTGTTTCTTTCAAACTAATTTCACCCAAGTTGAAGGTCGTGCTCTCATCGGGGGCAATGATGGAAATTTCTTTCCAGAAGAATGGGCGTTGAAATTGGTAACCATCTAGGATTGAAGGATAGGTCATTGTCAACTTCTAGGCTCATCGTGGTGATCCAAACAACATTGCAAGGGATTTGATTCGTGTGAAGAAATGGAAGGAATTTGTATTGACCGGTTAGATAGATTCAAAAGAGACAAACCAGAATAGACGACTTTCACCGTGGTTAGAATTGGAAAAGCTATCGAACGATACAATCTAAAATATCCGGAGCTCAGTAGTTTCTTCTTTGTCTAGAAAAACTCTAATCTTTATGAGCCTTGGAAGCGGAAGAATCCTTCGGGGCATGGCGCTAGCTAGAGTGAATGATCAATACTTTTACGAAGAATTGATGCTAAGCTTGGATAGCCTCTTCACTACCATCGAAGCTATAACTCTGCAATCGAGTTGAAGTTAAGCTTTGAACAAGATTAAGGAAATGAAATGTGGGATCGAAAAGTTAGAACCAACATTACACAATTGTGAATCATGGATTGAGCTTCTTGAAACAAGAGAGGAGTAGGAGACCTTCATCATTCTTATGATCATCAATTTAAAGAGTCGAGATTACCTCGTGGGGGGAAGCAATAGTGCATTCAAGAGGTAGCTGGTCATCTATAGATTTTGGCATTACAGTGAATATGTTAAGCATAAAATATGGGTCATGACTTAACTATAGTCAAGAGCTAGATCCACCGCTTGGGAAACCAAAAACCTTTAGGACTTAGGACGAAAGCATATAGTAGTCCGTTTTATGTAAAAGAACTTGTTTTCTAATAAAGTTTCCTAAAATGAAGTTGATCAGAATCGATACCTCTTTGCATTCATGCATTCGCATTACATTGCATTCATTTGTATTAGACCTTTACAAAAGGACCCTAATTAGGTAAAATCGTTTCGATTAACTCGGAAAACATGGAACAAAGGTTGGTGAGGATAGAGCAAAGGCAAATACAGATGTAAGAGCAATTGACCCAAATTCAACAAGAAATGCGAGCAAATGCTAGACTTCCAAAAGAACATGATGGGCCAACTAACTTTCGCCACTAGCCAAAGGACTTGAAAAAGAAGTGACCCAAATGATCGACAATGTGGATAATGATGAAGACATCGTTTATTCCCAATAAATTTCCCAACTCAACCAGACGCGCACTCTCGCGTGGTACTGCCATTATTGGATCTCGATATAGGGTGATACTTGGTCTTCTTTGAACTCTCCGATGGGCCCCGTAATGAGCAAGTCAATCGTGTTGTTTTTGGTCTACCAGCAGGCGAGAAAAAAAAGAGAGGGGCTTCAAAAGCCCCAAGAGGAAGGACAAGGATATGGCTAGCACGAGTGGGTATACTAAGGGTTATTCGAAGCCGTTTACAACAAACCAAACCAAAGAAGCGATTACGCTCCACACCGTCCCCAAAGCAAAAACCCAATCCAATGAGCGTATTCGGAAAAACCTCGCCACTCCTATTCCCATGACGTATATGGAGTTATACCGAACTTATTTGATATGCATGTTGTAGCTCCTTGTTATATAAAACCACCGCAACCTCCATACCCAAAATGGTATAACCTAAATGTCCGGTCATGAGAGTATCATGCGGGGTTACAGGGCACTCAATAGAAAATTGCACGACTTTTAAGAAGTTGGTGGAAAAATTCATCAAAATAGGTGTTGTGGAGATAGGCGACGCACCAAAAGCGAAGCATGAACACAGGGAGCATTTTGAGCAATGAGATCATGGAAGAAATTCTTATAGTATTTAGAAGCTTACCTAGAGTAATGTACTAAATATACTTGGTTGCTTTAAGCCTAGAAGCAATGAGAACTCTTTTGTGAAATAGGCTCGTGTTAAAAATTACTATTTCAAGAAAATGCATCTTTTGAACCAATATTTTTTTCTTTTTCATGCTTTAAATTCTCTTGAATATTCTTTTATTCTTCATTCATAAATAACCATTCTTGGAATCATTTATTCTCTGAAATTACTTTCATATCGACAATGGGTCCCGGATATCAATGACATGAGCGACGCCACACGGACTCCTTTCTAGTGAGATATGTGTCCGTAAGAATCTAAGGACTTAGAAGATGACAGAGATTGCAACTTATTTCCAACTTGTTAAAATGGCGAGATCCTACCTTGCGAAATGTCACCACAATCGCAAGCCAACGAGGAGGTGAAGATGGAAACTTAGCTCACCGCAAGAATAAGGCAAGACATTATCGCATGATCACAAACCCAGACATGTTGGGGCCATCAAACGTGGATTCCTATATGTGAGGCATGGACGCTTTATCAAGCTAGTCTCCTCATAATCTTTGAACCAACATCGATTCATATTCATAGCCTTTGATTACCTTACCTAGAGGGTAAAGGTCGCTTCACATGTCAAAATTACAAAGTCGTGATCGTCGACTTCAACTTCAAATTCGAAAAAGAAAAAACAAAAAACAAAAAAAAAGAAAAAGAAAAAGAAAAAAAGAGAGTGGTGATAAAGGATACCGAAAAGGAACGTGTTTAACGTGATAACACGAATTTATAGTCTGCTCAAAGGTCGACACCACATCGATCAAAGACAAGAGAGCCAAAAACCATCCAAATTCTTTACGAGGACAACTGATATTTGTAAAAGTTGGCATCGAAGTTACCATTTACTTTCTATGTTGGCTAAGATCCTCACCGGTAACGCTTTTCTCATTGGTTCATCAAAATAAGAGCAATTATCGAAAGTTAAGATTCCTTTTTGGACAAAGTTTAAACATCTACAATAAGTCTAATTGAAGCATTCATACGGACTTCACGACGAAAAAAAAAGTCCGTTCAAAAGACTGCATTAAGAAGGATTCTTCATATCCAAAAGGACTCAGAGGAAAAGTAAGTGCCCTATGCAAAGAAAAGAAGGCTGGGCTTGGAAAACATAGGCACTAATCAAGATGGATGATAAGGACTTGCCCAATCCTATGAGTTCAGATTTGCAAAAAAAAAAAAAAAAACACACACAAAAAAGAAAAGAAAAAGAAGAAAAGGAGAGGCCAAGATGAAAACCCGCAAAGGCGCCTTGAGACCAAAGGGGATTTGGGTTGAAAACCCGAGAAGGGCGATTCAAATTTTGACCGAAAGTAAGGCATACGGTAGTCTTGCCACGCTTGGGTTAACAATGAAGAAGTATGTTGCGTCTCAAGCATCGACAAAGTACTCCTGATCCCCTAAACACATATTGAGCCTAAAATGGTCCTCAAGAAGTTTGAGCAGAGAAGCTCAGTGCGCGATATCTGGGGCACCTAGCTTCTATTTTACCCATTTTTTGTTATTTATTTCCTTTGCAAAATCTCGCCAATAAATTTCCTTCCTAATTACATTTGCTATTTTTGCTTTACCTTTTGTTTCGAGCTATGCTCCTAACTAGCTTCTCTCTTATCCGTAGTTATGGTCTCTTTCAGGCATTTTGCATTGAAATAATGATTAATAGAATAACGACACTTTCACAAAAAGAGTTCCGCATATTACTCTAGGAAACTTTTGAGTAGTGCCGGAACCTGAAACAGGACCATTGCTTAAAACTCCTCGAGTTTAAAGGATCAGGAATAATGATGGAGGAAAATTCTGAACTGAGGCTATCTCTTCGAATTTGGTTGAAAATAGTGATCGAACAAAATGACGAGGTATTACGTAAGTAGTATCATCTCGATGAAAAAGGGCGATGTATGAATGGGCAATCATTCGCGCGAAGAATGATTTTGTATCCATCATGCGCGCACACCGGTCATGAAACTTAGGGAATGGAAGGTGTAGTAGACCAAATCATTTGAATAAGGTACAAATTCTATACCCCGAGTCGTAGTGGGATGGATCGAAGATGGCACGCATCCTACACCCCACGAAGTTGAAGAGAGGGATCCGGAGATGGTATAAGCCTTGAAGTTCTATAGGTGTCGTGGAATGGATCTTGAAGTTACATTGGGGCAAGTTATTTGAGCAAAATATGATTGTTTCTTTGAGTTTTTGGCAAAGGTACTAGCAGAGCGAGATAGCAAAAGTAAGAATACGTCGGCAATAAGACTCACGATGGACGACGGCGAGAGACAACCCTAAGCATTAAAAGGGATAATTTCATTTTACATTCATACATCATCATTAGGGCGTTTCGATCATCGCATCCTGATCCTTATATGTTTTTTTAACAAAGAATCATTATCATGACATTCTGTATTCATGTAAATGTCCTCTATAATATCATTTAGTTAGGAGCATTCGATTTATTACGATCATTGCATCTTAATCATTGAAAAAAATCATCATTCTCATGACATTCTGCATTCACGTAAATGTCATCCATAGCACATGTAGTTAGGAACGTTTGAGTCATTCTGATCATAGCATCCGCATCATTTGCATAAGCATAAGCACATAAAACTGAGTTTACAGGATATGTCCCCAGAGGACAGTGTAGCAACATTGTTAAAGACCATCCCATTGTCACTGACCAGTAGTGGAATAGTTTGAAGATTGTCCTATTGCCACTAACCAGTAGTGGAATAGGTTGAAGATTGTTCTATTGCCACTGACCAGTAGTGGAATAGGTTGAAGATTGTTCTATTGCCACTAACCAGTAGTGGGATAGGTTGAAGATTGTCCTATTGCTACTGTCCAGTAGTGGAATAGGTTGAACACTTTCCTATTGCCACTAACTAGTAGTGGAATAGGTTGAAAATTGTCCTATTACCACTGACCAGTAGTGGAATAGGTTGAAGATTGTCCTATTGCCACTGACCAGTAGTGGAATAGGTTGAAGAATGTAGACCTTGTCGCCCTAAACAGTAGTGGGGCAAGATCGAAGACAACAAATTTGGCATTCCTGAGTTTGCAGGGATCAGATTGAAGATAGCAGATTTGACCTTCCTGAAGTTGCAGGAAGCAAATCGAAGACATCAGTCTAGTGATCCCTGAGCTTGCAGGGATCATATTGAAAATAGCAGATTTGACCTTCCTGAAGTTGCAAGAAGCAGATCAAAGACATCAGTCTAGTGATCCCTGAGCTTGCAGGGATCAGATTAAAAATAGCAGATTTGACCTTCCTGAAGTTGCAGGAAGCAGATTGAAGATAGCAGATCTGGCATTCCTGAAGTTGCAGGAGCAGATCGAAGACATCAAATCTTATCTCTCTAAAGTTGCGAGAAGCGGTCGAAGACATCAAATCTTGTCTCCTGAGTTTGCGGTGAAGCGATTGAAGATAGCAGATCCGCATTCTTGAAGTTGCAGGAGCAGATCGAAGACATCAAATCTTATCTCTCTAAAGTTGCAGTGGAGCAGACTGAAGCAATTAATCCTATCTCACTAAAATTGCAGTGGAGCGGATTAAAGCGATAAATCCCATACCTCTGAAGTTGTAGTAGGTGGGATTGAATCCATTATAACTACAAATCTCATCTTTCAAGGTCGCATAAAGTGGATCAAAGCAACAAGATGAAGTGGACTGGAATGAGGCTACTTGAAGAAGAGCACACGAGAAGTCAAGACTCGGCGGCCGGCCACATTGGCTTTTTAAGTCTTTGCTCTATTCCCGTTACACGATAATGAGCAAAGAGGGGCAAACAGATAAGCCCAATATTTGCCCGGCCCAACAGAGAATAAAAAAACGAAAAAAGAAAAAGAAACATAACCCAATTACAACCCAAAGCATTAAACCCAAGTCTGAGGGCCCACTAATGCACTCCAACACCAAAACCCAAATCAACCCTAACCCTAGCCACTTGCCTCTCGCTTCGACCACCGCCGATCGGACCTTCCGACGCCACTTGCTCGCCCACCGCCACCGCCCACGCCGCATCTCCACCGCCCTTGACCTGCAAGTATTAAAAACGGAAGGGACAGAAAGCTTGAAAAAATGGCTATAAAAGCCAATCCTAAACCGATTGTAAAGGACCTTTTTTTGAATCAATACAATACAAAAAGACTTCAAACACAAGCACGAATAGATTAAGCAAAAAAAGGGGCAGAGATTAAGGCACTAAAATCTACTAAAAAATCCAAAACAGAGGCAAAAAAGAGGTGATTTCTCTTTTATTTGTCAAGGTTTTTTTCTTCTCTTCCTTTTCTGATATATATACGTATATTATTTTTTTTTTTTTAAAAAAAGGAATAAAAATCTCACCTTTTCGGGGCTCCGACCACAGGCACTACATGCGCGCTGACGCATGAGCCAGCGGTGAGGCCGACCGGAGTTGCGCCGGATTCCCATCCCTGCAGAGAAAACAAAAAGAAAGAGTCAGTTTTTTTTGAAACAAAGAAGAGAAATGAATTTTTAAGAAAAATTTCGGCTTATATAGCCATTCAAAACGACGCCGTTTTGGTCGGCGTCCATAAGCCCCAAAACGACGTTGTTTTGAGCCGACCCGATTCGACCCGACCCGCTCCGGCTTAGGATCCGCGTGTTTTTAAACCAGAGGGGGAAATTGCGCAATCAGCCCTTCTGCATTTTTAGTTTCCAAAATCAAGTTTTCCATTATTGCAATATTGGCCCAGAGATTTCACATGATTTGCGATTCAGTCCCCCCCTCAAACGCTGCGTTTAACGTACCTGGAAAATTACCTTTTTGGTCCCCCACCTTTTACGCGCGTTTTATTTAGCCCCCAAACCTCTGTTTTATTTACAATTTGACCCGAAACTTCCGTTTTTTAATGCAAGTTAACCCATTTTTCGATTATTTTACAATTTTTACCACTTTTACTCTTATTTAATACTTTTATTTTTATTTTTATTGATTATTTTATTATTATTATTATTATTATTTGTTATTTCTAGTATATTTCACTACTACTTGTTTATTATTATTTATCGTGTGTGCTATTACTGTATTTTTTTTATTACTAATATCATTATTTTATTTATTAATATTTATTTTGTTTTCATTATTATTATTATCTATTTTATTTATTATCGCTATTATCGCAATTATTATACTATTATTTTTTCATATATGTATATATATTTATTCGTTTTTACTCATTATTTTTTATATATCACCATTATCATCACTAGTATTATTATTATATTTATTACCGCTATTAATGCATCTTCATATGTATATTGTTATTACTATCATTTTATTTTTCTTTTCTTTAAAATTATTACTCTTATTTTACTCTCATTATTATTATTATTATTATTTATTATTATTGTTATTATTATCATGTTACTATTATTATTTCATCATTATTCCTATTACGGTTAATATATAATGTAATACTTTCAATATATTATCCTTACTTATACGTATATATGTATGTGTCTTTCATTATTCTTTTCACGTGTAACATCTCATCATTTGTCGCTTGATCTTTCTCGATACATCACGCTTTTAAAAAATAAGCCAATATTTCAGTATTAGCAACTCGAGTGAATCGAGCCCTAACTTCATGGGTTCGATTTTTCTCGTTCGGGTTAAACAACGGAAGATCCTTTCCAAAATCATAAATTTCAGTTTTAAATCGACATTCCGTATTAGCAATTCGAGTGAATCGAGCCTAACTTATCGGGTTCCGGGTTTCTTCTCGTTTAAAGTTAAACGACGGGATATCCCTTTGAAATCGCAATTTAAATTTTAAACAAAACACCTAATCTCGGATATTCAAAATGTCGCGCCTAACTTACTGGACTCGACATCTAGATACTTCGGATAAGCTTCTTTTCTATTAAAATAAGGGCAATATTCCTAATTTGGACCTTCGAGAAAACGAGCCCTAACTTACTGGGTTACGATTTCTCATCGACAAATAACGGAATATCCTCTTCAAATTTAAAACCGAGTTTTAAAATCAAAAGGCAAGCTCAGTTTTGGGAGCCCAAAGTATCGCATCCTAACTTACTGGGTATGATACTTTATCTCTTCGGAAATAAGAGAGCCTTAACGTCTCTTCCAATTCCTTCAAGTGTTAGAAATAAAAAGTATCTATTTCCAAATCATTCCAAAGTTTTCAACATTAGGACATCGATCAATCAATTTGGTACCGACTTCGGGCGTGTCGAGGGTGCTAATCCTTCCTCGCACGTAACCGACTCCCGAGCCTATTTTCTCAAAGTTCGTAGACCAAAAACATTGTTTTAGTAAATTAAAATGTTTATTAAAACAAAGGTGATCCGATCGCACCTAATGAAGGTCGGTGGCGACTCTTGTTTTATTTTCATCTTCAAAAAAATCGAGTCGACCGCGTCGTTTACTGTTTTATCAAAAAATTGGTTACGACAGTGATTAATTAAATGAGTCAGTATTTTCCATATTAAACTGCTCCTTTGGACTCGTTGCCCACATCTAATTTCTTTTTTCTTACGTTTATTGTATTATATAATGTATTTTTCATTTTCTATTAGGTTAAATTAGCTTAATATGTCGAAAAATAAATAAATAAATTAAATAGATTTTTTTTAACTTAGAGAAATAAGTCGTTTTTTAAGAGAGTGTGTGAAAGTGCGTCTAGTAAGACGTATTTTCCGATAATTACAAAGAAAGCTCGTCTAGCTGGGCGCGTTTTCATACTTTCTCTCCCGAAAACGATCTATTTCCCTAAATTTTCAAAAAAATGACTTATTTGGTCAATTAACATTTTTTTTGGGCATATATGGTTAATTTAGCCCATTTGTTACACTATATTTTATTGTTAATGAAGTTAAATTTAAATTATAAATTTTTAAGGTGTCAAAATATAATTTTATAATGTTTAGAGGGATTGAACATAAATTTACCATTTTTAGAGGGGCTTGCCTCGCTTGGCGTCGCCCCTGCATGTTACATAAAAGGTATTGGTTTAATTTTGAATTGCATCCTTTTACTTTACGTAATTTCAGAAGTAAGTCTATTTATTTTAATTTGTCGAAATTTGATCGTTTTATTTTATGAAAACTAAAGAGCTGAATCAGTTCTCAGTAATCACGTGAATTTGAACTACTAATTTTGGCTAATTTAATGTAAAAAATTGTTAAACTATTAATTTTTACTAATTTTTAATCATATAGATTGTTAAATTATTTATTTCCAAGTCAACAATTTGATTTATCAGTTCAACTAACTTCTTTAATTTTTATAAAGACATCCGGAAAATTAAAGTAGAGTAGCGATGGCAAAAATAAATAAATAAATTACTGGTTGAGTCACAGCTCAATTGGCATGGTCATTATTGCCAATGCAGGAGGACGTGGTTTCAAGTGCGCTGAAGCGCATTATTATCTTATTTAAAAGTTGGGGAGAGGCTATAGGTAATGAACCTTAAACTTTGAATCCTTAACCTCAAACTCGAACCTTGAACCTTGACCTCTGAATTTAAAATTTAGGATTAGAATTTGAGTTCAAAATTTAAGGTTTTAAATTCGAGATTTAAGTTTAAAGTTCAGAATTTAGAATAAAAAAAATATCAAAATTATATGTTAATAATATAAAAAAGAATTTCTAGAGAAATCCATAAAATGATTTTTCTTCCTTTTAACTGGAGTAGTGTGAAACCTAAGTGTGCCGCAATTCAGACAAGTTTAACGGCATTATCATTTTCCTCGAAAAAATGAGATTTATGAACGTAACACGTGACTTGATTTTCCTGCATATGAAGACGTACGTAAATGGAAAATTTGCATGCCTCAAGAGACCAGTTCATATTATTCTTCATTTAGATTTTTTATGGCTATATATAATAATATATACCCACGAAACTATTTTACGTCAAGAGAAAGGATTGTATGAAACAAATATATTATCCATTTCTAATAGTTTAATACCACATCAGTAATTTCATCTTAAATTTCAGGATTTTAATTTAGATTTGATTTTTTTTCAAGATGAAAATACTAACGTGACATAAAATTATTAGAAATTGGATACAGATGACGTGACGTTACTGTTTTATACAATCTTTTTCCTCTATATCAATACATATATTTTTTTAAAATGATGTTTTAAGAAATGAATTATAGGTGTGTTTTTAATTTAATGGGTTTTTACCTATTATTTGAGATTATTATATATAGTTATATATATTCATATGTTATATTAAAAGTTGTGAATAAAGTTAAAAATTTTACATTTAATGTAATTTAATACTATAATAATATATAAACTCGAGGGTAAAGTTAGAATTTTTTTTTAGAAGATTAAGTGATATATTTTAACGGGAATTAAATATATTTTTTACTATTGTATTGGCATATAAATTTAATTTAGTTGGGAATTAATTATAACGTGTAACACATAGTGTTATATATATATATATATATATATATTCGTAATTTACCTTTCGCATTTATGGACGCACGTAAATGGAAATTTTGCATGCTTCATCAAAAAGAAAAAAGAAAAACATATTATTCTTCATTTTTAGGGTTCATTGCTAAATCAATACAAAGAAAATAATGATTACAAGGGTCGAAGTCAAAAAAAATTTTAGGGGTCGGAATTAAATTATATATTTTTACAATAATAAAAATATAATTTTATTTATATCTTTATAATTTTTAAAAGATTAAATCAAATTTTTATCATCTTTGGAGAATCAAAATACAATTTTACTCAGTGGCAAATCTAGAGGGGGCCGGCATGGGCCCAAACCCCCCCTAAAATGTAAAATTGTTATTTAAGCCCTTAATTTTTTTAAATTTTAAATTAATAAAGGTAAAATTGTACTTTAGCTCCCTTAAAATTATAAAAATTCGATTTAATCTTTTAAAAATTATAAAGATATAGACTATAAAAAATTAAAATTTCATTCGGCCCCCCCTAAAAAATTGTTCTGACTTCGCCCCTGATTTTACTATTACTAATTTAAAATTTTATAAAATTATTAAGGGGTCTAAGTATTTTTTTTTTCATTTTAGACCCTTGGACCCGCCAATGACAAGTAAACATTATGATACAATATTGAATTCACTATTAATTAATAATTAGAATTTATAAGTCTTTTTTTATTAGCCTATTGGTGTACTTTTATTATATTTTCAATTACTAGATTCTCTAGGTATGTATGCTTATGTCTTTTGATATATATATATATTTGGTTTATAGAAAAAATGGGTTTATAAAATTGAAGTAAGAAGTAAAGGATTTATATATAATTCTACATTTTTTTCACTTTTAAAGTGTAATTAATTAAATGATTGAAGGATTTTTAAAAATTGATATTAACGAATCATATGATATATATAATTTAAAATTAAGTTTATTTAGTTTTATTTACGGATAATGCATAGAATTATACATTACTAATGCGAGGATTATTAACTAAAAAAAGACTAAAAAAAAAACAGTAAATAAAAAGAAAGGAAGAAGAGGAATATTTCAATGCTTTCCCTTTAGTCTAATTAAATATATATATATATATATATATTACTACTATAAGAAGCTGCAATATTCCTAGGATAGACTGTTTCAAATGGTGTATGTATATATACATATTAAACGTGTTGGAAGGATTATACAAATAAAATAGGAAGAAAAGTTTCAAAGAGTCAAACTTGAAATTTCTAAATTTCTTAAATTGAAAATCAAAAAAATAAAAATAAAAATTCACCCATTAAACCCATTTATTAGATCTTTTAAACCTGTATATATACACTTGAAAAATTCGAGTATTTTACCTTATCACTTCAATCAATCTCTCTCTTATAGCTAGCTTTCTTGGAAGTAACCATGCAGCAACGTTGTGCTTCATCAGCTGTGAACTTATGCCGCAAAATCCTTCAACCCCACCGAGTTGCCTCAGTCCAGCCACCGCCGCCTCCTCCACCTCCGCCACCGCAGCCGCCACTGCAGCCGCCACTTTGTGATATCTTCATCAACCACCGTGGGGTCGACACGAAGAGAACCATTGCGGGGTTGCTCCACGGCCATTTGTTCAGGTTGGGGTTGAGACCTTTCCTCGATAGCATGAATATGAAACCCGGCGATAAGCTGTTCGGTAAAATAGACCCGGCTATTCGGAGCTGTAAGCTCGGCGTGGCGATCTTTTCGCCGAATTATTGCGATTCGTACTTTTGCTTACATGAGCTTGCGCTTTTGATGGAGTGTAAGAAAAGGGTTGTACCCATATTTTACGACGTGAAACCGTCGCAGCTTCGGGTGGTGGATTACGGGACCAGCTCGGCCGAGGAAATGGAAAGGTTTAGTTGGGCTCTCGAGGAAGCTAAATATACCGTTGGACTTACGTTCGATAGTTTACAAGGGTATGAAACACAACTTTTAATAATGTTAGGATAATTAAAAAAAAGGAATTTCTGACAATTTTTTTTTGTTGATCTGTTTTGTTTTGTAATTAAAGGGACTGGTCGGGTTTCTTGAATTGTGCAACCGATGCTGTTATTAAGAACTTGGTGGAATTGGAAGATGGTAATTGAAGCAAGAAAAATACATATATATTGTGCAGGGTCGTCAACAAGAACGAAGATATTTCTTTATTTGTTAATGGCATTAACTTTTTTTGTAGCATTATTTTAGGAGAATTTTTGAAGCTTTGTTTGTTTGGAGTAGATGAACTTTTAATGGATTTGTTATTGTCTCCTGTCAAGCTTTTTCTCTCGATCCCGTGGAGAGTCCAAGTGCTTGACCACTTACTGAGTTCAAATCCTATTAAGTGCACGCACGATTCATCTTGACAAGTGCTCTTGCTCATTTGAATTTTGCCTTAAGCATTGGAATTGTATAAAGAGTCTTGAGATGATATTAGACCTATTGAAAAGTCCATCAACTTTGAACGATAATACTTCAAAAATTTCTCTTAAAACTTAACCCATTTTCTTAATGCTTTTTTTTTCAAAATTTAATATTTTTCGTGTAGTAAACCCCCAAATTTTTACTCCAAATAAGTTGTAAATTTTTGTAACCTTTTTCCTTTTTTACATGCATGTACATTGGTACTCGAATAAATATTCTTTTGTAATATGGTCAAAATTCAATAAAATAGTTATTATTATTATTTGTTTGTTGGTTATTTGAGTATGGGTCTTCTCCATTTACACCATGGAAAGAAAGAGAAGCTTAAAATGTGGAGACAGGGCAGGAAATTTCATTGACGAATCTGGGTTTATGCCCAGAAATTAATGTAAGTTTATATATATATATATATATATATATATAAAGAGGTAATTGGGGATTTATTTTCCTGCTAGAAAATTTCTAGGAGGTTTCATGATGAATCGTGAATTTCTATCGAAGTTTTGCTTTAGAAAATCTTATGGTTCCAACCTAAATTCACTTTAATTTTTTAATCGGTATAGTTAACAATAGAAATGAATGAATTTTAATAGAATTACCAATTTACTTTTTAAACTAACATATATGGATTAATTTGTCCATTTTTCAAATATAGGAGGCAAAATGTAACCCGACTCCTAATAAAGGTCCTCCATAATAATTTTACCTTTCTAACAATTGAATTGGACCATATTTAACTGTGATGGCATTATAAAAATAGAGGATCCAAATCATGCCAAATTATAATATAGGGACTAAATCCCAAATTTGAACATAGTAGATTGCCAAAATCACAATTTGACCTTATTCTTGACTAAGAAATATTTGACAAACATACAAAGCTACCTACAACTGATATATACATGCATAGAAGTAAAACCATCCCCCTGTGAAAGTCAACTGTGTCGACACACGTAAGCTTTGGTATTTGACTCTTAATTAAAAGTGGTTGCTTGTAAGATTTATGTTAGCTTAATAATATAAAAAATTATAGTGAAATTAATGTGCAATTAAGTTCTAGTAAGTTTTAATTACTTGGATTTAACCGTTTATTTATTAAACTAATTACTAATTATTTAACGGTGAAAGTATTTTTTTTTATATTTATATAAAATTATGAGAAGACAAAAGTATTCTTATAATAATATTTATTATTTTGTTAAAAATGATTTTTTTTTCTTATTTCTCAAATGAATTAACTCGATTAATGGGTAACATATAATAACTTAAATAATAGTACCGATATTGAGTCTCACCGTGCTTATCTAGCACGCACATGTGTGAATTCTCAGATTTATCCAAATTTATTCTATTATAAGTCTGATTATAGATTAAAAAAATCGTATAATTTCATGCTTATTAACCTAATATTAATGAAACTAAATGAAATAATAGTTTGAAATAGGGTAAGGGCATTAAAAATATATATATCTAGGAAGGTAATAGTATTGTAGGGGCCTCTGTATTAGGAGTCAAACTGTCTTTTGCTCCATTTACTCAAAAAATAATTGTACGTTAGATTAAATGGAAAATCAATCATTTCTATTAAAAATTTCATCCATTTGTAATGTTAAAAATCAGTATGATTGACAAACCAACCAAACAGTGACGCGAATCGTGTCATGTGTACCTCATACTGACATACAAAAACTCGTTTTTAACAGTAGAAATGGATGAAATTTTTAATAAAATGATCAATTTACTCTTTGATCTAACGTATATAGACCAATTTATCCTTTTTAAAATAGAAAAGATAAAATGTAAATCCAATCTTAAATTAGGAGCTCCATAATATTTGAATTTGATAATATTTTATATTTTTTTTCATTTTACCCAGAAATTTCTCCCATTTCTTACCCATCAATGAAGCATAACGAGAAAAAAATTACTGATTTATGTAAAAAAAGGAAATTTAAACTTAAAATGTCAACGCTGACAAATATTAAGTAACAGGAGAAGATATGTTGGAGTTGACGTCCGTTGAGGGTTGAAAAATAAGTGAAGTAGAGGATAAAACCAAGTCAAATCCTTTGACCATGCAACTTAACTAATTTCTGAGAAATGATGGCAATAGTTCCTGTGATTTGCATTAGCTTTTTCTAGATTCCATTTTTAATTGCAGAAAAGGAAAAATAAAAGAAAGAAGAAAATCAAATTAGGATGCCATTATTTTAATTTCAATTAAGGGGTAAATATATTTTTATACTTAAATTTAATTTCAATTTTTTTTTAATCTCGTTAAAATTGAATGATGTGGATTGATTAAGTTGTTATATGTGGGTGGTATATCAACGGATAATGTGGCATATGTGCTATGTGTCTAAACTTAATTGACCCACGTTATTCAATTTTAACTGGTTACAAAAATGAACTAAAATGTATGATAGAAGCCAAATTCGAGTATCAATTTAAAAAAATATATTATCACTTTGAACATTGAAGTCAAACTTAGATACCAAAAAGTATATTTACCTTTACTGAAATATCGTAAAATTGAACCCGTAAAATTGAAGAGTTTCTCCATGCCATAAGTCATGGAGTCGAGTCCAACTGCATGCAAACCCTTCGATTTCACATGGTTTTATATTTTCAGGCACTACAAAGCATTCCCAATATTTGAACTTATCAAAGCTCTCGACAAAAATCGAAAAACAAAACTCTGATTATTGAAAATCCTATCCCTCAACAATTTCCAAATTCAAATAAAATTCAAAATTTAAATATGAAAATTTTTGAAAAAGTGAGGAGGAGGAGTTAATTTTTTAACATTAATTTCATTATAAGTTATTATCATATCTGCTCTTTTTTATACAATGTTTAGAACTAGACATAGTCCTTCTCTAACACTTAAATAAGAGCATAATGCGCTTCAGGGCACTCGAACTCACATCCTCCTGTACTGGCAACAATACCAATGTCAATCGAACTAAGATTTAATCGGCACGAGGGTTAGTTAATTAAATGTAGAGACTTAATTTAGATAAATATTTCATAATAATGAGAGTTTCTTTGAGTCAAAATGTTGGACCATAATAATCATGTTAAACATGCGTGTTTAAGGAAGGAAAATTATATTTACTTGTTTAGGCCGGCAATAATTTTAAATTAGAGGCATTGATTAATTCTATTTATTTCTTAATTAATACAACTAGTTTTAGATTTCATTCACTAAATTAATTATCTATTGGTTTTTAATTAATTTTGATAATTCACACATGACAGTCTCTATTTATTACTGTTACTTTGTCAGCTGTAATTTTGCAAGCTTGGTCCACAAAATTAATTTTTTTAAAAAAATAATTTTATTATAAGTTTTGATCATATTTGTTTTTTATACAATGCCTAGAACTAGCTATAGCTCCTTCCCAGCCCATAAATATGAGGATAATGCACTTCAGTACACTCGAACCCACATCTTACTGCATTGACAACAATGCTCATGCCAATTGAGCTAAGCCTCAATCAATTTTAATATAAATAATTTAAAAATATGAAATATGATCCTTTTTAATAAATTTTTTTCCATTGTCAGATTACAATAATTTTAGGTTCTAAGAAAAAAATTGTTGAGTATATTTTATAAATTTGTATAATAAATTTTTTTGAAGAGTGATAAGGAGGAAAAAAAATCTTAATTTATAATTGAATAAAATATGAAAGTAAAATTTATAAAATATTAATCATGTAAAAATTATAAAAATATATAAAATTATTTGAGTTTTACATCAATATAAATGAATCGTTCTCACAAAATTATTATTCTTGATTAGATTTATAATTATTTTCTGACGTATTTAATGATATATTCATGAACATGTTTACAAAAATATAACATATTTGTTTAATCTTCATTGACAAGTTCATTTATGTTAAACAAGCAAACACAAACTTATATAATTTTAAACAAACAAGCCAATGAGACCTTCTCACTGTGATGCATCGGGTTTAACTCTCACCTTATATAAATTATGCTGGTAAAAAGAGTTTTCCGGCCCCTTTCAATTTTGATATTGAACAAATTTATGCCTCTAAAAAAATCAGAGCAATTTAATCTTGTTAATTTCAAAATTAAGTAACTAAAGATAATTAATCACGACGTTAATATTTATTGTCAATTATACATATTTTTATTGGTATGATAACAAATTTAGCTCTTAGAGTTTATGCATTCTATTA
Source organism: Gossypium sturtianum (assembly GCA_025698515.1). Classification (NCBI taxonomy): domain Eukaryota; kingdom Viridiplantae; phylum Streptophyta; class Magnoliopsida; order Malvales; family Malvaceae; genus Gossypium; species Gossypium sturtianum. Next base: position 1,968,656 of record CM046952.1, on the reverse strand, counting down.
ATTTTCCCTTACTTTAACGAAATTAATATGGAGGGTTAAATATTTTATTATATCGATAAAAATTATATACAATTAATAAAAATATTAGCACTATGATTTTTTTATTATAGAAAACACTGTTATTAACTGTTCCTAATTATTAACTTATAAAATTGACAGTGATTAAATCGATCTAATTTTTTTTTAAAGGAACCAATTTACTTAATATCGAAATTAAGAGAAACCAAAGAGGTATTTTTATCGATTATATTTAAATTGTTTTTGAATTTATTTCTACTTAAATCCTTTATATATAAGTCCTCTAGATTGCCTCCAAATATTTTCATTTACTACCCTATCCCTGCCTTACTTTGGCTTTATTCGATATCAAAGTTTTTAGAATTAGATTAGTGATCGAATTGGTTAGATTATTGATTTGTTAGACTAATCGATCCGTTTAGTTTTATTAAAAAAATTAAAAAAGAAAATAAAAATTCAGTTCATCTATCTAATTTAATTAGAAGTGATCATGGGTTGGGCTACCCGGCCCGGCCCGACGGTCCGCCCGAAAAAAGGGAGTGTTCGGGTAAAAATATAGGCCCGAAATATGGGTTTGGGTAAAAAAATGAGGCCCGTTTAGAAAACGGGCCGGGCCTCGGGTAAAACTTTTTTGGCCCGGGCCCGGCCCGGCCCGAATTATATATTAAATATATATTTTATTTTTAATCAAATATACTTTTAAAATTTACATATTTTTTATTTATTTTTTTGTTTTAATATTTGTTTTAAAATTTTTTATTTAATGAAAAAAGCTAAAAAAAATTTAATATGGGATGGGCCGGGCCGGGCCGGGCTCGGGTTTGTCAATTTTCTTTTCGAGTTGGGCCAGGCTCGAGCCTAGAAAATGAGTTTAAAATTTTGTCTGAGCCCGGCTTGGCCTGACCCATGATCACCTCTAAATTTAATTGATCTATATTGTTTCCTGAACCAATCAATTCAATACCTTTATCCGGACTGATAAATCCGGTTCAAAATGGTAGAAATGTCCCACAAAATCTAGTTTAGCTGTAAAAGCAAAGATCATAATTAAGAAGATTGTGCCCCAACCGACAACCCAAACCAGACAGCCACCTCATGCATGCCCTGTTTAAAGGACTGTCCTCTTCCCATCTCCATTTCCCCATTTCTTCTCCACCTTTTGAATTCAATCTCTCCATTTTTCATTTCCCATCATCCATCTTTACCCCTCTCTCTATACAGTATGGGATTGACAATGCCCTTCCTTTTTGCTGCTCTTTTCCACCTACTATGGCATGTCCACCAAGTGACTGCATCAAGTCCAGTGAACTCCACTCACAGAAGCCAACAAGCTTACTCTCATTCCCTTCTTGCCAATGGGGTTGCTCGTACCCCTCCAATGGGGTATCAATTCTTTCACTTTTTTTTTTTAAAGCCTTCATATTTTATAAAAAAAAAAAGGTGATTAATTTTATCATTGTTTGCAGGTGGAATAGCTGGAATCACTTTCATTGTGATATAGATGAGAAGACTATAAAAAGTACTGGTAAGCTTCTTAACTTACTCTAATTATTTATATATAGCCTAAAACCCAGAATTTGCATTTAAGTACTTGCTAAGATTTTCAACTTCAAATACCCAAAATTTTAAAACTTGTGCTTGAGCATTAATTAAATTCAATATTGGACTTGGATCATGCATGCTTATCCATTAATTTGATTGGTATAGTAGAATCAACAGATGCTTTAAACCACCGCCATCACCATGCAGTTTCCTGCCTTCAAATCTAATTTATACTTCCATTTTCTTAGTTTTTTGACTTTGAATATTCCAACAGTAGATAATTTCATAATACCCTTTTATCAGCAGTGTTTCAGTGTTCTTTCTATTACAGTAATTAATTCTGGTTTGAAACTTCGGGTATTAGTTGCTATTTGTATGCTTGACACGAATGAAAAATGCCCATGAATTGCCTGCACACTTGTTTATTAGGATCTGAATCAGTCCAATCAAGAAATTCTTGAAATTTAATTATAGATTTGATAAATTACCTTATATTATGTTTGAAATGAAGACCCTAATTTTTATTAAATAAAACCCAGAATTTGTATTCAAGTACTTGCTAAGATTTTCAACTTCAAATACCCAAAAATTTAAAACTTGCAGTTGAGCATTAATTAAATTCAATGTTGGACTTGGATCATGCATGCTTATTCATTAATTTGATTGGTATTTTGTTGCTGAAAAATAGTGAATAGAAGAATCAACTGATGCTTGAGACCACCACCATCACTACTACGCTATTTACAGCCTTTAAATCTAATTTATACTTTCTGTTTTTGTTTTTTTGACTTTGAATATTCATCAGTGCTCTTTCTATTACAGTAATTAATTAGGGTTTGAAACTTTGGATAAATTTGCTATTTGCATGGTTAGCCGGTTTCAAGTTGATTGACACGAGGTACAGGGTTTGGTCCCCGTAATATAATTGCTTGCTTGTACTAAAAATAAAATATTTGCATGCTTAAAAGTGAATGAGCATACCCATGAATTCTATACTTAACACTTCTTTATTAAGGTTCTGAATTAGTCCAACACATAGATGTTTGAAATGAAGACCCTTAATTCTTTACTTTCCTTGAATAAGGACCATATAAATTATTCAATGCATTTAAAAGTTGGTGAATTTTTGTCTGCATTTAGTTTTTGATACACTGACTTTGAATTTCAAATTCTTTCATCATTTGGTTGTTGGGGTTATTTATTTATTGTTTTCTAAAAATCTTGTGTGATGATGATCCCTTGCTGTCGATTTGTTAGTTGACATAGTGAATTTTGCCCTATGTTACTCGGACTTGGGTGTGAGTGTCAAATACAGGTATGTATTTAACACGAGTATCGTTTGACTTTTCAAAGGTTTTCCATGTAATATACATACGTCAAACACTAGTGCTTCAAGAAAAATGAAGAGCCTGAGCAACATAGCATTGTGTGATCGCTTGCTGTCAATTGTCAGTTGACATAGTTAATTTTGCCCTTACGTTACTCGGGCTCTGTTGTAAGTGTCAAATATGGGTATGTATTTAATGAGAGTATTGTTAGATTTTTCAAAGGTTTTCTATGTAATATCCATGTGTCCGACACGAGTGCTTCGAGAAAAATGAAGAGTCTGAGCAACAACCTATCATTGTGTGATCCCTAGCTGTCAATTGTTTGTTGACATAGTGAATTTTGCCCTATGTTATTCGGACTCGGGTGTGAGTGTCAAATACGGGTGTGCATTTGACACAAGTATCGTTAGAATTTTCATTTTTCAAAGGTTTTCCATGTAACATCCATCTGTCAAACACTGGTGCTTCAAGAAAAATGAAGAGTCCGAACAACATAGATTTTGCCTCTGCATTCTATTACTGTTTTAATGAACTTTAAGGGGACAACTGAACTATTTCCTCTGTTTTTCTTTGACAATCTTGAACTTGCCGGAAATATGGAATTCGGTTTATTGTTATGAACTTAGGATTCAAACTGAATAAAATCGAAACACATAAGTGTTTCAAGAATGTTAATTTTGATATTCTTTTATGACTACCCCCCCTGCCAAGAACAGCGGATGCTATTGTTTCAACCGGTTTGGCAAGACTCGGATACAAGTATGTAAATCTCGGTATGAATCCAAAACAAGTTTTTTTTCTTTTTTTCTTTATGCTTAAATGGTGATTGCATGAGTTTTCACTATTTTCCTTATCGGTTATACGAAAGCAGATGATTGTTGGGCCGAGGGAGAAAGAGACAACGCGGGTAATTTAAGGGCCAAAGCCTCTACATTTCCTTCCGGCATTAAAGCCCTTGCAGATTATGTTCATTCCAAAGGCTTGAAACTTGGAATATATGCTGATGCGGGGTAAATGAAAACGTGTATAAATTTTATATTTTGGTCAGCTTACAAAACAAATAATAGTTAAACCGTTTGAACATTCGAAAACCTTGTTTGATCTCTGCAGTAAAAGAACCTGCAGTAACAAAATGCCAGGCTCACTCGGGCATGAATATCAAGATGCAAAAACTTTCGCTGAATGGGTTCGTATCTTTACATTTGCAACTATAGAATTTGCTTAAAATGCAGGATTCAGGCCAATAGTGTGGTTATTTTCGCAGGGGGTCGATTACTTAAAGTACGACAACTGTTATAATGACGGTTCGAAACCTCAAACGAGGTAGTCTCATTCATCACTCGAGTTTATTACAAAGTTAAAAGAACATTTGATGTTATCTGACAGACATGTAATTTTGTTTTGTGAAAAGATATGCTGCGATGAGTCGTGCATTAAGAAATGCTGGTAGGCTGATCCTTTTCTCTTTATGTGAATGGTATGTCATATGTGCATTTGAAGTTTATGTCATCAGCTTTTTGCAAAAATTTAAGAACTGTAATTTTGTAGGGGACAAGAGGATCCAGCAAAATGGGCCGGTTCTTATGGCCATACTTGGAGGACTACCGGGGATATCAACAATACATGGGCAAGGTTTGTTCACATATACATAAACTGGTTTGACCGTTTATGATTCTTGATGAACCATTGAATTAGTTGTTTTCACAATTCATTTCTTTTTCTTTTTCTAGTATAACATCAATAGCAGATTCGAACAACATTTGGGGGAGATATGCTGGTCCTGGCAGGTGGAACGGTAGCTGCAAATTTCTAACTTCTTGCATACAGACACACACACACATTCATACACACGCACACGCGCAAGTTATAGTGATGTTATAGTACAGATACACACACACACATACATACATACATACATACATACATACATACATACATACATACACATGCACAAGCAAGTTATAGTGATGTTAAAGTGATATTTCATTAATTTAAGCCATAATTTAAAATTCACACAAGATCCCGACATGCTGGAAGTGGGAAACGGAGGGATGAACATCGAGGAATACCGGTCTCATTTCAGTATATGGGCTCTTATGAAGGTATCTGTCTCTCAATTCCACCTTGCACACATAAACCCCCAGTGATCACATACTAAAAAACTCTTTTCATCACCAGGCTCCTCTCCTAATTGGATGCGATGTTCGATCCGCGAGCAAAGAGACTCTAACCATTCTTGGAAACAAGGAAGTGATTGATGTTAACCAAGACTCCCTAGGAGTTCAAGGGAGGAAAATACGATCCAATGGAGGCCTAGAGGTAAACCGTTTCGAGCACACATAACTTGATCACACTTTCGGATTTCCTCATAAAAAATCTACACAGGTTTGGGCAGGGCCTTTATCAGGGAAAAGGGTGGTGGTGGTGTTATGGAATAGAAGCCAAGCTAGAGCAATCATATCAGTAAAATGGAGGGAAATCGGACTCTCCCCGTCCACTCCGGTCGCCGTTCGAGACTTATGGAAAGTACGATTTAGTCCTTTTCGATGGTTTGAACTTTAATCCAATGGATTATTGACATGTTTTTTTGTGATGTTTTTATTGCAGCACTCATTTGTTTCAATGAATAAGCGTTATAGAATGGGTGCATATGTTGCTGGACATGCTTGCAAGATGTATATTATGACACCAGTTAGAGGCTGAAGGAGAGAAGCTCTTAAATACATTAAGTTTTTTTTTCTTCAAAGCATTTAATCTCAGAAAAAATCTTAAATGTTCAAAGATAGATATATATATATATATAATTTCTTGATGTATCATGATTTTGGGGCTTGGGTCATTGTTTCTTGCTTCAAAATTGCAACTTCTGGCTTTGAATCATGTAATTTTGTTTTGGTGTAATTGTGATTTTAGTCCCTCTACTATGCTGAAACTTTACGTTTGAGCTTCCACTTTAATTTGATACAATTTGATCCTCTCTAGTTATGTAATGTTATTAGTAGGTTCAAATTAATAACATTGTTAATCCTTAAAATGATTTTGTGAAATTTTATTTAAATAGTGTTAAACATTCAATTAACATATAAATTTATTATATTTAAAAAAAAATTAACGGTTTTATTTATCGATTTAAACCTATTAATAATTTTATAAAAGTATAAATTATGTCATTGAAGTAGATGGACTAAATCTAAATATTCAACATAGTAGATAGATCAAAATTAATGTTATCAAATTGAACCTAAAATTAAATTATGTTATTAAAGTAGAGATATTAAATTAAAAAGTATAGCATAATAGAAGGGTTAAAATCAAATTAGACCAATTTTTGTTTTCTCAGGATAAAGCCCAAATTTAATCAAAACCTTTTCTGTTGATCAACACAAGCCCATCCATTGATTTGTAAATGGGCCACTTATTTAACAACTGTATTTTTATTTTTATCAACAAATGACAAATCAATATACTAATTTTGTAAAATACCTTAAACATGTCACACAATTATGTAGATCAACATTTTTGAAAAAATCTTAGGGTTGAGGGTTCATCAAATTGGCAGTTTTTGAGAAAAAGAGTTAGTTTTAATTTAAATACAGTAAAAGATATTAATATCTTCGTAATTTCATAACTTTCGTGTTTTACGGAAAATAATTTATGAAAAATGTTTTCTGTATTTTTTTTATATTTATTTCATAGAAATCAGCTTGATTAAAGGAAAATGACTTACAGGTCAGTGAGAAAAAAAAATTTCTGTAAAAGGACATACCTTTTTAAAAAACATAAATCATTTTCTAAAAAAGAACTATGAGTAATTTTATTTTTATATAAAAATTAACTTAAATTACCTTATTATTATATTAATAATAAATCTTTAATTTTAATTTTTAAAATATTAAAATAATAATATCATTTTCAATATTATTAATCATACATATTTAATTATTTATATTTAACAATATAATAAATTATTAATATAATTAATATAATTTATCATTTTAATAAATTATTTAATATTATAATTTTATTTTAATAATAAATTCTAAAAACAAAAATTTTAAATTTTAATTAATAGTTGAAAAATATTTATATTAATATATTAATAATAAATATATATACTACAATGACAGATGCATTAATAATAAATGTTTTATGGTGTAAAGGTTAAAATATGTCACAAGTCCATGTACTATTTAAAAATTTAGAATTCAGTCCTTGTAATTTTATTTTCAGGAATTTAGTCCCTCTACTTTCATCTTTTAAAATTAGGTCTAATTGTTAATACTGTTAAATTTTTTTGTCAATTTTATTGATGTGACATTTTTAAATAAAAAAACTCACTTGATAGTCATATAATTAAAAAATGATGTTGTAGTGAACCTAAATTTAATAAAATATTTTTAATGGCGTTAATAGTTGGACCTAAATTTTGAAATCTAAAAAATAGGACTAAATTCCCAAAAATAGAAGTATAGGGACTAAATTTTAAATTTACAAAGAATACAAGGACTTATGACATTTTTTAACCTAGTATAAAATATGAATATTTTAATTATATAAATATGTGTCAATAAGTACTCTCATATGTATAATATATATAATTTAAATTAAGTTTTAATTAGACATTATTTATTATCAAGTTTATATATGATATTGATTATTACAAAATATTATCTTATTATAAAATAAGTTTCGATTGTCAAAAGGAAATTGTATTATAATATTTTGTAACAAATATATTTACGTCATGTTCGTTTCACAAAGAACAATTTTTAGAAATTGATTTTAGGAAAATTTACCAAACAACAAAAAATATTTTACACAGAATCATCCAAATAAAAAAAAAAATCAGCTTTTCCATAAAATCAATTCATTTTCTAGAAATCATTTTTCGAAAGTTGTTTCCAGTGAAACAAATGCAGCCTAACTTGAAATATCAAACACAATCAGGGATTTTTACTTTCGGATAAATATCAAAACTATATATGAACTTTGATCTAATGTACACCGTCATACATCAACTTTGTTTTTGTACGGTTTTATATATGAAATTTTAATTCGATTCAATTTTTACAAATCACTAACAACATTATCAAATTAACACCATTTTACGTGATATATTACATATACAAACAATTATATAAATTCAACATGAAAATAAATGTATGTATTCATTTCTTTAAATGTGTACAATTGAATCAAAATCAAACTTTATGTATACATATGAACCGTAATTTAAATTTCATGCGTATACGTTAGAACAATTTTTTTTAAAAACTCTCGGTATTCAATAATCTCATTATTTTTATTAGATTTCAATTAAACTCGAAATTAAATCAAGTTGAATTTAACAAACAAGAGAATAGAATTCTCTTACTGATATTTTTCATCCACAAAATTAATTACAAGACATTTCGATTGCTTTATGCAATTAGTCATCAAATATTGTTAATTTATAGTGCAAAAAGGGACACTTTATTATTACTTATTCTGCTACAAAAAAGGAGGATTGCCTTACAACTGAAGGCATTCCTATTGATTTTGCCTTATTATATTCTCAATAGTAGTTTAGGGTTTTAACTCATCTCCCATGCACCACTGCTCATATGTATATATATATATATAGTACATTAATAGTAAGACCAAAATCCTCAAAAAACTTTATCTAGAGGAAGGTGGGGTTTCCCCAAGGAGAAAAGATGAGAAAAAAGCCAGTGAACTGCTTGGTTTGAAGCAAGGCACTGCATGCCCAGCTCCTCTGAATGTTGCAAATGTTAGTCCTTTGTATTCTTGGAACCACCCACTCACCTGTCCACAAAAACAAATGAAAAAAAAAATACTTAAGATGGTAAAGACAAGCTTGTGCTATCCATGGTGCACAACCAGTATATATAGAGAGATATACTTTGTATATATATGTAGAGAAAGATGGATTATTAAATGAAAATCAATAATATGATGATAAACAACACCAACTTTAGAGAATCAATAATCCGATGATAATAATCTCAAAAAATAATATTAAAGTAGAGGTTTTTTTTTTTTAGTGTTAGTCCACTAAAACCATCACATGGTAGGGTTTAGTTAATTAAATTTTTTTTATAACAAGGTGGGCATTATTTCATGATGTCACAAATAGAGCCACCATGACAGAATATGATTAAATTAATAGTTAAAACTTAAGCCAGATGTTTCCATTTTCACTATAATTGTCATCATCAATACCTGTTTTTCATGGTACCATGGTCTCCATGTCTTAGTTATGGGCAACCCCAATGCACTTATGCTGTATCTGGTGGACAAAACAGGAACTCTTCCATCTGTGTCTCCACTAAACCATGCACAAACCAATCACCATCAGATGTGTATACATCCAGAGAGAGAGAATATGAATGTTTAGGGGACTGTTTTGAAACATGAAAGTTACCTATAGACCCAAATTCTAACTCCAGCAGCAATAAGTTTTTTGTATATGGGAAGCACTGATGATTTTGAATCTGTCCAATTATTATATATAGTCATGCTGCATATGGCAAAAGGGAACAACACTTAAATTTAGCATTTGAAAACAAGAGTTAATATATACGTTGGTATTCGAAACTTGGCGATATGTATTTACTTGGTAACTAAACTTTTTTTATAGACTTAAGTGATATCTAAACTTGGAAACTGTGAGTTAACATGGTACCTTTTTTTTATATACTCGACTAACACCATTAAAATATGTGGACAACCAATAGCATAATAACACGTAACAGTCTCACATTTTGATATGTGACAAAAAAAAATTAACAATGTCCATGTCAGCATATTTTAACAATGTTATTTAGATACCAAGTTGGCTTATAGTTTCTATGTTTACGTACTAATTAGGTCCAAAAAAAAATTAGATACCAAACAGTTATAATTTGTCTAGTTCAAGTTCCTCTATATATATTAACCCTAAAAACAACAATAGTTATAGGGGTAAAAAGATCATGGAGGCTCTTGTACTGGGAGTCAAATTACATTTTACTCCCATTTACTCAAAAGATGGGCAAATTAATCGTTGTAGGTTAGATCAAAGAGCAAATTGGTCTTTTCTTTTAAAAAATTCATCAATTTTAACTATTAAAAATTGGTATGGCTAACGAAATAACCACATGCCACATGTACCTTATACTGACGTATAATGACCAAATTGCTATTTAATCTAATGTATGGGAATTAATTTACCCATTTTTTAAATAGAAGAAGTAAAATGCAATCACTCATAATATAAGGACCTCTACGATATTTTTACCTAGTTATAAGCTTATAATTAATCGTTGCAAAGATACGTGTAAAAGCATTATTACTTGCAGATGCTCCAGTTCTTGAGGTGGTGACCATCACTAACATGAAGAGCTTTTTGAACGTCGAGTCTATTGTAGAAAGCTTTTGCGTAATCATCAAGGCAAGGATCAAAGCCACCCATAATCCTTGGTATCTGGTAACCATGGAATCACTATGTCAAAAACTTTGTTTTAAATAAGGTGATATGTTGTATTATAGAAAATGGAGCATGTGATATATATATATCACTCACCATATTGGATGTTCGTTTCATCATGACTTGCAGCATCGATCGGTCATCGGAAGCTGCGGTGTCTCTGATACATACCGGAGTGTATAAGCTGTAAATATCGATCTCGTGATATTGTTTGAGTACTTCATCCACACCTTGACTACAAATTTCACTGCTCCATGTATCATTGCTCTTAAAATCACAGCTCTCAATGATGATTTTGTAAGTTTCATCAGATACTATAGCATGACTCCAAGCATAATCCACCATGCCTCTCCAGTCTTCAGCATCATTTGTTTCTGGATTACCTAACTGTTACACATGTAGGAAATTTTCAGCTCCTTGAGTAACCAGCCAAGCAAGCAAGCCATAGTCTAGTGTGAAAAATAAGACCAGATTGAGTAGTACCATACCAAAATACCCTTAAGCTCAATATAAAGTGAAGGATCCTTGTTGTTGTCATAAATGAGATCAGCCAGCTCTGGCACATATTTGCCTGTGAAAAACAAGAGTTCAATGATTCTCAAACATATAGTGTCTATGGATTGATCACGAGTCGAAATGAACCGAAATCTCCTGTCTCGGATGAGTGTTTTAATCCATGCCCCTTGAATAACATAACCCCAATTTTTTAATTAGAAATAAAAATTAAATATACTATAATTTTTTAATTTATACAAATTAAAAATAAAAATAGTTGAAGATTGCCTCAACAAATTTAGTATATCAAATTTTGAAAAAATTGATTTTTCCAATTAAATTTGAAATATTAACCAAAAAATTATTTTTTTATTTTTTTTATATGTCTTACAATTTTTTTATATATAAATTACATAATAAATATAATAATTATTGTATGATTAAAAAGTTAGATTTAAATATACATGTTCAAAGATTGAACTATCCATCCAAAATTTTGAAAGGGTTTGAGCAAATTTAGGTGAATTTGAGCAAGTTTTGAGGTTTTTATCCCGTGTGAAGCCGGGCTTGTACAATTAAATACCTCATTGACATTATGCATAGACTCGACTTGAATCTGACTTGACTCAATTCATGAACATCTCTAGATTTAAAGCAAATCTCATATGAAACATCATCTTTTTTAAAAAAAAAAATTATTTTTCAAATTCAATATTTTTTTTTTTGCCATTAATATATACTTTGTTTTTTTATTGATGAAAAAATATTGAATTTGAAAAACAATTTTTTTTTTATAAAAAAAAGTTTATAGGTTGAGATTTTCTTTAAATCTAAAAATGTTTATGACTCGAGCTGAGTCAGATTTAGGTTAGACCTATGGACGTATATAGTTGTTCAAGCCCAGCCCGACTCAAAATAAAAACCTCAAATTTTGCAAAAATACACCTATATTTGTAAATATTAAACCAAGCTCATTTAGGTGTGTCAATTTTTTATTTTTAAATATAATTTACTACTATTATATTTTTTTCTATTAAACTTCTAAACATAAATAATTTAATATATATATTTTTATATTTACATTATAATATAATGTTTTTTATGATATAAATAATATAATGGACTTCGAATTTGAACCGATAGACCAATTCTTGACATTATGTTATTGAAGGGGCATGGATGGGGGCACTCGTCCAGGGCAAGGGATTTCGGTTCAGTCGGAATATGATTTGAGAATCACTCTATTGAGTTAAAAAGTAATGTTTTCAGAGTAATACCCGCATAGCTTTCCCCAGCTATGTAAAAGGATCGTGTTCTATACGACGGAAACATCACGAACCACTTATGCAGGAAAGTGTAAGCATCGTTTGCTGGTGTAAGTAAATCCATGGCAGAAACAAGCATAATTCAGTCATACAAGAATTATCTTTCTGGTAATCTGAATAATGATCAAAAGCTGCTATTATATGATTTATATACATAGAAGCTACACATACTTTTTCATGCATGTATATAGATTGTGAGGAACAAAAGATAATAACAATAATTTGCAGGCAAGAGAGTTTTGTTTTTGGTGTTAAACTCACCGGTGAACTCATCTCCTATATTTTTGTAATCAGTAGAAGTATTTGAGTATGAAAAACCAACACCAATGGGAGATTCTAGGAATAACATATTGGCTTCTGCATCATCATAGACATTAAAAAGAATTCTTAGTATAGGTGAGAGCATTACATAAAGAAGATAAACAAGTGGCTAGAAAACGATAAGTTGTCGACTTTTACACCTTTATTCCATGAGAAGTTATTAAATTTAATTCCACGGCCATCAGCGTCCACTATGAAAGGACCAATCTCTTGAGTAGCACCATATCCCACAGAAGAGCACCCAGGACCTGAAACATATAAACTTGTCAGCTTATTAGAGAGCATAGAATAAAGGAAAAACAATGACCTCCACTAAGCAATAACATGTGACAATGATCATGATATCTTATACCTCATGATATTATATCAATTATTTCAACAAAAAAGTTCATTATATAGCCCCGGTCTGTCTAATAACCAGGCAACACTCTGAAAGTGAAGAAATCTGTGATAGCTTTCTCTTTTTTCTCTCCTTTATAGATGGAGGTAAGATATATATATATATATATACACTCACACATATATAAATATGCATATTATACACTAGACCAAGAGGTGAACAAAACAATTTAATCTATATTAATCTAATTACCTCCATTAAGCCACAGCACCAATGGTTTTTCATCAGGCTGAGACATAGCTTCATAGAACCAATAAAAAAGTGCTCTTCCACTTTTTTCATTCACAGTGACATAGCCAGCATAATGTCTGAAATCAACAGGCGGTTGGCCAGGCAAGTTGGTAACGAGATGATCATCATTATTTCGTAGGGAACGCAATCCCTTCTTGTTATACCACCGCCAATGGCTACCACCAGTGACAGGAAGTACTGATGATGTGGTTGAAACAAAAGCCAGCATAATGAAAACAACCACTTTTAGCCCAAAATCCATGTTTGATTACAGAGAGAGACACAAATCAGATGGATATGATGAGTAGCAAGAAGATGACATATCTATTTATACTGCTTCAGTATAGGAACTATTACAAAAGTACAAAGATAGAGAAGAAACTGTCTTAGGTGGCACCTTGATTTTTTTTATATATGATTGTATGGCAATATCTGACATGGATTTTAGACAGTTTTCTAGAGTGTCCAAAGGACAGTGGGTATCTCTTGTTGGGTTGTTGAATCATGGTAATGTGAAGTACATGGATAATCATGGTAATCTTTATTATTTATCAAATGGAAAAAAAGTTTGATTCTAAAATTAACAAGAGATATACTACTTGATATCCAATCTGTGATTATATTTGTTGATTAAACAAAAAAATCTTGGAAATTTTGGGTAACTAAGTAATGGTCTCAATGTGACTTACAAGTTTTATCCACTCCCATTAAACCCAATAAATTTACTGTTTTACACTCACTTTATCCCAGCAATCCATGCACTTTATCCCCTTTTACTAGTGACTTGCAAATTTTATCCATTCCCATGAAATCAATAAATTGACGGCTAAAAGTGTAATGGAGATATTTATATTCAAAGTTTGTATTTTATTATTTTTAGTAAAAAATTAGACAAATAAATATTTATACATTAGATTAAAAAGTAAAATGATTATGTGGATTATGTGACTTTGCAGTCTCTTGAGCTTGATGGATTCTGTGAAAGTTAGTTGAATAATTTTGTTTGATCTCATTTTGTGGCGTCCAAGGCCTTTCATGGAAAGCTGATGAGATTATTAAAGTTTCCATTACTTGGGTGAGACAATTTTTGTCCACACACAAAGAGGGTTTTAATCGAAGTTGCACCTCCACCTGAGGGGGGTCTTTACTAGATAAATGGGCTCATCTACGTACTGATGGGACAATTAATTTGACTATAGGTTTTGTGGTTGCAGGGGAAGTGTTGCAAAATCACCTAGGGGAACGGATTTTGGGCTTTAATCAATTTTTGGATGTGTGCTTTGCTTTCAAAGCCGAATTATGGGGCATTCTAGATGGTTTGTCCATTCTACAAGAACGGGGTGAATAGAATTTTGATCTAAATCGTGACTAGGCGTATTCAGAGACTACTTCAAGACAGAGATTATTGGGTGCTACGACACATCTCTAGAGAAGCTAATCATGCTGTTGATTGAATTTCTAAGATGGCTCCGACTGATTTGGAAGGGGTACAAAATTTGACAACAGCTCCTTTGGAGTTAATTGAGATTCTTGATAGTGATAAGTCTAGCGGTGCTTTCGACATTGTCAACATAGCTTAACTCTCTATGGTATTTGTATTTTTCACCAAAAAAAGAGCAAATTGATCATTTTGTTAAAAATTTTATCCATTTTTACTATTAAAAATGGGTCCATGTACGCCATGCCATGTGTAATTGTCTGGTTATTCCATCAGTCACGCCAGTTTTTAGCATTAAAAATGGATGAAAATTGTAACAAAAAGAACTAGTTTGTTGTTTGATTTAACATACAAATATTAATTTACTCATTTTTTTAGTAGAGATGGCAAAATTCAATCTAACTCCTAGTATAAAGACCTTCTTGAAACTTTTACCTAAATTGACTGTTCATTTTTGTTAAAAATATTCATATCTGATACATATTTAGACATGAATATAAAAATATCATCCTCGAAATATATAAAAAGAAATTCCATAGAAATACATATAAATAAGTGCAATAAAGATAAAGAAGGAAGGATATTAAAAGGGAAAAAAAGCACCTGAAAAGGTAAGAAGCTTTTATTGTGATTATGTGGAAATTATCTTCCCTTTTATATTTTTTCTTTGAAGAATCCCTCTTAATTAAGAAAAATTAACAAAAAAGATTAGACACATTTAAGCTTACACCATGGTTAACTTCCATTTTTGTGTTTTTGATCCTTTATCCAAATCCTTCAAATATTAAATGGTGTGATGGAACAAGCACATTTAAATGGTAATTCAAACAGGGACAAAGCCAGAACAATTTTTTAGGGGGGCGGATGAAATTTTAATTTTTTATAGTTTATATATTTATAATTTGTAAATGATTAAATCAAATTTTTTATAATTTTAGGGAGGGCCAAAGTGCAATTTTACCTTTATTAATTTAAATTTTTTAAAAAATTTTAAGAGCTTAAATAGTAATTTTACATTTTAGGGGGCTGGGGCCTTCCCCTTAATTCAAATAAGTCCATATTCATTCAGTCAAAAGGATCAAAGGTTATTAAGAACTAGACAGACAGTCCATGGAGATATGATGGAACAAGTCCTTGCTATTCAATTTTCTACACTCTTGTACCAATGTCTAAAATAATGTTCAAAATAATGGGAATTCAACTGTGTAACTTTTAACTTTGAAGTTTGAACATAAATCTTTGACTGGGAAAGCACATCAAGAATTTTACCCATTCTACCATGGACTAAATACTCATATTAAAATTCAATCTTTTAGAGGTTGCTTACGTAAAAATCAAACCTTTCCAAATAGTTAAATAAAGGTTTAGCCTTTGCAAATATGCTCAAATAAGGGATTTTCAGGTACTTCAATTTAATTTGTAGAAAAAATTAAATAAATACTGACATATTTAAAATAAAACATATGACACTTGAATCAAATATTGCCCAGAAAGAAAAGAAAACAATCATAACATAATTTGAAATATAATATACGACGTATGAGAAGCCTTATTTGAACACTTTTGAAACCATTTTAAGATTTAGCCTTCATTTAAGTACATTTGTAAAGGTTAGCTTTTAACCTAAAAAATATTACCTGACTAAAATTATACGTACTCGTACTCGGTGTTCCATTTTTCTTTCACTTCAATGATGGTGATGTGGGCACAACGCCTTATCAGATGGAATGGCTGACCATGAAAGCTGAGATCAAACATGTTCAACGTATCCAAACCAAGGGACAATTGTTAACAAAGGGGATACATACTTGCATAGATTCTTAATATATATGTATGCATGGATATAGTGCTGAAATAGTTAGCATCTTTGACAAACATACAATCAAGTCTAATTGCAGTGCTGTAAAAAGGTAGGACGAGTTATGGCATTGGCTTGTATCAATTATTTACCAATCTGATGACCTAAAATTGCACTGCAAGTACTAACAGTAACAACTACCAAATATGAGGACATTGAATGCTATGGTAGTACTATTATCAACCCTATTCTAAGTTAGCATCACTGTCCTAAGAAAAAGATGGGAGAGGTTAAATCATTTGAGGGTCAGAGAGACTATTGCAGAGTCCACAATGGTCCACATCTATGATTATACAAAGACTACAATAGAACATGGCAGTATCTTCATGAGAAATGACTACCTTATTGCCAATGAATTATCTTATCAAGAAGTATAGCCAATATGTCTGAAAAGACATGGTGGTATGCATATTCGAAACTAGTGGTTCTTCTGAAATATAGAAAGAGAAACCAACTGTTTTTAAGCATCTTCATCATCACAAAGTTGAAAAATGAAGTTTTTTGTGGCGAACCTTGTGCGTTATGACTCTTGAATATGATGAACCCCAGGTGGTGAAGGAACCATCAATTAGGCTGTTGAACAAATGACCTGGATTCCAACTTTATAATTCATTGAATAATGAGATGGCAAAACATATCATAGGTGTTTTGTGCAGGGGCGAAGCCAGAACAAATTTTTAGGGGGCCTAATGAAAATTTAATTTTTTATGGTCTATATCTTTATAATTTTTAAAGGATTAAATCGAATTTCTATAATTTTAGGGGGAGCCAAAGTACAATTTTACCTTTACTAATTTAAAATTTTAAAAAAATTTCAAGGGCTTAAATATAAATTTTTCATTTTAGGGGGGGGCCAAGGCCACTACCAGCCCCCCTTGTATCCGCCTCTGATTCTGTGTGAATTTGTTCATGTCTTTTTTTTTAAGGTTAATTCATATTGGAGTTTAAACTCTCTTTTTTATCAAAGTTTGTAGGGCGAAGCTAAAAAATTTCTTTAAAGAGGTTAAAAATGAATAATAATTTTTTAGGGGTTAAAGTATAATTTTATCATTATACTAACTTATGATTTGACAAAATTTAAAAGGCCTTTATAGCAAATTTACCACTTTGGTGGAGGGGGGGCAAGGCGTGTCTCCCGTCTTTGCCTCTGTAAGGTAGGTCCAGAACTTGGCAATTATTCTCACATTTCTGCAATCCAAGTTAGACCCTAAACTTAGCAATTATTCCTATATTAGGACTTGAACTTTTTTTTGTCTAAATTAATCCTTGAAAACCCTAAAGTTGAGGCATCAATGTAGGAAAAATTGCCAAGTTCAATGAGTAACTTGGACCAAAAAAAAAGTTTAAGTCCCAATGTGAGAACAATTGTCAAGTTTAGGACTTAACTTAGACCAAAATAAAAGTTCAAACTCCAATATGAAAAAAATTGTCAAATTCAAACGTCAAATAATGATTTATCTTTTATTTATTTATTTTCTGTTTGATATGCATTCAATCCCAACTGATATATAACATCATCACATGCATCAAAGATAGTCCTAAACAAAGTTTCCATAAATAGTTTAAGCACTCCTTCTAAAAGCATTAGTGAAACATAAACAAATAATAGCTAGATGTGATGCTGATCCATCCCATTGTAATATGACAAATGCTCCCTTTAGCTAGATAATAAATATGAGATAAAATAACATTAAATCTTTTTGCTTCACTTATTGTAGTAGTGACATTCATCACACAAGTGCTCATCCTGTTTTTGCACCAAGAGATGGCACCTAAAAAGCAAAACTGGCTAGTCTACTTTTGACTCGATACTGCAAGTCCTCAACCTAATTTATATTGGCCAAATGGATGTTCACCTAATCCCTTGCTAAACACTTTTTTTCATTCATATTGGCATCAATCCACTTCCAGTAATCATGAATATATATAATGTTAAAAAAAGAAAAGGGCAGATCTTTGCTTAAATTCATTATAGAAAGCATTATTGTTTTAACTAATATATGAGTGTGCATCACTATCATCATATATTCTCAATCAACATTGTTATCAGCTAAGGTAAATTTGCCTGCAACCTTGAGAAAGATTGCAGAAGGTTGTTTGTTCTAAGAGAAACCAAGTTTAAAGTGGTTCTACTCTATGTTACTTACACATACACAGAAATGGATATGGGATATGATCTTCCAAGAACGCTCCAAATCCATGCCAAACATGTACTTATATCTGATACTTACATCCAAGTCCGTAATATATATCATTTAAAAGACATATTGCTGCCAGAAAGAGGCAAGATTAAAAGTGCTTTAGTACATTGATTGGTAAAATCAATTCAAATACACTTTGAACAGTTTGGTACAATTGTATAACCCCTCTCGATGCCTACATGATTAAGCTGTGCCAAGAAAACCTCTCAACAAATTAACATATAAAAGATACCTATACCCTTTTCTTGGTTTTCTATAATATGAAGCCTATAAAGAGGTAATTTCTAGTACTCATTTGCCAAGCACAGTAGTGTTATTCCTTCTTCACATGATACAAACAATGTAATAGTTCTTCTCACTACAAGACAAAAGATTTGTGATTCTATTTCTTAGAAAAAAAGTGCTTAAGCCATTCATACCCAGTATCTTTTGACCTATGTTATAGAGTTTTACACATACAAGAGCCTATGAAAAAATGGTGGGTGATATTGGTAATCAATTGTTGTCTGACTATTCTGAAGCCTGAGAAGACACAAATGGCATGTGGAACATATTATGTATAAAATTTCCAATGGACCAAAAACCTGATTCTGATAAGCCTCATCTTTGAGAAAAATCTATCTGTCACATTACATCTTAATAACAGGCATTGTGTAAAATGATAATATATTTATTCTTTTGCCACAATTGTTTGACCACAAAAATTGATTGCAAAATGCACAATTTTTATTTGTTTGTTCTCATTTTAGTGGGGGCTCAAGCATTATCAATTTTCATGATGACCTAAGAACTTATGCATTGACAACCAGATGATAAGAGTACACTATCTTGAAAAGGTTTCTGGATGAACTTATCTCATAACTGTGTATATAAATTAAAGGGAGTCTGAACTACTTTCTGAATGTTGACTATTTGAAATGCTTCTCATCAAGGTAGCAGCATAATCATTGATTATATTAAATCAAGCAGACTAATACTAATAATGCTTTAAAAAATCAAAATATGGCTGAATTTCCCTAGAGAAACCCTTTTTGGCTAGCACAAGCAAGCCCCCAAATTTTGACCTACTTTCACTTTGATCATCACTGAATTTAATTATAAAATGCTGCCAAGGAACCAATTGGGCCAATACCTATCTATGATCCTCAAATATTATTTCCATTTTTATTCCTCTTTTGTGCTTTTGTAGGTTTCTACTTTCTCCTGCCACTAACAAAAGTGAAAAGAGCATTTGCAGCACTTATTTGACCTACCTAACATGGGGAATGGATTGTGGATAAACCAAAAGTTTCACATGATTAATTCTTACAAGCTAGTTTTTGGCTATTTTCCTTGAGCATTTAGCCAAGCATGTGAAAAAGCATTATTATGAAATTACAGCCTAATAGGACCATAGTATCTATCCTTTCCATTTGGATGTATTGGATCTCAAAGAGATGTAAATGATGTAGTTAGGGACGGAAACGGAGAGGGCAGGGTGAATATTGTTAAATCCATCATTGTTCCACAATTGGTACAATTTGTTCCACCACCCAGCATGCTCCACTATGGATATATAATCTTGAAAATCATTACCACCTCCATCTATGTTGGATACATCCATCCCCATCCCACTCCGCTGCACTTCAATTTAAATTTGTTATTTATTTTTAATATTTTCAATCTTTTTAAAGATAAATAAATATTTAAATATAATTTTTCAAAAAAAAATATTTAAACATAAAATATATGGATTTTTTTCAATTACCATTTTAATATTTTTATATATACAAAGATAAAATAGTAATTTCATATAGTGGAGCGGGTCGAGGTGAGGCAAACAATTACTACAACCGCTCCATACAAAGTGGATCAATTCAGAATCCATCGAACGGTTCGGATTTTGCCATCCCTAAATCCAATTAGATATGAACATTCAAAATTGTCTTTGTTTCTTGTTAGATTCGACAACAAATAAATTGTGTATACAATTGCTCAATGAAACTATGGTAAAAGTACCATTGAGGCCTATGTATTAGAATTCAAATTGTATTTGCCCGTCTATTAAAAATGGTAAATTAGTCCTTATACGTAAGATCAAAGAGTAAATTGGTTCTTTCTATTAAAAAATTAATCTATTTATACTGTTAAAAACTGGTGTGGCTGACAAAATAATCAGACAGTGTACATAAGCTAATTTGCCCATTTTTTTAAGTAGAGAGAGTAAAATGCAACCCAACTCATTTCATATGAATGTAGTAGCACGATTCTTTAGTCTTTATTTTTTGAGAGAATGCCTAGAATTACCTATAGTCTCTCCCCAACCCTTAAATAAGAGGATAATGCGCTTCAACGCACTCGAACTGACGTCCTCTTACACTGACAACAATACCGATACTAACTGAACTAATCAACTAAACATCAATCAAATCATTTAGCTATTATCACATTTCGGATTTACGTGGAAACCACCTTCCCTAGGAAACAGAATCTTTTCCAAACTGTATCATGTAAGGCTACTAGGAGATAACTAACAATAGCACCATCCTCTCTCATCTATATTTAGATACCCTAGCTTGGATACCTAATTTAATACACTAAGCAAAATCACCTGCAATTATGAAATGAGATGAGACTCTCCTATGTATGTATGTAGTGCCCTGTAGAGTGTAGTTGGATGCATGTATTTTCAAGGTCAAGAACTCAAAGCAAGCTTTGTTCTATCAAGTTGTAAGGAGTGAGGACCATGAGGGCTAAATAATACAAATCCAAATCTCCAAAATAAAGCCCCCCCTAAGAAGAAGGAAACACACCCTACTGTCCCCTCCACTCTCCCTTTAGGGTCTACAAACAATAATCAACTGAGAAAAGCAAAATTCATTTTTCATTTGAATGGTGCAGTGAGGTTGATGCATCCACTAATTCCAGTTTGTATAGGATTTTCAATAATTCATGTACATAAGTAAAATAATAGCAAAAGCTTTCAACCTAGCCCCCACCAGCCGGCCTATTACAATTCACCATGCTTTTGTAGCAGAAAGCTTACCTCATAATCTCAATTTATGCTGTATTTATGAGATATGAGCTTCAGATACATATCTATTTTAGACGAGTATTGATATAATTCACATATAAATTCGAGTAAAGTATGTAATTAAACATTAAAAAGTTTGTAACGATTAAAGTTAGAGTTTTTAAAATTCAAAACAATGCCAACAAAATACCAAGGTTCAAGCCCTGAGTAACTCATCTCATCCTCAAAAAATTGCAATATGTGCTTGTTTTGATGAAAGAAATATAATGAATTCAAAATAATAAGACTAATTGTAGTGGAATTTACTATGAGGGATCAAGGAAAGGATCAATTACCCAATACTCTGTTGAAGTCCAAGTTGAACTGAGTCAAGTTAATAGAATCACTAGACCGAGTCTCCTAGCCCAACTCAGTCACCATAGCCCAATAAACAAGTCATCTTCACAAACCCAAAATGTTATTTCTGGGTTAGTTCCACAAAAAGTTGTCAACTTTTTTGGTTAATTGTACAAAAAGTTCCCACTTTTAAATTGATTTCTAAATGTAAAAAAATTTCAATTAAATTATCAAATTTGAAGTAAAATTTATTTTTAAAACACTTATTATCGGTCTTATCCAAATATGAAATTACTAAACATTTAATTGGAATGTTTTAAAATTTAGGACCAAATTAAAATTTTAATCATGGTTTGAGTATTTTATGGAATTAACCCTTATCTGCAGCAATCATAAAGCGGCGCTGCAAAAATAGGGAAAACGAAGGATTGCTGCAGCAAGAATTCTTTTGAAACCCAAATCCTAATAAACCCAAATCTTTTGATCATTTATTAATTAATATTCTAAGTTAGCTACGCCTTGCAATTTCAGTTATTTCTAAATCAATCTCCCTAAGGTATCTTCTTTCTCCTAATTTCTGCAAAATTAAGGGTATTTTTTGTTGACTAATTGTTCGGTGGATTCGGGAGATTAAAAAGTTGAAATCTTTTTAATGTAAAAATTCTGGGTTTTTATTTTTTATATTTGAGAAGGTTTGGGAAATCAAATGGGAGTGAAGGTAGAGCACTGATGTCACTGTTTTGGATTGTGATACGTCGATTAGCTGAAATTGAAGAAAGAATGGTATATTTCCCTTTTTCTTCTTCTTCTTCTTCTTCTTCTTCTTCTTCTTCTTCTTATTATTTAATTTTAATTTGATAATCAGGGATAATTTAATCATTTACTCTCTCTTTTGTTTTTTAAGAATTTGAATTTTTAATTTATAGCTCAAAAAGTTAATTCAAAGTTAGTTATGTCAATATGTAAGATTTTGTGTATTAGATTTTACATTTAGATATTTTTTGAAGCAATGAAAATGTTTATATGTATTGAAGTATTATGCATGAGGGACATGATAGATTACCTTGAAATGGAATCTTGCTTGAAGGCATTGAATTAGTAGTTTATATGATGGAAGTGATATATGGTTCTAAATTGTTTTAATGATAAGAATTTTGAAGTTGCAATTAATAGCTCTGAAGTTATTTCAAACTTGGCTACGCCAATATGTAAAGTTTTTGTGTTAGATTTTACATTTAGATATTGTTGAAGCAATGGAATATTTACCAATTGTCTGTATTTTACTTATATTCAAGTGTGATGCATGAGAGAGGCGATTTCTTGGTGCGGATTTCCTAGCTTCTATAGGTTATAATGTTGATATTGAGGTTACTAAGTTTAATGATCCACTTGTTGATTTCTTAGGTGTGATGCATCATCCTAGAGCGTGTGTTAAAGCGAGTTTTTCACGCTCATATGTACCAAAAAAGTATGATGCATTAGAGATATAGTAGATTCCCTTGAAATGGAATCTTTGCTTGAAGGCATTGAAGTAGTAGTTTATGTGATGGAAGTGATTTATGTTTTCAAATTGTTTCAGTGTTAAGAATTTGAAGTCGTAACTTATAGCTCAGAAGTAGTAAAAGTAGCATGGAAGGCCCCGTACTATGAGTCAGATTGCATTATACCCCTTAAACTCAAAAAATGGGCAAATTAGTCCATGTATGTTAAATCAAAGAACAAGCTGGTCTTTTCTGTTAAAATTTTCATCCATTTGTACTATTAAAAATTGGTGCGGCAGGCGGAATAATCAAACAGGGACATGTGGATAAAATTTTTAATAGAATGACTAGTTTGCTCTTTGATCTAACGTAAATAAACTAATTTGTTCCTTTTTGTAGTAGAGAGGACAAAATGCAATTTGACTTCTAGTACAGGGGCCTCTATGGTGCTTTTACCCTCAGAAGTTAATTCTAAGATATCTATGCCAATATGTAAGGTTTCATGTATTAGATTATACATTTTGATATTGTTGAAGCAAATGAAATCTTTAATCTTGATAAAGAGAAATTTTAGTTTTAGTTATTCTTGTTTTGAATTGTCAATTTTCGGTTTGCATTGAAATACTATGCATGAGAGACATGATTACCTTGAACTTATATCTTTGCTTGAAGGCATTGATGTACTTATGTTTTCAAATTGTTTCACTTATAGGCAACCTCAAAGAAAGTGATTACAAGGGAAGAGTGGGAAAAGAGATTGAATGATGTTAAAATCAGGAAAGAAGACATGAATAAATTGGTGATGAATTTTCTTGTCACGGAGGGTTATGTTGAAGCTGCTGAAAAATTCCGGATGGAATCTGGAACCGAACGTATCCTATGAAGAAAACAAATGTTTTACTCTTGTTCTTTATATATTTACTGTCCTTAAAAGTATATGTTTTATTTTTCCTTATTATTGAACAGCAGATATTGATCTTGCAACAATCTCGGATCGCATGGCTGTTAAAAAGGCTGTACAATGTGGAAATGTTGAGGATGCTATTGAGAAAGTTAACGATTTAAATCCCGAGGTACGATCCTTGTTTACAATGATGTAAAGCTATGCATTTACGTTCTGAAATGAACACGGATCTGTTTTATATCATTCATTCTTCGTTACTATAATTCTTTCCTTCCACTAGTCTCTATGAAAATCTGAACTTCTCTTATTAATGTAATGGAAGAAGTAATAGTGCGTAAAGGCAAAGGGAGTTTGTACTAATAAGAAAGAATTTTGTTAGGTTAAAATGTCATAAGTTCCTATACTCTTTGAAAATTTGGAATTTAGTCTCTGTACTTTTATTTCCAGGAATTTAGTCCCTCTACTTTTCAATTTTCAAAATTTAGGTCAAACTATTAACACTGTTAAAATTTTTTGTTAAATTCAGGTTAATTACAACATTATCCTGTTAATTACATGGCTATCAAATGAGTTTTTAATTTAATTTCAAAATGTCACACAAATAAATTTAACCAAAAAAAAAAAAAATTAACCATGTTAACAGCTGGACCTAAATTTTGAAATTTGAAAAGTAGAGGGACTAAATTCCTGAAATAAAAGTTAGAGAATTTTTTAAAAAGTACAGGGACTTATGCCATATTTTCACCATTATCTTATTAATGCAATGATGCTCAATGGGAAAGAGAGTTTGTACTAATAAGCATTAGTTAGAGAATTTTACACCTCTGATTTCTTGTTTTTAGTCATAGCTAGATAAACTATTATGAAATCCATTATTAGGATCTTGTTGTACTTCTAAATACAGTTGTTTTTCTTGTCTTTCGTCGGCAATAGTATTGAGAGCAATTAGGTGTTAAAAGGAGGCACTCATATGTTTAACTATTTCGATTTGAAATTAGTAATCCCGTCTTCGGTGTTAGTTAGGAAACTTTGGAAAGTCTGTCATAAGGGTAGCAGATTCGTTTCAGATATGAATATTCTTTCGAAACTATCTTCACTTCTGGAGATTCATTTCTTTGCAGATATTGGATACAAACCCGCAACTCTTTTTCCATCTCCAACAACAGAGATTGATAGAATTGATTCGAAATGGAAAAATAGAAGAAGCCTTGGAGTTTGCTCAGGAAGAACTTGCACCGAGGGGAGAAGAGAACGTAACTATCCTTCATTAATGCAATGATTTCTTATGCATATTTGAATCTAAGATGACATTTTTTTTCTGCAGCAAACCTTTCTAGAAGAATTAGAGAGGACCGTTTCGCTCCTGGCGTTTGAAGATGTTTCAAACTGCCCACTTGGAGAGCTTTTGGACATATCACAACGCCTTAAGACAGCAAGCGAGGTGAATGCAGCCATTCTTACTAGCCAGTCTCATGAAAAAGGTCTGTGTGTTGTCTTTTATTTTCATTATTTATCTACTTTTGGGGAGCCAACGATTGATTGCAAGTAATTAAAGACGTTGTGACCTTAATACCTTGGTCTCCCAACATTGTTTTAGCAAGTTAACTTTTTTTACCTTGGCTACTGTGTATTTCCCTCGTTGTAAGTAGCAATATTCATGCAGCTATGTCTATTTGTCCTTCAACTGGTACTGCCATCATTAAGTTAGAATACAGTGCCTAGTATGTACATAGTAGACACGAAAAGGTCATAGAAGCCTTAATATCGATGATCAGATGTACTTTGGTTACTGAATTTATTTTATTTTGAGGGTAAATATCAAAATTATGCATCGGTTTTGGTTGTCTGTATAACTTTTTGAGGTAAAAGTACCATGGAGGCCCTTATCCTAGGAGTCGGATTGCATTTTGCCCCCTCTACTCAAAAAATGGGCAAATTAGTCCCTGTATGTTAGATAAAAAAGCAAACCGGTCATTCTGTTAAAAATTTTGTCCATTTTTACTGTTAAAAACTAGTCATTGTACATCAGCATGAGTTATACGTAGCACGCCACATGTAACTGTCTGGTTGTTTCGTCAGCCATGTCAGTTTTTAACTGTACAAATGGATGAAATTTTTAATAGGAAGGACCAATTTGCTCTTTGATCTAGTGTACAGGGTCTAATTTTCTCATTTTTTAAGTAGAGGGGGAAAATGCAATTTGACTTCTAGTACAAGGGCCTCCATCGTACTTTTACCAAATGCCTTTTTAGTCATTTAAGTTGAATACCTCTGCATGTCCCAGTTTGATTCAAACTTTGAGATTAAGAAATAATAAAATGTTCTTAACCTGCTCGATCATTTACAGACCCGAAGCTTCCAAGCTTACTAAAGATGCTGATATGGGCTCAGAATCAACTCGATGAGAAAGCTGCTTATCCTCGCATAAACAATTTGTCAAATGCCACGCTCGAAGATCCCACGGTTTGAAAAAAAGGTTCGAAAAACACTATGGATGAATCTATAGTTGCTTTGAAATTGAAACATAGATAGAACTGAATGGAATCAAGTTAGGAATTTGTTGGATGCATGCTATTTTGTTATGATGTATTTGATGTTTTATCTTCATTTTTAGAAGAATTAAGTTGCCTTTTGGTTGCTCTTTTACTTTGTTCCAAGTTGAAGTTGGTGCATTTGTACAATTGATGATCATGCATTTTATCCCTTGAATGGGGAGGGATTCCATTAGACAATTTGAAGCAACCAAAACAAAATTGTTATTGCTATGTTTTTCGCCATGGTATTTGCTCTAATGTATTGGATTTTAACTTGTCACCAAGAAACGGGGTCAACAAATGAGGATAAAAAATGGGTCAAATTGTGGTTTTAATCCCTCTATTGTGCTCAAATTTGAGATTTGGTCGTTGACAGAATTTGATCCACTGTTCTGGTTATAATGTTAAAGCACCACTTTCAATATAAAAGAAATCCATATCATAATAGGTATTTTTAAAGAAAACGAGTTGGATTGTATTTTACTTTCTCTAGTTAAAAAAATAGACAAATTAGTTATTATATCTTAAATTAAAGAGTAAATTAATCATTCTATTAAAAATTTCATGCATTTCATTATTTATTAAAAATTTCATCCATTTTTGTTTGAGTTAGTCTCTCCATATTAGCCTAAGGTACACGTGATATGTCAAGTGTTACAAACCGGTTGCTCTTTCAGCACTTAATAATAAAAATGAATAAAATTTTTAATAGAAAGATCAATTTGTTTATTAATTTTATGTACAATGATTAATTTATTTATTTTTTAAATAGAAGAGATAAAATGCAATCTGACTTAGGTTATAGGAGGGCCGCATATACTTTGCTAGTATTTAAACCAGGAGAGTTGACGATGTTAATTAATTTAAACTAGTTAAATGACGTTATAAAAGTAAACTTGTCTGATTATTTCAACATAAAATATAGATAGAGGGACTAAATTCACAATTTAACCAAAGAAAATGCAACCATTGAAAAAGCAAATCATCTTCTAAATACCTCCCAAAAAACCATAGCTGCAAGCTTTACCCTCTTTTATTTCTACAGAAACAAGATGAACAAAAACAGAACATGGAAAGCAAAACCAAAGAGATTGGTTTTTTTTACAATTTGATCCAAAAAACATAAACCCAAATAACATTCTCACACTCCGGAAATCCCTGCAATCTAGCAAGTTGGACTGAACCTGTTCCAACACCACAATGGCAATAACCATCATCAAAGTTTAGAGCATAACTTGAAGGATCATAATGGAACTTGAACTGCCTTTTCCTTCTTCTCTTCAAAGCTGCTTTCATTTTCCAAAAAAGGTTTCTGCATTGTTTCTTGCCATAACTACTT
Source organism: Gossypium sturtianum (assembly GCA_025698515.1). NCBI lineage: Eukaryota > Viridiplantae > Streptophyta > Magnoliopsida > Malvales > Malvaceae > Gossypium > Gossypium sturtianum. The sequence continues at coordinate 1,940,424 of CM046952.1, read as the reverse complement.
GCCCATTCAAGCTTTTCCATGAAACCCTTAACCACTTTTTGAAAAAAAAAAAAAAAAAACTCGAAGAGCCTTATAGGGGAAGCATAAATGGTATTAAAATGAAAGAACAATAATGAATGAAACTAAGAAAGAAACAAAAAGGGGGAGAAAAGAATGAATGGAAAATGGTGATACGTAGGGATGCTAAAACTCCTTTCCTAAAGAAAAGAGAAAAAGAAGTGAATTAAAAAAGGGATAGTATAGGCAAAGAGACCAGACTATGATGGTAGTATCACTTTTTTTTATGCAAGATCTTTCCAAATCTTCATAAATATATAATGATAAAACAATAAGTTCGCGTATCCTTCGTAAATTTGAAATTTAATCCTAAATTTATATTTTTAGGAATTTAGGTAGTGTTTGTTGCTTTCCCATATTTTGATTCTAATAAAACATTTAATATATATTTAAAAGTATTGATTAAAATCTCGGGAAATTTAAAGACTAAATTTTTAAAAGTAAAAATAGAGAATAAATTTGAAATGTGTAAATTTTTAAACCAAACAAAATGTAAGATTATTTTTAATCCCGCTAGAGATGTACAGAAGTTATGATTAAATAGTGGGCTAATTATATTATACATTCTTAAAGATATTCAAAATGATCCTCGATTGATATGATACTTATTATTAGTAGCATATCAATCAAGTTTTTAATCTAGTTGTTAGCTTGACCAGTAAACTTGAATTTGACGCGGAACATATTTAGAATACGTGGATTAAATTTGAAAAATGTGTGTACCAATCACCCAGATAAATTGGATCACCTGACTTGTTAAAAAAATAGCTCTACTAAATTTTAATGAAACTTTTTTAACACATCAAATTTTAAGCTGTCCATTCGATAGATACATGCATTTTTTAAAATTAATCCATATATTTTTAATATGTTCTATCTAATATTTGAATTAACATTCAACACCCTCGTTGTCGGCTAGACTAAAAGAATGATTTGATTCATAAAATATCGATACTTGAATAACGCAATTGATAAAAAATTAATTAAAAATCTGAATTGCAAACCTCTCTTACAGGGGCGAAGCCAGGACAATTTTTTAGGGGGCGGATGAAATTTTAATTTTTTATAGTTTATATCTTTCTAATTTGTAAAGGATTAAATCGAATTTTTATAATTTTAGGGGGGCCAAAGTGCAATTTTACCTTTATTAATTTAAAATTTTTAAAAAAAATTCAAATGCCTAAATAGCAATTTTACCTTTTAGGGGGAGCCGGGGCCCATGCCAGCCGCCCTGACTTCGCCCCTGCTCTCTTACAATTAACCCTTAAATAAGTTAAAGAAAATAAAAAGCACTCATGGCATTAGGGTTATAGCATAAACAAAGCAGCATGCTATTAGGGTTAAAAAAAATCGAGAAATTGAAAACCGATTTGAATAATGATGTTTCGATGGTTTTTAAACAACACTTATTCGAATCAAATCGAATTGAATATCGTTATTAATTTAATTTATAATTAATTTTATTTTTTGAACATAAAAATAAATATTTTATATTTAAAATAGTAAAAATAATTTAAATTTTCTATATAAAAATATTTCAAAAAATTACAATATGTGAGTTATTTATCTATCTATTATTATATTTAAGTGTTTTACCGAGTTTATCCAAAACTCCTCATTTGTAGTAAGCAATAAATATTATTTTGAAGGTAATTTTATTTTTTATATATAATCTAGAAAAATACTTGCCCATAATAGGATTCGAACTCAAAACATTATAATATTTAATTTTCTTGTTTATTTTTTAATTTTATCATTTCAACTAAAGTTATAATATATCTTTTTTTGTGAAATTTGTTACATACAAATTTTCACCCACATTATGAGTGTGACAAAATCCAGTTATTTATTATTTATTTTAAAATTTAACTTTTTTTAAAAAAAAAGCTTTGAAATTTCTTCGCTATAAAACAAATGTAATTTTATAAAAAAATTAATTCAAAAATTCAAAACCCTAAAAATTATTTTAAAAATAAATAAAATTTAAACTAAATTATAACAAACGCTTCAAAAAATTTTAAAAAAAACATATTCAAGTAAATTAAATTATAATAAACCTTAAAAAAAAGTATATTCAAAGTCATTGTAAACTACGGATTTCTACGGTTCCACCACAACAAACAACAAAACCTACCCAAAAAAACAAAACATTGAATCAAATGTTTGGTCAGAACATAAACAAGAAAAAAACATAGATATGATCCCCCATTCTTGTATGATACGTACTGTCCTTATCTTTATTTCATAGTTTATGCTTACATATTCACAATCCTCATTGTTTAGTCCGCCATGCATTTTTTTTTTTTTTACCTATATCTAACCTATAACCATCACATTGGTTCTCCCCATTTGACATTGAAACAAAGCATCGGAACTCGCTCGACTCGAGCCCGATCACTTTTCCCGTACAAGTCCAATATGGGTTCGATCTCTTCCCAGCGACGATCGGCATCACCATCACCACCACCCGTGTTCAACTCTTCTCGATATCGAGTGATCGCCGCGTTCTGTCCTAAAGAGGCAGGGCCTAGTACTAATGTTTTCAACAGTATACAATGTTACAACCCTTGTAATAATACATGGGAACATGTTAGCATCATTCCCAACCTACGTGAAAACCATTTCTTAAAGGGTTTTGTGATGGTTTCACTCGGAGAATCTGTTTATGTTATCGGTGGGAGGTTATGGAACAAACGAAAACCTCGGGAATCGAATGAGATTCCTGATGTTGATGTAGAAGTGTCAGCATTAGTGCTTCGATACAACGTTCGGTGGAACAAATGGTCGAAATGTGCGTCCTTAGGGACGCCAAGGTATGATTTTGCGTGTTGTGTTTGTAACGATAAAATTTACGTCGCGGGTGGAAAATCCGGTTTGAATAGCACTCGAGGAATGACATCGGCCGAGGTTTATGATCCGGTTACCGGTCGGTGGACCGACTTGCCTAGTATGAGTACGTTGAGGTACAAATGTGTAGGGGTAACATGGCAAGGCCAAATCTACGTAGTGGGTGGTTTCGCCGAAAAAGACGATTCTCTCCCCAACATGCTGACGTTCTCGCCGCAGCGGTGCTCAGCCGAGGTGTTCCACGCCGGAGAGGAGAAATGGGACCTCGAGGCCGGGATGTGGCAACTGGACGTACCGCCGAATCAAATCGTCGACGTAGACGGCAAATTGTTTAGCTCCGGCGATTGCCTTAACCCATGGAAAGGACACATCGAAGCTTACGACGAGAACCTCAACATGTGGACCGAAGTCGACGGGTCACGTTGCAATCGGCCGATCTCGGCCATGGAACGGCTTTACTTGACGATGGCGCCGATCGGGACACAGTTATATTTCTTCGCGGGGTATCGGAAGGCTGAGGAACCGACGAAAACACTATCGGTGGTTCATATATTCGATACGTTGGCCACCGTCGATGCATGGAGGAGCTTAGAGCCAACGGAGGAAGAAGGGGAAAACGAGCTTTGCAGCCATTGTTGCGTGGTTCAGCTCTGATAAAAAGGATAACTGATAAAAAAAAGTTTTATTCGTAAATTGGCCCATGCACTATACTCCGATTCTCAAATTAGTCCTTAAAGTTTTTCTTCTTTTTTTTGTCAAAAGTTGTCTTTACACAATCATTTCGTCACATTTTTATCCTAAACAAAAACGCACGGTAAAATTAAAGATCACTCCCGATAAAAATTAAAGGATTAATATGAAATTTGGATATAGTTTAAAAGTTAATTTATTAATAAAGTAAAAAAAAAAATTACCTTAGTCATGTATAAGTAGCATATTCTATAACAAATAAGCGAAAATGTACCATGTAAAATACTATAATAGGGATAATATTTTCTCCCTTTAAAATGTCTTGTTTGCCATTACATTAATTTATGTAAAAATATTGTATCTTACATTTTCACTATATTTAATGTTTGAGTTAATGTCGGAAATTAATTTAATATTATATTCATCTTAATTTTTAATATTTTAACTTTACCGTCACAGTTAAAACTCTGATATTTTTTATATTTTTTATAAATATATATTTTACACGATTTTTCATTCATATCGTAAGCGTACCATAATTTATTTTTTTAGCAAAAAATGATGTTGCTTTCTAACAAGGTCCATATCAAATGAATAAAAAATTTGAATACGTGTTTGGTTCATTGGTCAAAGGTTTGTACTCCATATTAGAAGTCAGGCTTAAGTATGATATTAACATACTTTATGCTTACCCAAATCCGTTCTAGCCCAAAATATAAGCCTAAAATTTTACCCTAGCCTACCCATATTTGTCATATTTAATAATTTTATATATTTTTCATTTATTAAAAAATTATATATAAACATCTCTAACATTTTTAAATATTTACATTATAGTATTATGTATTACTATAGATTTAGTTTTTATGTGTTATGAATTATATAATACATAAAAATAACATAATATGGTTTATTATAAACATAAAAAAAATCGAGTTTTAAATGTTCGAATCCGAACCCGACCCATATTTTAAACGAATCTAATTTTTTATCTAAAATTATTTTTCAAAGCTAATGCATGAATAAATCTATTGATTTGCTCCAATAATGTATGAGATATAAAGAAATGAATAAGATATTTCCAATGTATCAACCTTTAGCCAAATACCTTAGCTAGAGTGGGAAAGGCCCAAAGGGCAAAGGGTCAAAGATCATGTGCATGAATGAAACGCAATTCAAAATTGCCAAAATAATGAAAATAAACTTAACCTACATGGCCATAGACGTGCAAAAGCTAACATATATTATATAATATATTTTTAAAAAATAAATTACATTAGTAGTCCTTCAACTATTAGTTTTTTATGTCATTTAACTATAAAAAGTTACAAAATAGTTACTCAACTATTAGTAAATGTTATTTTTGGCCCTCTAACTATAAAAAATTTACAAAATGGTCGCCTAACTATTCAATTTTATCTTTTGCGGTTACCAGTTGGCTAATAGTGACAACTTTTAAAATTGGCATAATAGCAACTTTAACCCTCAACGTTTATAAATTATGTTAATGTAGTTTTCGTTGGATCTAGTGTCCCAAGTGTATTATATTCGTTTTGTATACTTTTATTTTCCGAAAAATTTGTTTTAATAAAAATATTCATTAATTACATTAATACCATTTTTATATTGTCTTCAATGTTTTTGCATTCAAAGCAAAATGAAAGCAAATAATGGCTTACTAGTTATCTAACATTTAACTAATACTAAGCGGTATTATATGGTCGGATTGTAATACGGAAAGATAGTCGTATTAGTATACGAATCTAAACATATCCTTATTCTAATCAGAAAGGAGCAAACTGATTGAAAAACTAATATGTCGTTTATCAAGTCCAGATGAGGAAAATGCTTTGTCGTGAGCATTGGATCGAATGACTCCAAGAAGATGGAGACATTAATGTAACTGACTGGACTGACAATACATCAGACATGACCCAAGTATAATAGATCCTAAATCCATTTATGAATTTATTCACTTGTGACGTTCACAGTGTGACATATCTTAATCTTGAGTGAATGATGGACTATATATGTGTAACTCGTATACTTTTATGTAAGTAAAAACTTGAGTTCAAATAGATATAGAATTGAAAGTTGTTGTATTTGATATATGACTTTTGCAGTATGTAGTATTATTCACAATAGTGAAATTCATAACCTAACTAATAGGTAAACAATATCCTTTCATCGACATTACATGATAGATGAAAAATAAACGTGGCCACGAATCATTTGTCTTTGTGATAAATGATTTGATTACTATTTGACAATAATAGACTTTTCATGGAAAAAGATGTAATAGCTACCATGTGTAAAATAAATTATATTAAAAGAACGGATTTATCCCAAAGAGATTAACGATATCCTACGAGGGTAACACATTTATGACAATGTCATTGGATAAGCAGTGATCTGCTATAATTTGATACGTCAAATTAGGTTCTCAACTACACTTAATGAGCTTATTCTCGAGTAATTTGAATGTATTTTCCTTGTTTTTACTTAGTTTTAGCTTTTTGATTTAATAAGTGATTTAGTGTGTTCTACACTATTTTTTAGACTCAAATTGGTCAAATACGCCATAGTTACCCTAACGGTTGATTGAGTGTTGTAGAGAGTCAAGCACTAATTAAGTAGCTTTCATAGTGGTATGTAATTATGAATAGATTAATTACAATACTATAGTAGAATGACTTCGTGATTAAATATGTTTATAGTTAGGAGGAAAAAAGTCGAAACTTAATTATAAATTATTTAAACCCTAATTATATACGTCCAATCGATCCCTGTGTTAGCTTGTTGAAACCAAAAACGAATTGCATGTAGAACCAAATGAACAAAAATAAATGGAAATGATGAAGTTAGAGAAATGAGTCGCATTTACAAATAAATGTGTTTTCTCACTAAGTATAGAAATTACTTGAGAATTATTTTAAGATTTTCAAATTATTAATTAATTGATTAATTATAATTAAATAATTAAAGTTCAAAAAATGAAATTAAATTATTAGTTATTATGAATCTGTTGAATACGGTAAAATTGTCACGGCTTTAACGAAATTAGAATTAAGTTGAGAAAATTATTTAATTGGAAAATTAATTTAGCTAAATTAATTAATTAATTAATAATTGTTTTGGGAAATAGAAAAAAAATATTGAGTTGGATTAAATTATAAAGTGTTGAGTTAAAAGTCAAAGAAGCATGTATAATTGATCTAATACAGGAGAGACTCAAATCCCCTCATATTATATGTGAAGGGCGACAACCCTAGTTTTTTTTTTATCTAGGGCGTGTTGCCCACATCTTCTAGTTAGATTATGAGTGTTTTTCTATTAAATAAATATTAATTATGTTATTCTTATTCAACCAGAATTATCTTATCTCTCATTATAAACAGATGACATTGGTAAAGCTATTAACACACAAGCTTTATATATTGTTATTCCGTCATAAAGTAGTGAGAATGTATTTTCTAGAAATAAATTATATTTTTTGGGAATTGCAATTTCTACAGGTTTCTATTTGAGAGATTTACTTTACAATTGAAAGCAATTGAACCGTTACTTGTTTTATGTTTGATTTGAGAGATTTACATTATGTAATTTAAGTTGGGTTTGGATGGGCGGTGCGTTTATCTGCGGTTAGTGTAAAAACAGCGGTAGCAGTGAGATTAGATACTGTAGCGATACTGTAGCGTGAGACAAAAAGTAAGCTAAACGCACCGCACCGCACTCAATCGCCCATCGAAACCCACCTTTAATCTTCTTCTTTTTTGCAATTTTTTTTTTGGTGATATTGAGGGTTAATTTTAAAATAAAGAGAAAAAAATGAAAAATATTATCTTGGATTTTTAAGTGTTCCCATTTTTGTATTTTTCAATCAGATTTAGCTAATAAATTTGTTTTTTTTAACTTTTTAGGTGGAATGATCACAAAAAAAAGACAAAAAGCAAAAAGGAATTATATAATGCGTAAATGTTGAGGGTTAAAATTTTTAAAATCAATACTAAATTGATATAATGTATGAATGTTGAGGATTAAAATTGTAAAATTTATGAATAGTGAATGACTATTACTATAATTTACCTTGAAAAAAGAAAGGCCCAATCCCAAGTCATTAAGCGGTCAATATTCAACGACATCAAAAAGATACCTAAAAAGAAGAGAAAGTAAAAAAAGAAAAACAGAGGCCAATAAATAAAATAAATAAATAGCACGTAAAAGATCCTTTCACGTGACCCATTTAAGCAAAAAGCTTAATAGCACGAGCCATGCCCATCACCAGCACCTGACACAGCAACCTCAATGCACTGTCCCCACCAGCATCACCACCACCGTACTCTCTTTTGGTTAGCTACGTATCACACGTGTGATGGTACTGTATGTACACGCGTGAGAAAAGCTTTTTTGTTTTTTTTTAACAGTGTTTTGACCCTTACTGACAAAAAAATCAACGGGTCAAGATCCCCGAAAGGGATGTAACAATCGATCTGGACCGTTGAAGTATGAGAGAGATAATCTCGAGGGTGGTTAAGACTTAAGAGTTAATCGGTTCTGTTTCATCGGATTTTTTTAAATTTATGCATCGTTTATTTTAATTCGATTTGGTTTGATTTTTTATTTTTGGTTTTTATATATTTATTTATTTTTTAGATTTATTTTGATTAAATAAATTTTGTTTTATGGCTTTTAAATACTATTTGATAAAATTTTAAGGTCTTTTTCATAAATATTTCTAAAAAATAATAATTTTTAAAAATATTTAATTATTTTTATTATTTTAAATATAAATTATTTATTTTTATCATAAAAATTAAAATTAATTATATACTAAATAAAAATAAAACTTAATTTAATACCGAATAATCATATTTTTAAACTTATATTTTATAAACCGTCCACGTACATTGATTCGGGTCAATTTTTTATTTTGTCGGTTTTCTCTCATGCCTATAATGTAAACAACTAAGAGGAGAAGCCTAGTGTATCAGATTTTTGGCGGGTTAAAATATGTTTTAGTTCCTAGAACTCTTAATAGATTTAAAATTTAGTCCTTATATATTTATTTCTATGAATTTAGTCTCTTTATTTTTAAAATTTCAAAATTCGGGTCTAATTGTTATCACTATTAAATTGGTTGGTGTGACATTTTGAGATAAAAAAATTACTTACTTTATAACAATGTAACTAAAAGAAATGATATTGTAATGAACCTAAATTTTAAAAAATAAATTTAATGTTAATAGTTTGACTAGAATTTTTGAAATCTAAAAAGTAAATAGACTAAATTCCTAGAAATAAAAGCATGATGGTTGAATTCTAAATTTATGAAAAGTATAGGGACTTACGACATATTTTAACCTTTTACGAGGTTTTAATTTTTCCAAATGTGAATGTATTTGAAAGGTACCTTTATTATATGGACTTATCAGTTTAGTCCTTCTACTGTTGAATGGATTGATTTAGGCAATTTACTATGAAAAAATAATCAAATAAGGCCAATTAAGAATAGATTTAACATTTATAGTTTTAAAAATACCATTTATTATTTAATATAATTAATATTTTTAAAGTTTTTATGATTTTATAAATAAATTTTTTTGCTTAAAATTGAACTATAATTGAGGGAAAAGATCATTTTAGGAAATTTTTTTGTACATTAATTGTTAACTATGTTACAATTTCAATTTATTTAATTCTTTTTAATAGTTATCCGCTTTTTAAAGGATGAATCTTGCCACGTGGAAGATGAGGGTAGACGTGGCACGTGAGAGGATGGGAAATTTAGGGACAAGGTGGGGGGTTTAGGGTTTTACCAACATTCAAGGGAACATATCATGTGGATGGTTCATGAAATTTGGGGTCTCAAAGGGGCTAATTGCTTAGGGACCGGCACTGACCACCCACGGTGCGGTGAAAACTGAAAGACAAAATGGGACTAAAGTAGTCTCTATGCAATAGCTTGGAATGTATCTTACTAGTTGAGTCACCTACTTCGATCATAAAAGAGTTTATCCAATAGAGTTTTTTTATGGGTTATCCGGTGGATTGTACACGTATATTTTATATTGATATATAAAGATTAATTTTTAATAGTAAAATTAGATAAAATATTTAATAAAATAATTAATTTATACAGATCTTTCGTAATACTTTTATCAAAATATAACTTAATTTATATAATTTTATTTTTTAAAAATAAATTATTTAATAAATTTACATTTTAATTATTAATTTTAAAAAATTACAATTATAGCACATCAAAAAATTTGGGATACATGGGAGGTTCGCAAGAACTGCTGGGTAATGATGTGCAATTAATATTACGTTGGACCATAAAAACATGTATGTCGGATGCTGCCACATAATCATAGCACTATTACCACAAAAAGCTTCGGTGTTTGGAGTCCTTAGGGGGACCACTTTTTCCGAGCTGTCCTTCTCAAGATTTTTGAAGAAAATAACAATAATCATTATAACAAAGGATAAACTAAATCCAAGGTTATTAAACTATTAATAAAATTATATTTTAGTCATTCAATCTCAAAAAAGTTACAAAATAATCTTTGAACTATTTGAATGTTTACATTTAAGTCATTGGACTGTTGAGATTTTTTTTTTTAAAGTTCGGTTGACGAGCTTCTGACAACGATTCGCTGATCGATACAGTGGAACAATACACATTGATGAGTTGTTTGGATTTTTATTAATAGATTTATGGCGTTCAATGTGGTATTATTAAATAACTAAACTATAGAAGAAGAGGGGGAATTTACTCTTTCCGTTAGTGTTGCAGGTGAGAATGGAGAAGGCCATATAACGGCACCAAAGTGTAATAATTCAGTGACATTAGATGTAATTTATCCTAATAATAATAGGGGATAAGGTAACATCTAATCCCTAAACTTGATAAAATTTCTCAATCTGATTTATGATTTTTTTTTTGTCCATATTAATCTTGAAACTTAGCAAAATTTTTCAATTTGATTTTTGGGCTTGGATTTTGTTAAAGTATGAGATGTGGTACGCTAAGATTATGTCATATCATCACCTGAAAATTTTAAAAATTCTATATAAAATCTAAAAAAATAAAGAAGTATAAAGAAAATATAAAAATTTTAAAAAAATATGATGTGACACAAGTGTCGCACTATTAAATCTTAGCAAATCCAAATTTGGGATCAAAATGAGAAAAAAAAAACTTCCAGCATTTTGAGACTAATGTGAATAAAAAAATTAAGGACCATAATAAAAAATATATCAAATTTGAAGACTAAACACTAATTTATCCCTAATAATAATAATAATAATACTTTTCGCTTTTGTTTTTCATGATTTTACATCATGTTGTAATCTGTTGTCGTTCTCTCTCTGCGGCATTCACTCACCCTTTTATTTTCACTGCAATTCTTGCTTTGGACTATTCCAGTATTTTTTCAGATTTCACCATTTATCTTTCACTAATTTCACAAATACCCACTAATTAAAAATGTGATAATTTCATCAATCATCCCTAAATGATTGCTCGAATTCAGATTTGATCTCTAATTTTAATACATTTTAATTGAATCTTCAAAGTATTAAGTTCTTTTTATCTACCTAACCGTCAGGTTCAATGTCAATATCAGTTGATATTTGAATTACGTAAATCAAAATTTAAATACATATATACCTACTTTACGAACAATGACGTTTTAAAACAAATAATATCATTAAAATTTATAGAAAGTTTTATTTATTTATTTTTTATATCAAGCCAAATCCAAACTACTCGTATGATAGAGGATGAACTTAGAATTTAAATCATACTTTGAGCAGTTTGATGCAAGTAATCCGAAGTTCATTTTTTTTCTTCATGTTTCCTTGTTTCGAACCTATTTACTAAATCTGAATTCGAGTCAAGTTAGACCCTAAACTTTAGGCAATATTCCTTAACTCTCTGTCTTCTTCTTTCCGTTCACAATATTAGAAAATGGTATTAAGTGACATCTAATTTCTTACTATTCGACTTAATAAACATCGACAAATTATTTTTTGATGGTCCCAAAAGTGAAACAAACTAAAATAAACTAGACAAAGAAAAAAGAAAAAAAAAAAGGAGATTTCTGGGAGCTGGCAATGGCCCATGATAGAGTTTAATGTTTTAATCTGTCTAGAAAAAAAAAATAAACTTTAGTCTTTAAATAAGAATAATTTTAGTAAAGTTTTAGATTAAATAAATTATTAAAAAATTCATAAAAAAAAGTTAGTTTAATTGGTTCATACCAATTTTTAGATCAATTAATTTAATACCTTTTTTAGAATTGGTACCCTAATCAATTTTCAATTTAACCAATCGATTCGGTTAAGTTCGACAAATGTTTTCATTGATTGGGACAGAGGCGAAGCCAGGGGGGTTGGCATAGGCCCCGACCCCCCCTAAAATATAAAATTGCTATTTAGGCCCTTAAAATTTTTTAAAAATTTTAAATTAGTAAAGGTAAAATTATACTTTGGCCCCCTAAAATTATAAAAATTTGATTTAATTCTTTACAAATTATAAAGATATAAACTATAAAAAATTAAAATTTCATCCGACCCTCCTAAAAAATTGTTCTGGCTTCGCCCTGGATTGGGAAGCAAAGTCTAGAAGGTAGATGGGATTAGATGGGATTGGGGGGAAGCTAGCATCTTTTTAAATCTTTTAGCATGTTGGGTATCATGTTGCAGTCCTACTTTACCATTAAAGGGGTATTTTGCATTCTAAAGATAACCATATATTTTATATAGGGCATGATTGTGAAACTGGCTTAAGTAAAGTGGTGCAAAGCTGGTTGAATTATTTTTCAGATAAAAAAGGAACTCATAATTCAACACCATTTTCATCAAACCCTTCTTAAATACTAATTTAATATCTGTTAGATCGAGTGATAAGAAAAATACAAACATCGAATTTATATATGAGTTTTGATTTGGTGTAATTATATACATGAAATTTGAATTATGATTCATATGATCAAATTTCTATCTTTTGAGCAAACTAGAGCCCAATTAAAATTGTCATATAAGGGTTTGACTTTTATAAAAATATTCAAATAAGGACTTTTCACGCAGTTTAGTTCAATTTGTAGTAAAATTTAAGTAAATACGGACGTGTTTAGAATAAAACATAATTTAAAACCTTATTTGAGCAGTTTAAAAAAAAAAAAAAGTTTATCCCTTATTTCGTTTGAGCACTTTTTGTAAATGTTAGCATTTTATATGACCGTTTTGAAATGTTTAACCGTGAACAACTCTTAAAAAATTGAATCTCAATTTGAACATTTATTCGTATTCGAATAATTTATAATTCGGCTTAACTCGAATATAAGATGTACCACATATTAAAAGATTATATAAAAAGGAAAAGTGAGTAATGGGGGAGAATGTCTGTTTTGAACCAACTAAAGACATACATATAGGGCCAATAGGGGACAACGATGTCTGAGTGCTTACTGCTCCACACATCGGTTTTTAACTGCTGTTAGTTTTCTGAACCTTGATTACATGAAGGCCGAACAAACATTGACATGTCCATTTCAACACTTTAATTTCCTTTATATATAGCCAGTAATGGTCTGGAAATATGTATAAAATTGGTTGATTTGGACAACATTACGGATAGATTGAAATAGGTTAAAAATTCGTTTTTTAAAATATTCTTTTACGATATTAATAATGATTTATTTAATTAAATCAGATGAATTGGTTGGACGGGCGTTTATTTTCACTACGGTGGGTTTAGCTTTCTTTTTGTCTCATATTACAGTATCGCTATAGTATAGCTATTATTTTCATTTTAAGTGATGTTTTGATTTGAAAAATAAGCACTGTTAAGCGTTTGTTATACTATACGTCGATAATGGTAGTAGAAATTATCCCAAAGAAATAATAAAGAAAAAATAAGAATACGCAAATTTTATGTTGAAAACCACGAACAGAGGAGGATAAATTCACTAATGTTGAAAAACAACAATACAATAGGTTTTCTACTACATATGTATTAAGGGTTAAACAACCCTTTTATAATCAGCGTCTAATAGAAGAAATATAGTCCTATACGGATTCAACTTGTGCGGCAAGGTCTTTGGCCCTCGGTCCTTCGCCCTCACAGATCCCAAATTTCGCCTCTCTATTCTATTTCTTTGACAAGGGAGTTACACCTCGAATTTTTCAAGCCGGGATTCGAGTCACACAACTCTAACAACCTTCTATTGACAAATCATTTTTTTATTAAATTAAGTTATTTGATTGATTTTCATTTTAAAACATCATTTATTAAAAGTTCCATGTTAGTATTTTAACGAAAGTAACTAATTGTGCTAACAATTTGGATTAGCAAATAAATTTATAAAATGGAAAGATCAAATTATACTAAAATAAAGTATAAATACTAAATCTCAATTTTTAATATAATTGAAGGATCAAAATTGAAATTTTATAAAAAAACAAAATTATACAAGTTGTTAGCCAATGGTAAAAAAAAAACTTATTAAGTCACTGTTAATATAATTTTTGACTCATAAATTTGAAAATTAAATCCATTTTGACGTTTGTACTTAATTTTGATCTATATTCATACTTGAATTTAGATTCTATTTTTACGTGATGATATGTTATAATTTCAGAGTGCCATATTCACGGTAGTCAATTATGTTCTAGTATCGCCCGTACTAGTTAGAATGTTCCGTTTCGGTAGTAAACTGGAAGAACAAACTTTAAGTTCCTTTTTAGTGCAAATTTCAATTGATATTTGTGTACTAGTTATTTCATTCGTACAAAAAAAAAGTTTTAAAATATCTTTTAAATTTAAATTAAAAACATTTATTACTTATTTTAGGTTTATTTAATTATGGATTGTTATATTCATAGCATGGGAGGATTTTATTGTTTAATTTATGAAATAAATTTTTTGCTTATCTATTTCGAAGTTTATTAAAAAATATTTTTATATATTTGATGAATATTTATATTTGAAATTTTTTAAATCTCATTATTTGATATTTGTAAATATTTTTATATACATATATCAAGCGTTTTTAAAAAATAAGATAGACCTGAAGCGGTACACTGAAACAGGCCAATATCGATACATACCAATACCGATACAATACTGGCTACCTAGGCCAAATAATCAAATCTTGACGGAATCTAATTTCATGAACCCAAATAGACATAATTGTCAAATTCAAGTATTGAAATGGAAGGGAGAGCAACCGGTTTAATTCGTCAATTCAACTTTTTCTTTTTCTTTTTTCGAATTGGCTTTAACATGAGAAAACCAACTCAACTGAATTTAGTTGAAAAAGTTGACCGAACTGAACCAACTTTGATTTGGTCGGTTTTTTTGGTTAATCAACCTTGAGTTTATATGATTATATAACTATTATACATTATAAAATGTAAATATATTTTCGATTTTGGGATTCAAAAACGGATAACCAACTAAATTAACCAATTAAATAGAGGTCAAAATTGACCAATCCATCCACCTGACCAAACTGAAAAATCCGAATGAATCGGTTTTTAGGTTAAAATTGAAAATTGCTCTCCCCTACTAAAATGGACAAAAAAATATAAGTAGCAAAGTGAATCAAATCACCAAGGACCAAAAATTATATTAACCCATTTTTATTCACTTCCAAATAGCAAATAGGTCACCTCCTTGTAAAAGATTATATAGCCCCACATGCCCACATGCCCACATGCTTCCCTCTTTTTTATTTTTCTCTCTCGCAAAGTCCCAAAATCTTTACCAGTTTAAGTACTCCAAGAAGCTTTGGTTATGGTGTAAAAAGAAAAAGCCTTTCAAGTGCTGCCATCACCCATCCAAAAAAAAAAAAAAACCTTCCTTTACCACCCACACACTCTCTCTATCTCTCTCATCAACACACAGCTATGAGAGTTAAGCAGTAAAGGAGCTAAAAATTGCTTTCTTTTTTTTTTTATTTTTTTTTTATTTTTTGGAGCTGGTGTAAAAAAATGGGAAAAGAAGAAAGCTACTTGTATGGTTGGCCACCGGTAGGTTCACCATTGAATGTTGGAAGAGAAGAACAATGGAGACATTTTGATAACTCAGTGAATGCAGTGTCTTTTGGTTTCGTTGCTACTGCTATTCTCATCTCTATGTTCTTAGTAATGGCTATATTTGAACGGTTCCTTAGACCTAATAACTCCTCTACTACTGCTGGACCTAACCATGGTGACCTTGAGCTTGGTTTCAATGGCAAACTTAGTCACCCATCACCTAAAGTGAGTTCCCCTTTTTGTTCTCATTTCTGGGTTTTCTTTAATTTTGTTCAAAGTTTATTCATTTATGTGTTTAATCCAAAAAAAAAAACCCTTCTTTTTTTTTTCTTTCAAATTGGTACCTAATGACATATAAAACATCTCTGTTGCTTAAATTTTCTTCCTTTCAAGTTTCATGCAATTGCATCATACATTTTGCATTAGCAGTAAAATTTGTGGACATTTTTGTGTACTTAATTGGCTATCAATATCATCATAAGCTTTTTCTTTAGGCAAAAGAGATTTTTTGTGGACATTTTTTCCCCATTCCTTGCAAGCTTTGTCTAAGCTCAATGTTAAAGCTTTCTCTTTTATGTATGTTCCTTTTTGTCTTGGGGACGCTCATTTAAAGATTGCTAATGAGGGCTTATTTTTCTTTCAATTTGGTACCTAATGATATATAAAGCATTTCAGTTGCTTAAATTTTCTTCCTTTCAAGTTTCATGCAATTGCGAAGTTTGCATCTTTTTTAGTCAAAGATCTTTTCTCTGGAACAGTCAATTGTCTGTCATTGTATTTATTATATATTTAGGCAAAATGTCCCACTGAAGTTGAATGGTTTGGCCCCCCTTGAAGAGTATATATAACAAATAGATATAGTTGTTTATGTTTTAGAGTTTGGACCCTACCAATTTACCATGGCCATACATGGGAATGGGAACAAATGGTTACCTTATTGTGCACTCTTATAATTTGCTCCCTTGGATTCTTTTGATAATGAAGATCATGTATGATCCACTTTCATTATGGAAAGTGTGATAAGGCAAATTTAGATGAATTATCACTGTTTTAGGGTATCCTATGAGTGTAACCCTGCATTTTTATGCAACAAATCTTTAGCCTACTTCAAGTCCAAAACCCTCTAAATTGTTCAATATAGGGGTAAAAGTATCATGGAGGCCCCTGTAGTAGGAGTTGGATTGCATTCTGCTCCCCTTTACTCAGAAAAATGGGCAAATTAGTCCCTGTACATTAGATCAAGGAGTAAATTGGTCATTTCTATTAAAAATTACATCCATTTGTACTGTTAAAAGCTGACTTGGTTGATGGAATAACTTAGTGACATGTGGCTTGTCGCGTGTAACTCATGCTAACATATAGGGATCAGTTTTTGACAGCGAAAATGGATGAAGTTTTTAACAGAATGTGACCAGTTTTGCTGGTGGTGATAGGTTGCATCAGATCAACCAGTACTCCTGATTTTGTGTTCGGGACCTGTGTTTACTTATATTCTGGCATCTTGAGACATGATAATGTTTTTGAGTAGCACCTATTTGGGGAAGCTGGGATTGTTTTGTTGAGGGTTGGAAGTTAATGCTTTGTTGTGTTTGCGGGACCGAATTCTTTAGGATACTGTTGGATATATCAACAAACAAGATACATTCTTGTCGATGTGATCAATTAGTCCGGCTTAATTGCAATCCTGGAAAAGCATTCTATTCTATTGATAAGAAACTTAGAAGTAACTGTCAGTTTCGAATTTGAATGCAAACCTGTAATGTTAATACATATGTTGATATTTGAGATAATGCGCTGCCTTCTCTACTACGTTAAGAATTGTAGGAACTTACGGTATCGATTGGTTGTTTTGTTTTCACTTATTGCTAAGTAGATTGTTGACTTCTATGTTCATATAATGTTTTGATGCTGTCTGGCACATTGTTTTGTTATTTTTTTCAAGACAATTAAAACATCAAATCTGCATGATTGGTGGTTCGAGTTTTGTCCGATTGTTTAATATTACAACAGCTTGGTGGGTTGTTGGTTTGTGATCGTAAGGTAGTACCAGTAAGGTCCATGCTTTAAAAAAAAGGATGCTTGTCTAGGAAATGTCAACTAGGTAGGGTCTAATTTGGTGGCTTTATATAGCTTTTCCTTCAATTACTTTTAACCCTCATTTAGCTAAGAAAAATTTCTACTTTTGGCTTCGGATTTATCCATTTCTCTAACTTTAGAAACTAGCTCGATATAGCCTCATATGTCGATATCTCTGAACTACTCAACGTGATATCATGCATTGTTACATTTTCTTTCTCATGCAGAGCCTTAATCTTTTATTGGTGTTGTTGCATGTAACTTCATTTTTTTCAATAATTTCGGTGAAATTATTGTTTTTCTATGCTTTTGAGTGTTGACCAAGTCACGTCCTCGACTTTCCAAGATAATACAATGTTCTTATAAAGGTAGTCTACTTTGACATATTTGCAGATGACGGTATACACCAGTGGAGTTTCTGTATTAATGCCGGGTGATGAAATTCCTACTTTCATCGCTCACCCAGCTCCAGTTCCCTGTCCCCCTGAACGCCCTTCATTACCGCAACATCAACATGATTCAACGGCCAATCCCGACTACCATAACCATTGACACAAGTCATTGAGAGAGGAACTCAATAAACTGATTCCCACATGCTACACCGAACAACTATCACAATTACTCTCCCGGAAGGAAGTTTTCGATGAACAAGTAGAGACCGTCTAGTTGGATCGGAGTTGCCCTTTTTTCTCCGCTTCTCGGCCATAAAGATCTATATATATTGTGTATATATAGAGAGAGAGTTTTTGGTGGATTGCCTAGCTATGGCAATCTCCACCATTACATGTAAAAAAAGTTGAGGTAATATTAATATAATTGTTCTTTTGAGAATATGGAAAGAAGTTTCGAAGGGCAGCTTGTTACATATGGAATGGAAATTAATTGTAAAACAGTGTATTTAATTTTTAAACCTCCATATTTACACCAGCTTGTTTTAAAGGCAAAAATTATGCTGGTTTGAACTATAATTTCTTCAGTGTAACAAGTTTCTCCATTAATGGAACACTGTTGTTCTTCAAAATAGAAGGCTTGGAATATATATACATACATTTTGAACAATATATATATGCATACATATCCATATATACATCACCTGGTTTAAACTTTTTGTTTTTTTGATAACTTTTATGTGGTATTTTTTAAGTTATTTTTACTATTTTAATCATAAAAAAGTTAAAATTAATATAAATAAAATAAAAATAAAATTGTCCAAACATCTCAATTTAGGTCGGTTTTTTCCATAAATGGTTTAAAATGTTTTTTTTTTCATAAATAATTTGAACCCAAGTTATTCCATAAATAATTTTTTTTTCATTTAAGCCCTTTTAAATTTTTAAAATTTCAAATTAGTAAAGGTAAAATTACACTTTGGCCTCCTAAAAATAATAATTTTTTGGCTTCACCCCTGGCCACGACTTGAGATTCATAAAAAATTTTAAAATGCTAATTCTATTAAAACTTGACCTTAACAGGTTCCTATTTAACAGTACATGAAATTATGGATTAGTTTGATAAATTTAATAATAAAAGGATTAATTTTATAAAAAACCCCATACTCTAGACCTAACAGGGACGAGAAGGAGCGGAATATTGGAGCCAAATATATATATATAATAAAGGTCAAAACCAACCGTTGGATTAATACATGTATTATTATCTGATTTATTCGACTCAAATTATAGATTTTTTTTAACGTTATGTGTGTATATATGTATATGTTTCCGTTAAAGCTTTCGCTTTCGGTCATTGAGGGGGCAGCAGCTGGTAGGAATCCAGCTAAAAGAAAAGGGTGACAGGCATGCATGCATGCTATATGTAGCAGATTGTGATTTATCATTCAATATATCACACATTATTGAAAAAGAATTTAGGGTTAAATTACTTTTTGAGGCTTGAATTTGACAATTATTTTCATATTAGGGTCTTGGTTAAGTTAGACTCTGAATTTAGGAATTGTTCTCACATTGTGGCTCGAACTTTTTTTTTCCAAGTTAGTCCATGAGATTTCTTTGAAAACCGTAAGCCTTAGTATGAGAACAATTGTCAATTTTGAGACTAATTTGGACAACAAAAAAGTTTAAGCCCTAATGTGCGAACAATTATCAGCTTCAAAAACTAACTTAGACTAAAAGAAAGTTCAAGCCCCAATGTGAGAGTTGTTGTCAACTTCATGCCCTAAATAGTGATTTAACATTTTTTTTAATACAAGTAAAACTTAATTTAAGTTAGATGATTATTGTCCCATACAGGGGTGAAGTCAAAAAAATTGTTTTAGAATATCAGAGATGAATTATAAATTTTTTAGCGAGTCAAACTGTAAATTTACCATTATACTAACATATAATTTCACAAAATTTTAAATAGTTAAATGATAAATTTACCATTTTGGGAGATGAAGGTCAAGGCCGCTACTTACCTCTTTTTCCTTGCCCTTGATTATGAATAACAACAAAGTAAAACTGATTTTAAACTCTATACAATTTTATCATCTAGGATTTACATTAATTATGGTAACTCTAGTTTTAACGGAGTGTTTCACTAAACCACCATCGAGCTTCTTCATATGTTCTATGAATCGAGCCAATTCAAATGGATTAAATGAGCTCTATTTGATTAGTTAACCTCTAAAGAACAATCTGTGCGTATTTTATCATGAATTTTGATTTACGACCCGTAATAAAAACCACTACTTACCATTTTTTCCTGGATTAAAATTACTCAAGTTCCTATTGGATTTTTATTTATAAATACTATCCCAATAAAATCAAATTAAGTCAAAATAAATTTTTTTACCATCCTTAATTAATCATCATTGGATTATCAGCATTTTTTTTTTCAAAAAAATTGAGCAAAATAAAAGCCGGAATAAGCGCAAATTATGTCCATCAATCACCATCCTCAAAGATAAATAAATAAAAACTTTATTTTATATTATTAAATGACATGATGATGACGATGATGCCCATGGCTTCCTTTTCAATTTTTTTTTTTAGTTTTTAACCATTTAAAAAAAAAAGAGTGCATATTTCATCATGAATTTGAAAAAAAATTCACCAGTTAAAAATTCTACAATTAACTTTTTATTTTTAATTTTTTATAATATCATTACAGATATGATCATATCTGTTTATTTGATATAATATCTAAAATTATTTATTGTTCTTCTCTAACCCATAAATAAGAAGATAATATCTTAAAGTATACTTGAACCCATGTCCAACTACATTAACAATAATATTCATACAAATCAAACTAAGACTCAATCGGACTATAATTAAGGTTAGATGAGGACAAACAAGTTTACTAATTTTGTATGTCGGCGCTTAAATTAACTTTCATTATTCTATTTTTTTAACTTTTACCGTTCCTTGTATTTTAGCTATTACTGTATAAAGATTAATTTTTTTTTTATTTTAAAAAAATGTTTCCCATCTTAAAAGAAAAGGAAATAATTAATACTTACATGAATATAAAAACATCTTCGTATATTTAGAAGAAATAAACATTTAATTTCTAAAATTTGATAATTTTTTTATTTGGTCTTTGATTTTTTTTTTTTACATTATTATTGAAATTTTGACTCGTCAACTTAGTATTTGAATTTGGACTGTGCTAAGGTTTGATGACATGGCATTTTGAGTTTGTGCCGTGTCATCATCTAAAAAGTTAAAAAATTATAAATTTTAAAAATTTTTAAATGATGATTTTGACACAATTTCATAGTGTTATATATGTCATTATATTTTAACTAAATTCAAGTTTATGGACTAAATTGGATAAATTTACTAAATTTTAAGACTAAATTGAAAAAAAATATTTAATGATCAATGTAAAAAATATATAAAAACTAAATTTGTTTTATCCCTAATTAGAAATATATCAACTCTTGATACTGTTGGATCGAAATGATAAAAAATTTGATGTCTTTTAAACAAAGTCTCGAATTTGACTTTTATAGATAAAAATAACAGTGAAGGAACTTTACTTTTTTAATTAAGGATCAAATTTGTAAAATTTTCAAAAATATATCGGTGGTCAAATAAATCAATCTATCGTTTCACTGATCTGTCCATTTGATTAAATAAATTTATAAAAAATTATAAAAATAAAATTTCGATCCAATTGTTCAGTTCAATTTATTCATAGCGAATCTTTAAGTTAATCAATTCAATGGTTTTCTTTAAACAATATCCTTATTAATTCTCGATTTAACAATTTCAATTTAAACAATCTTATAAATTTAGCTCGGCTCTAGATTTAATCGAGACTCAATGTAATTATGAATCCGAGAAAAAAAAAGTAATTAGAAAAGATAAATCACGAGTCACAAAAAACACAATTTTGCATGCCGTTGGTTTGGTCGTGGTTTACTTTTTAACTAAGGGTGGGTTTAGATGGACGGTGCGTTTACCTGCGGTTAGTATAAAAACAGCGGTAGTGATGAGATTAGATACTGTAATAAAACTGTAGCGTGAGATAAAAAATAAGCTAAACGCACTGCACCACACTCAACCATCCATCTAAACCTTAAAAAAAAAAAAAAAATAGAGACAAACAAACACAAGTGGAACTCACTTCTAGTTTTAACGGAAACAGAGAAAATTTAGACCAAAATACTAAGATTAATTTAAATCAATAAATAAATAAACAAAAAAAATACTCTTCTGTTCTCCTCATTCACTGGCTCTCTGCACTTTACTAGCTTGCTTTGTCACACATTCTCTCTCTCTCTACCATAGCTTTCCATTTTGAAAACCCAGATACCCAAATTTCTATGTAAACATAGACATTGCTGGTTTTTTTTTTTTCTGGGAAAAGGAGAGAAAGTTTGGATTTTTGTTTTTTGTTTGAAGGTTCTTCTGTTGAGCAGGTAAATGGGTTTTGTGAGTTGGGGTATTGTACGGGTTGGGTTGTTGCTGGTTTTGACTCTGCCGTTTTCTACTGGAGATACTGACCCTCGTGATGGTAAAGTATTATAGTATCTTAGTTGACGTTTGCATCACTTCTTTTTTTTTTTTTTTGGGGACTTAGTTCTTGTTGAATGATGAAGCTCTGTTTGGGTGTCGAGAAAGTTTGAGGAAAGTGATAGAAAATACAAGAAAAATGGAGTTGGTTAACTTTTTTAGCTTACATGATTTGCAAGGTTGAGCTTGTAACACTCATTGTGTTCAACCAAGTGTCAGTGAGAAGCATAAGTTTTATTTCATTTTAAAATTTTTGAAGAAATTTAATTTAAGCAAAGTCATATTAAACCTGTAGTAATTGTTTCTTAGCTCATGTTTGCATCACTTTTTTTGGAAACTTAGTTATTGTTGAATGATGACGGTCTGTTTGGGCGTCGAGAAAGTTCGAGGAAAGTGAGAAAAAATACAAGAAAAATGGAGTTTATTAACTTTTTTAGCTTACATGATTTGCAAGGTTGACCTTGTAACACTCATTGTGTTCAACCAAATGTAATGAGAAGCATAAGTTTTATTTCAATTTAAATTTTTTTTTGAAGAAATTTAATGTAAGCAAAGCCATATGGAACTTTTAGTGATTGTTTCTTTGTTTTTTTTATGGTTCCCCAGTTTCAGCATTAAATAGCTTATATACTTCTTTGGGTTCACCACCACTTCTGGGGTGGATACCTGCCGGAGGAGATCCATGTGGAGAAGGATGGCAAGGAGTTTCATGTGTTTTCTCCAATATAACTGAACTGTAAATGGAATTTTCCTTTTACT
Source organism: Gossypium sturtianum (assembly GCA_025698515.1). NCBI lineage: Eukaryota > Viridiplantae > Streptophyta > Magnoliopsida > Malvales > Malvaceae > Gossypium > Gossypium sturtianum. The sequence goes on along the minus strand of CM046952.1, from coordinate 1,916,986 downwards.
TTTCCATAATTTTTTCATCAATGAATTTTTGTATCAATTTGTTGAGCTTAATGGTGTTCATTCAGACGACTAAGCGGCTTGAACCTTGGAGGCATTTTGGATGAAGGCATCGGAGGCTTTGAATCGATATTGATAATGTAAGACTTTTTCTTTCTTAAATGTATAGTTTCCATGTTATTGGCATTGTTGACAATATCTTGAATGCATTTCCATGAATGATTAATTCGGGCTGTTTTAAGCTTTGTGCTTCTTGAGCAATCAACAAGTCGTTCATATGGCTTGAATTGTATGCCTTCCAAGGATCACATATATATTATATGTATATAAAATTCTGTATAGTCTTATGTCGCTTTTCGGTGTTTTATGAAGCAGGGATCTGAGTCACAATCAAATTGGAGGTAGCATACCATCGAACATACCTCTCACCATCAGAAATCTGTATGTTGGACTATACAGTCTTTATATTTATCTATAGAGTACAGCTAATACAAGATAATATTATGCGCCTTTCTTTTACTATGCTTATCCGTGATTGTATCAACTTTGTTTTTTTCCCCTCTTCTTTTAGTTTTCTTTCAGGTAATCAGTTCAATGGGAACATCCCTGTTACTTTGTCTGCCTTAACACAACTAACACAATTGTAAGTTCAATTCGAACTTGCTTATTCTAAAATCGTGCTCGAGACGATAATCGATTTCTCATCATCATTCAATATTCTACCATCATTCTCTTTCAGGTTTTTGGATGATAACCGTTTAAGTGACAACATACCAGATTCCTTTCAAGAGCTTAGGAGTTTGGTCGATTTGTAAGCTCGCTAGTCGTATAGCTTGTTTTCCTGTTTTCATTTCTAGGTTGAATTCTGACATGTTATGTTTCAGGGATCTATCAGGAAATAATTTGACCGGTCAGCTACCTCCCTCATTTGGGAATTTGTCATCTCTTACCACATTGTGAGTATTAATCTCATTAAAGGATGAGGCCATTAGATTGATTCATACGAAGTTATTTCCATGAATTACTCATATTCATGTATGCTTTTTCTGTTGCAGGCATTTGCAGAATAATAAGATTTCCGGGGTCCTTGATGTTCTACAGGATCTTCCCCTTTCGGATTTGTACTCTATTTCTCTCTTAATTTCCTTCATTCAATATTTGTTTTCACAAATTTATCACCAAATGATCAAGCATTAAACCTGAAAGTAGCTTAGCATGTAACGAATTGTCACTTTATTCTTGTGTAGGAATGTAGAGAACAACATACTCTCTGGTCCTATACCTCCAAAGTTGCTGAATATTCCAAATTTCAGGTGAATCCTTGCTATTGTATTGCATGTTTCTCTGTTTCCGTGTTCAACCCCAACCTGGCAATAACCCCCACATCGTCCTTGATGATGCGTGATGTCTTTTCCGCAGGAAAGATGGAAATCCATTTAATACCACTATTCTTCCTTCACCACCAGCAGCACTTCCTCCATTTATAGCCTGGGCTCCATCTCCTTTACACGGACTACCTAGGGGACGACCAGCTGACGGACCTTCTTCTGGCCTAGTATTACCTCAGTGGTCAAAGGGTAGAGTGTTTTGGACGAATAAGAGAGTTATCGTGATTGCTGCTGCCGGGATTATAACACTTATTGTTCTTGGAGTGGTTCTGCTTTTGGTGTTGAGATGCTTTAGAGGGAACAAAGGTTCTAATAAGCATGGTGCAAATGCGTATAACAGCTCCGATAAAAAGCTTAACCAAGTTCAAAAATCTTCGTCTCGACCGGCTTATCAAACGGAGAAAGGTAACTTAATTATAGTCTATCCTTGTGGTAGATCTTGTAAAATTCTCTATGTAATTCAAGGGCACTATGTATAACAGTTGATAAAGCAACAGTCATGAGGCCAATGGATGGATATGGACTAGAAAGTGGAGATACGGGAATAAGTCCGAATTTACAAGATGAACAGCTTCTTGATGCAAATACAAGGCCTGCAAGTTCAAGGCACCAGAAAAATCATGAGATAAACAAGGGAGGTTTGGATGTCAAGTCCTTATCAATACGGCCACCACTACCTCCTCCTCTACTTCCTACTGTGGAGGAGGCCAGTGTAAGCCCAATAATGCCAACAGAAGTAAATGGACCTGGTCGCTCTTCTAGAGGTAGGGACTCGTGTTCTTTGGATGTGACCGCCTTCACCATTGCCTCGCTTCAGCAGTATACAAACAGCTTTGCTGAGGAAAACTTTATTGGAGAAGGGATGCTCGGTGGTGTTTACAGGGCTGAGCTTCCAGATGGAAAGGTAAGATGATTTTGATGCCGTAGTAAACAATGTTCAGGCCCCTGCGGATGCGAGTTTCTTTTACTTCCTCCTAACCTCTATTCTCCATATGTTTGACATTCTTTTGTAGCTACTTGCGATCAAGAAACTGGATACTAGAGCTTCGAGGTGGAAGACTGATGCTGAATTTCTACAACTCATTTCTACTATCTCTAAACTTAGACATCCTAACATCGTGGAGCTTGTGGGTTACTGTAACGAACACAGCCAACGGTTACTTGTTTATCAGTATTGCAGAAACGGGACACTGTATGATGCATTGCATATTGATGATGAGATGCATAAGAAACTCTCATGGAATGCACGTGTCCGAGTGGCACTTGGAGTTGCAAGAGCCATACAGTAAGTAAACATATTTTATCAGCTCATATCATCTTTCAAATGATGCTTAGAAGAAACCTGGAAGAGTCTAGAATTCCGTGCTTGTGACATATACGAATGCCTTTAGTCTCTATGTATTAAAGCCATCTTTCAACCAAAAGTTGAGTATTTCATTTTTTTCCCGTGGTTTCAATAAGGTATCTGCATGAAGCTTGTCAACCACCCATTATGCACAAGAATATCAAATCTGTGAATATTCTTCTTGATGACAAGCTTGCAGTTCGTGTCTCGGAATGCGGTTTGGCTCCATTGTTGTCTTCTGGCTCTACAAGCGAGGTAATTATGTATACAATTGTGTATATATATTTGTGTGCTGTTCAAGTCCTAATGATTTGAGGTTTTACAAAAAAAAAATTGTTACTACCAAATACAAATGTTGCAAAAAAAAAAGGTAATGAACTATGAGAGTTATGGATACACTACGAAACTATAGATAAATATGTTGCAAGAGAATGGGAACTGATTTTCCTACTATTGCTCAAACATTGTTAAGATGCGCGTATTATAGGAGTTTTCGTATTAACTATCTTACAATACTGAGGCTAATCTTGGTGCATGTATTCCCAGTTCTCTGGAAGCCTTTTTGTATCGTATGGTTATGCAGCCCCGGAAATCGAGTTCGGAAGCTATACTTGCCAGAGTGATGTCTATAGCCTTGGTGTCGTAATGTTAGAACTACTCACCGGGCGAGAATCCTTCGATAGGTAAACCAAATCTTGCATCCGCTTTAAATCTTTTTCCTTGCCATAAGCTTATAATTAAAGAAAATTTCTAGGTCACGGCCTCTGGGGGAGCAATTTCTCGTTAGATGGGCAATTCAGCAGCTTCACGATATCGATGCATTAGTTAGGATGGTCGATATCACCCTAAACGGAGTGTATCCAGTGAAGTCATTGTCACGCTTTGCCGATATAATATCCAGATGCGTGCAGGTAAACTTCTTAACACTCCTACTTTTGTAGCATGCTTTTGCACAAGTGAAATCCCGAATGACCCGTCTTAAAGATCGAACTAAACATACTTTATTCCCGAACGGTAATCGATTTATAACTAGGAATGGGATAAACCAAAGTCCACAAAAAGCATGTCCCCACCTCAAGTTATCTAATGTTTTTTATCTTCCTGCAGTCGGAACCCGGATTCAGACCGCCAATATCCGAAATAGTCCAAGACCTTTTACACATGATTTAAAAGGTGAACCTTATTAGCAATTTGGCTGTACATAGAAGAATGGATGATTATGAGGTTTATCTGCAAGAAAAGAAAAAAGGGGTACGTATCGATCGAAGCCACGGATTATTAGATGTTTCCTGTAATATATATATCGGGGTTTTTGTTTTGCATTAGATTACCTCCATTGATGTTCTAACAGCAAATTCTTTTTCAGTCCTCACCCCTTTTGATTCATGTTTTTAGTGGGGAGGTGCTAATATTTTTGTTTATCTCTGCCAAAACTGTTTTTAAGTGTTATATGGTGGTCATTTGAGGTCTTATTTAGGTTATGTGTTATAAAGCCATGTTTTATATAGTTCCTATTATTGTTTTCTTTTCACAAACTCTGCTATTAATTCTTGTATCGTACTATACATAAGTTGTGGATTTAATTTCTGTAATTTAATTTAGTCAATTTTAGTCTACCTAATTTGAAAAGTTTTAAAATTTCATGACCTAAATGGTAACAATTAAATTTGTTTAGTCCTTGTAGTTTTATATTATACGTAAAGTTGTAGATTTAGTCTATGTTTTTCGATTAGTTTTAGTCTCTCTGTTTTTCAAGTTTTGAAATTTCAGTTTTGACGTATATGACATCCTTTAAATCTATTAATCGACTCTTGAGTAATATGTGAAAATACAAGCGGACATAACATTACACACGTGACCATATATATTATATACCTTAATGAATTTAGGGCTTAAGTCTAAAATTTTAAAGTTTGAAAGAATATGGGAAGTTGAAGACAAAGATTGTTGGGTTTAATGGATGTAAATAGGGATGGCAAGACTCGAACTATTCTATAGATTATGAATTGATTCGTCTCAAATAGAGTGGATTTTTTTTCTGGAAAGCGAATGTGAGGAGTGTGGGGTGCGGTGGATTTTTTCTAGACAATAGATATGAAATTTGGAGAGGATATGACCTCGTTTTACTATATAAAATTACCATTATTTTACTTATATTCTTAATGAATAGAGACAATGGTGAAATAAAATGTATCAACTATGAAATACAAGTGAATTTAGCGACGTCCATTCTTATCCTGCTGTACACGCTCAGTACAACGTCGGATAGTGATCTTGGATTAGTTTAGGGTTTTGATAGAGAAGGAAGATGGGTAGATGAGAGATTTTAAGCCATCAATAAACATGTGAATCCACCACATGGATAACATGTTGGCAACTGCGAAAATCTACCACGTTTTTTAAGCAATAAATAAAACCAAGATACCATTATGTGAGTTTGAGTTCTGCTAAATCAGCCGTTGATTGATGGAATGAGGTGATGAAATATCAAAGAAATGGGAATTATTAGAGTAGTGAATGAGTTAGAGGTGTAAAATTTCGGGTAAAATTGAATTAATTCGGTTAATCGGTCGATTAATCGAATTAATTCGATCGGGGTCGATTAATAATTTTCTGGAAGTTCGGTTAACAGTTAATTCAATTCGAAATCGGTCGGTTAACCGAATTTAATAAATAATATTATAATATATAAGTATTCGGTCGGTTCGGTTAATTTTTTGGAAATATAAATTAATCGGTCGGTTAAGGCGGTTAAATTTTTATATGTTTTATACTTGTTTTAACCAAAAATAAAAAATATATATAAATTTTGGTTAATTCGGTTAACCGAAAAAGTTAGGTTCGGTTAATTTTTTTTGAAAAAAAATCGGTTCGATTAACGGTTAAGGGTTTAAAAAGGGTCGGTTAATTCGGTTAATAGTAGTTCGGGTCGATTAACCGGTCAGTTAACCGATTGAACACCACTAGAATGAGTTAAGTTATCCATTTAAGTTTAAAGGTTTTTTTAATATATTGAAGGATTTATAACAAAAATAAGAAACCCAAAAATAGGGATTGAGCAAAAAGATTGATTTTTAAATTATGAGTCAAGTTTGGACTTCAACGTTTATGGTGTACTTGTTGAGTGGAAAAGTAGAGAGAAAATAAAATAGGAAGGATGATAATTTTCCGTACTAATATATAAAAATTAATTATTTCAAATTGGGATGATGAAAAGAGAGAAAATGACAGAGACGTGTATGTTTGTTCAAAATTATGTATTTTTCAAATGTTTTATTTTATTTCTTTCTATTTTTTTCATCTCTCGTACCAAGCACACCTAAGAAAAAAAATTTATATTTCCCATCATTATAGTTTTCTACCCCTTCACTTTTTTATCATTCTAATTTTCTTTCCACTTTACAAAGTAAAGCCTTAAGGTTTGAGTCTAGCCGGATCTAACCCGTTTTATATTTTTGTAATATATTATTATTTATATATATTATATAATTTATATCACATAAAATTAAATATATAATAAAATACTATATAAACATTAAAAATGTGTTAAGTTTTTAAAATTTGAATAAAAGAAAACACATATAATATATTAAATATTAAATTAAAAATAAAATAATATTTTAAAAACAATAATAATAATGGACAGGCCTGAAACGAGTTTGGGTTAATCGTTTAAAGATATGAGTAGACTTAGATAAAATTTTAACCAAAATATACTAATATTATACCAACCCGATGCATGAACCCCTCTATCTTTGTGAAACTGCCTAGAGAATAAGGGCGAAGCAAAAAAAAATAAAAATTAGAGGGTGTCAAAATTAAATTGTAATTTTACGATAGTAAAAATGCAATTTCATCATTTCAATAGCCTATATCTTTATATTTTTAAAGAATTAAATCAAACTTTTATCATTTTTAGGGAGGCAAAGTGCAATTTTACTTTTATTAAATTAAAATTTTAAAACCTAAATGAATTTTTTTTCATTTTAAAGGGGGCTGGAGCCCTGCCAGCCCTCTAACTACGCCCCTGCCAGAGAAGTTTGTTATAAAACTAATATTTTTTACCTTTTATAACAAATTTTTATTTATAACAACAATCATAAAGTACAAAGTACATGGTTTGCTAAATTAGCTTTCTGTAACAAATTCTTGTCTCATTTAGTAGAATTATTATTTCAATAAATTATTTAAAATTTACATAAAGATATATCAATCATGTTTTATTAAGTAGTTTTTTAATAAATGAAATTACTTTTGTAATTTTTAATAAAAATATTATCTAAATCGCACTAATTAATATCAGGGTTAATATATTTTTTTGGCCACTAAACTTGATACTAGATCCACTTTGTTTTTTGACTCTTTTTATTTTGTCCATTTTAGTACCCGGATTTCGCAACTAGATTCATTTTGATCTCTAAACTTGAGTTCCGTCAAAATTTGATGATGTGACCAATGTTGTTAGAGCAAGATTGGACTGGTCGATTGTACCAATAACAGACTGGTATACTGGCCCAACAAAAGAAGTTGAACCGATTGAATTAAAAATTGCTCAAATTAGTAAAAATAAAAAAATTGGGACAAAAACTTGTAGTTGAATATGTTGAACCGGTTTAATAACTTTTTTATTTTTTTTATAAATTTTAATTATTTATGTAATTATTGTTGTCTAGCAATTGAACCGATCAAGTCAATTGAATCGAGAATCAGTGACACTCTAAAGTTGATCATCTGAATATATATATATTAATTTCAAGTGATGACGTGACACAATCTTAGACTATCACGTTATTAAATTTTTACATTTTTTAAATTTAAGGGTCAAAATGAACCTAATTGTCAAATTCAATAGCCAAAAATTATATTATCCCTTAATATTACTATTAATATTTTTAAATTTTTAATTTGAAATATTGGAAAATTATGATTTAAATTATAAATATGGTTATAGATGTATTACAATTTCAACAGATTAAGGGTGTGTTTGGATGGACGATTGAGTGCGATGCGGTGCGTTTAGCTTATTTTTTATCTCACGTTACAATATTGCTACAGCATCTAATCTCACCACCACCGCTGTTTTTACACTAATGTAGATAAACACACCACTCATCCAAACCCATCCTAAGAAAAGTGTTGTAAGAAAAGAAGGAATGTATATTATCCCTGGCAGCAGCACTGCACATTTTCGCTACAGACAATCTGCCAAAAATTGCATCTAATATTATCTAATGTCCTATGTTTGGATATTGGTCCCTGCCATTGCCCTGCCATTGCACATTTACTCCTCTCACCTCTATATTTTATCTCAAAATTTGCATTGGACAAGATAGCCCTTTTCCTTTAATACCAAGTATTAAATATTTTAAGCTAAACTACTTTCTTTTTTAATACATTTAAAGCTACTCATGTGTATATATATATATACACTTTTTGTTTTGAATTTCACTATATTGAGTTTCAACTAGAGGTACCGATAGGCAGGTTGGGTCGGGTTAATAAAATTTTAGGTTTATTTAATAAGTTTGAACTTAAAAAAGGAGTCTAAAATTTTATTCAAGTTCAGTTCGAATAAAAATGTTATAATATGGATTCGGCCCGATTGTATTAAAAAATTTGATATTATTTATTATTATTTATATAAAAATTTTAAAAATATAATACATCAGAAACACTAAAAACGTTAAAATAAATGTTTCTCAACAAATTTAAAATAAATTAAAAAAAGTTTTATACTTAAATAACACTAAGATAGGTGCAATTTAACATGTAAATGCCTCTAAAATAGTAGCAAAATTAACAATAAAACAAGATTTATATAATATCCAAACAATAACAACAATATGGTAGCAACATAATAGTGAAATAACAGCAAAGCAGTGAGAAAACACAGCAAAATAACTTCTTCTTCTTTCTGTTGTTGCAAATTTGGGTCAGGTTAGGCAAAAAAAACCCTTATATGAGGCCTAACCTATTTTCTAAACGGATCTTATTTTTTTTACCCAAGTTCATTTTTCAGGCATATATTTTTGCTCAAACTCTCCCACTTTTTGGGTAGACCCAGTTCGGCCCATTAACAAATCTAGTTTCAATTGAATGTATAATTAAGTTGGATTCGACTTTTAAACAGAAGGTAAAATTTTTCCCAACGTTGTTTTCTTTAATCACAAATAAGCACTAAGATAAAAGGGGTAGATAGTGGCTTTGGCCCTTCAAAAATGATAGATTTTCCATTTAATCTCTTAAATTTTATAAAATTACATGTTAATATAATGGTAAAATTACATTTTAACTCCTTGATAATTTATAATTCATCTTTGACCCCTGAAACAATTTTTTTTAACTTCGTTTCATTTCACAAGACTCAAATTCGAAACCTTATTTAAAAACATCGATTTTTAATCACTCGATTCTAAGGTAGATGGATGAATTAACTGTTTATTTCTGTCTATGGTTTCATAATCCAAATTGCGTCCACGACCCACATAAACATTTAAGCTTAGTTTTAATATGATAAAATTGACATTTGAACAGCTAATGCATAAATTATTATTAATATTAGGTACATGGTGGTTTAACGGTTAACCGCCTATTTTTTTAATCTATACGGTATATTAGAGGTGTTCATGGGTCGGGCGGCCCGGCCCGGCCCGAAGGCCTGACCGAAATTTGGGAGGGTTTGGGCAAAAATATAAGCCCGAAAAATGGGCTTAGACAAAAAATAAGGCCCGTTTTAAAAATGGGTCGGGCCTAGGGTAAGATATTTTTTGCCTGGGCCCGGCCCGAATTTACTAAATGACAAAAAAAATCTGCTATTTATTTTTATTTTTGAATGTTATTTTCTTGTTGTTTTCTCCCTATTTTGCTACTATATTACTATTATGTTGCTATTATTTTGTTGTTATTGATTGAATATTGTATAAAACTTTTTTATTGTTAATTTTTTTATTATTTTAAAGGCATTTGTTAATTTTATTATTATTTTAGAGGTATTTGCTTGTTAAGTTACATCTATCTTAGTGTTGTTTAAGTCTACATATTTTTTTAAAATTTATTTTCAATTTATTGGGAAATATTTATTTTGATTTTTAGTATTTTTGATGTATTATATATATTTAAAAATTATATAAAATAATATAAAAATTTAATACGGGCGAGCTGGGCCAGGCACGTGTTTTAGCATTTTTATATGGGTCGGGCTTGGGAAAAAATTTAGGCCCATCTTTAGGGCCCGGCCTGGCCCGAGCCCGATGAATGAGCCTAATTTTTTAGTTGGGCTTGACCCGAACCCGGCCCGGCCCATGAACACCTCTACGGTATATTAGGTGAGTAATTAAATCAGTATCATTACATAATCCAACACTAATTTATTTGGATATTATTTAAAAAATATTTTTATAAAATAAATTAAATCATTATGAAAATATTTTTTATAATTTTTTAAAAAAATTACTTTTATATTTTTTCTACCTATATCGAGAGTAGAGATGTTTATGGGTTGAGCTGGGTCGGGCCTAAGTATAATATTAACATACTTTATGCTTACCCAAATCCGACTTGACCAGAAATCTGAGCCTAAAATTTACCCATATTTGTAAAATACTAACCCAAGTCCATTTTAGGCGAGCCCATATTATTTTATTTTAATATTTAATAATTTTTATTTATTAAAATTTTTTATATAGTTATATTAATATTATTTTAATGTTTACATTAGAGTAGTATTATATATTTAGTATAAGTTTATTTTTTTAATATGTTCTACATTACGTAATATATAAAAATAACATAATATAAAGTATTATAAACTTAAAATGGGTCAGATTCGAGACCCAAACTCAACTCATATTTTAAATGAATATAATTTTTTTTTACCTAAGCTCATTTTTTAAGCTTAACATTTTTACCTAAACCGTCTCAAATTTTGAATAGATCTGAACGAATAACTAGATCCATGAACAAGTCTAATCGAGAGTTCGTAATACTTCAATATTTATAATATTGTTTTGGGTTATAATATAACCATCAGATTAGAATATTATTTTATTATATAAATTAAGCATTAATAAAATTTTATATAATTTTCCAACCATTAGGCTCCTTTGACCCAACAGAAGCATATTTGTTGTGGCACTCAACAAACTAATCATTGCATTTTTCTTCTTTAAATACACTGCAAAAAGATATATAATTATTACAACTCTGAAACCACATCTTAGCCATGAAAGGCATCAACCTTGAATTTAGATGTAATTATTAGTCCTGTTTAATTAAAAATTACTTTTAGTATTTATTTTATTAATACATGTGCTTTTAATGATAACTTCATCCTATGCATGAAAATTCTATCTCAATTTCAATAAAATTATAGAAAAAAATTAAATTGTAAAAATGTATATAATTATGAAGATATTGCATGCTTTTATTATTTATATAAATTTAAAATAACTATTTTTCATAAAAAAAAAATTACTTGAGTTTTTCTATGAATTCTTAAGATTTTTCATATTTCCACCCATTTTCATATATTAGCACATTTTATATTTGTTCAATCTCATTTATATTTATAAATATTTAATTCAAATAAATGGCTTGTATTATTTTTATATTATAAAATAAAATAAAAAAGGTAGGGTCGAGCTTGGGTCTTAAATGCTAGAGTCAAAACTTGACCTGTATTTTAGATCAATATAATTTTTTTTATCCAAATTCATTTCAGACCTTATACTTTTGTCTAAATCTTCTCATATTTCGGATGAACCCTAAACTTTAACGAATAATCCAATTTTTGAACAATTCTAAATTTATTCAATATTTCATGAATGAATAAAGTTGTTGGTAATTGTATGTAATTTAAGATTTAGAGGTTGATAAGCATTAGTTATGTATTGCTTAATTTATAATTTAAGAATTTGGTTGTTTATATTTCTATAAATGCTTCATTGATTAATATTTAAATATACTTTTTATTAGCAAAATAAAAAATAAAAAAAATTATAGGTTCTGATCATATCTGTTATTGTTAAATACAATGCTTAAAACTACCCATATCTCTTCCCCAACTCATAAATAGCAGGATAATGTGTTTTAACGCACTCGAACCCACATATTCCTGCATTGACAACAGTATACTTGCCAATCGAGTTAAGACTCAATCAACAAGTATATCTTAAAATTAAAAAGAAAAAAAAAATAGAAATTGACAAATACTTGATATTTTATTTTATTTTTCATTAGGTGAAAACTTAAACCAAAAAATAAAATAAAAAATAAAAGAAAGGTGACATAATTAGAGTAGTTAATAAACAACCTAGTGACAAGCTAACTACTTTTAAAGTCATCTAATTTATAAGTTTATTTTATGTCAACACATTCTAAATTTCTCAATTTAAAATAAAAGTTTAATTCTGGTTTTAGTCCTTCAATCGTGATGGAGTTTGAGATTTAATCCTTCAACTTTACTTTTGCGTAATCAATTATTTTATTAGTAAGTCCAAATTGATAACACCATTAACCACTATCATTAAAATGGTGACATGTATTTTCTTTAAAACAACCTTAAACATTCAGTTGATTTATTATTGGTTGAATATATTTGATTTAATTTTTACGTGATTTTGATTATATGATCGAATAACAGTAAAAAAAACTACATCATGACTTTAATGGTAGCAACTAACGATGTTACCAAGTTGGAACAAATTAAGTCAATTAAAGTAAAAAAGGATTAAAGCACAAATTTTAGTACATTAGAAGGACGAAAACCAGAATTAGACCATTGAAAGAATGAAGAATTAATTTTAAAGAATCATTTTGTTTATTGTTATTGCCGCAAATTCTTTATTTTGTCATTTAACATCATTTTCCATATAATAAATAAATAAAAAGAATTAATCAAAATTTTTAAAAAATAATGTTCTCAAAAAAGAGATGGAAAAAGACAAAAAACCTATACCACGAGTGTTTAATAGGGGGATCCAACCGACACGTCAACACGTAGAAGACAATAGTGTGTCGAGTAAATTGCAATATTGCGACAACTAAAGGCTAAGGGGTATTTAAGTAATATCGCAAGTCGATGAAAAATTCGAAATTTTTATTTAAAATATCGAGTTTAAGTTTTAAACAGAGAAAATAATATTAAAAAAACTTTATCCCTATTTAATAATTTTATCAAAAAATCTAAAATAGCTCGGACTAAAATATTTTTTTCCGTGAAGTATCAAGTAAACATTATAAACATTGTTAAAAAGAGTTTTGTTGCAGTATAAAAATTCGACTTAACTCGACTTTAAATTTAATAGAAATACGATATAACTATCGGATACACAAGTTCTGGGACTAAAAAAAGACTAAGGGGGTAATTTGGTAAATTATAATACACAGTCGAGAAACTGGGTTCAATCATATAGCATGGTCTACAAAAAATTGCAGTGTTTTTAAAATGAGTCGTAGGAATTCAAGGATTTATTTTTCTTTTTCAAATTTCTTCTGAAATTTTAATTTATTGTTTTTTTTTTTTTTTTTAAGGTCTTTCACGTTCTCACCAGAAATTGATTCCTAGCTTTTCTTGGAATTCTTGGTGGATTTACTTTCCAAGAAAAGTAAACATTTTTCTTTTTTAAGTTTCCGATTTTCGTCTCTTTTTTTTTTTAAAGTTGAATCTCGAGGAACAGTTACGCGCGAAATTTATTGTAAATCCCGGTTCCGATTCCGATCTCGTTTTGGATATAATATCGTCGGTATAAAATGGCGAAGCGTGGATATAAGCTGCGTATCCTTTGAGCTTAAATTCTTGTATTTTTGTTGTTGTTGTTGTTATTGAAATGCTTAGCTTGATTTAGCTTCATTTATTTAAGTTACGAAGTGAATTATTAGCTTGTTTTGTATTTTGTACGAAATTTCAGCTCAAATTTGTTGCTTTTTTTGATTTTTTTTTTTTTTTGTATTTGATTAAATTCGTCATGGTTGCTACTTCGGCTTTAGCTAAAGACAATAGAGGAAAAGGGGAAAAAATTGAAGTAATTAGTGTTTATTTAAGTGAAAACTTTTAAGCTTTTGTAAAGATTTGTTCTTTAACAGATAATGCTAGTTTGAACTCAACTAGTGTCAAGTTGAAGAGAAAACTCTAAAAAATGTTTGTTTTATTTATCCAAAAGTGGAAATTTGAAGGTTCTTTGGGTTTTTTTTTTTTCTCTGTTTTTAGTTGCTTACTTCCTTGACAAAATGAATGTAGAGGAATTTGTGGCGCATACAACAAATGTAAATTGTCTAAGTATGGGAAAAAAGACATGTAGGCTTCTTATTACTGGTGGAGATGATCATAAAGTGAATGTTTGGGCAATTGGGAAACCAACTTCTCTAATGGTAAGTTTTTTATATGGTTTCTCTCTTGCTTAGATTCTTGCCAAGTTTAGCTTTGTATGGTATCTCTTACAGGGTAATTTGTTTTTGTTGCTTGAAACTACATTTTGGATTAATAGATGCCAATAAGGGTGAAGTTGTATTTCAAAAATAAATAAGGGTATCGTAACGTACATGTTAATATGCAGAGTCTCTGTGGTCATACTAGTCCGGTGGAATCTTTAGCTTTTGATTCGGCAGAAGTCTTGGTGCTGGCTGGATCATCTACAGGGGGGATAAAGCTTTGGGACCTGGAAGAAACAAAGAGTAAGTCTTTGATTCCTCCTTAGGAAATTATATTAAGAGCCTTCTCTATAATTGTATCATGGTGGGAGTTTGTTAGGCATAGAGAACAGTGTTGGATAAGATATTTCACAACTCCAACTTATTTTTAACTTTCACCTGTTTAAAACATGCGGATCATTTTTTTTATTCCAAACTGAAATTGAGTAAGAATCAACTTGTAAAATGCTTGATGTTATCCTTGAAGTGTAGTGGTTCGCGGGCTAACAGGACACAGATCTAATTGCACTGCCTTGGAATTCCATCCATTTGGTGGGTTCTTTGTATCTGGTTCCATGGACACAAATCTAAAGGTTTGGGATATCAGAAAGAAGGGATGCATTCATACGTACAAGGGCCATACTCGAGGCATTAGTACAATTAGATTCACTCCTGATGGTCGCTGGGTAGTTTCTGGTGGATTTGATAATGTTGTAAAGGTAAACTAGGAATCATACCACCATCTGTGTTGAATGAGTCGTCAATTGTGTTTATCTAATCAATTCACATCTGTATCCTGTCTCTGCTGAAAAGATTTGGGATCTTACTGCTGGAAAACTCTTGAACGAGTTTAAGTTTCATGAAGGCCATATTCGCACCATAGACTTCCATCCTCTTGAGTTTCTCTTAGCTACAGGTGAGTCTGTGACTTCAGTATGAGCCGGTGGGTTTATTATAGTGCATTTGCCTTTTTCTGCATTGCTTGCCATTAACTGCTTGATGACAATTATTTTTTCCAAGTTAAGGTGGGATAGACTACCTTAACTTGCTTGCAAAGATCCAATCTTTTTCAGTTAGGAAAATGACTTGTCCTTCCATGTTTCATGCATTGTTCTTTTGTAAATATTGAAAATTGGTAACCTTCAAATTTGTTCCTTTTATCATTTTTATGTTGAGCATGTACTCAATATTGAAGCCAGCATTTCATTGGGAATATCATAATTGATAGTGGTCAAAATTTTCAGGTTCAGCGGACAGAACGGTTAAATTCTGGGATTTAGAAACCTTTGAACTGATTGGATCTTCCAGACCTGAGGTAAAGTATACCTTTGAACAGTTAACTTTTCATGACCCTGCAAACTTTCCAAATACGAGAAACATATTCTCTCACTTTAACGAGAAAAAAAAAAAAAAAAGAGTGGTTGTTTATAATAAACGTTTTTCATCATACTCTTGTAAAATGTTCGTGTTTTTTCTTTTCAGGCTACAGGTTTTCGCTCAATTGCCTTTCATCCTGATGGGAGAACTTTGTTCTGTGGAGCAGATGATGGTTTGAAGGTTTTACCTTCAGTTGTAAAATCTGTTCGATTCTATCACAATTAAGAAGCAAGAATCTGAATTTTGGTTGTCATTATTGTAGGTTTATTCGTGGGAGCCAGTAGTTTGTCATGATTCTGTTGACATGGGATGGTCAACACTTGGCGACCTTTGCATCAATGAAGGCAAACTTTTGGGTTGCTCATACTATCGAAATTCTGTTGGAGTTTGGGTAGCAGATATAGCGGTATTTACAGTCAATTCTTTTTTAACTTTGCATCCTCTTATGTTGGTTCAGTTTTGACCTGCTTTAATTCTGAACCTGAGCGACAATACATTGGTCTTACCTTCCTTCCTTAATGCCTTGTTTGCCCACATCTCAGCATATCGAGCCATATGGAAGAAACAACCAAACAGAGAAGAAATTTAATCTTGAGAGAAGTTATTCTTCTGTGAAAGCAGGGAATGGCATGAGGTCTACTTTGGGATCACGGCCATTGTCTCCTGATTGTGAGACAAAGGAAATAAAGAACATCTATATTGATAGTGAGTGCTTTTCAGTTGTTTTTATTATTCGATTTAGTTGTTCTACCCAGTGTTACTTTGTTGGTACAATTAATATCCATGTTTGAGGAGTTTGATTACTCCCATGATGGCAAATGTCAAAATAAATTTAATTTCAAAACGTAAAACTTTTGAAGAAGTTCTTAAGCTATATTTTCTGACATGATGCTCCGGTTTCTGTAAAAAGCTGCTGGTAGTAATCCTATTGCCACACAGAAAGATGGCTCTTTGAATTCTCCAAAAGTGTTACCCCCAATGGATGCCTGTGAACTAAGTGATCAAGAAGCAGTGAAGAAGAGTCCTGGAACAGAAGTCAATGCTAAACCTAGTGTTGTTCCACGGGACAATCCTATTGGTAAAATCTCTAGCAATTCTGCAAAAGAATCCATCACCTTTTCAAAGACAAAACCAGGCATGCTGCTCAAACCAGCTCATGTTAGGAGACCATCTGTCAACAAGTTTGAGGTTGAAAAGCTGTCGGCTACAGTTGATTCAGGAACTCCTGGCAATGTAAAAAGCGGTTTTGACAATGCAACGGATCTGAATTCTCAAACTAGGCTTGTATCAGAAGATGGAGTTAGAAAATCCTGTGATGAAAAGGACTCAAATATCAAGAGTGTTATAGAGAAATCTGAAAAGGTGTTATCGCCACAGACACCCCCTAATCAAGAAACTTGTAAGTTTTGTTCTAAACCATGTTACTATTTCTTCCTCAGTCTATGGTCATACATTTGTATGTTAGAATTTAATGATTGGTGTTATTTTCTTTTTACTTTGTCAGGTAATGAATCCCTTACTTGCAGCAAAGATTCAAACTCTGTCAAAATTGTCAGAGGAGGTTTGTTCTCTCTTTCCTGCTAAGTCTTCTGAGTATAAAATTGGATGTATTTTTATCCTTAGAAATTTCTCTCTTGGCAGTGGCTGTTGTTTCAGGGAGAACACGTACTCTGGTTGAGAAGTTTGAACGAAGAGAGAGATTAAACAGCGATGATGATCTGGTAACTAACAACACTCCTCCCCCGGTACTTGAAACAGATAGAACACCAACCATAATGGTAAGCTAATTGTATCTTTTCTTGAAGTTTAAAACTTCCGTTATTACATGATTCAGATATTAGAAAACTGTCTAAACCAAGTTGGACAGACTTGCATGTGCATGTATTTCCATGTTTTCATGATTGAATTAAATTTAGTTTTCATGTTTTCATCTAACAGAAAGAAGAGAGACAAATCTCCGAAACAAAAGCAGTCTCTGCCAATGATGTCAAGCAGGGTGGAAGTCAAATTTCTAGAATGGAATCAACTTCAAGCTGTGAGGGAAGTGTTACCGGAATTCAGATTTCTAGAAGGGAATCAACTCCCACTTCTGGTGGGCTCATTACTGGCGATCAACTTCCTAGAGCGGAATTAACATCCACTCCTGATAAGGTCATTATTGGAAACCAAACTTCTAGAAGGGAATCAACTCCCACTTCCGGTGGGCTCGTTACTGGGGATCAACTTCCTAGAGTTGAATTAATGTCCAATCCTGATAAGGTCATTACTGGAAACCAAACTTCTAGAAAGGAATCAACGATAACCCCTGAGAGGATCATTACTGGAAACCGAATTTCTAGAAGAGAATCAAACTCTGCTTCTAGTGGCACCATTATTGGAAATCAAATTTCTAGAATGAAATCAACCTCTGCTTCTGACAGCATTACTGTAAACCAAATTATGAGAAGGGAATCAACTTCCACTGCAGATGGGATGATTTCTAGAAATCAACTTTCTAGAAGGGAAGCAATTTCTGTTAATGATAGAAGTGGACCAAATGGTACAGTTACTGAGAATCAAATTTCTCGGAGGGGATTGAATTCTGCTAATGATGGGAATGCTACTATTATTGAAAGCCAAGTTTCAAAGGGCACATCAATCTCTCCTGATGATGGAATCATAACTGAAAGTCTAATGCAAACACATGATATATTCTTAAGCACTCTTAGGTCTCGCTTGACAAAATTACAGGTAAATTTTAACTGTGTTCGTGGATATAAGTTACTGATGCATTATATCTTTAGGCAAAGACATGTGGATACTTGTACAATGAATGGATTGTAGAATATTATATCATTGTTATGATTTAGAACCATACATTTGCATCTGAAAACCTGTGATGGATGCAAGCTTTTGTTCTAGTGAAAAGAAAGAAATTTAAGTTTAGTAAAAACGAACATGGAATGACATTTTGTTTGGATTTCTTCATTGATTTTGTTTGGTGAACCTACAGGTGGTGCGACATTTTTGGGAAAAGAATAACATTAAAGGTGCAATCGGTGCCCTGCAGAAGCTGCCGGATCATTCTGTGGGTATTTATGGGAAGATTTCATGTGTGTTGCTTTATTCGGTTTTTGAATGATGGTTACAAGTAGTAACTAAAGGGTTGTCAAACATATTCTCTCTTTTGCTTAGACTCAGTTACTTCTGGTGCAGGTGCAAGTCGATGTAATCAGTGTTCTCATGGAAAAAATGGAGATTCTTACCTTGGATCTGTTTTCTGGCCTGCTCCCTGTGCTTAAGAGCTTATTAGATAGTAAAACGGAAAGGTAATTTTTACTGCAGAGTTTTAGTTTCTGGGTATTGTAAGATACTGTATTCATCCGTTGCTTTCAAAACATTACTTTTCATATTCGTCTCTTTTTCAACATTTAAATAACACAAATTCCTACTTATGAGTTATGATGTTCATACTGATTTTTGTTTCTGTGATATGAATCTTCAGGCACGTAAATATCTCGTTGGAGATGCTTTTGAAGCTTGTAGCAGTATTTGGTCCAATGATACGCTCAACTGTTTCAGCCCCACTTGGTATTGGTGTCGATTTACATGCTGAGCAAAGGTGCTAATATACCTATTTATCAATATCTACTTGGTTTTTTTGTCTATTGTGGATTTGGCGATGCCACTATGAACTAAATTGATTTTTCGAAATTCGAACACAGGCGAGAATGCTGCAATCAGTGTTTCACGCAGCTGCAAAAGATTCTGAAACTTCTTCCACCACTCGAAAGGTGAGATGCTTGAAGGATTTAGGTCTTATCACATTTCTTGATCGCAACTCCCGTTATAATGATAATATCCATTTGCATATCATGACGATTATAAGCTTTTCATCAAGTGATGAAACCTCGAGTCGTGTAATTAATTCCTACAGATGACATGATGAACTTTTTGTGTTTCTACAGGAGAGGTGGTGTGATAGCAAGATGTGCACAAGAACTGAATCTAGTTCTTCAAGAATGATCGACGAATGCCACCATGGCGCCATCTATAAAACCATCTGCTGCCAAACCACGAACAAGAAAAAGGTGGCTGAGTTGACACCACTTATAAAAAGATTCAATCAAGTGCCATAGAATGGTCAGTTCATAGATGCACAAATTTGATCTTGCCACCTTACTATATCGATCTCTACCAGCTTTTGTCAGTACCGACATGCCAGCTCGAGTAAGTATTGTGACTCACAATGCAACCGTTTCAATCTCGAAGATGGAAGAAGCCAGCCAACCGGCCAACTTGTGAACCTTAATGTCTCTGGTACTCCCACAAAACTTTCCTTCCTCTTAGTGTAGTGCTCTTAGTCCCCTTTTCCTTTTTGGTAAAAAATGTAAGCATGTCCCTAATGCAAATATATACTCTTCACCTTATAATATATATTCAATGAAATTTGTCAAATTCCTTGAAAAGCCCTTATTTCTTCATTGTTACCATCTTTATCCAAAGTCTCTTAGTATTGAAAATCAGTTAAAAAAATCCATTATACATTTATAAGAGATAGGGATGGCAATTGGACAAGGCGGTTTTTTGAGATGGACAACGTAAGTTTGATCTAAACTCGATCTTGAGCTAATAACTACAAACATCTTAACCGAAAACCATCCCGTCCTCCCTCGAACTTTTTTTTTTTTCCCTGTATGTTTCTTTAAAGATAAAGCAACATTTAGTCCTTAAAATTTTCTAACACTTTCTTAGTGCTTGAATATTTTTGTTACCACGTTAGTACTTGGATTTAGCAACTTTTTCCAATTTTAGTTATTGTGATGATGTGGCGCTTTGAGATTGTGTTAAATAATCATCTAAAAATATGGACCAAAAAAGTTTAAAGGATCATATTGAGAAAAACTATCAAGTTCAAGGGCTAAATGTTAAAATATCTTTTTTAAGGTCACAAATTCATTAGACGTTAGTTTCATGTACGCCGTAGGTTACAACGTAATATTGAGCAAAGCCATAAACGTATCTTTCCTAATATGTCTTTTTTTCTTTCTTCAAAGGGTCCGCTCTTATTTCCTGAATAATGAAAGCCATTCATTATTTTAATTTCTTTCATAAATTTTATAAATATATTCATTTAACAAGCCTTTATAAAAATATTTATAACAAGTAGTAGTAACACTTTAAATTTCATAATATTTTACATTTTTGTGCAATTAATTATAAAACTTGGATGATTATTTTCGACAGTAACATAAATTTATTTCAAAGACTTAAAATTCGACGTTACATCAGCTCCTACAAAATGTAGAGAATTAGATATTACAACATGTTCTTAAATTGAATCAAGGAAAAAAATTGTAGTTATTTACAAAGATTCCTTTTATTTTAATTTAATTAGTTGTAATCCTTTTGTTTATTTAAAAAAAAAAACATTATGATTAAGACAGCCAATGGTTCGTTAATCAGCTCTTTAATGATGTTTAAAAAAGAATGCATGAAACTGTACAACAAAATCCACTTTGACTGTTCCATCATTGTGAAAGCTAGTAAAGTCAAACTGGGTGAATGTCATTTGTTAAATGCAACAAAAGGAATTTATAGATAGAAGTCAAACATGACTTTCATGGAAGATGAAGTTGGGACATTACTTAAATTATAATTTTTTTTAGGATCAAAACTTAAAAATTTTGTAAAATTTAAAGGGATTAAAAGATAGATTTATCATTTGGGAGGGGAGGGGGAGGGAGAGATTAGGGTAAATTCAAAAATTCTTTTTGGATCGAAATTAAATTACATAATTTTATGAGAGTTAAAATGTAATTTATTCATTTTAATAATATATTTTTATAAATTTTTAAAAAGTTAAAATGAAATTTTATCATGTACTATGTAATTTTAATAGGTGGTGAATTTAGTTTGATTAGGTAACTTTAGTTACCCATAACCTTTCTCTAATCATAAATAGAAGGATAATACACTTCAACGGACTTGAACTCATGTCCTCCCATATCAATTGAGTTAATATTTCATCTAAAAATTAAATACTTAAATATAAATCTATTATCACTTTGATTAAGTAAACTATATTTATCCACTTATTTTACAATCCTGAAATTAGTGACTGATATAATCCATGAATAAATCCTAATTAAGAAAGGATTTAATTGTAATTTACAAAGTGGATATTGGCGACATTTTGGTCAATCTTTTCTGTCCGCCCAACAGAAACCAACACAAAAATAGTCTAATAATTATAAATAAATAAATAAATAAATCATGCCCCAATTGAATTTCTTTTTTTTTTTTTCTCCTTTCGTCCATGTTTTTCGCACTAAAAAGAATTTCTAATCTTTAAAATTCTTCCCTTTTTTAATTTTTTTTTTTTGAATCCTTGCAATCGTTAAACTCTATTTCTCTTTCTTCAATTCTTCGACATTGTTCCGCAAATCTCCTTTATTTCTCAACTGAATTCTTTCGAAATTTTCGAAAAAAATTTATACCCTTTTAAACGAATTTCAAAATTCATTAAAAAAAATTTATACCCTTTTAAACGAATTTCAAAATTCAAAATTCAACTGAACGAGGATGGCGTTGGCTAACGTGCACCGGAGGTGCCTTAAGGCGAAGGCAAAGGCGGTGGGTTTTTAATTTGATTTAATTTTCCGGTGGTGGGTCTTCGTCGTCTTTTGAAGTAAATCTTGGCCGTACACGTGGATATGGGAACGGATATGATAACGCGGCGATGGGGTACGTGGGAAGAGCTTTTGTTAGGTGGGGCGGTTCTCCGTCACGGTGCCCGAGATTGGAACCTCGTCGCTTCGGAGCTCCGAACCCGATCCATTTCTCCATTTGATTTCACCCCAGAGGTTATTAATTAAGCCAATTAATATACTTCAAATTATGATAATTTTTCCTTTATCATCATAATTTTTTTAGATTTTATTTACAATATTATATATTTTTTAATTGTTTGTTTAATTTATTTAATTATTGCTATTAAATAAATGGGAAAGTTGCCAAAAAATGAATGGAAGGGATAGTTTACATTTTATGTGGCGAACACGTCTTGACTTTGACTAACATAATAATGTTTCTATTTGCATGGTTTTGAAAATTTTTTTTTATTACAACATAATTAAAAAGTTTAAGATATGGTCATTGGTCAATGTCAATGGTGACTTCTGGTTTGTCACGTGATGTCCACGTGACCAATGAGGATTAGTGGATAGACATTGGTTAATAATGTATGATCATGTACTCTGATATCAAGTATCTAAGTTTGATTTTCACCTTTAGACATACATGTTCGGTCCAAAATTATTTTGGTCTAGAGTTGTGTTTTGTAATAATTTATTTTGCTTGTAAAGATTCGGATGTATTTTCTTTGTAATTATTAATCAATTAAAAAAAAAAAAAGTATGGTTTGAGTTTGGAAGTGGAAACTTTTAAGAAATTAGGGGTTAATGAGATTCAATCAAATGCTAATTATGGAAGCTATTAGTACTACTAATCTTTTACTTGATTTGTATCAACTAATGCTTAGTTTTGTTAGGTATAGTACAAGCTAACCTTTGAGAACCATGGAACTTCAATGATTGTTAGAGCATAAGCTTGTCCTAATGTTTGATAAGAACGACCCGGAGTTTGAGTTCCGCAAAGGTTTTCCTGTTTGAACTAGTTACGTAATGTAGGTTGGCTCGTGTGACGTTTACGTACGGTCATTATTAGTATTCCGACAATTCTTGACATCGCTGTGAATGATGTTTCACAACTTCAATTATTGTTGGATGTATAAGCTTGTCATATTGTTTGATAAGAACAACCCGAAGTTCGAATCCTGCAAAGGGCTTGCCGTTGCGGCGTTTCTGTTCAGTGTTTATTAGTATTCCAACAATTCTTGATGTTGCTGTGAATGATGTTTCATGATTTCAATTATTGTTAGATGTATGAGCTTGTCCTAACGTTTGATAAGAACGATCCAAAGTTCGAATCCCCCAAAGGGTTTGCCTTTTGCACTAGCTACGTAATGTAGGTTGGCTCGTGCAACGTTTACGTACGGTCTTTATTAGTATTTCGACAATTCTTGATGTCACTGTGAATGATGTTTTGGAACTTCAATGGTTGTTAAACTTGTCCTAATGTTTGATAAGAATGATCCAAAGTTCGAACCCCGCAAAGGGTTTGCCATTTGAACTAGTTACATAATGTAGGTTGCCTCATGTGATATTTACATACAGTCTTTATCGGTATTCCGACAATTCTTGACATCGCCGTGGATTCACTGAACCTAGTGTGTCTTTTATTGAATACTGTAATGAATTGTATTGAATTATTTGTCTGCATTGCTTAATTTTGTTCTTGAATTTTATCTGATGAAGTCTGTTTCTTAATGCAGGTTTGTAAAGCTAAGTACGAGGATTTACGGCAGCGTTACTCAGGTAGCACGTGAGTAATCCTGTCCGGAGTTCATTCATTCGCTTGTTTGCATAGTTACATTCTGAAATACGATGCTTTATTAACATTTCTATTATGATATTTCCTTCTTAGAGCTTGGTTCGAGGAGTTACGTAAACAACGGATGGAGGAGCTGAGACGAGCTTTAGAGAAATCCGAAGATTCTATTGGGTGAGTATTTGCCTTTGCAACCGACCCGGGATATGGCTAATCATATAGTTCAGCTAGTTCCATTTTACTTAAATCGAGTTTTTTGGGATCGTGCTGATTTCTTTTGTTTGCATAAAGTTTGAACTTTAGCTTAGCGAAGATATGCATAAATCGGGTTTGAGGATTTGATCGTGTTTTTAATTTCAGATTGTTTCTTTGGGATTTTTTACATCCTAAAACTTGCATTTTTTCATTTATATTACACCGGACTCATGTTAGTCCTTTTAGGTCGTTGGAATCGAAGCTTGAAACCTTAAAGGCTGAGAAAAGAGATGATTCACGGGTTGGTTATGATTCCAGTCAGACGGAATCCGTCCTACCATGTGTTAAATCCGAAGGAGTCGAGTTTTCCAGTAAGGATACATACAAGGATGGCCTCTCTGCTGGTAGTTTCACGCAGGAAGCCGAGACAAAATGGGCACCCGATTGTCCGGTCCCAGTGGCAGTTCCTGCTGAAGAGATGGACTCGAAGCTGGGAAATTCACCAACCTCAGCTGAGAGAGAGAAATTTTCGACAATTGATAATTTGGCGGATGCTTTCCTTGGAGGACAGTTACGGAGTATACGGAAGAGAAGGGGAAAGAGGAAGAGAAAATATTGCAGTCCCAAAGAAGGGAGTGTCGGAGAAAGCGAGTTTCTAGGCGCATCGGATTTCGCAAGTGTCTCGTGGTGCAAAGAAACTTCAGGTAGCAACTCGGCTCAGATTGCTCGATCTTCAGGTGTCGAGGATCAAAGCAGAGATTCAAGCAAGGACAGAATCGATGAAATAATGGGAATTTTCAGTTCCGTAGCAGAGAACGATTGTGCTTCCGTTTTTCGACGAAGGCTCGATAGCCAGGTAAAGACAAATATTCTCCGTTTAGTTTCCTAATGATGTCCGCTTTTCATTTTTAATCCGAGCGCTGGTTTCGTTCTTTATTCACTCGCAGAAAAGAGGAAGATACAAGAAAATGATCCTTCGGCACATGGATTTCGACACCATAAAATCTAGAATAGGCAGTAATTCAATCAATTCCGTTAGAGAACTCTTTCGAGATATGCTATTAGTTGCCAACAACGCCTTGGTTTTCTATTCAAAGAACACACGAGAATATAAATCCGCACTACTTCTCCGACATATTGTCACCACATCTCTGCGACAGCATTTCAAGGAGTACAGAACTAAGGTTTCGATCGCCACCTTTACCCCTACCAGGCCTATACATAAGCCTCCCGCAAAGCCCCGTAGCATTCGTCCCGGTAATCGTAAATTGCCGGGAAATGCAGCCAACAATAGGAATCCAGTAGTTGGGAACTCTAATGTAAGTAAAAAACCAACAAATGCAAGCTCTCCCCCATTGATGGAATCGTTAGTGGTGACAAAAAAGGGTTCGGCTCGACCGAGAAAATGGGGTTGTGGACAAGCTAGTCAAAAATCGGAAAGTCCGGCGAAAGGAAGAAAGAGAACCCGAGCCCGGTGATCGTGTTGTATACTGTATATTGATTTTCTTTTTTTTGTACTAAATGTAGAAAGGTGTCTATATGTGGTGTATTAAGTTTTTTTCTATTTTTTTTAAAACAGTTGCAGAACTGCACTGTAAGTTGTAACACTAACAGTAATTAGTGAAAATAAAATGAAATAAATAGAAAAGAAAATGAGGGAGCCCTTATGTTTTTAGGGTTAATTGCACCAAATGTCCTCAAACCATTGTTCAAAATTTTAAAACTTTTTAATTGAGTCTATATCAATCAAATCATCTCATCAAAACATGGTCCGAGTTTTAAATTTTAAAGTATTAATATCATATCAGTTAGGTCCTCTCAATCTAACTATTAGTTTGGGCGCCAAATAGTAGCTAACATGAAATATATCCATAAAATGTGGATCAAATTGTAACAAGTGTATACTTATCGCGTATACAATTTGGATTTATTTTTCTTTTTAACATGTCAGATCCATATGTAGTAAGTGTACGCATATTTATATTTTAATTCACGTGTTTTAAACATGTTCCATGTTATATTTGAACTACGCAAAATTTTATAAATTGTAGCCCAAAATAATTATTAGAGCCCAGCCCATATTGCATGGGTCATGCCTAACAAGGATTGGATGGCCCAATACAAATTTGTGATATATAACCACTATTGGGGCCCAATTTTAGCAAAAAAAAAAACATGACACATAATATAAAAATAATTAAAATAACAGAAATATGGATAATATAAATTATTATCAATGTGAAAACTTATATAAAAAATTATTATGATTAAAAAAATATGAATTTTACATAAAAAATTTATAATAAAAAAACTTAAAATTGTGTTAATTCCTTAAAAATATGAATTATGAAAATAATTAAAATAACAGAAATAAGGAATTTGACAAATTTTTAGCTGGAGTTGTTTAATTTTAAAGCATACAGAATAATTATAAAAATATATATAAAAAATGAATTTTTAATGAAGCTATGGCCTCTCTCACTTGTTGGGTGGTGTTGGTTAGCCTCATTTTTTGCTAAAATAAGCTATGAGCTTTAACCACTTTGATCACTTATTTTTTAAGCAACTTTTGTCAATTATTTTTTCACTAAAGCAACCCCATCCAATCCCATTATAAAGACTAACTAAATATTGTTGGGATTTGTCGATTGAGTCTTAATTTGATTGGTATTCGTATTATTGTCAGTGTAAGAGAACGTGAGTTCGAGTATACTGAATTGCATTATCTTCTTATTTAAAGGTTGAGAAGAAGTTATACGTAATTTTAAGTATTATATAATTGTTTAATATTTATTTTCTTGGTTATTAATGTATATTCAGGATTTTTTTAAGGTGGTATATAATATATTTAAATAAAATAACTTAAACTACTTTTTTTTAAATACTTACTAAAATAAATAATTTTTTTTTCCTTCCACCCACCCACACAGTGGGTATAACAAAGACCACCACATATAAAAGTTTTAAATTATTGACACATTTTTATAGGACTGCATATTTAATTTAAAAAAGATAATAGTTTTTTAATGAGGTAAATTTTTAAACAAATAGTTAACTTTTTAAAAGATAATATTAAAAATATTAAAAAGATGACAACACCTTTTTAATTACAATCATCAATTAAAAAATTGATTTTTTAAGTTTTTTTTTTTTAACTTGATTCATAACATTAAATTCAATAAAAAAATATTATGTTGGTGGAGGTTTTGAATTTTTTAATATATAATTTTGAGTCTCGTTATGTACAATTATAATGTGTAGGTTTTTAATGTCACTGCGTGTATGTCATGAAGCTAGAACTTTGATCTTGCAATCAGTGCAGCCTTAAGCGAATAAATCACAAGAAAACAACGCTCACAAAGTTCTTTGATCCAACGGTACAGTTTATTTTATATCGACAGTCGAAATTAAAGTCTATCTACAATTGATATTTTTTAAGGGATTTACATGATCCCCTAATATTATAAAATCAAATATCAAATTACATATATTCTAATATTACTTTTCGTATATATCAAGATAATCATAATTTTTCAAAGTGTCTGGCTGGGTCACCAAGACTTTAAGTAGATGAGCTTCTTCGCATGTTCCACAAATCGGGCCAATTCAAGTGGATTAAATGAGCCCTGTTTAATCGATTGACTTTCATGGGACGTTCTTCGTGAATTTGTTCAAGGCCAGTGACATGTACATCTAGAGACAAAGGTAAAGGGAGCAATTATTGTCCTTGCCCTCCCCCCCCCCAAAAAAAAAAGATTTACCATTAAATCCTTTAAATTTTTATGAAATTACATATCAGTATAATAAATTTGTATTTTGACTCTCCCAACAATTCATCATTAATTTCTAGTCCTTCTAAAACAATTTTTTTTTGATTTCATCCATGTGCATATCATGTGTCCAATTCTTCATCCACTATATTTTATATTAATTTGATTTTACGATACAATCGTTAGGATATGTATTTTTATTGTATTTATAATGGTTATATATGTATCACTATCAAGACTAAGCAATCACCAATGATTTGAGCACACATATATGCATAAGATAATATATATTTTTCGTCAATATGGCAAGATGGTCCATCCTCATGCAGATATAGCATTAAAACTATATTATATAATACATTAAGTGCAGCTAAATTCTGTTTTTTATAATTAAGTGGAGTGCGAACCAATAAACTATTTATTAATTATGGGTTTTGGTAATAAATGTAATTAATCACTTCTGTTTTGTCTAGGTTAGGACATAGAGATTTGAGTTAATATATATAAGTATTATATAATATTATGATATACGTGGAAGGATCTATGCCTATGTAGGTAACTTAAATGAATTGTTATATTTATGTTAAGCAGACAAAAACCCTAGTATTGACCGATGCTTTTCTCACTTTTTAGGCCACTCGAAAACCTAACCTAATTTATTACGAAATAAAGTTAGGAGTGGAGATGTTCATGAGTCGGATTGGGTCGAGCTGAACTTTATCTATTCCCTATATTAAACCATGGATTATAATATATATAAGTTATTGTATTTTTTTATACATTTATAATTTAATTCTTCAAGTTTTGTTTTAAGAAATTTAGGGTAAAAGAATTATGAAGGTCACTGTATTAGGAATCAAATTGTAGTTTGTCTATTTTACTAAAAACGGGTAAATTAGTCTAAGTTCGTTAGATTAGAGTGAAAATTGATCATTTTTTGTTAAAATTTTCATCTATTTCTACTATTAAAAACTGACATGACTGACATAATGACCAAATAGTTACACGTGGTGTGCCATGGGTACTTCATGTTGACGTATATGGACCAGTTTTTAACTTTAGAAGTAGATGAAGTATTTAAGGAAATGACCAATTTACTCTTTTATCTGGCATACATGGACTAATTTGTCTATTTTTTAGTAGATGAAGCAAAATGCAATTTGGCTCCTAGTATAAGGGCATCCGTGGTACTTTTACCAAAAAATTAACTTTGTACCTTTTTGGAATTTGAAAATGCAAATTCAATTGTTAACATTATTAAATTTCTCTTGTTACATTCAGGTTCATTAAAACGTCACTTTTTTTTTTGTTACATGAATAACAAGTAAGTATTTTTTTTTTAAAATGTCTCACCAATGGATTTAATAGGAGAATTTCAACGATTTTAACAGTTGAAGTTGAATTTTGAAATGTGAAAAATAAAAAACCTAAATTCTTAGAAAAAAATTTGAGGGACTAAATTTTAAATATATGAAGAGTATAGGGATTGAACTAGTTAATTGTTCCCATATTGAGGTGAATTTCTTTTTGGTCTAAGGAAATATCACAGATTAACTTGAACACAAAAAAGGTTCAAGCTTTAATTTGAGAACAATTGGTAAGTTTAGGTACTAACTTAAACAAAAAAAAAAGTTCAAATCTCAATATAAAAATAATTGCCAAATTCAAGACCCAACTAGTGAATTAACCCAAATTAATTCCTATTAAATGTAAAATACGGAGAGAGGCTGGTATAGGTGCTTCCACGTGCATCGTTGATTCTTATACAGTATAGTTGTTGGGGCCAATTAAGATTATGCTAATATTGTTTAGTTAATGTCAAAGCACATCTTCACCATAAATCCCTATTTTTAAAAGCAATGTTGTCATCATAACCTAAACCATTTTAGCTTCAACATTAATTTAATTAACACAGATATATAGGTTAATTACATATTATTAATGGTGGGTTTGGATGGGCGGTGCGTTTACCCGCGGTTAGTGTAAAAACAGCGGTGGCGGTGAGATTAGATACTGTAACGATACTGTAGCGTGAGACAAAAAGTAAGCTAAACGCACCGCACCGTATTTAATCGCTCATCCAAACCCACCCTAAGATTCTTAATGATTAGTTATGCACCGACATATTTTCCACTAACAACATATTTAATTTTTGGCTAAATTAATCATATATATCATTATTTTTTCTTAAATTGATGAAATAAACTTTTTATTTTTTTAAGATTTAGGAAAATAGGTCGATTTTGAAGAGAGAATGAAAAACACGTCTAGGAATTTTCAAAAAACGTTTCCAGCTGAACGCGATTTCCTGACATATCAGCAAAAGCGCTTTCACACACTCTCTAAAACTAGCTTGTTTCCCTAAATATAAAAAAAGCGGTTAGTTTATGAAATAATGGTTAACTTGTTTATTTAGGTGTGATATTTAAAAAAATTGAAATTATTGTTTTTATTTATATTTTTTTAGACATGGAGCTGGTATCATTTGGTTTGTAACACCAGTTCAATTAAGAAGTCTACGTTGACCCCTCAATAAATTTAGTATTTAACTCGAAAACTTTATATTCTATTTTATTTTAAAATTTTATTTCTCGACTTCGTCGAAAACTACAATTAATTCACGGAGAACCCAAAATCAATTTTTTAAATAATAAATATAAATTTTTTTAAATAAAACAATTGAACAATCCACAGTTTAAAATAAATCGAATGCAATAAAGATTTATACACAACACCTTTAAAACCCCAACTATAGTTAAATTAATAAATTGATCTTTTATAAATATGCATTCTTTTCATGAAGTTTTCTGCTTCATTCGCTATCATGGATGTAACATAATTTATCAAATGCAACCATATTAGGCCTGAAAAATGAGTTTGAGTAAAAAAAATTAACCCGTTTAAAATATGGGGTTGAGCTTGGACTTGAATATTCAAAGTTCGGGCTTTTTTTAAAGTTTGTGATGTTTTATATTATGTTATTTTTACATGTAATTTATAGCACATAAAAATATATAAATTTATTAAATATTAAATTAAAAATAATATAAATGTGTTTTTAAGTTATTACAAAAGTTGGACAGACCTAAAAAAGTCTGGGTTAATTATTTACAAATATAAGCAGATTTGGGCAAAACTTTAAGATCATATCTCGAGCTAAACTTAGACAAATATAAAATATATTGATATCATATCTAAACTCGATGTAATCTATGAACACTTCTCGCTAACTTTGAATAGATGACATTTTAAACATATAGTAGTAGTGGTGAATTCAGATTCCTTTATTTAAATATTGTTTGTAATGTCCATATACATAGTTATGTTATGTTCATTTGACCATATAATAAAAATGAATTTGTTTAGTTAATGCAAAAGCACATCTTCACCACATTTATTCTTTAAAAGTTTGGTCACCCTACCTAAGTCATTTTGGCTTAAACATTAATCTATATTATAGTTTAATTACACATTATTAAGAATCTGAATTATTATGCACCCACTCAACTCCATTTTCCACCAACAATATAATATATATTATTTAGTAAATTATAAGAGACGGACGAAACTTTAATAACAATACGACTAGTGTAATTTGAAACTAAAATATGCTTGGGATGGTGAACACCCTAACCATCATGTCGACACACACGGATTCTATAAATTAAAATTTGGTCACTTTTGAAGAGATTGATAATTAATCATTACTTCTATAAGTTTATAGAAATAATTAGCATATTAAATTCAATAATTTTAAATTTTCTATGTCTATCATTTAAAAAAATTATATTTATATATAATTTTGAAATATTGATAAATTTAAAATGATATATAAAAAATACCTAAAATAATATGATATATTAAATAAATAAATAAGAAAAACGCCACCGTAAATATAAAACAATAATTTATTTTTAATATATTAAAATAATAATTTATTTTATTTATATGATATTTTGAAAACAAAAAGTGGGGTTCACAATGTCTATCTAATTTAAAACGATAAAAATTATGTTATTAGTCCTCATACTATTTATAAATTATGGAGTTAGTCTTTTTATTTTAATTTGATCAAAATTAATCCATGTACTTTCAAATTAGTCAATCTGTTATTAGTTTAGTAAGTTGTGGGTTTAGTTCTAATTCTTCAATTTGATATTTTTTAATCCCTATACTTTTAGAATAACTGATAAATTTATTAACTAAAATAACATGAGTTTCTATAAGTATTATGTGGAAACAGTAAGATGATTCAACATCAATGTTTTTAGAACTTGATTGATAGTCGAACTGGTCAGGCCATTGATTTATCGGTCCAATTGATTCGATTAAAAAATATTAAAATTCAATAAAAAACAATTCAACCACCATTTCAAACATTATTGTATCGCATTACACACACATAAAATTTTGTAAATGTCAAAATTTATCGTTCCATAAAGATTGAAATGTCAAAATTTGAAAATGTACAATCAAAATTAAAGTAGAATAACTAAATCTATAACTTATGTATAATATAAGGACTAACAATAGAATTTATCCATTTAAAATCTTTAACACAATTTTAAAAAGAAAATCCATGTGAGAGGGGGAGACAGTAAAGTGAAGTGAGACACACGACATCAATGTTTTTTTTTTTTTTCGTTGTTGCAGCTGTCTCTATGTTATTACATGAAAAATAATAATAATAATAAAATAATTTTAAAAAATCTTTTTTTTTTTCTTTCTATAAAAATAAAGGAATGTGTGTATTTGGATGACAGGGAAGGTCAACCGCTGTGGGACTCATCGGCGATCCATTTCTCGACAAAGAAAACTCATAAACCCCAAAAATACAAAACCCCCAAACCCAGAAAAAAAGCTTAAAATCCGCCATGGAAATGCTTAACCGCTAAAGCAAAAGGTCCCCTCATAAAATCTCCTCTTTTTTTTTGTTCTTTCGAATGCTCCTTTGAAACGTGGCGTTGCTTCGATTTATGGGTTTATTTCCGATTCGTTCAACTTGTTTTTAGTTGAACCAGTATTGGATGATGGCGTATTATTATTCCATGCTTTTTTACTCGTTCCTAGCTTCAGCTCTGATCATATTTTCTCTTCAAATTTATGGGTGTTTTTTTTAATGGTCGGTGGATCAAGATCCGGTAATAGTTGATAGTATTTCTGTTTTTTTTCCTCCTCCTTTTTGATTGAAGAAATTTGGGAACTTAAGCTTATGGTTTACATTTTTTTATTTTCTATTTTCACTTCAATCTAAAAACCGAAACTTTACTTTTAAAAACCATTTTTTTTTTTGAATCTTTTCATAGTTCCATTTTTTTTGTTTTAAATCTCAATGAGGTGTTTACAATAGTAACAGCCACAGCCTTAGATCTAACAAATACTCCATTTTATGTGTTTTTTCTATAAAAAAAAAAATCTTTGTTACTGGGATTTTGGTCTTTGTTTTTTTTTTTTTTCTAGATTTTTGGGTGTCGGTCTAATTTCTAAATTTAGAATGTGAACCATATTTTTTTTTTTTGCCTTTGAGATCTGGCCATTTTGAGACCCGCACATGCATATACACAAGCTTCGTTTTTTTCATTCTTGGTGGGAGCCAAAAGCTTCAACATATTTAAACACCCATTTAAGTTTTTAAAGTTTTAATGGCTTCCCCTATTTTTTCTCTTTTCCTCCATTTTTGTTTCCTTATCTTATTTGATGAAGCTAAGCAAAGAAGAAAATGAGGTCTTTTTCTTATTATTATTTATGGTGTTTTAGTGAAAAACAAAGTTAAGTAGCTTATTAGTTGTATCATTTACTTTGAAGAACATTGGATATAACTCCTTTTTTTTTTTTTTTGGCTTTAAATGCAATTTCCTGCAGGTTTTGAGGGTAATATAAAAAAGCTTTGATTGTCTATGAAGACATTTCAATCATGGAATGCACTGGTCAAGAAAAGAAATGCTTTAGCTGAAGGGGTATGTTCTTTCGTTTACTTAAAGCTTGAATGCCTTGGAAAATAGAAGTTTTAATAGTGTTTAGGGTGTATTCCTTCACGATTAGTCTTCGAAGTATCGTTGGTTCGGAGCCGGCAGATCCCTCAACTGTTGATATTATCCTCGAGTCGAGTCGGGCTTTGTCTCTTAACTTTGTTGAGAGCTTGAGCTTGAGGTGGGGTTCGCAGAGCAAGCCACCTACCGAGGGGATGTGTGAGTCTCTTACTCTGTTGGGTTTGAACCCTGACCTATAGACTTTTGGGTAATATGGTACCACTTGAGCTGCATAGATCACCAGCAGGTTGACCAGCTGCACAGTGCGTGATTCACAAGCCACCTAACGAGGGGACATGTAAGTCTCACACTCGGTAGGGTTTGAACCCCTGACTGATAGGATATAGGTCATCTTTTGGGTAATTTGGTACCACTTGAGCTGCATAGACCACCAAGGGGTTCAGTCGGTTGCCTAGTGGACGATATTTTGAAGATTTCTCTTGAAGGACTAGTCTACGCCCTCAACAAATAGTTTTTAGTTTAAAGCTTCTAATTGTCTAATGCTGTTGCAGGGAAATTGTGGATTTAAAATGAGGCAGCTTCCATTTATGGGAGTTATTTGTACAGTTATGTTGTTCATTGTGTATAGAACTACGGATTATCAATACCACAAGACAGAGGTATATGCCAACTCCTGTTTCTCTCTTCATTTCAATGGTTTCAGTTTATGGCTTAGGAGACAAAATGGATTTGTTCTTCCTGGTATTGTCATGTATAAGGGATCTTTTTTGTTTGGCTCACTCGTTTCATATTGGCAATGGTTTATTGTGGAACAAATCTGTTTGATAATTCAACCAAGAAAAGCACCTTGTAAGGCTTACTATACCTATATTCTAATCTCTTTTAAATGCTTTTTTTTTTTCCTCTTATTATCAGATGGAAACAAGATTTCACCCTTTTGCAACAGTTAAGGTAAAAAACATGTCTTAATTACTAGCATATACCGTGCCAATTTGGCTTTTAGTTCCTTTCTGTGCTATATTGTAGAGCTAGGAAACTTCTTGGTTATAGTTCTTATTGATTATGTGCTTGCTTTGTACGCTGTTTGTATCATGTTTGTGGCTAGGATTACTGGTCTTGGAAACTAAACGAGTATGTTTGTGCCTAGGATTATCATTTGCATCTTGGGAAATTAAGAGGTTTGCCTCGTGGCATTATGCAAGCTCGTTCGGATTTGGAACTAAGGCCTCTATGGTCAAGCAATTCACAGTCAAAAGTGAGACGCTAATCTGTTTGTTTGTTGGCATGTTTCTCCTAAATGTATAGTACATATGATCTCGGTAGGGCTAACAGGTCGATGACTCATTTTTTATCTTTTTGTTATGGCTATTTCGTTGCAGGCTAGTGTTACGACAAATAAGAACTTACTGGCAATGCCGGTTGGTATCAAGCAAAAGGATTATGTTGACGATGTTGTGAAAAAGGTATTGCATCTTATCCCGTTGATCTTTCAAGTTTGATGAATTTGCACGTTCTTTTTTCTAATTTTATTGAATTCAGTTTCTTGCAGCGAATTTTACCATTATTTTGTTTCATTATGATGGTAATGTCGATGGATGGTGGGATCTTGGTTGGGGCGAGAAAGCCATTCACATAGTAGCTCATAACCAAACAAAATGGTAAGGCTCGATGCTGGTGAAAAGTTTCTTTGTTCTATATCCTGTTGAATGTGACGGTGGATGTGTATGTTCGTATCAAAATCAAAGCACTGCAACTATTGTAGGTTCTCCTGAATCTGTTTCTGATGAGTTTAACTTATGTTATCTCCGGGATTCAAAATATAACACATTTCATAATTCGAGCTATAGGATAGTTGGGAAAATGATGTTTTTTAGTGGTTTTAAGTTGGAGTCTTCCAGCTTGGGACTGGGACTTATTGTAGAAAATAGCGTAAATATTCTTTTTGGTACCTATGTTTGGCTTTGGTTACACAAAATGTACCCTATGACAAATGGTGTAAACTTCTATTTATGTGGTCCAATGAATATTTGACACGTGGCAATGATGAAGATTTGGGAACATCGGTTAAGCTTAGTGATCTCTTCCCCCTTTCAGGTGGTTTGCAAAGCGCTTTCTGCATCCCGATATTGTGTCTGTTTACGACTACATATTTCTCTGGGATGAAGATTTGGGGGTGGAGCATTTTGACCCGACAAGGTAAATGGCTTTTACATGCAATATTATGACGTTATCTCATGTTAACGTGATATTACGTGTTCTTGAATGATAATATGATCTTCTCTTGGGTTTTCTCAACAAGTTGATTGATCGGCAAGTCTTCCTTCTCCAGGTACCTAGAAATTGTGAAGTCGGAAGGTTTAGAGATTTCTCAGCCAGCTTTAGACCCGAATTCAACAGAAATACACCACAGGATCACTATACGTGCCAGAGCGAAAAAGTTTCATAGGTGAAAGAGGATTGTCCACGACTATTCATAAAAGGCTTACATATTATTATTCGTATAATACTTATACGAAAAGTTTTGACAATCACAGGAGAGTTTATGACCTCAGAGGTAAAACGAAGTGTTCAAATTCGAGTGAGGGGCCACCATGCACTGGGTGAGTTATTCTACTATCAAAGAACATCTAGTGTCGTTATTCCCTTAATCATTACTGTACTAATTTTTAGTGATTTATTCGTAGATTTGTGGAGGGAATGGCTCCTGTTTTTTCTAGATCTGCCTGGTATTGTGCATGGCATCTCATACAGGTAATCTTGCATGTTGTCCGTTTTTCACATTTAATGATGGCTCTGCCTTGTATTTCCACATGATCCCTTTTTCGGTCAATTTGCAGCTTTAGACGTGTATCATGGCACGCATAATTTTCTCATTTAGCCTTTTCTTTTGCTTTCATTCAGAATGATCTTGTACACGGATGGGGAGTAGATATGAAACTCGGGTATTGCGCGCAGGTACAATTCACTTGATGCTGTTTTCAACTCGCTTAGAAATAAAATGCTTACTATCGATATATATGTTATTACTCAGGGTGATCGCTCGAAGAAGGTTGGCGTGGTTGATAGCGAGTACATTGTTCATAAGGGTATACAAAGTTTAGGAGGCAGCGGCCATCCCACAATGAGGACAACCATGAAGGTTCTTGCTTTGCCTCCTTCCCTTCTCGTACTTTCTGTATTTTTCTCCGTATGACATAATTCGATTGCAGCATGTCATTGGCTTTCAAGTTTTGTCTGAACTTTGTTTCTTTTACTTGTTGGAATTCTTTATTATTGCATTACAATTATAGTTGTCCCTGCACCGAGTCATTTTGTTATCTTTTCATCAAGCTAAAACTACGATAAGTAATTCACTCGGTTTCTTAATCGATTTTCCTGCTGATGTGCAGAGACACGGTGCTTCAAGCTTTGATCTAAGAACCGAGGTGAGATTTGTAATTGTGAATAGTGGCATAGCCCTTACGGGAAGAAACTAATGCGATAAACAGATATTAGGAAAACTCCTCTTTGATATTTCGATGCTTATCACCTGATATTATAAACCTTGTAGCCAGAGTTTTAACCGGGTTTCTCCCGATGAACGAATACAATTCAACGGTCCCCCGACCCCTTAAAAACGAGACATAACATAGCCTTGTGGGACACGATTATGTTTAGATTCTTCATCTTCTAATTCAGTTTACATTAATGGCATTGTTTCAGATTCGGAGGCAATCCACTTGGGAACTAAAAGTGTTTAAAGAGCGATGGAATCAATCTGTGGAAGAAGACAAGAACTGGGTGGATCCATTTTTAAGGTATCAAAGGCGCAGCAAAAAACATAAGCGACAAGACAACTGAGTTTTGTCAGCTCATGGTGGGATCATGGACAATGAATATATGTTAGTTTATTTTTTGGGGGTGGGGGCTTACTTGGTACACATACAGTTGTAGTTTCATACATTACTCCGAAATTTTTTTCATTACAGTTCATATAGCATTTGTTGGATGGTCTTAATTATTTCATTATTTGAATATTTTTTTCTCACCAATGTGCCTTATACTCACGATCGTAGGCAGACACATTGTTCAACGTTAAATTTTCGAACCTTAATAAGTGCTCTATATTAGTAAAGGAACTAGCCCCATTGTTGTAACATCTTAGTAAAATGCAATCTGACTTCTCTTATTCTTATACTAGAAGTAAAATGCAATCTAATTTTTAATATAAAAACTTTGAAATGGTGTTTTTATCGATCCATTCCATATCTAAACTTGCAAAACAGCCCTTTCTTCCAAAATCCTTTTCCAAAACTATGAATTTATAAGAATGACTTAGCTTTGTATCTTGAGCTTTGTATAAACACAAATGAACAAAACACAACTATGGCTTAGCACCTTCACTAGACCAACCATTTTTTTTTTTCTTTTTGTAGCAAATCAATGAACAAAATTTATAAAAATGACTATAGACTAGAACAGTTCCAACTAGCATCAACAGATTTGATGATTCTTTCATGTAGTTTAGCTCCACCACAAGCGATTATACCTCGATCGAGACCTTCCAAGAAGGTACCTTTGGAAAAATCCAACGGGGAGCCTCCCGCATCAGTTACCACACCACCAGCCTCTTGTATGATGATCACGCCGGCCGCATGATCCCATATCTTTTCCTTGTACCCTGTCCTCGCAAACTTCATGAATATTTCGGCATCGCCTCGTGCTATTGCTGCGTATTTCACCATGCTGTATACACGCAGCGGTTGCTTCCTGCATTTGACAAAAAGGAACTATGTTCATTGCTTTGTTTTGATACATAGTCTAATGCATGTAGAATCTGAAAACATGACTCGAAATGACCCGACTTGAAGCCTCAAACACAAACGAGCTGAATCTAGATTGACCCAAAGCCAAAACTAACACTAAACTTGAAATGACTTGAAAATCTAAGCTAGCCAAGCCCTTCTAACTTAGGAAACTAGTTCCTTTTGATGAGATCCCATGGAACAAGATATATAGAACTTTGAGTTCCAATGGGATATATATGTATATATATATATATGTATATGTACCTAAGGCCAACACTGTGAGCTAATCCTGCAGTGAAGGAGTGGCTCGAATTTGACTTCTCAACCGGTTCACAGAAAGTAGCCAATGCTGGATCATCGATGGCAGATACTTGTATCGGTATTGCAGAGTTCGGCCATGCTAGCAGCTTATTTGTCTGGCGTAATGGTTGCATCCAAGCCTCGCCGCTGCCTTTTGTTGCATAAAGTACACACCCTTTATCCCATGATTCAGATGTTGTCGGAGTCAGTTTAGATATAATTCTATGATACCGATGGTGATAACTTAGCCATTCTTTCTTCTTTGGATAGTTCGGGCAACCTAGAACACCGAGCACAACTTCTCCGTCCTCTATCAATGCTAAAGCGACAGCGTATTGATCACCGCGTACAAACCCCAATGTACCATCAACAGGGTCGAGTGCCCAAAAACTACCAGTAGGACCTCCTTTTGAATTGCATCGACCGATGGCTTCGAGAACATCGGAACTCCCGAGCAGCTTTTCTGGACCCTTGAGTCCGAAATGAGGTGCTTGAACTAGACAGTCATTGACTGTTTCCACTACAGCAGATAATAACCCTTTTGAATCAGGTTTAGAGAGACTTTCGACATCTTCTTCGGCAAGAATGGACACGTTTCGACACCCGAAAGATTTGGATAGTATCCAGCTAATGGTTGCTTGAACACTCCAATCTGGTTTTTACACAGATGTTTGTGATTTTAGTAGACCAAACACCATTCACATAAAAGATCATTGCATAACAGTAGTAGAAATCTCAAGACATCAAAGGGACTTGCACTAGAGGAACTAAATATACCCAGCAACCAATGAAAACAAATGAAAAAACAGAGTAAAAGTACCATGGAGGCTCCTGTAAGTCAGATTGCATTTTGTCTCATTTACTAAAAAAATAGACAAATTTGCCCCTATCAGAGAGCAAATTGATCCTTTATGTTAAAAACTTAGTCCATTTCTATCCTACTTTTAAAAATTAGCATGACTGACGGAATAACCAAACAATGTACTTCATATTGACGTGCAGGGAGCAATTTTTAAAAGTAAAAGTGAAAGGAATTTTTAATAGGACTAATTTGCTCTTTGATCTAAGACAGAGAGACTAATTTACCCATTTATTGAGTATAGAGGACAAAATGTAATTGAACTCATATTACAACTTTTACCGGAAAAGCAGAATTATCTCAAGAACCCCAATTCACAAAAAATGGATTAAAAACCAGCACAAATTGGATTGGTCATAGCTGCCACAATGAAGCAACAATTTGAACTACAATGAACCACCAAATATGCAGAATAAACATGAAAGAAGCGTTAGGCTAGGTCCTAGAGGAACTAAATATACCCAACAAATATATAATAAGAAACCAATAATAACAAATGAAAAAACACCATTATCTCAAGAACCCCAATTCACAAAAATGGAGTAAAAACCAGCACAAATTGGACTGGTCATAGCTGCCACAATGAAGCAACAATTTGAACTACAATGAACCATCAAATATCCAGGATAAACATGAAATAAGCATTAACCTAGGTCCTAGAAGAACTAAACATCCCCAATAAATATACAATAAGAAACCAACAAAAACAAATTAGAAAGCAGCTTCATCTCAAGAACCCCAATTTACAAAAAAAAAAAAAAAAGAGCACAAGATTTGATTGGTCAATTCATACCAGCCACAGTAACAGGAGAATTATCATCTTTAGAATGGATTTGACTATTGGTTTTAGAAATCAAACTCTCTTGAACTTTCTGACATAGTGAACAGGCCATCTGGACAGCCTTTACAGCAACATCCAATTCCTTGGAATACTTGTCTGGTCCTAAAGATGAAACAACCAGATTCCGCTCATCTTCCATTACTGAAGAAGAAGGGTAGTTTTGGCTACACTTTAACTGAGAAACAATGTGGAAAAGCTTCTTCTTTTGGTGGGTTTTTTTCCCATACCATGGGAAACAAGTTCCAACATGGATTGTTGGTGTTAATTTCTTGGTGTTGTTGGTTATTCTGGCTTGTCCCAAAACATGGGGGGCTCTGAACACCAGGCTTGTGCAATTTGAAGGCATAATAATGATTACACACTCAGCTCAAACTTTGAGAAGTTTATAAATATATATATAGTTAATTCAATGAGATATGTAGCCTGAGAAAGTTGACCGCAGACCCTGGTTTCTTCTTTGAAGGGGGGGAAGGAAGGTGGATGTTGGTGTTACTTACTTTCTGCCCTTTTTTTATATTAAACTAAAGTGTCCTGGTTCAACCAATATACTGTAAGTAGTCCTTGTACCATTGGATTTAAGTGCAATTTCTAGCTTATTTTTAAAATGAATTTGGACAAATGAGGTGATTATGGGTTGGGCTATTCGACCCGACCCGATGGCACGCTCGAAAAATGAGAGAGCTCGGGTAAAAATATAAGCTCGAAATATAGGTTTGGACAAAAAAATGAGGCCCGTTTAGAAAACAGGCCGGGCCTCGAGTAAAACTTTTTTGGCCCGAGCTCGGTCCGGCCCGAATTATATATTAAATATATTTTTTTTATTTTTAATCAAAATATACCTTTTAAATTTACATATTTTTATTTGTTTTAAAAATTTTTATTTAATGAAAAAAGTTAAAAAAAAATTAATATGGACCGGGCCGGGCTGGGCTCGGTTTTATTCTTCATGGACCCGTGTCCTTCCAATCGTCACCGTCCACACCAAAACTCTAAACTAGGCAAAAGTTGGTAACTTGAACGTCTTCACCTTCTACATTAAAAATTCTAAATTCATTCTTCTCAGCATTAAATAATTTTGTAAAGAATCTCTAAAAAAAATTAATTTAATGTTGATAATTTTGAAAGTGAGCAATCGAGGATAATTAATTATGGTATTAATTTTTTTTTGTCAATTTTACATAATTTTGATTGATATAATAACAAAATTAGCTATCGTAATTTACACATTCTATCAATTTGATCATGATTTAACAAATTTAACTCACAATATTTGTATAAATGATGAGGCTAAATTTGTTGATTTTTTTTTTAAATAAAGACCGGATTAACAAAATATGTAAACATCGAAGGCTAAAATTATTATACTAATTAAAATTATGTACAATTGATGAAAAATATTAACACCGCGATTAATTGTCATCATTTTTAAAATTGGCATGAATTAAATTATTATAAATTATTAGGAGGGACCAATTTACACAATTTCAAAATTAAAAGGGACTAGAGAGATATTTTACCATTATATTTAATATACATTAGGGTGGGTTTGGATGAGCGTTTGCGTGTAATGTAGTGCGTTTAAGTTATTTTTTATCTCACGCTACAAGTAAACGTATCGCCTATCCAAACTCACCTTAAAGCCCTTTTTAGTGCAAATTTGAAGTCACCATAATTTCATCAAATACGTTTAGCCCTGCTTCTTCATAAATATAAATCCAAATAGGTCAACAGCTACGAATCTTACCTGCTGACCGCAGACCTCACCAGATTCTTTTTAAAAAATATATTTATATCATTTGATATTTGAGTTTTTTTAATCTCAATTTAGTACATAAAATTTGACTTTAATATTCAATTTGGTACTTAGATAAAATGATATTATATGTCTTAATGAATATTTTACATGTGTACTCTGTAATTAAAACGAAAAAAAAGCTGAACTACTAAATTGAATATCGAAGCCAAACTTAAGTATCATACTAAAAACATTTAGGTACTAAATTGAACATTTAAACTAAACTCAAGCATCAAATAGTATATTAACCTTAAAAAATTTCCGCTAAGGGGTCAATTCCTTATCCACATTCCGTTTATCCCACGGAAAAGACAAAATCATGTAGATTAAAGGATACTTAAGAGAGTGACACATGATCGTTCTATTACGCTCATGCACAGGTGTAGAAGACCCAAAATGACTCAGCTTCTAAGGTCCCTATGGCATACACTTGTTCCAAGGAGTATAAAGGAATAATATTTGATAAACTATTAGTACACGAGTTTCATACACTATCAATGAAAAACAGTAGGGGCGAATAAAATTTAATTTGATTTAAAATAATCGAAAAAAATTGAGTTAATCAAATTGATTTGTTCAAGTTATTCGAGTCAACTCGAATAAGTAATTCGAGATTCAAGTTGAACTGAATTTTAGAATTCGAATAACTCGAATAATTTGAATATTTCAAAAAATAAATTGGTGTAAATACTCATTTGGTCTCTGTCAATCTTGAAAATGAGCAAATTGATCTTTCTCAACAAACATTACAAAAAACTTTTAAAAAATTTTTAAAATTTAAAATTTTATATTTTAAAAACTTTATAAAAAAAAATTAAAAATTTTAAAAATTTTCTAAAATAATAATTTTGGGAACTGAATAAGTTAATTAATAATTCAAGTTTATCATGCTAATGTATCTTATTTTTTATTTATTTTACTTTGAAAAAGTTTTTAAATATATATGGTTTCAAATTTATGTGCTCTAATATGGAATTAGTTATATTGTAACAAGATTTTAATTTGACATGTTTAGTTTTTTAATTTAACTCGATTCAATTCGAAAAAAATTCCAAATCGAGTTTGAATGATAAAATATGACTTGTCAAGTCAAAATTTTTTCACTCGAAATTTTAGATTTATGTCTATATTAAAGTAATAGATGCTGACCATAAGTTTTAAAGCTGCTTCATACTCAGGACGAGGATCGAACCTTTGATCACCAGTTAAGGTAAGAGAGACTCTTGTCATCTTACCTAACTTCTATTATGGATAAAGCTAAAAGCGAAGATAATTTTCACATTAAGTTTACATATATTTTAGGCAGATGGGAAGGAATATCGTCATATTCAAAAGTCATTAAAAACCTTTTAACTAAGGAAGATAAGCTTATCATTCCTAAAGGTAAGATTAATTTCAAATAAATTATTTAAGTTTATTTTGCAGAATTTATATTAAGTGTTTTTTTTTTTGGATAGGTAAATATTATCTACTGGATGCGGGTTTTATAATAAGACGTAAACTTATTGTACTATTTAGAGGTACATGATATCATTTGAAGGAATATTCCACTCGTGAGCTTGATAATGTTAAAGGACTATTCTATAAATAGTACAATGATGAAATTACATTTTAACTCTTATTAAATTTATAATTTATTTTCAGTCAAAAAAATTTCTAATTACATCCTTAATTATAGGAATGTAATTGAGCCAAGTCAAACCCGAATAATAACAAACAAAAGCTCGAACTTAACTCTAAATCTAAGACATGATACTCAAACTCGATCCCAGGGGCGAAGCCAGGGGGGCTGGCATGGGCCCCGGCCCCCCCTAAAATGTAAAATTGCTATTTAGGCCCTTAAATTTTTTTAAAAATTTTAAATTAGTAAAGGTAAAATTATACTTTGACCCCCCTAAAACTATAAAAATTCGATTTAATCCTTTACAAATTATAAAGATATAAACTATAAAAAAATAAAATTTCATCCGGCTCCCCCTAAAAATTTGTTCTGGCTTCGTCATTGCTCGATCCAACATTATTTTTTAAATTCGAGACTCAACCGAACTGCACGACCTTGAATCATGCCTTGGTAAAATTATAATTCAATTTCT
Source organism: Gossypium sturtianum (assembly GCA_025698515.1). NCBI lineage: Eukaryota > Viridiplantae > Streptophyta > Magnoliopsida > Malvales > Malvaceae > Gossypium > Gossypium sturtianum. The sequence goes on along the minus strand of CM046952.1, from coordinate 1,872,413 downwards.
CCTAATATAAAAATTCTAACTTCGTACGTTACATCCCAGCCAGGTCGTCACTGTAATTTGATAAACCCGTTGGGCTTCTATTTGCATGTATGGTGCTTAATTCATTAATGGAATGGTTCAATTGTAATGGGCATGGATTTCTCCATGGAAGTGTACATGGAAACTGAAATTTATAATATCCAAATCATACCCACTAATACTTCTCTTTAGATCTATTCATGAATTAGGTAATTTATCGAGTTTTTTAAAAAGATTTTACTCAAGTCCGACCCAAATAGATAGAGTAACTTATAATTTGGGAGAATTGATATATCTTCACATGATGAAATTCTTTTATGATATTATAGTTGTTATACTTCCTTACGGGCTTAGTCTAGCCCACTTAAATGGTTTATTTCACTGAAATGAGTAAAACCAGCTCGAGATTAAAAAGATAAACTCAAAACCCAGTTCAAAATGAGCTGAGTTGAGTCGATTCATAAACACCCGTAATTACTGCTTAGTACGATGATAAGTTTTTTTTTTCTTAAATTTCTTACTTAAAGCTCAGCCCAAACTAATGTGGTAGCTTATAATATGTGGGATTTGATATATCTTTATAGCGAGAAAATATTGTATGAAAATATTGATGTGACATTAAATTATTGAAAAAGTGATAATATTCATGTTTCATAAAATCCCTTCTCTACCTTTACATGGTGAAATCTATGAAGATATTATAATTGCTATGTTCTTACATGACATTTTACACTTTTTTAGGTAAAATAAAATGAAATTGATGACATAGGTATCACTTTGGATAAAATATAAGTACCTAAACGAGAAAAGTAGAATAGCTTAGGAGCCAATTTTGTTAACATGTTACATGATAAAGGATTAGTATCTTTGGAGATGATGTTCTTAAGAGGGTTAGCCATAAAACCCAAAAAAATTAATGTCTGTGAATTATAGAATAGACCCCCAAAAAAACCACCAACACTGTTGCAGAACCAGCTGCAACACTAACAGACCCTTAGGCCTTAACTTAGAGTTGGTATATGGAAAAATAGTTGCTTGCAATTGTGAAAAAGAGCCAACCATTTCGCATGGACCTACCAAAATAATCTTATCCAATTTTTTTAACATACTATACTATCTCTAGAGAAAGTTATGGCAAACCATACAAATGAATTAGATAGTTGCATTGTTGGTGTTAAATGTGGTAAAGATTCCAATCCAAGAAAACAAAAAGAAAATTAGTACAACAACTCCAAGCAAACTTCATTCAAAGAGCTGCAGACAAATTGAAAGGTGACTTAAATATTTCCCCAACGTAACATATATATATATATATATATATGCATGTTGATCGGTTCATTTAAGTTAAGCATTTACATATATTATCTCAGATCGAAGAAACATTGTTGAGTGCAGCGTTGATGAGCTTTTTTTCTGTTTTGATGAGTTCATCAACACTGCACTCAACGATGTTTTTTTTTGCTCTTTCCACAACAAAAAAAAAAATACCCCTTTTTCTGCAATATTTTGTGACTTAGTATTTGTATTGCAGCTTTGATGGTTAACCCCTCAATGCCAATAATTTTTGTGTTTAAAAGGTAGCATTGGAACCAGAGAGAAAATGGGACCTGCAATGGTCAACTCAGTATAGCAAGAAAAAGGATGAGTTTTTCAAGGGTTCCACAAAATTTGCATTGATATTGCATCACTATTTTATTATATATGTTGTAGAATTCATGAAAGAAGAGTTTAATCTGCAGCAGCATTCTAATGCTTGTTGAGTTGAATGATAAGAAATTCGGGTTTGAATAAGCAGTGAGAGAACTTTATTCTTATTTCAAGATTCGATTTAGCTCGATTTTAGATTTGTGTCTTGCACTTAAAAAAGAAATCTGAAATATTACTGTTCTGCAACATATGGTAAGAAAAAAAAAATACAAACAAACATGAAATTAGTATATTTTCTGCTGCAAATTAGCTAGAGGAATTCAAATGAATAAAAAAAAGGGAAAATTTACAAAAAAAAAAAAAAAAAAATCCCCAAAAAAACAGCTAAAAGAGACGTTTATAAATATTTCACTTATTAAAAGCTAATTAATAGAAAAAACTCAAAAAACAGATAGCTTTTTTCGATAAAAACTGTCAAGCTTTCCTCTCTGTGCACCATTTGGAAAGTTTCCAGGACCAAACAGGGCTCTATATTTCTTCAGAATTACCAAATCTGCCACTTTCCCTTTCACTCTTTCACACATACTCTTACTGTTCCCAATAAACCCTTAATCTTCAACTCCTTTAAGTTTTTAACCCTTCCAAAAAACTGCTTTCTCCTCTTTCTACTCTAAACCCAAATCTTTTTCCCTGTTTTCTCGAGAACCCCATTAGTTTTTCCGGGAAAAGATTTGATTTCTTATCCGGGAAAGTTAGCCAAACAGGGGAATGGAGGGGGAAGGTGCTATACCGGACCATCTCCGGTGCAATCGAACAGACGGGAGACAATGGCGGTGTAAGCGACGTGTAATGGAAGGGAAAAAGCTCTGTGAGCTTCACCATATCCAAGGCCGTCATCGACAGAATAAACAGAAAGTGCCGGAATCCTTGAAAATGCAAAGGAAAAAGAGGAAAAAGAAGGTTTTTGAGAAGAATAAGCTTGAAATTAGGGCAAAGTTGCTGAAATTAGCGAGGCCGGTGAAGAGGAAGCGAGTGATCGGAGGGGAATCCGAGGCGTTAGATGAAGCTGTTCGTAAGATGAAACTGAAGAGAGGGGATTTGCCGTTGGAGCTTATAAGGATGGTTTTGAAAAGAGAAGCTGAGAAGAAGAAAAAGAAAAGGAAAGAAAGTGAGTGTAGTGATTTTGATGATGATGATGATGATGATGATGAAGAAGAAAAGGGTGACTTGATGAGAGAATTGCCTAATGGGTTAATGGCTATTTCTTCGTCAAGTCCACATTTTGAAAATGCAGGTTCATGCTCTGGTTCTGGTTCGGCTTCCGGTTCTGGTTCTGTTTCAGGTTCTTGTATTCATGTTAAAGTAGGAGAAACTGATAATAATGCTGTTGCCATTACCAGAAGGCGGTTTCGGTCTAAGAACATTGAGCCGTTACCTGTTGGTACATTGCAGGTAATTTGTATGGTTTTATTTTGAAATTTTTATTAATATCTTCTTGTTCTTTTTGAATTATGGGATTCTTGCAGGTTCTGCCATACAAGAAGAATGGAGCAAATTTGAGGAGAGGGAGAAGAATAAGGTGCCATTGGTGTCGAAAAGGCGGTGCTCCTAATTTGATCAAGTGTTCTAGTTGTAAACAACAGTTCTTTTGCTTGGATTGCATAAAAGAACAGTGAGTGACCCTTTTATTTATTTTTAGTTCTGTTTTTGAATTGTGATTGTAGTGTAGATATATCATATATGTTTGTTTATTGACAAAGAAGGCAAATCCTGTGCTCCATGAGAATGTATAGTTTATCAAAATGCTATAGCTTTAAGGCATAAGTTCCTGTTTCAGCCAACTTGAAATGATGCATTCAAAATGTATTTAGCCTTTGTCTCATCACTATAATTTGAATGTGGTCTATAATGGATTTTGAACCATTTGGTTGTGGTTAAAACATGGATGTTTATTGACTCTTATGATGTTGAATTGCATACAGCTATTTTTTTAAGCGAGAAGAAGTTCAGGTAGCTTGTCCGGTATGTCGTGGAACTTGTGGCTGCAGGGCCTGCTCAGTGAGTCAGCGTAGAGACGATGAATGTAAGGTCTGATATCATCTGAAACACCTCAATTTTGACATGCTGCTTGCATTTTACCGCACTGATATCTAATGTTTTGCCTAATACAAAAAAGTATTTATATTTCAGGAGTTTCTAAGGGACAAGATCAAAGTAGACAAGGTGTTAGATTTTCATTATTTGATCTGCATGCTCCTTCCTGTTTTTAAGCAAATAAACCAAGACCAGAGTGTTGAGATTGATGTGGAGGCCAAAATTCAAGGTAATTTACAATGACGCATCTTGATTTTTTTATTAAAGCATTCTGTTTTAATCAGTGGAAGAGGTTGTGATGTCTTCTTGTGTATCATAGGCAAAAAACTCTGTGATATTCAGGTCCAACCTGCTGAATCTGGTGGCAATAAGGAATACTGTTGGTATGCTCTTTGTTGCTTAAAATGTATTTCATAAAATTTATGTAATTTTGTTTTTGGTTGCTCTTTGGTGATGATATTAATTCTGGAGCAGCAGTTACTGCAAGACTTTCATTCTGGATTTCCATAGAAGTTGCCCAAAGTGTTCATATAGCCTCTGCTTAAGTTGTTGTCGGGATATCTTTCAAGGGAGTTTATTCGGAACTATCAAAGAAGTTAACTGCAAATGCCCAAAGAGAAGGAAAACTTGTTTGCCCGGTATTTGCCTTTTAGATAGGAAATATGTAAGAATAACTAGGCAGACCTCTGACAGTAGGTATTCTGATTCTTCTGTATCATTGCCTAGTCAGAAAGCTCCTGATGGCAGTGTTCCTATCTCATGCCCACCTAGTGAGTTTGGTGGTTGTGGTGATGGCCTTCTTGATCTGAGATGTATTTTGCCGCAAAGTTGGTTCAAAGAGCTGGAAGTAAGTGCTGAAGAGATAGTTGGCAGCTATGAATTGCCGGAAGCATTTGATACTTTTTCATGCTGCTCTTTATGTCCTGCGACAGAAGATGAAGCCAAAAGGGTGAAGCAGTTGCAAGAGGCTTCTAGGAGAGAGAATTCAAATGATAACTTCCTATTTTACCCCACTATATTGAACATTCATGGTGATAACCTGGAGCACTACCAGAAGCATTGGTGTAAAGGCCATCCTGTAATATTTCGGAATGTTCTTCGGACTACTGCTTTAAGTTGGGATCCAATATTCTTGTTTTGCTCATATCTTAAGAATAGTGTTGCCAAAGCTGAGAATGAAGAGCCAAGTAAAGCTACAAGTTGTTCAGACTGGTTCGAGGTTAGCTTTCTAAATTACAATGCCATATCAAATTACAATTTTTGGAGTTAAAAGGAAGATAAACTGGTCCTCTTTAGTTCATCACTCCATCTCCATAATCCTAATATAAGGCATTCATTAAAGTGCATTTAAACTTCCATGTGCATCTATCTTCTTGATTCTGTCGTATGCCCACCGGTTATCAGATTTCTTGCTTGTCAGTCATTTTGTTTTTCTTTAAAAAAAGGATCATGAGAGTTGGCATTTGAGTTCTTTTCATTATGTTTGGCTGCCTTCTAGGATCTTAAGTGAGGTATAAGTTATAAACAATTTTGCCTTATATATGCTGGCAGGTTGAAATTGGTATTAAGCAGTTATTTTTGGGGTCATTAAGGGGGCTGGCACAATCTAGTATGTGCGATGAGAAGCTGAAACTGAAGGGCTGGCTTTTTTCTCCTTTATTTCAAGAACAATTCCCGGATCATTATTCTGAAATCATTCAATCTTTACCACTTCGAGAATATATGAATCCTGGAAGTGGCATTTTGAACATTGCTGCAAGGTTGCCACAAGAAATCACAAAGCCTGACCTAGGTCCATCTATCTCTATCTCTTATTGCAGCGGTGAGGAACTTGCACAAGCCAATTCCGTGACAAATTTGTGTTACGGTTTATGTGATATGGTATGTCTATCTCTATCCTTCTCTTTTATCTTGGTCGTTTTATCCCATTTGGAACTTGGTATGATGCACATTTTATTGAAGTTATCTTGACTGGAACGTAATTTGCTTTTGCTCTAAGATAATTGTTAATGAACAGTTCCTATATGTGTGTCTAATTGATCGACACAAAGCTTATTTGTGGAGACCCTTTAATTCGTATGTTCATTATCCTTATTGTAAACATCGTACAGATGTAAGTAATCTTTGCCGTTTATTTGTGTTTCTTTCCTCCCTCCTATTCCAGGTTAATGTATTGGCACATGCTACAGATGCTCCTGTTTGCATGAAGCAACTTAATAAAATAAGAAAGTTAATGAAAAAGAAAAAATTTCAAGACGAAAGGGAGCTTGCTAAGACTCACCTTGATCAAAAGATGGCTAATGAAGTTAAGGAAAAATCTCAGTCAAATGGTGAAAACATAAAAGTAGGATTGAATGGTATGATCAATAAAGAAATGCATTCTCGTAACACAGTTCCAAAACTTTCTCGATCACCTTCTGTGGTGCATGATGCACATGATAAGGAAGACAGCTCTGACTTTGACTCTGATTCTGATTCCGACTGTAATTCAAATTCTGAAGCTGCACAACATCCATGCGATACCATTCACGGTTCAGAAGCATTAGAAGATCAGAAAATCTTTGGGAAAAGAACAGATTTGGCTAAGTCTTGCGGTGCAGAATGGGATGTCTTCCGCAGACAGGATGTTCCAAAGCTTATGGAGTACCTTAGAAAGCACTCAAATGAGTTTGGTCATACATGTGGCTTTCGAAAACATGTAAGACCAGTTATGAGACTTGCCAATGTGCTAGCAGAATGGACATAATGCTGATTGTTTAACACTCCTGCTGTAGGTGGTTCATCCAATCCTCGATCAGAATTTCTTTCTTGATACAAGTCACAAAAGGAGGCTGAAGGAGGAGTATGGTGAGTGTACTCGGTTTTGTTCTCTCTTGTTATAATTAAGGACAAACTTACTGAAATCCTTTTGACCTTGTACTGCTTCTAGAAATTGAGCCCTGGACATTTGAACAACATGTTGGAGAAGCTGTAGTAATTCCAGCTGGCTGTCCATACCAGATTAGAAACGTTAAGGTAACACATACTACCGATATCTTTAGTCTTGAATAACTGTTACAGAACTTACTGAATGATGTTATGTGCAAATTTTCATATGCTTCTCCACTTTTGCAATTTTATGAATTACAAGTTAATTGTTTTGCTTAGAAATTTTTGGTAAGTTATTGTTTTGCTTAGAAATTTTACCAATTTATATGGCTGTAAGTATTCTTTTCTTTCCCCTGACAACCTGTAGTCCTGTGTTAATGTGGTTTTGGACTTTGTTTCACCGGAAAATGTGACCGAGTGTATCCGGTTGATCAATGAATTTCGTCTGCTTCCAGACGATCATAAAGCCAAAGCAAAAAGGTTTGAGGTAAATTTTCAAAATATGACTAAGTTAACAGTGTTCATTTTCTGTATTAATGCAAATATAATTCTGGTTTTGCTCCTAAAATCAGGTTGAGAAGATGGCCCTGTATAGGATTAGTGCAGCAATAAAAGAAATCCGCGAGCTTATATGTTCAGAGTAAGTTGCTTTTGGAATTATTAAGGTCTTTTATGTGCAAATAGCAATGATATTCATCAACTTCCACTGAAATTACAACTATAACATAATGTCTCATTCTTGAGGTTTAGGTCCAGTGCTGAGCTCAGTGAGTAGTTGAGGATGGATTAAAGAACAATGGCATGTAATGCAAGAGATTCTCAGTTTATGGCTATTGCTGCTGGCGACTGCTGCTCTTATGGTTTTTTTCCCTTTTTTGAAGCATTGCTCTCAGCAACTAGCATGTGGCATTCACAGAGATTTTGATGCAATTGTCCATTCTCTCTCTCCCCCCATTGTCCATTGAAGTTGAATTATATGAAACTCGGCCGGTTTGCTGCAATTGAGTTTGTAAATGTGTAATATTCATCAACCATGTACTTACTATACCCCAGGATGGAAATCATTCATACTATTTACTTTTTTCTTTGAATATATAACCACAGTTAATTTCTCCCATTTGTTCATATGAAAAGCTTGAAATCTGTACAATTGTCAATTGACTCTTGCTGTTTTTGATATTAAGTGCAAGACCATGCAATTCAATTTCTTTAGACAATTAACTGATCTCCTATGAACCCTTTTCATTGTTTTTTATTTCTACCGAGTTAGGTTACATTTTGCCTTTTTAATAAAAAAATAAATAAATAAATCTATTAATTTAGTTATACAAAAGTGTCAAAATGTGATGTACAATCTAGTTATACAAAAGAATTAGTTTATTTTTTAGTTTAATATACTAAGACTAATTTATCTATTTTTTAAGCAATCTGAAACTTAGCACAGGACCTCCATAACTGATATTACAGCAGAGAACAAGAGAACAAGAGATTACAGCATAATAGGGAATGTCATGCGATGCTCCAAATGCATTACAATACATATAGCTTCAACTCAAATAAACGTTCCAACCCTAAACTAATTAAGTTCATCAACTGTTTGTCCATCCATTTTATGCAATGAATTTAAAGAAAAAAGAATAGTTTTTTTGACTTTTTATTCCTCTCGTGTTGCCCTTTTACTGTTTTCACCTGTGAGTCATCAGGGCTTAAAGATATAACGGCAATGAATAGGGGAAAAGTAACAAATAATTACATATGGATGAAACTTCACATAGCTCAAAATCTCAAGTTAAAAGATCAATGATACTCATTATGCTTTTCACGACCGGTATATTCTAGCGTCTTGGCTCTATCAAAATTGTTTCTTTTTTTCTTTTCTAGAAACAGAAATACATGATCCTAAAGATCCCTTGGGAGAATGCATTTGGCTAACCGTACTTCGGATAATGTTCTATGGAGCCATCAACCCATCGATAGTGTAAGAAAGAGATTTTGCCCAGTCAGCTTTGAGTAGCAATGTTTGTAGTGTTTGCATTACATCATATCCTGGATCAAGTTTCCTTTGCCAACCCTACAAATTTAAACAAGTACCAAAATGTGATATCGAATTAAATCAATAATCTAAAATGGTAATAATGACTAGGTTTATCTTCAAATTATGAAGGCATTTCTGCAAGTTGGACCTAGGACTATTATGAGACAATCCTTAGATGGGAATACATAACATCTATTTTACTCTGACGACTATGAAAATATCTATTTATTTTGTTTCCTGCGGAAAAACAGAAAGCGCGGTAAATAAGCATGAGTAAACATACGGACGATAAGTTATTTCTAGCAGGTAAATGATACCAAAAGTAGAACGAATTCATATAAGACATCTCAAATGTTTGATCAAGATGATACCTCAAGAACCAAAGTTGTGACCATCACAGTGCATACATTGCCATCAATATTGACTTTATGACGCCTTACTTTCTCAAGCAATTCTTGCATGCATTCAGCCGGATGGACTAGATCACCCTCCGGAGTACCCCAGAAAGTGAAGGCTTCTTCTACTTCCTGTTGGAAGTTGGAACAAGGTATTAAAAAACCAAGCAGAAAAAGATATTCTAAATTGGAACATTGATGGCTGACCATTAATGCATTCATCTAAAATGACAAACCAACAGACGATGGAGGATAAAGAACGGTTTGGGTTAATCTATATACATCACCTCGATAAAAGCCTTTGGGTTTGGGCAGTTTTGTCTTTGTGATAGTCTAAGCGTGCACTCTGCAGCAGTACGGCCATCTCTACGGGCAACAGCCTTAAAAAATTCCAATAAATTAACACGATCACCCTTTGAAAGTTCAGCAGTCATGCCTACATCAAGGAAGATGACATGAGGCTTTGTTTTAAAAAGCTGTTTTCGAGAAGCCTTGCTTTGAGACACCCGAACAAGGATATTTCCCGGATGCATGTCAGCATGAATAAAGTTGTCAACCTGAAAGAAGAGAATTATAATTTCTAGAAAACCAGAGTTGCCATACTTTAATTCTCAAGCAGACAACATAAAAACCTTACCAGAAGCATCTTTAAAAGTGCATGAGTTCCAATATGAGCGAGTGCAGACTTAATCCGATCATGTCCTTCAAGGCCATCAACATAGTGTGCAACACTTTCCCCTTGCTCATAAGTTTCCACTAAAACAGCGGGATGCACAAGTGGATACACAGGCTTAGGAAAAGAAACATCCCTCCAGCTTCGGAAGTTGTATATAAAACGGTTCAAATGGGCAGCTTCCCTTGCAAGGTCAACTTGAGACATCATGAAAACAGCAAACTGCTGGACGCTCTCATCCAATCTCAACCATTTCAGAGTAGGGATGAATGTTGATAATTTAGCCACCGAGTTGATAATCACAAAATCTCTCCTGATTGACTCACCAACACCAGGATGTCTAACCTTTACTGCAACTACCATAGGCTTGACCCGCTGACCAGGATAGCGGAATCTCAAAGAAGCCCGGTGCACCTGAGCTATACTTCCAGATGCCACAGGTTCTTCTTCAAAAGCCTCAAAAATTTCAGATAGCTTACGGCCAAATGCTTTTTCAATAGTTTTCTTTGTGTAGGCAAAGCTATGCTCAGGAGCTTTGCTGTGAAGCTCTGACAGTTTGAAGCATAGATCTCTAGGAAAGAGATCTGGTCTTGTTGCTGCCCATTGACCCCACTTTATGAAAGCTGGACCAGCTTTTTCAAGTGAGCGATGCACAACTTCAAGCCACATTTTCCTGAACTGTGGACCAAATGCGTCGGCAAATGGTGCCATTATTATGCTAGGAGAGAACAAAACCGCAAGAAACAAAGCTCTCACCAGCAAAATAACACCTTCTACAGCTGAAAGTAGTATAGCAGAAACAAAAGCGTGCCCATCTCGTGCACGCATTGATAAAGTATTCTGTGATGGGTAGTAATCTGTTTCTATTAAAGTCCTCTGTGCCAATGCTATTCGTCCACATGTCAATCCAAAAATACCAGGTACTATCAAGTGCGAATGTGACAAAGCTAAGCTGACCGCTTGAGCAGTCGTGCTTATCTGAGGGAATGTTCGACCACCGGCAGAACATTTTTGTGTAAGCCTTTTCCAAGCAACTTGGGCACGTTGAGTTACTGCACTACTTGCAGAAACAAAGGAACGGTTCTTGGCAAAATAACCTCGACACAACCCTTCCTTTGTATTCTGCAACAAGAATGGAGCCTTTCCTCCACTGTTGAACCTACAATGGGAGAACACTCTATACTGTGGCAAACGCAACCTGACAGAAACCACTGGCGCATACTTCCTAAATTCCGAACGGTTCGACCTCTGGTTCGAAATAGCAGATTCCACAGCTTTCCTAATATTTGCAAATCTCAAAATTCTGCATTCCAACAATTCACTCATCATCTACCATGTAAATTATGAAAAACCTTAGAACCAATTCTAAGTCTTACACAGAAACACAAAAGTATTAAAAACCCAGTCTTCAATTCCACTCAACAAAACAGCAAGAAGTTTACTTACTTTATTTCAATAAAATTCAAGCCTTTAATGTAATAATGCAAAACAATTACACTTTGCTACAGCCCAATAAACAGCAGAGCAAACCTTCTTCAATAACATTTCATTTTTTTATTTCACTTCCAAACTGTTTATAACAACAACAAAAAAAAAAGAAAGCTTTAACACCATTAAACACAACTAATCCCCCAATGAACCCAAGAACCCTTTAACAAACCCAGAAAAAAAAAGTAGAAATAAAGGTTAAAGAGACGAACCTGGACATGGCGATATAGAGAGAGGGAAGATAAAAGAGGGAGCTTTGAAGAGGCTACAGTGCTAAGGCGGTGGAAAATTGAAGTAGCTGAAGAAGATGCTGTTGAATGCATTTTCTCATGGATGATTCTCTTCTGATTGACATCAATTTTGTGATGTGTAATTTTGGCCCAACTTCATTTCTCATTCTTCTCGTGACCTAGCGGCGGTAGAGGAAGAAGAAAAAAAGAAAGAAAGAAGAGGAGAGGAGAGAAAGACCAATGGCTGGCTTTGATGGGCCAAATCTTTGATTGGTTTTCATGGGCTTCATTCCTGCTAAAGCTTGATTGGCCTCCCCCATATCTTAAATCCTTTAAGCTAGAGAGATAACCCTTAATTTTGGAAAAAAAAAAAACACTTTATGATTTGATAGGATTTTATACCCAAAAGATTGGCAGCTGTTTTGCCTTCAGCAAATTTTGACCAGCTTACTTTAAGGGTATTCATAGTTCATTTAAAATTAAATTAATTAACTGAATTGATTTAATTCGTTTAATCAGTTGGTGACTTAATTTAGTTCGGTCGGAAGTCGATTAATATTTTTTTTAAAATTTCGATTATCAATTAATTCAGTTTAAAATCGAATAATTAACTGAATTAACCAAAATAAATAATATATATTATATAATATATTTTTTATATTAACAATGTATTTTTTGAACTATTAATTTTTATATTAATCGAAATAAATATTATATATTATATTTTTTGAACTATTTGAAAAAAATAAAATGAACATTAGTAATGCATTTTTTATATATGTTTTATACTTATTTTAACTAAAAAATATATTTATATATAAATTTCGGTTAACTCGGTTAACCGGCCGAATTAACTGAAATATTTCGGTTCAGTTAATATATTTGAAAAAAAAAATGATTTGATTAACGATTAAAAATTTTTACATTTCGAGTAATTCGGTTCGATTAATAACCAAATCGACCGTTTAATCACACCTAGCTTAGCTAGTGACAATTTTCCACCTTATAAAAAAAAAAGATAAAGCAATTTTTCTTTTCTACTCACACATTAATTTTGAAATTTGACAATTTTTTAAATTTATTTTTCATTAAAATACGATGATACGATATTCTTTTGAAATTATACACATTTTGAAATTTTAAAAAATTTTCATATAAATATTATTAAAAATATAAAAGATATATATTTTAAAAAATTCAAATTATGATACAATAAAATCGCGAGTATCATATTATCATATTTTAATAGAACTAAATTGAAAAAAGAAAAAAAGACGACTAAATTCAGAGCAAGAATAGTCCAACACCAATTAACCATTTCTAAGTCATTTTCCAGACAGCTAGCTAGCTAAGGTTCGATTAACGAAAATTTACCATTATCCAATCACATAAACACACGCATATATACAATCCAAAAAGTCTACTATCTTTGCTCACAATTCACATTACAAAACGTTTTCTTATCGTCACATCTACGAAACAATATTCCATGTTTTTGACATATTAGAATTTACGGATGAAATTTTAATTTTTTATAGTTTATATCTTTCTAATTTGTAAATGATTAAATCAAATTTTTATAATTTTAGGGAGGCCAAAGTACAATTTTACCTTTACTAATTTAAAATTTAAAAAAAAAATTCAAGGGCCTAAATAATAATTTTACCTTTTAGGGGGGCCGGGGCCCATGCCAGCCCCCTGGCTTCGCCCCTGCTTTGGGGTCAATTTTTTTTTTTTATATTATTGGATCATAATTGAATTATAAGATATTGGGTTCATAATACAGATTTTCATCATTTTATATGTTATAATTTTATAAATTTTAAGGGCTTAAAAGAAAATTTTACCACACAAAACATCACCCTTAATGACATATATCATTTAAAATAATATATATTGTTTATTATAAATGAGGAATTTTTTTATAAATGTATTGTTGAGTTGGTGTCCAATTGATAACCAAGTTGATAAAACATTCAAATTAATAATATATAATGATAATAATGGTAGATAAATATATTGAAGGTGTTTGGTAAATAGAGTTTTGGGTTTTTTTTTTTTTTTAGTTGATTTGGCACAAATGGGGGATTGGGTAGTCAAACCTTCTAATTGTAGTGTTTGGTGAATGGAGATTTGCAAGAGCTTGTTAAGCTAAAACCTCTAAGACAAAAAACGCTCTGATGGACAACTTTTTTCACAGTTGATTGGGAATAAGATATGTGGAATGACATATCGATCATGTTTGCTCAAAAAGTGCTCCTTTTACCACATCCTCTTAAACTTAATAAGGGTGCTAGGATATCAGTAGCCTCTATTCTCTCATTTTCACTTTCACCTCCAAATTAAATCTCAAAAATATTCACTAATTGATTTCCATAATGGATGTTTTAATTTCTTGGTAATAGTGTTTTATTTCAATAATTTCACCTAATAAAGACTAAAGTATTATAAACAAATAAATACTTAACAATAAAATGTGTCACGCCCTTATTTATCATTATCAACTTTTAGCTCAGTTTTACCGAACACTTTTAAATATACAATTAATAGAATCAATTGGTCAAATCAACCACTGTAATTAGCAATAAGCTATTGGCTAATTGCCAAACAGAACCATTAACTTATTTAGATGATAAGTTAATTAGTATCTAATTTATTGACAACGCATGCATCAACTATAATTTTTTTTCCCTTTTTCAAAAAAATCATGACTTTTTAATCTCACATTCCAAATTAGAAAAATCTTTGTCACAAAGACTATTCTTTCTTAAAACACAAAATTCTCCACATTTTCCTTATAAGATTTTAAAAAAATGAAGTGAAACCCTAAATGCATAATTAAGACAGGAATCCCACTTTCGAGTGTATTTCAACATGTTCGAAAGAAGAAAATTTCTTTGGTCGGTCGAGAAATGGTGTACTGTCTATTTCTCAGGCTGTGGTCGGTTCATAGTCAAAGAAGAACCTTACCCCTTACCTTCATAAACTCAAAATTTTCTTCCATAATTGACACCTTAAAACCCTAGTAATATCCTTATATTCAATTTTCTCTACATTGGACGTACAAATTACGTAAACCTTACATGGGAGGCTTTGACTTTTATAATTGGTAAAAGAGGAAAAGAACCTTCCAAGACATTTGGTCTGCTTATAAATAGCTATTTATTAAATTAAAATATGAGATTTAATTTTTCTAAATTGAAAATATTATTAATCGTAAACAATTAACAGTGTTAATAGTATTAACAAATTTATGGATATTCACGTCGTCTCTCTAACAACAACCGTTACTAATGTTGTTAATTTGGATCTACTTATAATGTAATTAAAGTAGAGGGACCAAATTATTTCAAACTAAAGTACAAAAAGAGATTAAATACGCAAAACAAAATTTAAAGGAGTAGAATTTTACCATTATACTAATTTATAATTTTTCAAGAGACCTTAAAAGTAAATTTACTATTTTGGGAGCCAAGGATCCTGCTTGCCTCCTTGTAGAGGCCTCGCCCAACACAAGTTCTTTTATCGGGAGAATTTTACCATTAATCTCAAGTTTAATGTGACTCGAAGAAACCCTCGATTTTACACTGAAAAAGAAAAAAAAAATTCAAATTATAAAGTGTAAACAAAATCGTGTCGTCTATCCATTGTGTAAACAAAAGTTGGTCCATTTTTGCGGATATATGTGAAGAGATGAAAGTGATCAAAGGCTTTCCAATTTCCACACATATATATTTCCTTGTGTTCATAGTTTCTGCATATGCAGAAATCAATGCAAAAAACAAAGCCGAAATTAAAAAAAAAAAAAAAAACTTATTTGAAGCAAATATATGATAATATGAGCATCCATGCACGAGTTTCATGTGTCAAAAAAGCAAAATAATATAAGAAACAAAAACAAAAACAATATGAGAATGTAAAGATCTTTCTTACCTTAACCAGTGGTCGAGGATTCTATCCTTATCCTGGGTACGGAACAGTTTTAAAACTCGTGACCAGTATCTACCCTTAATGAGCTTACAGAATCCAAAAGATTAATTACTGAGTTTATTCCAATAACGGTCGAAAGACAAGAGCCGTATATAAAAAAGAATATGTACCAAGTAAACTTTCCTAAGTGAAGCCAAAAATTAGAATTTATCTTTATATTAATTTATAAATTTATTGTTTTTAAAGAAATTAAGGCTAAAATTTTACAAATTTGGGGTTCAAAGATAGGTAATTTTTTTTTTTTTTTATAAAAGGGAGGGAGGCTTGTTTAAATTCGAAATTTAATGTGAACTTAAATTACAAATTAATGAAAATCTTTTAATATTGAACTAATTTTTTTATTCAATATAATCTTAAACTTATACATGCATGTATTACATTACCAAATAGGTGAATTCGCTGATTGAATCGAATTTTTAGTTTCACCCTATATTAATATTTTTTTTTTAAATTTCATTATTTTAAATATAGAACATAATAGAGGAAGAATTGGATAAAATTCACACATGGCATACGTAAATAATAAAATTAAAAATCCACGCATCGTAATTACACATTATGAGATTCGAACTTGAATACTCAAATATCAATACTTCTATTTCATTTGGCCTAACAAGCTTTGGTGCACAAAATTAAGTGTGAACTATGTTAATCATGGATTAATATAAAATACTATTAATTAAGCATGATTGTGTGATTTTCCTTTTTTGCATAAAGACAAAGTAGTAAGTAATTAAGGTTAAGTGTGGTTACCCGGTCAACCGGTAAGGCTTTTAAGTTTTTCAAAAAAGTCAAAAACCCCATGCATGATTGAGTCCACGTGTCCCCTAAATGCTGACGTGATGAGAGATCATTGAGACACAAGAGCCCCGCCATGTTTTTTAATGGTGGTCCCCTACACGAGCCCTTATGGGACAGGTCGACACGTGCCCTTATCTTTTATTATTATTATTATTTAGGTCAAACCCCGCAATTCACCATAATCCCCCATGCAAAATTACCTACTTTATCACTACCTGAAAAGACAGTAGCCGTAACAGGTGTCATGTACACGTGTCGTATTTCTCGACCTCCGACGTTGTTATGGACGGAAAGCCCGCCGGTATTTGAATTCTTGTCGGGATCTATGAAACCAAAACCTTTCTCCTATAATATATATATGTTTTAGGGTTAATTCCACAAAAGTCCTATTTTAGGGTTATTTGTTTTTTAACCTATCATATTCAAGTCAACCGTGTAATATATGGAACCGTTTTTTTTTTTCAATTTGATCCATGTGATTTAAATATAAAGCTATCATTTAATCAAGGACGATGTCAGAAAATTTTTTTGGAGGCTAAAATTAAATTATAATTTTTTAAAGGAATTAAAGTACAGTTTTATCTTTATGTATACTTATTATTTTAGAATTTTAAAGAAATTATACTAAATATGTTTCATCTTTAGGAGGTGGCAAAGTGTATTTTTATCATAAAACTAACATATAATTTTAAAAACTTAAAAAGACTAAAATGATAATTTATCATTTGGGGGTTAAGGTCCTGCTTACCCTTTGGCGTCGTTTCTACATAACAATTAGGGTAATGGAAAGATATAGCTAATATAATATTGATACTTTGAAGATCTAATTAAAATGTTTTAAATTTTGAAAATTTATTTAAAATTTAAATTATAATTTAAGGATGTATACTGCAATTAACCCTTATTTATATTTTTTATGATTGAAATTGTCAAGCAACACAGTTGTTAGATCTTCATTATTTTGTAGTTTAGTGGTTTAAGTTAAAACACTTTCTTGTTATAGGCAAAAGATTGCACATATTAAGGAAGGGCTAAAAAGATACTTGCTTTATTTACTACGAGTGTCAAAAATCTTGTGAGCAAAGCCAACACCATCATCCTTATGTATGATTTGATTTCACGAGTTTAATCATATTTGTTTTTTTTGAGATGATATTTAAAATTATTTATAATCTCTCCTTAACTTATAAACAGGAGGATAATGTGTTTTAATGTATTCAATCTCACGTCCTCCCATATTGACAGTAATGCTCATTGCTCGACTCAATCCACTTTTAAAAATGATAAGACGACTAATCTAATAATAATATGATAAGATACAAAGCAATGATATCGAAAATAATAATTAAATAATGGTAGGGACATAGCAATAATGGGAAACTTTTGAATATAATAAAAAGGACTAAATTAAAAAAAAGGTAGGACCTTACTTCCTAAAACAGTAAGCTTGAGAAAAATCACAACAACGACAACAAAAAATTAGCAGAAGGTTTTACACGTATCAACAACAACAACCACCCCTTCACTGAATCCAAAAAATCAAAACCTCATTTGTGAGTATTTTGATTTTTTTTTTAATTTTTCTTTGCAAATTACATGAATTCATTAACATCCAAAAAATCTGGGATTTCAAACTTCAATATATCACTGCTATAGCTTTCATCTTCAGTGCTGCTACTGTTGATGTACGTTGAATTATTTGAATTCAACGGCGTTGGACTCGATGAAGACGGCGTCCTGAAGCTCGGTTCTCCGTTTCCGCCGCCGTAACAGTTTGACGGTACCGGAACATAATTATCTTCGGTCAAATATGGGAGTACGGCATTGGCATTGTTTTGCCAGTCAGTGAAACAGCCATTAAATGGGAACTGGTCTATTATTACATTAGGGTGGTTGTTCATCACCGGTTCTGCTACATTTGTGTTTTGCATTAATGGCGGTTGCTGGTATTGATTTTCATGGAAAAGAAAATCTGGGTTTTGGTTTTCACGTTGAGGTGATGACATGATAGACGTGGCTAACCTTAGAATTTCAGGGTTCACCAAGGGTTGAACACCACCGCCGCCGCCGAGCAACCTCGTCGACATGTTCATTTGAGACTGGTTATAAAAAGAACAACAACCTAAGATTGAAGACAAATCAAGAAGATCCAATCGTGGACTGTGTGTCACTGGATCAATCCCCATTCGAAGCAACCTCTTCCTAATATGTGTGTTCCAATAGTTCTTTATTTCATTATCTGTCCTTCCCGGCAACCGTGCAGCTATGGCAGACCACCTATACATTACACACATATATAATCAAAAACATTATAGAAAACAACAAGGTAAATGGGAAAATTGTTTTTTAGTATGGTAAAATTGCACTTTAGCTTCCAAAAAATGAAAATGTTTCTGTTTAATCCTTTCAAAGGTGATGAAATCATAAATTAATACAAGATAAAATTACATTTTAACAGCACAAAAAATTATTCCGGCCCCCTTAAAAATTTTTTGGATTTGCACTCGACTGAAAGTTAAATTGCATTTTGCCCTTATACTTAAAAAATAAGCAAATTAGTCCTTACATGTTAGATTAAAGAGTAAATTGGTCTTTTATGCCACGTGTATCCCGGTTTTTAACAGAAAGACCAATTTTGAGAATACAATCCGACTCCTAATATAGGGGTCTCCATGATAATTTTACCAAAACTGAAACAACTGAAATGAAACTCACTTGTTGCCCAACACACTGTGGAGTTGAATTATGGCTTCTTCTTCTTCAAATGAAAACCTGCCTCGTTTTATGTCAGGTCTTAAATAATTAGTCCAACGAAGACGACAACTCTTTCCACACCTTTGTAACCCTATTTTATTCAAC
This sequence comes from Gossypium sturtianum, assembly GCA_025698515.1. Taxonomy (NCBI): domain Eukaryota; kingdom Viridiplantae; phylum Streptophyta; class Magnoliopsida; order Malvales; family Malvaceae; genus Gossypium; species Gossypium sturtianum. Next base: position 1,853,315 of record CM046952.1, on the reverse strand, counting down.
AACAACCAAAAAAAAAAAAAACTCCATTATAACATACCATTATATAACATATTCATCAATGGAAATAAAGGTAAAGAAGATTCAGTACTTTACCAGCATTCTTAGGCAATGTTCTCCAATTACCATAACCATGTGTTTGAATATAATCGATAAGTTTCTGATCTTCTTCAGGTGTCCATGGACCTTTCTTCAGACCATTTTTATCACAGCAAGGTGCTCTTCCCATGGTGGAGTTTTTTTCAACGAAGCTTTTTTTTTTTTGGGGGGTGGTATGTATATATGCTAATGAAACGCAGCAAAAGAGAGATGTGTAGGGTCCGTAAGGGGACGTACTTGTATAAATAAGCTAAAGTTTAAGCCAAGTCAACAAGATTGGGTACCGTCCTCTGTTTATCACTATGGCAACGTGTCCCTCCTTTGGGGAAAATTTGGTTAATTTCTTGTTTTGGTCCCTTAACTGTATTCATTTTTGGAATTTAGTATTTATACCTTGATGGTATTAACTACTTTGGGGTAAAAGTACCAGGAAAGCCCCTGTATTTAGAGGTGGATTGCATTTCGCCCCTCTACTAAAAACTGGGCAAATTAGCCCTTATATATTTTAAAACGTACAAATTAACCCCTTCGTTAAATTTTATCTTTAAATGATGATGGGAAACGTTATATCCATGCTGGAAATTGTTTTTTATAGGTAAACTATAAAAGTTGTCACACAATTATGCCTTTCTTTCTATTTTGGTTACCCAACAATTGATTTTTTTAGTTTAGTCACTAAATTTTTCGAAATTAAATATTTTAGTCGCTCTAAGTTGATGTGGACCTTTTTTATTTGCCTACTAACAAAATTAGCCCTCTAATGTTTACATATTTTATCAAATTGATCTTAAATATAAAAAATCAATAAATTTAACCCTCAATATTTACAAAATTTGTAATTTTAGTTCTAATTCTAAAAAAAAAAAAATTTGACCCTCATTATTTACAAAATTTATCAAGTTAATCCTAGCACTAAAAATTAAAAAATATTTTTAATTTTTATAACTCATCGATTAACCCATAAAAAATTTGAGATAAAACAAAAAAAAATGAAATTTAAGATTAAAAAAATAAATTTTTTATCTTTGCCCTATCGTTTTCCCTGGCGTGGGGAGGGTCTCACTCCTTACTTTCTGGAACCATATTAGCTGTCACCAACATAAAATAGCCACGTGTCTACCTTCTTTTCAGTGTTTGCATTTTCACAAAGATTGGGGCTTCACAGGACTTGATATATATAAAGTTAAAAAGACTGTTTTACCCTTTGAAGATGACTTGCTGGACCAATTATCTTCCCACCACATGAGGGTAATGCAATCAATTTTCCTTTTTAAATATTTTTTCAGTTCATTAATTAAATTCTTATTATTAAATAATAAATGCTTTGTGGGAAAGCATTTCATTTTGAGGATGACAAATAATTGATTTCGGTGTGTTGGTACCAATTTAAATAGCGGTCCGTTATTGAAATAGCGGCCGCTATATAGCGGTAGCGGCACCGTCTGAAATCGCTATTGTCGAAACCGCTATTTTGTTTTACAATAAGTTGTGTGAATTTTAAAAAAAATTCACGATCGCGATACCCGCAGTGACCGCAATAGCATCCGTTATGTCTGCAGCCGCGATAAACGCAATGCGACCGAAAACGCGGCCGCGACCGCAATTTAAATCCCTGGTTGGTACAAAATTTAGTTCTTCACCCCGTTAGCCAGTTATCTTTTTTTGCATAGATGTTTAGAGTAGGGAGGAAGAACAAAAATCAGGATTATCTGAAAAGCCCACCTTCCTCAAAAAGATATTTAAAAATGTGTATGTGTATAAGGGAAGCTCTTTCGGGTCGAGTTAAGATATATTTTATTATAACTTTATAATACGATGTTTGTCGAGATATGTATATCTTACATTTATATTATATTTATATTATGGCATAAATGGAAAGATATTAAATATACTTCATATTTCATGGGTTTAAATGGAATAGTTGGGATGAGTTCGAATAAGAACATTAATTTTTATTGCATCTAAAGATGGGGGTGAAGTAAAAAATCTTGTTTAAAGGAGGTCGAGGTAAAATTATAAATTTTGGAACGTGAAAATTAAAATTCTTGTATTAAAATATTTAAATTAAATTATTAATTTTTCAAATTCCATTTAATCAAATGTTAGAAAAGCCTAAATTGTATCTTTTAATTTTAGGGAGGGGCTAAAAAGCAATTTACCCATTTAACTGAAGGCAAGGCCCCCCCTTTCGCTATACGCCTTGTCCAAAGAAACTTAAATTCAAAACCCATTAAATAGCCTGATTCGAGTAAGTAATTTAAAATGTAATGATTTAGTCAAGGGGCAAACAACCCCTTGATTGATGGTATAATTTCAACCTTAGTCACTCCCAAGTATTGACAATTTAATTTAATCCCTTCTACCTTTTTTATTGAATGGAAAAATTGCAATTTTGACCCTCTCAAGAATGAAAAAAAAAAAATCAATTCAAGCCATCTTAATACAAATTTTTAGCTTTGCCCTCCCAATTCCTTTTAATTTTTTATGGTCCCCTTACACAATTTCTTACTTCACCCCCTCACGAAATGACTTAAACCCTAAAATAACCGGAATCTAAAGGGTCCGATTTGAAAAATCCAAATTTCGAACCCGAATGATCTTAAATCCAAAATAACTTTATATATCAAGTCTTGCCCCGATCGACTAATCTAATCATAACAGTCCTCATGGAAACTTTCTAAATTATAATTCTCAAAGTTTGTAAGAAATTGGAAATAACCCTACAACACGTTAAGCTTGCAATCTTATGGTCCAAATGGTTTTACAAAAAAATGAAAAATTAAATACATCATCGTTTCGTAAGAAACTTAATCAATAAGCCCCAATTTCCTTTTTGTCTCAGCCACATTTGACATGCGATTATATATATATATATATATATATATATATATATATATATTGTTGCATCCAGCAAAACATCAAGAACTTAACTTCATTGACTTAATCCAAAATTCGAAGAAACAATTATTAGTTTGAAAAATGGCTTGCTTCTTAAAACCAATGGTTTTCAAAGTATGGGTCCTTTTGAAAAAAAAAAAAGAAAAAAGAAAAAAACTTTTCAAAATTGTGCTTTTGGACACATTCATATACTATTTTTTATGGATACTATCAATATTTTTAAAGTCAAATTAATCACGATTTCTTTTATGGACTATACAGCGATATATATTTATGAAAGTTAAAATATAATTTCATCGTTATATTAGTTTATATGTATATGGCTTTCAAAAGTACTAAATTAAAATTCTAACAATTTTGAGGGGGACAAATTATAATTTTATTATATATTAACTTAAAATTTTATAAAATTTGAGAATGACTAAAGCAGCAATTTCCCATTTTAGGGAGGGTAGGTCCTCCAAACTTCATCTCTGCAGCGATTGAACTTGAAATCAATATTAAGAGAAAATTTTACAATTTGTAAGTGACTCGACCATAAATTTATACAAATAATTATTGAATTTCTTTAATTAAAATAGAGTAATTATTGAATTTTAAAAAAAAAAAAAGAGAGAGAGAAAGAGAGAAGGTGATTGTTAAAAAGAAGAAAAGAAATAGTTAAAAATTTCAAAGTTACTTTTAAGTCTAAACTCAAAACCAATAATGGAATCATTCAATTGGGTCCACCATACATTTCATCCTAATTCCTTTTCAACAAAATTATTGAGAAGATGATGACTAAATGTCACCACAATTTTTGAAAAAATAAATTTGCTAAAACTAATTATGAATTAGTAGTTAATATAATTTATTCACCATGCGGGTCAATTTTAAACTTTATATAAATTTTAAAATTCATTCCAATTTTTCACTGACAAATAAGTTGGTTTTAGGTGGACCATAATATATATATATGATAAATTATTTACGAAAATAGATTATTTGTTATAATGATAGTAGGTATCGTCTGACACATCGGCGGCACCACTCTTCTTTTCTAGCCAATCATTAGCTAATAACTTGTTTTTTTTTAAAAAAAAAATTGAAGCTGCCATTGTGTCAGGCGGCATTAATATATATATATTTAAAATACTCGTGAAATTACAGTTATGTCGATGAAAAAAAACAAAAAAAAATATTTTTAATGGTGTCGTCGGTGTGTCAAGCAGTATCGGTCAAAATTTAAAAAAAAGATCCACAATCAAAAAAAAAAAAAAGCATCGGTCACGAGCTCCCCCTTTAATTTCTTTTTTCAGAATTTTTTTTCATTAAGTATATAAAAGAGGGTTTATCCCCTTAATGCAAACAACTCATTTTCATAAATAATTTATTTATTAACCCATTTTCATAATTAATTAATTTTTTATATTATTTTTATATAAAAAAAAAAACGAATGTATGAACACTTGCAAATGATAGTTTGAGTGATGGAGTTTGTTTGATTTTTTTCATATTAATTTAGAATTTGAGTTTATTCGACTTATTTTGATAGAATAGGTTTTCTTTCATTATTTTTAGACTCTTTTTTTTGGTTAAAATTTCACAATTTTGTCATAATATTTATTTAAAAAATTCAAGAAAATAATAAATAATAAGCAACTCTTATATATATATATATATATATATTAGTTTTTTGAAAAATATTTTTATGTAAACATTATAATTTACTTTCACTATATTTAAATATAAAAGATTTATTTTTAATAAAAATAAGATTTGATTTGGATAATTATAATTTTTAATTTATATTTCAAAAACGGTTAAAACACTATAATTTAAGTCGATTTTTAATTTTTCAATTCTTTCTCACCCTTAATTAAAATAAATAAATTATGGATTTTTCAAAAAAAAAAACTAATTAAAAATATAATATTTATTTGCATGCATGATGGTATCTTATTACTATGAACCCCTTTTCTTTTTTCTATAAATATTCCCCCGATTCAAATCTAGTGCTATGAACATAATGGTTTCAAGCTTATACGTGTCAGAATCAGAGACGTTTGATTCCAAAGTGGGGACCACACCTCGTGAAATCGGCTGCTTATCAACCCATCATAAGTCCATCACGTCATGAAATCTAGATTGTACACGTCATAACAAAAGCAAATCTTACTTAACAAAAATATATTTTAGGGGTTTATCATTATTTAGTTCTAATTTACATTATATCTAAAATTATTTATAATCTATTTTCAACTTTTAAATAAGAGGATAATACTCTTTAACGCTCCTTCTGTACTGACAACAATACCAACACCTAAATATATATCGTAATTTAATTAATATCATAAATTATATATTTTAAAAAATATATTTTTATATTTTTTCGCTCATTAGATATATCGTAATTTAGTCGTAATTAATTATTAATTTAGTCTCTAATTGTAAATTGCTCCTTGCTTGCTTGACTTTCTTTTAACTTAGTCTTATAATATTACTTTCTGGGATAAATTTTAAAATTATACTTGAACTTTGATTTGGTACAATTATGTACATGAAATTTTAATTGTGTTTCAGATGTATATACGAAACTTTAATTTTGTTTCAATCATACATGTTTAAATAAATAAATACATTAATTTATTTTTATATTGGATAAATATAATTATTTGTATATGTAATATATAAATATAAAATGATGTTATATCAATAATTATGTTAATAGATCAAATCAAAATTTCATGTATATATAAAATTTTCATACGACCAAAAGAAAATTATTTTATATTAATAAGCCTTGATTAACACATAATAAAATAGAATTATAATATTTGGTTTATGTCCCCATGCTTGCTATCATGGGGACACTAATGTCAAAGAAAACAAAAATAAAGAATTATTTAGGAATATATTATGATTCATGGAGATTTACGAATTGAAATTAAAAGATAGTATTATAATTATATGCTTACATAATATGATATTATTATATGTTTAATAGGGTAATTACATGTCCAAAATCTAGGGTTTGCTTCTGCATGGGTTTTCCAAAAGAAGTTGCATACGTGTTCCTTTTTCATGTTTGACTATGGTATAGATACAGATTACCTCAACTTATATACTATTTATTAATTAAAGATTTTTTTTTTGTTAATTATGAGCTGTATTTTTGGTGAATCATAAGAGAAGAGGAGGATAAAACCCTAACAGCAACGCGATTAGTGCGATTTAAACTCAGGCCACACCTGGAACGGTGAACACCCCGACTATCAAGTCAATACACAGTTCTTAATTGTGACAAAACATAAACATTTGCCTCAAACCCATATCTTATAATGCTATTTATAGATTACGTGATCCAATGCAGCTGATAAAAAGTTAACAAAAAAACTCGAAAATTGATTCGAATGATTGTGTTTTGGGTAGTTTTGGTTTATAAGTTAAAAAAATTATAATTATTCGAGCTAAATTGAATTTGTATTTTAAATAGTGAAAGTAATTAAATTTTAAAAAAAAATAACCATGCAAGAGTCATTGACTGTTTTTTATTTACTTGAAATTTTTTTTTTTAAAATACTTACTAAAAACATTTGAAAGTTTATTAAATAATGTCTAAAAATCATAAAAAAAAAAGAAGCTTATTTTTAAGGTTTTTTTATGTCAATTTACAATTCGTATTTGATGTTTGTGACTCTTTTTCTCAAAATAAAATTTATTTTATTTAAATAAAAACCTAGGACCGTGAAATAATTGAGAATAAAATGATCATGAACAGTCAGACCAAATGCATTGAATTTGGGGATATGATATAAATGTATATACATATGCATGTGCCATGCATGAAATTTTAATTGTTACTATTTATAATTAATTTAATCATGTCTATTTGAACAACAAACAATGCTTTTGCAAGAGGTCGAGAATTTTCCAAAAGAATCAATGGTGTATTTGAAAATGAAAAATAGCGACCCAAGTCCCAAGTAAGCCTCGTATTAGTTTGGTGTTAAGTGTAAGTTCAAACTGATAAATTAAATTTTAATTATTGTATGAATATTTTAGATTTAATTTTTAATATATTAAATTTAAGTTGTTCATCAATAATTACACATGTTTGATATTTAATCAACGTATTTTAAATATGTTTCACGTCATATTCGAGCTGACATTTAACATCAAAATTGATGAGTAGGTTGACACAAAAACCTAATATTTGATAGAAAATAACGCTTCAAAAATTCAATTGCAATGTACATTTCAAAGTTAAATGCTAATATATCATCCGATAATGTTGTAAGGTTTTTTTTGGAGGGTGAGCAAATAGTTAATTCGACTGGTTTGATCGGTTTTTTTCTTCCAATTTAATTAACTTAATCTACCATTAAATACACAATAATCAAACCCATCAACTTATATAGTACAAATAGACCTAATTGAATTAACCTAACATTGGTCAGTTAACCAACTTATTTAAAATATTAAACATTAAGTTGGTCGGTTCGATTATGAAATTCAATAATTATTAATCGACAAACATAACTAAATAAACGAATTCTACAATCGATTTAACCACTTGAACCATTTAAACTGAAATCACATTAAATTTGAGGTTAAAAGTAAGTTTAGTATTGCTTCTAAGAAGCACTGTTGGGATAAAAATATTTCTAAACAAACTGTTTGTTTTTAGAGAAAAAGTGCTTCTCCCGCAAGCCAAAAATTGGCCGAAAAGTATTTTTGTTCGAGCGAGAATAAAACCCTTCTCATAAGTGTATTTCACATTACATTCGAATTTATATTTTTCATCCTTATTCAAATGAGGTGCTACCTTCTTTAGATTCACGAGATGAAGACGTGGTGAGAATGGATTCGTTTGAAATATCCAATGAGAAATATAATTATGAAACATTACATCTATATATAGAGCTGGAATTTTCATGACTATGATCAAATACAATTTCGACACATAGATAAGCCTAAGTCTTATTTTTTTCATGTTTTTAGTACGGGTGAAGTCTAGAAATCAGCATTTACATAAATATATGTATATATATTGAAGTAAATAAGGTTGACTTATAAAAAATTAAAGCAAACCCCCTTCCAACATAAAAATCTTCTTGTAACTTGAACTTTTAACTAGCTTAGATCTTTTGCTATACATACACATTGATAGGTTTTTTCTTTTGTATATTTATTTGGGTCTCGTGCATGTGGTTGGCAAATGAGAACTGGGGCATTCTTAAATGAATTCATAGGCTGCTATTTGCATCTATCTCAGTCACTTCATTTATGAACAATCCATTAACCCTACGCCACGGCATTATTATCGGCGGCCAATTAAGGAGAAGCTTAGTTACAGTGGCATAAAAATATAATATTAAAATATATTGTAGGTAAAAACTATTATGTAATAAATATATTTATAAAAAAATAAATAGGGTTTTCGTTGAAATGATGAAATTGAAATATTTAAGGTTATGATGATTTAGATTTGAATCTTATGGTGTATATTTTCGACAAAATTACTTTATAATATTATTGGTTATTGTTTAAAATGAATGGATTTTCGATAACCTTTAAGTAATAATATACAAAATATGCATCGGGGGCGTAGTTAGGGGGGCTGGCAAGGCCCTCAGTCCCCCTTAAAATGATCCTTTAAAATTTTTAAAATTTTAAATTAGTAAAAGTAAAATTACACTTTAGCCTCTTAAAAATGATAAAAATTGATTTAATTTTTTAAAAATTATAATAATATAGGCTATTCAAATAGTGAAATTGCACTTTTAATATCGTAAAAATTACAATTTAATTTTGACCCCCTAAAAAAAATTTCTAGCTTTGTCCCTGATATGTACCAATAATTGTTCGGTGTATTGATAAGACACATTATACTTCCGAGTAAAGAACTTATGTTTGAACCCTAGAGATGGCATTGTTTTGAGAAGCAACTACGAACCTTAAAAATATTACACTTCAATGGCATATATATTTACAATAATAAAACAAATGACTGAATTGATGTCACCCTTCAACCAAGTCTTATCTCAATTGAGAAATTACCAAAAATTCTTTTCTTTTTACAAAATAATTTATATTATTCCAAAGATTTTTTATATTTTTATAGATCAATAAAATTCTAAGTAATGATGATATTAAACTTTTAACTCCATTTCAATTAAAACATTATTTGAATTCTATATAAATGTTTAATAAATATATTTGTTAATATTAACATTATCTAGTATATATAATATGCCGGTAAACATTTAGTAAATTAATGTCAATTCCATCATAGGCACATAGTGAGTTTCAGTACAAAATTGAAGCAAATACCGTTCCAATCAAAACCCATGTTATCCATATTAAATTTAATTTCCAATAAGGATAAGCATTTGATACAATACATTCTCTTTTCATATATTTGAATAATTGTACCTCTAATTATGAAATCTATCCTTTTATTTTATGAAAACATAAAAATTATCTTTCTACTTTAATTATTTTATTATAATTTAATCATCGTACTTCATGAAAACTGAAAAAACTTTGTCGTTAAATCGTTGAAAATAAACAATTTAGTAATTTCAACGCAAGGAAATAGCAAAAAAGAAAAGAAAAAAACCCAACATTTTAGCAAGTTCTATATAACAAATTAACAAAAATCAGTAATTAAGTTCATGCATTTACTAACAATTAAACTAATTTTCTAATTATCGTAAAATACGAAAATCAAATTTTAAAAAATTAAAATAAAAGACTTAACTTCTATAAAAGGATGAAACTCAAAATTAAATCAATAATCATACCATCACACATTCATACTCATGTCCAAATACTTTAAAGAAAAAAAAATTAATAACATAAACCAATGCTACTTCATAAAATTTGACAAGCCAAATATTTCGTGGAGACGCTCAAAAGGCGTTTTAGACACAATTTCACATCCCTTTTTCACCCATTAAAAGACATTCGAAGACGGAGTTTTCTTTTAACTCCACAAGCGAGATTAAAGCTGTTATGTGCCCTAAACCTCACTTTTGAAGTTAAAAAGCTACATCACCAATATATCAAATAATACTCCTTAAAAGACTAAAAGCATTACAATAAAAGATGACTTTACATTACCAATAATTACATATTACACAATACACATGCCTAGAAGAAGTTCCTTCTTCTGACTATATGGTAGTTAATGGAATAATTGAAAAATTTTCAATTTATTTCTATGAATAAACTAAGTGCTCATTTTACACATTGCAGGATGCCACAGGATTGAATGAAACATGAATGATATTCAAAGAATTGAAAAATAGAATATGAATAATCATACCGTATTTTAATTCAATGTCGCACAACTGTTGAACTGGAAGATATCATCTCCACTATCTGCTGATGGATTTTGCCATTAGTCACAAGAACCCCACCAGCAGGGTATATGATTCTCCGTTTAACTTGATCTGCTGCAAGATCAAGTTCACTTCCTTTCCAATCCGTCACCTGAATTAACGATGTCAATTTATTGTACTATCGTTAGCAAATGAATTAATGATATAACAATGTTATCGAATTTAGAAGTAAAAATTTGGAACAGTGATGCGGCCTGTATGACAGGACAAATAAATAAGTGGTCTGTAAACAAAACAAGGATATCAAGCTCAATGTCTTTTATACGTAAGATTTACTATGTCCTACGGATATCAGTTTTTGTTTTTTCATCTTAGCGTTACTGGCTTGGCGTGGAACAAGCAATGAGGAAGCTACGGAAAATGTCTTGCACAATGACCACTACCAGACAAATCTCATCTGTGACAATATTCTATTACTAATGAGGTGTAACATGTACCTTTCCTCCAGCTTCATGAACACATATCATACCAGCAGCATGATCCCAAGCCTAAATTGTAAAGGATAATATACGTTATTATATTGCTACAGAGTTTTTGTGTTCAGTAAACTATTAACAAAGATTATACCTTGGTCACTCTTTCAGGTTTAACTTCAAGAATGAAAACAGATGCCCCACCAGAAGCCACCATTAAGTACTTGCATAAACTGCAAACAAACAGAGACGTATGTCATGAACATGTCATTGATACATTACTGTAAAACTCTCACACAAGAAAAGAACTAATATAATAGAAAAAGAAGTGTGCTTTAGATACCATGCAATTCGGTGAAAGCTCCATCGAGAATCACACAAGTAGAAAAACATTGTGATAGAAAGCCAACAAACCTTCCACAACAAAAGGGTAAAAGACGAATTTCCTTATCCCCAATATCATCATTGTTATTGGTTGTTGCGTCGTAGAAAACTGACAGTGGCAGTGACTCCCATGCTTGACTATCTGGAATGCAGAAGTTGGCTTTGTGTACCAAAGAACAACCATCAACAAAGCATCTGGTCCAATCGGATGAAGGTTTGACCGAGCTATCAAGCATGTGCCTTAACCTCTTTGTCCAAGTTCCACAGCCAGCATGAGCAACCATAATCATCCCCAACCCAGGTGAACTGTTTTTATAACCTTGAACACCGGTAATGGACCTGTGGGAAGTATCTACAACCCAGTTAGGGCAGCCCATGACACCTAACATGATCTCTCCTTCAACTACAAGAGACAAACCTACCTGAAAATTCAGAATATGCCCTCAGCCATGAAGGTGACAAAGGAAGATTATGCTTAACTAATATCAAAAGATCACTAAAATAAAAAACTTCAGTTAACAACAGCAAGAACAAAGTTTACACCAACCACAATCCTAAAACTTGTAAATGTCAGTTTTATTAATAATAAAAAAAGAAACTAAACCAGAAATGTAAAATAAGACAATGACTATATCTTTTAGAATTTTCAAGTACGCATATTATCATATGTTTCATTTGAATGTAATGCATCATTCATGCAGAATAGAATATTGTTTATCATCTTGAATCCTGTACAATATCAGTAAATTTTGTTAAATAATGCAGGCCAATAAGTCAATAACAATACAACAGTTTTTGACTAAGTTTAAATTATGTTTCATGGCATGAAGAAAATGTTTCAAATGAAAAGAATTAATTGAACGAAGGCATACATACCACATATAAGGCTTTGCTTCCTGTTACAAACCCTCGTGTGCCATCAATTGGATCCAATATCTGCATCAGGTTTGTGGACGTAAAAATGTCAAAAATTACATATCGAGTACCTGGAAACTCTTTTATTTATAATCAGCAAAAGTCAAAACTGCAGTTTATGGACAAGCTTAAGTAGATTGTATAGGCTTTACCCAATACGTGGCTGGTTTTGTTCCGAATTCAGTCCTTTGCCCTCGATCGATTGCTTCCAGCACATCAGCATGTGAAAATGATTCCTCATGAAAGCTTGTTTTATCAGATACTGCACTTACTACAGGATCCACGAGATTTTGGGACTGTAAAAAACCAGAGTCCTCTTCCGCCACCAATGGAATCGAAGGGAACAATTTACCCAACTCTATCATAGAATCAACAGAAGCAAATTTTCATTTATCTCATTAGTTAAACTTTCTTACTTGTTAATCAAACAATAAGCACCCTGATTCTTCAATTGTCATCATAAATCATATATTCTCACATGAAAATAAGAATAAAACTGTAAAAACTACTCTAAAGGAGAATGTCACAATTATGAAACATTATGCCAAACTTTATTTCAAACTCCATTTTCTTAATTCTATTCTAAGTAACATGCAATATGTTCAATTAAGCAAACGAAAACATAACGGCGTTAACGGAAACACCTAAACTAACAAGAGCTTGGACTCCAAAATCTGCCACTGTAACTGGAGTTTGGTCATTCTTTTCCAGTATCCGTCCATCAGATAACAGAGACCTTTGTACCTACAATCACAAAAAGTAAAAAACTCAATTTTAATAAATAAAATTACAAAAGTGAGAAAAATGCATTAGAACAGAGCAATTTAATCAAACAATGGCTAAAGAACAAGAGTCGAGATTTTCAAAAAGGCTAATTACATCACGCAGATTCCATATTCCAATTCTAATTATATACTCAAAACTACCGTTACTGTATCAATCTAGTCATCAATTTAGCCATAAAATGTCAGTTTGAATCTGAAGTAAAATATATTTAAAACACGTAAACAAAATTAAAAACAAGATCACAAAGGCAACTTAAATTAACAGTGTTAAAAAAGATAGATAATATAAATAAAATTAAGAATACTATTTTCTTTTTAACACGTCAAACTCAAGTTGTTCATTGTAAAATCTGAGCTGCATTTAACGTTGACTAGGCCGACGTAAATTTGAACTGTCATTTAACTCTCAAACTAATAGCTCCTCCAATGTATTCAAATGATGGATATAATACTAACACTTTAAGATATCAATTTAAAATCTGATCATAATTTTAAGATATCTGCTACGATTAACCTTCTTCAAAATTTTAACTTACGTCAATGCAAAGGCTACAAGCTCTCTCCACGAGCTCCACCGCAGCTTCAAGTTCTATGTGGTACTTAGCTTTCTCTTTTGCGAAAGGAAGAATCGAGCTGAAATATTTTGCAAAATGCAGAAAAATAAATAACTAATAGTAAATTAAAGAAGTAAAACTTTTAGAAAGCTTCATAGTGTGGATAGAAGTGAGAGACCTAACTGTGACAAAACGTCTGCGGAGAGGTGCAGGGGAAGGGTGGCGGCGGAAGAATCGTACTCCGGGAGGAGACCGGAGGAGATGAAGATCCATGGCGGGAATCATGGGAGTTGTTGAAAGGCGGAGAAATAGTGATTTGTTGGTGAGTATTGAGTGGAAAGGAAAAATTGGTTTGCTGTTGCTGAGGTATAGCAAAAAGGAATGCCAAGCGTGTTGGGGGCTTGAAACGGTCCCTTGTGATATTGGACTGGGCTATTAGATTTTCTTCCGTTTTGGGTTTCTCCTAATTTATTTATTTTGGAGTCGCTAATGGGTTGTAGTAGGCCTAGTCAGTATTCGATCGAATCAAATAAATTTTTTTTTAGTTAATTGAGTTAATAAATCTTATTTTATTTTTTTAAATTGATTTAAAATTTTCTCGAATCGGCTGAGATGTAATTCGAATAGAATCGAATATATTTGTTCGAGTTAAATTAAAAAAATGAGTTTGGATACTTGTAGCCACTATCATTTACCGTAATCAAATTTACCCATCGTAATCAAATTTTTTATTAACTTTCATCCCCTCATAATTTATTTATTTATATTTTATATACGAGTTAGCTTCTTTGCTTGCTTAGTTGTTTCAATTATATTCTGATTCTTGTCAAAATGTATTTTGAAATTAAAAAATATATTAAATGTAAAAAATGTGATTTTTTAATAAAATTTATTTTAAAAATAAAATGTGAACTTGGTATCAACAGAAAATTTTAACACGAATATTTTATGGCATCATCAATAATTCAATTTTAACATAAATTGATAAAGATTCAGCATGATTAAATAATTTAATAATATAAATAGTACAAAATGTGAAATTTAATTCAATAATATAAATAATAGACATAAATTTGAGAAAAAAAAGTTTTGGGAGGGGGGGGGGGAGTGAAATGTTTGAGGGGAAGTAAAAGTTTTGGGGAAAAATAGAAGGAAAAATTTTTTAGGGTTTGAGAGTAAGTAAATTTGTTTTGGGAAAAGTGAAAGGGTTTGAGGGGGAGGAGAAGAGAAATAAAAGGTTGGTATTTGGTTTATTCAAGTTATTCGAATTTGAAAATTCATCTTAAAATTAGAAAAAAAATTGAGTTGGTTTGATTAACTCGATGAATTCTATTCGAATAATTCGAAATTTGAGTTTTTTTTTTATTTTTTCGAGTCGGATTGAATTTCCATCACCTCTAGGTTGGGCGATGATAAAAGTACCATAAAGGTCATTGTATTAAGAGCAAATTGCATTTAGTCTGCTTTTACTAAAAAATGGACAAATTAGTTATTGTACGTTATATCAAAGAGCAAACTGATCATTTTTGTTAAAAATTTTATTCATTTCTATTGTTAAAAACTAACATTGTTGATAGAATACTCTGACAATTCATGTGGCGTGCCACATATACCTCATTTTAACATATAATGAGTAAATTTTAACAAGAGAAATTGATGAAATTTTTAACAAAATGACTAGTTCACTCTTTGATCTAGTGTACAAAAACTAATTTGTCTATTTTTTAAGTAGAGGAGGCAAAATACAATCTAACTCTTAGTACAATGGCCTCCATGATACTTTTACCCCATTGGACAATGCTTTCCAACTGATTTCACGATGGTCAAGGGCAAAGCTAGAAAATTGTTTTATGTGAATAAAAAATAGTGAGAGGATCAAAATGTAATTTTATCATTATACTAACTTGTGATTTTTTAAAAATTAAAAAGATCATATAGAAAATTTTTTATTTTAGGGAGTTAAGGTCACATCATGCCCCTTTCCCTCCGCCCATGACTAGAGACAAATCTAAAGGGGCAGGAGTTCTTTTATAAACAGAGAAATTATAAATTAATATATAATAAAACTACACTTTGGTGTATCAAAATGAAAATTTTCCAATTCAATCCCCTTATAAATAAATAAATTATAAATTAATATATAATAAAATTACACTTTAACCCCTAAAAAATGAAAAATATATATTTAATCCTTTCAAAAATGATAAAATTATAAATTAATACATAATAAAATTATATATTAATCTATAAAAAAATTATAATTATATTTCAACCCTCTTAAAAAAAATTTAGATTCCCCTACCATCACGTTGGTTGATGCCTATGTCTTATGTTTTGTTTAATTTGTTATTTAAAAAAATTAAAAGTATGACATCAATTCTATATATTGAATATTTTATTTTTGAAATATTTCTATAAAAATCAAATATTGATTGATAAAAAAACTTATCTCTGTTTTATTAAATCATTACTTTAATAAGGATTTCATAATGTTATACGTGGATCTGATTTGGGTTCTTTTTCTTCCCTCCATAATTAATCCATATGCAAACAATTGATGAAGAAAAAGTCCCCACAAACGATTTAATTTTGCTTTGAATTTCGCATTGTTTAATTTTATAATAATGAGTGGGGCATGGTTAAAGATGAAATAGGAAAGTAAAAGATATTTTTCAGATATTAAATTAATTTTTAAATATTATTATTTTTTAATTAAGTCATTAAAATATTAATATTATTGTTGATACACAATATCAACGAGGCTGGAGAAAGAGGAAGAGATGGTGACGAGGAAGGTTTATTCACCCATGTCTAGTAGAGAGTTGAAAAAGTAGGAGAGTGAAAAGAAGAATCGATGAGAGAGGATGATGGCTTGCCCTCTTAGGCTTTGCTAGAAGGAAAAAATAGACCCCCTTTCTATGTTGTGCTTTGGGGGTATTAATAGGAGAGGTGATGGTTCACGGGTGATATTCTCTTGAAGAGAGTACACCTGTTAATAATGGATGGCTTAATAGATGACTTATCCGGGTGGTCAATGATGGACAATTCCTTCCTTGATGGGGGATAAGTAGTCACCAAGTGACCATTTGGACGGTACAAGGCGGAGGTTTGCTCAAGGGTCTCTTCGGCTAGTTCTCGTGTTGTCATGTGTCCCCATCGGAGTAGGGGTATAACAATAGTCCCCTCCCCTAGTCGAAAGGTAAGCTATAAAGTGACTGTGCCTCGAGAGCATCTGCAGGTTGTCCTCACTAGTGGTAGTTGTTACAAATGAAGCACCGAGACAGAAGATGCAATTATTAGCCTGATGATCCAAGAATGTATGATGCTTTGCGAGACAATTGAAATTTGTGTCCACCTCTTTTAACAATGTGTTGGCGAATCCCAATATATATAAATATAAATATATGAGTTTTTGGTGGGACCCTCATTATTGTCAATATTTATGATATAATAATTGCCCCTTTTTTCCTAGTTAAAAGAAAAGTTATAAAGTGATCTTGCCTAAAATGAAAAGCAATGATAAAATTTATATGTTGTAAGTAAAGTCTGTCTTTTGACATGTTATCGTCTGTCTTTTGACATGTTTTTGGTTGTTTTTCTGCGTTTTAATTTTGGAGCAGTTTGTTGAGTTTCTGTGTTGAGTCCCATGGAGGATGATTTGGCTAACTTAAATTTGGTGGATGAGGAAGAAGAAGCAATTCAGGAGGACGTAACGGGGGTTGACTCAGTTTGGTTAGTCGTTGTTTGACTGATAGCATAGTGCATTTTCCGTCGTTACGGAATACTATGGCTGATCTATGGCATCCTATTCAGGGTATTTGTATTTCTGATTTAGGGGAGAAACGTGTTCTTTTTCAGTTTTTTCATGAAATGGATTTTCAAAGGGTTCTTGCGGGAACGCCGTGGTTCTTTAATAATCACCTTCTGTTACTTCATCGGATCCAGCCAGGAGAGAACCCGTCTTCTGTTCCACTTGTCTTATCTGAATTCTAGGTCCAAGTTCATGATCTTCCACCGGGGTTAATGACGGAGTCATGGCCAAATAATTTAGGGAGTTCCTGGGTCAATTTTTAGATTATGACACGTCGTTTCGATCGATAAATTTCAAGTCGTATATACAGATTCGGATTCGGTTAGATGTCAATATTCCACTGAAATGAAAAAAGAAAGTTATGGTTGGCTTTGATCGGACTTTTTATACTCGCTTCCAATATGAAAAACTTAGTCTTTTTTTGTTTTATCTGTGGTAAACTTGGACATGGCGAGAGTTTTTGCCCTATTCGTACTAGAATTGATCCATCAAAAATCATTTTTGGATAGGATATTGCGATGCGTGCGGCAGCGAGGCGGCGGGTTTCGTCGGTAGCAAGTGGCTCAGGGAAGCCGATGGGACTAAAAGCAGTTTGTTGGAAAAGAAAAGAGAATGAGGGGGCCGAAATATAGAGAACTCGAGAGATTTGGGGAATAACTGCAGGAATGATCGGGCACAATTTTAAAATCCAAAATTTATCCCTTTAGGATCTGGTCAATCAGTGCAAGTCAAAGGATTGACTACATTGAGTCATGTGGCAAATCAGGAAATTGTTGGGGCGGTGGTTAGAAATGGGCCCATGGAGTATCAAATAGATGGTGAAAATAACCCGTTACATGTTTTGGAGGGTAGAAAACGACAGCGCATGTTAAACGACTTGTCTCCACTTTTGGTTTAAAATTCTGATGGGACTTTTAATGATTTATCGGCTGGCTCTGCTGGACTGAGCAGTCGGGGACAATGAAGCTCCTTAGTTAGAACGTCCGGGGTTTGGGGAGACATCGGATTGTTAACAGGTTCCGAAACAAACTTAGGGCCATTAATCCCCGTATTTTGTTTCTCATTGAAACAAAATTAAATTCTACAAAAATAGAGATGGTAAGATTAAAGTGTGGTTATCACAATGGCATTGACATTGGGGCAATTGGGTCGAAGGGAGGTGTTTTTTTTGGGTTGGAATGGTAATGCATTGGTGTCGATTAGAAGTTATTCATGTTTTCATGTTGATGCGGATATACATGATCCCGACATTAGTGAGACATGGAGGGTTACGGGTTTCTATGGTAACCCGGAAGAACGTTACCGCCAGGATTCTTAGGATTTACTTCTCCGATTGGGGTGCGACCAGTCAGTCCCTTGGCTCGTGATTGGGGACTTTAATGAAATAACAAGTTCTTTTGAGAAAAAGGGGGGTCGCCTCCGAGCAGAACGACAAATGGCCGCTTTTCAAATTACTTTGGAAGATTGTTCTCTTCAAGACTTGGGGTATGTTGGTAGATGGTTCACATGGGAGAGAGGGAGATTTTCATCCACAAACATACGAGAAAGATTGGATCGGGGTGTTGCTAATTCAGACTGGATACATCTTTTTCCAGGTTGTATAATTTAACATCTGAATCACTCGATTTCAGACCATTGTCCTATTCTTTTGGATACTTTGGGTAAGTTGCGACATGTGAAAAATGTGGACCTAAACTTTTCCATTTTAAAGCTCAGTGGTGTTTGGACCGCTCTTTTAACGAGATTGTTAGGCAGACGTGGACTAATTATCATGGTAGTATCCCGAATAAGTTACTTCTAGTTGGTCAACATTTCTAACATTGGAGTAGGTCAAGATCTCGTGACCAAAAGGGGTATCGTTTAAGTTTGGAAGAAAAATTATCTGCTCTAATTAATCAGGATCCTACCGATGAAACATTGGCTGACATTTTAGAAGTGTAGCTTGGGCTGAATTCAGAGGCGAATAAAGAGGAGGTCTATTGGGCCTAACGTGCCTGTGTCAATTGGTTGCAAAATGGCGACAGAAACACTAGCTTTTTCCACAAAGTTGTCGTGTCTCGTCATAATCGTTCTATGATCCTTGGATTAGAGGATGATTTCAGTCGGTGGGTCTCCTCACCAGAGGACATGTTGCGGGTGGCATTGAAACATTATGGACTTTTTACTGCTTCTGATTTAAGGGGTGATGACAGGGTGCTTGACCTTGTTGAGTAGAAGGTTTCTATGAGGATGAATGAATACCTGCTCCAACCGTTTTCTAAGGATGAGATTTGGGAAGCGGTGAAGTCGATGGCACCTTTGAAGGCTCTTGGGATTGATGGTTTTCCAACACATGTTTTACAAAGGTACTGGCATATTGTAGGTGATAAGGTTTCAAACTATTGTTTGGAGATTTTACATGGCAGATCTGAATTGGGTGACATCAATGGAACCCATTTGGTACTCATCCCTAAAGTGGACAAACCAAAAAATCTATCTCAGTTCAGACCTATAAGCTTATGCAATGTGCTTTACAAGATTATTGCTAAGGTGCTGGTTGTTCGTATGAGTCCAATTCTCGACTGTTGTATTGATGAATCATAGGGTGTTTTTATTCCAGGAAGGCATATATCGGACAATACGATAATTGCCTATGAGGTACTTCATTCTCTTAAGATGAAGAAAATGAGTAAGAACGGGAATTTTGCACTTAAACTTGACCTTAGCAAGGCATATGACCGGGTGGAATGGGATTTCTTGGCTGGTATGATGTCTAGGCTGGGTTTTCATCAAATTTGGATTATCCTCATTATGTGGTGTGTCTGTTTGGTTACTTATACGGTGGGAATTAATGAGGATGTTAGTGATCATTTTACCCCGTCGAGAGGACTAAGGCAAGGTGATCCGCTTAGCCCTTACCTTTTCATCATTTGTGCTGAAGGTCTTTCTACCTTATTGAATGAGGCTAAACAGAGTCTAATGATGCGAGGCACTTTGATTGGGAGGGGGAAGTTCTCGATTATTTTGGTGCTTGTGTTGGGACTGAGGTTAAGAGTTTGATCCTTAATATACTGGGTGTTAGGATGTCCACGAACCCCGAAAAGCATTTGGGTTTGCCTATGATGGTTGGGTAGAATAAGAAACGGGCTTTCGTAAATTTTGTTGACAGATTTCGAAGGCGTATTGAGGGGTGGAGTTATTGGTACCTTTCTATGGGTAGTAAAGAGGTGTTCATAAAGGCTGTTTTACAAGCACTACCGGTTTATGTTATGTAGTGTTTTGCATTGCCAAAAGATTTATGTCATCAGCTTGAAAATATTATGAATAAGTTTAGGTGGTCTAACATCAAAACTGCGAAAGGTATTTATTGGAGCACGTGGAGCGCACTTTGTATGCCAAAGATTTATAGTGGGCTGGGTTTTCGGGATCTTCACTTATTTAATAGATCCCTCTTAACTAAGCAGGTCTGGCGCCTATTAACCCAACCCGATTGTCTTTTATCTAAAGTTCTTAAATCCCGTTATTATCTTTTCACTGATATCTTGTCAGCTAAGATTTGCTCTTACCCTTCATTTACCTAGAGAAGTATCTGTTATGCGATGGAGCTATTTCATGATGGTCTTCTGTGGCAAATTGGTTGTGGTAAAAAGGTGAACATCTGGAATGACCTCTGGCTGTCGGGTCCTGGGAATGGAAGATTGTTAGTACATGCTATGGACACTCGTTGGACAACTGTTAATCAGTTAATTAATACTGACACAGGTACCTGGAACAAGTCTATAATTTGCAAGATTGTTGATGATGACCAGGCTAGGCGCATCCTTACCATTCCTCTTGCGGACTGTAATACTCCAGATACTTTAGTCTAGTGCCATGATGCTTCTGGGGAGTTTTCGGCTAAGAGCGGTTATCGATCTTTGCTTACAAAAATGACCCAATTTACAGATGGCACTTTGGCCTCACAGGATAATTACAAAACATTTTATACATCAATTTGGGGTTTGCAGCTCCCTACTAAAATCAAAATTCACCTATTGGCGTATCCTAAAAAATTATGTGCCTCATTTCTGTAACCTGGCCCAACGGAGACTGCAAGTTGAGACTGCCTGCCCTTTGTGCAATGAGGATCTAGAGGATTCACATCACTTATTGTGGAACTGTACTGTCTTGAGACAACTCTGGGATATTTTGAATCTCTCTCTTGATTTCAGCGTCGATAGCTCGATGGAAAATCACAATTTGTAAGTAGTTTTCTAGCTATTGACCAGTCATCCAAGAAACTAATTACTATTTCTCTATGGGCTTTATGGCATAAAAGAAATAAGCTGGTAAATGAATGTCTCAATTTTGGGTTGCATGAACTTAATGGCTTCATACAAAGTTATGCTCAGGAAGTTAGTGGCAGAATAGTTAATGACTCTTCTCTGGTAATTCCAACGAATGTTTTATGGCAACCACCTACAGCTAGGACTATTAAACTGAACTTTGATGCTTCTTTTACGAGTACCACTAACGCTTCTATTTTAGCAGTTCTAGCTAGAGATGCGGAAGGTCAGATTATGGGTGCTTGTACTTACCCTCTTATGGACGTTGCTGATGCTTTCGTTGCTGAAGCCCGTACGTGCGAAAGGGCCCTCTATTTTGCACTGGACATGGGTTTCCGTACCCTTATTCTGGAAGGTGAATCCCTGACAACTATCAAGAAATTAAATTCAACAAAAGATGATAGATCTATCCTTAGACCGATTACGCAGAATATTCATTTTTTGGAGAGGTTTTTTGAGAATGTCGCGTACCGTTTTGTTCCTAGAGAGACTAATAGGGCAGCGCATGCTTTGGCTATGGATGGACGCTATCGGAATACCGCTTGTTTCTGGGTTGAATAAGTGCCGGACCCTATTGCAAAGTTGGTGGAGATGGATAGGTCTGCATGGTTTTGTCATCGTTAATGTTTTCTTTTCTTTGAATGTTTTGGAGAAGGTTCGGGTTGAATCTCCATAGCTGTCTTCGAAGCTGCCTTCTTTTGGCCTCTGTGTTTGAAGGGTTTTGTTCTGGAAGGCATTTGGCTGGTATTCATATTGGGGTTTTCTGCTCATGGTTTTGTGGCTGCTTCTTTTTTTAGTTTTATTTCTGTGTGCTCTCTATTTTGGCATTTTGGACTGTTTAATTTTCTGCTTTGTGTTTATTACTGTTGTCAGTTCTGTTGCTTCAGTTTGTTGAGCCCCTAAAACATTAATAATGAATATCAATTTATCTTTGAAAAAAAAACAATGTGTTGGCGAATCCCAATATGTATAAATATAAATATATGAGTTTTTGATGGGACCCTCATTATTATCAATATTTATGTCTATAATAATTGCCCCTTCTTTCCTAGTTAAAAGAAAAGTTATAAAGTGATCTTGCCTAAGATGAAAAGCAATGATAAAATTTCTATGTTGTAAGTAAAGTCAATTTGGTCTAAGAAAACATTGCTTGTATTTCTTCTAATAAAAAATGTGTAAATTCGCAAATATTTGGAATTGTGCTTGCATAAAACACATTGCAAATGTTCATAGGTATTTAAAATTATGCTAATGTTGAGCTATAAGATTTCTTCTTACACCAGTAATGTTTATGTTGTTTATGTTTGGTCTGTTCGTTTGGTTAATTGTTTTTTGCTAGTTTATTAATTAAGTTTTTAACCGATGTTTAATTTAACCAGTTGTTCCTATTTTCTAGCTAAGTGGTTGTTGAGTCTATGAGTATATCCCTAATTTTCAGGATAGCGGTTTGTCGTGGGATGTAAGCTTATATGAAACATTAAGTTGGTTTCAGAATATGATTGATAAGTTCAGTTTAACTTCCCTTACGGGTTTTTTTTGTTTTTGTTTTCCTCTGTTATTTGTCGTTTGTTCTACACAACTATCAGAGTCGGTATTTCTCACGAAGGATTTACACATATTGCTTATGGAGTGAATAGCTAAGTTGTCATAATGAGACATAATAACAAGTATTATAATGTTCAAATTCAACTTTACCATCTACACAATTAGATTATTGTTTTGGTGAAAAACAAACAAAATGATTACAAAAGCCTAATCCAATCTAAAGGAATATCTTCAACTAAATGAATACCCTCATTTCTGTCAAAAGTCATCTTAGCAATATCAGCTTTTAGGTTCATTTCGCGATGAATATATTCAAGCTTCCATTGACTGATGTCCAACAAGTCCTGTTGAATGCGTCATATAAGCATTGAGGAAGATGTCTTTAAGAAGAAATCCTAAATAGCCCGAAGAGCTTCTTAACTATCTGTTATGATCAACACTCTATCATACTTTCGACTTTTTAAAATCTTTAAACCATTAAGAATACCCTATAAATTTGCATTGAAAACCGAACAACGACTCAAACTCCAGTTAAATCCAATGATCCAACCCCTATAACGGTCTTTCAATATCCCTCCAGTAGTAGCCAATTCGGAATCTAACTTCATAATGCGAGCAGTATTCAGACAAATCCAATTGCCTTCCTCAATTACTAACATCCCTATATTCTGTTGCATAAAACGCGATAACTTTTGAGAATAAGTACATCGTAAGGCCCAACTTTACGACACAATTAGACCAAAGAAACACTGTAAATCCACATCCAACTAAAATATAAGCTATAATTTAAAACATTTGATGAAATTGTTTATTTTTAACTCGTCATACTTGACTAAAACAAATTAGTTCGGTGGTCAACATCGTTTTCATCATAATTAATCGGCTATTTTACCAAACTAACCTAAAAAAATTGATATTTACAAAAATGACCAAGGTTTAAAAACAATCACCAAAATGACCTAAAATGAACAGTAGATGGGGTTTTGGCCTGTCAATGGCCGGCACCACTTGGTATTTTGGCCCCATGATTGCCTGATGATTGTGTCAAACTTTAAAAAAAATGAATTTTTTGGTTCTGGCCTTCCAATGGCCGGCACCAAGGTATTTTTTTTAAATCGTATCGTACTAGTATACAAAAAACCAGTATTTAAAAAAAAATTGGTGTTAGCTTGTCAATGACCGGCACCAGACTCAGTAATTTAATTTTTTTGGTCTTTGGCTTTGCCAATGGCCAACACACGACTCGATATTTAAAGAATTTTTTTGGTCTTTGCTGGCTTGTCAATGGCGGCACGCACTTCGTATTTTTAAAAAAAATTTGATCTTGCTTTTATCAATGGCCTACACTGCAGAGTCTGATATTTAAAAAAAAAATTTTTTTGTCTTTGGCTCATCAATAGCCACACACGGACTCAAGATTTTTTAAAAAAATTTGGTGTTGGCCTGTCAATGGCCGACACCAGAGTACATTATTTAAAAAAAAAAGTTTTTTTAGTGTTGGTAGGTCAATGGCGGCACTGCATTTCGATGATTTAATTTTTTTCTCATTTTGATGGTTCTCTCAAAAAAAATTTTCTCATTCCATTTACACTATCAGAACCCAAATCACCCACTAAATATAAGGTTTGATGTCGGCCATTAGAAGGCCAGAACCAATTTTTTTAAATCTCGACTGCAGTGCGGCCATTGACAAGCCATTACTAATTTTTTTAAATCTATCAGTACTCTGGTGCGACCATTGACATGCCAAAGACCAATTTTTTTTTTTTTTTAAATATTGAGTCTGGTAGGGGTGTTCAGTCGGTTAACCAACCCGAAATAACATTAACCGAATTAACCGACCTTTCAAAATTTTTAACCGTTAACCGAACCGAAATTTTTTCAAAAAAATTAGCCGAACCGAAATTTTTTCGGTTAATTCGGTCGGTTAACAGAATTAACCGAAAATTATTTGTTTTTTATTTTTGGTTAAAAATTAACCGAATTAATCGAATTAACCAAATTGTCCGAATTAACCGAATTACCCGAATTAACCTAATTATCCGAAATGAATCACTACATAATTAAAAAGATTACACAATTTTAGTTTTAATTTTAGAATTTTAGAATTTTATTTTTATTTATTAAATTATTTGTAATTTTTATGATTGGGTTGGATTGGGTAATTGGGTTGAGTTGGATATTTAGGTTTGGATTGGGTTTAGGGATTGAGTTTAGGTGAATAGTGGGCCTATTTATATATTATAATTTTATTTATTAATTTTTTCGGTTAAACCAAAAAAATTACATTATCGACCGTTTTAGAACCGAATTAATCATAACAGAAAAAATCACAAAATAATTAATCGACCCGACCAAAAAAATTCGGTTAACCGACCGATTAATCGAATTCGGTCGGTTAACCGAATTTTTCGGTTTACCCAATTTTGCACACCTTAGAGTCCGTGTGTCGCCATTGACAGTGCTGCACCAAATTTTTTTAAATATCAGTACTCGGTGCCCGACCATTGTGAGCCATCACCAATTTTTTTAAATTATTGAGTCAGTACCAAAGAATTGACAAAGCGGCCAATTTTTTTCTTCTTTAAATCTCGAGTGCGGTGCCACCATTGTGAGCCAACACCAAATTTTTTTAAATTATCAACTGTGCAGTGCGATCGCCATGGCGAGCGAAGACTAATTTTTTTAAAAAATATCGAGTCCAGTCTTTGGCCATTGTGGACTCACCAGCACCAATTTTTTTAAATCACGAGTGCAGTGCGGCCATTGTGAGCCAACACCAATTTTTTTAATCACGAGTTTGGTGCTTTGGCAATTGTGAAAGCTAGCACTATTTTTTTTAAATACTGGTTTTTTGTATACCAATATGATACGATTTTAAAAAAAATACCCTGGTGCCGGCCATTAGAAGGCCAAAACAAAAAAAAAATTCAATTTTTTAAAGTTTGACACAATAATCAGGAAATCATGGGGCCAAAATACCAGGTGGTGCCAGCTATTGACAGGCCAAAACCCCATTTTACTGTTCATTTCAGGTCATTTTAGTGATTATTTTTAAACCTGAGTAATTTTTGTAAATATTAAATTTTTTAGGTCAATTTAATAAAATAACCTGATTAATCACATCACCACCAAAAATATCTAAACCCCCCACAGGAATTCTGAATCTTAAATTATCCGAAACCAAACAAAAACCCTGCATGATAAAACATCCAAATCAAACATGGGCAAATAGCATGGGCCCACATGAGGTGTTGTCTATCTTTGTCTTATCCTTATCACCTTATCTAGAATCTTCATGTCTTGTAATAAAATTCATACACGTCGTCACCATTGCCCCTCGTTTTCTTCCCTGTAACCGCTGATTAAGAAAAGTCACACACCCCATAGCCACTTGTTTTCTCAAAAACATGGTCCCCTTCAACCTCTCGTCTATATATACATCCCAAAGTTCCACCATTATCAAAATACTTTATTAAAAGAAAAAATCATTGTTTGATTATATTTATGAGCTTGGGGTACGCGAGTAGGGTGTTTTACCAGTCAGGAATGAGGGTGGTGCAGTTGGTGAAAGACCATGCATCCAAGTTGGAAACTAATCTAAGGTCCTTCAAAGATTCTTCTTCTTCTTCTTCTTCATCTAAGCAAGCGAGGCGTTTCTCTAACACGGTGGATTCCGGGACTGTGAAGGCGGCTGCCGCCACGAATGAGAGGTTGAAGCAAGCGGAGGAGTCATTGAGGACCGTCATGTTCTTGAGTTGTTGGGGTCCTAACTCATGAACCCCCCTCCCTTATTTTATGTTAAAAGTACAAGGGAATTGTATAAATTACTTGGATGTACATACATATCTTTTTTTTTAATCTTATATATGAATTATATAGATAATAGATATGCAATTGTTTGAGGATTTTGCATGAGGTTTTTTTATGTCTATATTTCCTCTAATAATAACAAGTAATGCTTTAGATCATGTTTTTATACAGGAGCGAAGCCAGAATAATTTTTTAGGGGCGAAGCTAGAATAATTTTTTAGGGGGAGCCGGATGAAATTTTAATTTTTTATAGTTTATATCTTTATAATTTGTAAAGGATTAAATTGAATTTTTATAATTTTAGGGGGGCCAAAATACAATTTTACCTTTACTAATTTAAAATTATTAAAAAATTTTAAAGGCCTAAACAACAATTTTACATTTTAGGGGGCCGGGGCCCATGCCAGCCCCTCCCTGGCTTCGCCCCTGTTTTTATATCTACTTTAAGTGGATTTTATATTTTGTTTAGATCTTCCACTTTTTATTCTCGGTACAAGTTTTTGTTTTACATCATTTAATTATTCAAAAATTTTATCTGTTAAAATTGATGTCATATGATTTCCTTTGTCCGTATTGCTTGCATTGAAAGCTTTCTTTTCACTCTTCTACTACAGTTCAATCCTTTTTATTGAAATAGTTTTAGATGTCACTAATATGTGAACTAAAATTTAAACAGTTTTTTTCTTTAATTTTTGACACCGAAAATCAAATCGACTTGGATCTAAGGTATGTTCTTTTACTCATTAGTGGGTATTGATTCATTAAATCGATTATCGAATCTTGGAGTTTGTTAGTGAAATTAAAAAAAAAAAAAACTTAACAACCTAATAATTTAAATAAATACTTTTAAATATTTAAGGACTTAATTGAAAACTTTTAAATAATTAAATTACTAAATTGTAACTTTTTTTAATTAACCCATAATACTATAATTTACCCTTAACTAAGTACTAAAATAGCATCAACAACGAGCATGCAATTTCTGGGATATGATTATTGAATAATTCAAATGTTGAATATTTTTCTTTTTGGTTCATTAATAATGTTGAATATTCAATTACGAAAATCCATAGAATATTTGTTCCATCGTCTTGTAAGAAAATACAGTCGGAATTTGTGAAAATCCCATTAAATCTAGACGTTAATCCAATCCAATTTAATTAAAAAGGTTAAAAATGTAAAAAATCTTCTAATTTTTAGATTTCAAACTTTAAATCCAACTATTATCACTATTAATTTCTTTTGTTAAATTTGTTGCTGTGACATTTTTGAAATAAAAAAAAACCATTTGGTAGCAATGCAATTAAAAAATAACTTTATAATTAACTTGAATTAACAAAAAAAAAGTTAGCAGTGTTAAACAGTTAAACTTGAATTTTGAAATATGAAAATTAAAAGGACTAAATGCTGTGAAATTAAAGTATAGGGACTAAATTATAAATTTTCGGAACGTACAGGGACTTGTAGAGATTTTAACCAAAAAGTCTCACCTACTTTTGCTTTCCCATAAACTCAATCTGTAGTAAAGGTGGATGTTTATTTCATAAAGTCGTCGTTGGAAAACAGTAAAAATGCGGAAGAACAGTGAAGGCTACAGACTAAAGCTGCGTCGTTTTGAACTTTGTATCTTCACCCCCCGCTAATCAAGCTGTGTGTGGAAAGTTAAAGCGGACTTCAAATTCTCACCACTTAAATACAGTTCAATCCATGCTTTGAAATCCCGTCTTCTCTACCCATTCTGTTCCTTTTTTCACGAGTCTCTCCATTCAAACGTAAATACGGTGCCGTATTTACGCTTGTTGGTGAAAGTGCGAGATGGCGATAGGAGCTGAGCACAAGTCACAGTCCGATGGTAGAGTTTGGGGGTTTTTCAAGCTGCCATTTCGGCAAACCGGGAACGCTACCGGTACGACGTCGTCTTCTTCCTTATCGTCGAGTCTATACGGTGAAACTCAACCTCAGAACGAAGGATCGAACCGTCATGCCTCTGCCAATTCGGTTTCCACCGTTGCGAAGTCGCTTTTGCCGACTCGGCGTCGCCTGAAACTTGATCCCGCCAATAAACTCTATTTTCCATGTAAGTTCCTCTTTTTTTTTTTTTAAATACTTTTGTTTGCTTAAATCTAAACACAAAACTATGCTTGTTTTTGGAAATTTACAGTAAAATCAACAAGTATTTAAGAGTTCAGATTGTCGATTAATTAAAGTAGCTGGTAAAAGGTAGAATATATTTTATAGTTTTAGTTTTTTTTTTTTAAAGAAATTTAAATTTGCTGATAATTATTTGAATTAAAAAAAAAATTACTGCGAAATGAATATGGCTAATTGGCTAGAAATAAGGAAGGAATTTTTGACGCGGTTCATTTAATTTCCTATTTGATTTATTTTTAAAAGCTGGTTAATTTCACCAAAGGTCCCAAACTATCCTCCAGATTTTAAATTGGTATTTAAACTTCGTAATATTCTAAAAGTAGAACTATTATATTAGTTAGATCTTTCCATTATCCTAATCGTCAATTTAGATGTTAAATGTCAGTATGAATATGAAATAGAATATATTTAAGACACGTATATAGCTATCACATGCACAATTTGAATCAAAAGTGTCACTAGAATAATTATTTTTTAACACGACATATTTAAGTTGTTCATGCAATCACCATACTTGTGCTTACAGTATGTTCTACATATTTTGCTTCATGTCAGATTTGAATTGGTCTTTAATACCCAAGTTAGTATTTAGGCTGATAGAAGTACTTAATTGATACGATAGGACTCGATTAGACCATTTTGAAATTTAGGGACTAGTTTTAAAAAATTGGGTTGTAGTTTGAGGTTGTTTAACGCAATTAACCCTTGTTATTATGTAAAATAATTATTCTTGATTGAGTATTTTTGTTTTGTTTTCTATTCTCAAGATGAACCTGGCAAACAGGTGAGGAGCGCGGTGAGGATAAAAAACACTAGCAAGTCATATGCAGCTTTCAAGGTACACTCCTTTAAATTTAAAACTTAAAAAACTTAAACCTTTGAAGCATTTCATCTTCATGATTGACTTGTATTTGTCTTTCTTATTCTGTTAATAGTTAAATGTGGTATCGCTTTGATGAATTTTGTAACGAGCTAGCCGTTTTTGTTTCTGTTGATTAATTTAGTTTCAAACAACAGCACCAAAGAGTTGTTTCATGCGCCCTCCGGGTGCGATCCTTGCCCCCGGTGAGGGCATCATAGCAACGGGTAAGTGTTTCTTCATGCTTGCACGTTTTCGTTTATTAGTTCTTGTCCGTGTTATGTATTTGGCACGAATATATGTCTTGAACGTTGTTCATGTCTTCTGAAAGATTCTTATGAATTTCGTTTCGTGTTTCGAATGGATCTGCTAGTGTTCAAGTTTGTAGAGCCTCCAGAGAACAATGAAAAACCAATGGATCAAAAGCGCAAAGTTAAGTTCAAAATCATGAGTCTCAAGGTGAAAGGTCCAATGGACTATGTATCTGAGCTGGTGCGTCGAATTTCTCCTATAAAACTATGTGTTTTTATATGATTCACAAAGAAAAAGAGGCTTTTTTTAATTTGATTGCATTTAGATGCTGGTGATCTTATGATGAATAAAGTTGAATTCTGTTGATGCATATAATATTTAGTTTATGGTTAATGCTCTGCTAATAATTGGCTTGACAGGATAATGTATTACATTATAAGTACTGTCTGCACTCTGTAACATAATTAAATTACTGTGCTATGGGCCCGTGTTTTCTTTTGTCATCAAGATGTCCTGGTCTTGCTGTAAAATGACTTCTGAATGTGACGTATGCCGGATTTTGATACCTGATGGGACGAGAACCTCTTGTTCAAAGCCGATTTTAGCCCCATTTTTGATATAGGCTTGCATGGTTTCTTTCAACCATTTTTGGAGTTGTCTGGCTGCCCTTGTTTGATGCTCTATTGATTGCTTTTCCACCTATCTGAACTTTTCTTCCCCTTTATAAAGTCGGGCACATTTCAACTTACGGTGTAATTAATCTTAGGTGACCGGTTTTTGCAGTTCGATGATCTGAAGGATCAAGTGGCAATAGAGCAAATACTACGAGTCGTTTTTCTCGATCCTGGCCGTCCTTGT
This sequence comes from Gossypium sturtianum, assembly GCA_025698515.1. Classification (NCBI taxonomy): domain Eukaryota; kingdom Viridiplantae; phylum Streptophyta; class Magnoliopsida; order Malvales; family Malvaceae; genus Gossypium; species Gossypium sturtianum. The sequence goes on along the minus strand of CM046952.1, from coordinate 1,822,289 downwards.
CCTGTAAGTACTATTAGCAGCATACCATCTTATACATTTGCACATCAAGATTGTTGCGAAATAATAACTTACCTAAATCTTTATGGTTTGTGCTTCTTGACTTTATGAAGGCTCTGGAAAAACTGAAACGCCAATTAGCCGATGCCGATGCTGAACTCGAGGCACGCAAAAAGCCTCCAGAGGATGCAGGTCCAAAGATTATCGGGGAAGGACTCGTCATAGACGAATGGGTAAGTTTCTTCTTCTTCTTCTTTTCTCATATACATGTTTTTTTTTACTTGTATGACATGCATTATTCAAATTACTGTCGATTTCTATTCTCCAGAAAGAGCGAAGAGAACGATACCTTGCTCGGCAACAGGTTGAAGGTGTAGACTCGGTTTAAACCGGTAATTGCTTTATCATGTCATTCTAATTCTATATATTCATCTCTTTGCGTATGCCCCTAAAATCTTTTCATGTAACGTGTTTCATCTGGAAGAATGGTCGGAAACTCGATATCTTTCGATGTTTTTATTATTATAGATATATAAAAGTGAGCTGAATTTTCTGTAATTGGTAACTTGAAAAACTCTACTAGCAACCATCTGGCTTTTGTAGACAAGTGATTGCGATTTTGTTGCTTCCCAAGGGAATGCAACTGTTCTCCATTGCCCCATGACATTGTCAATCACCGGGCGAATCCAAAAAAATATTCAAGTAGTTAGAATTAAATTATAAGTTTTTGAGTGACTAAATTGTAGGGATCTAATTCCAATCTTACCATTTTTTAGAGGCTAAGGCCCGTGTGCCTATCTCACCGGCTCCGCCCCCTGATTAATGTCTGAGCATCTCCTTAACTGCGTCAGTAATTTCTGTGCGAGACTCGATAAGAAATTTCATAGTAGCTGAATGCCCATACCTTGTTCTAACGTGCAATGGAGTTTGACACTTGATAAGAATTTGTTCAACAAAATCTAATCTACATCTTGATTTAAAAGACTAGGCACAGGCGTTATGTTTGTGGTTTGCCAAGTTAACATGGAGCACGTTGTCATGGTTTGGGGTCTTCAGTGACTCAAGTTAATATTGCCATGATTATCAACTTCGTCTTGATTGTTGTTCTCTTTTTCCTTGTTACCAAAAAAAATTGAAAAAGTTAAAATTCAATAATTATAGAGCTATAAGTTCTGATCCAATCTCAAGAACATGATTCAATCAACTCGAATCCAAAGTTGGTCCAATTTAATTTGATTATAAAAAGTCAATAGTTCGAACTTGTTCAATTCAAACTTGAATTGATTAAACCCAAAATAATCTGAACTTGAAATAATCCGAATTAAAATGACTTGAATCCAAAATGATTCAAACTAGTAACTCAAAATGACGGGAACTTGAAGTAACCAAAATTCAGAATGATTGAACTCAAAACAACATTAAACTTGAAATTGATTTGAATAGAAAACCCAACAAAAAAAAATACTACAATTACTTTAGAGTCCAATTAAAAATTGTAAAATTATTAGTTAGTATAGTGGAAAAATTTTAATTTTTCCCTCCAAACAATTATAACATAACACTTTTTTACCTTAAAAATCTCTAACTTTGCCCATGAACAAAAATGACATTTTAAAATCCAAATTGATTTGGATCCAAACTTAACCTGCATGTCTAAATACAATTTACATAATGCATTTTTTTTTGTCCAAAACAAGATATGCACCACTGGTAGTAGTGACTGATTCCCTTGCCGCAGGTGCTCTCCAAAAAGATAAACGATTGGCCATTAAATATACTTTATTTCCATAGGCTGGAATCAAATCCTTGACCTCATGATTAAGAAATAAGGTGAGCAACAACCACACCACATCTCATAGTTAACATAACACATTATATACATATCATATAAGTTTAAGGGGTTACAAATTATTAGTAAATTTACGTTTTGGTCACCTAATTTCAAAAAAAATTATAAAATTATCCTTGAACTATTCAAAAGTTTTAATTTAAGTCATTGGGATATTAAAATCGCTATTGTATAGCCTTTTCCATTGGCACCACCTGCACCAATTGAAAATTCTTTTTCCCTTTCTCTTCTATAACTCAATTTTTTTCATGAAACAACTTTGAACATCACGAATTTGCAACCCAAAATCCAAACAACTTTCTTATCCAAACAACTTTAAACATCGCGAATTTGCAACTTGGATTCAGTGTATATTCTTCTACTTATCGATGGGTACTGGTCCATCGTACTGGTCGTTGAACCATCACTTGGATTTTGTTAACCGGACTTAAAAAAAAACTTAAATAAAAATTTTCAAATAATTTAGTCACTTAAATGAAAACTTTCGAATGGTTAAATGACCATTTTAAATATTTTTAAACTTAAATAACTAAAATAAAATAAAAGTCACTTAAAAAGGTCTGATATTTTGGGACATAGAAAAAGATTGCCTTTCCACAAAATAATAAATGACATAGTGTCATGCGATTCTCCTGTGTTGCTTCAGTGAAAGACCGTGAAGAAATTGACAAACAAATCATGCCCAATTCCCTCATTAATTCGTCTCAATTAATTAGCCACAAAATCGAGGCTACTTATAATGATATTGTATTAATTAGCGAAAATTTTTATAAGCATCATTATAACATCATTAAAGGGGAAAGGCTAAATTTTAAATTTGAGCATATTAGAGGGACTAAAATTAGAATTTAACCACTTATTTTTCATTTTGCTTGTGTAACATTCTGATAAATCAAGGTTTTGTTTTCAATTTCATCTATAATTTGTTTATACTTCAATAAGGTGAACAACATTTATGAAATCAATAACATATGTACTACACAACCAACCAAAAGCTAAAATTTGAAATGAGAAGGCAATCAATCAAAGGGGAATTACACATTTTTTGGACCTTGCCCTCCCTTGCTCATCTCCATGCCTCCATTGGGGTAATCCAGGTCTTCGACGAATCGGGACCAGTACCAATGTGTTTTCCATACTTGGTTCATTTCTTCGATCGGGATACCCTTTGTTTCGGGTAAGAAGAAGTACACGAATATGGACATTATTAGCACGAAGAAAGCGAAGAAGAGGAAAAGCCCGAATTTCAAGTGGCAAAGCATGGTTAAGAACACTTGAGCCACCGCAAACGTGAAAAGCATGTTGACGGAGACGTTGATACTTTGCGCAGCCGATCGGATTTCTAATGGGAAAATTTCACTAGGTACCAACCATCCGAGGGGTCCCCATGACCAGGCAAACCCGGCCACGTAAATGCAAATGAAAAGCACCACTACAACGGCATACCATTTGGGTAAGTCACCAGGGTCACCGCTGGTCCCAAACCTAGCACCAATGCAAGCTGCCACAACTGCCTGAAAAAGCAGCAAAGGTAGCACATTTTAGCACCAATTGTTACTAACATTGGTTTTTAATAAACGTGTAAGTTTTTACTCGAAATTGAAATTCAAATTCAATCCAACTCAATTTAATTATATAAAATCAATAACTCGAACTCAAACAATCCAAATTCAACTTAAAATAATCCCAACTCAAAAATTAGTTGAATTTGAAATAGTTCAAACAAGTGACTTGAATTGACTTAAACCTGAACGGATCAAAATTCAAAAAATCAGAGCCTCAAATCCAACAACTTAAACCTAAAACAACCCAAAAATGAGTTGAATTCGAAATGGCCTGAACAAGTAATCCGAATTGACTTAAATCTAAACTGATCAAAACTCAAAAATTAGACCCTCAAACCCAACAACCTGAACCTAAAACAACTAAAACCAAAATGACCTGAGCCTAAAATAATCTCAACTTGAAATTTATTGCAACTCGGAATGATTTGAACTTAAAGCGACCAAAAAGTAATTGAAATAAATTAAACCTGAATTAACCAGAACCCGAAATAATGTGAACATGTAATGACATGATTCAAGAAGCTCAAACCTCTAATTCGAATGATCCGAATTTAAAATAACTTAAATCCGAAACAACAATTAGAACTCAAAATTTACCGATTCTATGATCCAAATTTGAAATTGACTTAAATTGAATTAACCTAAAATTTTTAAAATCTAAATTAACTCTGTTGAAATGGGTATAGTTTTCAAGGTTAAGAAAAATCTCAAAAGTACCTGGCAGATCAACATTTGAACTCCACCCTCTAGGAAAAGGAATCTCCGTCCCCACTTATCAACTCCATATATCGAAACCAACGTTGCACCGACGTTAACGGCACCGGTAATTACAGCGGACATGAGGGCAGCATCGTCTTTGAAACCGATGGTGTTGAACAAAACGGGAGCATAAAACATAATCACATTGATTCCAGTCAATTGTTGAAAAAAAGGAATGAGGATAGCCATCGTTAAATGAGGCCTATACTTCCTTTGCAACAAGTTCCCCCACGGGTGTTCGACGAGTTTCGACGCATCGCTGGCGGCTACGAGGTCCCTGAATTCTTCGTCGACATCGTCAACACCACGGATCCTCTTGAGCTTGGCCTTGGCTTCCTCGGTTTGGCCACGTTCGATCATGGAATTGGGTGTATCGGGGAGGATTAAAGAGCCAACGGTGATGATCAAGGCGGGAACCATCGCGCCGCCTAAGCTCAGCCGCCACCCCCAGCCGCCTTCGATCTTGTTGAAGAAATAATTCAGCACGTTGGCAATGAGGATACCGACCGTAATTGATAATTGGAAGCCTATGTTCAATGATCCTCTGTATCTGTATGGCGCCATTTCCGAAAGGTAGAGTGGCACAGACTGTAATAATTTACAAAACCAATGTCAAATTTTAAAATGGAAATCAGGTAATTTACATTCTAGATCCCTGAATTTGTAAGTCGCAATTCTTAATTTCATCCAATTATATCTTTAAATTCTTATAATCAATAAATTAATGATGTAATTTAATAAAAATTAAAGATTTGTGACCAATATGTAAAGACAAGTTAGAAAATCGCTATAAAAGGATTGGTAAAAAATAATAATTTTTTGAAGAATTAAAATACAATTTTACCATTATATTACCTTGTGATTTTATAAATTTTAAACCAAATAAAGTGATCTAAAATGTAAATTATCTAATTTCTTTGGTACCATTGACTAAATCACGAGAGTTATTTTTTTTTTAGTTTTTTTTTAACAATTTCATTATATATTTTAATAATATCTGTTCTTTTTGACACAATGCCTAAAACTACTCATAATCCGTCCCCTAACTCATAAATAAGAGGATAACGCGTTTCAACGCACTGGAATCCACGTTTCCTTTCATTCACAACAATATCAATGTCAGTCCAACTAAGACTTAATCCATAAGTATTTAATTATTTTAAAAATACTCATAAAAGTTAAAATCTATATTTAAAAAAAAAAAAAACCCTAAGGGAGGGACCACATGGCTTTGTCAAGTTGTTAATGTTTTTTCTTATATTGGATTATATATGTAGAAAAAAAAAACAGAAATTAATTTATTTTTCAACCCATCGAAGTCATGCTTGTAGGAAAACAAGACATTTTAATATTTTATATAGAAAAAGAAGGATTTTAATTTCAATTATTATTTTTATATTCAACGGCCGTTCCATCAAGACATAAACTTTAGCCAAAAAATTTAGTGCAAATAGATGTCACGCAAAGAAAAACAAAGCACATCCATATGTAATAATATAACATAAACATCAATTCCATAATTACATTCAATTCGATCGAATGTAGAATACTTAAAATTATTTATAATTTTTTTCTAATTCGTAAATAAAAAAATAATACGATTCAGCATATTCAAATCTATATTTTCTTATATTGATAATAATGCTCGTATCAATAAATCTAAAGGTGGGTTTGGATGAGCGATTGAGTGCGGTGCAGTGCGTTTAACTTACTTTTTGTCTCACGCTACAGTATCGCTACAGTATCTAATCTCACTGTCACCACTATTTTTACACTAAACGCACCGCCTATCCAAATCCACCCTAAAATTCAATCCACATTTGGAACGACGCAAAAACAATTTTGTAAAAGACATGTTTTCTTGTCATTTTCCGAAGGCTAATAAATTGTCTGTTGTATTAAAAGTATATACCCTGGGTCAACTGAAAAACAGATTGGAATCAACCTTTTAATTTGAAATAAAATCTAAATTAAAATATTAAATACGAAAAATTTGACTCAAAAATACTATAATTTTAATTTAATCCTTTTGAAAATCGTAAAAGTGTCACTTAAAATTATAAAAACGTAAATTAGTATAAGGGTAAATTTACATTTTCACTCCAAATATTTATAATTCTAATAAAAAGATAAGAGGACTGAGAGCTGAAACCCGGTTAGTTACCTGATTAGCGAACCCGACACCAAACCCGAGTAACAGCCGACCGACGATCAACATCCAAACAGCTTTAGCAAAGCCATTGATTAAAGCTCCGGCGAAGAAAAGCAAACCACCGAAAAGCATGGACAGTTTCCTTCCCAGCTTTCGTGTGACGGTGGACGCCACCAACGAAGCCAAAAGAGCCGCCAAATACAAGGACGACGTGAACATCGTCAACGTTTGGCTGTCGTACTGACAGTACTGGTTCTTCGTCTTGTCGGCTTCCTTTTTCCTCCATACACTTGGAAAAAATTTCTGCAAAAATGGCGTCATCGTCGTCACCCCACCTATAACCAAACAAAAAACCCCATTAATTTCTACGTGAAAAAAAGCTTTTTATTTTTATTTTTGTTTGAAATATTATTACCTGAGATTCCAATATCGTAGCCGAAAATCAAACCCCCCATAGCTGCAACAATACAGGTGACAAGGACGTATGGGGTGAGGTTGCCCGGGTATTCCTTGCCGGTACCCGGCCCGATTCCTCCTACAGCAGGCATTTTCTTTTAGCTTTATTTTACTTCAATGGTGAAGAAAAAAGAAGAAGAGAGCAATATATAGGATTGGAAGAGGCGATTAATACAAAGAAGGAATCAAGGAACTGTAGGAATAGTACTCTAAAAGCCAAAGAGAAAGAAGATAGAGTTTTCAGAACAGCATGCAGCTGGCTGTTTATATAGAGAAATTAGAAAGATCCATAAATATATATAAAAACATGTATATGTATGTATATGTGTATTATATATATTATTTGTTATAGTATGGAGAAGACTTGAGCTGTCAATATATATATACATATATCTTGATTTTTTTTAAAAAAAAAAATTGAATTATTTCTTTTTCGGGTGTAGACAGACAAAATTTTTAATTTCACAAAAAATACCTAAATTATAAAAATAGTCATTTTTTTATTTTAAATTATATTTTAGTCACTTATATTTAAAATGTTACGTCATAGTCACGTTATCGTTTTGTTACGAAGTGGTCACTTCCGTTAAGCTCCATTACTTCCCTAATAGCAATCCTACATGGCAGTCCAAATTAAATTTATTTAATCAAATACTTATTTTCATCCCAGCAACTGGACATCCAAGTTGGCATTCAAAACTTATGTTGATTGCCATGTAAGACTGTCGTTAGGGAGGTAACGAAGTTTAACAATAGAGTGACCATTTCTTAACAAAATGATAACATATAAGTTACTAAAACGTAACATTTCAAACATAAGTGACTGAAATATAATCTGAGGCAAACAAAAATGACTATTTTTATAGGTTACCCTAATTTTTATTCTATTTGTAATAATATAAACAACTTGAGTAATAAATTTTCATATTAATATAGTTTAAATTAAGGTTCAGGTGAATCCATCACTAAAGGTTTTAATTTAGACCTCAAATTATAATTTTAGTTTTTATACTTAAATTTGGAATTTAGTGCATATAATATAATTTCAACATTTTATTTTATAATGTCATTAGTTAATTTAAATAATTAATTTTGTTAACTATTTTAAAAGGTTGATTGAGTGTCAACTAGATTAACATTGAGCTTGTTGTTAGCGCGAGAGAACGTTAGTTCAAATGCGTTAAAGCGTGTTTATTCTCTTATTTTAAGAGTTGAGAGGCTACACATCATATTGATATATATATTTTACTTTCGAAATGATGTTTTTAAGAAAAATTCACATAAAATTTTTAAAGCAAAATAGTCAATAATGTTAACTTCGTCTATTGGCGTGATGCTTAAGGTGTTCATTATTCACTCCCTCAAATGTAACTTGGATTCGAGTCGGACTAAATCAGAAAAAAAAACTAAAACCAAAATTTGACCTCATACAAACAAAATAGGAGTGAAACGGGCAAATCAAAATTTGGGTCTTAATTGGACAATATTAATGCTTCCATGTGGTAACAAAGTTTCAAAAGCGAGTTTTTCTTTTAATAAATTCATTGAAAAATTATATTAGAGTTTAAACTTTAATGATTAAGTAATTTTAAAATTGGATTGACAGAGTTAGATCATCAGTTTGTTAGTTCAGTTGGTTTATTTCATTCAATTAAATAAATTATTAAAAATTTATAAAAAATTCGGTTTAACTGTTCAATTCAATTAGTTTTTAGTCTAATTTAACCGATTTGTATCAATTTTTAAATCAATTAATCTAATGTATTTCTCCAAACTGATATTCTAGTCGATTTTAGATTTAGGATGATGTTTGAAGAGAAGCAATCGATGAACGGCAGTTGGGAAAAAAAGGATGAAATCCAACACGTATTGCTGATAATGTTTGGATTTAGTATCATCAAAGCCAATAAAACGTGACATTAAAATGCCTTTAAATCAAAGTCACTACAAGGAAAAAATGGATATTGCTGATGCTTAATATTTTAGTGTTTAATAACAGCTGGTTTTGTTAAGATCAGTAAACAAAAATTTAAAATATATAATCGCATTTTAAGGTTGTTGTTAATATTTTAACGTTTAATGGCAAATCGTGTTACTGTTGTTAATAAGTAGAAAATTAAATTATGTAACGACATTTTAAGGTTGTTGCTAATATTTTAACATTTAACAACTTGTTTTGTTGTTACAAATTTGATTAAGGATTTGCAACAACGTACAGATCGTGTCATTGCAATGAATAAACATAAAATTAAATTACATAACAACATTTTAAGGTTGTGGTTAATATTTTAACATTTAGCAACAACTTATTTTGTTGTTACAAATTTTATCAAGAATTTGCAACAACAAATCGTGTCATTGCAACGAATAAGCATGAAAGCAAATTACATACCAACATTTTAAAGTTGTTGCTAATATTTTAACGTTCAACAACAACTTGTTTGGTCGTTATGCATTTTATTAAAAATTTGCAATGATAAATCATGTTGTTACATAGAGTTGAACATAATAAAATAAGAAATTGAAATATTTCGTTGAAATTGTTCATTTGGAAATTTCCTGAAAAGCTAATTATAGGTTTTTCTCTCCATCGGAACAATAAGGCCATTATGCTCATTACTAAACTTGGTGAAGAGATGAAATATAACTAATGATTATCTTTTTGATCAGAGGTTGAATCGATCATTAGAAGAAGAATTAGGCAAAAAATTAGGGTACATTCTGGGAAAATAAAACTTCCATCGAAAAGAAGCAAATGAAAGGCTTTTATAAAAATTCTACGAAATTAAATTATGTAATGATATTTTAAAGTCAGTTAATATTATAATATTTAGAATGAATTTATTTTTTCCTTACATATAAAATTAAAAATAAATTAAGTTTGAAGGTTGGGGTTGTTTGAGTGGTGGATAAGTATTGACTTCAAAGTCTTTGCATTAAGCCATGAGGTCTCCAAAGTCAAGAAATCATTTTCTTGGATTTCTTTTTTCTCACCACAATGGTGATGTGTTCTTACAATTCAGTTTGGAAATTTCAGTTGCTTTTACATGGCTACCTCTTTTCAGAGTCTCTAAAGTAAAATCAATTATTATAAGAATTAAATTCAATAATCAATTCAGCCATAAATTATTTTTGGAGGTCGGAATCAAGTTATGTATTTTTTTAAAGCTAAAATGCAAGTTCATCGTTATATTAGTCTATATTTTTATAATTTTTAAAGAATTGAATTAAAATTTTATCTTTTGAAAGGGTCAAAATGCAATTTAACTATTTACTAATTTATAATTTTATAAAATATAAAAGAGTCAATATGATATTTTTTCAATTTAGAAGAAACCTGAACTCCTGCCAGTCCCTTAGTATCACCCTACTAATTAACTAACCAACCAAAATAAATTTAAAAAAAAAACCATGTAAGATTAAAATTTAACATAAAATTACAAAATTTCCAAACCTAACTTTATTATAACTCAAAGCATAAAACCAATGTGACCAAAAACATTGGATTGCCCAAACTAGTGGCTTGACTTAAAACTTTCTAAACCTTTATGATTGCCATTTCATTCTTCCAATTGCACCCCCAATGTGGCATTCAAATAAGGTTGTTTTTCCTTAAAAAAAGAAAAAGTTGGTTTGAGTCAAATATATAATAGAATAAGTGTAAGTTTGGATAAATAATTCGGTGCGGTGTATTTAGCTTAATTTTTGTCTTACATTACAGTATCATATCTCACCATTACCACTATTTTTACATTAACCGCGGGTAAACATCTCACCTATCTAAACCCACTCTAAGAGTGTCATGAATTTTGTTTTAAATAAACTTGAAACATAAAAGAGTGAGTCAAGTCAATGCAAATCGGAAGACCTTAGGGATCTGGCTGAATGAACCATTTATGAATTTGTGTGGGCTTCAATTGATATTGATGTATCGAGAATGGCATTTAGATACTGCCCTTCCAACAATAACGATTTTAAAATTCAAACTTAGTTCAATTGTACGAGAAAAAAAGTCAATTTCTATTTCTTTTAATCTTTTGTTGATAAAACGGTACAATCACCAAACATCTATTTCTCCAAATTTATAAACAATATTCAAAAAATTTATTATATTTTTATTGAATTCTAAAGAAAATATCTGTACTTATTAATTGAAAAAGAGTATTACTTAGCCCACCATCACAGGGATAAGAAGGGTAGACAAAAGGAGGGGTGCAAATGCAATAATATTCAAAGTCCAAAGTCAACAACTATATACAAATTTAATACCATCCCATAATTGATATTTTTCAAGTCAACTTTCAATAATAATAATTAAAATAAAAAATAATATGGGCAAATAGAGGGCTAATGAGAATGGGGTTTAATATCTGTCTCCCATTAAAGTATGGGCTGGCTTTTTTTCTCCACAAGTCTTTGTCAAATTGTCAACACCATGCCTTCATTTATTTATTTTTCTTTTTTTTTATTCTTTTTTCTTTTTTTTTAACTCTTTTTTAAGTCTTGGTTTCTACTTTCAATCTTAATTGATTTAGTTTAAAATGTTCAAAGTGTAACTCACTTGTTAAAGAAATAAAATAAAAAAATAAAATTAAAAATCTATGACTATACATCGTTCATTAGACGTTGATTAAAGAAAAACCACACATAGCGGCAAATCTCTTATACTATTTTTTTTTTAATATTAGTGAATTTTTTCTCCTCTTTTCGTGATTTTTCTTAATAAAAATTTTTCACATAAAATCTATATTTTCTTATTTTTTTCTTATTGTTTTGCGATCATTCTTATTATTATTAATATAACATGTTATTCATATATTCATTCATCTGAAAATAAGAAAATTTTGAACAATTTGTTTCTTTTCGTAATAAAGACGATAGCCCTTGCCTTGCCTTGCGGGTTGCTTTGATTTGCTTAACCTTTTTTGCCTTTTATCTTACAACTAAACTCATTCAGCTGTCAATTAACTCCAAATATATAGAAATTGTCGTATGAACATCCAATTTGCTCCATTTTGGAATACATATTAAATATTTGGTCATGTCATTGTTCCCATCCTATATTCAGATTTGGAATTTAGTTTAATTTCACATAGCTTTTATTTATTTATTTATTTTTATAACAGTTTATAATTATAATATTATTATTTATTCCAATTAAAATGTTGACTTATTCTAACACAAAAAGAATCTATATTAAAAATTAAGGATGGTAAAATTCAACGGGATTAATGGATTTCGAATTAATCCACTCCAAATGAAATAGATTTTTAAAAAAAAATAAAAGAAAAGTAGATGGTGATTGAGGTGTAGACCTGACCCGACCTGAAGATTCATCCGAAAAGTGAGAGGGTTTGGACACAATATAGGCCCGAAAAATAGACATGGGTAAAAAAAATAAGACCCGTTTATAAAACGATTCGGGCCTTGGGTAAGTTTTTTTGGTCCAGACCCAGCCTGAATTTGCAAAAAGAAAAAACTGTTGTTGTTTTGCTGCTGTTTTTCCACTATTTTGCTACCATTTCACTATTATATTGCTACTATTTTGTTGTTATTGTTTGGATATTATATAACTTTTGTTTTATTGTTTTTTTTTTTATTTCATAAGGTATCTATTGGAGCGAACCCAGTAACTAATCCTCTGCATTCTGTAGGCCCATTAAGGGGGTAGATGCTGGCCACGAGTTTTAAAGTTGTTCCATACTCAGTGCGAGGATCGAACCCTCGACTATTGATTAAGATTTCAAATAGTCTTCTCAAGTTTTATTGTTAATTTTGTTACTATTTTAAAGGCATTTGCTTGCTAAGTTGCACCTATCTTAATGTTATTTAAGTATAAAGATTTTTTGTAATTTATTTTCAATTTGTTGGGGGATGTTTATTTTAATGTTTTTAGTGTATTTGATGTATTATATTTTTAAATTTTTTTTATATAAAAATTTTTAATACGGGCGGGTTAGGCTCAAGTTTTTTATTTTTATCCGAGCTAGGCTTGGGCAAAATTTTAGGCCCATTTTGGGTCGGGTCCAAAGCCTATAAAAGAGGCTTGAAATTTTGTTACAGCCCGGCCCGACCCATGATCACCTCTATTGAGGTGAAATGGATATTCTTACAGTAGGTACGGAGCAGTAATGGTTATTACTTACCTACTTCGTTTTGTTCCGCTATATGAGATTATCATTTTACCCTTATATAATCATTAACATGACAAAATTTTAAAACAAAATGTGTTAAAGAAATTTTTATGTTTAAATAATTTTTAAAGAATTAAGTTTAAGTATTTAATTGCCTTTAAAAAAAGATTAATAATATTAGAAATAATTAGTAAAAATTATACATTCATAGTGAAAAAAGACGATGATGAGCAGAGCTTGCCAACTATTGAACGATGATGAATTTCGCAATATGCCAACACCTACCTCCATGCCTTTCCATTGTCATCCCTAATTCAAAGGGATGTTTTTACAAAAATAATTTGCACCAACATTTTTACTGGCGTTAACTAACTAATGATATCATAAAAAATGAAAAGATCAAATTATTTAAATCAAAGTATAAAAATTAAATCTCATAAAATTGGGAATAGTAGAGGGACCAAAACCATAAATTTACCAATACAATTAAAAAATTCACTTTTATCCCATTTTAATTCTGCTATTTTTTTTCCCTATTTCACTTTGTACTTTTGATTGAGAAATTAATTATTTAAAAATAATAATTCTCTCCAAAAAAAAAAAGAATAAAAAAAAAAGCAAAGTTGTGAAAATACGCCCAATTGGCTTCTTCTTGAAAATATAAAATCAATTTCCTTTTCCTTGAATTTAATTAAATATTTAAAAAAAAAAAAAAAAAACAAGTTAGTATTATTATAATTATATATAAACAGGTACCTGGTAACGTCTTGATTCTGCAAATTACAAACAGACAGATCAGTTTGCGCCGCAACTCATTCATCCACCACCATTGCTTTGCTGGTTTTATTATCATAATAATTACATTAAATTAATTATTTAATGCATGTATATATCTTCGTCAATGATGTTAATTTCGAGATTAATTTATAACATACTTTTGTCCTAAATCCATTGGCTTTTATGTTAAGATATTAATACAACATGCCAACAAACTATACTTATTAAATTTTTAATATATTAAATTGATTGAGTCTTATCTCGATAGGTATAAACATTGTTACCAATGTAGGAGGATGTAGGTTCGAGTATGCTGAAGCGCATCCTCCTATTTATGTGTTCGAAAGGAACTATCGGTAGTTTTAAGTATTATGTAAAAAAGAATTAGATATAATCAGAACCTATAATAAAAATTTTAAAAATTGTTTTTAAATATGGATATAGGATGCCGACTTTTCTTGGTTTTAGGGTAAATGAATGAGAGATGGGTTAAATTGGTTTTTTTTTAGGATACGAAGATAAACTTAATATGTTGGATCAAGTTGTAAGAAATTAAATGTTTTATTTTTTAGGAGGACGTAGGTTCAAGTACACTGAAACGCATCATACTTCTATTTATGTGTTGGAGAGGAGCTATGGGTAGTTCTAAATATTATGTCAAAAAGAGTATATATGATCAGAACTTATAAAGAGTAGATATGATCATAACTTTTCTTGGTTTTAGGAAAAATGAATGAGCAGATGGGTTAAATTAGGTTTTTTTAGGATATGAAAATAAACTTAATATGTTGGATCAAGTCGTAAGAAATTAAATGTTTTTTTAAATAAGATTTTAGATTCGAGTTTTATAAATAAATAAATAAACTATGATGAAAAAACATTATCTTCGTTTGAGAGTACAATTTGGTTTGACTTCAGGTTTAATCTAAGCTTGATATGAGTTATCAAATATTAAATGTATGAAGTTAAATTTAGTTCTCAATGTTTATATTTTTTTGTCAATTTGATCATTATTTCTTTCAGTTAAATTTGGTTCTCAATTTTTTTTTTAAAAAAGTCGAATTTGACGATAAGCTTTTCAAAAAGAGTCAAATTATTGTTTGACCATAAACATTAAAATTTTTAATATGGTAACATGCATGACAATTCATATATACTTCATGCTTTTTTTTAAAAAAAAAAATTAAGATTTTTTATATTTTTTAGAATTATTTGTTGACGTGGTATGTTCGCATGAAGTATACGTGGATTGTCACACGGGCTGCTATGCCAACATTGCTAAAAACTTAATGTTTTAGTCAATATTTTTGTTTAAAAAATGCGATTTGATTCTTTTTGAAATGTTGAGAGTCAAATTTAACTCAAAAAAATAATAAGGATTAAATTGACAAAAGATATAAACGTAGAGCTAAATTTAACATTATGCCAATATTAAATATAAGATGGCAAATTTTATTGTTTTTAAGCAAAACAAACAACAAATGAGTTTATGTTTTCCCAAGACGATTGGTTTTTTTGCATACGAAAAACAATCATATCCATTTAAGATTTTGAGTTCGAAGCTTGTGAATGAAGAAAATAATGCTGAAAAAGTTTTACCCCATTTAAGAGTTCAACTTGACTTGACTCCAAATTTAATACGAGCCCAATAAATGTTATAAAATATTTAGAAACAACATACATTTATTATTGAATTAAAGTATTAAAAAACTAATAATTCGTTAATTAACGACAGTTTTTGTAGGAAGGATAATTACAAATAGAAACATATGGTCCCCATTTTGTTCACGGAAAGGATAGGACCAAATTGCAAAACTCATGCTTTGCTTCCGTCGTTTTTGTAAACAAATTGGTCATCCATGATTCATGCATATATATTTTTAAAATTGGAACCGAAGCCTAGTTAATTCATATAATCACTCGTTCAATAATTTTGAGATTTGAGTTGTCCCATTTATAAATTATTCCTTTATCATATAACCCAAAAATAAAAAAGTCTATCATAAGACGTGCGATGTATGAATATCTTGTGCTTGCAAGTTGTTTATAATTTTAATCATCTGAATCAGGGGCGAAGCCAGAATAATTTTTTAGGGGGGCAGGATGAAATTTTAATTTTTTATAGTCTATATCTTTATACTTTGTAAAAGATTAAATCGAATTTTTATAATTTTAGGGGGGCCAAAGTACAATTTTACCTTTATTAATTTAAATTTTTTAAAAAATTATAAGGGCCTAAATAGCAATTTTCCAGTTTAGGGGGGGCCGGGGCACCTGCTAGCCCCCCCTGGCTACGCCCCTGATCTGAATAATGTGTGATGAGGCTTGCATAAACCTATAAGTTTAGCAAGTTATATTGATTTTGATTTTGAGTAGTATTAATCCGGTTCGAATTAATTTGGGTTTAAAATTTTTAAATCATTCAATTTGAGTTATTTTAAGTTTAAATCAAGTTTGGGTTTTTAGTTTGGGTCATTTAAGTTTGATGTTCATATTATTCAAGTCGAATCACTATATGTTTGGATCATTTCGAGTTCCTCCATGTTCTGGGTATTTCGAGTTACTTGTTAAGATTATTTCATATTCGGATCATTTTAAATTCAAGTTAATTTGAGTTCAAGTTGAATAGGTTGGAACAGTTAATTTCTGTGATTGAATTAGATTAGATTGAATTTAAATTCAAATGGATCAAATTGAATTTTCGATTTCAAATAAAAATTGATATGTGTAATGAAGTTACAAGTTCTAAGAAATCTAGCAATTGATATGTAAAGGGTTGATATATTATTTGGTACTTGAGTTATTTCAATGTTTAATTACTCGAATTTTTTTACCTCAATTTTCTACTTGAGTTTAGTTTTAATATTCAATTTGGTATCATAGTTTTTATTATTTTTTTCAATTAGATACTTTAGTTTTTTTAATCCTAATTAAGCACTTGAGTTTGGCATTAATGTTCAATTCTCGATACTTGATTTTTTGTTCCAATTAAGTACCTACATTTCTTTACCAAATTAGTATACATGTGAAATATTCATTGAGTGATATGATGCCATTTGTTATGGATACCAAATTCAAGTACCAAATGATATGTTGACCCTTAAGAAATCCAGCAATTGTATATATAAAGAATTAATATACTATTTGGTACCTGAGTGTTAGAGTTGTATGACCCGAATCCTGTTTGATCTGGCCTGAAAAGTTAGATGTAGGGGTGAGTATTCGATCGAGTCGAGTCGAATCGAGTCAAAAAATTTTGAGTTAGTCGAGTTAATAAATCCTATTTTAGCAACCGAACTCAATTTGAATTTTTTTCAATTCGAATCGAATCGAGTCAAAAAATTTCGAGTCAAATCGAGTCGAGTTAACGAATCCTATTGTTTATACTTAATGCTGCGATTAGATGGACCGATTATTTAACTAGTAGACGAAGTACAAGATTATTTAACTACATGAACAATATAATGATTCTGCCTCTTAACTTAATGGGTAAACATTTATCAAAACGACGTAGTTTTGCCTTTTAACTTAATTATTTTGAATTTTAACTTTTAAAAAAGTAAACATTTATCAAAACTGTCGTAACCATTTTTTTTAAAACAGTAAACGACGCGGTCGACTCGATTTTTGAAAATGAAGAGGAAGGGAGTCGCCACCGATCTTTATTTGGATGAGATCGGATCACCTTTGTTTTAATAAATATTTCAATTTACTAAAACAATGTTTTTGGTCTGCGAATTTTGAGAAAATGGGCTCGGGAGTCGATTCGTGCGAGGGAAGGATTAGCACCTCGTCACGCCCAAAATTGGTACCAAACCGATTGATTGATGTCCTAATGTTGAAAACTTTGAAATGGTTTGAAAATAGATACTTTTATTTCCAAAACTTGGAGGAATTGGAAGAGACGTTAAGGCTCTCTTATTTTCAAGAGATAAAGTATCATGTCCCGAGTAAGTTAGGTCGCGACACTTTAGACTCTTGAAACTAAGCTCGCCTTTTAAAACTTGGTTTTATTTGGGAGGATATTCCGTCATTTGTCGAACGAGAAACCGTAACCCAGTAAGTTAGGGCTTGTCTTCCCGAAGGTCCAAATTAGGAATATTGCCTCTATTTTAATAAAAAACTTATCCGAAATATCTAGATGTCGAGTCCGGTGAGTTAGGCGCGACATTTCAATATCCGAGATTAAGTGTTTTGTTTAAAAATTTAAATTACTGGTTTCAAAAGGGACATCCCGTTGTTTAGCTTTAAACGAGAGAAAACCGGAACCCAGTAAGTTAGGGCTTGATTCACTCGAATTGCTAATACGGAATGTCGATTTAAAAATTGAATTTGCGGTTTTAAAATAATGAACGGATGATAGTAAGTAGTGGTAATATGAGAGTGTTATAATAATAGTCGTACATTAATGGTGATAAATATAGCAATAACAATGGTAGTATATATATAAAGACAATGATGGTAATATGTATAAGATAAGTAACATATCTACATATATATAAATAATGTGATGCTAATAGCAATAATGAAGTAGATAATATAATAAAAGTAATAATATAGTAATATAATGATAATGAAAATATTAATATATTAATAATAATACACAATGCATGAATAGTGATAAAAAATAATGAATGATAAAATGATAGCAATAATAATGGTAATAATACTTGAGAAATGAATAATAAGGTATATACAAGAACAAACAACAAATATATATATATATACATGAAAACTATAATATAACTATAGTAATAATAAAGATATTAAGTAATGATAATAGGGTGATAGTAATAATGATATGATGATGATAAAAATGCTAAATAATAATAATAATGATATAATAATATCGTAATAATAATGATTATATAAAAAAAGCGGTAGTAATGATGGCAATTAATAAATTAAATAATATATATATAAAATTAATAAAAGTATATACATATAAAAATAATAATATAATAATAGTAATGAGTATGATAATAATAATAATAATAATGGTAGTAAAAGATAAACAAATTATAGTGATAGTAATAATGAGGTAGTAAAAATAATAAATAATTAATAGCGACAAAAATAAGTATTAAATAATAATAAAATTGCAAAATAATTAAAAATGGGCTAAATTGAACTTAAAACGAAAGTTTGGAGTCAATTCGAAATAAAAATAAGAGAAAAGGACCTATTTGCATGCGCGTGGAGGAAACGGAGGGACCACGCGCGCAATAATTCCTTTCGGCCAAAACGAGTCAGAGCGAGGGGGACTAAATTGAAAGCCAAACGAAACGTTCGGGCCATATTTTGAAATAACAAAAATTTAATTGAAAGCAATAGAAATGCGGAAGGGCTAAAAGCGCAATTAGCCCTTCCCTTTGAAACGCTAGCGGATCCCCGGAGCGGGTCGGTCGCTGCGGTCATGACCAAAAAGCACGCCGCTTTGGGGCATAAATGGCCACCTCAAACGACGTCGTTTTGGAGGCCTATTTAAGGCCAAAAACTTTCAAAAAAAATCATTCTCCACTCTCTTTAAAAAAAAAAAAATTTCCAACAACTTTCCTTTCTCTCTGCAGGGACCGGTCTCCGGTGGATTCCGTCTGTTCACGCATGCGAGCTCCGTCGCCGCAGTGATCGCTGGCCACCAGCGCATGGTGGCGGAAAAGGTAAAACTTGTTTTTTTTTATATGTATGTATGTATATATATGTATTTGTATATGCGATTTGAAAGAAAACAAAGAAATATTAGAACATGATATTTCAAAAGAAAAAAATAAAAATGTAAAGACCTTCGTTTTTTCTTCGCTTAATCTTCTCTTGCTTGAATCTTTTTTTGTATTGATGATGAAAAGAGGGGAAAAAAAAAGGAGCCCTTTACAATGTATTTTGTTCGGCTTTTTATAGCCATTTTACACGATTTATTGTTGTTGTCTTTTCTCTCTTTTCTTGCAGGTGCAAGTTGCGGTGGAGATAGGACAAGGGTAGGTGGCGCAATGCCGGTCGGTGGCGCTTGTCGAGGTTAGGGCGGCACACCTAAGGCTTAGGGTTTTTTTGCTTTTCTTTTTATTTGGTGTTGGGCTAGTGGGCTGGGCAATTTGGGCCTTCTACAGCTGCCCCTCTTTGCTCATTGTCGTGTAACGAGAATAGAGCAAAGACTTAAAGAAGCCCAATGTTGCCCGGCTTCGCACGAGTCTTGACTTTTCAGTGTGCTCTTCTTCAAGTAGCCTCATTCTTGTCCTCCACATCTTGTTGCTTTAATCCACTTCACTCAGAGCCTTGAAAAATGAGATTTAATGATCTCGCTCTATTGTGACTTCGAGAGATAGGACTGTAGCTTCAATTTTCTCCCTGCTTTGCAACTTCGAGGAATGAGATTTGTTCATCCTTAACTTGCTCCATTGTGACTTTAGGATAAGGATTCGGGAGAAGAGAGATTCGTAGTCTCTATCTTCTCTCTGAAACTTCAAAAAGAATTGATCCTCATTGTTAACTCGGGAGACGGGATTTGTAATCTCAACCTACTCCACGGGAACTTCGAGGAAATAAGGATTCAGGAGAAGAGATTCGTAGTCTCTATCTTCTCTACTGAAACTTCAAAGAAATAAGAATTTATCCTCATTGTTAACTCAAGGAGACAGGATTTGTAATCTCAACCTACTCCACTGGAACGTCGAGGAAATGAAAATTCAGGGAGAAGAGATTCGTAGTCTCTATCTTCTCTGCTGAAACTTCAAAGAAATAATGATTGATCCTCATTGTTAACTCAAGGAGACGGGATTTGTAATCTCAACCTACTCCACTGGAACGTCGAGGAAATGAGAATTCAGGGAGAAGAGATTCGTAGTCTCTATCTTCTCTACTGAAACTTCAAAAAAGGAATTGATCCTCATTGTTAACTCAAGGAGACGGGATTTGTAATCTCAACCTACTCCACTGGAACGTCGAGGAAATGAGAATTCAGGGAGAAGAAATTCGTAGTCTCTATCTTCTCTCTTTGAAACTTCAAAAAAGGAATTGATCCTCATTGTTAACTCAAGGAGACGGGATTTGTAATCTCAACCTACTCCACTGGAACGTCGAGGAAATAAAATCTGAACTTTCCAACTCGCTTCCTCACTATCTTCAGGAAGACTTCAATCTTCACTGCTCTACTGGGGAACAAAATCTGAATTTTGATATTCTTTGCACCGTTCTTTTGAGGAACCTATCTGTAGAATTAATTTTATGTGCTTATGCTTGTGCAAACGATGAGGATGCTATGATCGGAATGACTCAAAGCCTCCTAAGCTACATGTGTTATGGACGACACTTGCGTGAATGCAGAATGTCGTGAGAATGGTCTTTTCACAATGGTTAGGAACAATGATCGAGTGAATCAAACGCTCCTAACTAAATGACCATGGATGACATTTGCACGAATCACGAGAATATCATGAGAATGATCCTTTGTTAAATGTATAACAATTAGGATGCAATGATTAGAAGGGACCTTAATGCCCCTAACTAAATGCCTTATGGACGAAATTTGCATGAATGCCAAATTCTATGAGAATGATTTTTCAATGATTAAGACGCAATGATCGTAATGAATCAAATGCTCCTAACTAAATGCGTCTTGAATGAAGATGTACGAATGCAAGATGTAATGATCCCTTTTGATGTTTAGAGTTGTCACCGTTAAATCGTCCATCAAAATTTATCAACGACATATTATACCTTTATCTTGTTAATTTGGTATTTTGATAGAGCTTGAAGGAACCATTATATCTTGCTCAACAAGTTTGCCCCACTCAGTAACTTCGATCTCCTTTCCACCGTACTTTAGGGGCGTAAGATTTGTATTATCTTGAAACCATCCTACTGCGACTTATGGCTATAGGATCTCAGATCAACTTTAACCCATCCTACGCAACTCAAGGGCGTAGGATCTCAGTAACTTGTTCGGTCAATCGATCACTCCTCGGGTGACTTAACCAAATGCGTATGCATGATATTTGCATGGATGCAGAAACATCATTTTTCGAGAATGATTTCCCTTTTACACTTGGGCCGACATTGCTCGTTATTCGTCGAGATTGTATCACCGACAAAATGTCTTGTCTTTTGTTCAACCAAAAGGCCCAAAGAGATAATAATCTTTCTCCAATATTTTCAAACCTTAAAATTGAGTGAGTTCTAAACAATAGTCCTGTTTTAGGTCATTGTATTTTTCGAAAACTTCCAGAGTAATATGCTAAACTTTTTCATGAAAGTATTATTAGTCCAATAATCGTTATTTCAATGCAAAATGCTTGAAAAAGATCATAATGATGGACGAAACGAAAATTTATTGGGAGCATAGCTCAAAACAAAAAAGTTTAATCAAAGCTAGCAAATGCAATGAAGGAAACTTATTGGCAGTGTATTTTGCAAGGAAAATAACTGCAAATGGGTAAAATAGAAACTAGGTGCCCTGATATCGCAGCATGAGCTTCTCTGCTCAAACTTCTTGAGACCATTTTAAGCTCAATATGTGTTCGGGGATCCGAGTACTTTGTTGATGCCCCAAGACATAACATACTTCTTCATCGTTACCTCAAGCGTAGCAAAACTATTATATGCCCCACTTTCAAGCAAAGTTTGAGCCGCCTTTTGGGTTTTCAACTCAAAGCCCTTTGGTCTCAAAGCGCCCATGCGGGTTTTCGCTTGGCCTCTCCTTTTCTTTTTCTTCATTCATTTTCTTTTTCATTTTTTTTTGAATTTAAAATCTCTCTTTTTTTTTTTTTTTTTGGCTTTCATTCTTTTTGGTTGCCTTTGTTGCTCTATGATATGGTGTCCGATCTTTGAACATACTACAAATTTTTGACATCGCCCTTTTTGGCATTTTTTTGTCAAGAGCAAATCTTTTTTTTTTGAGTGGGATTTGATGACTATCAACACTGTAAGATTGACACATTAAGCGACTTTCGCCATCTTGTGAAGTAACCAACATCCACGGGATTTTATGAAGTAACCGACATCCACGAGAATGAATCAATGTGGGCTAGAAGCTTTTGATAAAACTGGTTTGTTAACATCCATGCTTCATATAAGGAAAATGGAGGAGGCACGATCTTCCTCAACTTGGCATTCACGGCATAACGAAGCAATTTTCTTTTTGGTGAACTAATAGCTTGAACCTCTTGATTAGCTAGGTCGTTGCTTCCATCTTTATCTCCTTCGTTAGTTCATAGCGTCGTCACGACACTTCATAAGGTAGAATCTACCATTGAGAAGTAAGTTGCAATCTTTGTCATCTTCAAAGCCCTTAGATACCTCTAGACACATATCTCATTAAAAGGGAGTCAGTAACAGCGTCGCTCATGTCATAGATATCTGAGGACCCATTGCGAGCAGAAAATCCAAAGAATAAATGATCCTAAGGATGATTATTCGTATGATACGGTCATGAGTGAAAAATATTTAGTATGAAATGTAAAGAATGAAAGTATTTACTTAGAAAGATGCATTTTATTGAAATAAAAAATTCTGGACATAAGCCTACTTCACAAAAGGAATCTTATTGCTTCTAGACTTAAAGCAACAAGTGTGTTTTGCACATTACTCTAGATTAGCTTTAAAAATACATGTTTCTTCCACAGTCTCGTTGTTCAAAACACTCTCAAGTACATAAGGGCAGAAGCTCGAAAAACTTTTATTCCTCGGTTCTCTCTTCGGGTATACCATTGGCGTTCTGGTCCCCCGATCTCTAGGTTTCTGATGACTCATTCAAGGAGACACAATTTTCCTGCCCCCAATTTCAATTACCACTGCTCCGTCGTCGAACTTCACCACACCCATGTTGATGAGATTTTCCACCAATTTCTTGAAAGTAAGGCAATTTTCTATCGAATGGCCTGTGATCCCCGCGTGATACTCACACTGAGTGTTTGGGTCATACCATTTTGGGTACGGAGGCTGCATCGGTTTCGGATATTGGGGGGACACAACATGCGCATCAAATAAACTTTGATACAACTCGCTATACGTCATCGGGATCGGCGTAAATTGGAGTTTTTCAACGTTTTTCCTTGTACGAGGTTCTTTTCTTGATGAACCTTGATACTCAGTAGTCACCGTTTTTGGCTGATCAACAGTAATTGACTTTGAGTGCCCCATGTTTGTATTATTCACCTCGCCATCATTTTTTCTAGGAGTATACCTTCTAGTGGTTTCCCCTGCTTCAATTTTGTCGCATCTGATGGCATGTTCGATCATTTCCCTTGCCATTACTATGTCGACAAAGCTCTTAGTGGTATTCCCTATCATATGGGTTATGAAAGGAGCTTTTAGGGTGTTAATGAAGAGCATGGTAGTTTCTTTTTCTAAGAGGGGTGGTTGGACCTGCATGGCGACCTCTCTCCACCTTTGCGCATACTGTCTGAAACTTTCATTTTGTCTTTTCTCCATGGCTTGCAAAGTAATTCTATCCGGTGCCATGTCTGTGACGTGGCTGTAATGCTTCAGAAATGCTTGAGCCAAGTCTCTCCAGAACTAATGTTAGCCCTAAAGCTGGTTGTACCATCCGTCACGCCGCACCTACTAAACTTTCTTGGAAACAGTGGATTAAGAGTTGATCTTTACTCACGTAGCCAGCCATCCGCCTGCAGAACATGGTAATGTGAGCCTCCGGGCAGCTAGTCCCACTGTATTTTTCAAATTCAGGCATTTTAAACTTATGGGGTAGTACCAAATCCGGAACTAGACTTAAATCTTTCGCGTCGATCCTATGATGATGATCAATATTTTCCAACGCCTTAATTTTTTCCTCCAGCCATTTGCAACGGTCCTCTAGTTGCCTTGATGATTCCATTCTCGACCCCATTTTCTCTCTCGCATCTAAATCGCACAACTGAGGTTGGCCGAGTTATCTCTGGTTGGGATCCCGAGCCTACGTGATAGTTCATAGGAGGTCTAGTGTCATCTTGCCCTTGCTGGGGCCTAATCGTAATTGATGGCCTTTGGAGATATTCCTCAGGCAGGGCTCTTGAGTGCGGCGGGGTAATACCCGGGGGAGCGCCTTCGCTATCCTCTTCGACCGGAGGCATTGGACCTTTCCCTTTGTCCGTTACTCCATTCAAAGATTTGGGCCATCTCAGCTATCATGTTTCTCTGGGCCTCCAAAGATTTGGTCCTTCATTTTCTCACTGGAGTTTCAACATTTGCTTGTTGCATTTCTTCCTGCATTTCTTTACTCGGAATTGTTCGAACCTCTGATCCATTCTCTTGGTTTTAGCGCGTGTTCCGTAGTGATGTTCCGCTTCCAGTTTTCTCTTTTCACTTTTTTTTTCTCTCGATAATTTTAGCTAATTAGCCCCCTTTTTTTAAAACCTAAATGCATGTAATGTGATGCAATGCAAATGCATGAATGCAAAGAGGTATCGATTCTGATCAACTTCATTTTAGGAAACTTTATTAGAAAACAAGTTCTTTTACATAAAACGGACTACTATATGCTTTCGCCCTAAGTCCTAAAGGTTTTGGTTTCCCAAGCGGTGGAGCTAGCTCTTGACTATGGTCAAGTCATGACCTATATTTTATGCTTAACATATCCACCAGAATGCCGTAATCTGTAGATGACCAGCTACCTCTTGAATCAGCACTATCGCTTCCCTCATGAGGTAATCTCGACTCTTTAAATTCATGATCATAAGAATGATGAAGGTCTTCTACTCCTCTCTTGTTTCAAGAAGCTTCACCCCAGATTCACAATTGTGTAATCTTTGGTTCTAACTTTTCGATCCCACACTTCATTTCATTAATCTTGTTCGGACTTATCTTCAACTCGATTCAGAGTTATAGCTTCGATGGTAGTGAAGAGGTCAGTCCAAGCTTAGCATCAATTCTTCGTAAAAGTATTGATCATTCACTCTAGCTAGCGCCATACCCCAAGGATTCTTCCGCTTCCAAGGCTCATAAAGATTAGAGTTTTCTAGACAAAGAAGAAACTACAGAGCTCCAGATATTTTTAGATTGTATCTGTTCGATAGCTTTTCCAATTCTAACCTCGGTGAAAGTCGTCTATTCTGGTTTGTCTCTTTTGAATCTATCTAACTGGTCAATACAAATTCCTTTCATTTCTTCACACGAATCAAATCCCTTGCAATGTTGTTTGGATCACCACGATGAGCCTGGAAGTTCACAACAGCCTATCCTTCCATCCTAGATGGTTCCACCAATTCCAACACCCATTCTTCAGAAAGAAATTTTCATCATTGCCCATGACAGAGCACGACCTTTGACTTGGGTGAAATTAGTGCTAAAAGAAACACCACAAGAACACAAAGATTGGCTCGGCACTATGGTTGCTCCCTGTGAAGCATAGAATAAGGCTTTCATTCTTTCCCCGAGACTTCTGTCTTAACCAAAGAAGCTCTCTAGTTAGCACTTTGTCAATTGCAAATACATCAAGGAATGGAGCTCCAAAGGAATGTATGTAGGTTGTTTCGGCTCTCTGACATTAAAGCGTGGCAAGTCTTGCAGAGAAGCGCGACTGTATGTTGTGATGGTCGACAAAATGATTATAGACGAATCGCTAGATTCTCACTTTCACCATTAACTTTTTCACACTTTTCTCCTTCAATGAAAACAACGGATCTTTGCACAACCGCCGCTTCAATCCAAAGTGATCCTGTACTCGTGATTGGATGGACTGACTTTTGTCCTCGAGTTCTTAAAGCTTCATTAGCCATGGTCGATCCGGGATCCATGGCATTCTGATTGGAAAAGGATCCACAACCGGCTAGGGCGAATATCAATATTCGTGGAAAGGCCTCTTTGAGTGGCCATGAAATTTGAATGGATGCCCCTATTGCCAAGGGCACCTCTTCCAATATCTCGTGAAGTCGCTTTCGATTATCTTGAAAGATTGGCAAACCAAAGAGGCATCCTGTTTCGCAAAGATACTATCTTAAAATGACATCTATCACCCTCAATGCTTCTTGAGAGTTTTCGATTCTGTCCGCGCCAAGCATTTTGAGTTGCTCGGATGGGTGTCTATGCAACAAAGCCGATTTGACTGATAAAGCGCTTTAATTCTCTTCCTATCTTGCCCATTTGAGTCATCATAGACATCAAGTCTTGCATTACCATTGTTTCTGTTAGATGTAACATCCTCAAATACAACTATAAACTCATGCTTGTTATTTGGAAGAGCACCAACAGTAAATAAACTTTTCTCCCCGTCGTAAGCAAAGTCCTTTCCAGCCAATTCATTGTCACAGGTCCATTGCCCTCTGCCAATCACTTTCCTTCCAACACCCTTGCCGTCTACAGGGTGACCACCAGATTTTAGCACTGCCACATTTCTTTTTGCGCAAATGGATCCATACCCTTCTAACTGCCTAGGTTCTAACTATACGAACGACTGCATTGTCTTCCACTTTATCAAGGAATCCGTTTTCCATAACCAGCTTTCTAACTCAGAAACTGACCGTGAATCGATACCTCCAAAGAAAATGAGATGAATGCACGAAAATAAAGTACAACGAGTCAGTATCGCAAAGTAAAACAAATGAAAATGAACAAACACCTACCTGGGTGACCACTAAGGTTTGATGTAGTTCTATCTAAGGTGGGCTCTAGGGTCCACTATATGTGGTTTTAGTTCTAGAGTTTGAGGTACTGAACCAGATTCCTCGATCCTCACCCATTATAGGCTCATGCGGACCGAGTTCGGTTCGGGGATACATTTCCTATGGCCATGCGAAGTGAAAACTTCACGAAGACATAGGTACGGATGTATCCCGGCGATCCACTAGCCCATGCGAGGTGAAAACCTCACGAAGGCATAGCTTCGCTCCCACTTATGGTGTGACCACAATGGTCATGCAATGCAATGCCAAAGTATTCAAGAGATCCAATATAATATTTGAAAGTGCTTTTAAAGAAACATGGATTCTCAAACCATTTTCTAATTTTAATCAAAAGGACAAGGATCAATCAATCTATGGCCTGACTCTCAACGAACAAGTCCCCAAATGAGTCGCTAAGTCGTCGTAACCATTTTTTTAAAATGCGAAACGACGCGGTCGACTCAATTTTTGAAAATGAAGAGGAAGGAGTCGCCACCGATCTTTATTTGGATGAGATCGGATCACCTTTGTTTTAATAAATATTTCAATTTACTAAAACAATGTTTTTGGTCTGCAATTTTGAGAAAAATGGGCTCGAGTCGGTTACGTGCGAGGAAGGATTAGCACCCTCGTCACGCCCGAAATTGGTACCAAACCGATTGATTGATGTCCTAATGTTGAAAACTTTGAAATGGTTTGAAAATAGATACTTTTTATTTCCAAAACTTGGAGGAATTGGAAGAGACGTTAAGGCTCTCTTATTTTCGAAGAGATAAAGTATCATGTCCAGTAAGTTAGGTCGCGACACTTTAGACTCTTGAAACTAAGCTCGCCTTTTAAAACTTGGTTTTATTTGGGGAGGATATTCCGTCATTTGTCGAACGAGAAACCAGAACCCAGTAAGTTAGGGCTTGTCTTCCCGAAGGTCCAAATTAGGAATATTGCCTCTATTTTAATAAAAAAACTTATCCGAAATATCTAGATGTCGAGTCCAGTGAGTTAGGGCGCGACATTTCGAATATCCGAGATTAAGTGTTTTGTTTAAAAATTTAAATTGCGGTTTCAAAAGGGACATCCCGTTGTTTAGCTTTAAACGAGAGAAAACCGGAACCCAGTAAGTTAGGGCTTGATTCACTCGAATTGCTAATACGGAATGTCGATTTAAAAATTGAATTTGCGGTTTTAAAATAATGAACGGATGATAGTAAGTAGTGGTAATATGAGAGTGTTATAATAATAGTCGTACATTAATGGTGATAAATATAGCAATAACAATGGTAGTATATATATAAAGACAATGATGGTAATATGTATAAGATAAGTAACATATCTACATATATATAAATAATGTGATGCTAATAGCAATAATGAAGTAGATAATATAATAAAAGTAATAATATAGTAATATAATGATAATGAAAATATTAATATATTAATAATAATACACAATGCATGAATAGTGATAAAAAAATAATGAATGATAAAATGATAGCAATAATAATGGTAATAATATTTGAGAAATGAATAATAAGGTATATACAAGAACAAACAACAAATATATATATATATACATGAAAACTATAATATAACTATAGTAATAATAAAGATATTAAGTAATGATAATAGGGTGATAGTAATAATGATATGATGATGATAAAAATGCTAAATAATAATAATAATGATATAATAATATCGTAATAATAATGATTATATAAAAAAAGCGGTAGTAATGATGGCAATTAATAAATTAAATAATATATATATAAAATTAATAAAAGTATATACATATAAAAATAATAATATAATAATAGTAATGAGTATGATAATAATAATAATAATAATGGTAGTAAAAGATAAACAAATTATAGTGATAGTAATAATGAGGTAGTAAAAATAATAAATAATTAATAGCGACAAAAATAAGTATTAAATAATAATAAAATTGCAAAATAATTAAAATGGGCTAAATTGAACTTAAAACGAAAAGTTTGGAGTCAATTCGAAATAAAAATAAGAGAAAAGGACCTATTTGTACGCGTGGAGGAAACGGAGGGACCACGCTACGCAATAATTCCTTTCGGCCAAAACGAGTCAGAGCGAGGGGGACTAAATTGAAAGCCAAACGAAACGTTCGGGCCATATTTTGAAATAACAAAAATTTAATTGAAAGCAATAGAAATGCGGAAGGGCTAAAAGCGCAATTAGCCCTTCCCTTTGAAAACGCGCGGATCCCTGGAGCGGGTCGGGTCGCGCGCGGGTCATGACCAAAACGACGCCGTTTTGGGCATAAATGGCCAGCCTCAAAACGACGTCGTTTTGGAGGCCTATTTAAGGCCAAAAACTTTCAAAAAAAATCATTCTCCACTCTCTTTAAAAAAAAAAAAATTTCCAACAACTTTCCTTTCTCTCTGCAGGGACCGGTCTCCGGTGGATTCCGTCCGTTCACGCGTGCCGGAACTCCGTCGCCACAGCGATCGCGCACCACACACGCATCGGTGGCGGAAAAGGTAAAAACTTGTTTTTTTTTTTTAATATATGTATGTATATATATGTATTTGTATATGCGATTTCGAAAGAAAAACAAAGAAATATTAGAACATGATATTTCGAAAAAGAAAAAAAATAAAAATGTAAAGACCTTCGTTTTTTTTTACTGCTTAATCTTCTCTTGCTTGAATCTGTTTTTTTTGTATTGATGATGAAAAAGAGGGGAAAAAAAAAGGAGCCCCTTACAATGTATTTTGTTCGGCTTTTTATAGCCATTTTACACGATTTATTGTTGTTGTCTTTTCTCTCTTTTCTTGCAGGTGCAAGTTGCGGTGGAGATAGGACAAGGGTAGGTGGCAGCAATGCCGGTCGGTGGCAGTTGTCAGAGGTTAGGGGCGGCACACCTAAGGCTTAGGGTTTTTTTGCTTTTCTTTTTATTTGGTGTTGGGCTAGTGGGCTGGGCAATTTGGGCCTTCTACAAAAACGACGTAGTTTTGTCTTTTCTTATTCGGATTTTCGGATAACTCGAATTGTGTAATTCATATTCGAGTTAAACCGAAAAACTTAATTTTTTATTCGAGTTGATCCAAATAACTTGATTAACTCAAATAACTCGAACTATTTAATTCAAAATAACTCGAATTGGATTTTGCTCACCCCTAGTTAGATGTGCAACTCACTTGTTAAAGAAATAAAATAGAAAGGCAAAATTGGGGATCTATTGGGGCAAAGGTCCGAGGTCCATTTGATCACAGAGCCCCCGTGGTACGGACCTTTAATTTCCGCACAAGTTGAATCCATATAGGAATATACTTCTTCTATTAGACGGGTTGTTTAATCCCTTAAAAACTGCGCATAGCCGCAAACCTCTTGTATTGTTGTTTTTCAATATTAGTGAATTTCTCCTCTTCTGCCCGTGGTTTTTCTCGATAAGGATTATATATGTAAAATCTGTGTGTTCTTATTTTTCTTTCTTATTGCTTTGTGATCATTCCTACTGCCATTATCAACGTATATTATAACATTGAGTTTGGCTTCAATTCTCAATTTGGTACTTGAGTTTTGTCAATTTGATAGCTGAGTTTTTCCTTCCAATTAAGTACCTAAGTTTTTTTATTATTATTAAAGCACACAATTCAAATATTCACCGAGCCACATAATATTGTTTGATTTGAGTACAAAATTGAACATTGAACCCAAACTCTGGTGCCATGTTAAGACAAAAAAAAAATTCAAGTATTAAATTGAATATTGAAGTTAAACTCATGTAAAAAAAATAAAAATATATAAATTATTAAAATAATGAAATTACATTTTAACTCTTATAAACGTTTACAACTTAATTCCAACTTTCTAAAAAAAATTCTCATTTCGCCTCTACTTCAAATTGATCCCTTTTTACTCTATGTTTGACCATGAATCTTTTACAACACATTGACAGTCAATCAAACAAAAAAAAAAAATTGTGTTCCCCATATGATCAACTTGTTGTTTTTGTATCCATTTTTTCACTTACAAAGTTTCATTTTTTTTCGAGTTATTCTCTGTTTAATTTAATCAATCAACAAGTTGTAAAGATTCCATGAAAGTAACAAGCAATAATTTTTTAATTTAATGGATTAATTTTTTTTTGGTATTTTTTAATTTTTAAAATTCGAATGCTCATTAAACAATAATTGTTAAATTCATTAAGTAAAATTCTAATATTTAAAATCCGACTCGCTAAACCAATTATCATATGTGTACTTATTATTCCTACATATTATTCACTAAAATTCAAATTAATGAATTATCGACTCTCATTTGCATTAATATTGAAATTTCAAAATCCGAAAAATATAGAGACTTAGAATGATCTAATTGGAGAAAATGAACTAAATCTACATCTGTATGCATAGTACAGGACTAATAATTGAAGTTAATCAAACAAATTTAACTGCTACAGTTTGGTTTAGGACTAAAATTTTTCAAAATCTGAGAAATACAAGGACTAAATTTGATCAAATAAAAGTATAAAAATTAAATTCATAACTTTTGCAAAGTACAGAAATTCTATTTTATTTACTTGAAGAAAAAGAAAAAGACAGCTATACCATTAAGGATAAATGAAGAGAAAGATATTAAAAGCAAGATAGCATAAATACTTATGGGTTTTTTCTTTTCTTTTCTTTTCTTTTCTTTTTGCACAATCCCTCATTTTGCACATGTTATTGCATTAATTTATGGGTTTTTTCTTTTCTTTCTTTTTTTTTTTTTTTTTTTTTGAAAGGAGAACCTACAAATAATGATCCATCACCGATGAGTATGTATGTGTATGTGTATGTATATGTTAGGGGGTAGCTTTAGATATTTTATTCACCAAATGATTTATTTAAGTTTAAAAGAATTTTTTATATTTAAAATTATTTGGTTAAAAATAATAAACCTAAAATAAAGAAGTTAGGCAAGGGTGAAGCTAAAAAGAATTTCATGGCAGAATTAAATTATATATTTTTACAATAGTAAAAATGTAATTTCATCATTTTGATAGCCTATATCTTTATAAATTTTAAAGTATTAAATTAAATTTTTATCATTTTTGAGGGGCAAAGTGAAATTTTACCATTACTAATTTAAAATTTTATAAATTATAGAAGAGTCTAAATGAAAATTTTTCCGTTTTAGGGGATCGAGACCCTTACCAACTCCTTGACTTTGCCACTGAAATTAGACAATGAGATTTCAATATTCAAAATTGGAGCATAGCATAACCCTTTATATTTATTTGATAGTATGTTTTATATATACTACCTAGTTTACATTAGAGGCAAATATAATGGGGTGGGAAAGAGGCCTTTACCCCAAAAAAATTAGAAAATTGTTTTCTAATCCTTTCATATATAATGAAATTAAAATTTTATATATCATAATATTGCATTTTAACCTTCAAAATATTTTTTTTTTATATTTAATCCATTTAAAATAATGAAATTATAAAATAATATATATACATATATGAGATAAAATTACACTTTAATTGTTAAAAACCGTAAAATAATTTTAAATTCCCCATTGAACCTTGTATGATAGTTGAGCCTTGACCCAATCTATAAATATATTTAATCTAAAAGTTGAACTTCTTCTTATTATATTATTATTTCATTATTTTAATAATTTTCCTATTAATATTAAACAATAATAGATTATGACACGTCCATTCAGGTGAAAAAAAAAACTTTTGTTGAAATGATAAAATTAAATGTGTTCTACTTCAATAATTTTCCTATTAAGTTGAGGGTCGATTGATGGACGATATCCATATTAGCAATAAGACAAGCAAATAAGACAATGTTGGCAATAAGACAAGCAAGAATATGAAATATAGAGCCTAGAACTTTCATCTATCCCTTTCGTCTTTGTCCCATAGTGATAAAAGCTTGATTAGGACTTCCAGCCTTCCCCATGTGCAGCAAACAGATAAATGTTGGTAAAAGTACTATGGAGATCCCTGTATTTGGTGTGAGATTTACATTTTGCCCTCTACTAAAGAAATGGGCAAATTAATCCTTATACATTAGATCAAAGAACTAACTAGTCCTTTGTATAAAAATTCCATTCATTTCTACTATTAAAAACTGACATCGCTGACTGAATAACCAAACAGTGACACGTGATATGTCACATGCACTTCATGTTGACATATAGGGACCACTTTTAACAATAGATTCGGATTGAATTTTTAACAAAATGACCAATCTACTCTTTGATCTAACGTACATGGATTGGTTTGCCGATTTTTTGAGTATATGAGCAAAATGCAATCCGACTCCTAGTACAAGGGACTCCAAGGTACTTTTACCTACAAATGCTTCCAAAAGAAATCTACATATACATATATTAACTAAAATAACTACAATTGCATCTTCTTTATAGTATTGTATTTGTTCTCAACATATGAAACTGTAACTCCAAACAACAATGCCTAACTTTACAAAGGATCAAAATCTGTAAGAACAGCTTTTTTATTAAGATTCCTACTTATTACAAATTAAACACACAAAAAAAGCTGTTGGACACAATGAACATTTCAAGTGAATCAAAGATTAGGCCAAAAACACTTATATAGATATACAGTAAATAGAAACTACATTCAATAATGCCATAATCCACTCAGCATACTACGAAATCGATTGCTAGACAGCTTCCTAACAAGTCTTTTGGCATCATAAACTTCAGCTTCAGCAAGTTTTTCTATGTTCTTTAGATAACCAGAGCTGGCAATTTTTCTTCTACCATTATTGCAGCTTGTTAATGACATTAGTATAGAGAGCAAGAGCTTTTTGTTGTTACCTGAAATGGCTTCGTCTCGGTCAAGTGATTGGAGGAGGCAGCCTATGTTTCGGTCGTCTTGGATGAACTGTTTTCGGTTTTTTGGAATTGAGACCAAGCTATGAAGTGTTGTGGTTGCTATGGAACGCACTTCGTATGACTTTGCATCGAGCAGTTTCACGAGCTCGGGAATGAAACCGGCATCCCCCATTGCTTTCTTAGCCTCTTCTGATGCACAACAAAGCCTGGATGTCACTTTTAGAGTTGATTCTTGAACTGAAACCTCGCCATTGCAAAGGAAGAACAACAGTCTATCGATGAACCCGTCGTTCATCAACATGTTGATGCAGTTTTGCGATGAAAAGCAGAGATCCTCGATCGTCCTTAATGCTATTTCTCTTGTTTTTGAAGAGACGGTTGATTTCGGATCCAAAATGCGTAACAACGCACGAATCCCACCTTCTTTAACAACGATTCGAGTAAGGGATTCATCCCCAGAAGCTATATTTTGAAGGAACTCCATTGAATTGATCTGCACAAGGTCTTCCCTTGATGTTACAAGCTTGATGAATGTTGATATAGCTCCTTCTTCAACCATGAA
Source organism: Gossypium sturtianum (assembly GCA_025698515.1). Taxonomy (NCBI): domain Eukaryota; kingdom Viridiplantae; phylum Streptophyta; class Magnoliopsida; order Malvales; family Malvaceae; genus Gossypium; species Gossypium sturtianum. Next base: position 1,787,618 of record CM046952.1, on the reverse strand, counting down.
TCTCTTAATTTCTTCAACACCAACAAGATTCCTCAACACCCCACAAGCAGGACCGATCAATTCACCACCAAAATCACCATTAGAACATATTTTCAACAGAGCAGTCACTCCACCATGAGCCGAAACAGACCATGCATTATCAGCATTAACAGTCAATTTCTGCACACATTTAACAGCTCCTTCTTTACCCAAATCATTCCCAGTTTCCAAAATCCGAACTAAAGGACCAATAATCCCAGCTTTAACCAAAAACCCTTTATATAAATCAAACCCAGAGATCAAATTCACAATCTTTGAAGCTTCTCGTTGAATCTCTATCTCTGGGGAATTAAGAAACTGTACTAAAACATTCACAATATCACCAATTTCTATTATAAGTTTAACATACCTCTCATCTTCAGCCAAAACTTGATATAAATTACCCAATGCTTGTTTTTTCATCTCTGTATCCCCAATCTTCATTCTTGTTAATAAATCCCTTATGTAAAACCTCATGTCATCTTTGGAAGCAGTAATACCGGGCCTTGAAACAACAATGGCGAAACCATGGCTTAAAATCCCAGTAGTGTAAAACCCAGAAAGATCCTTCACATGGTTGTCGAATTTAGCAAGTATTACATCGAGGTAGCTTTGCATCAAGAGTTTCCCACTATAAGAAAGATCCACACATGCTCTTGCGAGACGGTGACATTCATTTACGGTGACTAAAATGGAAGGAACCATCCCAGAAAAGACCTCTATGTTTTGAGCAGAACTTGAACCACAGTTTTCAATCGCCATTAACCCAGAACTTAACTCTTCTAGCTTCTTTCGAATAAGTTGCCATTTAACAGTGAAAACTCTGATGCAATGAGAAAGAGAAATCAAGGAAGATATACCCTCAATAACTTGACTGAGACTGGATTTCATTGCTTCGAAAGATTCATCTGAGTTTTGTTGTTGCTGTTGCTGCTTTGGTTTCTCTTCTCCCATTTTTGTTTCTTTTAGATTTTATCACTAACATTAAACCAATCCCATTTTAGGCTTTTAAGAAAGGAATCAAAGGAAGGAACACCACCTGCGTATCTATGGCGTTTTATCTTTTTTGTTTTTGCAGATGAAACTGAAATGGGGTGTTTAAAGTGACAAAGTCAATAGGATGGAGATGAAGATGATTTAAAGGCAAAAAAAAGTGTGATGAAGGAGATGAAGGAAACAAGGAATTGAAAAGCTTTTTATCTCTTCTGATGTTTGTACATCAATGGATTTGACATTTGCATTGGATAGCTATGAGTTCTTATATCTGTACATAATAAAAGAGAAAATCTAGTAAAATCTTCAGTAGATATTGAGAAGGGCAGTAAAGAATGGTAACCAAAATCTAACTTCTATTACCAAAAATTGATAAATGCCTAATTCCCATAAAAAGAGTTAATATACAATTTGGTACCTAAGTTTTGCTTCAATATTTAATTTGGTACTTAAATTATTTTTTGTCTCAATTTGATACTTAAGTTTGAGTTTTTTTTTTTTTTTTTCCAGTTAAGTATTTGAGTTTGGTTTCAATGTTCAAATTGATACCTGAGCTTTTTTTCTTGTCTCAATTAAGTACCAATATTTTCTTACTAGAGCACAATGTCAAACATTCATTAGATCACATGATGTTGGTTGGTTTGGATATTAATTTGAACACTGAAACCAATCTCAGGTATCAAATTGAATATTAAAACCAAATTTAAGTACCAAATGATATATTATCCCATAAACAAAAAATTAGAGCCCTCGATAATTTTGGGTTCGAATCAATTTTAAATTTAAATCATTTGTGTTCAAATCATTTCGAATTTTTATCATCAAATTTAAATATTTTGAGTGACTTATTTGAATAAGTTTAAACTTTAATCATTCTAGATTGAAATTATTTTAAGTGGGGGTTTATACATGGTGCATTAGTTAGTACTCAATTTTAGTTTTGTGGAGATTGAAACTTGGATTAGTTATCATCATACATCAACCACTTCATTATTACAATATATATTATATATAAAGTTTAATAATATTTGATCTAAATGAGATCTTAGAAAAGGGTTGTTATGTTTCATTCATATATACTCAAGACTAAATGATTAAAGCCCGAATATTATAAAAAAATATATATGTATGTATCGATTGAGTCTTAGTTCGATTGATACGGGTATTATTGTCAATACAAGAGGACGTGGGTTTGAGAGTGCTGAAGTGCATTATCCTACTATTTATAGATTGAGGAGGACGTTATATCAAAAAGAGAAGATATGATCAGAACCTATGATAAATTGTTGGATATTAATAGGATGGTGTATAATTATGCAATAAAAGAGTGGGTAAAAGCTATAGTTTTGAGTTTGTTGGAATTAGGGAAGATAGCCCCTCCAACTTTAATTTTATCAATAAAGAAATTGTTTTTTAAAAGATATGGTAAGATATAGAGGTGATCATGGGTTGGGCTACCCGGCCCGGTCCGACGGCCCGCTCAAAAAATGGGAGGGTTCGGGTAAAAATATAGGCCCGAAATATGGGTTTGGGCAAAAAAACGAGGCCCGTTTAGAAAACGGGCCGGGCTCGGGTAAAACTTTTTTGGCCCGAGCCTGGCCCAGCTCGAATTATATATTAAATATATATTTTATTTTTAATCAAATATACTTTTTAAATTTACATATTTTTTATTTGTTTTTTTGTTTTAATATTTGTTTTAAAAAATTTTATTTAATGAAAAAATCTAAAAAAAAAATTACATATTTTTTATTTGTTTTTTTTGTTTTAATATTTGTTTTAAAATTTTTTATTTAATGAAAAAAACTAAAAAAAATTAATATGGGCCGGGCTCGGGTTTATCAATTTTCTTTCGGGCCGGGCTTGGACAAATTTTTAGGCTATATTTCGGGCCGGGACGGGCTCGGGTCTAGAAAACGGGCTTAAAATTTTGTCTGGGCCCGACCCGAACCCGGCCCGGCCCGGCCCATGATCACCTCTTAAGATTATCAACTTTACTTAATTATATGTTAATTATACTATTCATACCTTTTTTAACTTTTTTTTTTTTTTACTTATATTAACCCATCCCATTTTATTAACATTGGATGAAATTGAATTTAATACAATAATTACTTTCTAAAGGTGATATTCTAAGTTGAGTACTATAAATAAGTTATAAATTTAGTCTCTAGTCATTTTTAGTTTTTTTACTTTTCAAAAATTGAAAATCCAATCATGACTAAACGAAAATTGTTAAATTCATTAAGTTTTGCTATTTTCCGAAATCTTATGTAGCAAACATATTATTACATGTGTAATGTCATGCTAACTTGTTATTTCTACATATTACTTACGAAAAGCAAGTAAATGAATTTAACAGTTGTTGTACACGTCAAAGGCTAAAATTTCAAAATTCGAAAAAAGTATAAGGGGTTAAGAGTGATTAAATTAGAGAACATAGACTAAATGCATAGTACAAAACTAACAACATAATTTGGGTCAAAATTGAAATATTAAAATTTAAAAAAAATTACAATGACTAAAATTTACCAAATTAAAGTACATAGACCAAATACACAATTTATGCATATTACAAGGACTAACAGAAAATTTTGACCCAAATCTAAAAGAACACTTTAAAAAGTTGGGTATTGCGTTTGGTTAAAGAATAAAGAGCTGAATTTTTACTATATTTCTCGAGCACCCAAACTTTTTTTTAAATAAGTCCTTACTTCATGCATTTCTTTTAAAAGAAGTGAATGAATTAGGAATCACTTGAAAATCACTCATTAAAAACCTACAAATTTGCCAAGTAAGATACATACATAAAGAAGAACCAAAATAAAACACAAAGCCCCTTTATGGACCACCCAATTTATTTTTAGAAATTTAATCCCTTTATTTCTCAGATTTTAGAATTCAACTCCAATTGTTAACACTGTTTAATTTGTTGGTGTGACGTTTTGATATAAAATAAATACTCACTTGATAGTGGTGTAACTAAAAAGAAAACTTTGTAATGAACTTTAATTGAGTAAAATAATTTTAACAACTGGACCTAAATTTTGAAATATGAAAATATAGAGACTAAATTACAAAATTATGAAGATTACAAATACTTATGGGCATATTTTAACCAAAAAGAAAACGCAGAAAGTCCCTATCACTTGAAAACCCATGTGAAGCCCCTTTGTTGGATATGCCTTTGAGCTTAGCTGTTTACCTTTCCAATAGGAAGTGCAAAATGAACCAACATACCATTTGTAAATAAAGTTGCTCTCTTTTTTTTTTCCTTCATTTTTATTAAAATTATTAAATAAATCTTGGTTTAGATAACGTGAGAAATTTAAGAAAAGAACAAAAGTTGTGTTATTGTCAACAACAAAAAAAAAATATATATATAAAAGGGGAATTGACTCTTGGGTTAATTACACCAGACGTCTTTAATTATGATTTAAATTTTAAATTGGTCTCAAATTTTAATTAAGTTATGATTTTATTAATATTGTATCAATTATATCATTTGATCAATCTGGTCATCAAATCATGTATTAAATGATAATTCAAATTTAACGTGGAACATCTTAAATAAGATTTTAAATACATATGTACTTATCATATGAACAACATGAATATGACACGTTAAATTTAAGTTATTTGTGCAATAAGTACATGTGTGTTTTAAATATGCTCCACGTCAAATCCATGATAGAATTCAACTCCTAAATTAACTGCTAAACTAATATAATGACATGATTGATACGATATTGATACTTTAAGGATTTAGGTGTTAAATTTTTTTTGATATGATTTGAAGATATCTGTAAAAATTAACCCTTTTTGAGCTTTGAAAAGATAAGATAAGAAGAGGAATTTATGGTATCTGTGCTCATTGGCAAGAACATCATAAACAAAGGGAAAAAAGAAAAACTCCCTCGTAAAAAGACAATTGAAATGTTCAAAAAATCTAATTCTATGCTACGATTGTCGTATTCCCATACGAAATGTCCCCATATTTTTTATGTAACTGTGGGTCACGGATCAATATTTTATGAAATCTTGTCACAAGAATTAAGGTTCAATTTAGACCAAGTCTTTATGATTTTATTAAATAATTATATTTAATTTTTGTTTTTTAAGAAGTAATTGGATGTACGGTGTGTTTACTTGCAGTTATTATAAAAACAGCGTTGACAGTGAGATTAATGGTATTATAGCATGAGACAAAAATAAAATTAAAGTCACTGCTCTGAAAGTAAACGTACATTCAAAGGGACAAGCCTAACTACCAATGTTAGTGTTAAACGCCATCTCAAATATGACGTGTAAAGCATAGTTGTAAATACGCGTATACATATTACATAAGAACTCAAATATGGCGTAAATGAAAATAGTCTAACTAAAATTTTTAAAAATTTGGAAAGAATTAATTGAAATTTTTAAAAAAATTATAAAGAATTTTCATTCTAAAATTTTAGGAGACCAAGGTCCTCCCCCAACTCCAATGAGGGTCTGCCCCTACTTTGGAACTGCATATTTGTAAAATCCATCAAGTACTTATATATTCACCGGCTTTATCTTAGTGGGGTCTTCGTTTTTCCCTCTTTTTTTACTCAATATTATCATACAACACCCTATCATCGATTTTTAATTTAATTTGGTCATTTTTAGATTTTATGTTAAATTCATTAAGTCTTATTATTTCTAAATTTTGTACGGCAAACATATTATCACATATGTAATATTATGTAACTGGCTATTCCCACATATTACTTAATAGAAAATCTAGTTAATGGAATTAACGATGACGATTTGCGTCATCAAGATTAAAATTTCAAAATTCGAAAAGTATAAAGACTAAAATTGATCTACTCGAATAGTATACATGGACTAAATCTACAACTTACGTAAAATACAGGGACTAAAAGCAAAATATGACCATATTTCAATTACCATAGAGAATCTTCATCTTTTCTTACATATTGGTTTTCAATTTTCAAACTAGCTTTCGAAGGCATTTGTTTTCCCTATACCATTATCAAATTGTAGGATATGCAATAGTGCTATGTAGGGCTTTTTTTGTTGTTGTTCATCAATTGTAGAGTTTTTATGGTTGGATATAGGGCTATAAAGTGCCTAAAACTCTATGATAATGCACTGTTTTTGTTATTTAATGCCATATATATGAAACGTTACGTACAAAAAAAAAATACATAATGTGCAAAAGCAAGAAAGTGGTGTACCTTTAAGTAGGGCACAAGGGAAAAAAAATAAAAATTTTCTAAAAGAGATGCACAATTACAAAATATCTTTGCTTCAAAGAGAAAGGGTACAGATATAAATATATAAATTCATGTTCATTTACTCCAAAACAAGAGACAAAAAAAAAAAAAGTTCCAATAATAGGGGGTTAAAGAAGAAGAAAAGGCAAATGGAACATTGGGTGATGGGGCATTTGGATCTGGTTTCTTTTCATTTCTTAGTGGAATCTTCCCATTATATGGTTGCATTTATTTCAAGTATTGAATGGACAATTATGATTGAGAATATGAGCAATGGGAATGGTAATTGGAGAGAAATTTATTTGCCTAATTGAGGTTGGGATTAGGGTAATTGTATCAATCATTATACTTTGAGAATTTGATGTTTATTTATTTGTGTTTATAATTTTAAGGCGGAAATTTCAAGAATTTTGAGGTTTTAAGTTCGGGTCTTGTGTAATTAGTTAGTTGTGGGTGCTTTGTTAGAATTATTCTAATTGTAGCTAACTAATTGTTGAGTTAATTATTCAGTTCGACTTGTAATATTTGGTAATTGTAATTTCAAAAAACAAAATTCTAATCTCACCTCAATTTTGAATTTGATGTTTATTGATTTGTGTTTATGTTTTAAGGTTCGGGTTTTGGAAACTTTGAAATTTTAAATTCAAGTGTTGCATTATATAAAATATGGGGTCTTCTCCAGATTTATTATAGTTATAGTTAGTTTGAGTTTAGTTAGTTGTGTATTAGTTATTTAGTTAATTAGCTAGTCATTAATTCAAGATTTATCATGGTTGTAGTTAGTTAGTTATAGTTTTGAGGATTTCATAGCAATTAATACCCGAGAAAGGATTGTATGAAACAGTGACGCCATGTCATTTGTATCCATTTTCAATAGTTTTATGCCACATCAGTATTTTCATCCTGAATTCAGGATTTTAATTTGGATTTGATTTTTTTAGGATGAAAATCCTGAAATTCAGGATGAAAATACTGATGTGGCATAAAACTATTGGAAAGGGATACAGATGACGTGGCGTCACTGTTTCATACAATCCTTTCCCATTAATACCCATGATGTGATCCATTAAAAGGGGTCTAATTACATTTCATTTAGAGCTATAAATTAACTCAAAAGTTAAATTTAAATGGTTTAAACTCAAATTTGATCAAATTTTGTCAACTTAAACTCAGAAATGATTTTGAGCATGACTTGTCTTAAAAACTTAATAAGTAAACTCGAATGTCTTAAACCCAAAATTACTCAAATCCGAAATAGTCCAAAAATGCAAAACAAATTAAATCCACAATGACCTAAAATCGAAATAATTCAAACTTAGTGGAATCATGATTGACTTGATTGAAAACCAACCTAATCCGCTCAATCGCAAACCTACCCCGCAGCTGAGTATGGTCCTTACCATTAAACCAAACATAATAAGGACCTCACCGGCGTGGTGTGTGGAACCACTGTTGGAAAAAAGAAAAGCAAATTGGTTTGGCTTTCACTCGTAGCTATCTAAGCAGATTGGCATACACACATTATGGGCAGATACGTGAATTGCAATGCGAGCAGTCAATGGAAAACATCAAAACATGTGCTTAAGCCCATAGATCATGGCATTGGTTACTATATGCTTTGTCAATTGCCATTGATCCTACCATGCAAAACATGACTAAGAATCTTCTCAACCTACTTCTTTTATATTTTCAAAGTAAGATACAAATCAGTAATTTGTAGGGCAAGAAAGGGATATAAGATAATGAAAAATATAAAGCAATGGGACCTCAAAAAATAGATCCAATTCCAATATGGCTTTGATTATGATTGTTTCAATTGTGAGAGAGATAGGTTACCAGAAAGTTGCTTAAACTAAGCTTCTCTCATCGTGTTTTTGGATTGAAGCACAAGATTTTTTATTTTTATTGGTGATAATAGGCTCAAATAATCATATTAAAAGAAAAAGCCTAAATAGACCTTTCATTTGACCATACCTAACCTTCAAGTAGGGTTGTAAGTGAGGTTTAGGTAGTAGTTTTTTTAGGGTCAAATTTTGCTATTAGTCCATTTATTACGTATAAATTATGGGTTTAATCCCTATAATTGGATCTACTTCAGTTTCTGTATTTTCCGAATTTTAAAATTATAGTCATGATCCAAATGGTTACAATTAAATTCTGCTATTAGTATTGTACTATACGCAAAAGTTGTAAATTTAGTTTATATTCTCCAATTTGATCATTATTTGTTCTTGTTCTTTTAGGATTTTAAAATTCCAATCTTAACACAAACAACAGACTCATTATAGATTCTGCTCAGATCTGTTCTTTTTAACACAATGCTTAGAACTATCCATCGCCCCTCCCCAACCCATAAATAGGAGGATAATGCACTTTAGCGCACTCGAACCCACGTCCTCCTATATTGACAACAATGTCCATAATAATCAAGTTAATACTCAATCGACAAATATTTTTTTTGAAAGAAATTAAATCCTAAAAAAAACACATAAAACATAATTGCTAGAAATAAATGAGGCCTAATGGGATCTTTAGTGGGCCTTAAGGAAACTTGGATTTTAGGACAAATGCCATTGAAATCAGTAGTATCACATGCTAGGGTAAGATGAATGTGGACCATTTTCAAGCCCTATCATTTGTATGGTACCGTAGCTGAAATGATGAGTAATGGTAAAAAAAAGTAGGTTCTTTGCTTTGAAGTAAAAATACCCAAATATATATATATATATATATATTATTGTTAATATTAGAGTTGAGTTTGGTTGTGTGGGATTTTTTTTTAATTTTTTAAATTGTTTATGATAATTTAATTTGGTTGGATTCGATTTTTCATTTTTTTCGTTTTTTGGTTTAGTTTTTAGGTTATCAATAATTTCTACGGTAAACTATATTAATAGTCACTCAATTATTAATAAGTTTTTTTTAATTACTAATTTATGAAAAGTTACAAAATAGTCACTCAATTATTCAATTTTTTTTTCTTTTTAGTCACTAATTGTCAATTCAGTCTTATATTTTAAAATTTTAGCTCTCAATGTTTATAATTACCTAATTTTATCTTGCTTTTTTACATGAAATGTAATTCAATACACAATGTGTAAATTAGAAACAAAAACAAAAATAAAAATTTTATGTTTATAATTAAAATAGATAATCCCCAGATACATTTCTTTTCTTATACTTCAAATGGTTAAGAATTAGATATCTTTCAACGACGATTAACGCGGTTTTTTGTTAGCTTGAACTGGTTGCCATTGATTAAGCAAATCATTTTTTTTTTTTGAAGCTGTTAGACTTGAATTTGGATTGAATTGATGAAGTGGGTATTTTTTTTTTTTAAGAAATTGAATTGGATAGTTTTTAAATTTTGAGTTGTTGAATGATTCAAGCGTGAATCTTATGAAATCTTATCAAATTACACAATGTTAAACGTCGAGAGCTAATTGCTTTAGAATCAAGACTAAATTGACACAATGTATAAATGTTGAGAATAAAAATCGTTACCAGGCCAATTTTAAAAGTTGTCATCTTTCCATTAATCATTCAACGGTCAGTGACCAAAAAAAACTTACTGATAGTTGAGTTGAGTGATTACCTAAGGTAGTTTATCCTAACTCTTATATAGTTTTTTTTTTTAATAATTTTTATAGAAAATTTGAAGTTTTTTGTTAACGGCATAGGTAAGTAGTAGTTAAAGCAGTTCAAATTCTGTTAATGTAATTCTTGCTTCCCTAATTTGAAACTTCACTTTGTAATAAAAAAAATAATTTTATTATTTTAAAACATTTACTTTTACATCATAATAAAATAAATTATAAATTAAATAAAAATAAACTTTAATTCGATCTAATTTAAATCGATTCAAATAATCATAAAAATTTTAACTTAATTATCAAAAATTGTAATAAATTACTGTTTAAATCAATTTTCAATTTCTGGAATATATTTTTCTTAGCCCTAATAATTGCTTCTTGCAGATTCACGGTCCATGTTACTGCCCTTCTTGAAACAAATATTCATAGGAAAGTGTAGCTTTCACATTTCACAGGTTCACTGTGAGTATACTTTATGGATTCCATGCTGCTTTTCAGGTAAAAGATGATTTTGGACATGTGAATCCTTTTCCTTTTACCTTTTTAACTTATTTTTTGATGATCTGTCAAACTCAACCCAACTAGGTTTGAAAAACCCATTTTAGGAAGAATAAATTTATCGGTTTGACTGATTCAATTAAAATTAAAAAAAATTTAGTTTAATTGACTAATTTCATGTGTTGATCAATTAAATGGTAAGCATAAATCATTTAAATTGATTTTGTCAAGTGGATTAAAAGTTGTCACTTAAGTTATTTAAGGTTGAAAAATTGAACCGATAAAAAAAACTCGAAATGGTCACAGTTAATTCCATCACCACAAGTGCATTTAAGTAAGTCAAATTCTCTATTAGCTCACCCCTAATTCCATCACCACATCTGCATTTAACAAGTCAAATTTTACTATTAATTTTTATATTGCGTGTAAATTACAAATTCAGTTCTTGTACTATAATTTGATCAATTTTAATTTGTGTATCTTGAATTTTAAAATTTCAATCTTGACCCAAACAATGACAGTTAAATTCATTAGGTTAAATTCAGTTATTAGGTTGAATTTAATTTTTATTCTCTAATTTGATCATTTTTAGTCATGATACTTTTTCGAATCTAGTATTGATTAACTAAATGATCTATTTTACGAGTATCATGTGTAAATAATAAACTAATATTACATTAAACTTGCAATAATACGAAATAAGATTTTGAAAATATTAGAATTTTAATTCAAGAAAAAGTAATCAAAGATGTCAATCTGCAGCATTCAAATATTACTTTGCAATTATAATTTACATTTAAGGAATTGGGTAACCTAGATTTATCAACTAAGACCCGGTCTTTATCTTACGGGAAAATGATCATGTAATAATACACTAATGTGGAAAGGTCAATAAGGAAAGTTAATCAAAATTTGGTCCTTTTTGATCAAATGAAAAAGAAAGATAAAGCAATATATCATACTACCACAAATTCACATATCATCAAAGATAATGTGGACCCAAATATAGTTTCATCTCTTTATGACACATTCTGCAAATAGTTTTAGTATATGCCAAAGTCAACTTTTAATCCATTGCATCAAGTAACCAACCGGCTTTTAATCGATCGAACCAGTTTCCTGTGGGTTCGGACTTGGACTTTCTGGTTCATTTTTCTATATAATCCTTTCCATTATATAGCCTCGAGTCTCCACTGCCTTCCTCTTCAAGCTTTCTTCCCTGATAACCAAGGTTTATCCAAAGCGATGTTGGAGGGTAAAGCGATTGTAGGCGAAACCGATATGCTCCATATGATGCAGAAGGATGCACTTCACTTAGCTGCAAAAGCTCTTGATATCTTCGAAGCCACTGAATCGACTGATATAGCCCAGTTTATAAAACAGGTGAGGGCTCTAAGCTAGAATTTTTTGTAACTCCATATGGGGTATCGGATATGCTGGAAACTATATACCGTATGCGTCTTTGATTTGAGTTCTAAATGCAGGATTTCGACAGGGTGTACGGACCTGGGTGGCAATGCGTTGTAGGGACGGATTTTAGTTCATTTGTGACGCACTGCCATGGTTGCTTCATACACTTTTGCGTTGGCAGTCTTGCGATCTTGCTCTTCAGGGGTGCAGTAAATCAAGCAAAAGAGGCAAACTTGTTCCCGACCTTCGAGGCTTTAGATGCTTAGACGGTCCAAACTTAAAATGTTTCTCTGTTTGCCTCTCACCTAAAAGAAAGAAAACAACGTTGAATAATCGACTTCGAGTTCTGCAAATTCTGATGTTGTCTTTTGTGTAACCTTTTACATCTGAAAACATGCTTTCATTCTTTGAAACAGAAGAGAACTGAGAAATTCAGTCTCAAAAGAACCCGAAACTAAATATCAATGAATAAAGATAAACATAGCTCAGCTCCATCAGGAAATAAAATGAATGGAGCCATAACACTGAACCGGCATAAACACTACCAACCCGTTTCAACTAGAGAATAAACATCCTTTGCGATACAGTACAACTTCTAAGGACTCTGTGAGGGCATGCCAGCATGTGTGTGTTTGAGTGTATGTGTGAGAGAGAGAGAGAGAGAGAGATTACCAAGCATTTCAGAGAGTAAGAACAGATGGTGGGGCATCCCTCCTTGGGCCAGCAATCGAACGATAAACATAGACTTTATCAGCTTGACTATCATCACTTCCATCCTCCTTCATTACCTCAACGTTCAACCTAGGCATTTCCCTTGCCAATAGCCTACAACCATTCATTGTCACATTGCAGGCCGACATCCAAAGTGACCTCATAGATTCGTACTTCTCCAAACCTGACAGCAGTGCAGCATTTCCGAACGGGCAGTCTCGTATCTCAAGTTTCCTTAGTTTTGAACAACCTCCCATAACACACTGCATCCCCCAGTCACTGCTGCCTGCAAATGCCACTGAGAGGGTCTCCAAGTTCTTAGCATACCTACCGATATACTCGAATGTCAAATCAGTTAAGCGACCTGAAACTGAAAGCCTCTGAAGTTTAGTGCACGTCTTAACCACAGCACCAAAAGCTTCATCCATAGGTTCATTTGTGATATAATCCGGTTGACCCGGGTTCATTATGCATAATCGGAAATGAGTAAAATCAGGGCAGTTCTGTACAATGGTTGCTACAGCAGCATTAGTCATTTGACAACAAAAATAGAGAACATAGTGGAGTCTCGGGCAACCAAAAGACACAGCCACAAACCCAGCTTCAGTGACTCCATGGATAATTTCCTCGTCAAACGGATCAGCAGGGAAAACTCGTAGTTCCTCAAGCAAAGGGCAGTTCAGTCCAACAGCCTCCAGTCCCTTGTCTTCTACCGTGTCCAAGACCTATAACAAAAGTATTAGGAAGTTAAGCTCGCCACAATTTATGGTTATTAAACAAGAATGCATGTTATCAATGATCGATTTGCCCTTTGGATGAGCAGGAATTTCTTGCTCAAACAACCAACTGTTCTTGACCATGAAAATATTTAATTTGTCAAGTCATCATGATGTGAAGCAAGCTAAGGACCATGACAGAGTCATATGCAACACAGCATGGAGCCATTAGTGAATTACTTCCTAAAACAACGAGACAAAACGGAAAGAGTTGAAATAAAGGAGTCTTCTTACCCAGAGGCGTTTAAGTCGTGGACAATGAGCCAGAAGTTTAGCCAATTCATCGCTTCTCAAAGCAGCATAGCTCAAGTTCAAGAATGTTAGATGCGTGCACACAGGATACAGGGCAGGAAGATATATTCCCTTGGCATCCCACAAACCGGATAGCGTATGCATATTCTTGCAATTACTTAACGCACTTTCAAGCTCTACATATTGGCGGAAAGTAAGTTCTTCCGAGAACGAGCCCGTACCGAGCTCAGCTAATTGAGGGGCATTAACAAGAAGTCTTTGTAACTGTTCCAACGATACACTCCTATTCAACTTCAAAACCCTCATTGACTTGCACCTACCTACAAGCCTCTCAAGAGCATCGAAATTAATATCGCTACTCAAGTTGGCAAAGTTGAGCACTTCCAATGATGTGAAGCTTTCCGGGAAACAGCTCAACCAACTACCCCCTTTATCATCAATGCCATTCTCCTGTATGTCAAGCTCAGTCAAGTTCCTGCAAATGAAATTATGAAATTAAAAACGTCCATAGCACGGAATCAATTCGATAATGCAGTCCAAGAACCACCTAAAATACCACCATATGAACAGGCAATTAGCTCTAAGAAATTAAGAAGGTACATACATTTCTTCTTCAATCATTCATAAAGCACAGATAAAGATGTAAATTCTCCCAACCAATGAAAATAGGCATATCCGGAAATGATAACATCAAGGATATGCCCACAATAAATGCATAATAAAAGTGACAATGTCACATCAAATAAAAAGGAAGACAAAAAAGTGAAAGGAATTGGAAAAGTAAGAGCTGTTTCATACTTTCATTTCTAATTTCCACTAAAAGTCCATATTATTCGTTAAGTAAAGAGAAAAAAAAAAAAGAGAAAATCATGTCAATCATTTTCTAACCAATACCCAAAAATATGCCCATTAATTGCACAAAGTGCATAATCTCAATTAACTATATTTTTAAACTAAGGCTGGGTTTGGATAGGCGATTGAGTGCGGCGCGGTGCGTTTAGCATACTTTTTATCTCACGCTACAGTATCTAATCTCACCGCCACCGCTGTTTTTACACTAACCGCAAGTAAACGCACCGCCCATCCAAACTCACCCCAAGTAAACTACTTAAAAAAATAGAATCCAGCAATCTTCTAGTTCATTTCTAGTAGAAACTAGTTTATAGATTTGGTTTCCTTACAATTTCAGCTTTATAATTGTAATGAAATATACAATTTGAGCAGAGTTTCACAGCAAATAAATTCATTTACAAGAAAAAAGACAAGATACATAGATTTAAATTTTATCATAATATTTTTAGAAGATTTTATCATAAAATTAAATTCCCAATAATGCAAAATTAGTGGAAAATGATATTTGTGTTGCTGGCAATGACATCAATGATAAGCCTTACATCAAAATGCTCCTTTGACAATTATAGGCCAAACGTCATATTCCAATAAATAAATAAAAACCAAAAAGGAACCCAGGGAAAAAAAGAAAAGAAAATTAAAAAATTAATCTACTTTTTTTTTTCTTCCTTCATTTTCTATGGTATATCCCAAATAAACACAAGATTTTTAAAAAATGATAATTCAAAGAAAATTTTTCAGCCATTTTTTGAATTTTGAAGTATAAGAAGTGACGAACTTACTTGCAGTGAGTGGCAATGGCGGCAAGTCCGTTAGTGCTAAAACCGTCACAGCTTAAAAGGGAAAGAGCTTTAAAGTTAGGGAAAGAAACGGCGAGAAACTCCAAGCTTTCATCGCTGATCGCCATTCGCTTAAGCCTAAGCTCTTCGAGGAACGGATACTTAGCCGCGAAAACGACCAGCCACGCGTGGATATCGGCTCCCCAATTTTCCGGCACCAAGTTGAAGTCAGAAAACCTAGGTTTCCCCTTCAAAGTCACGCTCCTTATCTTCGGGAACCGCCGCGCGACGATCTCCGGCGAAACAGAGTAACAGTTTCCGATGAAGACGTGAGTCCTCGACCACCGTTCCGCGTTGTACCAGTCCTTGCAAACCAAAGAAACGGAGCTCCGGTCCCTGTGGGATTTCAAAAGGGAGAGAACTCGCTCCAGCACTTCGTCGGGAAATGACGACCGACGAGTTGACTCGTCCGAGTTCGGCGAGTCCTTCGACCTCTTCAGCTCCGATGGATGCATTCTACGTTTCAGGTTTACAAACCGGGCATCCGAAAACCCGAACCGGAGATCCGAACTGAAAATGAATGGGCTATAAAGAAGAGGGAAAGGGAGAGCACCTTGCGTATTATGGCAAAAGGAGCAGAGGAAATATAAATAAATAAATAAAAAGAAAAAAAAAGCTGTATATTTATTATTTTATTATTTTTATTAATAATTGCGTATTATTGTAATAATATTATTAAAGGGTAAAGAAACTAATAATATTATATTAATGTGTGATTATTCTAATAATATTTTGGTCAAAAAAATTATAATAAAAAAAAAGGTGCTGCAAATAAAATTATTAATTAACGTTGCTAAACATTGATTAAGGTGAAAAATTAATTAGTTTTTTAATATACTAAATATTTTTTTAAAATTTAACTTCATTTATAAATTACATTAAATTTAAATATTGTTATTAAATTCGCATTTTATAAGTAAAAAAATCAAAAAATTAAAAAAACGAATAATTGATTTAGATTTTCAAAGCTGTTATTTGCAAATAAAAATATTTAAAATATCTTAATTGAATATTATCTAAAATTATGATGAGAAATAAATTAAATATTTGTAAATATTTGAATTTGTATTATTTGAACCCATAATTTTAATATTTAAATTTAATGCGGTGAGATAAATGTATTATGATTAACTCAAATAATATTAACTCATTTAAAATAAATTTATTATTTCTATTAATTTTTAATTTTTCTTAATTTATATTTTTTATTTAAACACAAGTAAAATTAAAAATTAAAAATAATAATAAATAATTTTTATCTATTTGTTCACTCCACCTTAGCTGAAGTTGACGCGAACATGGCTTTGACAAGATCTTAGCCCACCAATCCTAACCTACGCCGAGGTGCATTATGCCAACACCCAATCATATTTTGCCGCGTAACCTAATCAAAATACGAGGCAGTGGTCTTACGGGTGCGTCGTGCGCATAAGGAGTAGGTTAGCAAAATGTGAGGGTATTAGGGAAATTATGTGATGATTTGGTTAAATCACTCTTTTTTCACATTGGGCTTCAACTTTTTTTTTGTCTAATTTTTGAAAATTTTAAAGTTCGAGTCTTAATGTAAGAATAATCGTCAAGTTCAATCTCCAATATAAGAATAATTGTCAAGTTTAGGATTAACTTTCATAATAATAATAAAAGTCCAAGCCTTAATATAGGAACAATTGTCTAATTCAAGCCCCAATATAAGAACAATTACAAAGTTCAAGGCCTAATTTCGACAAAAAAAAAATTTGGGCCCCAATGTGTGAATGATTGTCAAGCTCAGGTCTCAAATAGTTATTTAATCCTTTTATTTACCCGTATTCATTAAATGTGTAATGGTATACGTAAAGTTTGATTTTATATAATTTTATGTATGAAAATTTCATTTTATTTTATTTTTTAAAATCATTAATACAATTATCAATATATAATTATTTTACGTTTGCACATTGCATACGCAAATTCTCATTAAAAACATACCTTTATATAACATTTATGAATAACTTTAATACCATTTGATTTAGCTATATGTTTCTCTAATTAAAAAAAATTTAAATTTATTAATAACAAATAGTTAGGTATAATGGTAAGTCACACTGTATTCCTAAAGAGATAACATAAGTTCAAATATTAAAAAAAATATTAATAAAAAATAGTCATAAATCTCGAATATATACAATAAAACAGACATGGATAATATTAAAAAAATTCAAATTTATTGTATTAACAAAACTTCGTATATTTCTTTTTCTCTTGAAAAACCCAAATATATATATATATAAAGTTTATTATTATTATGAAGATGACATCTCATCTGAAGGACATTAATGATTTTCCAGGACCTGTCAATTTTGTCTTGGGAGAACGTCGTCTGGTATACTAAATTACTACAATAGCCCTCTAAGTGACAGCAACTATACGATTAAAGTGAGGGTGGAAGTGGAAGATGACAAAAAATATATAAATTGGCACAAACTCCCAGGCCTTTTGCGTTTTGTCTTTCAGTTTTTGCCGTTAAAAGGCGTTAAAAAACACAAACAATTAAGTTAAACAATTTTATTTTTGTTTATTAAATAAAATTAATAGTAAAAATTAGAATAAAATGATTACAAAATATTTATTCAATTGAATAAAAAAATATTAATCATACAGAAGAAGAATTAATGAAGTTTTGGGTAGAATTATAAAGTTAAAAAAGATTAAATTTCATGGATTTTTATTTATTTTATATAAAAATATTTTCATAATAATATAATTTATTTTATAAAAAAATCATTTTTAATCATTTTTTAAATTAATGATTGGTTGACTTAAGACACTATTAATTTCTTAGTTTTTGTAAAGTAGAGGATGGGATTTATCGAATGTTTAAATTAAGGGTTAATCATACATGAATTTTATTTTTATGTGTAATGTAATACATAATATTTATTTTATGCAATTTTACACAATAAATTTTGCTTTAATTTAAATAAACCACAAAAATTATTGCCAGCATAATACTATTTTATGTTCACTATTTCATATACAAATAATTATATTCATTCAATATAAAAGTAAACAGAAGTATCATGAAAACCTCTGTACTAGTAGTCTGGCTGTATTTTGTCTCTTTTACTAAAAAAAGTAAATTAATCATTGTACGTTAAATCGAAAAGAAATTTGATCACTCTATTAAAAAATTCATCAATTTCTATTTTTACAAATCGATCTATGTACATTGATCTCTAGTTGTTCTGTCGAGCACGTCAATTTTTAACAGTATAGATTGATGAATTTTTAATAAAAATGCCTAATTTACTCTTTGATCTAATGTACAGAGACTAATTTACCCATCTTTTAGTAGATAGGGGCAAGATGCAATCTGATTCATTGTACAAGAACTTATATGATACTTTTACCATTAAATTACACATGATTTTCGAAAGCGTTAAAAGTACAATACAAATACATGTTCGACTTTTGCATTAAACGACTTTTGCGTTCTGAAGGCCAGTGGGAAATTAAGTATGTCACTAGGGAGTGTAATTTAATCGTTGACCATTTGACAAAGCTCAGTCCTTCTTAGAAGTCACCTCTCCAGCTTTTTGAAGTACCTCCTGATTTGGTTGCTACGGTATTCAGCAAGACAAAGCTTTTAGAATCTCTTAGGATGTTTTAAGTTGTTATTTTGTTTATTTTTCACAAAAAAAAATTACATGTTCGAGTAACCACAAATATTAAATTATTACAACAAAAACGGAGTAAAAATTAATACAATTCAAACTAAAATCAACAAATCGAATTAACTAAACTAAAATCCTTTAATTATATCAAATTTAAAACTAACCCCTTAAAATTAATAAGGTCGTTAAATTTTTTATTTTCATCAAAAGAAAATAAGGTTATTGTTAATTAGACAATTTTTTTTAAAATAAAAATAAAAATACAACTGGAAGTCATGTGATAGAGCACGTGATGGCCTCTAAAACCGCACGAGACTGTGGGGGTGGCAGTGTGCAGTGTTGAAGCGAAATTAAAGCATCAAATCTTTAAAACGAATCTCAATAATTAAAGATAATCACCAAATAATTAAACTCATACTTAAATCAGTTGTTTTTGATTATTAATAATAATAAGCTTTTTAATTAGGGTTGCTTAGCTGTAAGTCAATATATACCCTTTCTCTCTCTCTCTTACATTACCCAATTTTAGCTGTACTTAAAAGTGCCACTATTAATTATTTTCTTAAGACTATTAACTCGATTGGTATGAGTATTGTTGTAAATGCAAGAGAACATAGGTTCGAGTTTGCTGAAACTCATTATCCTCCTATTTATGGGTTCGGGAGTAGTTATGAATAGTTCTATGTATTGTGTCAAAAAGAGTAGATATAATTAGAATCTATAATGAAATTGTTCAAAAAAAATTATTTTCTTAATTGATTTGTAAAGCTAATATAATTTTACACATCTAATAAAACTAGAGAATTTGTTAAAGAGGTTTAAATTGAAATTTTTTTAAAAGCGACCAAAAAAATGTATATATTCCTTTAATCAAAGGGATTAAAATGACTTAAATTAAATCTTTAATTATTGTTTGGGGCTGAAATTGCAATTTCTCACTTTACCATGGTGGTAAAAAAGGGCCCCTAGTGGATTAAAATTACTTAAATTAAATATTTAATTATTTTGGGAGACTTAAATTCGCGCCTCTTTGAACTGACCCAACTATTTTTATTTTTTTTATGGCTTTAAATTGATTTAAAATATTTTTATGAAATTTTTAATAATTTATTTAGTCGAACCTATAAATCGATAATTTAATTGATTCAATCATTGATCTGATCTTAATGAATTTCATATTTATAATTAATGGTTTTGTTCTTTTATGTTTATTGTATACAATCATTCATATATATATATATATGTTTTAATTTTATTGATTATATAAATAATATTTCATTAAACGACAACCTTCCTTAACAGTTTTCAAAGAGTGGGTTGTATACGTACAAGTATAATTAATCATATGTATAGCAACGTTGAATTATATTGATTTATTGAGTAGGGAGCAAAATGAGATAGAAATAAAATTTAAGGTTAATAATTGAATTATAAAATTTTAAAAAGTCAAAAGGATAATTTTACTATTATATTGATTTATAATTTTTTTAAAAGACTTTAAAACAATTTTATCATTTTGAGGTTAAGGTCCTTACCTGCTTCCCTTATACTCATCCTTAACAGTGATGGTCCGAGCGTTGTGGATGAAGAAAACAACAATAGAAAAACTTTGCCCTTCGTTTAATAGTCCGAACATATTAGACTTTTAATTTAGTCAAAATCTAAACATATATATTATATGTGTGATTATATGAGTTTTGCCCTTTTAATTTGTGGTTAAATTGAGTAGTGAAAAATTCAATTTCGATTCAAGCATTATGGATAGGGCAGAGAGAGAGGGGATAGACAGTGGCTTTGCTGCCCTCTCCCATTCATCAATCATAAATTAATATAATGGTAAAATTACATATTAATCTCCTAAATTATTTATTTATTTATGAATTTTTTAAAATAAGTTTCTGAGTTCACCTCTGATTTTCAACGAAAAACCCTCCATTTATAAATTTATCGAAATTCAAAAAAAAAGAAAGTATATTATAGTATTATGTAATAAATGCGAGAGTGGCGTACCATAAGTGTGATCATGTGAGGAAGATGATGGGTGGGTCTTTTAGTTATTAATTTTTATTTTGCCCATTTCAATTTGTGGGGTTGTTTTAGGGTTTCGAGTATGGGGATCCAATTGTTTAAATTTAGGGTTAGGCTGTGGAAATTTGTAAATCACATGCTTTCAGATTCCATTACCAGACCCTCTATCAATGCTTCATCCTCGTTTTCATTCCATATATTTTTTTAAATAATTGAAATTTGTGTAATGAAAATTTAAATATTGATTCGTCAGATATCAATTGAGTCTTACCTCGATTGATATAGACATTGTTGTCAATACAGAACATGAGTTCGAGTGTGTTAAAGCGCATTATCCTCCTATTTATAAGATGTGGAGAGATTATGGGTAGTTCTAAGCATTGTGTCAAAAGTAACATATATAATAAGAACTTATAATGATATTGTTCAAAAAAAATATATTGATTCGTCTGATAGATTGAATGGTAAAATTTTAAGTTTTAATTATGATAAAGTCGCAAAATCTATTATTGTACATTAAAAAAATATTTTCAAAAGAGGTTTTTTTTTTTTTTTCAAGATTATAAAACCTTTAAGATAAAGCAAACAATATTTAAAAATTAGATTTGAGTTTTCATAAATATAATATTAAAAAAAATTTGTTAGTTGGGCAATTTATTTTACATTTTTTGAAGTTTGTCACTTAGTTAATATCTGTATCTACAAAGAAAGTAATAATGCTCTATTAATTGATACTCTGCGCAATAGACTAGCAACGGTCAATAATGTAACCGAAGTTTGAATATTTTATGAATAGATTTTCGAAGATTGAAAAATGAAATATCGACATATTTTGAGAGATAACAACAAGATTGTTGATCGCATAGCTAAAGAGGCAGGAGGTAGGATGAATCAGCTGATTGTTCTTGTTGACCCGTCACAGAACATGAGACACATATTGAAAGAGGATATTCAACATGCATTGCATTCAAGAGCAAAATATATTTAGGGTTGATAATTTTAATTAATCACCAAAGCTTTATTTTCTACCCAAAAAAACTAATAAAATTATCCCACATTTGCTAAATCTTAAATATCATATAATATTAAATTTAAAGAGTCAAACTTGTTATCCTCAAAGATTGAAATTATCATCAATTTTAAATTGAATATTTGACTTGGACTAAAAGCTTGAGTTAATGCTATAACTCAAATCTCTTACTAGGAAAATTTAAGGGTTTAGTTATATTCAACTCTATTACGATATAAATTATTGGATAATTTGCTATGAGAATTTACACTATAGAACTGTGAAATCATCGAGATAGATATCAAAAGTTATTTAAAAAATTGGTAAAATGGAACTTTAGTAAAGTAAAGTTGTGTATGCTCTCGTGTCTCATTTATCCTGATATATTTGACACAATATTTAAAATTACGTATAGTTCATTTTTAACTTATAAATAGGAAGATGCATTTTAGCATACTTGAACATATGTCATTCTGTATTGACAATAATATTCATATTAATCGAATTAAAACTTAATCGATATAAACCCATTGTATAATAAACTTCAAATTTAATTGTGACTCAATATAATTATTGAAAACTGATAAATTTCAAATCCAAAAAAGCAATTATTTCATGAAAGTATGATATTTTGTACTACATGTTTTGAAATAGGATTAAGACACTTACTCGTTTATTGTCCCCCCAAAGATTAGAAACCCATTTCTTGGAGGCCATCCTTTGTTCAATCAAAGTTTCACATCATTGTCCAATCTATGTACACCTTGCTACTTGTTACCACCACTCCAACCGAAAACAATGACAAAGGCCTACTAGAGTATGGGAGATTCCACGTGGCAGTTTTTGGGAGGATAAAGAAACTTTTTAAAAAAAGTTAATCGACATTTGAACGTGAATGTTGGGGCTTTGATGATGATGCCACTTTTATTTCTTAAGGGTTATTTGTTTTTTTCTTATTGTTTGGAGTGAGCTTAATTATTAAATTTTCGCATTTAGTAAGTAAATTAAGGGAGTAGACGTTAGCTATGAGTTTTGAAATTACTATATACTTATAGTGATAATCAAATCTTTATTCGTTGGTTAAAGTAGAAGAAATACTTGTTATCTCACTTAACTTCTGTGAGTTAAAAGTATTTATTTTTGGATTCAATTTGAATATATAATTTTTACAATTATTATCATAAAAACATGAGATAATAAAAATATATAATTGAATAATCTCAATAAAAAAATAAATTAATAAAATATAATAATAAAAAATCTAATAAAACTCAAGTATAACATACACACAAAGAAATTTAAAATTCATACATCATAATTGTGGATAAAGTAAAATCTAAATTTTAATATTCAAAATTTCGAAATCCCAACTTAATCAATAGAGTCCAAACCTCGTTGGCTTGTATTTGGATATCTTGCTTCAAACTTCGAAGCAACAAATTGAGATATGATTTTATATTTTGGATGAATATTTATTTAATGGTTTTGACTTTTGGAAATGTTGGGTCATTGAGAATAGGAAATTTCATTGTACGTAAAACGTTTTTAAAAAAAAAAAATCCCTTATAAAAGGAATCCCATTATTTGTGAAATAAAGTGCAAAAAAAAAATAAAATTATGTCAGAATAAAAAAAAAACATTAAACCTCAGAATAATGTTTGGAAAAACACCAATCTAATATAAGCAGCATATCATTAAACATCGATGGCCAAAACAAATTTTACAAATTAATTCGTTGGATTTGATATAAAAATGTTTGCCCTAAACTTCATTCAACGTTAAATCTATCGAATCAGACATAAGAAAAAAAAAATTCGAATAAGACTTGAAAAACACAAGTTTGACCAACTCGAGAAAATGTAGCTCGGTCGTTTGTAATTTTGCATATAAAAGAGCCCATTTCAAGATTAAATAAGTTGATTGCATGAAAACACCATGAGCAGCAACCCAGAATTTTATGTCAGTTTTGTTTATAGACAGAGTTTCAAATATGGGCCAGCAATCCCTGGCTGATTCAGGCCTTCTTTAATAAGCACAGCTTTTGAAAGTGTATGGGCCAATCCAGAGTGGTGTATTGAGTGATAAAAATACTTGGATCTCATTAAAAAATAAAAAAAAATTAATCGTTGAACAAAACAAGCACTTTCTATTAACAATTTTATACATTTCTATTACAACAAACTATCATCGCTAATAAAATATCAAACACTTCATGCTAACATACATGAACTAATTTATAATATTATAAATGAATTTTTTAACAAAAAGATCGGTTTGTTATTTGATTTAACGTATGAGAATTAGCTTGCTCATTTTTCGAGTGAAAGAGTAAAAGGCAATTAAATTCTTAATACGAAGACTTTCGTAATACTTTTACCATGGATAAATTTTTTATGAAAATTTTAAGTAATAAATTAAACCATATAACTTAAATTTCAATATATTTCTTTCAAATTTTTTTCTTCATATGATAGATTATTGTGCAAAACAAATTAGAACTTGAAATTAAGCTAAATTTTAATGTAGACGAGAGATCAAACAACAAATTTAGCTTAAAAAAAAGCAGATAACTCCAAAAAAACGACAGAGAGAATAGGTACATAATTTCCCTATGTAAAGATTGAATCAACTAATTCCAAAATTTTGGCAAAGTGAAAACACTGCCAAGGGATCAAAGCTCTATTTTGCAGCAATGATTATTAAATGAATGAATCGAGAAAAGGGCGAGGAAAAAAATTGGGATAATAATAAATGCCCTTAACATTTACCTTTTCTGTAATTTTGGCCCTGATTTTTTTTAACATTTTGACCCTCAACTTTTAAAATTTAGTCAAATTGCTTTTTCTAGATAAAATTTTAACTGGAATGTTAAAATTTTAACCACACTAATTTGGCAACTCACATGATAATCCACATATACTTTTAAAAAATTAAAGAATTCAATAAATTTTAAAAAAAAATTACAAGAAAAAATTATCCATGTCAAAGTACTCATATGAATTGCCACATCAATGCCATTAAAATTTTAACAGTCCAGCCAATTTTTCCATTCAAAACAGAGCAATTTCACTAAAATTTGAAAGTTAAGGGCCAAATGATTAAAAAAAATTGGGACCAAAAAGACAAAATAGATAAATGTTAAGAGCTAAATTTATCTTTATACCAAAAAACCTCTACAGCGTTCCAATATGGTTATGTAGCAGTACCTCCAAATGCTAGACCGAGAGAGACCTGTTAATGTACCTTAAATACCACTGGTATCCCTCCCAAAAACAAAACGTCGTATCCAGTCCGAGACCACCAATGCCCTTGTGCGCCAGCTTACTTGCTTGCTGAATTTAAATGAAGGGAATAAATACATTTAGACGCTCTTATTTTTAGCCTATAAAATTAGATTTACCTGAATATTTCATTATGGCTCGCCAATTCAGTTTCTAAGGGAAAAAAAATGAAGTTCATGCTGAATATGGAAGCAAAAAGGTTGGTCTAGAAGCTACTTAGTACCTTGCATAGATGGAATACCAGAGCCACTGCGAGCTGTGTCCGATTGAGACCCAATCACCAGGAAGTTGTGCAGCTGTTTGCTCCCCTCCCAAAGGAGCAAATTGTCCCAAGTGCCTGTACCTGTAATAATCACCAGTGTTTATGGTAAGTGTATAAAAAAAATTTTTTTTTGGGGGGTTATATCATAGGTATATAATTCTCTTTCCCAAAGACAGTAAGATTGAATGATCTTTAAACAAGCTAATAGTAAACTTTTGAACCAAACTATAACAATTTAATGTGAAAATATAACATGGTTGTCGCCAGTTTCCTAAAACCATAAATTGGATTATAGCAAGAAAGACAGAAGGAAAAGAACAATGTGCACAGATGAGATAGAAGTTCATTTTGTACCTAAAGGGACGGAAACGATGGCGACCTGTTCCCCTGATCCTAGTGGGACCTTCAGGATTAATTTCACACTCTTCCATACGATTGAAGCACTTAGCGAGATAAGCACCTTGTTGATTTGCAACCTGAGTCATCGGCAGGTGGTTATCATGTAAGTAGTCATTGTCACATAGTTCAACTCTACTATAAATAAATTAAAATGATTACCTGTGCAGTCGCGGGCAGATTCTTCAACTGAGTATCAACTTCGGAAAGAGCAGATTTAAATTCTTCAATACTCAGCTCAATGGATTCATTTGAAGCTTTTCCTTTGACTTGGGATGGACGATCGAAAATGTTACGCACTGGTTTGCTCTTCAGATAAAGCTGCATTTGAGGGTATCTTTCACAAATATCATTACTGATATCTTGAAATTCTTTGAGTGTCAGCGTTCCCGAGTTATCCGCGTCTGCCTTTTTAAATATTTCTGTTATGTCTTCCTAAAATGTATTGGAAAATAAATTATTAATAATAAACAAAAATTCATAAAGGAATGGCTAAGTTTAGCAAATAGTTACCATGACTTTCCGTTGGTTAATAGTTGCACAGTCACCAAGTGCATAAACGTTACCAACTCCCTCTACTCTTAGCCATTCATCAGTTGCTAAAGCACGCCTATTACCCTGTTTGCATTCAATTAACATAATTAGAAGGGTGTAAACTAATTTGTATGAACGAATGTGAAGACAGTTAATCAATGAGGTGACTTCTACAGGTCCAAAGGTAATTCACCTGACCAATTTGCTTCATAAAGTCCTTTACAATTGGACGTGGCCCAATGCCGGTTGACCAGAGAACCATTCCATATGGCATAGAAGTTGTTTTGTCGCTACCTTTTGCTTTTGTACAAATTTCATTCTCAGTCACTTTTGTAACCATTGATCCTAATTTCACTTCAATATTATCTCTTCCAAATTTGTGTTCAGCAAACTTTGTGATTCTTTTGTCAAACCTAAAAACAAGAATGCCTCAAATCGTGAACTGAAATAGTCCAAACTTCGAATGTAAAGAATCCAGAACCTAAAGTTTCTTCGTGAAAACGGCAATCAGGTTCGTAACGAAGATGGAAACCTTAGTGCTACTAACTTATAACTCAGGGATTATAACATTCATATTCTTACATGTTCAAAATATGATCTGTGGCCTCAAGAACTGTTATTTTCACAAAGTTTTGGACCATTGGATATAGTTTGACCACATCTTCGTTCACAAAATCATGAAGTTCAGCAGCAAATTCCACACCTGTAGGGCCACCACCAACAACCACAAAGTGAAGGATTTTCTTTCTCTCCTCTTCAGTTAAATTTGGTAGGCTTGCCTTCTCAAAGGCGTCAATGACATTCCTCCGAATCTTCTGAGCATCATCAATTTCCTGCAAAAAAGAATCATGATGCTCCAAAATGAAAAAAAATGCTATAAGCGAATGAAAATGGCTCAGATCAACATATTTCTCCATTCCCAAAAGCAGCATTCATTTCCTAAATTATTTCCTTTATCTAACTCCAGCTTAGCCATATCTTAATTCTAAGATAGTATATGTAGTGGGCACTGGGCAGTAAGATGATAAACATAAAAGAAATGTTTACCTTTAAGAAATGGCAATTTCCCTCGACACCAGGGGTGTTAAAGGTGTTAACCTGAGCTCCAACAGCAATAATAAGGTAGTCGTAGTCTATTGCAAACTCTTCTCGCCGCTTTGAATTGGTATTTGCAGTGGCACGGCAGTAAATTTTATTATTTGCTGGATCTATTTTGGTACATTCAGCTTCACGGTAACTGACGTCAATATTTTTCTGCTCAAGCATGTAACAGGGAAACAATCTTCAGACAATATTGTTTCTGATATACATCATCTTATCTTCAGTCAATATTACTTACCTTTCTGATGATGTTGCGAATTGGCTCAACGATGCTACGAGCTTCTACTTTACCGCAAGTAACACTCGGTAGTAATGGGGTAAAGAGAAAGAAATTACGAGGAGACACAACTTCCACCTCGTAAATAGAGTTATTGAGATTCTTCAAGAAAGTCATTGCTGCCCAACCAGTTCCGAGCACCACCACCTTCTTTTTCTTGGATGCGACAGCATCAGCATGAGCAACACGGCCTCTATTTCCATTGTTTGTGTTTGCCTCAGAATAAGCTATAAGGCTCCCGCTACTGCACAAGAAATGCCAGCCCAAAGAGAAAAGTTAGATTGGTTCAAGGAGAGTAACAATAGAAAGAAAAAAATGCAGTTCTTCTTTAGGATTTATATCTGATTTACTGTGATCAAATATAATTCTATATATTATCAGTACATTATTAAAACTTTTGATGATGTATCATCTATTTCATTGTCGGTGCATAGATTCCCACATTATCAGTGCTTCAAATATAAATTTTATTTTATAACTCAATCTTGATAAATTGTTAATCAAGCCACATTGTTTTTTTCTCATTCTTAATGCGAATTCTCTTTTCTTCGCCATTTTAATGAACCAAACAGAGTATTCATTTTCCTCGTAAACCACAAATTCCGGTAATTCAAATTTCTATGATATCTCTAGTCTCAACAAAAACGAAAGAGCTTAAACCTCAGTTTAAGTTATTCATTTTACTCACTACATCAGATTCTCTATCTCAACAAACCATTAAAACGATTTGACAGCTCCTTTAATCGATTTCCGCCTCAAAACAACAAATCTACTCATCCGAAATCAGATCAACCCAAACAAAAAAAAAAAAAAAATCAGAGATCAAAAAGAGATCAATACTTAAACGATATCAGAAATCGTAACTAAAATAAAAACAAGTGACGTGCATTTAGCAAGCGCTTGAAAAAATTAACAAAACAAATTAATTCGTAAAATCAAAACACAATAACAATGAATATATATGTATAGAAAGAAATGGTGAATGAACAATGCAGAGCACCTGAGTGTAGAGACGACGATGATCTTAGAGAGAGAAGGATAGTCATGGAAAGCCGTACATAATCTACCGAAGAAATTGAAGCTTCTCATTTTTATTTTTATTTTGTTAGCTCTTTAGATCAGTAGCAGTTGTTGAAGAAGACGAAATGAAGAGTTTGGCGAAGGAGTAAAAATGGGAGACGAGAGGTTTTTTTTATTATTTTTGGCGCTTGCCATTTCAGTGACTTGAGAAGCAAGGGAATGGCGGCACGTGTGACGAGATTTTGGTTTTGACCACACGTATCGTTCAGAATTAGTCATCAATTGGGTCATATTTTTATGAGGTCCATTGAAATGATATTTGAATTGGGCCTTATGTTATTTTTTGCCCGCTCAATTCCCACACTTTGGGTTTTATTGTAATATTGGTTAATAAAATTCTTTTTTTAATTATTTGGACGTAAATATTTAATTTTAAAAAGTTATAATAATAAATTTAACTTTTAATATTTTTTTTCCTAATTCTCCTTTTTTTTATGATTTTGGCCTTCAACATTCAAATTTTAGTAAATTATTTTTTTTGGAAGAAAACTGACTAAAATCATGAGTGAGCAATTAGTTAGTTTAGTGTAAAAAATTCGAAAATTGACCAAATCGACTAACTTAAAGGGAAAGAGAGTTGAACTGCACATAGATTATCAAGTGAGCCATATTTTTAACAGTATAGTTAGTTTTTCTATCCAACAATTTAACTAAAATTTGAAAATTAAAGCCCCGATGTGATCTCAAAAAAAAATTAGGGCCAACGTGATAAATAGACAAACAATTAAATTTATGCCTTTAAAATGTCAATATCTTCAATATTTTATCCAAATAAAAACTAAATAAGTACACCTAACCATAATAATAATAATAAACAAAAAGCAACAATAACTTTAGACACAAAAAGGGGCAATAAAATATTATATTTTGTCTCATACGCAATTAAGGCAAACATTATATTTCGTCTCATACACAATAAAGGCTTCATCTTGATGAATGGTGAGATTAGTTCCCGTAAGGTTGAAAATAACAGTGACAATGTGATTAATTAATATAACAGTAAAATTAAAATTAACAATGAAATATTTGTTTGAATTCAAACATAGTAATAACGATAAGATTAAAATAAAAAATATCAGAACAAACAAGCACAAAGAAAGAATCAAACTTTAGCATAAAGGCATCAACAATCATATTGGAAATATTGTCATTAAATTTTGGAACTGTTTTCTGTTTCTCTTTTTAAAATCGATTTATTTTTCTAATTATCGAAAAGAAATGTACATTTCCTTACATATTTTTTAAAATCAGTATTTTTTTTTTCAAATTTAGCCATTAAATAAATTCTAAAAAAATTGAGTTTTTACTTTAATTTTCAAAAAAAAAGGGGGATTAATGAAATTAGGGATCTAATTCTTTATTATCATGCGGCTTTTAACACAAACCTCAAATTTTGGCAAAAGTCAAATCAATGTAATAGTAGTCCAAATGAAGACTGTGATATCAATTCTCATCAATGTAACAGTATATATATTTGTAGAAAGTATTTTTAGATTTTTTTTAATTAATTTTTTGTATTTATGTTGTAAGTGAATAAACGCGTAAAAATAAATAAAATAAAAATTATATGACATATTTAATATAAGTAATATTTAAAATAAAGAATATTTTATATTAAAAAGTAAATTATAATATTAAATTAAAATAAAAAGATAAAACAACATGATCTTATTTTGTACGAAATAGACAACTTATAAAATTAAAAAATGATCTTACATTTATCTCCGGTGCTCTCTGATATTATTGTTTTTTAATATAAATAATTTTTATTCTTTTTACGGATGATTTTTATTAGATGCTAATAATGGACGTTATTTTTATATTTAAACTTAAATTTTAATTGATATATAACTCTAACACTAATTAAGTGATAATTAAAAGATAAAATCAGTCTCTATTTATTTATTTAGATTTCTATTCAAGTTATAATTTTATTTTATTATGTTAATAAATATAAAAATAAAAAGTTACTTATAAAATAAATATTTTTAAATGTCAATTTATTAATATGAGAGAAAATAAAGGGTATTCTCATCGGTTCAATTTTTTTTTCAAACTTATATTTTTATATATATTGTAGATTTAAATATGAAAAGAAGTTGTGGATAAAAAATAAGCTTTTGTATTAAAAAAAGAGACAAATATTTAATTTAAAGGTATTCATAGACCAAACTCGATCGAGCAACCGGAGCAAATAGATCACTTCATTGTTTAAAAATAATAAAATATATGTTTTTATAAAAAAAAAAGTTAATATTGTTTAATTTAAGTTCAAGTTTTATCCTAAGTTAATATTATTTAATTTAAGTTTTAGTTTTAATCTTAAGACAAAAATAATTGCCCAAAGCCTATGAGAGGTTGATCTAGTCGAGTAAGTGTAGGTTTGGATGTATGGTGCGGTGCGTTTAGTTTATTTATTGTCTTATATTACAATATCTAATCTCACTGTCATTGTTGTATTTACATTAACTGCAGATAAACACACTGTCCATCCAAACTCACCTTAAATCATTCAGCCCATAAATATAAAATTTTTTTAATTATTTTTCTATATCCACAAAACCTAAACTCCATAAATAAACTCAAAAGAAACCAACTTCTTTATTCACAGTACATTCTATTGACTTTTACATTAAAAAAGAAAAGGGAAAAATTGAAAAATTGCACATCAGTCATCTCATTACCCAATCAAAACTCTTGGGTTTAGTGACTAATTGTACTTTTAAGACATTAATATCATACAAAAACGGTAATCCATTACCAAAACATTCTCAAAACCTCAAATCTCTCCCTTTTTTTATACTTTCTAATAAAATTAATCGTTTGATTAATTTGATTAATGCAACATTAATTTAACTTAAGCTAAACCCTGTTAAACCCTTAAGAAATATCAATCTCTATCAAATTATCATCTTCACCATGAAAATCAATCTCTCTTTTATCAAGTACTATCTCAATCAACCCTTCCTTATCTTCCTCTTCCCACCTGTACTCAATCTCCTCCGACAAAACCCATTCTCCGATCTCCGGAAAATCCGTTTCCTCTGACGTAGAAGAAGAACTATCCGAGTCCGATTCCGGGTAGTAAAGTGATAACGATGGGTACCTTTCAATACCATGGGTCTGATTTTGATTTTGGTCTTGATTCTGATTCGGATCCGGATCCTTTCCTTCTTCGTCCCCTTCTTCATATATGACCTCTAACGGAGCTTTCACGTTCCATTCGACGAACGTTTCTTCAAAGCTTCGTATTGTAAGGTCTGGGTCATTTTTGCATGTCTCCCATTTGAGCTCTCCTTGGGAAGAATCCGTTTCTTCTTCTTTATCTTCTTCCTCGGGCACAGTGGGGCTTATAATTTTCCCGGCGGTTTCCGTTTGGGTTCTCTGGGTAACACCGAGACGAAGGAGGGAAAACAACAGCGAAGCGGTTAAAACAAGGACGGGAGAGAAAAGGATTCTTAGAGAAAAAAATCTATGTGGGAAATAAAGGAGAATCAAAATGAAAACAGTGATGATGCAAGATAAAAGAGGATCGTTGTTGTTGGAAATTGTTGAAACCATGGTGGTGGTGGTGATTTCGATCGATTTGAAGCAATCCCAAGGATTCACATTATGAATTCCTTCCATTAAAAAAAGAAGAAGAAGAAATTTTTTGCAGCAAAGGAAAGGAGTTCTATTGTTGGAAGGGTTTTTAAAGAAGGGGGGAGTGCTTAATTTACTGTTGCTTCACTCTTCATGGCAAGTCTCTGTTTTTATTAATAACTTTTTTGTGAGAAGAGTGCGTAAGAGTGAGGCATGGAATATTAACGAAAGTGTTGCTGCTAATGTGCAATTACCTAGATGACCATTGTCACTCTTTCTTTATTACTAAAAGTTCGTGTCTCGGCATGGATTGGATCGGGTTCGAGTTTGGTTTGGATTTATAAATAGTTGCTCAAGTTCGGTTCATTCAAAATATAGACTACAAAAAGGGTAAATATCAAATTTATACATAAATATTAGTTTAATGCGTAATTTGATATTTAAATTTTAATTTATTGTAATTATATAATGAAACTTCAATTATTTTAATTTTAATTCAACTATACACATCTAAAGAAATGAATATATACATTTATTTTCATATTTCATTAATATAATTATTTGTGTATGTAATATATCAATATAAAATAGTATTAATTCTATAATATTATCAATGATTTATGAAAATTGAATCGAATTAAAAATTCATGTATAGCTTTTATATTTATCCCATTTGTAAATGACTAAATCTAAGCATAAACCATTTTACATTATAGTATAATCTATACAATATAATATAATATAAAAAATCATATTATAAACTTGAAAAGGGATTAAGCTCGAGTTTCAAATATTGGAGTTCAAGTTCAGTTCATATTTTAAACGGGTTTTACTTTTTGTCCAAACCCATTTTCAAGCTTAATTAATATTTGTACTTAAACTCTTTCAAATTTCAAACGAGCCCTCAAAGTAGAACGGATAACTTAATCCTTAAACAAGTTTAATTCAGGGTACTCCCAAACAGTTTTTTTATCTAATTGAAAATGTAAACCTCATATATTAAACCATTTTTGGAACTCTTCATCACTCCCCATACATTTGTTATTGCTTCTTCCTAATGGAGATGTAATTAAGAGTCAATTTACAAGTTATCTTTTGCCTTTTCCTTTATAACCAGACATCAAATGTTATTCTTTGGTAGGATATATTGATTAGTGTTTAGTGATATTAGTTAAGGCAATTTTTATTAAAAGGGTTAATTGCACCATGTGCACCTAAACTACAATCTCGATTCTAAATTGGTCATAATTTTCAAAATGTTTTAGTTGAATACTCAAAATATTTGTATCATATCAATTAGGGCCTGTCTTAATTTGAGTGTTAAATATCCTGAATCTTATATGAAGCATATTTAAAATGTTTGGTGAACTTGTTGCATTGACAACTTAGATCCAGTTAATGAAATAAAAGAAATTTTAAAAATTTTAATGAGGTTAAAATATGTCTAGAGTCTATGTACTTTTC
Organism: Gossypium sturtianum; assembly: GCA_025698515.1. Classification (NCBI taxonomy): domain Eukaryota; kingdom Viridiplantae; phylum Streptophyta; class Magnoliopsida; order Malvales; family Malvaceae; genus Gossypium; species Gossypium sturtianum. Next base: position 1,753,745 of record CM046952.1, on the reverse strand, counting down.
TATACACTTGGAATTTATTATCTCTGCTTTTATTTAAAGGAATTAGTATATTTACTTTTTGAATTTAAAAATACAAGTTTAATTGTTAATACTGATAACTTTTTTACTAAATTTAGGTTCAATACTTTTTTTTTTTGTGGTTATATAGCTTCCAAGTGTAAATTTTTTTAATTTCAAAATGTCAGACAAGTAAATTTAATAGAAGAAGTTTAATAGTGTTAACAATGAGAGTATGAACAGTGTGCAGGACAGAAGGTGAATTATGATAAGTCTCTTCTTTATTTTGGGTCCAATGTTAAAGATGAAGTGAAGGAGGACATTAAGAATTCTCTGGGAGTTCGAGTGGCGACTAGTCCTGAAAAGTATTTAGGCTTGCCGATGATGGTGGGGCGAAAGAAAAATTGGGCTTTTGCGGATTTCATTGACAGATTCAAGAAACGTGTTGCAGGGTGGAGTCTTCGATACTTATCTATGGGGGGAAAAGAGGTTTTCATTAAATCCATTTTGCAATCTATACCTCTTTATGCAATGCAATGTTTCCTTTTTCCAAAGAAATTGTGCAATAAACTGGAAAATATCATGAATGGATTTTGGTGGGCTAATAATAAAACGTCGAGGGGTATCCAGTGGACTTGTTGGAATGCGCTATGTAAACCTAAGATTTATGGTGGTCTTGGCTTTAAAAAGTTATCGTTGTTTAACAAGGCCTTATTAGCTAAGCAAGTTTGGCGCATATTTGCTCAACCTCAATGTCTTTTAGCCAGAATTTTAAAAGCACGTTATTTTCCGAGGTCTGATATTCTATCTGCTAAGATTGGTTCTTACCCGTCTTTTACCTGGCGTAGTATTTGTAGTGCTCGAGAGTTGATCGGGGACGGAATGCTGTGGCGGATTGGTAAGGGGGACATCGTCAATATCTAGAATGACCCCTGGCTACCTGGTTGTGAAAACAATAGAATTCCAGGTCATGCGATTATACCTGATTGGACATATGTTAACCAGCTTATAAATGTGGACACGAATACCTGGAATAGGGAGCTGATTTTTAGCCTTTTTGATGAAGTTACAGCAGATAGAATTGTCTTGATTCCGGTTGCTGTGAGTAGATCGGATGACACATTGGTCTGGAAGCATGAAGGTACTGGGGTGTTTACAGTCAAAAGTGGGTATCGAGTTCTAGCTTCCTCTACTGTTCTGCCTAATGTTTTTAGTCCTATTTAGGATAATTACAAATACTTTTACAATTCCTTATGGCTATTACATTTACCAGAAAAAGTTAAAATACATGTATGGCGGCTTTTCAACAATCTGATTCCCCATTTTTGCAATCTGACGAGACGAAAACTAGTGATTGACTCAATCTGCCCTTTGTGTAAGTGTGATTTGGAAGATTCAAACCATCTGATGTGGTCCCGTGGAGTGCTGAGAAGTGTGTGGTCCCATTTGCATGTCAAGTTACCTGTCATTGACGAATCATGGACTGGTAAGAAATGTCTAGCTAGACTTTTTGCTGCAGTAGATGAACAACAAAGATGCACTATTGCTATATCATTATGGAGTCTTTGGCATCGAAGAAATAAACTCATTTATGAAGGGGTCCGTTTTAATTTGAATGAGGTTCTGGGTTTTATTCGGGGCTATGATCAAGAGATTCAGATGGTTCAAAGGACTACTCAAACCCAGGTCAGACCCACCATGAAGGAGTTATGGAGACCACCGGACAAAGGCATATTAAAGCTGAATTTCGATGCGCTTTATATGTCGATTTAAAACTAGCGGTCACAGCAGTCATTGCCAGAGATTTTATGGGAGATATAAAAGGAGCAGAGACTTATCTATTTGGCAACGTCTCAGATCCCTTCTTGGCGGAAGCTAGAGCGTGTGAGAGAGCGCTAATTTTAGCCTCCAATATGGGTTTCCGGCGCCTGGTCGTGGAAGGGGACTCCCTATCGGTAATCAAAAATATTATGAAGGGGAAGGAAGATAGATCGATTTTGAGACCGATTACGCATCACATCTGTCAAATGGAAGCAAAATTTGACGAAATCTCTTACCTGCATGTGCGACGGTCTGCTAACGGCGTAGCTCACACTCTGGCGTTTGAGGGGAGGAGACAGAGAATTTCAGGACGATGGGTAGCTGGTTTACCAGAATCGGTGAAGAGACTTGCGTTGAAGGAAAGTCTGGATCAGAATCTGGGACATTAAGGAGTTGTTTTCACCTTGCTCAGTGGAGTAGATTGTTGGACTCTAGGCGCTTAGCAGCGTCGAGCAAGGAATGTCTAGCTCAAAGATTGATCTGTGGAAGAGGGACGGTTTCCAATGGCTGAGATGGAGATTTCGAGAAGATAAGGGGTCTATTTTGTGTTTTTTCAGTTGCTTTAATTTCTCTTGTTGTTTACAGCTGTTCGTCATTTCTTTTTTAGCACTCTACCGTTTGCTTTGTTTTTTTGGTTTGTATTGGACTTTGACAGGCCCTTTTTTGTTATAATATCAGCCCATTTTGATTCAAAAAAAAAATAGTGTTAACAATGAACTTGAATTTTTGAATTTTAAAAAGCAGAGAAACTAAATTCTTAAATTAAATTCGGGATCTATGAAAAGTATAAAAACTTCAAGCATATGTAAACTTTTTTAATGACATTGTTTGAAGGTTATGGATAATTTAAGCATTTTCTCGGGGTTAATTGATTTCAAATATCAAAATGTTTTAACTGGGAGTCCTTAAAGTATCAATATCATATAAATCAGGTCCTTTCATAAGTTGGGGCGTTAAATATTAGCTCGAAAATGACGCGTTGATCAAATTTTAAATATGTGTAAACTTAAAGCATGGATATTACTTGGGTATGATATGTTAAAAAAAAGTAGAAAAAAATAACCCTTGTCAATTTTAATGACACTATATATAAAACACATAATATCCAAGTTGTTCATATGGTCGATACAATATTTAAAATATAATCCATGTATTTTAAATAGGGAATAACTTAATGTTCAATGATGTCAGTTGAAACAGAATCTAGGTAAGGGGTTAACAAATGTTCTATAAGGGTATAATAAAGTATTTAAAAAAAAAGACACATGCCAATTTTCTAAGATTGTTAGTAAAATAAAAGAATGTATACTGTCAATATACCAAATACTCACCCTTAATAAAATATAAATTTATAATAAACTCATTTTTTAAATTAAGTAAAAACAAAAAGTTAATTACATCATTTGTCCATAAATTATGATTTAAATTTTAATTTGATCTTAAAATTTTTAAAAATTCTAATTAAGTCCTCAAATCAATTAAATCATTTTATCAATCTATCTATTAATTTGGACATTCAAATTTAACGTACCTAAGACATGACCAACATAGACCTGTCAAGTCAAAGAAAAAAGAAATAGTTTTTTTAAATTGTACCCACACTATTGGATTTTTAGCTCAATGGATTCAAGCTACCCATTCAATAGGTTATTGTTTATAATTTTATTAACCTATTTTAAATATATTTCATGTCATATTTGAATTAATATTTAATGTTTAAATTAATAAATAAATAAAAAAAACTTGATTTATATATTATTAATGATTTAATTCGAATCTACAAGATTTAAAGGCTTAAGGATGTAAAAAGTCCTCAAACTTTTTCAAAAAAAATAATTAAAGTACTCAAACTGTCAAAATGCATTAAAAATGCCTTTTAACCGTTAAAGTTAACCGTTCCTAATTTTTTTCCAGTTAAAGTCACCACATGCCACAACTACGGCGTGACATGTGGCAAAAAAATAATAAAAAATAAAAAAATTAGAATTATAAAAATCGTAAAAAAATTATAAAAAATTGTAAAATTTTATAAAAACCATAAAAAATTATAACATATAGAAATTATAGAAAAAAAAATTATAAAATTTTATAAAGTCGTAAGAAAATTAAAAAATGTAAAGAAATATAAAATTCGTAAAAGAAAATTATAAAATTTATCGTACCAAAAGAAATATTTTATAATTTTTTCATAACTTTTATTGATTTTTATTTTTATCATTTCTCGCCACATGTCATGCTGTGTTGCGACACGTGATAGACTTTAACTGGAAAAAAATAGGGTCGTTAACTTTAACTGTCAACGGAACGATTAAAGTTAATGGTTAAATCATTTTTTTTGATGCATTTTATAATTTTTTTATGATTTTATAAAATTTTACAATTTCTTTTATATTTTCTAGGATTTTTCAATTTTTCAATTAAAATTTAATATTTTTTATAACTTTTATTCATTTTTATTTTTTATTTTTTTTGCTACATGTCATGTTGTGATTGTGATATGGGGTGGTTTTAACTAAAAAAAATTAGGGGCAGTTAACTTCAACGGTTAAAGGGTCTTTTTTATACATTTTTTATGTATTTTGACCGTTCAAGTACTTAATTGAGCGAAAAAAAAGAGTAGGGGCTTAATTCTTTTTTCTGAAAGAGTTTGAGGATCTTTTTTATGCATTTTAAAAGTTCGATGACTTTTTTTTTTTTAAAATAGAGAATTAATTTTTTTTTTTTAAGTTCGATGACTTTTTACACCTAGTTAATTTAGGCAACATGTAGTTGAATTAACACAAAAATAAATGAATAACATCGCCATCTTACTAGTACTACATTTTATTTTACACACATGAAAGCACATAATAATGGAATCCAAAATAGCAAAAAGAAAAGCTCCAAAAATTAATTAAAGTAACCTAAGTTGACAGCAAACAGTTAACTTGCATCCTCTTTAATTAACAGGCAAAGAGGCATAATAACAATATATTTTGAGGGTAAAGTTATTGGAAGTTGAAGCAAAATATTGTTAAAAATGAGTGTGGTTGATAAAATAATCAGATAGTAACATGTCACATGTCATATGTACCTCATGCTAATATACAGAGACTAATTTTTAACAGTAGAAATAAATGAAATTTTTAATAAAAGGACCAATTTGCTCTTTGTTCTAATGTACAGGGATTAATTTGCCCATTTTTTAAGTAGAGGGGGCAAATTGCAATTCGATTCCTAATACAGGGGCTGAGCTTTGGCCCATTGGTTGATGGGATAATTTCTCTTTTAGTCCCTCTTGCAAATTTGGAGTTCCATTCTAATGCTTTAGAGCTTTAGGCCAAATGAAAAAAATTACATTTTTTTTAACATAAAACTTTCTAGATTTGCTCCCCCTCCACCCAATTTGTTTTTTTTTTTAAAACTTGGCTCGAACACCATTACAAAATTTTTAGCTTCATTCATTAAAGAGAACTCAAATTTGAACTTTATAATTGACGTTTTTGGGGAAAACAACTAAAAATTCCAAAAAATTAATTTTCATGAATCGTAAAGCAAACACGAAAAATACTTTGATTCCACTAAAAAAAATTGTTGAACATATTGGATTTGTGGGGACTATGATCTTATCCCAGAATTATTTCTCCCTTTTCCCCCCCACATTCATCATCTTTTCTTTCCATTTCTTCATCATGGTTGTTTTATCTTTTTTTTTTCTTTATTTGAAAAGGAAATTAAGTTTGATTGTCTCTTATCTCACCATCTCCATCCCCCTTTTTGTTGTTGCTTTTATTCCTTGAGAAAACATGGTGGAGAGTATATTGCCCTACTTGTTCATGTATCACCCTTTGAGATAATCCTTTTTCAGTTGTAATTGCTTAAAAATAAAGTTCTCTACGTTAAAGTTTTAATACGATACAAGTAGTGAAGTACATATTCGGCCAATTGAGTTAGATATAAATCGAGTCAATTTAGATCGACTGAATTCAAAATATAAAATTACCAAGTAATTATAAGTTCGAATCATTTCCCGGGAAAGAAAATTTCTTTTTGGTCCTCCCATAAATTAAGACATTAAATTTAAATCTTTTTAGCCTTTCATTAAATGAAATTATTGCATTTTTGACCCTGTGAAAAGTTAACAATTTAATTTATGTTTTTTTAATACAATTTTTTAGCATTGGCTCACCAAAATTTTATAATTTTATTTCATCCTCCTCAACAAATTTTTGTTCTTCATCCCACGTCAGCTTCGAGTTTGGATAAGTTTCAAGTTCAAGTTGTTTCAGATTTAGGTCGTTTCGAGCTCGTATTATATTGGGTTTGGGTCGCTAAGTGTTCAATCATTTGTATTGCTCAACTGAAGTTTTCGGGTTGGGTCATCTCGAGTTGATGTCATTTTTTGTTTATTTATTTAAGTCAATTAATGTTCGAGTCATTCTGTGTTCGGTCATTCATATTTTTCAATCAGATTTTTCGAGTTGTGTCATCTCGAGTCAATGCCATTTCAGTTTAATTGTTAAAGTCCTTTCAAGTATAGGATCATTTCAGGTTTGGGTTTTTCCAAGTTTAAATCATTTCATGTTTTCATTTTGAGTTTAAATCATTTTCAATTTTCGATAAAACAAGTTTTAAGTTGTTAATTTTTCGTAGTTGAAACAAGTTGGTCGAGTTTCATATTCGAATTAATGGATGGAATTTTCGAATTCAAGCACATATTTGTTTTGGGCAATTTCATCAGTAGCAAGGACGATGAAACCCAGCAACAACAAAGCAATGGATGGTCCAAAAGCAAAGCAACGGACACACCCAGCTGGTGTTGCCTTTAGCACCTACCAAATGCCAAGCCTTTGCTTTGGCTATAAATTGAAAAGGAGAGTGCCTAACCCTTTAAGCATCAGTTTTTAAACTAGGACCTGGACCAGCCACTAAGCCACCAGTAGCCATGGATGTCTGCATTGATAAATACCCTTTCATCCTTTTTTCCTTACTATGCACGTGGTATGTGTAAAAAAAGGTAGGTAGGTATTCTCAAAAGAGCTTTGCATTAAAAAAAAACTTCAATTGTGGGAAAAATAATTAAAATTGAAAAAAAAGAGAGGGGTATATATATATATATATATAATATTTCAATCATATTTTTATTCATGTTCTCATCTCTAAATGTTTTAATTTTAATTTTGTTGTGTAGTTTTTTATTTAGGATCTTTTGATATTCGATAATCATATTGTGTTCCAACTAAATTTGAAATCAAGTTAAATTAGATTCTTAAATGAAAAAGACAAAACAAGAGATCACAACGGGGTGAAGCTGGACGGTTTTTTGCCCACCCTAACCCCACCTCGACTTTCATTTCTATCCACATAGACCCGGTATGATATTACCCTGCCCTCCATCGGAATTTTAAGTAATTTAAATATATATTATCAATTATTATAAAAATTATAACTAAAAATATAAAATAGTTAAAAAATTAATATAAGGGTATTTTAATAAATGTATCAAGGCAAGACGAGGCGGATTTCATCAAAACTTGACCTCAACATAACCCAAAAATCTTAATAGAAAACTCGCCTCCAAACCTGATTTCAAAAAGAAAACCTATCGAATCTAGGCGAATTGAAACTTATTGGATTTGAGCCTTGTTTCCTTTGTTTATAAAACTCGAATTCAAAACTTTATTTAAGGAACATCAAACTCCTTATTGTTGTTATTTCGATATTCATTTCTTTATCTCAAATCAAAATAACCGATATTTGAAACAACATAAAGTTTTAGGGTCTACCTAGCTTGACTTCCAAGAAAAATAATACAATGCTATGATTGAGAGTGGAAAGAACAAACAAGGAATTTACAGCCTTATAGGTTCTTTTCTCTCTCACCTTTTTCTTTTTTGTGGAATATTCTATATTGATAAGGTCAATATAATGTTCATCATACATAAAGTGATTTTGATTACTATGTGTGTGACCAATGTAACAACAATTCATGTATATAGTCAGATTTTTTAAACAAAAAGAAAGAGATAAAGTACAGAAGAAAATTGATTTAATATTTATTATATATACACATTTTTGTGAATAATACGTATCATATCGCTATTACAAGTAAGTAAAAGTCGGTTTAAATCAATTTGATTGACTAAATCGATAGTTTTGGGAGAAGTTAGTTATAATAGTTAATTCGGTTTTGTAAATGCTCAAAATAGGTTAAGTTAGTCGATTATCAATTATGAACTTATATAATCGAATCGGTCAACTTACTTAACTTATAATCTACATTAAAATTTAAAACCCATGTCGGTTTATATTTTTATTTTATTTAGTAGCATATGGTAATACGAGTCAGGCCCCAGAAAATTTGGAAAAATTCATTATTCCCTTGAAGTTTTAAAATTGTTTAATTAAGCCCTTTATAAATTATCTAGTTATGAATTAATGTAGGAGAAAATTATGATTTGTCCAGTAAAACAAAAAAAGATATTTAATCCTTTTAAAAATCATAAATTAATAACAGTCAATTAAGTTTTAACTCATTTGGCATAAACATTGTTGCCAATACAGAAATATGTGATTCAAGTGCGTTACCTCCTCTCTAATCTCTATATTTTGGAATCAGATAAAGCTTTCATTGCCATGTTGTTTGAGACAGTGTTGAAACCTCAAAAAGTGTCACCCCGAACACAAGCTAAACAGCTAGGAGCCACTGGCTACTTCCCATTGCAAGCATTATTGTATATATGATGAGAAATTTCATTGGACAATGACATTGAAAACCTTTTTACACTTTGCTTATACTTGACATGGTTTTTAAGATGGAAATTAGTGCTGGTTTTGTCGGTTCTTGTTATATAATATAACAATCTAAATCATCAATTAATGTTGCACGGATTAATAAAATCAATCATTATAAGCATTAAATCGAATAATTAATTCAACTCTTACTACTTACTAGTTAACTAAAATAAACTTGACGGACAGCCCATACATTTACATATGGTGAAACTCAGGGGATAAGGCAAAGGGGACAGGCATAGCCCTTACCCCCTAAAATGGAAAATTTCAGTTTTAATTCCTTTAAAGTTTATAATTTTTTAAGTATACATGGTTAAATTATAGTTTGGCCCTTAAAAAGTGACGCAATTTTGATTTAATCATTTTAAAACTATAAATACATATTTGTCAATACAATGGTGAAATTGCATTTTAACTCCCATCAAAATATATTACTAAATCTCAACTCTTCCATTAAAAATTCTTAACTTCATCCCTAATCAGACTCAAACCTTAAAACTCAAATTTTCTAAAATCTTAAAGTTATCATTGAGCCGAAGCTTCATTCACTCTCAACAATAATTGTTGATTGAGAATGACATCCGAAAATACATAAAGCTGAGAGTTTGTTGGTTATTAGTGTTGAGAAACTAGTGTGTGTGGACGGATAAATTGAGAGGACTTAGCTAAAAATATAGGTGATATTGGAGCCTAAAAATATATAGCATGCATGTTGTAGGCTACCACCACTATTGTATAATTGCATAATAATATTGTAGCTTTTTTTTTTATTTTAACTCAAATTCGAAAACTTAAATCGATGCGAATTAATTTCATCGTAAAAATTCAATAAACTAAAAATATGAAAATTAAATAAAAATTAATCCAAAAAATTATCGAATTCGAAATAATCTAATCAAGCATCATCACCATCATTCTCTCACTGCATTGCTTTTTCAATGGAGCTATGGTATTTTTGTCCAAGTGTTTGTTAAAAACGTAATAATTAATTATATTTTTTTTATCACTTTCACCTTCAACTTTTAAATTTTAGTTAAATTATTTCATTTTTATAAAAATTTTGATTAAATTATTAAAAATTTAACTGCACTTACATAAAAACTTCCGTAGCATTCTATTTGTACTTTATAAATGCGAAACTATCCGAACTCGAATCGATTAAACCCCAAACCGATTGTAAGTTAAAATTCTTGTCATATCATCTGAAATTTGAAAATACTTAAATTTGAAATGACTTAAATAAGTGACTCTTAAATTATTCAATGTTAAAGTTAAAATGACCAAAATTTGAAATGATTTAAACCCCTAATGACAAGACCCGAAAAAATACAACCTTCAAACTTGAATTCAAAATAATTCAAAATCAAAAATGACTCGAACCCGAAACAATACAAGTCTTAAATGAATTGAATTTTTTTTTTAAATCCGAAAGATCAAACTCAAAATCAACCAGACCCACAAAATTCATGGGTCTTAATTATCACCCAACATATGGTTTGGGCTCATGTGGTTCGTTTACATTGGACCATGTTGCTGAACAGATTTGGGCCTAAACAGAAATATGGGTTCGTGGAATTATGAGTATGACCCATAAAGTCTGCAAGAAAGTAAATTATTTATATTTATTATTTAAACTCTGTTTAAGTTCGTATCATGAATCAATTAGACAACATTTCAATTGGAAAATAATTAAAATTTTAAGAGCATTTTAAAAAATATATTTTAATCCATGATTTTAAACATTTAACTTATCATTTTAATCAAGGGTTTATTTGATTTTTATATACATTTTTATATTTTTTTTACATATTTTTTCACCAAAATAGTAGTTGTAGACCTAATCATGAGTCGGGTCACCCGTCCGAAAAGTGAGAGTTTGAGCAAAAATATAAGCTCAAAGAATAGATTTGGACAAAAAATAAGACTCATTTTTAAATGGACTGAACCTTAAGTAAGCTTTTTTAACCCCAAATCCGACCTACTCCGAATTACATCTCTATATTTTTTTTCCGTTTTCCTCTATACCAAAAAATTTTAGCAGAGAAAAACCCCAATCATAGAACTGCATTGCTGACAACAACTTATGTTTTACACATAGCTAATTATTATCTGGATCATAGTTTTAAATTAAAGGCAAATATATAGCATTATTAGAAGCATGACAGGTTTAGAGTGCAAATATTATATTAAAATCCACATGGTCAAATAAAAGAGAGCAGGCATGACATGTCCACCAGTTTGGGAGCAATCTCCTGGTTGCAACGGTTAATTTGGGCCGGGATAGGTTCCACACGAGTTAGCATTTTTAATTTGGATTGAATTTGAGTAGAATTTTAGATTTATTTTTCAAGTTAGTCGAGCTCGAATTTAAAATTTTGCATCGATCCGACTCGATTTATGATCGAGTCTAAATACGTGTGTCATAATCTAAAGTCTATTAATGTGGGACTCCGTCATTTTTTTCGCATAAGTTCTTTTATAAATATTATGTTCTTTAAAATGTTACCCACCTTGGAAATACTAGTAATTTAATATATATTAGATTATTTTTCAAAAAAATCATATATATCATTGAAGGTTTTTTTTCATTAAAAGTACGACTTCCGTACTAGGAGTTAGATATTGCATTTTGTCCTATTTACTAAAAAATTAGTAAATTATTCCAGGTACGTTAAATAAAAAAGTAAATTAGTCCTTTCTATTAAAAATTTTATCCATTTCTACTGTTAAAAATTGGCGTGACTAATGGAATAACTAGATAATGAAACACGGTGTGCCACGTGTACATCATGCTGATGTAAGACTAGTTTTTAACAGTAGAAATAAAAAAAAATTAACAAAATAACCAATTTGCTCTTTGATCAGTCGTACAAAAACTAATTTACCAATTTCTTTAATAGATAGAACAAAATATAATCCAACTCTTAATACTAGGGGTGTGCAAAATTCGGGTAAAACCGAAAAAATTCGGTTAACCGACCGAATTCGGTTAATCGGTCGGTTAACCGAATTTTTTTGGTCGGGGGTCGGTTAATTATTTTGTGATTTTTCGGTTAACGGTTAATTCGGTTCAAAACCGGTCGGTTAACCGAATTTTTTCGGTTTAACCGAAAAAATTAATAAATAAAATTATAATATATAAATAGGCCCACTATTCACCTAAACCCAATCCCTAAACCCAATCCAAACCCAAATATCTAACCCAACCCAATTACCCAATCCAACCCAATCATAAAAATTACAAATAATTTAATAAATAAAAATAAAATTCTAAAACTAAAACTAAAATTATGTAATCTTTTTAATTATGTAGTGATTAATTTTGGGTAATTCGGGTAATTCAGTTAATTTGGTTAATTCGGGTAGTTCGGTTAATTCGGTTAATTCGGTTAATTTTTAACCAAAAATAAAAAACATATAATTTTCGGTTAATTCGATTAACCGACCGAATTAACCGAAAAAATTTCGGTTCGGTTGATTTTTTTGAAAAAATTTCGATTCGATTAACGGTTAAAATTTTTGAAAAGTCGGTTAATTCGGTTAATATTATTTCGAGTCGGTTAACCGAATGAACACCCCTACTTAATACAAGAACCTCCATGATAATTTTACCGGTTTTTTTAATTCTTCACCATGAGTGTGCCATAACACTAATCTTAAATAAAATGAAAAAAGAAAAAAACATAAATGAAAACATTGGATGCCTTTTCATATATATATAAATATATAAAAGTTGAAATGAAAAACATTGGATTCTTGGAATTTCTAGATATGCATGAAAATGAAACAGGTTCGTGGGGTAGCAGACTTTTACATAAACAATGGATCCCTAAATAGATTCTTTTAACAAGGTCACACCATTAATCGATATTTGTGCCAAAATATTTATTTATGTACTTAAATATAATTATCTTAAACAAGAAAAAGACAAAGAAAAAGAAAAAGACAATAAAAAATTAGCAGTTGAAAAGTATATGAGGTAGGCAAAAACTTTAGGTTAAAACCGTGACAGGCTTATGTTTTTGAAGTCTGATTGTTGTAGTTAATCATACTTGTCGTGTTATGCTCTTTCAACGTTTAATTATATATAAAAAAAAAAGCTTAAACTTAATAAATAGTTTAGGGTTTCTTTCGAAAACAACACTTTAGGCTTATATATAGTGTTGTTGTACAAATAATACAAAGTACAAAGTCTGCTCGTTACCAATTTAGCAAGTTATTGTTGTGTGTCCGTCATTTACATGGTTTCACCTTACTCGTCCATAATATTTTGAGGAGTATTTAAGATACGTGTAACTTCTAAGGGGGGTAATATGTCATCGTACATGGTACCTAGTTGCCCGTAGCATGTCACATAAGCAGATCGTGATTTATATATATATATATATATATATATATGTGAATAAGCAATTCTGGAGGACACAATAGAACAAACACTCAACAAGTATTTTAGGGTTGATTCCATAAGATGTTGCCAAACTATACTTTAGAATTGAATTATCAAATTTTCGGAATCATATCAATCGGTAAAAAGACCACTTCAGTGCCTCTCAATTTTGATATTAAGTAAATTGGTCCCTTTCAAAAAAATCAAAATAATTTAATCATTTTCAATTTCAAAAGTGAGCAATTAAGGACAATTTGTCTCGATGTTAATGTTTTTCTGTCAATTGTACGTAGTTTTCATTGATATAATAACAAATTTAGCTCTAAAACATAGACATTATTTTATATTTGTTATTTTTAAGGGGTAATATAATTTTTAGCCCTTAACCTCCTAGTCCAAGGTCCACTTTGGTATCTGAACTTGGTAACTAAATTCATTATAATTCCTAAACTTGAATGCCGTCAAAATTTAATGATACGACCAGTGTTCTTAAAACATAATTGGATTGACTAATCGAACTAATTGGATTAATTTATGAACTAAATCAATTTATTTTTAATCATTTTCTATCAAACTTTTATTCAAATAATTCAAGACATTATTTCAATTATAATACCCCCATGTGGGGAGCATGTGACTTTGTTAATAAGCTAAAAAGCTGGTCACTACTCATCAAAAGAGCAAAAACAGAACACCAAGAAAATGGTTTCACATTCGGTTTTGTTGCTTTAGCTATAAGCTTTCTTTAACTAACTTAACTAAAAAGGGGAAATTAAGAACATTGACGTAATCATGTTTTGTAAAAAAAAAAAAAAGCTGATTATCTTCAATTATGGCATAAATTTTTCATTATACTTTCAATTTATGTGTGTTGATTAGCTGAAATCAAGGTTTAGTTTGACTCTAGTAGACAACAGCTAGATTTTGTAACATAGCCATTTTAGTACATTACCGCGTTTAACTCCTCTAATACCTGTCTTTAATTCACACACATTCCCACTGTTTTTTCTCATAAATCCAACAATAAAACATTAGTTGTGTGGGTAAAATCGAGATTTTAGGACCGTAGTTGTTTAGATTTTTACCGTAGTAAAAATATAGGTTTCTTTGAAAGAAAATATTTTGTTTTCTCGATTTTAGGTATATACGAACAAGGGTAAATAGGTGTAAGCAATGGCCTTGACCCCTTAATGCTAAAATCTTCACCATTATTCGATATTGTTAACTTTAAACTAACATTTAAAGACCAAACTAAAACGTTTCGAAAATCTATGATCGATTTAGAATCTGGAACATAGATCAAGAATATCTAAAGGAACTAACCCAAGTTTGCCATGATCTAGTACATTGCTTTGCAAATATGTTTCCCAACAATTAATCGAAATTTAATCTCCAAATCTCTCTTGAATCTATTCATAGATTGAAAGCACATTCAATTGATTAAAAGCAGATAAAAGGAGTACACATCCATTAATGGAATCTGAATCTTTTCATAACATTGAACAGAGGTAAACAAAGATTATAACATTGAATGCTTCAAAGATTGAATATGAACCATCTTTATTAAGCTTAACTTTTTTTTTTATCAAATCAGAAGGGTCAAGAACATGACCCTTCAAACAAATACTATCCCTTTCTTCTTTTTTGTACAACAAGATGCATAAAAACAAGCCAAAAAATTCCCATTCTTCAATGAAAACTTTGAAGAAAATAATGGCTTGTAATGCACTGATTTAATAGCAAACAACACGCTATTTACAAAAACAATTGTATTGATATATCTGCAAGTTTTTTCTTGTTGATTGACCTGTGTGACCGCCATTGTTGAGGTGCATTTGGAGCTTCAAGTTCCAAGTCGTTTGATTCACTTTGTTCATCGAAATCTATTGATGTTTTAAAAGCTTTTACCTTTGTTGGTGTACTATATGCAAAATGCAATTGCTTTGCAACCATAGCCTGCAGAAAAATAAGAACAGTCACAGTAAAAAAATCAGATTAAATGGTTAAAGAAATAAGAAAAAAATGAACTGAATTGAAATATTTTGTACTTACAGCTTCTCTGATTGATTTAGAAACAATAGGAAGCCGCTTCAAATCTTCATGATCCACACCACAAATAATCTTAATCTGCAAAAAGAAAACAAAAAAAAAATGTAAATCATTCCCAAAAATAGAAACTAATTGGAAAACCAAAAATTAAAGCTGCTTACAATAATATCTTGTGGAAGTGATTCGAGAGCAGATTTTTCATAGCAATTATCATCATCATCGATCACCATTCTCCTACTGCACTGCCTTTTCAACGATGAAGCTTTGGTCCCATCGTCAATTTCATTCGATATCCCAATCCTTTTCCTCCTTAATCCATGGGTATATCTCACGAACCCTAGCCCTAAATTTCCTCCTCGTTTTTCATTCATACAATCATGTTTCAACTTCAGTGAAGATGTACGGCTTACTAATTCCATGACAGAATTCACAAAAGGGGGGAAATAAAATCTAAAAAAGAATTTATTTTTTTTGTGAAATAATACCTTAGATCTTAAAACACAAAAAGAAAATCTGGGGTTTTTTATAGTCAAATTTAGAGATAAGATAAACCCTAAAATTTCTAAATTTGAGTGAAGATAACTATGGTTTTTTTTTTTTTTTTTTAATAGGAAACAAAGAAGTTGCCTTGGAAAAACAGAGTTGCTTTAAAAATGTAAACTCCTCCTTATATACCGGTGAAGAAATAAAATTAAATATCTACGCGTTTTTTTATTCCTTATTTCTTTTTTACCCCTGGAAATTACTGGAGAATTCCGGTAAAAGAGGATAAATCTTCTTTTTTTAACTTTCACCCGTGTGTTGGGGGACGGAATTTTAAGGTCGTGCGTGAATTGGCGGTTAAATTACAAACTAGCCGTTGAAAAGTGACGCGTGGCGAAAAATTAGGTGGAGGTAGAGAAGCAACTTGGGTGGTGCTGAGGTGGAAGATTTGTTGGTCTGCTTCTGTAACACGCTTCTTTTTCGTCTACGAAAGCAGTTCTCATAATTTGGTTAACTGATAATACTTATCGGTTTAATTAAATAAATTATCAATAAAATTTATATCAATAAAAATATTTAATCAATTTTTCATCAGATTCAATTTGTTTAATCAATTTCTAAATTAACTAATTAAATAATTTTCTTCAGATAAATAATTTGATTAATTTTTAATCCAATCTAATTCAGATAATATTATATTTAATAATATTAATTAAATTTAAAACCGATTCGAATTAAATCTTTAAATAATAATAAATTTATTTTAATATTTTATTTTTATTCACAAAATACGAATTAAAGATTTTATTTAAGAGGTATTAGATTTATTACTACTCAATCTAGTAGGCATTAGTGATGTTTGTTCACTTGTTGTGATGATCAAAAAATTTATTAAAACTTATTTAATTGAGTAAGTTGATCAGATCAGCTATCATGGTTTGTTCAATTTTGCATGCCGTTATGCTATGTTATTATAGGTAAACTCATCAAATTATAATTTTTTCTAAATTATAAAATAGTTACTTAATTATTAATATAATTTTTTTAGATCATTTAATTATGAAAAGTTATTAAATAGTTATTTAATTATATAATTTTATCTTTTTTGGTAATTAATTTTCTAACAAAAAATAAATAAAAACACCCAAAAATTTAATATAGTTAGGTAATAAAAAAGACGAAAAAAAAATCATTCATTTTACAAAGTAAGTTATATTATTACAACAGTATTTTTATCTTTTCATATTTCTATAAATAAATAAAAACTTATTCATAGTAAGGTTTAATCAAGAACACAATGAAATTTAAAATTATCAACTTTACAATTTCATCACATGCTTTATTTGGTTCTTAATAATTTTTGTTTTGAATAATCTCATTATAGGTTCTGATCATATTTTGTTTTTTTTTTTTTGACATAATGCTTTGAACTATTGAGAGCCCCTCTCCGACCCATAAATAAGAAGATAGCGCACTTCAGTGCACTCGAACCAACGTTCTCCCACATTGGCAACAATGACTGTGCTAATTGAGCTAAGACTCAATCGACTCTTAATAAATTTTTAATAAATATATTTGTTATATGATATTTTTCACTCTATCGTGATTTAATATAGATTAACTCAATCTATTACTGGGTGTGAAAATACATAACTAAGTTTATCAACTTAAATCCATAACCCAAACCAACTTGAATTCATGTTTTATTTTTCATACTTAAAAAAACAAATTGATTGACGAAACCAAGAACTGGCTGGTAGATTAGTCTAAAACAATGTATAAAATCGCCTGACCCTCGAATTAGTTTAGAGCAATTGAATTGAACTAAATATTTAATTGAACCATCTTTTATAAACTTTTAATAACTTATTTTATTTGAGCCGATTGAACTGAGAATTGACGATCTAACTAATACAACTATTGACTCGATTCAAAACCAGTGGTTAAAATAAAGGTTGATCTTTAAAAAGAAAAATCAAAACAATCAAACTAATGGATTTGCAATTAAAATATGTCATAGGTCTTTACACTCTTCCTAAATTTAGAATTTAGCCCATGTACTTTTATTTCCAAAAAAGTAGTCCCTCTAATTTTTCAGATTTCAAAAATTCAAGTTTAATTGTTACCACTGTTAAATTTGTTAGTGTGACAATTTAAAATATAAAAAATACTTACTTGGTAACAATGTAACTAAAAAATGACATTGTAATGAACCTAAATTTAACAAAATAATATTAACAATATTAACAGTTTGACCTGAAATTTGAAATTTGAAAAGTAGAAAGACTGAATTCCTAAAAATAAAAGTATAAGGACTAAATTACTAATTTGCAAAGAGTCAAGGGACCTATGACATATTTTAACCTTTATAGAAATACGTGGAGATGACGAGGGAACAAGAAAAGATAGTGAAGGGTGTTATGGGGGACAGATAGACACGCGTATTGTGGATATGAGTTAAGGTTTAGACGTGCAAACGAACACGTGAGTAGGAGAGTGAAATGATTTGATAGCGGCCGGCCAATGGTTTGCCTTTGACGCAATGCCGGTATTCTAATTTTACGCTGTTAGCCTGGCTGTTGCGTCTGTCACATCCATCTACTCTTCAATTGGCGGTCAGCACACGTCAATACTCATTACAATTGGGTCAAAAGTAAAAAAAGTTAATTAATATTAATCTTTTTACCTTTTTTTTCCCTTTAAATATATGTTTTTGATAATTATTTGATAAATTGATTTCACAACTAAGTTAAGATTTTATCATTTAAATTTAAATTATATTTAAAAAATTAAAAAATTTCAAAATTATTCGATCTTTTTAATTGCAAGTGAAAAAAATTATATAAAATAAGCTTGAGTTGAAAACGCTGAATAAAACACTAGACTACTATATTTGAAGGATTAAATTATTATATGGGATTTGAACTTTATATTTTTTCTTAGGTTGGGGTTTGAATTTTTCTTAGCCCAAGATAGGTCCTAAGCTTGACGGTTGGTCCCACATCAAAACTTAAACTTAGCAACTTCTTTTACATTAGAGCTTGAACTTGACAATTATTCTAATATTAAAGCTTAAACTTTAGGGGTTTTAAGGACTAATTTGGATAAAAAAACTAAAATTTCAATGTGAGAATATTTGCCAAGTTCGGGGTCTAACTTAGATTTAAAAAAGTTCAAGCCTTACTGTGAGAATAATTGTCAAGTTCAGGACTTAACTTGGACAAAAAAGAAAAAGAAAAAGTATTTAGGTCCCGATGTAGAAAAAGTTGCCAAGTTCAAGTCTCAAAATATAATTTAAACCTTGTTAGAATTTTAGAATTGATAAATGTTTTATGCATAATTGGTGAATTGTCATTATTGTCAAAGTTTTTAATAGAATAAATATTAGGTTGGGTTGGTCGATAAGGATCGGTTGAACTGACAAAATATCAATTGAATTGGGTAATTAAACCGAATTTTGTTATTATTTTTTATGTGTTTTTTTAATGATCTATTTATTTGGATTGACCAGACCGATAAAATAACGACTAGACTAGTCTAACCACCGATTAAATTCTAAAAACATGAATACAAGAAGGTGATGTATCATTGATACTGGATTTTCTGCCACTAGGTCTTGTTCCTGCCATAAGTTGATGCTTGTGTTCGAGGGAAAATTAGAATACAAGGGCTTGTTTAGTTTTGGAAACTAGAGGTCGTTTTCGTTTCTTATTGAAAAAATGGAAAACATTGAAGATAACATGTTTGATTGAAAAATTTGAAAATGAATATTGAAAAATGAAAATATGTAAAATTAGAAAACAATAAAAGGTTATTTTAATTGCTTTCACTAAAAATGTTGTTGTAAAAGTGAAAATGATGAAAATAATAATTTGTAACTTTAAATGAATTGTGATTCCAACCCATATAAGCACAGATTTTTATTTCTATCTAACAGACGTGTTTTTCAATTTTAAAAAATAGAAAATTAAAATAGAAAATATTTTTAAAAATCAATCGGAGCTTAAGGGTGAGTTTTGGTTTTAGACAATATTATATGTTTTCAGTTTTCCTTTTCATTTTCATTTTCATTTTCATTTTCAGAAAATAGTTTTTATTTTCTAGTTTTTGAAAATTGAAAAATACGTTTTGTATATGAAAATAAAAAAAATTGTTTTCAATATAAAAATAATGAAAACGCCTTTGGTATGTATTTTTCAAAATAAAAAAAATGAATAATTAAATTAAAGTATAATTTATTGAAAATGTCTTACAATAGTAAAATAAAATGTAATTAAATAAAAAAAATTTAAATATTATAAAAATAAAGAGTTGCTTCTAAAATTATTCACACTAAGGTAAATTTAATGCATAAAAGGAAACCTAAAAAAATTATTGTTTTCAACTTTTTCCATTTTTACAAAACATTTTAATTAAAATGAACGAAAATATGTTTTTTTTTCCACTAATTTTTATATATTTTTATTTTCAATTAAAATTTCCTTTTAAAATTACAAATAAAATATAATTCTCATAAAAAATAATGCAATATATTATCCAATTTAAATATCTTAAAATTTAAAAAAATACAAAATTATTTGCACAAAAAAGTTCTCCTTTATTCTAAAAGCCCAAAAGCCATAATTGTCAAAAAGCTTGTTTAGCACTAAATTAACTTTCCAAGCCCACAACCAATACCTAAATAACTTTAATACAAAATCAGCTCATTCCATAATAATAATCAGGGATAAATATTAAAATTATACATTAATTATAGTTTAATGTGTATTTTTATACATGAATTTTGACTTTGTGTAAATTTTATACATGAATTTTTGACTTGATTCAATTATTGTAAATTATTAACACAATTATTGATATAAAATCATTTTATATTTATATATTGCATAAATAAATAATTATATTGATCTAATATAAAAATAAATTGATGTATTTATTTCTTTAATGTGTATGATTAAATCAAAATTAAAGTTTCAAGTATACATTTGAGCCACGATTAAAGTTTCATGTACATAACTGCACCAAATTAAGTTCATGTATACAATTACACATTAAATCAAAGTTCATGTATAATTTTGAGATTTATCTCTAATAATAATAAGAATAATTAATATTATAATAATAAATAAATAAATAAATCTCATGGATTTTAAAATTTTTATACATTAAGTTTTGGTTTAATGTGTAATTTGATATATGAATTTTAATTTGGTACAATTATACACATGAAACTTAAAATTGTGGTTCATATGTGTATACGAGATTTTGGTTTTGATTCAATTATGCACATTTAAATAAATAAATACTTACAATTATTTTCATATTGAATTAATATAATTATTTATGTATACAATATATCAAAATTTACATAAAACATTTCACATTAGATCAATTTTTTTTTATATTTATACCTACCAAAAAATAGTTTCATACATTTATGCCAACTAGACAAGTTATTTTTGTCTTTATTTAGATATTTTTGGATTTTCATATCAACCGAGTCGTTGTAGTATAGTGGTAAGTATTCCCGCCTGTCACGCGGGCGACCCGGGTTCGATCCCCGGCAACGGCGACTTTTTATTCTTTTCAAATTGTGCGTTTCATTTATTTACTTTCAGTTTAAATTAAACCGTCACTTAAAATCCCGAAAACCCAGCCGGCGAGCGACCGGCCGACGGCTCCGTTTCTTCTACCATATTTCTTTTTAGTCCCTCCCTAAACAAAATCAACAAAACCCCCTTTAACCCCTCCCCCCCCGCCCCCCCCCAAAAAAAAAAATTCCCGCCCTAATCTTAATTTACATCTCGCTACTCTTCCCAGTTCCCACACCTCTTATTCGTCTTCTCCTTCAGTTGAACACTTCCGTTAGGGTTTAAGTGCAATATACTAAGCTAAAATTTACTTTAAAAAACTTCTTTAGAGTTCTTTTTTTTAGCGATGGAAACCGATGAAACGCCACGCGTGCTTCCTTTTCAACTTCAGTTCGACAAACCTGTCGCCTCTCAGGTTCATTTCCATCACATTTTACAGTTTCGTTTTCGTCTTCTTCTTTTTTTCGATCTGATTTAAATATCATGATTATGCATGTTCTTATTTTTAATTAATTTTTGTTGATTAGATTAAAATCGCGGAATGGAATCCAGAGAAAGATTTACTGGCTATGGTTACTGAGGAGTCCAAGATTTTGCTTCATCGGTTCAACTGGCAAAGACTCTGGACGATTTTTCCTGGTAATTCATGGACTGTTCTCTCTTTCTTTTTCTTTTTTTTTTTAAAAAATAAATTATTTGTTTATTTTTTTTTATTTGAATTTGAATCATGTGATTCGTTTGTTTTAATGATTTTGTTTTACAGGAAGGTGCATTACATCCTTATGTTGGCGTCCTGATGGTAAAGCGATAGCAGTTGGGCTTGAGGATGGCACAATTTCATTGCACGATGTTGAAGTGAGTTAGCCTTTTATTTATTTATTTATTCAAATTTTAATGTCTATTAGGAACTAATATTGTTTATTCGAATTTTAATTTTTAGTTGTTTGGTTTCTCTACATTCATTGTGGATAATCATGATTGTTGACTGCGTTCTTAATTCTCATCCATGTATTGTGTTTTCTTGAGGTTAGATGGTTATTATTCATAATAATATTATGGAATTTGTTCCTCTAACTTATATTTTGTATTTCTTGCAGAATGGAAAGTTGTTGAGAAGTTTAAAGTCTCACACTGTTGCTGTTGTGTCCCTTAATTGGGAGGAGGATGGACAAGTGATTAAAGTAGGCATTTGTCGTTTGTTTTGAAATATTTGTATTTTTTCTTACAACTTTTGACTTGTAAACATCTTGCAGAAGTTAACCCTTTCTTCAACATCTGTCATGTTCATTATCCTTCTTTGAGTTCATATAAATATTTCACATTTTAACTTCGTGATCGATCTCAATTGACTTTGATGATAGGATGATTCTGTCAATAATTCAACATACGAGGACCGCACTTCTCGTTTCTTTCCTCCTGCTCCAAGAGTTCCTAGGATGCCTGGGCTGGCACCTGGAGATACTGGCTTCATGGATGATAGTGATGATTCATTTCGTGAGCTTTCAAATTCCTCATACCAACGGTTTAACATTTTATGTAGTGGTGACAAAGATGGAAGCATATGCTTTAGTATATTCGGAATATTTCCGATAGGGAAAATAGTAAGCTACTTATCTATCTTGGAAATTTCTGGATTATACTGATTAACAGATTTATATTATCTACTTGTTTTCTATCAACTAACTTATGGAAATACTTCTAGCAGTTTTAGAGCTGGCCTGGCAAATAAAAATAAATTTTATGGCTTTTTCGCTTTGATTTATCAAATTGACACCCTTCTGTCACTTATATTTTTATGGACATTGCGAAATGCCTTGTGTTTCTCTTCTAAAATACTAGACCCTAGATTATTTTTCATGGTTCAGAGAGAGCCATATTCTTCCTTTTGTTTATTTTATTTATCATTACAATTATTTTACATTTTATGCAGAACATAATTAACTCTATTGTTTTTAATATGAATTATTTTGCACATGAAACTATTTACCAGAACATTCACAATTTGTCTATTCCTACTCCGGTTGCTACTGAGCCAGCTACATGCAGACTTTCGCATGCTTCAATTTCCAAGGTATGCACATTTTTATATAATGAATTTGCAATGGTAGCAAGATAAATTTTTTTTTTCACAATTATCGGAGTGTTTAGTTATTAATGATGTGTAGAACAAGTTGTTGCAAAGTGAGTAAAAGAAGAGTTCTATTTTCCTAGACTTCACTCTTTGTTGTTTTATTTATGTTTTATGCCTATAAACTGGACAGCTTGTAGGTAGTGTTTTTTCTGGTTGAAAGGTCATGCAACAGGATAAATCAGGCTAACTTATATTAAAAGAATATTTCCCTCCTCCATATACCAAATTAAAACCTGTTCACTTTATTTTAGTTTTTAGTGCTTGCTTACAGGTCAATACGTAGTAGACTTAACGGGCGTTCCTATTTTGTTATTAGGTTGCTTTGTCCAAAGACCTTTGTCATCTGATAGTAATGTGTTCTGGAGAACTTAATCATGATGAGGTTGAATCTGCTGAGAGACAGCTTGGTATGCATGGTTGTCATTGCTTACTGCTCGATACTTCTATCTTTTGGAAGAGGTAACTTTGCTGGAGAACCCAAGAATACCTGCAGTTTGTTTGTATATTTATAGGTTTCACGTTTTGTAGTGTTAGCTTTTTTTAGCTATTTTCAATGGTATCTTGTAATGCATCTTGCTCACAATTTTATCGTGCACCAGTCTTTTATCTGAAGTTGATAAACCATAAACATGCTTTATTCCTTAATCCTTCTCATGACCTGCTTCATCTTTTCATTATCTCTTCCTCATGGAAGGAAAAATGAACTCCACCAAGTGGCCCAACAAGCTTCTAACATCGAGGATTTAATTGAAGTTATTCGCGCATCATTATCGGTAATGTCTAAACAATGGTCAGATGCCATGCACACTTTTCGTGAGAAGTTTGATTCTCTATCCAGTTTAATAATTGACCACGGTAACTTTCTGATAGGAGTACCAAAATCTTATTTTCCATTTCTGCCACATATCCTTTAGTTGATTTCTATCCCATGCATATAGGGCTGGACTCATCACCCCAAGAGGAGTTTCTGAGCCTTCTAGGTGGTGCTCGAACTAGTCCACCCGTTCATCAGTTTCTAGTTAACTCTTTGGGTGAATCGGTAAACTTTGCATTATGTAATCATTTCTCTCCTTTTTCTTTTGGTGAGAAGGAAATTATTTTGCTCATTTTAATCAATGGATTTCTTTCTAAATAGGGAGTGAAGCGTGTGTCAAAGGTTCTTTGTGGTGCTGGAAAAGAGCTTCAGCATGTTGTCCTTGATCATCTTCAGGTGCTTGGTAGAATTTTTCTCTGCAATTCATGTAATAGTTACTTCTATAGAAGATTCCTTTACTTGCTAATTTAATATCTTATCATGGAGCATCATATTGTAATTAGGTGGATTTCATGAGTTAGGTGCATAAATGAAAGTTAAGCTTCCAAATAAGGCTGTGGATGTGTAATTTGCATATGAAACTTTTTTCTAGCTACCATTATTGTTGCAGAAATTATTTGTTATAGCCTAGTTGGGTACATGTTTAATTTAAGGGGTTCTGCTACCTAAAATTCTTAATCTAATGAATGTTAGTGATTATGTTGAAAAACTATTAGCTCAGATGGTCACCCTTTAGGAGAAGGATGAGTTAAAACAATATATTGTTATGCATAATGGCTCCTTGTTGCATGTAAACCTTTACTAAACCAAAGTGTTGCATTTTATGTCATTATGTATAGACTATGTCTGATTGTGATGATCTATTTTTGCAAATGGAATCTCAATTTAGGTACTGTTTTTTATTTACTTGTCACTTAATGTTGTATGGTGAGTGCTACGGATGTGATCCAGCTGAAAATAAATATACATTTTCCAGCCTGCTGCTGAAATTATTGGATTCAGGATGGGAGAACTTAGAGGTCTTTCTAGATGGCGCACTCGTTTTCAGGGTATTGGCCTGGACGAGACTCTTATCAATAATGCAACAGAAAAATCTGGAATCTTACTAGTGCAAGTTGAGAGATTTATGAGGGTGCTTTCCTCTGTGGTACAGCAGGTGGTTAACCTTAACATTTGAAGTTCTTTTGGTCTTTCTTCCTTTATTGTTAATTCGCCCCACCTACCACACTGAATGGAATTAAACTGAACCATTTTCGTCTCCTGGAATTGTGTTTTTCTTCTCTTGGGGTTCTTATTATCTGTCTTCGCTTTCAGTTTTCAAACTTCTTTAATTGGTTGCTAAAATGCATAAAGCTACTTAATCAAGAGCCAAGTGATCAGCTTCTACCCTATAACAGGTTTGTTTCTCGGTGTCTTTAATTTCCCTCCATTGATTATCTTTTTGTAGCCTTACATTTTTGCTTTTGACAGCGAACTTCTTGTTATATTCTTGAAGTTCTTATATGATCAAGATCCTGTCAAGTCCTTTCTGGAGCTGTCTGAAGTTGATATTGAACCTGATATGTAAGTTATCTTTTCAACTGCCATAGGTCTTATCGGTGCATTTCAATTTTTCTTACTTTGGTCTGTCATCCAGCAAGATTTATGCATATTGCCCATTTAGCATACAGGTAATATGTCACATAGCATGACTATATCTGTTCACGAACTATAGTAAAAGAGGACATTTTTACCTACACAGAAAAAAAGAGGACATTTTTACCTACACAGAAAAAAGTACTCCTTTTACAGATTCAATTGTAGTGATGCTGAATCTGCTGATTAAGGCTTTAACATGGGGAAAAAAATTAACTTTAGTTTTTTACTTTTCAAGCTGCATACAGGGCATAATTCTCCTTCAATGAGTGTTAGTGTGAATTTAATTGTATCTACATATGGCATGCATGAATATAAACTTATGCATGCATGTCTGATTGATGATTTATCTGGTAGATTTTTTTGTGCATCATCAGTGTCGTTGTTTCTCCTTTAAAAAAAAGTCTGCTGCTCTCATCCTTCAGGGAAACACTGCAAAGAGTTAAAGAATTAGTTCATTTTGGGGGATTTTCTGATTGTGATTTCCTGAGGAGGACATTAGCTGAGGAATTTAAACAGATGGAGTCTAGGTATGCTTTCCTTTCGCTTGCCAGGGTCTTCGTCTTTCAATTGGAGATTTCTATGTTCTATAGATTTTATCATTGTTAAAGGCATTTCTGCCTTCCATCTTCATATGTATTGCTTTTTGGTTATACTTCAAACCATAAATATTGCCGTATCGTTGGTCATGCAATTTCAGTTTCAAGGAGGCTTTCTTGATGCCTTTTACTACAATTTCAAGGAAGATGCTTTGCAAGGATGTGCTACCACTGTTTGCCCTCCCATCTTCATCTGCATCTGTATCTGTTTCGGTTCCTATTTCAGTAACATACTACAAGGTAGTCCCCTGCCTGTTCTTCCGTCCTCCTTAATCTTTAATTCGGTCAAACATTTATTGGTTTCTATACATCTTGCAAATGTTATTTGTTTCATATCATCATCCCTAACATGTTGGTAGCAATTTAGTTTTCTTATCTGTGTTGTGATGTTTTCTCGTTTTTCTCCATAGGATGCTTCCACATCTGTCTCATCTTACCAGACTCACAAACACGGGTTTATAGATTATATTTCTTTCCAAATCCCCGGTGACTCTTCCTCAAATATTGCTAATTGTATAGGCATATCAAGGAGATTCATGCACAGTTTGAGCAATAGTAGTATTGAGGAATCTGCTTCTTTGGAAGCTGTTTTGCTCTCTGTTCCTGATGGTTATCACTGTGTGGATCTATCTTTATATAAGGTGAAAAACTATGTTTTCTTTTATCCGCCTTTGATTCTAACGAAGTAAACCCAAAGAGTCTTGTGTTATTAAATGATTCAACCTTTTCCTTTTTAGTACTAGTCTTTCGGGGTTCTTTTCTAACTTGATCTCCTTTTTTATTAAATTTATAAAAACAGGAAGGCCAAATTGTTTTGCTATTAAATGAAACAGCTTCTGCTTCTGAATGCTCCGGTGAATCTTGTATGATGATCGTCCAAGCTGATGATCTCCCATTCGTATCCATTCCAAGATCAGGTTGTATAAACACCTGGAACCTAGATCAGCTAAAGGTAAATGTTTCTTCTGGTAGATCCTAATCACACTTGGAAAAATAATTAACAGGGCGTGTAGTTTGTTTGTTTCTGCTGCTCACTATCACTCTACAAACTTAATTACTACATATTTATACATGCATGCAAACTCTGAATATGCGGATACCATAGTCTTGTGTTCATTGAACATGCCGAATTTGCCCTTACCTTGTCAGATGTTACGACTATGAGTTTGAGATAGAGTCATGGGCAATGGACGGGAAAATCACTCAAGCTAGTTGAAACCATAGGACTCGTTAGAGAGACATCTAGATCTCTTTTTCGGATTCTGATAAGAAAATTGACTTAGATTTTATTATTCCATTTGTTCTTTTAAGTAAGAATTAATCTTTCAAGAAGGGAAAGAATCGACTGATATAAAAGCGCAATCAAGAAACATAAGCCTTAATTAGACAACCGAAGCTACTGACCTTTCGTAACGTAGGTTCAGCCCACAAAGTATCCACAACGTTAGTCTCACAATTTGGCCATGCTTTTATTAATAACCATCTTTCCGTCATTTTATGTGAGAGCATGTGGTCTTTCGTTTAAGTTTCGATGATGAAGTACTTATTTATTAGAAACTGTATCTATGTGCATTATAGGACTCTGTTATGCACTTACGACTGGAAAATGAAAAGGTCCGAAATATCCCTCATTCTGTAGTCGCCCCTCTGGCAGTTAGCGGTAAGTTTTCAAATCGAAACATCCTTGTATCTCAATCCGGTTGGATCATACCAAATATATGTCCTGTTTCTGCTTAACGTTTATTTTCAAATTTACTATAACAGCGTCGAGAGGTGTAGCTTGTGTTTTTGCTGCTAGAAAGCGTGCCTTGGTCTACATACTGGATGAAGATGAAGATGATGTTTCGGATAGTGAATGACTGGAGGCTTCGGGAAAAAGATTGTTTCTATATATTTTTGTATTTCATTGCATTGAGCCATAAGTTCTAGTTTTATAGGTTGGTCTGGACCGAATGAAGTTTTTCCTGTAAAGCATTTGATTATGTTTAATGTACTTCAATTTTGAAATCTGAAAAGTAAAGAGACTAAATTCTTAAATTTCAAAAAGTACAGGGACTATAGGCATATTTAACCTTTTTTTTTGTACAAGTTGTTTGAAGTTAGAATTTCACATGCGTAAATGATGTGACTGTTTTAACTAGCAGGTAAAAATGAGGAGCAAACATCAGCACACGTTGGATTTGGCAGCTTCCACTAAGGAAAGGGAGGGTCATTTTCTCCTTTATGTTTTCAGAGAAAGAAAAAGCAGAAAACGAAAGAACGTTTAAAAAGGGTGGCTTCAGATTTCCTTTTAAAGCTGTGAAAGACATTTCAATTCCACACATTCCCATCAACAGGCATACATACATACATACATACATACATACATACATATTTCATTTAAGGTTAAATCAATTTTTGGACGTAAATTTTTTTGTCATTTTTTACCTCAACAAAAAAATTTAATATCAAAATAGGCCACCCTACAAATTAATTATCGAAATGGATCATTTGTTCCGGTGTTTTATTGGTGTCGCTTGACTCATCACATGGGTTTTTAAAAAATAATAATTTTTTATTGGTGTCGCTTGACATTATAATAGTTATTTTAGTTTAGTTGGTAGGATGTGTGGTTTTTAATCTCGTGGTCGTGGGTTCGATTTCCAACCAGTCAGGCAATACTAAAAATTATTGTAGCAAACAACTCATTTCAATAATTAATTTGTAGGGTGACTCCTTTTGGAATTTAATTAATTTTTTTGGATTATTAGGGTAAAAAAAAACCTTCTTCTTTTTTTGTTTAAGTTAGACCTTGAGCTTGACAATTGTTTTCACATTGGGATTTGAATTTTTTTTTCTCCAAGTCGACCCTTGATATTTTCTTGAAAACCCTAAAATTCAGGCTTCAATATAGAAACAATTGTCAAGTACAAGTTTTAATATGAGAACAATTGCCAAGTTCAGGGATTAACTTAGATAAAAAAATTTTAAACCCAATGTGAGATTAGTTGTCAATTTAGACCCATGTAAAAATAATTATCAAATTCAAAACTTAACTTAAAAAAAAATCAAAATCTTAATATAAAAATAATTGTAAAAATTTAAACCGATTTAACTTATTATTTATTTGAGATTTCATGAACCATCATTATAGCACATGAATAACGTTATAAGGTAAATTAAACCACAGTGAATACATATAGTAAGGTTTTATCTCCTAGCTTCGCCAAAAGTCAAAGTGCTTGAAAAGAAGAGGTGAAAAGGTGACGGAAGTGGATTCACATGGTGGGTGTGTCTCACTCACCATACTTAGCCGAACAATGCCCTGTAAGCTATAGGGCATGGGTCCAAATTCCATTAAATACAAATACGAGATTTTTTTATGGACAAGACATTATTTCTCTGTGACCATCGTTATCTCTTCATATATTGCTTTTCAATAGAATTGAAAAATAGTACTCTCACTCGAGACATATCAAATGTGTAAACTTCTTCCGAACTAGTTGTAACTTGAGTACTCGAGTTGTATGAATCATTCCAACACCATATCCATAAGTTTTGCCTATGAATATTCATCCAACTCAACAAGGCGTGCCAGCCTTTCAGCCACCTTCTTCCTAGTGAAAACGCCCCATCTAAGCGCCGCCTTGAGCTTCAGCCACCCGACCACGGCTTTCCCCGACGAACTCAAAGCTTCTTCATTGTTGAAACCACGGTTCAGAGACGGAGCGGTGGGCATGTATGTCGATGAACAAGGATTGGATGCACCATGGCCATGGCTCCCCATGTTAAAGACACGAAGCATGTGCTGCATGTCTTCGTTCTCCAGCAACTCGTTGCTTCTCATTCTGATCTCTTCCTCCGACAAGAAATCGTCGGCTTCCGCCTTGAACGGAGGAATGTTAGACGCGGCAACGCCATGGAAACCTGGCTTGGAGGATGAATGAGGTGGACAATGATGAGTCAGCTCGTTATCGTTTAACTCAGTGAATAAAGCACCGTTTAACTGAGTCTTCTGAGCATTGAGACGTACATTTTGTGATTGCATCGGCAGTTGACTGGCAGCCATGGGATCTTCATAATCGAAACAGATTAACAGATAAATAAACACAGTCAACAAGAAGCATGCATGATGCATATGCGCAAATCTTTTATATAAAAATCCGGTCTAATTATGTTTTAGGGCCTCCACTAATCATAAAATTTAAAATATAATCTCTCTACTTCAATTTATCATAATTTGATGGTTCAAATAGATACCACTGTTAGTCGGGGTTAAATTGATGATGTGTAATTTAAGAAAAAACAAATTTAACCAATCGATTGGCATGCAAATTTAATATCGGTTGAACTCAGTTGACTGAATAACCATAATAAAGAAGAAAAAAAAGCTCATGTCATGTAGAGGGGTAAAATCTCAAAATTAGCACAATAAAAGGACTAAAATCACACTTAGACCATAAAATTCAAGTTCATGCTCAGACAAGAATAATATACCTCCAACATTCAGACCAGAATCCATGGGAGGCTGCTCTGGAACTAACAGGTTAGGTAGAACCTGGTGATGGCTTGGATAAGCTTGTAGATCCATTGGAACATTTGCTTTTGAACAACCTGTA
The DNA here is from genome assembly GCA_025698515.1 of Gossypium sturtianum. Taxonomy (NCBI): domain Eukaryota; kingdom Viridiplantae; phylum Streptophyta; class Magnoliopsida; order Malvales; family Malvaceae; genus Gossypium; species Gossypium sturtianum. The sequence continues at coordinate 1,722,866 of CM046952.1, read as the reverse complement.
TTATCGTCTTCGTTACTGCCTGGTGAAGACTTAGCATCATACTCTATAACATGCATCCAATTTTCATACGCCTTCTTTACCAAGCCATCCACATAAACCTGCAAAAAGAAAACATACCCATCACAAGTTTTCTCAAGCTTTTTTGTTTTCTTTAAATGTAATTATATTAAGGCAAGGAATCGGATTGGTTTCGGGTTGGATTAATCTATGACCAGGGCAATACGGATTTTAAATTTTTTGGGTTATTTTAGTTTTGAGTTTAGATCATTCAAGTCATTACAGATTTGGATTCATTTAAGTTCGAGTTATTTTTAGTTAATCAAATTTTTGACTTTTTATAGTCAAATAAGATTGGATCAACTTCAAGTTCGAGTAGATTAGATCGTGTGTTTAGTGCGTGTTGTTTTACCTTGTGATTGTCCGAAAGAGAACCGGCTGCACAATATTGTCCATTGGCAATTAGGCCACTGAACTCATGGATGCTGTTAAGTACAATGCCCACAATCCTCCAATTATCAGGGTAATAAACATAAACTTTCCCACTTGGAACACAAGTCCTTGCATGTTCCACCAACACATCCCACATCTTATTAGACATTCCACTTCCAAGAATCTATCAACAAATGCATCAAAAATACCAATTAGAAAATCATAGAAGAACAAAGGATTAGTAAGCAAATTGGCCCCTAAACTGTATCCTTTTTTGTATTTATTTTTTAATTAAAATTGATACTTAATTTTTTTTTTCAAAAGTGATACTTAAATTATCAAATTTATCTCTTTACCCCATATACGTACAATGTGCAATAAGAAAGTTTAACATGTCATGTTCTTATTGACGGGCATTGACTCTTGAGGTAATCTATAATAAAATTGATAGTTTAGATGCCATTTCTAACAAAAAAAAAATTTATCAAAATAAAAAAACGTACAACTTAGGGGTAAATTTTACACATAAGCCAAGAACAAAATAATTTCGATTTGGTTTATGTCACGATTTAGTCTACAATTTACCACTTTGATACCTAATTTTTTTTATATCTCACTTTGATACTTGGAATTATCATTTTCGTTCTAAAAAAATATAGTTAAAGTATTAATGTAGAAAAAAGAAATTAACAAAATTGAAAGTTGGGCATAGTTGAAGAGAGAAATGGTGACTTAAAAAGATTTCATGTTGAGATAAAAAAAAATTCTTACATTTCTCAGCCTTTGTGAGTCCCTAACCACAAGTATTAGAAAATCTTCAACAGTGAAGATCCCAGCTTTATTTAGCTTCTTGTGAAACGACCCATCTTTTCCAATCTTCTCCAATCTCCACACTTCATCATTTAATGCAGGTGGATAATGTTTTTTGTATACTGTTCAAGAAATAAGGTAAAAGAAAAAGAAGCAATGATGATTTCATTCACCCTCGAGTTTATTTTGGGTATCAAGTCATTTAAGTTAAGAACTCACATTCTCCTCGATGATCTTTAACCGTAAAGGCTTCTGTTTTCGCTTCTCGAATACGGATGCCTTCACAAGAATAAGAAGCAACTTTTAGGCCTAATCTGAATTTCCTGCTTCTTATCCAACTTGAGTTGTCTGTAAATGTAAGTTCCCCTAATGTTCCCACACCTTCTTTTAGTATCACCTGTTCGGAATTTGTAAGCTCAACCTCCAAATAATCCAAACTTAAAATGACCAAAGCTCAAAATGATTTAAACCCAAACTTAAAATGACCAAAACGCAAAATGATTTGAATGACTTAAATAGACTTTATCTAAATTGGTCCGGCTTAAAATCAACTTGACATGACAAGAAACCTTACTTATTAAGCTTTCTTATCACCGATTAATCTTCGAACAATAAAATTATATCGATAATTAGAATTTTAGTCCATATCTAACATAATAACCTGCAAATCGCCCGTTAGAAGTGGCCTTTTCCCTTCACGCTCCTTGACAACATGGCTGTCGAATTCTTCTTCAGTCCAATTATCACCATCTTCATTATTGAAATCTCCCTCAAGCACGACAACATCTAGTGTGGCCGAGGACTCTGGGCTACATGTGACGACATGACCGGTGTTTGCATCAATCAATGAGACGTGGATAGCAGCACCTTGCTCCCCTTCCACTTTCCCTCCAGTAAAGAGAGGGAGGGAAAGCTTTGACTTAAATTTTAGTTGCAAGTTTCTTCGATCGTGCCCTTTTATCCGTTTAGGGGAAGAAGATGAAGACCTGCATGCAGGTTGCAATGTTATTAAAAAAAAACATTTTCCAATTGTTAAATTGTGGTTTTGGTCCTTTTATTATACTTGAATTGAGGATTCACTTCCTATATTTTAGCATAATTTGTTCATCTACTTTTGAATGTTATTAATTAGTCCAGAAAAGAGGTAAATTTTAAAATTATATATAAATTTTGGTTTAATGTGCAATTTTGTATATGATTATATACAATTATCGATATGGCATTATTTTTGTAAATAATTATATTTATACAATATAAAAATAATTGATATATTTATTTCTTTAAATGTGTATGATTGAATCAAAATTAAAGTTTTATGTATACGTTTGAACCACAATAAAAATTTCATGTGTATAATTGCACCAAATCAAAGTTCATGTATCAAATTGCATATTAAATCAGAATTCATATATAATTTTAAAATTTATCCCGTCTAGAAAATTAACATTGTTAACTATTTTTCTTAAAAATACTCCTTCCAACACACACACACACAAAAATTTATGCCGATATGCTGAGTTGGAATGAGTGCTTTTAAGAAGAATCCAGGTTAGCAATTCAATCGAAATAGGTAGCGATGTTAATTATTTTGATTAACTAATGATGTTAAAAAAATAAAAGGTCAAATTATATCAATTTCAAGTATAAGGATCAAATCATAAATTTAAACATAATAGAGAGATTAAAATTAAAATTTAACTCTCTCCAAAATGCATTATTGCATGAATGGACAGCACCATGAATGGGCAGTGCCGATTTTCACAATCCAGTTGAACCAATTAAATCATCAGTTAGTCAGTTCAATTAGTTCGATTAAATAAGCTATTATAAAATTTATAAAAAATATTAAAAATATGATCCAATTCGTTTTTTGTCAAGTTCAATACCCTTCTTCGGATCGATAACTCGATCAATTCCTAATTCAACTAACCGATCAAGTTCATACAACTTTGTTGTCAATTATGTATTTCAAGTCAATTTTAAAATTTTAGTAACATTTTAAATTCGAGAGAAGTATTTTTTAAATCAAATGGTGTTTTTAACTTTTATTTATGAGTTAATGTATTTTATATAATATTTATATTGGATACACAATTATTTTCTATTAAGATTTATTTTAAATACATAACATTATATTTTTAAATTTGTAGCAGTTATATTTTAATATTTAAAATATAGTTTATATATTTAAATTAAAATCTTTAAATAATTAACATTAATTGTTTAAAAAAATTAAAATTCATATTTCATATATTAAAATATTAATAATGAGTTATAATAAATTATTTTTTTATATTTTTATTGAAATATTTAACATAAAAATATTTATATCCTGAAACACTTTTTTACAACAATATTGAGTACTTAAATATTAAATAAGTAATTTTTTTAACAATACTTTTTAAAAATAATACAAAACTATAAATCTGGAAAAAAAATTAAAGTGCATCAATGATTTGAGCAAATAGCATAACGTTGACAATTGCATGAAAATGACTGTAAGAAAGGACAACGTAGCCAGGTACATATAACAGAGACAATGATGGGTTAAAATATGCCATAAGTCCTTCTATTTTATATAAATTTGGAATTAGTTTTTTTATTTTTAGGGATTTAGTTCTATTTTTTAGATTTTAAAATTTAGGACATTCTTTTAATTATATAGTTATCAAGTGAGTTTTTTTTTTTATTTCAAAATGTCACATCAACAAATTTAACAAAAAATTAATTATGCAAACAATTGGACCTAGATTTTAAAATTTGAAAAGTAAAAAATTAAATTCTTAAAAATAAAAGTATAAGGACTAAAAAGTAAAAAAAAAACAAGATTTTTAAGCAAGGAAAAAAAAATTCTTACTTAGCATTATTAAGCTTGGGATGGCCTAGTTTTGCTAAAGCACCTTCCACTTCTTCACTGACCTGTTATTTTCATATTGTCACAAATAAGATGATCAATAATTAAGTAATTAGAGCTTCAATAAGTTAGAATATGTTGTTTAAAAATTTGAAATTTAGTCCTTATAGTTTTAATTGTTAACACTATTGAAATTATTTTGTTAAATTCGGGTTTACTACAACATTTTTTTTTTTTTAGTTGCGTTGATATCAAGTGAGTAATTTTTTTATTCCAAAATATCATGCCAACAAATTTAACACTGTTGGACTTAGATTTTGAAATCTTAAAAATAATGAAACTAAATTCTTGAAAATAAAAGTAAAAGGACTAAATTTCAAATCTTAAAAAAGTACAAAGACCTATAACATATTTTAACCAAATAAAAACCCAGAAATCCTACAACTTTACGAAGAATAGGCTCCAATGATGAACACAGTTTCTGCAAACAATCCACCTTTAAAGCTTCAACAATTACACTGCATATGTTAACACAAAAATCAAATTCTCAAATCAATATTATACATCAAATTCAAAGCCTAAATAATCTCTCAAAACCCGATACTAAAACACATTCCAACCTGCAATCTTCAAATTATTTCAATAACAACTATACCAATCGAGTTTTTTTTGCCATTGTTCCATTTCATCGTATGTATGTATGTATATATGAATGTATGTATGTATACCTGGCAAGAGCTGGTTTTTTCATAGCGGGACCTTCATCTCCAGAGCTCGTGGAATCCAAACATCTCTTCTCTCTAGCCATATTTTTCGACCTCTTCGCCTACCTCTTTAACATTTTTCAAATAACTTTAGCCTGTTTGGTTGCCGAGAAAAAAAAGAAGCACTAAAAAACTGAAATCAAAATCCTTCTTCCATTTCGTACTTTGAACTTCACATTCCTTCGGAAAAGAACAAAACCCAAACTCCCAAAAGGGAAAAAGGAAAAAGAAAAACACTACTCTTCAAAAGGGAAATTCTTAATTATTTATCCAACAAGAAGGGGAAACAAATTTCTCTATTTGTTATTTTTTTTTCAATTTATTTTCAAAAGGAAAAATGTAACGGAAAGAAAAGAAAAAAGGTCAATGAAATTTGTTGAGAATTGGAATTTTGTGGGCAAAGAAGCTTCGTGGTAAAGCTTACGAATTTTCCTTCTTTGTATTTGCTTGTTTGGAACTGTTTTGATTTTATTCTGGGTAAATACGCGTCTACGTAACTAAGCTACGATTCAATAATTGATATAGTGGATTAGTACCTATCAACAAGTGAAACAACATACCTTAGATCCAAGTCATTTTGATAGTTAGTATCAGAAATCAGAGAATAAAGTTGTTTGGATTTTGGTTCATATATCCGTGACGTTCAAAATTGTTTCATGAAAAAAAAAAACTTGTGAATGAGAAAAGGAACAAGAGATTTTGATCATTTTAGGGGGTAATTTTAAATTATAATTTTTTTGAGACCAAAATATAATTTTACCATTATACTGATTTATAATATTTAATTTTTAGAAGGCCACTACTTACCCCTCGTTAGATTCACCTCTACGGTACAAGAGGTGCGAATAGAGAAGACCACACAACAACAATTTAAATAATTTAATGACTTAAATAAAAATTTTAAAATAATTTAATAACTATTTTATAATTTTAATACCAACTAACAAGTTTTCACTGTAGTAGCAAGCAAGAGTGGAAAAACTATTCAATCCATATTTTCTTAAATCATATGATTATTTTTCAAAGATTCGACGAAAGTTTGTTTTGTTATTAATTTGGTCCACAATTTTCTCAATGAGACAAAAATGGGATCAGTACTACTTATATTATTAGTATGAGAGTTTTTGAACCATAAAATTCTATCATTTTTGTAAAAACAAGAGTTAATTGCACGGGATAGTCTTAAACTATTGATGTTATATCAATTATGTATTCTCGTTATTAAAATCATTAAATGACATGTCAAATTTAATGTAGCTAAATTTAAAATGAAAATTTTAAAGAAAAATAGAATGTTATTGCATAACTTTTAAAAGTAAAAACTAAAAAAAGGGAAAGAAAGAATGATAAAGCTTCTGTAAAAGTTTCAAAAACATCGACCTAACTGACATAACCTCGATTGTTTGGGGATGTAATTAGAATTATTTAAATTTTAGGGACTAATTTAGAATGAGGGTCATAGTTTGGTGGTGTTTGGTGCAATTAATTCTAACAATAATGATTTTTTCCATTCATTTCTCAATTGAGTTGATGTTTAGTTAACTTATGATATAAAATATGTTAAGACCGTCGGTAAATCTAAGGGGTATGCAGTGGTTTTGTCCCCTTAAATGGTAAAATTTCTTTAAAGTCTTTTTAAAAAATTATAAAATTTTATATTAGTATAATGGTAAAATTTATGATCCTAGCAAGCAATAGTGGAACCTATGCAAATTATATTTTCTTAAATCATATGATTATGTTTTTCAAAGATTCAATGAACATAAAATTCTATCATCTTTTTTCCTTGTATGCCAAAAGTACATAATTGAGGACTAGTGATGAAAGTGGCATGTTTAATTTTGATTCAATTCAATAATTGAGTACTTTATTGTCCTTTCAGATTCGAGTAAGTCAGAATATGAAGTTTAAGTTTTTTTTTTTTTAATAAGATCATTACGTGTTCAAATTGTTTTTTATTTTGATCACTTTAGTTTGAAATAAGTTGTATTGGGTTATTTTAGATTTAGATCATTTCGAATTTAAGTCAATTTCGAGTATAGGACAAATCGAGTTTAAGTTGGTCGGGTTAGAATTCTTACTTTTTATCAAATAGGTTTGGATTCAAACTAAATATGAGAGTTCTGATCATTTTAATCTATAAGTCATTCTAGGAGTAAAAGTACAATAGAGGTATTTGTATTGAAAGTTAGGTTGTAGTTTGCCTCATTTACTAAAAAAATAGATAAATTAATCATTGTATATTAGATCAAAGAGTAAACTGGTCATTTTGTTAAAATTTTCATCTATTTTTTTCTGTTTAAAACTGATCTTTATACGTTAGTTTGAGGTCCACATGACATTCCATGTGTAACTGTCCGGTTATTTCATTAACCATACTAATATTCATTAGTAGAAATGGATGAAATTTCTAGCAAAAAGGACCAAATTACTCTTTTATCCAACACACAGAGACTAATTTGCCCCTTATTGATTAAAAGTGGCAAAGTGCAATTTAATTCCTAGTACAGAGGCATTTATGATACTTTTACCTCATTTTGTATTATTTATTTGAGTACTTTCGAGTTTGAGTCTTATTATTTCGAGTTTGAATTATTTAATTTTATGATAAATCGGTTTGGATTAAAACTAAATTTTCCCTTTTTATCTTAAATATGTGTCGCTATAAATAATCATAACTTAAAAATAAATTATTTTACTGTTTTCAATATATAATCATTTTAAATTGATTAAATAATTATTATAAAAAAAATATTGTTTTCTCACCCACTTTTTATGGTTGGCATGAATTCTACTAGTTTTTATATACTTCAAAGCAATTGCAATAAAAATAATAACAGTAAACTATTAATAAGTTTATGTTTTGATCACTTAATTTTAAAAAAGTTATAAAATTGTCATTAAATTATTCTAATTCTTCATTTAAGCCACTAGGCTATTAAAATTACTGTTGTATGACATTCTCTATTCGTACCGCCTATACCAATATTGAAAGTTCTCCTTCCACTTTTTTTTCAACAATTGATTTTTTTTTCATGAAATAATTTTGAACTTCACTAATCTACAAACCAAAATCCAAATACATTACTTCTCTAATTCCGACATTAATCATCTTATCAACTTTAATCTAAGGTACGTTCTTCTACTCATCGATGAGTATTAATCCACCATATCGATCATCGAAACGTCGCTTGAAACTCACTAGTTGGACTTTAAAGAAAAAAAAAAAACTTAACAACTTAGTTACTTAAATAAAAACTTTCGAATAATTCAATGATTTAAACGAAAGCTTTCGAATAGTTCAATAACCATTTTATACCTTTCAATATAATTTACAATTAAAAACAACAAACACAACATGTGGGCTTTAAGTTTGGACTTTATAGGGTTTAATGTGGGCTTCTCTAATTCATCTTTGAAATGCCCAAAAAAACTTATGGGACTTGCCATTTTTGAGTAAAAAGATTAAATCATAATTTTTTCAACCTAATATTTGGTGCATTGATTATATATTACTAGTAAATCAGATAATAATATATCAATAAAATTGTAATTAATTAAATTTGTTTTTTTCTTTTTTACAATATATCATCATTTACTTCATCAATAATGTATTATATACTATCAATACATCAAAATTTTTTGGGTTCGGCCCGGCTCGAGCCCGATAAATGGGCCTAATTTTTTAGTTGAGCCTGGTCCGAATCCAGCCCGGCCCGACCCATGAACACCTCTACTCAACACACATGATGGGATTGATAATTTTTTTCATTTTCACTCATCTCAATTCATTGTAGCAAGTTTTAATGTCAAATATATCACTAATTTCAATTAAATTTAATTATCACAAGTATTAAATTTAATAACTAATTTAATAATTAATTCATTTCAATTTATCAAATACGGAGCTTTAAAGGTAGAGTTAGAGGGGCCAAGTAGGGATCTTAACCCCTTAAAATAGAAAAAAAAGTAATTTAATCTCTTTAAAAAATATAAAAAATTTAAGTAATATGGTGACAAAATTACATTTTGCTTCCCCTAAAATAAAGTATCCAATTTCGACCCTTCCAAAAACAAGAAATTTACAGTTTACTCCCTAAAAAATTTAATTACTTTCTCATGGGCTCCATATCAAGCTTTAAATAAATGATTGTTGCATAATGAATAAAACATTGACTAAAAAACCCCTCCAAATCAGAGCTTATTTATCTCCAAAACATGAAGTAGGTGATTCCCGTAAATTAAATTTAGAGTTGGTAGAGTTGACCAATTTTAAAGAATGTCCTCCACACGTGCCGTTAATGGAGCGTGGAGCCGTAACAAAGCTCATAGTAAGTTAGGTGTAATGTCCCGAGAACCCGCACACCTCGGGGCTGCGCAATTGCTTCATCATCTTCTCATCATTTCTGCTACGCTCCACGCGCCCTTTCAGTTTTATGGGTTACATTTCATTTAGGTTAAAATATGTTATAAGTCCCTATACTTTTTGAAAATTTAGAATTTAATTTTTATACTTTTATTTCTAGGAATTTAGTCCCATTATTTTTCAGATTTCAAAATTCAGGTCCAGCTGTTAACACTATTAGAATTATTTTGTTGAATTCAAGATCATTACAATGTCATTTTTTAGTTACATTGCTATCAAATAAGGTTTTTTATTTTTATTTTAAAATATCACACCAACAAATTTGACAAAAAAAATTGACAATGTTAACACAGTTGGACATTGATTTTGAAATTTGAACAGTAAAGAGACTAAATTCTTAAAAATAAAAATATATAAACTAAATTCTAAATTTGTGAAAAATACAATAATTTATGACATTTTTAGCCTTCCATTTATTTTCTTATTTAGTTTTTAGAAATGATAAAAAAAGTTCATGTATAAATATTTAACATAATATTATGGATCTTGCTAATTCTTATTCATAATAATATTTTATTTTGACAAAATGGAAAAAAAAATCTAATATTTATGAAGATTATTCTAGAAAGAATTCCCATGCAAACAAGGTCTAATTCTAATTTTAACCTTGAAATTTAAGATTTTTTTTTTAATTTGACAAAATTTACTTCTCTAGTTAGACAAATCCAACCAAATAATATTATTAATTGTTGTCGGTAAAATAATAACAATTTAAACTAGAATAAATTTATACACGATCTACACATGTTAGCACTTAATCCAGAATAATTATGGAAGAGAAAGTTCCGAATGCCTTAACCGTGCCATTATAACGAATGCCTCATTGGAAATGACATGAATTTATTTACTGTAATTCGATCACATAATTATAATTACGTGAAAATCCATCAACCATCAATCAAATGCTTAAGACTATTTAAAAAATTCATTAACAACAACAACTAATTATTTTATGAGTAAACTACACCCAATATCACTAAAGTATTAGTAAATTTATATTTTGGTCACTCAATTTAAAAAATTTACAAAATGATCACTAAACTATTTAAAAATTATAATTTAAGTCGTTGGGTTGTTGAAATCACTGCTGTATAACCTTCTCTGTTCACATCATCTATACTAATTGAAAACTCCCAGTCCCTTCTCTTCTATAGGTTAGTTTGTTTTATGAAACAATTCTGAATGTCATGAATCTGCAAACCAAAATCTAAACAATTTTATTCTCCAATCTTCGATAGTTATCGTCGGATCGACTTGGATCTAAGATATGTTCTTCTACTCATTGATTGGTATTGATCCACCATACCAATTGTCGAATAGTCACTTATATCTTGCTAGTTGAACTTTAAAAAAAATTAACATCTTAGTGACTTAAATAAAAACTTTCAAATATTTCAGTAACTTAAATGGAAACTTTTAAATAATTCAATGACCATTTTGTATCTTTTTGAAATTGAGGGACCAAAACATAAACTTACTAATAATTTAGTGGCCTTGGGTGTAGTTTACCCTTATTTTATTAAATTAGAACTAACAATAATATTATAAAAGCATAAGAATCAAATTATACCAAATTAAAACATAGTAAAAGTACTAAAAACATAATTAGACCACAAACAAATAATACTAGCGCGTGAGAGCGTGGTCTAATCAACAGAAAGACACTAGAGAGAAAGAAAGCAAATAGGAAAAAAAAACGTCCAGAAACCAACTTGACGTAAAAAGCGAGGCAAAACAAAAAGGATGCCGTATTAAACCCGGTTCTCCATTCTAAGCCGGACCGAAACTCGCCGCCACCTTTCTCCCCTCTCCTTACTAAAAACAGCAACAAGCTGTCACTTGTGAGACAAATACGAACCGTCTTTTAAGCCGGTCAACTCTATGGATCAAGGCGGTCAGCTCGATAACCTCTCCCCTATACTATCGGACCAAGTCCTTGTCAACGGCACTGCCGTCCCTCTCACGCTCACCGGCGACGGGAAGCTCCGGTTTTTAGGTCAACGTCAACGGTGCTTGACCGTGGAGAAGGAGGTACTCGGATTCGCTGTGGAAGAAGGTTCCAGAATCCGAATCAAGGCCGTCGTGGAAGAGAGAGAAGGAATCTGCTGTTGCGGGAACAGGGGAGATTTGGTGAGGGAGAGCTTTGTGTTCGAGCCTCTATCAGAAGATTCAGTCGCACTCTGGTCTCAGAAGCTTAGGGATTACATTGATTCTCTAGGTACAATTTCTTTTTTTCAAATTTTGTAAAATTTTAATTATTGTTCATAATTTTTTTTTTTGTTCAAATATCAAAACAGGACGGCCAAAGAGATTATTAATATTTTTGAATCCATTCGGAGGAAAAAAATCCGCCACTAAAATTTTCTCAGAAGATGTAAAACCTTACCTTGAAGATGCTGATATTCAAATCACCGTCATAGGTTTGGATTATTATTTATTTTTCCACTATATTCCTGTTTTAATCAATCTTATTACTAGGAATGGATATCGGTTTGGTACAAGAAACGAAAATTAGAACATTAATTGTTAGTCTTATTGAATTGTTCGTTTTACTTAATAATTTTACGATACACGATATGCTAATGGAATCGTAAGTTTTACTGAATTAGATTGCTGGTATTATTGTGCTTACCAATTCAAAAATCGCTAGGGAGATAGAGATTTTTGGTGAAAGAGGTTTTAATTTAGCAAATTGTTGTTCATTGTATAGTGATTTTGATGATAACTACATGAATTTTCTCAGAAACTAAGCATCAGCTGCATGCAAAAGAAGTTGCCAAAACTATGGATTTATCAAAATATGATGGTATTGTCTGTGTTAGTGGAGATGGAATTCTTGTTGAGGTTGGTTTGAATTCTGATGTTTTGAGTAGTGCATTATTATAGAGTGTAAACTTTCATGGCTTTAATTTTATTTATGTCAGTATTTGTTGTACCTTTTTAGTAGGTGGTAAATGGACTGCTTGAAAGAGAAGATTGGAGTGCTGCAATAAACATGCCTATAGGAATGGTTCCTGCCGGTTCGTTTTCTATCTATCACCATGTTAGTATAAGTTAAAATTTTCTTAGACATGATTTGAGGATGCAAGTTCATCTTTGGGTTGTGTTTCACGGGAATTTCTTGCAATGATTTGCTTGTTTAATGTATGTGGCACATATAAGATATTTAATTGGCCATGTATATTGATTGTTGTGTGTGTTTTTTATCTCAGGCTACTAAAACTCGATTTGTTGCTCTATTAAGTTTGTTTTGGTTCCTCATTAGGATTGCTGGTTGTTTTGATTCTCTTTCCCTAGTTAATTATCCTTGAGGGAATGACCATATTTGGTGAACTATACTGACTGATTTTAGCAGTGTTGATTTGATAGTAAATTTTTGGGGCTGCAGGAACAGGAAATGGCATGGTTAAATCTTTGCTGCATGCAGCAGGTGAACCATGCTGCGTATCTAATGCCATTCTTGCTGTTATCCGAGGTTAACACGGGTGTCTATGATTTCATTGAGAATAGCAAAAAAATTGTATTTCATTTTGGGTGAAGAAATTCTTGGCTGAACGTTTTACTCCTGGCAGGTTATAAACATTCGCTTGATGTAGCTACCATCTCGCAAGGGAAAACGAGGTTTTTTAGTGTCTTGATGCTTGCTTGGGGTATGTCGATTCTTCCTTTGGATTGCATGTTTATTTGCTACGTTTGATCTGGATCTGTTGGCAATAAGTTTGGTGATGTATTGATTTGGTTTTGACTACTGATCACAAACTTTAAAAGTATTGCAGCTTTTACTTGGATTTTCTTTTATTTCAGGTCTGATAGCAGATATAGACATTGAATCCGAAAAATATAGGTGGATGGGGAGTGCTCGTCTCGATTTCTACGTGCGTCCCTTCATGTTACCTGGTTTTCTGCTCTGCGCTTATATAATAGCTGTTGCGCCTCATTTAGGGCACAGCTTGTATGGCACTTTAATATGATTTGGGTTTCGTAATTGGAATAGTTTCTGTGTTTCCTGTGTAGGCTATTCAACGGATATTTCATTTGAGGCACTACAATGGACGTATTTGTTTTGTGCCGGCCCCTGGCTTTGAAGATTATGGGGAGCCAATGAGTTATCATTGTAAACCTACTGATGAAGAAAGCCCAAAGCAAGAGGAGTCTTTGAAAACTCAACAGCATGGATACCTTGGGTCTGATGTTAAGTTGGAGGACATGCATTGGAGGACTATTAGTGGACCATTTGTTTCAGTCTGGCTCCATAATGTACCATGGGGAAGCGAAGATGTCATGGCTGCACCAAATGCAAAGGTTTATTTTACACTCACCTTTGAACATAGTAATTTATTATATTAACTGTAAAAAACTCTCTTAATTCGCTACAATATTCTGCTTCATTCATAACCAACAGTCAAATTTCAGTTCTCCGAATGCCGCTGACGAGAAAGTCGAAGAACAGATACCTGCTATTGTTTCTTTTGTTCTGTCTTATTCTTACCGTTTTTACGGGGTATATATTAGCGCACCATGCAACGCGAAGCAATTGAAATTTTCACTCTATAATCTATAACATAGATGCCCTGTTGATCTGGTGAAAACTGTTTTCATGCTTCTTTCTGAATTTTCGGGAGCTCTAAGGTTTTGAGAGAATAACTATTGTGTAGAATGTGCAGAGCTCAGAACCTTGTTTCACCTGTACCAGTTTCGATTTCTACCCACAGCCATACCAAACTTAATCTATGCAATTTACTTTTGTTATGTTGATTTACAATAGAGGTTTGAACTATTCAGATTGATTTCCGTTTCTAACATTTATAATTACTTTGTTTGTCGGATGTGATCGCAGTTTTCAGATGGTTATTTGGACTTGATTATGGTTAAGGGCTTGCCAAAATTAGCCTTGCTGTCAATGATGTCAAATATGAATGATGGGAGTCATGTCGAATCACCGTATGTTACATACATTAAGGTGAGTTCACAAATGATACATACATAAGGTATAGCAGAGATTATTATATCTCTTTTATGATGGAGCTATCCATGTTATGTTCTATGACTAAAACTACAGGTGAAGGCATTCATTTTGGAACCCGGTACCCGAGTTGAGGACCCAACGAAGGAAGGGATCATAGACTCGGATGGTGAAGTCATCGCAAGGGGAAACGTAACGTACAAGGGTAATCAAAAGCCACTTATGGCCTATGATAAGGTTCAAATAACTGTGAATCAAGGTTTGGCTACTCTCTTTGCACCTAAATAGAGACATTGTTTTGATCTTCAAAGTTTCATATGATGATGGTCGTGGGTCCTTTTACGACTTACGAATCCAAACCGATCTGATTGAATCGACTGAAATGCCTCTCGTTTCATACTCAGTTTCAATTTAAACAATGGAAATTTCAGTGTAGCCTTCAATATTTTAACTAATAATCGCACTCATATATCGACCTTACTTCGTCTGTCATTTGTTATTATTATTATTATTATTGATTCTCAATAATAAGATTGAAGGAAGTTAAATTGTTTACCATTAAGCATTTGTGAGATTTGCGTAGTATTAGTTGATGTCTTTTTCATTAGAAAATTCTGAGTTATTTCAACTTGACTCGAAATTCAGTTCAAACTTGATTGGTGTTAGAGATTGAGTTCAATTTGAGATAAAAATTGAACTGTTCGAGTTTGCTCGACTAGCTTTGATTAAGCCCTTTTATCTAGTAACAAACGAGTTTGATTTATACACTTTGCTTCAGACCAAGTTTTTTATGTTCAAGTTTAAATTATTTATGCTTGGTTATTTGATTTAAGTGTTAGGAAATGTTTGAATTTTATTGGTTCGAGTTGCTCGAGTTCAATTTGACAGTGATTGAATCAAATTCGAGTTGTTGGAATCCGATTTGCAAGAAAAATAAACATAGAAATGTTGGAGTTTAGTTTGGTTTTGGATATATTTAAGTCAAGGATAAAATACTCACTAAACTATTAGTAAATTGACGTTTTGGTCATTCAACTTCAGAAAATTAAAAAATGATCATTGAACTATTTGAAAATTTTCATTTAAGTCACTAGTCTGTTAAAATTGCTGTTGTATGGCCTTCTTTATTTGCACAGTTTGCATCAATCGAAAGCTCTCATTCTTTTTCTTTTCTACAGTTCAATGTTTTTCATGAAACAGTCTATGAACCAAAATCCATATAGTTTTCTTCTTTGATCTTCAACCCTGATTGTCAGATTGACTTGAATTTAAGATATGTTTTACTTATCAATGGGTACTGATTCACTGTATTGATTTTCGAATCGTTGCTTGGAGTATGATAGCTGGACTTTTTAGAAAAGAAAATACTTAATAGTCCAGTGACTTAAATAAAAGCGTTTGCATAGTTTAATGACTTAAATGAAAATTTTTGAATAATTCAGTGATCATTTTGTGACTATTGAAGTTAAGCGACCAAAACGTACATTATTAATAATTTAATGACTTTGAGTGTAGTTTACCCAAGTCAATGAGGGTTTTGAAACGAAAATGATGAATACACCAAATTAATGTCAGAAAGTTTGTCCGAAATTAATAAACGTTTACCTACTTTGACTTTTTTTGTAAGACTCGACAAGGTAACTATCTGTCATGTGAAAAATCCTAATAATATTGGCTACAAAAAATCCAAATAATATTCGTCACAGGGAATATTTTACTAATTGTACCGATGGTTGAACTAGTCAGATAATTATCAATTTTTGGTTTAATTGATTAGATTACAATTTCAATAATAATTAAATAATTAATTAAGGATTTATAAAATCGGATCAACAATTAATTTTTTATCTCATTTTTTTTTATTTTTTACTAGTTTCGTGTGATTCAGTTAGAAACTAGTTTATGTGTTATGTCTAGACTGGTATACTAGCCAAATTCCGGTCTAATCAATCTGACCAATCGATCTAGTTCAATTCAAATAAAACTAGCCACAAGAAGATTATATATTACTATATTTAAAATCTCTAATATTGAGTTGATATTACGAATTAACCTAGTATCAACTCGGTTGACAAACGATTAAAAAGTTTTTTTTAAAACAAAATCATATTATTACAAGAATGCTTTTACTTTTATTTTATTTTTATAAAACATCAATGAAAACCTACATATAATGGAACTTGAATCCAAGACACTATGTTTTTTTTCTTCTATTTTTTTTTTTATTTTTCTATTTTAACCAAAGTTTTATATAATTGTTGCATTATCATACATTTTTTTTGCCATCAAGTTATTACATAAATTTTTTAATTAATAAATTTATATATAATTTTTTACCACTTCGTAAATGTGCTATAACTTAATATATATGTCGATCCTTATTTAAAATAATTGTTAAAATTGATGAATCAAATAAGTTTAAATTGATGAATTTAGATTAAATTCAGTCCGACATCTTAAAAAATTAAAATATTATAAAATAAAAATATTTTATTTTTGAAAACCGTATCAAACCATTTATATATGATTCATTCCCTAATATTTACAAATATTTTGTTGCTCTAGTTTACTAACGGAACAGAGTGTTTTTGTCGGTACAAAATTGATAACCTTACTGTATTTCTTTATATTTATACAGGGGCGAAGCCAGAACAATTTTTTAGGGGGGGCCGGATGAAATTTTATTTTTTTATAGTTTATATCTTTATAATTTGTAAAGGATTGAATCGAATTTTTATAATTTTAGGGGGGCCAAAGTGCAATTTTATCTTTATTAATTTAAAATTTTTAAAAAAATTTAAGAGCCTAAATAGCAATTTTACATTTTAGGGGAGGCCGAGGCCCATGCCAGCCCCCCGGCTTCGCCCCTGTATTTATATATTTTTTTATCGTTATACACTCATCAATATCCTCTTTTTCAACTTTGTAAGTTTAAAAACTCTATTTTACAAAGAGGGGGAATTAGAAAATTAAAATAAAATTCGATTTAATTTGAATATTTATTATTTGTTAATTTATGAATAAACATTTAATTCAAATTAAATAAAATTAATAAAAATCAAACCAAAATACAATATAATTATTTTAAACATGATTTTCTTGATTTTAATCAAGTTTTAAAATTTTATAAAAATAATTTTTTTTAAAATTCGGGAAAACCAATGAAGCATGTGCTACGTGAAACATGCATGACTGCGGCGGCGGGCCATGCATGACTTCCCCCATTACCATATAATCTGCAATGACAAAATTGGCCCTCTCCCTCTTTCCAAATAAATAGAAAATGCAATGTTATTATGATGTAATTTCATTAATTACTTTTTCCAAATAAATACATATATTCTTATAATAGAATAACGCAATTTAGTTAATTTAAAAACACAATTAATGAAATAAATGAAATGACAGAGTGGCATATATTGTATAGGATTATTATTAATTATTATTTAATACATTAATACCAAAAGCGCAGGGGCGTAGTCAGGGGTTGGTAAGAGTTTCTGTCCCCCTAAAATGGAAAAATTTTCAGTTCTTTTAAAATTTATAAAAATTTAAATTAGTAAATATAAAATTACACATTGACCCTCTAAAAATGATTAAAAATTAATTTAATTATTTAAAAAATATAAAGATATAGATATAAAAATAATGAAATTATATTTTTACTATCATAAAAATATACAATTTAATTTTGCCCCCTAAAAAATTTTTCTGACTTTGCTCCTGCAGAGGGTCTTAAGTGGCAAACAATGCCCCTGACCTCTAAATTAGGAAAGTACCTTTTAAATGTTAATGTCTACTAAAAGTTTTTATACTATTATGTAAAATTCATTTTAGTCCCTCTAATAAAAATTGCTCTAAATCAATCCTTGTACATTAAAAATTTATTCAAACCACGACATCATTACAATTGTCGTTAATTTATTGATAATTTAGACAAAATACACAACTAGTTTACCCATGACCCGACTCATAAAAAAAACCAACCGTCATCCCAAAAATTCCTTGTATTTTTAAATTATTGTGTGCCTAAAAAAATCCATTATCATGGGTAAATCAATTGAGTATGATAATATATTTTGTCCAAATTATCAATAACTTAATGGTAAATTGTAATAGTATCATGATTTGAATAAATTTTTAATGTACAAAGACTAATATGGAACATTTTTTAGTAGAGGGACTTAAATGAACTTTACATAATAGTATAGGGATTCCTAGTCAACTCGACCTTTAAATGGCACTTTTCCTATTTTAAGGAAGACAGGTCAGGGCCACTGTCTACCCCCCTTAACGCGTATGAACGTATTAAATAATAATCATATATATGTATATGCCAATTTGTAAATATTTTAAAATTTATCGAATTATAAATTAATATATAGTAAAATTACACTTTGACCTTCCCACGATGAGAAATTTTATAATTTAATTTTAATATTTTAAAAGATTTTGATTTCTGATAGCAAGATAAATTCGTATTTTTAATGTATTTATTTTTGGCTAATTATCGGATAAAATGCTATTAAATTTGGATTTTTCTTATCATGAATAAAGTTGGTGTGCTGAATTCAAACTCTTACAAAAAGGGGCTAAAACGGAATAAAAAGCAAAGGGGAGGGCTTGATTGAAAGATTGAAGATTCAAAGATGACTGAATAAAAATTGAAGGGTTGAAGATTTTTTTAAAAAGTGGCTGGATAAAGATTGAAGTATTTTTTATATTGTTACAATTCTGTAATTAGTTTAAATTTGATTTTTAAAATTTGAATTATTTAGTGATAATATTTAGGAAAAATCTAGCTAAATTTTAGCACTAAAAGTGTATATAAATACCTAGTAGCTACAGCCAATTGAACACACATTTTACCTTTCGCATTTTACCTTTCCATGATTAACTAAACTCCTTTTAGCTTTAGCCCGGAAATTGCTCCGATCGTTCGATCGTGAGATACGAGCCCGCTCAAAAAACCTCTCAACATAGTATTTTCTATCTCTTCGGTATATGAAATAGTACAAATTTGTCCCTTAAAGTTAATTTAGCTTCGATTCAAAAAATGCACGTTGTGTTGGAGTTGTTTGGCGTACATTTGGGAAGACGAATCAGTTGTGTTGTGTTTAAATTCCCGCGAACAAATTGGCGTGTCTAGGTGAGAAAAGTCGGTTGGATTCTGTCAAGGGAGATAGAGATTGAATTTAAACGACCCACTTGAGGCCGTTGATTCAAGTTGAACTTTTTAGATCGCAAGGCTGTTGAAATCTTAAATTGTGAACACGTGTATCGCAGTTAGAAATTTGGCAAGAGTCAATTTTATTGTAGAAATTTATATTTGATGATTTCGATGCCTATCAATTTCTGATTAATAATAAAGGTTTTTTTATAACCAACTCATCAAATAATAAACCATATATTAGTTGGTTTTTGTCACGCGGGAATTCTGGAAAATTAGTTCAACAACAGTCAAATGGAAGTCAAAATACCGAACCTAAACTTTTAAGAACTGGAATGACTAAAAACACCCTGGAGTCTTAAAATAGATAATATTAAAGTATTTTTTTAAGAAAATTATCCCCAAAAAATACAAAGACAAAAAAGGGAACAACAAAAAAAAAAAAAAATTGGCTACGGACTCGACGTGTCTTTTAAGTTGTTTTTAGTCTCAATGTAAAAATTATAAAAAATGAAAAACACGCCGGTTTATTTTATTTTTATTTATTTGTGTCTTTAGTCTTTGTTGTTTTAACACATTTAAAACTTAATTCTAAAAATTTAATTATTCTACTAATTTAAAAGTTAAAGTCCAGTCAATAATCGACTCTTGTTAAATTTAAATAAATAGTATGTTAACATTTAAAAAACTAAATTTTGATTGAGGATTAGTACTGTTTAAATTTAATACAAATGTGTTATCAATTGGATTTTATTTTATTTTTGAAAGTGTCGGATTTCATTTTGAAATAATACAATTAGAGACATTAAATTCCTTTATTTTTTGTTTTAATATTCAAATTGGTATTTAGATTAAATCACATCGTGTGGCTCAATTAATGTTTTCAGAGGACAAACAAAAGTTTAAGTATCAAATTGAAGTACCAAAATAATATATTGAATCCAAATTCAAGTATTAATTTGGGACAAAAAACTCAGGTACTAAATTGAATATTGAAATCAAAATTAAGTACCATATAGTATATTAACCCTAAAAAACCTAGAATCAAATGTAAAAGCACTTAACTTCAGAAGTCCAAAGAGTACAGGTACTGAAAGAAAAATTAAACCATTTATTTATTATATGTAACGCATTTTGCTATCTATTTATTTGGTTTATCATTTTTCTCTGTCACTTACGTTTCACTCCCCTCCCTTCTAAAACCCCTTTTCTTACTTTTTGTTTTCGTTATTTTTTTCATGATTGTGCAGATCAGCCCTTAACCTTTCGTTTTCTTTTTGGTATTTTTTTTTTCCAAGTATTTTTTTGTTGTTGTTTTTCATGAAGAGAAGAAGCTTTACGTATGGTTTTTCTGAAATTTTGAAATTTTTTTGAAAGTAACAAAGAAGATGACGTCGACTTCGGTAGCAACTTCGTCTTCTAGGATTTGCTTCAATTCAGTCTGTAACGATTTGAAATCGGAAAGACCGAGGAAAGGATGGCGGTTGCGAACGGGAGAGTTGGCTGAGCTCTGTGATCGATGCGCGTGAGTTTCACTTTTCTCTTTACTCGCTGTTGACTACGTTTTTCAGCAGTTTTTTTTTTTTTTTTTGGAATTTTAGTATGGACTTAAGTTTAGTTGCGGAATTTTTGTTCTTTTATGATTATTCCCGAGTTTAATTTGGTGAATTTTGTTAACTTGAATTAGATGTTCAAAAATGCTTTACTTAATCCACAACTTTAAAAAAAATGATGTATCGATTAGTTTATTTGCTTTACTATAATCTGAATTAAGCTCTGTGTGATTTTAGTTCTATTTACGATGAGGGAAGATTTTGCGATACTTTTCACTTAAATGCTTCTGGTTGGAGAACCTGCGAGTCATGTGGGAAGGTTAGTAGAAACATTTATTGACGTTAATTTATTTTGCTATAATTTGGTATAATGATATTGAATGCGTGCTTTGATCTTTACTTCCTTTCTTCTTCTTCTTTTTTCTTTTTCGTTTTAGATTACCTTTCTGGTTTTAACACAATTGTTCTTTCTCTGCAGCGGGTTCATTGCGGATGCATTGTATCAGCATATGCATTTGCTTTGTTGGATGCTGGAGGAATTCTATGCATAGCTTGTTCGAGGAAAAATGCTGTCTTGGTGAGCGTGGATAACTTTACTATGTTGTTTCAATTTGAAACTGTTACTTTTGAAAATAAGGGCGTAATCGGTCATTATTTGTTTACATTGTTATACTTATCATATATGAACAAAAGGTCTGCTTTTTCTAGCAGATGTTGTCTTAATTTTAGGTTCAAGTTTGCTACTTGAAGTAAATTTCCTAGTCAATAGCACTCCTTTGCAGTGGACTATGTAGTAAGCCTTTTTTTTTTCACATTCTATCACAGGGACCAAATTCTTCATGGCCACCTTCTTTGCTTTTCAATTCATCTTTGCCTGAGAGGTTCAAAGATTGTTCTGCTAAAGGTTGGAGTCAGCTAACTGGTTCGGGTCCTGCACCTTGGCGGCAAGCGCCTGGTTTATTCAATTCATCAACTTCTCAGCCTGAGTTGCATTCTAGAGTGCCCTATGAAGTTGACTTATCCACTGGCATTGACAGATTAAATGTCTCAGAAAGATTATCTATTCCTTCCCTTGAAAAGAAGAAAAACGAAGACTTTCCTGAAAGGTTAATGAATGGACCTTTGAAGCCTTCTGCACATGATATACATGAGAATGGAAATACAGGTTCAGAAAAACTTTCCCTCTATCAATCATGGTAGTTTTAGGCAATCTGTACCCACACTAATTGCTGCATATGTAAGATGTGGATGTCCACTCATTTTTGGACATACACTTTTTCTGTGAAAATTGTCTCTAAGACAACTTATTGGTGGCTGCTGACCCTTTTGTAAACCATTTGTTGTTCAGGGATCAATTGTGAGGAGCAGCATACTTCTTGTTTGACCAAACCTCAGCTGCCTTCTCTGAAGGAGGACTCATCTAATCCACCATTTGGTTTAGCTGTACCGTACACATCTATAGATGAAGCAAATGGTCAAATGGGGGTTTCTGGCACTCATTTGCGACCAAACCCCCAACCTTCACTTGCCAAGCAATTTCATAGTAATCCACATAATGGGCTTGACTCTTCAGGTGAAACTCAGATGCGTAATGGGAGGCCTCGACCAGATGGCCGTGGAAGGAATCAATTATTTCCTCGTTATTGGCCTAGGTTTACCGACCAAGACCTGCAGCAAATATCTGCCGAGTATCCTTTTATTCTAGAAAGCATCTTCGTAATTATTAGTACCTATTTGCTGTTCTTGTGCCTTCATTGAACTACATTGTGCTTCAGTTTGACTTAACCATATTTAAGTTCAAATTCTATAATCACTCCTTTGTTTGAGAAAATGTTGAGTGCCAGTGATGCTGGGCGTATCGGACGTTTAGTGCTGCCAAAAAAATGTGCAGAGGTGAGTCATGGCTTAAGAGTTTTTAATTTATCTAAATTTGTTGTTTTAATGGCTTTGCAATAGATTGATGGTCGTAAAGGCTTGGTGGTAAAGTGTTTTTTTTGTTTACATCAATCATCTAGACTAGATTCTTATTTTGTGACTAGGTAACAGGTTTTGACTTCATGCATATCGGTCTCACTTTGCATCCTGCATTTCTTATACTGGATACACTTTCATCTAGTTGTGTCCTTTCAGTAACTTAATGATCCGTTTTTTTTTTGTTCATTATACTGGATCCTTTTTTATTTTGTTCATCAGTTTTTACCTAGATTGTTATCACATACTAAAAACACTCATCATGAAACAGGCATATTTCCCACCAATATCTCAGCCGGAAGGATTACCGCTGAAAGTCCAGGATTCAAAAGGAAAGGAATGGATATTTCAATTCCGCTTCTGGCCCAACAATAATAGCAGAATGTATGTTTTAGAGGGTGTTACTCCTTGCATACAGAACATGCAATTGCAGGCTGGTGACGTAGGTAACAATTTGATATCACTTGAAACAATGATTTAGAGATTCAATCTTTTGTGCTATGAGGCCCAAAGTATGTCATGTTCATGTTATAGCTTATTAGTCTGTGCCTCTCCTATGTTGATTTTATTCTTTAGAACCTTTTACTTATTTTCATTGCTCCTTGTCCTTTGATTTTCCATTTCATATATGTTATGACAGGGTCTGATTCTGTTGCCTGTTGCCTGTTGCCTGTTGCTGCCCTATTCATTTTGTTGTTCAGCAATTGTGTGTTTCCCACCCTTGTTTATTTGCTTTGTATTCCTTATCAGTGTGTGGCTATTTCAATTATCATGCATCATGTTTTAAGACTTGCATTTGTTTTAAAACTGATAGTTATGCTGTTTCCTCAGTAACATTTAGTCGTCTTGAACCTGGAGGGAAGTTGGTCATGGGTTTCAGAAAGGCTTCAGCTGCTTCAGCATCTGAGCAGGTTGGTATCCCCAGTTATTTAGTACCTTCTATTCTGATTGTGCATCTACATGCTCTAGAGCTAAGATAGCATGCTATACAACTGGCTCATATAAGTTTTCCTCCTTGTTCGTGAGTCCTTCTGAGGATATAGTTATACTTAAATCATGGTAAAACATTAATTCATTGGTTAAGATAATGCTCCTTCTAAAATCTACTTGATTGTTTGTAAACTCTGTGTGGCTGCGGCCACTAACTCAACTGATTCAAATTGCAATTTATGTACATATTTGTATTTCCATTGGCAGGAAAATGAAGCCAAAAATAGTAATGGAGTTTCTACCCATGGAGATGTTAGTACCTCTAAGCCTAAAACTGGTGATATTACTTAACTGTTAATTATTTAAATGATAGTCAGGCTGACTAGCATTTCATCAACAACCAGGCTGAACTGGCAGATCCCAGCTCATGGTCAAAAGTTGATAAGTCCGGATACATAGCAAAGGAAGCATTAGGAACCAAAGTAGCAGTTCCCAGAAAGAGGAAGAATAGCGTGCTGGGTTCAAAGAGTAAGCGACTGAGAATTGATAATGAAGACATGATAGAGCTGAAACTAACATGGGAAGAAGCTCAAGGGCTGCTCCGTCCCCCTCCTAATCATGTAGCCAATGTTGTGTCGGTTGAAGGTTTTGAGTTTGAAGAATATGAGGTATCATACATCTTCATTTAATGCTTCTTTGACCACTTGCAATCTGTTGTGATTGAAATCACTTTTGGTTTTAAGTTGCTGCAATTGAAACCACTTTACCATTGTGGGGTTTGTTGCTCATTTGTCAACATATTGAACTCCTCTAACATGCACATCTAATAATTTTCTATGGTTGATACACCCTTGAAAAAGCCATATAGGGCTGCTCATAGAACCTGTAGATTGTTAGCTGTTTATGAATGCTACCACAGGTCCTGGATAGTTAAATGCAAAGACATTTTCTTTTTCTTTTTCTTCTTATTCTAGCCTTTCCCAGGCTCATGCAATCCGTTTTGGTCATTTACTTTTCACTTTCCTTTTACTTATGGACTTAAGTATTTGTTGTTTTTCAACTAGTCAGTTTATTATTTTTGTGTTGCTATAAGTAGCATTTTATTTTACATTATATATTCTACATATTGTATCCTTTTCTAGGTGACCCTTTATTTCCTTTTCCATATGTTGTTCCTGATTTTCTCAATTTGTTTTCCTGGTAACAGGATCCGCCTGTTTTAGGGAAGCCTACAATATTTGCAACTGATAAGTCGGGGTAATTCTCTTTCTTTTGGATGCTCTGCATTATCTTAAAGAAAATCAATTAACGTATTACTTGGCTATGTTTTGGTTCATTTTTGTGGGCTTGTTGAAATCTTTGTACTTCTTGTATAATATTGAAATACCGTATTGTACTTATAATGTAGTTCGCACCTTGGTGGGTTTATTCAAGTATTCTGTGAAATCATAATGAAAATACCAAACACTATATACTGTGATAGCTTGTCTTACAGGCGGCAAGAGTTGTCTTAAACCACGAAAATTCCAACCTGTTTCTTGTGTCAGGGAAAAGATCCAGTGGGCTCAGTGTGAAGATTGTTTTAAGTGGCGTAGATTGCCTTCCGATGTTCTTCTTCCTTCCAAGTGGACCTGTTCCAGTAACTCATGGGATCCTGAAAGGTAAGCACTCGTTTGAGTGTTTTTCTCTACCAACTAAACATGGTTATACATTTTCATTTCTAATAACACCGAATCAATTTAAACGCCCTACCTGTCATAAAAGAAATTAAAGGAGAAATTAAAAACACAATGGTTTTTGTATTGGTATTGCATGAATGCTTTTTCCTTTTCTCTATCATGCTGGCAGATCATCTTGTTCGGCCACTCAAGAGTTGACCACAGAAGAGCTGGAAAATCTGCTGCCACACTGTAATCCAGGTATTTTTGGTTTTTTAATAAAAAGAACGTATATGTATGACTGTGGTTTCGTGATGATATTTTTTTTCTTCATTCTTAAATGCTGATTCTTGGTTGCTCGTTTCCTATTATGACCGTGATTCTTGGTTTTTTGTGATTATGAATGACAGCTGCTTCTAAGAAAATGAAGGTTGCTAAACAGGAATCTGAAAATGTAGATGCTTTAGAGGGGCTGGATACTCTTGCCAACCTAGCTATCTTGGGAGAGGGTGGCGTTCTCCCTGCTTCTTCTCAGGCCACCACAAAGCATCCCCGGCATAGACCTGGCTGCTCATGTATCGTATGCATTCAACCCCCGAGTGGGAAAGGCCCCAAACACAAGCAGACATGTACGTGTAATGTCTGCCAAACAGTGAAGAGACGCTTCCGCACCCTAATGCTGCGACGCGAGAAGAAACAATCGCAAAAAGAAGCAGACGCTACACGCAAGAAGCAGCAGCCTTCATTGCCCGATAAAGTAGTAGACGATGAGCCTCTCCCTTGCACTACTAGTGCAGGAAACAGCAGCCCGAACCCGAAAAAGGTTGTCAGCGAGAATTTGGATGATGATACTAACAGATTAAAATCCTCGAGTTCACCCTTTAAAGGCCAAATTGACTTGAATATCCAGCCGGAGCGAGAAGAAGAGCTCTCACCTGGTTCAGATTCTGGCGGCACGATGAGATTGCTTCAAGATGCCACCGACAAATACCATAGGCAGCAAAGTATTTTGAGCTCTAGTGGCAACAGTAACGTAGAAGTTACTCAGACGCAACCTGGCAGCGGAAAGGAATTAGAAAAAATCAACAGCAGCATCGATCTTAGAGCCAGTCATCGAGATGCTGACATGGACCATCCAGCAATTTTCCCTATTAAAACGTTCGCACCCACATCAGCCACCGGTTAGATCAATGCACTATATCCTATTAACTACATCAACCACAGTTTTGGTTAAACATACATCTTCATCAGCATTGTTCTTCCATGGACATAAAAAGAAACCGATAATCCAAAGGTCAGTTTTCGATCATTTTCTCTGCAGTAATATCCGAGATGCTGCCGATGCAGAATGGAGGTCGAAGCTAATGTAGTTCATTTTAGGAGCTCACCTTGCTATATATATATATATATATATACATCGAGAAGAATAGAGAATGCAAGTTAAAGAGAAATTGCATTTTGTTGATTTTACATTATTTTGTTGCCTTGCATACTATTTATATTATGCGGCGAAATAGAAAAGTTTGCTTAGGAGTAATGATTTTATAATCTCTGCCTACCAATTTTGTCTCCAATTCAAAAATTTGATCTGATCGGTTCGGATTGCTTTGACCATGATTGTCAAAATCGGTGCAGAATTGATTGAATTAGGTAAAAGATATACTGTTGAATCATGGGCTCAACGACGGTTCGATTACCGATTCAATTTTTACAACATTAGATTTTACATTAAAGGTCAATTAACTGAATTTGAACTAATTCGAACTCAAAAAGATCCAAACTCGATTTGACTATAAAAGTTTAACAAATTATTAATTTGAATCTAAATTATTGAAATTTAAAATAATTTAAACTCGAAATAATCCATACTTGAAATGATTTAAGCTAGAAAAACATAAAAACCAATAAAAGAAAACCTTGAATGATTAAGTTGGAAATTAACTTAAATTGAAATAAAAACACAGGAGTTTTCATCGTTGACTAATTCTGACCAAACAAAATAAAGTTAGTGAGCATTAAGAAGGGGAATTAAGAGATTTGAGGATAGTGGATGATGGATAAAAAGAAGGATATCCATTGACAATGTCAACCGAAGATATTTTGGTATCAAACTTCGAAAAATAAAAAAAGTTGTAAAAAAAATCCCCTATTTTTAGTTCATGCTTGTCCAATACCTGTAATTTCATTACCAACCAAAAAACAAGGAAAAAATTAGCCATTTTGTGCCCTTTTTGATACTTTGATTGGTGACAGTTTTCCCTGTTGTCACCACCTCTCCCTCTTCTCTTTGTTCCTCTTCCTCCATTGCCAATTGCAGCAGTTGATGATGAGGAAAAAAGAACAAACAAACATTGTCCCATTTCTCATAAAAATATAATCCCAAATTTCATTACAATTTAGATTAGTTCATGTATAGTTCCATCAACCCATTTGGGTAAAACATAACCAATATTAATCCCATAAAAGAAGAAGAAGAAAAAGAAGAGTAGATTGTGAGGTTAAATATTTTGGTGGCAAGATGAATGACTTAATCTCGAGTTCGTTCAAGAAATACACGGACCTGAAAGAACAGGCTTACCTGGACGAAATGGAGGCCGGAACCGAGAGTGTAAACCTCGATAAATTCTTTGAAGATGTTGAGAATGTAAAGGAAGATATGAAAGGTGTTGAAAGGTTGTACAAGGCGTTGCAAGAGGCTAATGAAGAATGCAAGACCGCTCATAATGCGAAAACGATGAAACAGCTTCGTTCGCGAATGGATACCGATGTCGAACAGGTGCTTAAACGGGTGAAGATCATTAAAGGAAAGCTCGAAGCGTTGGAAAAGTCGAATGCGGTGAGTCGGAACACTCCAGGTTGTGGCCCTGGTTCGTCTGCGGATAGGACTAGGACATCAGTGGTTAGTGGGTTGGGAAAGAAACTGAAAGATATGATGGATAATTTTCAAGTGTTAAGAGCAAAGATGCAATCGGAGTATAAAGAAACGGTGGAACGTAGATATTTTACCATTACCGGGGAAAAACCCGATGAGGACACGATCGAGAACTTGATCTCGAGTGGAGAAAGCGAGAGTTTTCTCCAAAGGGCTATTCAAGAACAAGGAAGGGGTCAGATTATGGACACCATTTCTGAAATACAAGAAAGGCATGATGCTGTTAAGGAGATAGAGAAGAACCTGATTGAACTCCATCAGATATTCTTGGACATGGCGGCACTCGTTGAAGCTCAAGGTCAACAACTCAACGACATCGAAAGCCACGTTGCGCACGCGAGCTCCTTTGTAAGAAGAGGGACCGAACAACTTCAAGAAGCTAGGGAACATCAAAAGAACTCCAGGAAATGGATGTGTATAGCAATACTTGCTGCAATTGTGCTCATTATAGTCATCCTCATACCACTCTTGCCAACAATTATAACTCTCATTCAAAAGAAGAAGATGTAACGGCCAAAAAAAAAAAAAACTTGAAATGTATTTATGTCTAACAAAGTTCAGTTTAGATGGTACATATAGCAAGTTTCAGAGACACCGTTAATTTAAAAAAAAAATTTAAAAAAATAGCACAAAGTTAGAAGAGCATACCTTCAAGCATTTGGGCATTCTAGATTCTTCTTTCCAATCATGTTGGAATCCAACAAAGTTAGGAACCAATCAGTTTGGTAAGAGATTTTTTGTTTGGTTTTGACCATGTTTCAGTGGCTGTTTTTAATGAAATTTTTCTGTTTTTTTTTCTTCTTTGTAACATTATTGGCTTGGAAATTAGTATTTAGTGCTGAGTTTCTGGCCCTTAATGACATGTTTTACATGGATGATACCATGAAACTGCATAACATAACATTTACCATGGTAGAAAAAGAACAATAGGCCAATGCATGTTTAAAAAAACTAGATCAAAGCACAAATATATTATCATAGATTGACAACATAAACATTTTCTCCATGTTCAGCACATTAATAGGCATCTTTGAGTTCAACAATCCGATAATTCGCTAAATTTATACACTGCTACCAACTTAATAATCCTAAAACATCACAGAGAATACACCAGTTTCCAGAGATAAAAGAAAAGGGTATATTGGATCGATTCAAGTACCGGCACTAGGCAAAGCAGCCATAAAGGAATTGTACGAAGATTCCAAGTCAAAGTGGAGCTGCCTAGCTTGCTGTTCCGTTAGCTCGTCAGCCGCACCCATTTTCGACAACCGTGAAATCCATTCCTTCATCTTCATCTTCCCCTCGAAATCCGGTGGCAAAATGCCAAGCTTATTGAGAGATGCGGAGAGGTCAGACAACAAAGGATGCACTTGATCAACTGCCACCATATTGAGCTTCAACGAGTCCATGGCAGTGATAAAATTCTGCACGCATTCAGCCACGATGGCGGCCGAGGTAGTAGCGGATGCGGCGGCTGCAGCTCGGTGCTCAACAGTAGCAGGCACCCCAGAGGTTACAAGTCGGTTTATAGCAGCTGGGCAATCCATCTTATATGTGTCTGCAAAGCGTTCAATGCTGGGGACCGTGTCTTTGAGCGCAAAAGCCAAGGTTTTGAAATGGGCAATAAGCTTTTGGCACTCGGTTTCATACTCGGATGATGAAATGATATCCCTTACATAAGCCTTCTCAAGCTTCTCTGTTGCTTTGATAATGGCATATAGCTCTGCAAAATTCTCATACATTTCTCTTTCGCGCTTGTCATTCCATAGCTTAACCTCCATTGAGGCAAAACTTGGTATTCAATAAAAGGGTCAATTTGAGATCAAACCAATTAGGGTTTGAGTTTGAAATTTGGATGATCGGACAACACAACTGAAAAAAATTTAAAAGAAAAAAAAAAACGATTACTACCCATTCATCAATAGTAGAGATTCTATTTTTTTTTTCTGCATAACAAAAAAAATGAAATCATTAAACAAAAAGAAAAAAAAAAAGCTTGAAAATCCTATGAATTCTTCATAGTCAAACATGGGAAGAACATTGTTAAACTCTATCTGAAAACCAAACAAAAATTTGAAGAAATCCAAGTAAAATTCCTACCTTACTTCATCCTAAATTGAATAAAACCCTAACAATTTCCATGTTCGCAGTGCAAATTATAGGAGAAATTTAAACAACTAACAAAAAAGTAAATAAAAAATTGAAACAACTTACAAAGTAAAATGCTCCCTCCGTCTTGAATCGACTCTCTTCTCTTTGAATTATTGCATGGGAATTGGGATTGCCTTTCTCTTTTATTTTTTAATCAAATTTATCTGTTTTTCTTTTTCTTTTTCTTGAAGGAATCTGTTAATGGCTATACATTTTTCAAAATATTCTATATAAAAGGTCTAAATGTAGTTTTAGTCCCTCTACTAAGCTGAAGTTTGAAATTGAATCTTTAAATTAAATTGGCATAATTATTTTCCGGACAAGGATTGAACCCGAATCTGGTGTCAACTGAAAATTTGAAAGCAAGCTTTTTACCACTCCACTAGTGATTCGGTTGACTTATCCATGTTATCCACTATATAAGAAGGTTATCAACAAATACATATATGAGATGAAATTAGAAATTTATTTTACCAGGGGTTAAAATTGAACTATAATTTTTTAGGGGAGACAAAGTACAATTTTATCATTGTATTAAACTGAAATTTTATTGTTTTTGAGGGTTAAAATACAATTTTAATATTATATTGACTTATAATTTCAGATTTTTTAAAGGGACTAAAATAAAATTTACCCATTTTGAGGGCCAAGTCTCACTTTGAAATAACTTCTTTAATGACAGTAGTTAACAAAAATATCAAAGTAAGATTATAAAAGTAAAAAAAAAAAAAATTATGTGGAATTAAAATAAAGGACTAAATCATAAATTTCATAAAGTATAGATATTAAAGTCATAATTAGATCTCAAAGAATTGCTACATGAACGTACCATGGAACAATCCATCCCTGTTAAAACTTAAACACATTCAACCCATTAAGTCTTAGCTCGATTAGCATGAGAATTATTACCAATGTAGGAAGACGTAAATTCGAGTACGCTAAAGCATTATCCTCCTATCTATGGGTTGGGGAGGGGCTATAGGTAGTTATAAGTATTGTGTCAAAAAGAGCAGATATAATCAGAAATTATAATGAGATTGTTTAAAAAAACTTAAGCAAATTCAAATACGAAACAACCTGAAATTGAAATAAATCTTACAATTAATTTGAAATGATTGGAACTAAAACGGACTTGAACATAAAACGATCTAAAATCAAGTTGCTTGAATCGGATTGGTTGGGCACTAATTTGGAGAGGAGCTTTGAATCATTATGAACCGATTGAATCGGATTTTTAATATATTTTTTTTTATTTTTATAAATATTTAATAATTTATTTAATTAAATTGAATGGACCAATTGAACTGACGAATTGATAACCTAACCAATTTGATCATCGATCTGATCTTAAAAACCTTACCTAAATTAAAATGAACCACGCAATCCAAACCAAAAATAATCTAAACCCGAAATTATGTTGCGGCAACATTCAACCTCATATTTTTCTAAATTCATCCATCATTACATTTACAAAGAACTTCTATCTATTAAAAACGGAGGTGATACCGCTCTATCTAAATGAAGAACAATACCCCTAAGTGTGAAGTTGAGTTAAAATTAAATGGTTAAAATGTGCTTATAATTTTTGTACTTTTCAAAAATTAGAAATTTAGTTATTGTACTTGTATTTTCAAAAATTTAGTCCTTTTACTTTTGAGATTTTAAAGCTCAGGTCCCAACTGTAAATATTGTTATTTTTTTTATTAAATTCAAGTTAATTATAACATCTTTTTTTTTTGAAATTACATGATTATTAAATGAATATTTTTTTAAAATTTTAAAATGTCATAGCAATAAATTTAACTAAAAAAATTAAAAATGCTAATAGTTAGACCTGAATTTTAAAATCCGAAAAATAAAGAGACTAAATTCCTAATCTTTGAAAAGTACAGGGATTATAGTCACATTTTAACCAAATTAAACACATTGGGGTTGTGTCTTTGGGACAAAGCCACATTATGAGGGACGCATGTTACGTTATAATGATGAAATTTGAAGTGAATCTTTCATTTTTCACCCATCAACCCTCATTTCCCCCCTTCACAAAATAAAGTGCATTTTGTGAAAGGTTAAGTATGGGTCTTTGCATTTTCTTTTAGGGCCTACCTTTTAGATTACTTACTCTATGTGTTTTTTTTTAAATAGAAATCAATAAATTGTATATGTTTTTCGTTATAAAATCGAGATTATCTAATTTAATAATTATAGAGCGTTATTCATAACTCTCAATCGACTCAGAATCATATTCAAGTCCATTCTTGATATTTTTGTGTCGTAAGCGTAACAATAAATTAAACTTTTAAAAAATATATAAAATATAATATAATAAAAACTGAAAATTTTTTAACCCTAAAAGATTAAGTAATTATGGTAAAAAAATTAAAAACCCTAAATATTTAATTAATTTAAATTTTTTTTCACATTAAAAATTTAAAAAATATTTTTTTAGACTCTTTTCAACCTTAAACTCCGTAGGACTACATTTTTAAACAACCCCGGAATTGGACCCGATAATTTCTCGAAACTTATCCTTCAACCAATGAAAATACATTAGAATATGAACATCAGTGTGGTGCCTCGCACTCACGATTTTCTTTCATTAGAGACTCTGGCAACTACAAGCTAGGCCAGCAACTTCAAAGTACGGCACTGCTTTGCCGCAAAGCATGAACCGACCTATATCAATAGGTACTACTATTGCTCGTGCTGCCTATGAAACCAATTATTAAGAGCAAAAAAGACAAAACCAAGGCTGCGATTATAGGCATACGTCATTTACGGATTTTAACATTAATTTCCTAATAAGTTTTAAATTTCAATTATATTTGTTTTTTTTATATAGTATTTAAAATTATCTATAATATCTCTTCAATCTTTAAATAAGAGGATAATATACTTCAACGTACTCATATTTATGTTTTCTTACACTGACAATCATACCAATACCAATTGAACTAAGACTCAATTCACAAGCAAATTACATTTTAATTTCTCCAAAATGTTATTTTAAATATTTTTCTCAGCCACCCAAAAGGATTTAGTGGTTAGAATTCTTTGCTGGTGCTTCAAAATCCATGGTTGAAATGTTGGTGTTAACATTCCTATGTAATTATAAAAAAAAAATGTTTTTTAAATTGGATAAGTTCTTAAATAGGTCGGATCATCAATTTATCAATTTAATCAATTAGATCATCAATTTTCAAATCAATTAATTTAAAGTCTTTCCGTATTAAATATTGAAAAATATACTTATTTAAAATTGAATTATTATATTTAAAAGGGTTAAATTATTATTTGAAATATGAATTTGACAACTTTTTTTAAATCTAAACTTTTATCATTTTTATTTAAAAAATTTAGTCAAACAATTGATATTATAGATGTCGAAACCATTTTAAAAATCGGGTTTTGAAAAACGGGGATCGACTTTAAAAACAAAATGGGAGTCGCCACCAATCCTTTTTTACTTAGGTGTGATTAGATCATCTTGTAAAACATTTCATTTTAAAAAAACATTTGATTTTGGTCCGCGAAAACGAGAAAATAGGTTCGTGAGTCGGTTACGTATGAGGAAGGGTTAGCACCCTCATAACGCCCAAAAATTGGTACCTAATCGATAAAATCATGTCCAAATGTTTGAAATTTAATAGTATTTAAAAATATGATTACTTTTTTAAAAAAAAACTTTGAGCACTTTAAGTTAAAATTTGAGATTTTCTTGTTCTAAAGGAATATAAACATCACATCCAACACGTTAGGACATGATATTTTAAAACCTTTGTAATCAAAATCGTCTCACGATTTACAAAACTTATTAAAAGAATATTTAGTTATTTAGCCAAACGGAAAATCGCACCCAACACGTTAGGGCACTATTTCCCGAATTTCTAAATACCAAAACATTACATTATTTTCAAAAACCTTACCTCGAGATAACATAATGTCACATCCAACACGTTAGGACACAACATTTTGAATTCCCGAAAATAAGTTTTTATATTTGGCAAACTTGAAAATGGAGGGATATCTAATATTTTGAATTTTACGAGATAAATCACATCCCAGTAAGTTAGGGGCTCGATTCTTCTCGAAAACTCGGAATATCACATGTCACCGTTAAAAAAAAGAATTCTTTAATTTTAAAAGGTATTTTTTTATTAAAAATGGTATAAATAAAATACAATATGAACATATTATAACATATATATATCTAATAACAATTCTACCTAACTATGAATTATTCTAACAATAAATAATAAATAACATGAATAAATGAATAATAAGAAGAATGTTAAAGCAATAATAAATGAATATAAAAATACAAATAAATATATATAATAATTAGTAAAATTATAATATATAATAAAATAATATTTTAAAAAATTAATAATATAAGGATTATAAAACTAATTAGCAAATAATATATTTAGTAATTTCAAAAATATATATATATATACATAATATACTAATCATAAAAATTATATATGTAATAAACAATATAAATAAAATAAGTTATATGATATAATAGATTTTATACAGAACAAAACTTAAAAAATGATATATAATATAATATAATACTGTATAATACAAATTAAAATATAATATAATAAATAATGTATAAACTAAAATAATATATATAGATTATTAAATCCAATAAAATAATATATAATAAAAAATAAAAAATATATATAAAGATAATATTAAAATTAAAATGGAATAAAATAAAAAGATTTAAAAAAAATGTTAAATAGCAATTAAAATAACTATAAAAGGATTTAATTAAAAAACGCGCATTAAACTTAGGGATTATTGTGGCAATTAAACCTCTTTTAAAAATGGCGTCGTTCCGATTTTACCTATAAAACAGACTGAGGGACTAAATTGGATCAAAAATAGAC
The DNA here is from genome assembly GCA_025698515.1 of Gossypium sturtianum. NCBI lineage: Eukaryota > Viridiplantae > Streptophyta > Magnoliopsida > Malvales > Malvaceae > Gossypium > Gossypium sturtianum. Next base: position 1,687,357 of record CM046952.1, on the reverse strand, counting down.
TTTCCGGGTAAATTTAAAAATAAAGAAAATATTAAATTGAACGAAATTAAAACAAATAAAATCATAAAGGGACTGAAATGGTAATTAGGCTATTTTAAAAAAACACGCGGATCTTTGCCCCGGGTCGGGTCGACACGCGGATCTGGCATTTGCTAAACGGCGTCGTTTCTCATCTGCTATATAAACCAATTTTTAGGCAAAAAAAAACATTTGCGCCTTATTTTCTAAAAAAAACTCAAAAATCCTCTCCAGAGCTTTTCCCCTGGTTCCGATCGTCAGTGTTTTGAGGCCACCATCACGCGCCTCACGCGCCACCGCAGATGGTGGTCGGAGGTTGAAATTTCTATATCAAAAGGTAAACTCGCCCCTCTTTTTTTATTCTAGTACCACTTTATTTAAAAATATGCACGGAACATAAAATATATATATATATATAAATCACCTTAACAAAATTTGTATTCTGTTTCAATGTTTTCTTTTTTTGTATTTCTGTCTCCCTATTCTCACTTTTACAATTTGATTGGGGTTTAAATAGACCCGAAAATAAAATAATAAAAAAGGAAATACAAGATTTTTGCCATTTTTGCTTGCTATTTCTTTCCTTTTCTTGCAGGGCGGAGATCTCGCGGTGATGACCAGACACCATCTGTGCGCGAATCGCGGCCTGACGAGGGGCGGACTGAAGGCGCGACGATCGGTCTTCTGCTGAAGCAGCTCGATCATTGGCACGGCGCGAGGAACGCGCGCGATCATTGGCATCTCGCGAGGCGGCGCCTAGGGTTTCAGAAACCCTAGGCCACTGATTTCGTTTAGCAGTTGGGCCATTCTGGGCCACCTGAGTCTGGGTCGGGTAATTAAGTTTGTTTAGTTGGGCCACGGGTGTAAAGGGTTTGTGGGCATTAGTTTAATGGTTTTGGTTTTGTTTATTGGGTTTTGCAGAGGACTGTGAAAGGACATTATTATTTGTTTTAGTTTTATTTCAGCCTAGTTATAAAATTAGACTACTACAATAGATATCTTCATTCAAAATTTATATATTATAAGCCAACAATGTAATATAGCAATAGATAAGCTCCTTATGAAATTATAATATTGCTTCTAGAGTTGGTGTATTTTAACAAAAAATATTAATTATAATGAATTATGTGATTAAAAAAAAGTGAAGCGGACAACTTCTCAAGCATTTGGATTGTGTTATTATTATTAAAAAGGTTTTACTTGAATATTTATCATTCCGACTCTAATAAAATTAGTCTCCAACAATAAATTGATTTTTCTAAAAATAAAAGCTTATTAAGAAAAATAAAAATGTAACAGAAAATTAGCGACTACTTAATCAATCAAATAAACCTCAATTCAACATTTCAACTACTATAAACATATTTTTAAAGGTTAAATCACTATATGGAGTTTAAACTTGGCTTTGAATTTTTTTTATTCAAATTAAATTCTAAACTTATTAAATTTTGAACTTGATAACTTTTTTTTATATTGGGCCTGAACTCTTTTTTGGTTCAAGTTAAGCCGTAAATTTAACAGTTATTCTTACATTGGACCCTGAACTTAATAATTGTTTCCTGATTAAATTTAATGTGTAACTTAAATAAAAATATTTAAGCTCGATATAAAATAATTACTAAATTTAATACTTAGACCTGAAAAAAAAAATCACCCAAATTCAAAACTTGATTTAACCTTATTTTTAATTAGATACTAGAGTGTTTAGAAAGGGAAAGAATCAGAGCAGAGCAGACCAAGTCACATCTCAGTCCTGAATAATATCTCATAAATTAAACGAGGAAAATAATAATGTAGATTTAATAAACATATCAATCTTTCATTGAAATATGAATTAAACCCAAAAACAAACAAACAGCTAATTTCCTTAATTTACAGTACTTTTAATTACCATTAATGATTCTAATACCACTCAAAACTAGCTGTACCATAAAATCTACACCCTTAGTTTTTCTTCATTTTTTTGGGTATTTTTTCAATTTTTTTTCAACTCCAAGTCTCCACAAACTTTTTTAGACCTAATGGAGGAAACATATTTAGAAAAAAAATTAATGAACATATTTTCTGTTACTTAAAAAAAAAAAACATGATTTAAAACTATGGTTAAACGATAATTAGTGGCTAACATCCACGGTTAACCATCTCCATATACTGGTTTAGCGATTCTTGCCTTTGTAATCTCATTTCCTCGTTGAACTTCTTTATGAACGCTTCCACTCGACGGTTCAACTCGTCTTGACTCAGCGACGGCTCTTTCCTCAGCTTCCCCGAAGCCGGAGAAGAGCTCGGCGGAAGCTGGTAATTAGTCCGGTCCCTGAACGTCTCTGATTTATTCACCAACGGCGAGTCGGCCATCATCTCCACGTTGATCTCGCGGCCGTGATTCTCAAATGTGTCCGACTTCTTCAAGTGCCTTGTCAATGGCATCGCTCTCCCTTCCGTTATCATCTTCCACGTGTTCTCCAGTGTCTCATGGCGTTTGGGTTTCGCCACTTTCAATGCTCGGCCACCTGCATTAGGAACAGATTTAATTAATTTGATTAGATCACCATTCTAATCTTCTTAATTACGTAATTTAGATATTTTAGTTTCTTAATCATTTTTTAAAAAAGGACTATTTTGAACTTATTCAGTGGCGCGTCGTCAAGTAGACGCCACCTTTGAACGGACTTTGTCTGTTTGGAAGAAATAAAGGAGAAATAAAGGTCTAACCTTAGTTTAGTCCCTATACTATTTAAAAATTTAAGATTTAATCTTTTTAATACAAATTAATATAATTCATTAGTATATCCAAATTAGAAAAACTTCTAGTTGCTAGGATTAAAATAATGACTATAAATTCATTATTAATTAAACACAATTCACTAAACTTTCCAAAGACTTTGACCTTGTGAGTAAATAACAATTTCAACTAACTAATATCATTATAAAAAAATAAAGGATCAAATTATATATAATTAAAATAAAGGATTAAATCTTAAATTTTAGAATAGTAAAAGGACTAAAATCAAATTATACCGAAACTAAAACGACTCAGTTTCGTTCCGAAAAGTGATAGAACATGGAAAACATGGGTAAAAGAATTGAAACACCGACGGAGAGGCTCCGTCGAGTGAACCAAACTGCTTTTCAGAGTTTTTTTGAATTTTAAATCTGGATGTAGACATTTTAACCGAGTAACGTTAATGTTTGTTTCAGAAAATATGATAATATTGTAAAAACGATTCGATAGAAAAAAAAATGCTAAATATACCTTCAGGATTGGCTTTAACAGGTCTACGGTGACCGAATCTAGAAGAAGCCGGTGGTTTTTCAACCGGAAACAGAACATCCAAAGGAATCTCCGACGAATCCATTCTCCTAGGAGGAATCCACTCCGACTTGGAGATAGCAAACACGTCACCTCCATCTCCATCATCTACAACCGCTACATTGGTCTCCGCCTCAAAAACCGTCGTTTCCACCTCTTGTACTATCTCCTTTTGCTCGTACACCACCGTTTCCACCGCATCGGAATCCAAGCTGCTCTTCATCTCGTACTCCAAATCAGGCCGCTGTTCCACCAAGATCTTCGATCTCGGCTGCTGCTGCATCAGCTCCTCCGTCTTTTCATTCTCGCCGTTGTTCTGATGAAACCGTGACGACGCCGCAATCGTGATTATAATCCCATTTATGACAAAGTAAAGATAAGGCGGTTTGAGCCAAGAACGGAACGTGCTCCACAGTAACGGAGCTTGAGAAACGGAGAATTCCAGAACCAATGGAACAGATAATTTAAGTCCTAAAGCTATACTCAATACACCAATAGAAATAAACAGTACCTTCAACGACAACATCCAAGTGCTCGCCGACGCCATTTTCAGAGCCAATAATTTTTATTTTATTTTTTTAAAAAACCCCTTGGATTCTTTGTGCAGATTTTTTGAAGGGTAGGGGGAAGAGGGAGGGGAGTGGGAAATATATAGAGAGTGGGGATGCAGTTGATGATTGATTCTTGACCGTTAGATTTAAAAGGGATGTAAGTGGACAGTGGATATTAGTTTTATGTGTGGTGGGGCCATGAATTAGTTGGATTAGGCCTTTTTTCTTTTTTCAAATTTTTAATTGTACAATATAAAAAGATAAGGTGAGGGTTAAAATGAAGCTTTCTATGTTGCTATTTAAGTGGACACGAAAACAATTGATCCTTCCCGAACTTTACTATCATTATTATGTTTTTTGACATTATTTTTACCCTTCTTAATCAATCATTTCATGTTGTTAATTAATTTTTTTGAATTAATTTGTAATATTTTATTTTTAGTTTATAGTTATAATTACAAAAAATAAAATCTTAATTAACTCATAATCATAAAAAATAAATTTGAATATGAAATTTTAAAATTTAAAATTTTTATAATCTATTTTTCTAATTGCAAGTTTGATGAAACGATTTAGATTGTATTTAAAAAAGTTGTGTCCTGAAAACCAATTTATTTTTCCATAATGATGGTATTGAAATTAGTAAATAAATGATAGAATAATGAAATAATGATTTTTTTTCTTTGAAGGAAAGGAAATATATAACAAATATTTTTTTTTTAAAAAAAGACTTGAAATTATTATCAATTTTAATATAAAATAATATGTGAGAATATTCTTGAGTGGATAATTTTTAATTATATTTTAAATTTTTAGATAAAATTAAAATAATTTTAAAAGCAAAAAGATATTAAATATTATTTTATTTTGATTTAATTTCTACCATAAAAAAAACTTTTATATGTATCTACAATTACAAAATTATGACGTTGAAAGAGATGCTGATGCGAGATGGTTGAAGGATTGTGTGAGTTTTTGAGTTAAAACGCGTGTCATGCTTGAAGGATTGTGCATAGCAAGGGAGAAAAGATCCAGGCAATTAGAACTAGAATGCGATAATGCACTTCTAGTAGAGACTCTGCTAACTGATGGAGCTGCCAATAGTAATTTGGTGGAGTTACGTTTAATTAATTGTCTTTTCAAACGAAATTGAAATATAAGATTTCGTCATATTCTAATGTCTCAAAATGCGACTGTTGATCAAATGGCTAAATATGTGAATAATTGTATACCGAATTTACTATTATTTGTGGATCCACCAAGTTTAGTACAAAAAATTTAAAATTTGAACCCAATGTAACCCAAATTTAGAGTGGTTGGGTCATCTCGCATGGTGAGATTATTAAAGGTAAAAGTATTATAGAGGCCCTTATATTATGAGTTAAATTATATTTTATCTTTTTTATTTAAAAATGAGTAAATTAGTATCTATATATTATATCAAAAAGTAAACTGATCATTTTTATTATAAATTTAATCTATTTTCACTATTAAAAACTGATGTGACTGAAAAAATAATTAGATAGTTATACGTGACATACCATGCGTACTTCATTCTAATATTTAAGGATCAATTAACTCTTTAATCTAATTTTTAAGAAATAATTTATCAAAATAAATAGGGTAAAATACAACTTAATTTATGGTATAAAGATTTTCATGATTTTACTGATTATTAAATATTTGTCCTCTCTCCAATTTTATGTAGAGACAACAAAGAAAAAGAGGGCGGTGGTTTCAAATTTCAAGAAATATAATAATGTACTTTATAAGGCTTGCAGTGAATTTATCTTTCTAGAGACTGTAAAGGAAATTTGGGTGGCAGACTGCAATGGCAGACTTGGCAGTAAGAAATGTTTTGAATTACTTTTAATAAATAGGAATATATGTATTTATTTGATTTTCCAACGGTCACATAATTGACCGTTACTCACGCAAGTTGTAGCGAGAACCTGAGGCGCCGATCCATTGGGTGCGGAGCGGAGGGGCTGGGTTCGCCCTTTTGGTCCATGTGCCCTACAGCTCGGTGGCTGCACCCACTGACCGACCATCCCCTTTTCTGCTAAACACTGTGTTGTACCACTGAAATAGCTCATCATTTTATGTAAAAGCATGGCTTTTTCTTTCTTTCTTTTTTATTTTCTTGCAAAAAGTATTTATATTAAAAGTAGGAAAATTATAAAAAGAGTCCCACATCCAACTTTCCATTAGATTTAATGTTTCTACTTGTCGAGCCTCATTATTTATAATTACAATTTATAAAATTTTAATTTTATTATGTGCATATATCATATTTAAATTTTGTTTATTTATTTTTAAATTTTACCCAGTACGTCTCTTGTTTTTTATTGCCTTGTGTTGATTTAGTTTTATATTGTAATTACTCGAACATATAATTCTAGTTGTATTTATTAACTGCGAACTCTTCAATAATTTTCGATAACATTTTGTGTGACTAGTGCTGCACAAAACATTACAAGATTTCAATAAATTCGTATAATTGTAAAATGTTTTAAACATTACAATAATTTTAATAATTCATGTAATTAGATTATATTTTATATAATTATATGGCATGAAAAGCTCATCGTGGAACTGTTCATTGATGTGGTATCAAAATTAAACATTATAATTTTCATTCTATCGGATTGATATTTAAAATTGATTCGAATTTAAAATGAGTTAAATTTAAAATAATTTATCTTTAAAATGATCAAAGTCAAAATTAATTCGATTAAAAATTTGAACCTGAAATAATTTAAATACAAATTCGTCAAAATATGAAATTATTTAATCCAAAAATTAAAAAATAAAAAAAGGACTAAATTGATTCAAAAGGGAACACTGTAGTGTGTCCTACCAATTACTCTAATTTTGCAGTCACGGTGAAAAGATTGGGTCCCTAAAAGGTTATGAGTTGTCTGACTGACCCTAAGTAACGTAATAGCCATCATATTCATGCATGCTTTTATCTTTCTTCTCCCCCTTTTTCTCTTTTTTGTGTTGTAGAGAATCTTTTCATATGGTAATAATTATGGAAAAAAATAAATAATATAATATATTAAAGAAAACAACTCATACAATAAGGTTCGAGTAATAGTGGATGAAGAAAATAACACTAAGAAAGCTTATTTAGAGATTTGACTCAGTTCGGTTTAATTTAAATTTAGTTAAAGTTTAAAGTGAAATATATAAAAAAGTATTATGAAAATTTTTATATTATGAGTTGGATTAGATTTTGTCCCTTCTACTAAAAAATGGGCAAATTAATTATTATATCAAAGAGCAAACTGGTAATTCTGCTGAATATTCTATCCATTACTGTTAAAAATTAGTCTCTATATGTCAAAAAGAGGTACATGTGACACGTCACGTGTAACTATTTGGTTATTCTGCTGGCCACACTAGTATTTAACCGTAGAAATAGATGATTTTTTAAAATAAAAATGACAAATTTACTCTTTGATTTAATATATTGGAACTAATTTGCTCATCTTTTAGTAAATGGGGCAAAATGCAATATAATACTTTATACAGAAGCCTCCATAATATTTTTACCTAATACATACCTTCTGTATAATTAATTGAAATTCATTATGATTATTTATTTACAATAAAAATGTATTGGAAATATAAATTTCAACTAACAATATCCATAACCATTTTAAAATCACCTATAAATAACAATACAATTATTATTAATAATTTTAAAAAAATCATTAAATTCCATTTACTATTTCTTTTCCCTTATCATTAGCAATAACAAGCAAAAAAATCGAAAAAAAAAAGTATATTATAAAAACGACAGTTGCAATAAAGAATTGAAGTTAGGAGTTGGCCATATCAAGGCAGCATGGGACCCCATCATAGAGAATTTATATGTTTATGGACCATATACTAAAAAAATAATAATTATGGACCGTCATTAAAAGGAACTTAGAATTTGGACATTAATTTCCTTTTTTTTCCCCGCCCTATGTGGCAAAGGAAAGGAGAGCTTTGAGCAGTTATTTTCATAAATATCATTTAATCGTTATCGGTTTAGACCGTGTTGTCTTGAGTTTTAATTTTTTTTGTTTATTTTTTATTGTTTAACAAGTTTTTATTTTTAAAAGTTTTTATCTTAGCCTTGTTTTTGCAAATAATTTTAGGGATAGTTTTGTCACCTCTCTCTCCAGTTTGGTGGATATTCAATTTTTTTGCTAATTTTGCTCACCTGCCGCTTTGTACAATTTGGAGCTGATTTTTTTTTATTGTGGTAGTTGTTTGTAATCATTCTAGATATGTCATGCTTGAGTTTTGATAAAGCTAATCGTTAACATACCATAATATTCAATTGATGCAGAGACTGAAGCCTCTGTCGTGTTGATAGAGTATGTCCTTCACCACCGTCGACGTGTGTTTGTTGTTTTTCTTTTATTAAAATTGTATGGTCCCGTTCATTGAATAAATTAAAGAATTATTCATTTTAAAAAAATACTAAAAAAATTATTTAAATATAATTAAAATATTAATTATAATTATTATATTTTCTTCTTGAGTTTAAGATTTAAGTTCGAACTTAAATGTTTAAAGTTTGAATTTAAATTTTAGGGTAGCAAAATTCATAATATATTGTCAATAGCATACTTATGTATTATATTTTTAATTCTTATCGATTTTAAATTATCAAGAATTTGTTTTTCTTTGACATAATGAAACAAATTTTGAATTTTAAATTAAAATACATTGATGAAAACCACATCTCATGATGAAATCATATATTATTTGTGAATAGATTAAGAATATTAGATGTGACCCACTAAATATATCAAAATAAATTTTCCATCAATGATCTAGGTGTGCCAAGTTTCATTGATTGAGTCCTATTGAAAACAAACCAAAAACATATAAAAATTCTTATTATGAAACAATAGTTTGGTAATTGGTATATATGGTTTAGCTTAAGTGACCTTGAACTAAACATGTGTAACTATGTTACACTTGTTTGAATTAATCGGTTGGATTAGGAATTTATTTAAAAAAAAAGTATTGAACTGATTGATTTAAGAATTTATATAGACTGGTTAAATTGATTGAATAACTTTTTTAATAATTTTATGAATATTAATAATTTATTTAATCGAACAATCGAACTTATTAAATCAACGAACCAATCTAATTTTTAAAAATAATGATATAAATTCATAATAATCTTAAACCACTCAAATCCAAATTTAACCTAGACCATAATAAAACCCAAATTAATTTAGTTGAGATTGACCCTACCTAAAATTCTACTTACCCAATTCACAAGTAAAGCTAGTAGGGAATTGAGAGACCCTTTTGGCCGTGTATTGTGCCATTCGTTTACATGCAATTTGCAGTTTAAGGATAAGACATAGAAACTTGAAGATTAAGACATTTCGACACCCATTGGTCTCTTTCAGTTGTAAAATATGTCTTAATTTTAGGTTATTGCTGTAACAAGATTTGATTCATAAAAGAAAAAAAAGATTTAAGGAGGAAGGCAGCTGAAAAAAATGAAGAACCATTGCTTTCGGCTAAAACGCGTGTCGGAGAAGGGGACAATTTGTCGGTCCATTTTATCTTCGAAAATGTTTTTCTTTTTAAAGATTAAGATTGTAGGGGCCGGAGAAGATAGAGTTGACTTCATTAATCAAAGTCTAGCTTTGAAGAAAGTGCATGGCAGTTGTACAAACATATAGATAAAAGGGTTAATATATTGTTTAATATTTACATTTGGTTTTAATATTGCATTGAATTAAATTTGATATCTAGACCAAACAATACTATATGGTTTAATGAATGTTCGACACGTGCAGTATAATAAAAAAGCATGGTGAGAGGGGGCTGGCAGGGCCTTAAAATGGTATAATTTTAATTTTTGATCTTTTAAAATTTATAAAATTTCAAGTTAATATATGGTAAATTACATTTTGACTCTACTAAAATAATAAAATTTTGATTTAGTCTTTTACAAAAGTATAAAGATATAAGCTGTAGCTCTTATAAAAATATAAGCCTTAATTCCGCCCTAAAAAAATTTGACTTCACCTTTGTAAGTATTTAATTGGGACAAAAAAAAACTTAGAGACCAAAGTAAATATTGAAATCAAATTTAAGTACCTAAATTGAAAAAGAAAAACTCAAATATCAAATTATACATTAAAACCAAACTCAAATACCAAAATGGTATATTAACCTAAACATCCCTTTAATTTTCAACAATGAAGCTTTGAATTAAGGATGTTATTTTTGGCATGTATTTTTTGTGGATAAACAAGTAAAGCTGCACATGTGTAAGCGTGTGCACCAAATATGTTAAAAGAGTAACATTATCTAGAATAAACAATATATATTATTATACATATAAAGTGTTAATTGGAGTAAATATCCTCAAATTATTTCATTATTTTAAATTTTGAAATGTTTCTAGATTGTATCATTAAAATATTAACATTATATTAATCAAGTCATTTTGTAAATTTAAACGTTAAATTAATACGAAGCCTGTTTAAAGTATGAAGTTCAAAATTACAAACAAATATGTATTTATTATTGTATAAATAATTTCCATTTAACGTGTTAAAAATGATAAATACTGTCAATAAAACATAGAATTTTTTTTAGGCTTAATGTATTATTTGGTATACGAGTTTGACACTTTTTTTTAAAGATGATATTTGTGTTATTTTTTGGTCCAATTCGGTATCTGTATTTCATAAAAGTTAAATATTTTGGTACCCAAAGGTAACGATGTTAACTTTTTAGTGTTTGATTTGGGTTTTAAGGTTGTTTTGATGAAAGTTAATTGATAATATTATTAGGTTTAAATTGTTCATTATTTTGTTAATACAATAAATTTAATGTTAATTGTGAATTTGCTTAATTTTACAAATACAGTGCGATGGATGTGATTTAATTCAAGTTTTAGGATTGATTTGATAATTATGATTTTTTATCAAATCAATTATAAAACCTAAATTAAATAATAAAAAGTTAACGTCGATACATTTTGATACTGAAACGTATAACTTTTGTCAAATACAAGTACTACATTAGAAAATAACACGCATCATATAAAACAAATGTCAAACTCAAAGATCAAATTATGTATTAAGTCATTTTTTTATAATACATTGTACCCAAACTTTTAATTTAATAAATATTTTCATATTTACAATTCAATCCACATATTTTACCTATGTTTAGGATTTGGTCGGTTGGTGCTTTGGTTTTAAAGTGAATCTTCATTGGGATATTCGTGGGTTAATATGGAACGAAAATGTCAATTTCAACCCCTTTTCTTACTTTCATGGATTTCCCAGTAAATACGTATACTACTTTTTCTAGTAAACTCCTCCAAAATCTTGGTTGCTTTTAGAGCCAATTTCGTTGGTATATTCCAGAATGGTTGACTAACCTAATGCTGTTTCATTAAGTACCTACAAAACTAGTGTTTAAGAGATTCTATTTTTATTTTTTAAATTATTTAAACTATATATATAATTATTTTTTTTTAATTTTCAAAACCCAATTTAATATAACTTTAAAATTAATGAAATTAGATAGAGTTAGAACGGTTTAGTCAGTCTTTGTTATTAAAGTAAATCACTCCACTAATACTAGGTAAAATGTCGAAAATAACCAATTAAATATACATTTATAATATTAATGGATAATATTGCAAAACATGTCTCGCAAAACACCACAATTAATATCCCAAGTTAATGTCTGGTCCAAGAAATTTACAACGAAATTCACTGGAAATTAAAGAAAAAAAAATCTATATTCGAAATGCAAAATGAAATAAAAAAATAAAAAAAAGAAATATATCAATAATATAAAAATAATATTATAAACAAAATATATAAATTAGAATTAATCCCTTTCAACCCTTTAATTAAATGGATAGTTTTCATTTTCGGCTCCTTCCAAAAATTAATAAGTCTAATACAAAATATTTATGCTTTGGCCCCAAAATTTTCCAATTTTATCTCGGCTTTTTATAAAAAATTCATGGCTTCACTCTTGTATCTAACTCAATTTAAAAATAAAACCTGAATATTTTGAACTCAAAATGATCCGATCTGTAAAATAATTCAAAGCCATAATAGCTCGAACTACAAAAATTTAATAATTTAAACCTAAAATGACCCAAATAAAAATAATCAATAAATTGACTCGAGATTGACAAACATTATCGACACCCAAATAACCAAAACTTGAAGTAATTAAAATTTGAAATAATCGAAAATCATAATGGCTCGAACTAAAAAAATCTTAGTTATCAGAATCCAAAATGACTCAAACATGAATAATCTAAAAAATTTAAAACTTTTGTTTGTTAAAAAATATATATTTTTTAAACTTTGGCTAAGACAAAGATCCTGAGTCCTTAATACATAAATTCCAATTTTATCATATGCAATTGCGATATGTGGATCTAAAAAATTATTCGGATTTGAGACTACAATATAATTATTCGGATATATATTTATATTTATACATATACACACTCTATTTAAAACAGCAAAACTTCCAAAAAAATAAATTAAAAACCCAACATTATCGGACATTACCGACACACAAATGGAAGAAAGAGGAAACATCATGGAAAATAAAATCTCAAAACGATAAGGTGGTCCATGTAATTAAGTTGGAAAAAAACCGTTATAACAGTAAATGCGTAGATAAAGTCAAAACAAAAATCGTGTTGGGTTTTCGGTCAATGTAAAGACAGTTTTTGAAACTGAACTGTACGTAGAATGTTTGGTTTAATGGAAACTAAAAGTCTGATGATGACGACGTCATTACAGTCAAAAGAAGAATATAAAAGATACAGTTGAATGGGAATGCAAGAAAATTATATGAAAGCAGTTAGTGTACGTATACAGTTCAACTTCCATAACGGATATGGTGCCGTCCTTTTGTTGTGTGAATGACAGATTTTGTTTCTTCATTGGAACATATGGGGAAATGTTTTTGTTTTTTTTTTTTCCTAATGTAGTTCTTACTTAGTCTCGAAGTTTCTTTTTAAAAATTTATTGAGATTTTTTTTTAAAATTAGAGGTTTTTTTAAATTATTTTTTTAGAAATTTTAAGGGACTTAATAAGATTTTACAAAAAAAATTGAAAAATTAAATTAAAATTTTTGGGACTAAGGCTCTTGACTGCATTCGTAAACATGTATTATATATGGGAATATAATATAAAAATTCACTTATGTATGTGATTTATATGTATAAGGAAAAAAATATGATGATTAATTTTTTTCGATGAGATATGATGATTAAATTGTTAAAATATTTTATATTAGTGAAAGAAAAATTAATCTCGTAAAGCATAAGCTTTGATATATGCAAAAGTTATCACCATTTTTTAAAGATAAAATAAAATAATTATAATTAAAAGAAATTAAAAATATATAAAAATTAGCAAATTAAGAATATATATATATATATATATATATAAAGTTATGAATTTCACTAGATTTTAACTTTTTTGGGGTTTTTGATATTTATAATATATATAATATAAAGTAAATCATAAGTTTAAAATTGGAACCAAAGAAGTGGTAAAGTTAATTAAAAAAAATATGAAGCTTTAATCACCAAATTCTTGACCATGGAAGCTTTAAGGGACATACATATGGCTTCATGTTTGTTGGTCAAAGATTACATAAAGTCAACTTGTAGAAGGATAATTCGATTTTGACCTGAATTTTAAAATTTAAATTTGATTACTGAGATTATTTGAATGTGAAATAATTTAAAATTTTTGAAAAGTAAATTGACATAATGCTACCCAAGTGACAAGTATGTTAGGGTGCGTATGTCTATGGGTTGGGTTAAGGCTTGATTCTAAAAAAATTCAAGTTCAGGCCTATTTTGGGTTTGACTCACCCTGCTCAAAAAGACTCGTTTTACTATTTAAAAATTAATAAAATATTAAACGTCAACTTTTAATTAATATTTCATATATTTTTATAGTTAAATTTAAAATTTTTATTATTATTTAAATTAAATTTGGGTTAGAGGTACAAAAATAGTTATCCAAACCGAGCCCAAAATGAAATACTTTTTTCAATATATTTGCATGGTAACATATAAACCATAATTTTCTAGCAATTAGTTAACCAAAGTACCAAACTAATACACTTGAATGAACTTTAGCTCCTAAACTAAAAAAATATTGATTAAAATGTGCTTCAAAGTCTTTATACTCTTCATGCATTTATAATTTAGTCCTATTTTTATTTCAAAAAAATTTAATCCCTTTATTTTTTGAATTTAAAAATACAAGTCCAACTGTTAAAATTTTTTAATTAAATTCAGATTCATTCCATCAATCTTCTGTTAAATGTCACATCAACAGATTCAACCAAAAAATTTTATCAGTGATAACATTACTTGAACTTTGAAATCTAAAAAATAGTGAAAGTAAAATTCTGAACATAAAAGGAAAGGGACTAAATTCTATAATGTATAAAAACTACATGGACTTGAGCATATTTTAACCAAAATAATAATAATAATAATACCCCCTTAATATCATAACTTATCGTCCTTTCCCATTCAATCTGGTTGCTTGCTTGCACCACTAATTTGATGATCATGAAATCTGTTGGGAAAAATCTATAAATATCCACAAAAAGCCTTGATTTATGGGGAAGTAAAGAGATAAAAAGAACCAACCTTTATTATATTACAACACCACATTTATTATATGAATGTATAATAAAAATGAATGATGAAAAATCAGTTCTCAATATATATCTAAATGAGTAAAAAATAATTTGCAAAAACCTGAAGAAAATGACATACAAAAATATAATTTGTTTGTTTCTTTGAGAAATGAATATGTACTCTTTCCCTTCAACAATCATTCGGCCGGGCGAGTTACCGTTTTGTAAACATCCCTTGTGTTAACGATGAGAAATCGTAATCTTTTCCCCATTGAGATGGTGTTATTTTAGGAACTGGAGGTGTTGGGAGTGGCTTACCTCCGATGCTTTTCATGTTGATGGTTGATGATGGAACTACCGGCACTCGGGTGGTGAAGCTGCAATGCGGCATATGACAAGTTGGATAAAATCGAAAGCAATTATGTGTTGGTCAAGCAAGAAATGTGTTCAAACGAACTGTTTGTGTATAGTGTGTGCTTGTAAGAATACAGATATCTAACCGATCTCACATATGAAATAGTGGATCGAAATGAAACCGGTATAAAATCATCAACCATGGAACTTTTCCTAATGAACCCACATTTCCAGTGCTAATATACTGAATTTATGAAACGTGTTCAGTGTGCTATGAAACAGGTGATCAGATTTGAGTTTCTTTGTACTAGAAGGGTCAGTTTGCTTAACTAAAGCCGATAAAATCGATCCATTACATCAAAGTTAAAAGATAAGCAACTTTTAGACGGTCGAGCTGAAATAATATGCGCACGCACCTGGAAGTCGAAAAATTAATGGAATTCCCTGCAGGGTGCATCTGTTGGTTGTTTCCCATCTGGTACGAGATGACAATAACATGATAAGATATTATTAGTGATGAGGTTATAATCTGGGAAAAGAACAATGGTGGAAGCATGTTGCAAGCAAACCTGTAAATGATACTGTTGACTAGCAACTGGCATTACCATTCCAGGGACTTGGTGGCCAACGCTTCCAGAATTTGGAGAAGGAAAGTGAAAGCCATTGGAGCTGAATTGATGCGCGTTGATAGGAAAGGCTTGGGATCTACCGTTGGGCTTTGTAGCAGTGCTCGTGATAGATTGTTGTTTGGGAAGCATAGTAAGTTGTTGTTGATGGACGGAAAATGGAGACACTGTAATTGACTGCAAAAAGTAATTTAAAATTTAGAACTGTAAGTCTCCACTTTTGAACTTTGAATGCGGCAGTGACTTAGCACGGTGATCAATTTAACTACGATGACATTATGTCACGAAAGCACAAGTCAATATTCTATATACACTTTCGATTTTCAACCAAGGGACACCATACCTTTTCAAATATAGTATCTTGTTTAACATCACTTGCCTCCTTGGTGGACTTTGCTTCAGTAGCTGCAAAACGGTAAACTGACGGTTAAAGCAACATCAAATATAAAATACTATATTTAACTGCTTTCAGTAAGAAACTACGTAGTGATAAGCTCGAGACAGAAAGAGACATACGTTGCAAAGAATTATCATGAGCTGAACCGGAGTCATTTTCTCCTGAGTCCCCCATAGAGAGCAAATTGAAAAGTTCAGTAGCGTAATCGATTTTGGATGATGCTACTACTGGTGCAGTAGTATTAACATCTCGCTTTATGGATTCAGCCTTCGAGACTGATGGAGTATTGGTAACCTCCTGCTTTATGAATTCAGCCTTCGAGACTGATGGAGTATTAGTAACCTCCTGCTTTATGGGTTCAGCTGTTACGGCTGATGGTTTGGGTTTATATCGAGGTTCTTCTGGCTTTATATCGGGTTTAACCTGTAAACCAAGTAAACTTATTCATTTCTATGTCGCATATTAATAATGAAAGATACTACTATGAAATGTTCATGATTTTGGGTGTAAACTTTGAATTTCTTTCATGTTTCGAGTTGTTTATTGTAATCTAAGCAACAAAAGGTTTCCTATTGTCTCGGTTTTCACTTCCCATCTAAGCAACATAATCTATGATTCGAATAAAGAAAGATATGCAAACCATACAGTTTCGGTTCATTTGCTACATATGAATTTCCTCCATTCAACAGGCAGCAAAGCAACGTTAACTGCAGCAATCATTTTTACTGTAAAAAGGGACATTCATTTACCGACAATCAGCGTATAAGAGCAAATGAAGACCGTTATTACCTTTTGAGGAACATTTACGTTCATTTGAGAGAAACTTTTAGGAGTAGGAATGCCGTTATTTGCAACAGGTTGGTGAATAATTTTCTTCTCTGTAGAAGCGGGATTTACATTATTCGTGTTCTTATATGCACCACTTAAAGCTTCTAGTTTGTGAGGTGATTCCTTCTTGTCATTTACGCTTGGAGATAATTTTTCCTTTCGACCCCTTGGAATCCATCTCTTTTCCACATACCTAATGAAGAAAATAATCAATAGAAGAAAATCAAGCATAAAATTTTAAGTCACTGAAGGGTAGTTCTATTTTTACGAAGTTGGTACTTTGCACGAATGAAATTCTCGATTCCAACCCTGTCATAGTTGGGAGGCAACTCTGCTTCCCAGTAATTATTCGATTTCTCGTTCCCCATGGCTGCCAAAAAAAGAAGAAAACACGATCATGATCACAATCAGCACCTGATTTGAGGTGGAAATCAAAGAAACGAACAGTGGAGGCTTACATTGAATAAATGAAACCTGTTCCGGAAGCCATGTATCTAAAGTGGCTGATCTCACCTGTATGAAACAAACGTAATTTCCATGAACATGTTAACAAGAAAATCAAACAATAACCACAAAACACAAACCGCCATAACTGTTGTCTAGATCTATGTTGCCCAGACTCTTCATTTACGAGTATATGACCTTTAAAGACCCTCCAAATACATGAAAAACTTAGAAAAATCTAACCGACACTCACATCAGAGTCTGAGTAACATAAGTCCGGAGTTAGGGGAAAAGAGAAGCAAAACCTTTGATATGTGTACTCCAAGACTTCTATGAATCCCTGAACATTGCATGCAAATGAATATTCCAAGATTAACACTAGCCCACCGTGGCGCCCTGTGTAGCATATACAAACCATTATAAAATCAGATTCCACATCCTCTACAGTGACTCGAGTATCTACTTTAAAATTTTCCATCTTGTCAAATTCATAGTAAAACATTACTAAGAGCTACATTATTACCAAATACCTACTTGCTTTTGCAGTCTGCACATTCTCGATTCTCAGGCAACTTAAGAAGGCCATCCAATAACTGCAGAAAGCGGCACCAGATAGACCAAATTAACATTGAATGTACAGAAAAACCAAGTTATAACCATATTTCAGACCGAGACAATGTCACTACTATGCACATATATACATTGCTTGCATGCAAAGGAAAGAGAAGAAACTGTATGACAATTGACAAACATCTTGAACCATAGGAAGAACACTGATGAGAAAATTTCGACATGTTTATTATGTAATTCATAGTATAAATCGATCATAAGTGGCCTAAGACATTCAAAAGAGAGCTTGCTGGCAGCTAAAGGATGATGAGCTATAGCCAACTTTTATCAGTGTGGGCCTTGGATTAAGACATACAATACAAGGGGGGTCACCAAAGATAATTGACAGCTAAAACGTAAAGAGCAGTGTACAACTTGCTGTAATTGAAAACTGGAAACCATACAAAACAAACTATTCTAAATTGGCCAAATTAAGCTCAGGTTTGATTCAATAAACACATATAAGAAAAAACCCAAATTGATAGATTCTTCAATATGGCCTTTGCTTCAAAGAGTTCATCAAACACAAAAGGGTATCCAAAAATATTAAAGCTGCAACCATTTATTTTCATCAAACATTTCAAAATTCATACTTTACCACCAAGAAAAACACTAAAGCTTAAATGGGTAGTAAACAAAATTAGAAAAAAAAATAAAAAAATCAAAGAAATGAAAATTAGCAAAGAAAGAGGGAACCTTTGTGTGTTTAGCGTTAAGTTCTTTAGAAACATTAGCCTTCTGGTTCATGATGCTTTGCAGAAAAACTCTCTTTCTCTCTTCCCTTTTGCTCCAAAGCTGTCTCTTTTATTTATTTGTTTATGCAAAAAAATATAGTAATAGTTTTTGGTTCTAAAAATTCAAGCTTTACAGGAAATAGAGGAACCCCAAAATCAGAAAAAAGAGAAAGAAAGAATAAGGAAGAGAAGGAGAATCAAAGGGAAAATGGGAAATGTCAAAGTGGGTATCTTTCATTTGTTATTTGCTAATACACTTTTGTGTTTCGCTCTTTTGTCATTGGTTGGTTGGTGGAAGCTGGTTGGCTATGGCTGGCGTGTACACACTAAAGTGGGGGCTCCTTTATTTGCTGCCCTTTTTATTCTAAAACCGTTCTTGTGTGCGTAAGGTCAAATAAAATGATTAGGTAAAATATAAAAGTTTTATATATTTAAACGTAAAAGGTAAATTACATCTAAGTCACTAAACTATTAATAAGTTTATGTTTTGGTCACTCAATTTTAAAAGGTTACAAAATGATCACTGAATTATTTGAAAGTTTTTATTTACGTCATTGAGCTATTTAAAAGTTTTTGTTTAAATCACTGAGCTATTAATTTTTTTTTTTTTTAAAGTCTGGCTAGTGAGCTCCAATAAATGATTTGATGGTAGGTACAATAAATCAGTATCCATCGACGAGTAGAATAATATATTTTAGATCCAGTCAATCTAACGTTAAGTGTTGAAGATTAAAAAAGAAAATTATTTAAATTTTAATTCACAAATTTATCATCTTAAAATCTATTCCATGAAAACGTTAAGTGTTGGAGGGAATGGCTATTCCATTCCCTCCTTATTCAGTGGCTCATTCCTATTCCATAGTTTGGTTGGCTGTAATGGGCTATTACAGCCCTATTCCATACAGCCATTCAAAATAGCTATTCAAGCAAAATCGCCGTTTACCATTCGTCACTTTAACCACAGAATAGCCATTCAGAACGTGAGTTTCAACTTTACCCTTCTCCCCCTTTTTCATTCTCTCGTCTGAATCCCTTTTTCATTCTCTTTCAATTTTTTTTCTTTCTGAAACATCTTTTTTTTTCTTTCATTCTTCTTCCCCTCTTTTCCAGTCTCTGAAGCATTTTTCCCTTTTTCATTCTTCTTCCCATTTCCTTCCTACCTTCTCCCTCTTCTTCCCATTTTCTTTCAACTACCCACGCTTTCAAGCTTCCAACCTTCCCAGAAGCTCCAAGGCTGAAACCGAGGAGAAGACACTACAATACCCTTTCCAAGGTATAAAGCTCGGTATTACTTTCATCATTTTATTTCATCTGATATGGGTTACAATTATTCGACTCGTTCATGCTCAAAATTTGGTCCTTTTTCAGAAAATTAGTCGATGCTTTTGATTAGTTTGATAGTGGGTACCATACCATGATTCTTTTATGTGAAACACTGCTTTGCAGTAATATGATGCTTTCTGATTAGGTTTTTTTTTGTTAAGTGAGATGGGCTGTTCACTGAATATGGGTTACTAGGAATCAGTTTGTAATATCTCTGATAATTCTGAATATCATGCAATTATATGATATCCATGGAACCTGGGTGCAGAAAAAAAAATCTGAATAATCTAGTTTGATCACTGAGATACATATGTGCTTACCTATGTCCAATTTTATTTACATCAAAATATGCGTCTTAACCACCAGATTTGGGCTATTCCCTTCACCATTTCCTTGATACTAATATTTTCTCTTTCTTTCTTGTCAGGAAATTTGTTGTTGGAGCATTGGAAATCTGCAGGACTACGGACAGAAGGTCAACCTTCGTGTTGAAATTTGTTTGTTCTTCATTTATTATGGTTGTTTTTTTATCTACAACAGCTACATGATCATCTTAGTCCTGTTAATGTGATATATAATACAGTCAGCTTGATCAAACTTCTTGTATTTCTAAAGAAACAGTGCTGATGTGATAAGCCACTTTAGTTGGATTTCTATGACATCTTACAGCTAAGTTTTTTGTTTGAGATGTACCAAAAAAACAGTTACATATACTCCACTTGTTTTTGGTTTTCAAGCAGGCATTAGGAAGCACAAGGATATTGTTAGTGGAGAGGTGGCGGATGGTGTTGCCAGTGTGGAAGCAGTTGTAAGTAGTGTTTGAACAAATTGTTTGTTTTATATATCACTAAAAGTAGTAACTTGTATAAGTTTTAAGAACTATACTTAAGTGAATTGTGGAATACTGCCTTTTAAATTACGTTCCAGACAAGTAGTGATTTGCATTCTATTTCCTGTTACCTGTATTGGATCAATTTGCATTCCAAGTAATACTTGGCATGATACAATGCATTTTTGTTCTGTAATTTGGCTTCTAAAATTTTGAACTTCTTTGTACTCGTGTGTGTGTGTGTATGTGTTTTGACTTAATGCATGAGATGATATATATGTATCTCACTTCATCTTTTTTGAAGATTGAGATGATATATTTGAATGTGTGAGGGGTTTGACATCTTTTATTCTTGGATGCAATTGAAGAAACAAAATGATTTCAATAGTGGAATTTTTATGTAATTATTTCACATGACAACTGCAGGCATTAAATCGAGCGGGTGGTAAATCTGAGAACAAAGGTGCAGAGTGTGCTTTGACAGCGGTAAGTTTAATTGTTTGTAATTCCAATTTAGAGCATTGTCAGTTTCAGGTGTGCTACTCTGCTCCTTACACATTATTAAATTTTGGATTCTGATGTGGGGCTTGTAATCCCTTTGATTATTACTCATTTCACGTGGTCCTGCTCCTATTTTGTGCCCCTCCTAGTTGTTAAGAAGCTTTTCTTTAGCATATTAGAATGCTTGACAATCTAAAAGTATGTAGTACGTTAGCTACAGTCTTTGAATTGGTATTCCTGATGATGTTTAGTCGTCAAGGAATTTGCTTTATCTGAAGAGTTTTACTGCTTTAGAAATAAAGCTTGCCAACTTTATTGTATCATCATTCTCTCTAACAACTTAGTGTGTCGTAATCTAGTTATATTAAAATTATTGAACTTTTATTAAATTTTCTAATATTTATCTAAATAAAATAATGTGAAGCTTATAGACTCCGGATTAAGGGGAGACACGCATTATATTTATTTATATATTTAACTTTATTTTTTACTACATTTTACAATATATTTATCATATCTTAATTTTGTTTGTGCTGTTTAAAATTCTTGATAGGAAAAAAAGAGTTGAAAAAAGAAATAGTTTGTAGTTTCAACACTAGACGATAGTCTTTTTCGCTACATTTAATGTCTCTATACATTTTCCCTACATTTAATGTCTTAATGCTTTTTCCCTACATTTAATGCATTTTTCTTGATTTAATATCTAAAACTATAACTTCTTTTTATTAGCGACACCAATTAGAATAATATTTTTTTCACTTGTTTTGTCATGTCAGACTTTTTTAAAAAAAAAAAAAAAAAAACTTCATTGGTTTCATTAATGTGTAGGTGATACTAAAAATTACTTTAGCAATCACTCCATTTTCATAATTAATTTACTTCAAATTTATTTTTGTAATTAATTAACTTGTTAATATTATTTTTATAAAAAAACCTTTACTATAAGATAATTTTTCATAAAATAATATATGAAAAGAGTAATTCTAAAATTTAATTTAAAAATTCCCAACTCATTGTATAAAAAAAAAAAAATCCCGACTCACTCTCCGCTCCGTCTCACGCATCCCCAGCGGCAAAGAAGCCTCTCGCTTCGCCAGCTTCGTCTCCCTCAATCTGATACGTGCTTACTTCTTCAACTTTTAAGTTTTTATTAAAATAGCTAACTGTTGGGTTTTGGGTTTGTATCGGATTATACTTTATATTGGGTAGTAACGGATTGCAACATGGAGGCCCATAGGATTTATGGAATAATAATAGATGGGAATAGTTTCAGTATTAAACGGCTGGCAGTAATTAGTAATCCTTTGGTTCTCTTCTTTTCTTGAATTTCTCGGTCTATTCCTCCTTTCCTTTACCTCTTCTGTGTAAATCTGTAGTGTGATTTTGGCACGTATCACAATCCTTCCTTACCTTCTGAAATACCAGGAAATTGAACAAGGTAAATTTTTTTGAAACCCTAAATTGAGTCGTAAGATTTTCAGTTATCTTCTCTTTGCATTTGCATCACTCTGCTATATCTCATTTTTCTGTTTTCGATCCTACTGCCAGTTATTGTCTCTCTGTTTACTTTGTTGAGTTTAAAACCGATCGGTTAAGCAGAACTAGCAAACTGTTTTCGCCACTATTTTTACCAAATTGAAAAAAAATTGCTTAAGTTTAAAGTAACTCTTTAATATTTAGTGTTTAAGTTATTTTAAAATATTTAAATTGTTGTTTAATTTTATCGATCTATTTTGGAAATTGATCAATCTTGTCACTGTTAATAATAAAATCATTTTACTTTATGGTTCAGATGCCTCATAGAACACGTCCTATGACAGCTCTGTTAGTGTTCACTGGCCTCAATGCTGTGCTGGTCTCCACCATTACTCCTGTCTATGATTTTGTTTGCTTCCTTCCTTTCTGGGAGAGACGGGTTTGTTTCTTATTGCTCTTTTCTTTGCTTACTTTCTTGGCCCTGACTTTATATATGTGACATTGTGATATTTAATTGGGTGTTCATTGTTCTATAGTAGCATTTGTTGTTACCAGAGGATTTTGGTTGGTTCCTTTGTCCTATGATGAGTTTGCTTGCTATTAATTATCTTAAAAGTTAGTTCTTGTGACTGTTAGGTCAATCTTGATGAGATAGAAACAATTTAGGATTGTTCAATGTTTACTATCAATCTAAACTCATTTTCTTCATTGGTTCTTGTGTGTTATAGGACAGTAAAACTGTAATTTATTGGTTTAGTCAATTTGGGGTGGTGTTACTTGCTGGATTTTGGATTTGGTTTTGGTTTTAAGTGCATATATGTATGCCCTATACATCCAATTCTGCTGACATAACTTACTCAAAACAGTATATTTAAACTAATCTTTGAAGGGCTATATTTACTCATTAGATAACTAGTAGTTTATTTGCCACTAAGATTAAGCTTGGTTATGGTAAGATTAAAAACGAACCAAGAGAAGTACAATAGGTGCTTTCATGGTATAGAATTGCAGGTATAGAATAAAATCAGTAGTAGGATGCGTTTGAATTTAAAAATAGCTGTGGCAATTAGGTGAGTTATAGTCAGAAGTAAAAATGATTACTGAGGGCACAGATTTTCAAATGAATCAAACTTTGATTTGGTTCAATTATATGCATAAAACTTTGTTTTTTTTTTTAATTATACACAAAATTTTAATTCAATTGTATGTATTTTTAAAGATAAATATACTTATTTGTGTATATATATTAAATAAACGTAAAATGAGATTACATCTATGAAGCATGGACATGTTGAAAAACCACTCATACTGATGCGGTACCGGTGTCCGACACGCCAGAATACGTACAGGACATGTTGGGTTGAAGGTGGCTGAATGCATGATAATGATTGTAATAATCTCTATTCGAAACCCAACCCATGTTTTTTGCGACGATTTTCAAAATTTAATCTTGTGCATTTTATTAGGATGTTGAGAGGGACATCGTGACCAGTTTTTAATTATTCCGACATCATTGATGGCAGTCGGTGGCGGCAACAGTGGCGCGCTGGTTCTAGGTTGAGAGGAAGAAAAATAGATGAAGATAATAGGAAAAAAAAAAAAAAAAGGGAGAGAAATGAAAAAAAGAAAGGATTTTACTAACTTAAAATTATTTCTTATTATATTTGAAGTTAAGGTATAAATTAAATTTGAAAATTGAATTAATTATGAAATTTTATAGAATAGAAATAAAATAATTTTGTAAATTATTAATTATATTAGCTAAAAATATTAATATATTTAGATGTATATTGAATATTAATATATAAAAATAAATTAAAAAGTATTTTGTTGCCGTTGTCTTGTATTGTATGTATCCTCAATTTATAAAAAAAAAAAAATTTGTATGTTGCATTCATATTCATAGTGTTACATCGATAATTTTATGTATAAATTGTACGAGATTTATTTCAATTATAAATTGTTAAACTTATATACGGTTCATTTTTCTGTCTTTCATTTGGTTTCTAACTATGGCTTGTGGCTTTTTTAATTTGGTTTGTTTCAGCGAGAACGGCGTCGTCTAGAACGGGAAACTTCATCAAATATGATAAGAAATTAAAAGTCACAGCACCAATGAACTGTTTCATATTGGGACATAGAGACATACCAAAACTTAATAATTTCAATAGAAGTTCATTTTGACTGATATTTGTAAATGAGCTTTTATGTGAGAAGCAGTAAAAGGTGGATGGACTTTTATTTTACAAATTCCAATTGGGATATCAAAATCTTTTGGATGTGGTATTTTTAATCTTCTACCATATGTTGAAAGAGCACCAACCTACTGGATGCTGTCTGCCATGTTTGGTATACTTTAGGAGGCATTACCAAATAAAGCTCAAAGCAGCTGGACTTGTCAATTGATCATTTTAAAAGACATCAGTAAAAAGGCTTGTGTTCCTTTGCTACCCAGGTTTCTTTGTCTTAATCATTCTTTTCAAATGTAAATTTTAATTTCTATTTTCATTATCTCTGAGTTGGATTTCATGGGAAATGGTTTTAATTGGTTCTCATAGCTGGATAGGATATTACATGTAACAGTGTAGTATTAGATTTGAAATAAATTAATTATTATCATTATCCTAGTTTTAAATTGTTTTCTGAATTGTTATTTTATCTTAATTTTTCGAATTACTAATTTGAATTTCATGTAACTATCTTTACTCTATAAATAAAGATTTCTATCTAAAAATCAAGTTGAGGCATTTCATGAGCCTCCCATTACTTCAATATGCTTTTTATCTTGGCTTATATGTCTTTTTTTTTTTTTTTACAAGTATATTCTTGGATCTTCATATATCTCCAACTATTTACTTTTTTTGGTTGAAACAACGCCAACTCTTATTCACCACAACTAATTAATTGGTTTTCTTTATTACCAGCCAATGATCAACTTCTATCTATTAGTTGAAAGTGTCAAGGCTTGTGTCCAATTATCTTAGTTGTCAGTTTGGATTTACTTTTACATTGTCGTAATGTAACACCTCATATCCAATCCAATCCGATCGTCGGGTCCGAGTTATGAGATTGCAGCTTACATCTCAAATATATGTTGTGACCCTCACATCTCAATTTCCGGAATTCATAAATTGTAGCTACGTACGAACCACACTTGCAATTTAGTGATACATTTAAAGATCTTTTTCCATTCTTCTAGCTACAATTCAATAGACAACATCATTCAACTTATCACTTCTAATTATTTAATTATTTTTTATTGTAGAATAATTAAATTATTTATTTCAGTAATGATATTTTAGCACTTTAAATATGTATTGCAGTTTAAAAATAATAAAGTAGATTATATATATTTTTATAGTATTGTATTTTTTAAATTTTTAATTCATATAATAATAATCATATTAAGAATGCTATTAAATTATTTTTTTATTAAATTATATTTAAAAATATTTATGTCATAATATGGTTAAATTATTTATTATTTTTATTAAACTATTTTCAATAATAATCTTATTAAAATTTAATAACAATAACAATAATCATCTACTTAAAAAAAATTCTGCTAAGGGTATTCTGGTCATTTTAATTCTTCTCCTTATGCTATTACAATATCATTCCATTCAACCAAACACAAGAATACTATTACAGTTCTATTTTATTCCATTCAACCAAACAGTTGAATTACTTATTACAGCTCTATTCCATTACAGCCCTATTCCATTACAGTGAACCAAACGTAGCCTGAGTTTCTTTGTACTAGAAGGGTCAGTTTGCTTAACTAAAGCCGATAAAATCGATCCATTACATCAAAGTTAAAAGATAAGCAACTTTTAGATGGTCAAGCTGAAATAATATGCGCCCGCACCTGGAAGTCGAAAAATTAATGGAATTCCCTGCAGGGTGCATCTGTTGGTTGTTTCCCATCTGGTACGAGATGACAATAACATGATAAAATATTATTAGTGATGAGGTTATAATTGGGGAAAAGAACAATGGTGGAAGCATGTTGCAAGCAAACCTGTAAATGATTCTGTTGACTAGCGACTGGCATTACCATTCCAGGGACTTGGTGGCCAACGCTTCCAGAATTTGGAGAAGGAAAGTGAAAGCCATTGGAGCTGAATTGATGCGCGTTGATAGGAAAGGCTTGGGATCTACCGTTGGGCTTTGTAGCAGTGCTCGCGATAGATTGTTGTTTGGGAGGCATAGTAAGTTGTTGTTGATGGACTGAAAATGGAGACACTGTAATTGACCGCAAAAAGTAATTTAAAATTTAGAACTGTAAGTCTCCACTTTTGAACTTTGAATGCGGCAGTGACTTAGCACGGTGATCAATTTAACTACGATGACATTATGTCACGAAAGCACAAGTCAATATTCTATATACACTTTCGATTTTCAACCAAGGGACACCATACCTTTTCAAATATAGTATCTTGTTTAACATCACTTGCCTCCTTGGTGGACTTTGCTTCAGTAGCTGCAAAACGGTAAACTGACGGTTAAAGCAACATCAAATATAAAATACTATATTTAACTGCTTTCAGTAAGAAACTACGTAGTGATAAGCTCGAGACAGAAAGAGACATACGTTGCAAAGAATTATCATGAGCTGAACCGGAGTCATTTTCTCCTGAGTCCCCCATAGAGAGCAAATTGAAAAGTTCAGTAGCGTAATTGATTTTGGATGATGCTACTACTGGTGCAGTCGTATTAACATCTCGCTTTATGGATTCAGCCTTCGAGACTGATGGAGTATTAGTAACCTCCTGCTTTACGGGTTCAGCTGTTACGGCTGATGGTTTGGGTTTATATCGAGGTTCTTCTGGCTTTATATCGGGTTTAACCTGTAAACCAAGTAAACTTATTCATTTCTATGTCGCATATTAATAATGAAAGATACTACTATGAAATGTTCATGATTTTGGGTGTAAACTTTGAATTTCTTTCATGTTTCGAGTTGTTTATTGTAATCTAAGCAACAGAAGGTTTCCTATCGCCTCGGTTTTTCACTTCCCATCTAAGCAACATAATCTATGATTCGAATAAAGAAAGATATGCAAACCATATAGTTTCGGTTCATTTGCTACATTTGAATTTCCTCCGTTCAACAGGCAGCAAAGCAACGTTAACTGCAGCAATCATTTTTACTGTAAAAAGGGACATTCATTTACCGACAATCAGCGTACAAGAGCAAATGAAGACCGTTATTACCTTTTGAGGAACATTTACGTTCATTTGAGAGAAACTTTTAGGAGTGGGAATGCCGTTATTTGCAACAGGTTGGTGAATAATTTTCTTCTCTGTAGAAGCGGGATTTACATTATTCGTGTTCTTATATGCACCACTTAGAGCTTCTAGTTTGTGAGGTGATTCCTTCTTGTCATTTACGCTCGGGGATAATTTTTCCTTTCGACCCCTTGGAATCCATCTCTTTTTTTACATACCTAATGAAGAAAATAATCAATAGAAGAAAATCAAGCATAAAATTTTAAGTCATTGAAGGGTAGTTCTATTTTTACGAAGTTGGTACTTTGCACGAATGAAATTCTCGATTCCAACCCTGTCATAGTTGGGAGGCAACTCTGCTTCCCAGAAATTATTCGATTTCTCGTTCCCCATGGCTGCCAAAAAAAGAAGAAAACACGATCATGATCACAATCCGCACCTGATTTGAGGTGGAAATCAAAGAAACGAACAGTGGAGGCTTACATTGAATAAATGAAACCTGCTCCGGAAGCCATGTATCTAAAGTGGCTGATCTCACCTGTATGAAACAAACGTAATTTCCATAAACATGTTAACAAGAAAATCAAACAATAACCACAAAACACAAACCGCCATAACTGTTGTCTAGATCTATGTTGCCCAGACTCTTCATTTACGAGTATATGACCTTTAAAGACCCTCCAAATACATGAAAAACTTAGAAAAATCTAACCGACACTCACATCTGAGTCTGAGTAACATAAGTCCGGAGTTAGGGGAAAAGAGAAGCAAAACCTTTGATATGTGTACTCCAAGACTTCTATGAATCCCTGAACATTGCATGCAAATGAATATTCCAAGATTAACACTAGCCCACCGTGGCGCCCTGTGTAGCATATACAAACCATTATAAAATCAGATTCCACATCCTCTACAGTGACTCGAGTATCTACTTTAAAATTTTCCATCTTGTCAAATTCATAGTAAAACATTACTAAGAGCTACATTATTACCAAATACCTACTTGCTTTTGCAGTCTGCACATTCTCGATTCTCAGGCAACTTAAGAAGGCCATCCAATAACTGCAGAAAGCGGCACCAGATAGACCAAATTAACATTGAATGTACAGAAAAACCAAGTTATAACCATATTTCAGACCGAGACAATGTCACTACTATGCACATATATACATTGCTTGCATGCAAAGGAAAGAGAAGAAACTGTATGACAATTGACAAACATCTTGAACCATAGGAAGAACACTGATGAGAAAATTTCGACATGTTTATTATGTAATTCATAGTATAAATCGATCATAAGTGGCCTAAGACATTCAAAAGAGAGCTTGCTGGCAGCTAAAGGATGATGAGCTATAGCCAACTTTTATCAGTGTGGGCCTTGGATTAAGACATACAATACAAGGGGGGTCACCAAAGATAATTGACAGCTAAAACGTAAAGAGCAGTGTACAACTTGCTGTAATTGAAAACTGGAAACCATACAAAACAAACTATTCTAAATTGGCCAAATTAAGCTCAGGTTTGATTCAATAAACACATATAAGAAAAACCCAAATTGATAGATTCTTCAATATGGCCTTTGCTTCAAAGAGTTCATCAAACACAAAAGGGTATCCAAAAATATTAAAGCTGCAACCATTTATTTTCATCAAACATTTCAAAATTCATACTTTACCACCAAGAAAAACACTAAAGCTTAAATGGGTAGTAAACAAAATTAGAAAAAAAAATAAAAAAATCAAAGAAATGAAAATTAGCAAAGAAAGAGGGAACCTTTGTGTGTTTAGCGTTAAGTTCTTTAGAAACATTAGCCTTCTGGTTCATGATGCTTTGCAGAAAAACTCTCTTTCTCTCTTCCCTTTTGCTCCAAAGCTGTCTCTTTTATTTATTTGTTTATGCAAAAAAATATAGTAATAGTTTTTTGGTTCTAAAAATTCAAGCTTTACAGGAAATAGAGGAACCCCAAAATCAGAAAAAAAGAGAAAGAAAGAATAAGGAAGAGAAGGAGAATCAAAGGGGAAAATGGGAAATGTCAAAGTGGGTATCTTTCATTTGTTATTTGCTAATACACTTTTGTGTTTCGCTCTTTTGTCATTGGTTGGTTGGTGGAAGCTGGTTGGCTATGGCTGGCGTGTACACACTAAAGTGGGGGCTCCTTTATTTGCTGCCCTTCTTATTCTAAAACCGTTCTTGTGTGCGTAAGGTCAAATAAAATGATTAGGTAAAATATAAAAGTTTTATATATTTAAACGTAAAAGGTAAATTACATCTAAGTCACTAAACTATTAATAAGTTTATGTTTTGGTCACTTAATTTTAAAAGGTTACAAAATGATTACTGAATTATTCGAAAGTTTATTCGAAAGTTTTGGTCACTAAACTATTAATACTTTTCTTTTTTCTGTTATCTGTTTGCACAATCAAAGATACGTAGAAATCCATTCAACATTAATAAATTTACACATAAGTCAAATGTTTAAAGCTATTGTAAAAAACATTCCACGTCACAACTTCAACAATAATTATTATCAATTTGGACCTAATAACATTATAAAAGTAGAAATTAAATTAAACCAAATAAAAATCTAACTCTATTTAATAATAATTATTGAAAATAGAGAGTAGATGCATTTCTAAGCTTATATTCTAATACAATCCATGAATAAACATACATACATACATAGATATGGTTATTGGGGCATCCCAAATATCATTCATTTTTCTTAATCTTAGCTTCACTTTCTCCACTATATGGTGCAGCACTGTATGCACGGCGCTGTACCACAGAGAAAACAACCATCTCTATGCAAACTAATGTGTTTTGAAGAGCTTCTTCAATGTGCTCTACGTCTAACCAGTGGTGATGCGATTTAATGAAGCCCATTGCTACGAGTATGTCCAGTACCACTCCCTGCATGTCGCCATTGATGAAAATTCAGAGTAATAATCATAATTCAACAATAAATCATTGACACAGCAAGGGCAAGTTAAAACACACGATGGTGGTTTCGGACTCGCTCGAATATAGGTACATGCTTGACAGGGACGAAGCAAAGAATTCGGTGTCAAAAAAAATTTAAAAGTTTGGGAGATGGTAAAAAAAATTATTTGCAAAGGGCTTGAATTTGAATACTTTATAAATGAGAGGGACTAAGTTTGATATTATTAAAATTAATCAACGGGGGTAAAGCACTTGCTTACCCCTAACTATGCCCCTAGTGTTTGATATCAATAGATTTTCAAAAGTTTTTATGTATTGTCATGTGCGGAGAATTGTATCTCATATTCATATTCGAATATTTGTCAAACATTCGAATATGAATTTAAACTTTAAAGAAAACATACCTATCAATTGGGTTGATTGAGTTGGTTTTTAATTCGGGTCAAACTAGATTAGGTTGATTAGAGTTTTAAAAATTTCAAGTCATTTTGATTATGGTCAATTTGAATTCAAATAATTTAGGGTTTGGTTCAATTCTGATTTCGGATAATTTCAAGTTTGGGTCGCTTAAGGGTTCATTTTATTTGGGTTTGAGACTTGGGTTGTTCAGGGTAATTATGAGATGATATTATTTTGAATTATAATTACTTTTAAGTTCAAGTCATTTTAGGTTCAAATTGTTTTAAGTCTGAATCATTTCAAATTTGGATCTATTTGAGTTTAAGTTAAACAAATTCGAATTATTAAGCTTTTATGATCTAATTAGATTTGAGTTTAGATTAATCAAATTGATTTTTGAGTTTCGGGTAAAGAAAAAAAACACTAAAAAGAAATTCGTGTAAAGGATAGGAGAAAGAGAAGAAAGTATTTGTACCTGCCAAAAGCAAAAGAAAACAATCCCTTTGATGCACAAGAACTTTGCAAGTGGCTTGTGAGGTGCCAACTCCTTTGCAAAAACATGGTAAAACACCACCAAAGAATACAATGCTAATGAAACAGATACATTGAGGATGATTGTCAATGTCCAGCTCAACCATGAAGGATAAACCCTAAGGGTTTGCAATGTTATCATCAATATCGAACACACCGGCCGGATTACGACGAATTGCCATGTCCAGTACTTCAAAAGCTTCAGTGTTCGGTGGTTTAGCTTAACTGTGCGAGGCTATTGTTTCGAGCAACCACGATGGGTAAGAGATTTGATCAATAATGTAACTTGTTGTAAGCAAGACCATATCACTTTAAGGGAGTTAATTCCACCCCACGTTTTCAAATTATGACTCATAAAAGTATTAGTATTGTATAATTATGTCTTTCCGTCGGTTTAATCATTTTGATTGGATGTTAAATTGGAAAATGACATCTCCAGTCTTTCTCAATTTTGAAATTGAGCAAATTAGTCCCTCTAAAAAAATTGGAGCAATTAACCCTTGTTAATTTTGAAAGCGAGCAACTAAGAACAATTAATCTCCGCGTTAATATCTTCTATCAATTGTACATTTTTGATTGGTATAATAATAAATTTAGCCTTCAATGCTTATATATTTTGTCATTTTGGCCTTAATTCTAAAAAAAATTAACAAATTCAACCTCAACATTTACACAAATGTTGCGGGATAAATTTATAAAATTAGGACCAAATTGACAGAATGTGTAAACTTTGAAGACTAAATTTGTTATTATACCAATCAAAATCATGTTCAGTTGATGGAAACATTAACGTTTGTGATTAATTGTCCTTAATTTCTCACTTTCAAAATTGATAGGTATTAAATTGATTTGATTTTTTAGAGGGACAAATTTGCTCAATTGAGAGGGATTAAAGAAGTCTTTTTACCATGTTAAATGCTAGCTTAACTCCGACATAGAGCATATGTATATTAAGTAGATCAAATTGTAAACACTTGTGTACCTACTACACGAACAACTTAAACAAGACGTTGAAAAAAATAAAAAACTCCCTCTCCAAAATTTTATTTATCATTGTTTAATTTGTTTCATTAACATGTCAGATTTTAAGTGTATATGCAAAGAGTTTACAATTTGACCACGTCATATCCAAATGTTAGATTTGATTAATACAATACTGATCATACGTGAGGATGATGGATATAATTAACCCTATTTTAAAATTTTACATACCTGAAAAAGGGTCATTGGAAATGAATGGTGAATCTCTCTTCCTTTGATTTCATCAGGCACAATATTTTTGCTAATTGATATGTTCAAGTAACTATACATCAAAGACAAGAACTTTGCAATCACCTAACACCACATTTCACAAAAAAACAACCATCAAAATTCACCTAATTTCAAGTTCAATTCTTGTAATGGTAACTATTGTTAATTTCAAGTTCGATTCTTGTAATAGGAAAAAAACAATATAAAAAAGGGTTTAACTCGACTTGGCTCGGCTCTGAGTTGACTCAAATATTAAAAGATGCAAGGATTAAGCAAAAAGGGGCACTCACCAAAGCCTCATAACATTCCTTGATTGACTCCAACAATGTGAAGAACTCTTTGCTACCACGAACATCTAATAACCCTACAAAGGAAACAACAGCATAAATAGGAGCCATAAGTATAATAATCACTATAGCTTTTTGTTCCTTTGGGTTTTTCCAGTGAAACAGATGTTGTGCTAGAAGCTGGAATGTGAAATGCAGTGTAAGCAACACACAAAACCCAGATCCCATTCGAGTGATTTGCCCACGATTTAAATGGCTCAAATCCATGGTTTTTCAGCTAAAAGGAAAAACCCAAACCAAGAATCTGCAAAAAACAAGAAGAAATTGAAATGAAAATCAATGAAAGAGTAAGAATAAATATAGTGTGAATAATAGTACAATAATTGCAGCATCGAGCATTTACTTACCTATGGTACACACGTTTTTAATGGAGAAATAAACACGGTGTCGACTTTGATTTTTCAAAGTGGGGGCTTGGGGGTTGATTATCAATAGTGTGGGTGAATTTGATTTGATATTGTGGATGAATATGATTATGGGTCTTTTTCAGAAAATTAAATGTGATGGATAAGGGAAGATTTTTGAGTTTTATGAAACTCCCATAATATTGGCAGATTCTCGCCATACACGTATTTACTGGTGGCAACACTCTGGACTTCACTGAATTTTTTTTTTTTTTTTGTTTGAAAATTGGAGGATCAATGTGATAAA
This sequence comes from Gossypium sturtianum, assembly GCA_025698515.1. Lineage (NCBI taxonomy): Eukaryota > Viridiplantae > Streptophyta > Magnoliopsida > Malvales > Malvaceae > Gossypium > Gossypium sturtianum. The sequence continues at coordinate 1,653,316 of CM046952.1, read as the reverse complement.
CAATAGAATGAGTTACTCTTTTGTGGTTCTTGGGTAATAATAATATATGAGGTTTTTTTTACTAAAAATCAGATTGGATTTTGTCTTATTTATTTAAAAATAATAAATTAATTTCTATATATTATATTAAAAAATATATTGATCATCACTTAGCAATAGAATGAATAAAATTTTAAACAGTAAAAAAGAAAGAATACAATTTGACTTGAATTTCCATGATGTTTTTACGGTGTTTCTTGGTGTCTTCATTTTGAAATGAAATTTTATTAATCATTCAAATTCCAACAAGAGTAAAAGTCTTGGCAATGACATTTGACTCCAAATCATTTTCATTTGACAACTATGTCTCTCACAATTTGTTGATCAACTCGTATAAACGATGAGATAGAAAATAAGAGAAGATTGAATACAAATATTTTACATGAAAAACTCTTTTGAAGAGAAGAAAAACCACATGCAAATGAGGTTTTAACTTTTCACTAAATGAGCAAATAAACGAGAGTACAATATAGAAAAAAATAAACCTAAATGTACTAAACGTATAAATCCATACCCCAAAAATAAAATACTAACTTGGGAACAAAATTCTCTCTATAGTTATCACGAAAATCTCACAAAAACTTATATGCGACTATATCTTGTTGCTCTAAAAAAACACCCTAGCTGATTGGCATGTCAAAGCAGAGTTCTAATCATACTTCAAAGTCTAACTGAGAAAAATAGTCCTGCTTGAAATCTAAAACGCGACTGCCAAATAGGAGAACATGTCGTAACGTCGTAATGTGCCAGCTCTCCTCATCACAACGTCGATGTCGCATTTGCCTGGAGTTTACATCGCGTTGTCCCGAAGAACCCTACCTTCTCATCACGATGCCGGCCTGTTTTGACCTTTTTCAGCTGTTCTTTGGTTGCCATAAATACGTAGTTCGAAATTGTTTTCTTTAGCACTTACAAGGTCTTTAGTCAGCAGAATTTACAAAGTACACTCCAAGAATGTAGGATAGTACATATGAAGATGACAAAAAATCTTGACAACTTATGATATTCAAAGAGAACAATTTCGATTTTGTGTCTCGTGACACGCACGACAACAGTGTGAAACAAAAAAACGCACAAACAGGGCGGCATAAAAAAAAATAGAAAGCATGTCCCTCAAATACGCCATTGCTGGACTTCAAAGTTTCAAGCATTGTAAGTCTCGTTTGGTACGTTACAAGCACTTTGTTTAGAACTCTCCTATTGTTTTTTCTTATGCAGACAAATGAAACAATACAAACACTTCACATCTAGCAAACATTTGATCCCATCTCTTCTTAATTCTGTATTTTGTTCATATTTAGTAACCCATATTTTTCATCACCATTGTCTTGCAAAGTTCCCCATTTGTTTCCTTAATCAAAATTTTGCTGAAATACTGAATCATGGATATGAAAACACCATTGCCGTTGGCTTTAGTTTTCGTATCGGTTTTCGCGGTTTACTGTTTCGATCATGCACTGTCTACCACAGTCACATATGACCATAGGGCACTGGTTATTGATGGCAAGAGGAGGGTATTGCAGTCTGGTTCAATCCATTATCCTAGAAGCACCCCAGAGGTTGATTTTATACGTGCATTTGATGGCTGATGCTTGTTCTATTTGTTATGATAACATGGATTGAAGATTTCAGGTTTGGCCCGAACTTATTCGGAAATCAAAGGAAGGTGGATTGGACGTGATTGAGACTTACGTTTTCTGGAACTACCATGAACCAGTCAGAGGAGAGGTATATGCAGTAGCTTCAATGTTTGTTACTTTTACTATGAGAATCTTATCTTTTTCGTAGTGAATGGAGTAGGTTTTAAAGATGGTTTATTAGGCTTTAGAGTTTCACTACCAAGACCTTTCTTGTATTACAGTGTAGACTATATTCGTATTTTGTAACACCACAAATTCTACATACGTATCATGTCCAAAATCGTCATGAATGTAGCCTTCTAACATGAGTTTCCTTTGAACCATTAACCATGCCCTAAAAACTACCCTTGCCATAAGCATGTTGGTAAATATAATGTTTGGATTTTTTGGGCAGTACTACTTTGAAGGTAGGTTTGACCTGGTGAAGTTTGTGAGAACAGTGCAGGAAGCTGGCCTTATGGTTCACTTGAGGATTGGTCCATATGCTTGTGCTGAATGGAATTATGGGTCTGTAATATCATTTTCACTAGTTATTTTGCTGTTGTCTGTCAAATCTGTAGATTGATCATTTAAATTATCTCTTGGCAGTGGATTCCCTCTTTGGTTACATTTCATTCCCGGGATTCAATTCCGAACTACGAATGATTTGTTCAAGGTATCTTTTCTTATGTGTGTGTGCATGTCTCATGTAGACCATTACAGGGACTTAAATTAAATGGTGATGCATACTAGGCCTTTTCCACCTGATAACTGTTATCACTACAGAAAGAAATGCTGCGTTTTCTCGCCAAAATCGTAGGCCTAATGAGGGAAGAGAAGCTTTTTGCATCACAAGGAGGGCCTATCATTCTTGCTCAGGTGATTAGCTAATATATATAATCGAATAACTCGGTTGTGGACCATTCAGTTGAATTCATGTCTCATACAGTCATGTACCAGGTTGAAAATGAATATGAGCTTGTTGAATGGGCATATGGGGTTGCAGGAGAATTATATGTCAATTGGGCTGCAGAAGCTGCTATCAGTCTTAATACAACAGTGCCTTGGGTGATGTGTCGACAAGAAGATGCGCCTGATCCAATCGTAAGTTAAGGTTATGTATAGCACGGTACATTATCGGTGTATATCTGCTTCATGTGGTTGATGAATTTCAACATTTATCATGCTGAGAAATTTGTATGATAAGTTGACAATTTACATCAACCTTTTATAATGAGAATCTGTATGCAGATAAACACATGCAATGGGTTTTATTGTGATCAGTTCACTCCGAATTCTCCATCAAAACCAAAAATGTGGACCGAGAACTACAGTGGATGGTACTGTCCCTTGCTATGCCATTGAAACCAATGGTGATTATAGAATAAAAGTGATACATCTTAAAACTTGATAGTGTAGGTTTAAATCATTTGGATATCCAATTCCTCATCGACCGGTTGAGGACCTTGCTTTTGCCGTTGCACGTTTTTTCGAAATGGGTGGAACTTTTCACAACTACTATATGGTGAGTTGTATCTAGTTCTTTTCTTCTTGTTCTGCTTTCAACCTGGCAAACACGTGAATGATATCTATCGGTCTGTTAATAGGATGAACATGTTTTCTGTTTGCTGAGCTCTGCAGTATTTTGGTGGAACCAATTTCGGGCGAACAGCCGGAGGTCCTCTTGTGGCAACAAGCTATGATTATGATGCCCCAATAGATGAATACGGTGAGATTTCTATTATATGGTTCATGTAACACTGATATTTCCTCTTCATATTCACTCATTGCCATGATCATCCAATAAATCCTATTCCATTTCAAACTACATTAGCAATACCATTTTCAATGTCCATGCAGGTTTTATCAGGCAGCCGAAATGGGGACACCTACGCGATTTGCACTTGGCGATAAAGCACTGTGAGGAGTATTTGATCAGATCTGATCCAACTCACCAGCAGCTTGGTCACAATCTAGAGGTAAAATTTTACATGCTTCAACATGTAAGATATAAGCTCATCGTAGTATCTTTCGGCCAAAGCAGCTTTTTTGGTGCAAATTCTTCTCTGCATGTACATCATCAAAACATTTTTTTCAGGTTTTCATGCCATTTACTTGCTCATATCCATACCTTCTTTGTTTTCAACTTTGCAGGCACATATCTACTATAAGTCCTCCAATAAATGTGCAGCATTCCTTGCAAATTATGACAGCGAACTTGATGCAAATGTTACATTTAATGGAAACTTGTACTTCCTTCCGGCTTGGTCCGTAAGCATCCTTCCAGACTGTAAGAATGTCGTTTTTAACACTGCAAAGGTATTTCATGATCTTTTCCTTTGTTTTCTTGCAAATTGTTATTTATAACTATTTGTTTGATTCTAACACATATCTCCTTGCGGTTTCCAATCGGTATTATGCCGTTAACCTTGTTCCTGGCACTGTTTATCTTGATTGAAGGTTGTGTCTCAGAGAATTTTGGCTCATACAACTACTGCTAATAAGTTAATATTGTCAGCAACATCATGGAGCTGGTATATGGAAAAACCAGGTGTTTGGGGCAATAACTCATTTACGGAGTCGCGTTTGTTGGAGCAGATTAATACGACAAAAGACACTAGCGATTACCTATGGTACACAACAAGGTAAATCACTGTTATTTATTGTTGTAGCAGATTAATGTTCAATAGAGTAAGCATGGTTGATGCGAAAACAATGCTACATTCTAAACCAGAAAATAAGCACAAATCAATAATGACATAGTACATTCATTCATTATAGAATCTGTGACCTTTGTTTTTGATAATGCTTCATTGTATTGGCAGTATAAATATCATGCCTGGTCAATCGAAAGAGGTCTTCCTGCTTATCGAAAGTCTGGGACATGCGGCACTTATTTTTGTCAACAAAAGGCTTGTTGGTAATCATTGCACTGATAGCAGTTGAAAATACTCTGTCTACTGCTTTTATTCATCATGTTTGATGTTCTCATGTTCAATCCCGACATCTGTACACGCACTCTTCAATGCTGACTTCGAAGCTGAAATTTTAAATTGTCACTAGTCTTTTCATATGATGTTCCTTTGATCTTTCTACATTTTTTACAGCTTTTGGATATGGTAATCATGATGATGCCAGCTTTTCAATCAATGAGAAAATTAGTCTTGCTGAAAGGAACAATACATTGGATATTTTGAGCATGATGGTTGGTCTACAGGTATCGAAACTGTGACTTGATCATTGTTCTAAATATTCAGTTCTAAACCCTCTTTCTGCTTTAATCTCTGCAACTTTCTGAAGCATTTCTAAATCTTAAGGCATCTGATTAAGATGTCTTGGGTAACATGGATGGAGGTTTACCAACATTAACTCGTTTTCTACTTCTATATGCTTCAGAATTTCGGTCCATGGTTCGATGTTCAAGGGGCAGGAATCTTTTCAGTGGTTCTAATTGATCCATGGAACAACAAATATGATGTTTCCGCTGAAGAATGGACCTACCAGGTTAAAATCTGCAGACCATCATGATCTAATTGTATGTTACTGTGTTAAGAAGACCTTGTCAATCTCTAGTAGTTCCAAAATGCCTATATATTTTTTCATTTTATAACCGAACACTGCGTATTTGGTTCCATCTGTAAATATATTTTCTTCCCTATGAGTTCGAGTTGTGATAAGAATGTTATAGCAGCCAATGAGCGAAGGAGTTATGTTCGGTTCAGTGTTATAATGCTGTTAATCACAATTATCAGGTGGGACTTGAGGGAGAATACCTTGGACTAGATAAAGTAACTCATGCAAATAGTTCACTGTGGATTAAGGGGAGTGTTCCACCTATCAACAAGACATTGATTTGGTACAAGGTCAGCTTCTTCCCCACTTCAGTGTATAACTCTTTTGTTCCATTTCACTGAAGCAGTTTTGGTTCTGTTATAAACCTTTTATTACCATCCCCTGATGTTCTGTTTAAGGTTTCTTTCCTTGCTCCTCAAGGCAACGGTCCTTTGGCCTTAAATCTCACTAGTATGGGGAAAGGTCAAGCTTGGGTCAATGGACAGAGCATAGGCAGATACTGGCCGGCCTATCTATCACCATCCGAAGGTTGTACCGAGAACTGTGATTACCGAGGAGAATATGATCCCACAAAATGTCAAAAGAATTGTGGCCAACCTGCTCAAACATTGTAAGTTTTATGAATACATTCGATTCAGATCCTATATGTGAAGTTCTGGGTTTGATGTATCCATGCTGTCCAGATATCACGTCCCACGCTCTTGGGTTCATCCTGGTCAGAACCTATTAGTACTTCATGAAGAGCTTGGCGGTGACCCTACAAAGATTTCAGTACTGACACGAACCGGTCAAGAGATTTGTTCATTTGTATCGGAGGATGATCCTCAGCCAGCTGATTTTTGGATACCGAACATGGGCTTCGGGTCTCGAAGTCCCGAAGCTCGACTGACCTGTGAACAAGGTTGGCACATTACTTCAATCAACTTTGCTAGTTTTGGATCTCCACAAGGAAATTGTGGTGCATTCAGTGTAGGGACTTGTCATGCTAACATTCTATCAATGGTTCAGAAGGTAAGAAAGAACCTTTCTTTGCTCTCATATATGTTACCTTTTGGTAAAAATATCATAAAGGCCCCTATACTAGAAGTCGGGTTACATTTTTCCCCCATTTACTAAAAAAAAGATAAATTAATCGCTAAACATTAGATCAAAGAGCAAATTGATCTTTTTATTAAAAATTTCATCCATTTCTACGGTTAAAACTAGTCCTTTTATGTTAGCATGATGTACATGTGGCACATCACGTATCAATGTCTGGTTATCCCATCAACTACACCAATTTTTAACAGAAAAAATCAATTTGCTCTTTGAACTAATATACAGAAACTAATTTGCTAGTTTTTTTAATAGAGAGAACAAAATACAATCTGACTCCTAGTACTTTTATGTTACCTTTCTGTATTTGTGCATAAGAGAATCTGTAACTAGTTGAGCAAGTTTCTCTGGCATCCTTGGTTGAATTTGTAGGCTTGTATTGGTGAAGAGCAGTGCTCGGTACCTGTTTCCACCGCAAAACTCGGTGACCCTTGCCCTGGTGTGCTGAAAACCCTTGCCATTGAAGCTATATGTAGTGACTAAAATCCCATACCATCTTTTTTTTTTTTTTTTTTTCATATTTATAAGTTTTGAGCTGAACTGAATGCAATGAATAACACAGAAACTAGTTGATTATATCTTTTCTCAAGTAAGTCCACTTCAAAGTAATAAAAAACTTTCAGAACATATCAGTTTTTGACTTTTGCATGATTTTCATTTTGGTAAAAGATTAAATTAGGCCACAAGGACATCAGGCAAAATAAACTTCATATACATGATTCATAAGTGTCTCATTTTATCATAAAATACAAACCATTTCCCCTCTACAAGACAAGGCCCTTACCAGCAATCATGGAACAAGTAGTATCTTCCTGATATGTGCACTACTTTCCATGAGCCGATGAGCCTCCCCAGCCTCAGATAAGGGAAAAGATTTGTAAATGATAGGCTTCACCTTGCCTGCTGCAACTGCAGGCCAAACATTCTTCTCCACTTCACTAAGCAGCTCCTGAATACCAAAATATCAATTTACATAAATCTATAATAGTCTATGATCTAAAAAGGGCATGCTTCCAATATGCCCGCTACAATCGTAACGATTTTAGCAGCAGATGCAACATATGTAAACATTACATGAAACTACGAGCAGTACAATTCTCTATTTCAGGAAAATGAAAGCATTGAGAGAGGTGGGTGAATCAATGGAGATGCATGTTCTTTGTTTTTTTTTTCTTTATGTTCTCTATTACCTTGCACCGTGAGGCGCTTTGGAAGTAAAGTATTGAGTTTAATTTCAGTGACTGCTCCACCCTGGAAGCCAATAATAAAAAGCCTTCCATCAAAATTTAAGCTGTCGAGGTTTCATTGAAGGTAGGATGCTCCAATGCAATCCAGAATTACATCAACACCTGCCATGAGACATTCGAGAATTTAAATTGGCTGTGTAAATGCTGAGAAGATGTAACTATAAAAACTCGGGACCGTACCCTTCCCTCCAGTTTCTTCCTTAGCACGTGCAACAAAGTCCTCTCTCTTGTAATTGATGCACACATCAGCTCCAAGTTTCTTGCAGAAAGCCAATTTTTCTTCACTCCCTGGAGATCAACATGACCACATCTAAATATAAGAACAAAATGAAGACATGAAATTTACTATAGAATCAACATTGTAGGTGGACCTGCTGTAACCAATACTGTTGCTCCTTTGTTCTTAGCTATCTGAATTGCAAAAGTGCCAATTCCACTAGAACCGCCATGGACCTGAAATTCTAATAGCAGTCAGATTACATCACGAGCGATGGATGGGATCATATATTATATAGCTACATGAACAAGTCAGGTCAGGCATCGAAATGTTTGTTAAGGTGAAGCACTAAATTTCAGTGATGGTCTCTGTGGATAAATGTCAAGACAAAGAACTACTAATTAAACACTCAAGTACTTGAACATGGACCTCGCACCTAGAATATACTAGAATGAAACTCATGTAAGCTTCTAATCGAAAGATCAGCTGACGACTCGGTAGATATTAGAGGTGAAAATTGGCACATACTGCTCGATATACAAGATCCTAAGCTAATCAAAGATGACCATTTTGATTAACTGAGATTACACTAGTGATTCAATGATGCAGTATCGAACTAGGCCGACAACGAATGATACATAGATAACATAGTGGATATAGAGTTTTACCAACAAAAGTCTCCCCAGCAGATAAGCGACTCATCATAAAAAAACAGTACAAGCAACTTCAGGTAAACCAGCAGCATCTTTGAGTGAAACACCAGGCGGAATTGGTAGTACATGTCCACCATGAACCGCCACTTTCTCAGCATATCCACCTCCATTAAGAAGAGCACAGACCTGCATATAATATAACAAGCAAAACCCATTGAAGTTCCATCCCCATAAAACATAGCACAATCCCAATTTCACCAAAAAAGAAAAAAGCGGACCATGCATATAAAATCACACCTTTTTTCAGTAAACCCACACGAAATATACTTGCTAAAAGTGGGATTTTTTGGATTACCTGATCTCCAACTTTCCAGCGAGAAACATCCTTGCCAACAGCTTGGATTGTGCCAGAACATTCAAGACAAAGATAAGGACTTGCACCCTTTGGAGGAGGGTAGGAACCGTTCCTTTGGAAAGTATCGGCCCGGTTTAATGCGGTGGCTTCTACCTTGATGAGGATTTCATCGTCTTTGATCTCTGGGTCATTTACTTGTTGCAATTGCAGCACCTCTGGGCCACCTGCTGTTGTTATCACCACTGCTTTCATGTTTGTTTCTTTCAATTCGGCTCTGTAATTGTTTGATTGATGAAAAAAATGGGTTACAAGCAAAAATGTGAAATAAAAGAGAGCTTTATCTGAGTAAAAAGTCCATTGATATTTTGATAGAGGTGCCGGTGCAGGTAAAACTATCACTTATGCACAAATGTGTGCAAATTGATATAAAAAAAATACCATCCGTTCTCCCGTTTAAAACAATTATGCTACTGTAACTGATACAATAATTTGATACACCTCTCATATGTATCGCACTGTAATGTGCAAGAACTAAGTTTTGATATTAGAAACAGAGGCGAAAGTAAAAATATAATTTTATTATTTGAATAATCTATATTTTTATATTTTTAAAAGATTAAATTAATTTTTTATCATCTTTTTAGGAGGACCAAACTAGTTCGGGTTGTAAAATTTAAGCTCAAACCCATCCAAAATGAGTTGAGTTGTCAACTCATGAACATTTCTATTATAAGTATATCAACAGTCAAAACTAACATAATTAATAATTTAAATATATTTTCAATCATTCTAAAATAGTAAACGATCATCAGAAAAGACGATGAATATATCAAAATATTGAAAATAGTTAAAAGGGAGTAGATTTCAACCACCTTAATGAGAGAGAATAATAACAACATAATGGAAAGGCAACGAAAACCATTCCTATCATATCACAGTCGGCTTGGGTACTTCATATCAAGGAAGATTTCAAGATAATAATGGAAGATTTAGGAAATTACTAGTGCTAAGGAATGTTTTGGTAATAGCAGCCAAAAAAGGCATCTCACGTTGTGCTCCCAATCACAAAGTGATAGAATACAGAAATCAAGAATCTAAAGAAGAGATAATGTATTATCTGAAGGTATATTTCTAGTCTTATTCAGTACTCAACACATTGCTTATATAGACAACTAATACATGCCTAACTGTTGATAACTACCTACAACAGAACGTAACTTGCTAACCAACCTATCCACCTCACTAATCACATGTGTATTACATATTATAACATTCACCTAGCTTCTTCTAGTGGTACGACCTGAAGCATATGACGAAACTGGGCAAACATGGATACGGATAACGGCTTAGTAAGAATATCCGCCACCTGGTCACATGCCGAAACTTCACCAACAACCAATTCTCCACTAGCCACCTTTTCACGAACAAAAAACAAATCAAGCTCAACATGCTTGAACTTGGAGTGCAGAACCGGATTAGCTACAACAGCAACAACACTAGTATTATCACACCACACAGTTGGGGTATCAACAGAGGTGATTTTTAACTCTGACAGCAAAGACACAAGCCACGCAATATCACTAGTGACTGCAGCAAGACTTCGGTACTCAGCTTCGGCTGTGGACCGAGAAACAACTTGTTGTTTCTTAGAACACCATGATATAGGTGTATCCCCGAAGTATACACATTATCCTGTTGTTGATCGACGATCATCAAAATCAAGACCCTAGTTCGCATCCGCATATTTGACCAAAGAAAGTCTGTCAGACCGACGAAAAACCAGACCATGAGAAAGTGTTCCACGTAGATACCGCAGAATACGTTTAAGAGCTGTCATATGTACTGTAGTGGGAGCATGCATAAATTGACACACTCGATTTACCGCATACGAAATATCTGGTCGCGTTAAAACAACATATTGAAGAGCTCCAGCTAGACTCCGGTACTCAGTTGGATCAGCAAGTCGTTCACCTTCATCTTTAGACAACATAGGCGAACTTACCATCGGTGTATGAACATCTTTCGCATTAGCCATAGAACATCGGTTAAGAAGTTCCTTAATGTATTTTCGCTGACATAAATGAAGACTGCTAGAAGCAGATCTGCTCACTTCAATCCCCAGAAAATAATGAAGCTCACCCAGATCCTTTAGAGCAAACTTGTTGTTAAGTTGCTGAACAAAACAGTCAATATCATCAGACGAATTTCCAGTGATAACAATGTCATCCACATAAACAAGAACATACAAAGTAACCGTGTTAACGAATTTGACACACAGTGAAGCATCTGACTTAGGTACCACAAACCCATTACAACCAAGAAACTGTTTTAATTTGTCAAACCAGGCACGAGGAGCTTGTCGCAAGTCGTAGAGCGCTTTAGCTAGACGACACACCAGTTGTTCACCATGTGGGCCATACCGAACATAACCCGGAGGTTGCTGCATGAACACCTCATCAGTTAATTCTCCATTCAAAAATGCATTATTGACATCAACTTGCCTGAGTTGCCACTTACGTGACACAGCAATAGAAAGAATGGTGTGAATAGTTGCTGGTTTGACCACTGGACTGAACGTCTCTGTAAAATCACATCCCGGCACTTGGGAACACCCTTTTGCAACCAATCGCGCCTTCCGTCGATCAATTAACCCATCAGGATTCCTTTTTACTTTAAACAACCACTTGCATCCAATCGCTCTGCGTCCAGTCAGAAGAGGAACAAGATCCCAGGTAGAGTTAGCTATTAAGGCATCAAATTCAGCTTGAATAGCCTGTCGCCAGTCAGGATGAGCAAGAGCCTCTTCAACCGTACTAGGCTCAAAATCAGCTGCATCTACAGACAACACCTTCGGCTTAAAGATCCCTACTTTAGACCGAGTGACCATGGAATGAGTGTTAGTAGAACCATTCACTCTCGTATCAGATACAGTACCAACTTCAACAATCGAAATCCCCTCCAGAGGTTTGTCTTCTGAAGAGCTCGATACAGGTTGTAAATCACTGGTCTCACTTGAATTGCGATTGCAATTATTCATAGAGGTGGCAGAAAAAGTTCCACAAGCTCTGTGAGATGCCGCACTAGCCTGGGTCACCACAGGTTTAACAATGGGAACATATGTAGGAGTGCACAGAGAATGAGACGGTTGACCATCAGAAGCAACATGCAAAGAAAACAAAAAATTCTGTTCATCAAAAACCACGTGTCGATAGATAACTATCTTTCCATCTGGGAGTAAACAATAATAACCTTTATGCTGTGAGCTATATCCGAGGAACGTAGATGGCTGAGATCGATTATCAAGCTTATGTCAAACAAAAGGATGTAAGCATGGGAAACAACAGCACCCAAACACCCGGAGATGCTCATACGTTGGTTCATGTCCGTACAAACGTTGATACGGAGACTGACCGCTCAAGATTGGAGTGGGTAGACGATTTATGAGATGCACCGCACTGCTAAAAGTATAGCCCCAGTAATCCATGGGTAAACTAGCCTGAGCCAACAGAGTAATACTAGTCTCCACAACATGTCGATGTTTACGTTCAGCGACCCCATTCTGTTCAGAGGTGTAAGGGCAAGATAGCCGGTGAATAATCTCGTGGCTGGCTAAAATAGATGCAAATGCCCGAAATTCGCCGCCCCAGTCACTTTGAAACTTCTTAATACGTTTCCCAAACTGAGTATGAACCATCTGCTGAAACTGTAGAAAACTCTCAAGAGCTTAAAATTTGCGTTTAACCAAGTAAATCCACGTGAAACGACTATACATATCAATGAACGACACATAGTATAAATTTCCTTCACACGGAACCGAGGCTGGTCCCCACAGATCAGAAACTACAAGATCAAAAAGCTCAACATACTTTGTGTGAGATTGTGAGAAAGGGAGTTTGTGCGATTTTCCTTGTTGACACGCTACACACACCTTATCAAAACAATTTTTATTGAATGTAATTTGACAGTTATCAAGAACAGTTTTTACAGTAGTAGAAGAGGGATGGCCTAGTCTCCTATGCCACAAAGTAAAAACATCATTACTCATAGAACTATCATGAACGGCGGCATTATGAACAACAGGATAAAGATCCTCCAAACTTGCTGAAAAGTAATAGAGCCCATCACAAACTAGGCCCCGCATTAATATTTCCTACGTCTGAATATCCTTAACCACACAATAAGAATGGTGAAATTCAAAAAACACACTGTTATCTGCAGTAAATTTAGACACAGAAAGTAAGTTTTTCCGAATGCTAAGCACACATAAAACATTTGATATGTGTAGCACTTTCTTCTCTGTAGCTAGAATTGAACTCCCAATAGATGCAATCTTAGTAGAAACCCCATTACCCATTTTAAGTGAAGAATTACCTGTATACGGGTTGGAAGCATTAAGTGCTGAAATATTCTGACACACGTGGTGAGTGGCTCCGGAATCTGGGCACCAAGTCGCACTTCCTACTGGTAATGGAACATAAGAGTCATTATTGTTGAAACTAGAGTCATAAGCTGTGGCATCAGAATAGTCAGACGCGTGCAACTCAGGAATCATCGGAGGTAACCCAACAAACTGAGAGGAGCCATACGGGGATGAATCAACATCAAATACTCGAGCTCTCGATTTTGTTCGCTGTGGAACCGCAGAATCACTAACTTCCCGAGATGGATCAAAATTGGCACAATAGGCATTAGGTTCAGAAAATTGTTGTTCATCGGAGGTACGTGATTAAATCGGCCCACGAGGCCCAAAATTGTGGCATGTATTAACTGGCCCACGAGTACTAGCTGAAACATTACCATATTGCCCAAACATTGGACCCATGGAAGGATTGTTGTTTCGGCCATTAATAAACCCAAAATTATGCCTAATACCTTGATGAGAATAAGGCTTATCCCTAGGTGGCCTATTAACAAATGGCATCACACTTGGCCCAAGTGTCACATTAAGTGGCCCACGTGTGACTACATGGTCCATTCCCACCATCAGTGTGACACTATGATTCACAAATGTTTCTCTCGAAGCCACAAAGTTCGGTTGACTAGAAAACCCCTAATTTTGACCTTGTCCATTAGCAACCCGAAAACCACTCCTCTCATCACTCTCAACAACACCAGGCCATACATCCATATTCGGCCCAGATACCCGTCCATCTTGAGGCGCCACCGGCGGAACAATCGACGATTGATCATCACGGTGATATCTATAGTAGCATCGTTGAGCAAGGTGGCCATATCTACTGCAGATCTGGCATTGAACACGGGGGCGAAAGCTCTGGCCTCGTCCACGAGCAGAGGAGCGACCGCCACGAGAAGATCCAGCCACCTCTTGCGTCGAAGATCCCTCCACAAAATTCGCAGCAACCAACGCCTCCTAAACAGATCGCATTTGACGGGCTTCACAGTCAAGAAGCACATCAACTAATTTTTGAAAAGGTAACGGCGTCGAGGAGAGAGACGCAGACACTACACCAAAACATACTTTTGCCGGCGTTTTTAGTGGCGTTTTAAAGCAAAACGCCGCTAATTTTATACATTCGCGGCGTTTGAGGTAAACCGCCGCTAAAAAATGAGTAATAAGCGGCGTTTATTTTAAAAACGCCGCTAAAAATGATATATAGCGGCGCTTACTACACAAACGCCGCTAAAAGCGGACATGTGTAGCGCTTCTTAACAAACGCCGCTAAAAGCCGACACATGTGGCGCTTCTTAACAAACGCCGCTAAAAGCCGGACACAGTAGCGGCGCTTCTTAACAAACGCCGCTAAAAGCCGGACTGTGAAGGGCGCTTCTTTAAAAACGCCGCTAAAAGTCGACAGAGCGCGCTTTTCTTTAAACGCCGCTTAAAAGTCGACACAGTGCGGCGCTTTTTTAAAAACGCCGCTAAAAGTCGACTCAGTGTGCGCTTCTTTAAAAACGCCGCTAAAAGTCGACTTGTGTGCGGCGCTTTTTAAAAACGCCGCTAAAAGTCGAATCAGTGCGGCGCTTTCTTAAAAACGCCGCTAAAAGTCGAACTCAGAGCGGCGCTTTTTTAAAAACGCCGCTAAAAGTCGACTCAGTAGCGGCGCTTCTTTACAAACGCCGCTAAAAGTCGGACTCAGAGCGCGCTTCTTTAAAACGCCGCTATAAGTCGACTTAGTGCGGCGCTTGTTTACAAACGCCGCAAGTTTGTATATACATTAATCTTGGCGTCGTCGTTTTGACAGAGTATAATGTTCATTAAGTAGGACGACGTCGTTTTGTGAACAGTAGTGGCGCTTTTCAAAAACGCGCGCGAACTTTATCTTCACGCGTCGTCGTTTATCAACGATGTAATGTTCATTAAGGTGGGCGACGTCGTTTTCGAATGATTAGTGGCGCTTGTTACAAACGCCGCAAAACATAAACGCCTTTTCAAAGAAATGCCGTCGTTCGGCTCTGCGCTTCGGTTTTATCCCCTTTTTCCCGAAATCCCTAAGTGTTGCTCCTAAAATTTGTCTTGGCTTGGTTTTTCTTCTTCAATTTTTCTGCGCGAAAGTCCATCTCCCTAAATTCCTCGTCCTAAAATTTTCTGCTCAAACTTGGTGGATTTCGCAATATCCGTCGTTCGTAGTCCCTTTGTTTGCTCATATTTACAATATCCCTACATTCAACCAACAACGACGGTATGGAATTTGTAAATAGAAACTGCTTTTGATTTAGGGATTTTGTTTTTTTTTTTTTTTAACTTCTTCATTTTTGTGATGTTTGAGTATGATTTAGGTAGAAAAAAAAACTTGGTGGATTTCGTGGCACTGTATAAATGCGTCTTGACAAGGTACGAGTGGTTCTCTTTCATCTTCTCTCACAATTTAAAGATTAGAAAATATCGTTAATTCTATTTTGTTTTGTTCTCTGTTCTTAATTTTGTTTTTATTTTGCTGTGAATTGGGTTTCTCTGTTTCGATTGAAATCGCAAAGTAAGGAGGCCTCTGTTTCAATTACGGTTAAGTTGCCGAAAAGGTAAGCACACTCTTTTTGTTCTTATTCTTGGATATAGGCTTTATAAGGCTCAAAATTGATGTAATAAAGTTTTCTTTCCTAAAAGTTTCCTGTTCTTTTTCGTTTTTATTGTTTCAATTTAAAGCCTATGGATGAATTAGAAATGCAATTTCCCTGGTAGTTTTCTTGCAAGTAATAGAAAATGGCATACAAATTTTCTAGTCTTGTGGAAAATATGTTTGTTAGATACCATTGTTCAACATATATAGGATACACATGGTTTGAATTTTCAAGCAGCAAACTTTGAATATATAGAAGACAAGTGATAAGGGATTGTATATCATTGAAGTGTTTTCTATAATACAATCATTCAAGTGTTATTTACTCTGAAACTTTGAACTTCTTTTCCCCGCTTTGAATATGTCGGGACAAAATTATTAGTCTTTTTGTGTGTGTGTGTGTGGAATTACTGTACATTGTGGTGACTTGTAGATTAGGTTTGGGTGACATTGACAGCTTTGGTCTTCTTCACACTCTTAGCTTTTCTCCATCGAAATAAAAACATGATGGTTATCCACAATTTCCATAAAATTTCTTAGACTCTTCATTATCAATGGACTATACCATTAAAATTCTTAGTTTCATATCGGTTTTGTTCTTCCTATAAATAGGGTTCTCATAATTCATACCATGTTAACCTTATTTGAAAACAAAACATGGCCTCCTTAATCACACCCTATCACTTCCTTTACCTATTTTTCTTCTTCCCTCATCTTTCGCCTCTTGAAGAACACACACTGTGCTCTCATCACGAAGCTCTTTGCTTTGATCCATTTCAAGAACTCATTTTCCATCATCAAAACAGAGTTTACTTCTTTTCTTTGTGATAATATTGCTGGCCTTAAATCTTATCCTAAGACAAATTCATGGAAAGAGGGTGCAGATCTTTGCTCATGGGATGGGGTCACTTGTGATCACCTAAATGCTCATGTTATTGCCCTTGACTTGAGTTGCGATTTGGTTGTATGGCGACTTCCCTTCCAATAGTACTCTTTTCCTTCTTCCTCATATTCAAAAACTCAACCTTGCCTACAATGATTTTAATTATTCCAAGATGCCCTCTGAGTTTGGTCACTTACAAGGTGGTGTATCTTAACATCTCGAAAACGTTTTTGCGGGAAAAGTCCCATCCCAAATCTCCCATTTGTCAAAATTGGTTTCACTTGATCTCTCTCATAATGTTTTTTTGACCAATTAACACTTGACAAAAATACTTTGGAGGACTTGTTCACAACCTAACGAGGTGAGACATCTTTTTCTTGATAGAATTATCATGCCTTCTATTAATCCTAATGTTTTCATGAATCTATCCTCTTCTATAAAGTCTCTCAGTCTTGGTGGTTGTGATTTGCAAGGAAAATTCCCAAGTAACATTCTTCATTCCCCAAACCTCAATTTGCTCAATTTGCTCAATTTGATATTAATTTTTTTATCGTACCAATTGCTTTCGAACCAATTTTCTAATACCCTATTACAATATATGCTGATGATTTTCCATTAATTCTAAAAAATATTAATTTATTAATATTAATTTAGTGCAGTACTAACATTTTCATGATTTTTAATGATTTTCTTTTCTGTTTTTAATGATTTTTCTTTTCTGTTTTTGTGTGTGCTAGAATTCACATTGCAGACTTGTTTGTATTGGGACTGATTAGGAGCGGATGAATCAGATTACGAAAACATTTTTTGAAGGAAACGAAACCGAACAGAAACTTCTTCGCCTGTGGATTTATACGGGTGGATTGCGGCTTTATCTTTTCATCTGAGGTGAGTTGATTGAGTTGAAATTTTCGGCCCATTTTTATAATTTTTTTATAATTTTGATATATTTTAGTAAATTGCCCTGGTTTTACAACATCATTATTTTTTTTCATTTTTTTAAATCTGAAAATATAAAAAAGGGAAAATTTCCTCCCTTGATCATTCGACTTTTCTTTTGAACATTAATGACACGTGTTGCTCATTAATGGTCACGTGTCAAATTTTTTACACATTCAACGCAGTTAAGGTTTAATAACAAAATAGAATATCGGAAGAAAATACAAGTATCAAAATGAATAAATTAAAAATATAAATATCATATTGATAATTTTGTTAAAATACATGGATTCCCAACCAAATAATTGAAATTATATAAATACGTGCAAAATTCTTGTCATCCATTTGTAAAAGCATTATATAATTAACATCTGATTGTTATATGTTTAATGAGAGAATAGGAAAGCAATAAATTGATAATATTAATGATTATATAATACTTTTTTTTAAAATTTAATAATCAAAATGAAAATTTACTTAAGTGATGATATTTATAATTTAGCCTTAAAAAACAAACATTGTCCCGATAAACTTTCATTGTTTGTATGAAATTCCCTTTTCTTTTATAAACATTGGTCAGTCTCAAAAAGGAATCTAATTTATTTTAGTAATAATAATAATAATAATAATAATAATAATTAAAGTAATAGTAATAATAATAATAATGATTAAAGTAATAGTAATAATAATAATAATAATGATTAAAGTAATAATAATAATAAATAAAGTAATAGTAATAATAGTAATGATTAAAGTAATAGTAACAATAATAATAATAATGATTAAAGTTATAATAATAATAAAAATAATAATAATAATAATAATAATGATTAAAGTAGTAATAATAATAATAATGATTAAAGTAATAGTAATAATAATAATAATAATGATTAAAGTAGTAATAATAGTAATAATAATAATTAAAGTAATAGTAATAATAATAATAATAACGATTAAAGTAGTAATAATAGTAACAATAATAATAATAATGATTAAAGTAGTAATAATAGTAATAATAATAATTAAAGTAATAGTAATAATAATAATAACGATTAAAGTAGTAATAATAGTAACAATAATAATAATAATGATTAAAGTAGTAATAATAGTAATAATAATAATTAAAGTAATAGTAATAATAATAATAATGATTAAAGTAATAATAATAATAATAATAATAATTAAAGTAATAGTAATAATAATAATGATTAAAGTAGTAATAATAATAATACCGATTCTCGATTTGAAATTTTAATTTAACTTACATAATACGTAATACATACCTAACATAAAATTATTTAACTTACATAATACATAACTTACATAATAATAAGATTCAAAGTATATAGGTTTGAAACCTAACAGGTTGCCTTATATCTCAACTGGAAGATATAACGGATCCTCCCGGTGTGTAACAATGCCACGTATGAAGAATCTTGAATAATACATGCAATTTAAATAATACTTACAATGCCATGTATGATGAAGCTTAAATAAATCTTTGTTTTAAAAATCAAATTCTTGTCAATTAACAATTAACAATTTAGCCGTGTAAATTATCACAACTTTAGACTTCAACAACAACGAAATGGATAGGAGTTGGATGAAATCGCTGTCAAGGGTAAGCAACGGCTATCGAAATGGAGTAGAAACTTTTACGATTTCTCGCATTTCAAAATGGAAGCCAAGAGAATATGATTCTTTGCCCGTGTAAGAAGTGTTGCAATGGTTTATGGCATTGTCGTGAAGTGGTCTCTCTGAACATCTAGTTGTTGATGGCTTTGTCCGGGGTACAAAATATGGTTTTTCCATGGAGAGTGTACACCTAGTGTAGCATCTTCATCGATGAATCGTGGTATCATCATAGTGCTTTCAATCAGAATGTTAGAGACGATAACATGGAAAACATGTTGCGGGATGCTTTTAATATGCGTAGTGATGGTTTCGGGTCGTTTCCACCTGACTTGGGTGCAACCGATGATCATAATTTTGTTGGAAATACTTTCACCGAAGGGGGAAGAAGTGTACCAGATGAACAACCAAATGAAGAAGCGGCAAGATTCTACACGTTACTTGGTGAAATGAACGATGAACTGTATGAGGGTTCAAGATTTTCCAAACTATCATTCTGTATTCGTCTTTTTCACTTAAAATGTTTGGGGGGGTGGACCGGAAACTCGTTGACAATGCTGTTAGAGTTTCTGCA
Organism: Gossypium sturtianum; assembly: GCA_025698515.1. Taxonomy (NCBI): domain Eukaryota; kingdom Viridiplantae; phylum Streptophyta; class Magnoliopsida; order Malvales; family Malvaceae; genus Gossypium; species Gossypium sturtianum. The sequence goes on along the minus strand of CM046952.1, from coordinate 1,633,474 downwards.
AGAAATGTTCCCTTTTGCAAAAATCCCTCGATCTTCCAAAGATATGAAGAAATTGATAAAGGATTTAGGCCTTGGCTACAACAAAATTCACAGTTGCCGAAATGACTGCATGTTGTATTGGGCGACGTGGATAAACCAACGATCTTTGTCATGTATATGCGCCAATCCCGTTGGATTAATAGAAATACAGAGGGCGGTAACGAGGATGAACACGATACACATCAAAGAAGCACCATTTAAGATTTTGCGGTATTTTCCGCTAATTCCAAGGCTTCAACGGCTTTTCATGTCCTCGAAGACAAATGAGAATCAATGACGTGGCACCGGGATGGACGAACAGATGATGGGTTGTTAAGGCATCCCGCAGATTCTTTAGCTTGGAAATCTTTTGACTCAAAATTTCCAAGCTTTGCAAGCGATCCTCGGAGTGTGAGGCTTGGGCTAGCATCCGATGGATTTAACCTCCACAAACTCATGAGCACAACGCATCTGATTGCCAGCTTTGTGGTGCTTGTTCCTACAATTTGCCTCCATGGGTTTGCATGAAACAATCTTCTTTTATCTTGTCTATGATTATACCCGGAGAAAAAGGGGGGAATGATATTGACGTCTATTTGCACCACTTGTTGAGGAGTTAAAACAACTATGGGCTGGTGTTCGGACATCGATGCAATGAGAAAAGAGAACTTCAATTTACGTGCGGCTTTAATGTGGACTATTAACGACTTCCCGCTTATGCTAATTTATCCGGTTGGAGTACCGAGGACGCGTTATGCTTGTCCGTGTTGTGCTTTGCATGAACATGTTCGCAATGGTTATATAATGGGAAGAAGTTCTCGTACATGGGGCATCGCCGGTGGTTACTGGAAAAATCATACATTTAGATTTCAGAGTGCTCGGTTTGATGGTACTCAAGAGTTCAGACCAGTTCCTCTGCAGACCTGTGGATCCGAAATATTCTTAATGTTGAAAGATATGAATTTCATTTATGGGAAGGTGAATCAACCGGCTAACCCGCAAAGAAATAGAAGATCTAGGGATGAATCGATGATGAATCGATGAAGAGGATGATCCTCATGAGGCGGACTTGTGGAAAAAAGAAGTATTCTTTTCGAGTTGCCTTATTGGAAGCATCGATTTTACGCCATAATCTTGATGTCATGCACATAGAGAAAAATGTCTGCGAGAACATCATTGGGACTATTTTGAATGTCGATGGAAAATCGAAAGATAATCTTCAGAGTCGACTTGATTTAGTCCACATGGGAATTCGGCGTGAGCTTCATCCCCGAGAACTTCCGAATATGAAATATCGGTTGCCGCCTGCTATTTTTTCAATGTCAAAGACGGAGAAAGAAGTGTTCATGCGGTGTTGAAGGATATAAAGGTCCTGATGCGTATGCATCAAATATTTCGCGATGTGTGAGTCTTAAGGATCGAAGACTATATGGCTTAAAATCGCATGACTATCACATCTTGATGTAAGACTTATTGCCAGTTGCTATGCGGTGTTGTATGTCGAAAAGGTGACGGCTCCTATAATTGAACCACAAATATAATGAAAGGTATTTGTGGTAAAGTTTTGAATGTTCAAGAACTTGAGAGACTACAAGATCGAGTCGCATTGACTTTATGCAATCTGGAGAAGATCTTCCCGCCTTCCTTCTTCACTATTATGGTGCACTTGTTAATTCATCTCCCGCGTGAAGCACTTCTTGGTGGACCCGTTTTCTATCGATGGATGTATCCCATTGAAAGGTCTTAATTTATTTGCAACATATTCCTTCATTCAGCTCAATGCCTTTAGTTGCAAATTTTGTTAATGTTGTATACCGTGTTTAGGTTCCTTTCCAAATTGAAGTCATACTGCCGCAATAAGCGTTATCCGGAAGGATCAATTGCCGAGGGCTACTTGGCAGAGGAATGTATGACTTTCTGTTCGAGGTATTTGGAAGATGTTGAAACAAGAATGAACAGACCAAGTAGAAATGCTGGGCTCACAGATCATAATTCGGTGACACTTATTTATTTCAAAGTTTCGAGAACCGATCGGCAAAGTCGAAATTGTAGAATTAGACGATAGATCGTGGGTCCAAGCACATCGATACATTCTTTTTCATCACGATTCAATGGAACCATTTACGACGTAAGTTCTAGAATTTGATAAATACTCATCAATTATAATTTATTTGTCTTCTAACAAGGTAAAACCTTTTTAACCGCATGATGAGTACAAACAAATATTAAGAGCTCGTTCACGATCCCAAAGATTAAATCGACGAAATTAATAAGTTGTTCACGAAACATTCCATGAATGGTTAAGCCAAATGGTATGTAATTTAAGTTTTCATTGACAAGTCATAATGTTCTCTCATAACATTCATAATTTCTCGATTTACTTTCCATCAATAGGTTTCGAGCGGAATGAAGTAAATGACGACGTTAAATGGCTTTCACAAGGTCCAAACAGAATAGTTAAAAGATATAATGGCTTTCTCATCAACGGATACAGATTTCATACAAGGTATCGCGAGAGATTGAGAAGAACCCAAAATTGCGGAATTGTTGTTAATTCTTCGATTACAAGTTATGCTAGTGCTAGGGAATGATGTCCGGTCGAGGGGAATCTGGAGTATTACTTGACTTATTACTGACATCATTGAGTTGGATTATTATGGCAATTGCAAAGTTGTCTTATTTCGAGGTGATTGGGCTGATGTGAATACGGCTCGCGAATTAAAAACGATCAATATGGCTTTACAATGGTGAATTTCTCTCGATTGATTCACACCGGAGAACAACTGATGGACGAGCCGTATGTGTTTTCTTCTCAAGTTAAACAAGTTTTTTACTCCGAAGATCCAACTGATGAGGGTTGGTACGTTGTACTTCGAAACACCCCTAGAGACTTGTTCGACATTGGCAGTGGAAGTAGAGATGACATAGTCGAAAGATCAGAAACTTTGCCTTTTCCAGAACAAGACTTAACTGAAAATATCCCTAGTACTAGTCAACAATTTCAATGGGTTCGTCAGGATGTGGACGAAGATATTTACGAAATATGATGTAGTAAGATTTAATGATTTATTTTCTATATGTAATATTATAATTTTCATGTTGGTCATGTTATATAATTTAACTATTTTAAATGTCCTATTATTGTTGTTATTTGTTACTAAAATTTTGAACTCTTTTATGTGTTTTGCAGAGAAAATGCCTAGAAGACGATTACGAGGTTTAAATATTAGCAATTATACTGAAAATTCAGCAGACGTAAATAGTGGGCGGGGATACGGTTGTTGGATCTTCTACTCTGCGGACATAGATGACGAGCATGGAGAATTCCAAAGTAATGTTAAGTTTATTTTACATGCATGTTGAATTTTATTATTGATTCATTTTTCAATTTTAATATAATAATATATCATTTTTCACCGAGGGTGGTGGGACGCGCAGAGCTCGGGGACGTACGTTGCTTACAGATTTATATGACTTGGAGCCTACCCAGCGTGTTATAGTAAGGAGAAACGATTATGGCCAGCCTATCGGATCTGAAGCTCGATTGTTGGCAGGCTATTTGGGCATTATAGCACGAAATTCGAATATGTTGCCCATTAACTATGAATCATGGCATCACATGCCTGATGCCAACAAAAATCAGGCTCTCGAAAATATTAAGGTAATAGAAGGTGAATGTAATTTATAATACTTTCATTTAACCATCATTTATATTAACTTTTTTAAAAAAAAAATTCAGGGTAGATTTGATTTAGAGGTCTCCGATGACTATATTAAGAAGACGTTGGGCAAAAAATGGAGAGACAATAAAAGCACCCTAAAAAAACAATATTTTAAAAAAGACATCAGCCTCGACGAAAAACTGCGAAATGTCCCGCCGGGAATGTTGAGGTACCAATGGGAAGATCAAGTTAGATTCTGGAATTCAAAGAAAGGAGAGGTATTGCGTACTTTCAAAGTCTTAGAAATTTTTCGGTTTATCGTATTTACTATATAATTAATTCAAATCCCATTATGTAGGACCGTGAGCGAGTTGGAACAAGCGTGACGAAACAACATTTCACGCACACCAGCGAGTTCCGTAAGTTTTGCTCGTGTGGTGAAATGAGGTATTATAATTTATTACTTCTTTCAAATATTAATGATTTATACTATTAACTTATATTTTTCTGCTATAATGTAGGAAGTTTACATCAGTCAAAAAGTTGGGCGGCTTCAACTTTTTGACATTACGCATAGGAAGAAGGATGGATCTCCGATGACATCCGAAATTTGCAGAAATTTTGGTATATTTATTTAATAAATGCTTATTTTTTATAAATATTTATAATGCTTAATTATAATGGTTTAATTCATCGTTTGTAGTTTTAAATTTCTAATTTTAACTTATGTTCCATTCATTTTTATTATATATTTCGTTTCTAACTCTTTTATTGATTTATTAGGATAAACTAAAGGAGAAGAAGGCGGAGTATGAAGCGGTTGCTTCGTCTGACAGTTCTGTTAATCTCGACGAGGTTGATAACATGATTATTACTGATGTTTTGGGTCCCGAAAGGTACGCATCGCTTGATTGATAGTTTTGTTAATCTTGAGTATATTTATAACAAATTATCACTAATGTTTTGGGTCTTACAAGGTATGGTCGGGTTCGATGTCAAGGATCGTGTGTTACTCCGACCCAATATTTTGATCCGCGGCTCCGGCAATACATGCCTTCCGAGTCAATCTCGTCTTCGTTGACCGAAAGAAACAGATATCCCCGATGGAAGCGAGCACACAGTGAGCAAATTTCTCACTTAGAGCGAGGCAAGCAGCCAGAGAGAGCGGAGCATGTTGCTCAACTTAGAGCGGAGGAAGCGGCGCCATGAGGCGAGCGAGAACGAAAGTATGAAGAACTCCAACTACAAATGCGAGTTATGATGAATATGTTCAAGCAAAGCAACTCGCAGAGGCCGCCATCTTAGACATTTCTTTTCTTATTGTAAGATTTTTTTAACATTGTTACTGATTAAACATTATTCTAAGAATTGTTTGAATTATGATTCACTTTTTAATCAATATCATCTTTTATTAAATTTGAAGTATTTGTTTAGATTTAATGCTTTTAGTGATATTTAAATGTTTTATTTGTTGCATTGGGTTGGAATTATATGCAATTGTTCTTTGTTATTGGTGGTTTTTTCTTGCAGGAGGGTAGGATATTGGGAAAAAGTACACAACAAATCATGTGCAAATTAGTGGCGTTTTTTTAAAAAGCGCCGCTAAAAAGCCCCACCGCATGCGGCGCTTTTTTAGCGAAAAGCGCCGCTAAAAGCCCTACCTTTAGCGGCGTTTTTTTAAAGCACCGCTAAAAGCCTACCTATAGCGGCGTTTTTTTAAAAGCGCCGCTAAAAGCTCCCTACCTATAGCGGCGTTTTTCTAAAAAGCGCCGCTAAAAGCCCCTACCTCTAGCGGCGTTTTTCTAAAAAGCGCCGCTAAAAGACTGATACCTATAGCGGCGCTTTTTCTAAAAAGCGCGCTAAAAGCTCCATACCTATAGCGGCGTTTTTCTAAAAAGCGCCGCTAAAGCCCCATACCTATAGCGGCGTTTTTCTAAAAAGCGCGCTAAAAGCCCATACCTATAGCGGCGTTTTTCTAAAAAGCGCCGCTAAAAGCCCATACCTATAGCGGCGTTTTTCTAAAAAGCGCCGCTAAAAGCCCATACCTATAGCGGCGTTTTTAGAAAACGCGCTAAAAGCCCCTACCTATAGCGGCGTTTTTTTAGAAAGCGCCGCTAAAGCTACCTATAGCGGCGTTTTTATAAAAAAACGCCACTAATTTTGCGGCGGTTTCAGAGGCGGCGTTTTTGCGCGCTTTTAAAAGCGCCATGAGTACTATTAGTGGCGCTTAAAAACGCCGCTAAAAGGCCCAAAAACGCCGCTAAAAGTCTGTTTTGGTGTAGTGAGCTGTTGAAAATTTGTTGCCTGACTATGCTAATGGAGACCTTTCGTCCCTTTGCGTATGGCCGGACCAAATCCGGCATTGGTATAGGTATCGATGGACGAGTCCACTTCACTTCATCGATACTCCGGATGATGCTTGCTCGTATGAGTATTCGAGTAAGCCGAAAATCTCAGCAATGGTTATAAAATGATAATTTGAATTGTGTCTAAATGATGCAAATTTGGTCATTTTTGTTTTTTTAGGGGACTGTCATGATACTCATGGTGTGAAGGACATGTGTGTTGCTGGAGCAATCCAAAATTTCACTTCACAGCTTGAGCATTTCAGGGAAGGAACATCGGATCGTCGATGTAAGAAAATCGTATTGACTCGTCCGCGATTCGTGTTATCGTTTCTTTTGAATTCGATATCGAATGACCTGTTTTGTTCCTTGCAGATAACATGACAGAAGCCTTGTTGTTCTTGTCGCACTTCATGGGAGATATCCATCAGCCGATGCATGTCGGTTTTACGACCGATGAAGGCGGAAATACCATTGCAGTACGCTGGTTTAGGCACAAATCTAATCTGCACCATGTGAGTGTCTCTGGTTAAACTAATTTTATAGCTAAAATAATACTAGGGATTGGATTGCATTTTGCTCCTTTACTTAAAAAATGAGTAAATTAATCTCTATACATTAGATTAAATAGCAAACTGGTCATTTTGTTAAAAATTCTATCCATTTTAGTGCTAAAAACTGGTCATTATACGTCAGAATAAGATACACGTATGTAACTGTCTGGTTATTCTGTCAACCATGCTAGTTTTTAACAGTAAAAATGGATAGAATTTTTAACAAAAAGAATCTGTTTGCTTTTTGATGTAATATACAAGGATTAATTTGTGTTTTTTTTTAGTATAAGGAGCAAAATACAATTTAACTTCTAATACAAGGACCTTCATGTTACTTTTACTCTAACAATATTTATGAAATATTGCAATTGTGTATATATAGGTGTGGGATAGGGAGATCATCCTTACAGCTCTAGCAGATTACTATGAAAAGAACCTGGACAGCCTTCAAGAGGACTTAGTAGGGAACTTTACTGATGTAAGTTCAATTTAGTCCCTAATTACTATACTATTTCTAGCTTAGTATTTGTATTTAGACATTATAATTGTTGTTTTCATATAGGGAATATGGTTTGACGATGTAGCATCATGGAAAGAATGTGATGATCTTCTTCCATGCTTGAACAAGTAAGCTTCTACCCTCTTTCCAACAATTATAAAACATAGGTTAAATTTTGACTTTGGTCCTCTAATATATTCCAATTTGAGATTTAGTCTCTATACCTTAATTTAGTCTTTGTACTTTTATAATGCCACGAGATGTGCAGGAATTTTGTATTGGGTGTTGAGATAAAATTATAAAATTTCAAGGGGCCAAAATAATTTTTTTTTTATTAAAACTTAAAAAAGAGCTTAAATTGAATTAGTATTTTTTAGGAGTACCAAAAATGTAATTGTTTCATTTAATCAAGAGAGCTAGATTTGCAATTTTTTCATTTGATCAAAGAGATAAAAGGATTTAAATTGAATTATTAATTTTTGGGATGAGCTAAAATTACAATTCATTTCATTTAACTAAAAGGGTCAGCTGCCTGCTCCTTGAATGTTAATAGTTAGCTCACATAATTAATAATATTATCTATTTTGGTTAAAAATCTGAAGTGAATTTTAAAAAAAATACTCGATCTAAATTAAAATACATTGACTAGATCACAAACTCTAGCATAGTCGAGGGACCAAACGCAAAAATTGACCTAAACCATTTTCTTGTGTGTAGGTATGCTACAGAGAGCATAAACATAGCTTGCAAATGGGGTTACAAAGGCGTAAAGTCTGGACAAACACTGGCAGGTACGTTATATTATTGCTTAAAGCATTGAAAAAAATAAGGTTAAAATTCTCTATTAGTCCTTGTACAATGTATAAGTTATAGATATAGTCCCTATACTTTAATTTGATATTTCCAATCCCTACATATACTTTAAAATTTTTAAAATTTCAATCCTAACCAAAACGGTAGTTATATTCTGTTATTTCACAAAACCTTATACGGTAAATATATTATCACATGCGTAATGTCATGTTAATTTATTATTGCCACATATTACTTATAGAAAAGCGAGTTTCAAAGCTGAAATTTTAAAATTCGAAAAAATGTAGGGGACTAAGAATAAACAATTTGGAGAACATGGACTAGATTACAACTTTACATATAATACAAGACTAGAAGGTAATAGTGTCTTGTTTTTTTGGTTGTAGATGAATACTTCAATTCAAGGATGCCTATAGTAATGAAAAGAATTGCTCAAGGAGGGGTCAGATTAGCCATGATTTTGAACTTGGTTTTTGGTGATTCTCAACAAGGTTTTGCAGCTGCAACTTAAATTTAACATTCAAAACACCAGCAAAACTTGAATAAACAGGGGGCTTTGTAGCTTTGTCTGATCTCAACTATCATTGATTATGTTTTTACTTAAGTCAGAATGACATTATTTAGGTATGTATGTTCAGTATTGATCACCATTCATTTGCACATTGTAACTTTGATCATTCATAAATGCATTTGTTAACAACATCAACAATAGTATCAACTAAATTTACTATTTTGGCTCTATTATCTCATCTTATAATTTTTTATAATCTCATCAATTAATCGTATTAATTAATAATAATTAATGGTGTCAATTATTTTAAAAAATCAAATCATCTGAACTAAATTTAAATTATTTACGCTATAATTATTTATATGTATACTTATGAGTGTAGTGTATTTATAATAGTAGAGCTTTAAAAATTTGATTCATTTGGAAAAAATAATTGGAATGCTTTATGCAAGTGTTATACCAATGCCTCACGAGTTAACTCTTTTGACCAAAGAAAATAGATGAGACTCCTATAAACCTAAGATCTCACAAAACTAGACCATCGATGGAACCACTTGTCTGACATAGATGGAACATTGTCATTTACACGTTATTTATGTTTATTCCCTAAATAAGACAATCAATATCAAAATTTTGTTGTTAGGATCGACTCTTATAAACAACGAGCTAATAAAAGTAAAGAGGAATGAATATATATTTTACGTGAAAAACCATCAAAAAGAAAAAAAAACTACGAGCAAAAGAAGTATCAACTTTTCACTAAATGAGTAGACAGATAAGAATATAATATGAAGAAAATAAACTTAAATATACTAAACATATAAATCTAAACCCAAAAAACAAAGGCCTAACTCGGGAATGAAATTCTCTTCATAGTTACTATGAAAACTCTCACTAAAACTCGTATACGACTACATTTTGTCACCCTCAAAGAAAAATCCTTATTGATTGACATAATTAAACAGAGATATAATGACCCCTTTAAATAGACTTAGATTAGAGTTTTAATTATACTAAAATATCTCTGTAATAATTAAAGTCCAATTAAGAGAAATAATCCACTTGAAGTCTAAAACAAGACTGCCAAATAGGACAACAAGTCGTGACATCGTGACGTGCTGGCTCTCCTCGTAACGACATCGAAGCTGCATTTTCGTGAAATTTACATGCATCATCCCAACAAGCCCTACCTACTCATCATGACGTTAGGCATGTTTTAGTCCTTCTTCAACTATTCATTTATCGTTGTCTTAAATGCTTGTAAACTTTTCGATAAATGCGAGACACAAACAACCTATGACAACAGTACAGATTAACTAACATGTACAGAATCTAATACCAATTCATGAATGACACATATCGAGAACTATCATTCAAAAGCTTACGAACACCGAAAAATTGGGTCAAGACAAAACCGTCATTACCTTCTCCTTATATTAAGAGTGAAATTTTTTTAATCAAATTTGAAGTTGGATTTACAAGGTTTTTAATTAAAAATTTTCAAAAATATATTATGATGGAATTTTGATCAAACCCACATCATCCTCATCAATTATTAATATTTTGAGCAGTTGAAAACTCCGAACTCGAATTTTTCTTTATAGATACAATTTAAATAAAATCGGAATTGAAGCAGGCGATTAGTTTCCCAAGGGCAGAAATTCATTTAAAACTGACATTAATACAAGCTTCTGTACAAAATTACAGACATGAACATGAACCAATAATAATAATAAGCAGCTCACATCTTTCTTAGGACAGGCAACACCCTCTCCCGTTGTTTTTTATTTTCCTTACAAAATCATCAAAAAATCGATTTTTATTATTATAAATTAAGACAAACGAGAAGGAGATGCTCTGCGACTGCTTGCAGTGAAAATAGAAGCAAAAGAATGGGCAATCCCCGCCATTATAGCAACTTTCACTTGTCCCCTCTTCGGTATCGACCGGCCGGCGATCCTCCGTGAGATATTCCCCCCGTTGATCATTTCCCTCCTTGCACCTGCCATTTTTGCTTCTTTTTTTGTTTGTTTGGAGAAGATGGGTAATTAAAACAAAGATGAAAACAGAGAGGTTTTTGAAGGAAACTGAGGTGAGTTAACTGAGTTAGATTTGGGATTGTATGGTCTATATAGAGAGGAATACAAATGATTGCCCTTTGATTCTGGTAGATATTACGGTCATGCCCACAGATTTTGACTGTATTGACATTTTGGCATTAGTGTACTTTTCTATGTTGGATTTTGACCAGAAATCTTCCTTTTCTTTAGTTTGTTTTAGATATTTTTAGATTATTGTTAAATTAATTCTTAAATAATGTATGTAATATGAAATTATTTTTATAAATAATAATTTATTTATTTTTAACATGATAAGTTAAAATTTTGATCAACACAAGTTGAAATGAGTTTCTTAAACACTAATATTTTCGTTAAATAAACACTCTAATATTTAAATTAACGTTATTTTTATAAAATTTCAAAACTTAGAGTTGTTTTGACATCATTTTTGTTATATATAATGTTTAGGGGTAATTTAATTAAAATAGTGCTAAGTTTTAGCTCGAATTTTATTCAAAATTCAATATTTAACTTCAGACTTAATCGAGTTTATCAATTTTTGTACTCAAGATTAAGGTCATGAGTTGTTCAAATCGAGTACTAAAGTGTTCAAATTTGACTCAATCAATAGTTCAAGTTGCTCGAGTTCGAGCTCAACTTAATAATTACCAATCAAATTCAAAGTTTTTATTTCAAATCAAACTTTAATAGCTCTTGCAAATACCAACATCTTATTTACACTCTTAAGCTCTTTCTATATAGTAAAGTAAAAACATAATTTCATAATATAAAAAATTATTAAAATGAAAAGCTTAATTAAGCTCACAAACTAATTGAACTTGAATTCTGCTTGATCGTACTTGAGTTCAACTCAATAATTATTGTATCGAATTCGAGTTTTTTAAAATCAAATTGGAATAATACTTAAACACCAATGTTTCACTTACATCTCTAATTATATTACTTTTCTAAATTTCTATTATTTAATTTATTTGAAATAAAGTTATATATAGAAGACAAAACCAGCTTGATATAAAAAAATTCAAGTTATCTTTATTTTGTCGAATATAAGATAATTATATATATATATATGTTTGATTTAATGAGAAGTAGACTCTTTCAAGGATATTTTCTTTTATTATAAAATTTAAACTTAAAATTTTATTTTAAAAAATATTAAATTTTTTATCGTCAATATTTTCTCTTATGATTTTGAGTGATAATTTGTACCTAACAGTCTTTACCCAAAATTTTTAAAAAAATTATTAAAAATTCAAAAGAGGGAATAATTAAAATTATGTGTTGGTATCAATACCAAAATAAAAAATTGAAAAATTTAATTTTATAAGTAAAAAAAAAGATGATGAATTGGATCATATTTAGACAAGACGACAAAAAGGATGCTAATCTTCATAAAATAATGATTAAATTAAGGTTTAAGATTGTTGTTTATATAAAGCAAATTATTGATGTCATGTCTGAAATTAAAAAAATAAAAAAAAAATCACGTGATGAATTGAATCCAGACCCTAAAGTCATCGATGGCTTTTAGACTTTAGTTACCCTGTCCCTGTCACTCACACTGCCTCCACCTTATCCAACGAATCCGCTGCAACGGACCCGATTAGATCTAGCCGCCACACTGATACTGTCATTAACGAAATAGGTGTTCCAATCATCCCTTTATCTGTCCAATCAGTTTAATGTTCCGATCACATCATCCCATTTTATTAAATAAATAATTAAAAGTTTATATAAAAAATTAGATTGAATCCGGTTAATTAGTTTTTAGTTTAATTTATATCAGTTTTCGATTCAACCGATTTAATTTTTTTTTTAAATTGGTATCTCTATTATTTTCTAATTTAGTTGATTCGCCTAACCATTTCCATCAAATCTAATAAAATTTTGTTGTTTTATCATTTCTCCAAAATCGATATTTGATTCCAATAATAAATTGAAACTAGTCGCACCGATTCATTCCACGCAAATCTAATTATATTGGCTAAAGCAACGTATATTGGTTAGTGCATGAATAAAGTTAAAGAATCTAAAATTACAAATACGAGATAATTTTATTGTTTAATGTATGGAATAATTTTTTTTTTCTTTTGTATTTGTTGAATGATAACTTTTCATTTGTAAAGCTTATTGGTGAATATAAATTCGAAGATAATATATTAAAATAGATCAATATCAGTACATAATAATTTCATTTGAAAAATTATATATTTATCAATACGGTATTAATTATCTTATACTAAACTTAATTAAATTTAAAATTCAATTAAATTAAAACAAAAAAGTAAATTTCTTTTGGAACTATTTAATTCCAACTCAGAAATTTTATTTAAAAAATATTAAAATCAGTCTCACTCGATCCAATATCGTGATGTACACTATATTTAAAGCATTGAAAAAGTTATAATCTTTTCTTATGTGGTTAGTGGGGAAGTCACCATCTCATTCACCAATCTATTTAAAATAATGTGAGTAAGTTATAAAGCTTAATTTCTATAATTTTTGAACTTTAAAATTTTATTTATGATCCAAATTAGTAGTATACACATTAAATTCTATGAATTTAATTTTTGTTTATTAATTTGATTATTTTTAATTTTTATATTTTTTGAATTTTAAAATTTCAATCATGTCTCAAATAATAATAGTAAAATCTATTAAATGAAATAATGTGACTTTTATGTGAACATTATGTGGAAATAATAACAATGCGACATAGTATTGCACATTATTCATACATATTCACTACTACCATTGTCTAACCTATATAAGTATTGTGTGCAGTGATAGAGCATATTGTACTGCCAAAAGAGAACGCAAGTTTAAACTTTAAAGATAATATTGTTGAGAAGGTCAGTAACAATCTCTGAATATCGATAGTAAAATGAATATGATGAATAAAAAAATAATTTAAAATTATAAATAATTTTTTATTAATTGTTATTAACATGTGATTATGAAAAATTAATTTTTTATATGTAGTTTTTTTTTTGTCATGTAATTTCGATATTTTAATTTAATTATGTGAATAAAAAACATTATATTATTAATTTAAAATTAATAATAAATTTTTATTAATTATTATTAACGTGTGATTATGAAAAATTAATTTTTTATATGTAGTTTTTAAAAATTTTTGTCATGTGATTTCAGTATTTTTACAAAATACATGTAAATAAATAATATTTTTCTGTGCAGTGCACAGGGTATCGAACTAGTTTATAATATAACCAAATTGCACAAGGTATCAAACTATTATATATCCAAATGCACAGGGTATCAAACTATTTTTTATATAGGTTAAAATATCTCATAAGTCCCTATACTCTTTGAGAATTTGAAATTTAGTCTTTTTACTTTCATTTTCAAGAATTTAATTCTTTTACTTTTCAATTTTCAAAATTCAACTTCAGTTATTAATATTGTTATTATAATTATTTTGTTAAATTCAAGTTCATAACATTTTTTTTTAACTGCATTACTAAGTGAGCTTTTTTTTTATTTCAAAATGTCACAACAAAAAGTTTAACAGTATTAATAGTTGGATTTGAATTTTGAAATATGAAAAGTAGATGGACTAAATTCCTGAAAATAAAAGTAGAGGGACTAAATTCCAAACTTTCAAAAAGTACAAAAACTTATGGCATATTTTAACCATATATATAATTAACTAACCTTATAAACTATTACATACACCAAACTTACGTACGTACACCCATCATTAATCATCCTCTTTATCAACTATTTGAAGACAAGGAAATTAATAATTAATTAACTCTATGTTCATCATTGATCTGCATCACATCACATATACCAGAATAATGCTCCCACTTGCTTCCATGTCAGGTCAACCTTGTGGTAGTTAACGTGAAAAACAGTGAGAATCAAGAACACTTATTGTGTTTATATACATCAAATGAACCCCATTGTTATTGAGTTGCTAAAACTAGTAAAACAATAGCAGGAAAGACAAGACATTGAGGAATATGGTTGTGTTGTGGAGGTTGTCTTCATTGTTGGTGGCTCTGGCACTGGTTTTAGTGCCTAGAACCCATGGTTGGAGCAAAGAAGGTCATGTTTTAACATGTCGGATAGCTCAGGTACTGTTCGTTAAATTGCTCTTTTGGTACTTTTTTGTGCTTTGATTAGTATTTGATGGACCGTGTATGGAAATTTTGGTATAGGGTCTTTTAGAGCCTGAGGCAGCAGCAGCTGTTGAAAATTTGTTGCCTGACTATGCTAATGGAGACCTTTCGTCCCTTTGCGTATGGCCGGACCAAATCCGGCATTGGTATAAATATCGATGGACGAGTCCACTTCATTTCATCGATACTCCCGATAATGCTTGCTCGTATGAGTATTCGAGTAAGCTGAAATCCCAGCAATCTTTTGGTCATAAAATAATATAAAAGATCACTTGGATTGTGTATGAATAATGCACATTTGCTCATTTTTGTTTTAGGGGACTGTCATGATACTAATGGTGTGAAGGACATGTGCGTTGCTGGTGCAATCCAAAACTTCACCTCACAGCTTGTGCACTACAGGGAAGGAACATCAGATCGTCGATGTAAGAAAATCGTATTTACTCGTCCATGATTCATGTTATCGCTTCCTTGAATTCGATACCGGATGACCTCTTTTGTCCCCTGCAGATAACATGACAGAAGCCTTATTGTTCTTGTCACACTTCATGGGAGATATCCATCAGCCGATGCACGTCGGTTTTACGAAAGACGAAGGCGGAAACACCATCTCGGTTCGATGGTTTAGGCACAAATCTAACCTGCACCATGTGAGTGTCTGAGGTTAAACTAAACTTATAGCTAAATTGAGTGATTTAATTAGTCACATTTTATGAAATATTTCAACAATGTGTATGTGTATATATATATAGGTATGGGATAGGGAGATCATCCATACAGCTCTAGCAGATTACTATGAAAAGAACTTGGACAGCCTTCAAGAGGACTTAGTAGGGAACTTTACTGATGTAAGTTCAATTTAGTCCCTAATTACTTTACAAATTCTAGCTTAGTATTTGTATTTAAACATAATGATTGTTGCTTTCATATAGGGAATCTGGTTTGATGATGTAGCATCATGGGAAGAATGTGATGATCTTCTTACATGCTCGAACAAGTAAGATTTCTACCCTCTTTCGAACAATTATAAAACGTGGGTCAAATTTTGATTTTGGTACTTTAATAAGTTTAAACTTGAGATTTAGTCTTTATATTTTAATTTGGCATATTTTAGTCTATTTACTTTTACAATGTCTTCAAGGTGAAGTCAACATAAAATTATAAAATTTTTGGAGGCCAAAGCAAAAAACTTTTTTTGTTAAAACTTTAAAGAACTTAATTGAATTATTAAATTTCGAGAGGATAAAAATGTAATTTTTCTATTTAATCGGTTAACTTAGATTAAAATTAAATTATTAATTTTTAGAAGCTAAAGTTGTAAAAATTTCCATCTAACCAAAGAGATAGAAGGGCTTAAATTGATTTTTTTTTAGGAGGAGCTAAAATTACTACTTTTTTTCATTTAACCAAGTTAAGGTCCCTATCTATTCTCAAATTTTATTCCTGAATGTCATTAGCTGGTTCAAATGATTAACATCGTTAACTTTTTCAAATCATATTTTAAAATGATTTTTTTAAAAAAAATATCCGTTCTAATCCATCGTATTGACATAGATTTTTTTTTAACATTAGAAGATTGTTTTTAAAAATCTCACATTTAAATCTTAAACTAAATAGTTAATGGAGTTAGCTATTATGTCAAGTTCAAATACAATAATTAAATCACAAAATTTAGCATAGTAGAAGGGTCAAACCAATTTTTTTTTCTATCCCATCTGGTAATTTCAGAGAAAAAAGAATATGGGTTTTTGCTTGCTTGATGATATGTTTAATAAAAGCTACCCTTTTCATATGAGTAGGTATGCTAATGAGAGCATAAACCTAGCTTGCAAATGGGGTTACAAAGGCGTCGAGCCTGGACAAACCTTGGCAGGTATGTTATATTATTGCTTAAAGCTTTGGAAAAACAAGGTCAAAATTTTCTATTAGTCCCTGTATAATGCATAAGTTGTAGATTCAGTCCCTATAATTTGATCATGTTCTAGTCCTTACTGAACTCCTACCGATTGAATTGGAATTGAATTTTTAAAAGATTAAAATATACCATAGGTGTTTGTAACTCTTCATAGTGTCTTGTTTTTGGTTGCAGATGAATACTTCGGTTCAAGGATGCCTATAGTAATGAAAAGAATTGCTCAAGGAGGGGTCAGATTAGCCATGGTTTTGAACTTGGTTTTTGGTGATTCTCAACATGGTTTTGCGGCTGCTTCTTAAATTTAACATCCAAAACACCACCCAAATTTGAATAAACAGAGGGCTTTGTAGCTTTGTTTAATCTTAGAACAATAACATTATTATGATCAATGTTGATCCACCCTTCATTTGTACTTTGTAACTCTGATCATAAAATGAATTTGTTAACATCAACAATGGTATCATTCAAATTGATCAAATTTTCATTTTCGTCCCTCTACTATATCCTATATTTTTAGAATATCATCAATGAGTCTTACCCATGTCAATGCAAAACAGTTTCCAAAAGGCAGAAATTCATTTGAAGCAGACATTAATACAAGCTTCTGTACATAATTACCGAAATGAACATGAACCCAAAATAATAATAATAATAAGCAGCTCACATCTTTCTTTAGGACAGGCAACACCCTCTCCCACTGTTTTTTTTTTTATTATTATTACAAAATCATCAAAAATTCGTGTGTTTTTTTATATTATAAATTAAGACAAACGAGAAGGAGATGCTCTGCGACTGCTTGTAGTGAAAATAGAAGCAAAAGAATGTGCAATCCCCGCCATTATAGCAACTTTCACTTGTCCCCTCCTTGGGATTGGACGGCCGGCGATCCTCCGTGAGATATTCCCGCCATTGATCATTTCCCTCCTTGCACCTGCCATTTAAGCTTTTTTTTTTTTTTTTTTGTTGGGGGGGTGGGGGGAAGATGGGTAATTGAATAGAGGAAACTCGGGTGAGTTAATAGAGATGGATTTGGGCTTGTATGGTTTATATAGAGAGGAATATAAATGATTGCCCTTTGATTCTTGTAGATATTACGGTCGAAGTTCGATAATCCTTTCTATAAACTTAATTAACCTACTTAAGTAAGTTTAATTAATTTTTTTTATCGATTCTCGTATTCAAGATTGAACTAAATTTAATTGAGTTAATGTATACTTAATTATTTATATATAAATATTAAAATAAAAAATTTAATTAAACTCATGAATTATTTAAATCAAGTATTAAAGTGCTCGAATATAACTTGATTAATAGTTTAAGCAGCTCAAATTTAAATTTGATTCAATAATTATAAAATCAAATTCTTTTTTTTTTTCAATCAAATTCGAATAACACTTAATAATCAATATCTCATTTACACCTTTAATTATATATATATATATATATTTAAATTTACATTATTTAAAAAATTTATCCACCGTTATTTTTTAATTTAATCACACAACTTAAATCCTAAACTCATAAAATATAGAAAATTTTATCACTCTATTCAATTATTTTCTTTTTATAATTTGAGTGATAATTCGAAGCTAACATCTTTAGGCTAAAATGTTGAAAATTTTAATTTTATAAGTAAAAGGATGATGAGTGGGATTATATTTAGACAAGAGACAAGAAAGATACTAATCTCATAAAATAATGATTAAATTAAGGTGTAAGACAAATTATTGATGTCATGCCTGAAATTAAAAAAAAAAATCACGTGATTAATTGAACCCAGACCCTAAAGTCATGGATGGCATTTTTGCTTTCCAGTCCCTCTCTCCACCTTATCCGAAGAATCCGGTCCAAATCTGCAGCAGACCGGAGTAGGTCTTGCAGCCACACTGACAGTGACATTGGATCAAATTTAATATGGGTGGGTTTAGATGGGCGGTGAGTTTATTTGCGGTTAGTGTAAGAATAACGGTGGCGGTGAGATTAGATACTGTAGCGATACTGTAGCGTGAGACAAAAAGTAAGCTAAACACACCGCACCACACTCAATCGCCCATCCAAACCTACCCTAAAACTTGCCGATTTCATAGTGTCTTCAAAATCGAGATTCGATGCTCACTAATATCATATTTATATCTATTTCAGTAATAAAGTAAAACATTCAATTTTTTATTCTATCAAATAACTTCAACTTGTACCCACTATATGGATTAGTTTCATCCAATTTCAATTTTATTAACCAAAACTATGTAGTGTATGATAAAATTAAAATTTTGTATTTTACATATACCAGATAATATTGTTGTATGGAATGTGTTTTTTCTTTTTCTTTTTTATTTTGTATTTGTTGAATGATGGGCTTTTATTTGTAAAATTAATTGACTTAATTTATATATTTTATAAAATCAGTACATTTTTTATATTCATTTTATAGTTTAGCAGAATCCTTTTTAAAATATTAAAAAATTTAAAATAATATATTAAAATATATCGATATTGGTATGTGTCAATATTAATAGAAAAACGATACGTCTAATGATACAATACTAATAACCTTATATATTTAAAATGAAATAAATTTCTCATCCAACATTGTCCAAATTTAAAGTATTGAAAAAGTTGTAATGTTTTGCTTACATGGTTAGCGGAGGAGTCACTATCTCATCCACCAATATATTGTGAATGACAGTCGCATCACTAAAAATGCCTTCTTTTCTATTTTCTATTTTCCTTTTTTCTTAGTCAAGGTTAAGTAGAGAGCAATTATATTAATTTCGTATTGAATTAATTAATTAAATTGAAAATTAGTTAGAGTAATAGTTTGGAGAAAGATTTTAAATCGGTTGATTTACAAATCAGTTCAACAAAATTAAAAATTAATTAAATCAATTTTTAATATTTTTTATTTTTAATTATTTTTTTAATGATATGTTTAATCAAACCGTCCAGACCATATTTGTGAAAATTGAACGTCGATAATGATAATGAATTGCAAAGAAAGAGAGAAAATAATCAAATTAAAATAAAAGAATTAAATCTAAAAATTTATAATATATTATAATATATTTATTAAATATAATAATTAATAAATTTATTTATTACTTCTAATATTTTATATAAAATGTTAATCTTAAAAATAAGATTACTTTTTAAAACATTCTTTCATAAATATCCTCTAAGTTGAAGTCATGGGCTCTTTATGGGGATTTAATTGGACTATCCATGCAAATAAAATCCCATCGGGCTTAACAAAATACAATGACGAGCTGGCTGGGTCACCTTTGCTCGTGCTTTCGAATACTATGGTTGGGTTTGCTTTAAACTTACTCCAATTGCCGATGGAATCTAACTGAACGAAACTAAAAAAATTATATTAAGAGATAAAAAATGATGATTCATTTTTTAGAGGGATTAAAATAAAATTTTATCAACGTATTAAGTTTACAATTTATGAGAAAACCTAATTATAATTTTACTAAGTTAGGGTTTGAATAATTTGATTACATCTTAAGCTTAGAATTGGTGTTCAATTAAGCTCGAATCGAATATCGAGTCATGAATTTTAAGTCGAGTTTAACCTCGTATGTATTACTATTTGAGTTCAACTTAGGCCAATTACACCCCTACACCCAAGGGTGAATCCATTTTCTTTTGAAGCAGGCAAAATTAAATTATTAATGAGAATTAAAATACAAATTTATCATTATATTAATTTAAATTTTATAATTCTAGCAATAATTAAATCATAATTTTATCATTTTTAAAAATTAAAATATAATTTTATCATATTTTAATTCGGATTCAAGACCAGTAAAACTACATCCCAATAAGTGAAGATGATTGATCAAAGAACCCATCATATTATGCCAAAAAAAAAAAAAACATCATAAATAACATACACATTTTTTTGTTACAATAATATATATATATATATATAATGATTTTGTCCTTGTATTGGATCAAAAATAGCACTCATACAACCCTCACATGAATCTTTCTTGTCCATTTAAAGCAACCCCTTTAACATTAATTAATATACATTTAGGTTAAAATATGCTGTAAGTTCTAATACTATTTACAAATTTAGAGTTTAATTTATATTTTGAGAATTTGATTTCTCTAACTTTTATATTTCAAAATTTATTTCCAATTGTTAAATTTGTTGGTGTGATATTTTTTAATTAAAAAAATTGACGTAATGAACCTGAATTTAACGAAATAATTTTAACGATGTTAACAATTAAACTTGAATTTTAGAATCTTAAAAGTAAAGAAACTAAATTTTAAGAAATACAAATATAAGGACTAAATTCTAAATTTACAAAAAATATAAAGACTTATGACATTTTAACCATATATTTTAGTAAGGGTTATAATTTAATGGATTATATTCTCAAATTGATACTGTAATTAAATATCAATTATTGTATACAAAGGTATGTAAAATGATATTTTGGATCTTATATATAAAGACACATATATTTTCATTTCACATTTTTCTTTATATAAAGGGGACGAAGTATAAATCTATTGCATAAAACAACTTAATTAATTTTTGGGTTTTTATTTTATTTTATTTACTTATACAATAAATTATTCATCATACTTAACTGTAATTGTGATAAAAAAAAAAAAAAAACTGAAAGGGATATTGGATATTACACAGGGACAAAGTGAGGGGTGAAGAATGCTTTTTACTACCATTGCAGCATCCCTTTTCCTCCTCATCTTATATCTATACCACAATATAGGACTTTGGCTATACCGTAAATAGATAAAAGAAAATCTCAACCACACAAAAAATTTTATGGATGGTTGTGTGTTGTTAATTATTTAAAGGATTAAATTAAAATTTTATCATTTTTGAGAGATTATAGTGTAATTTTATCATATGCTTATTTAAAATTTTATAAATTTTGAAGGACCAAGGAGTCGAGCCCCTACTAGCCCCCTAGTGCCGCTCCTGTTGTGATTAGTTATGTAAATATTTTAAAGTTATAAAAGGGATGACATATGACGTGTTTATCACGATAAACCTCTTTTATCAATCTTATCAAAATAGGTGTCGAGCCTTTCTTATGCATGAATAACATGTGAGATTCCATTAAATTTACACAAGTTTAAAATCCAACCGCTACTATCTTGCCCCTAAAATGGCATGCCAAAACAAGATCTATATGGAAACATGTCAAGGCTTGAAACAGTTGATGACCAAATCTGCTAATAAAATACCATCTCCTTCACCATCAAGGGTAAGGACTCTCTTTAGGCTAAAACCCTGTCTTATCTTCCACCAGTAACTCAGGTCTTCGCTCAACTTCTCCCTCACCACTGTGTGAACCATTCATGTTTCATATTCTATGGGAAAACACTAATAATCAAGGGACTTCGCTATATGACATCAAATCTTAGGATCAACCAATGACCATGGGGTTATAATCTGTCGAATTCCCACATATTCTTTGTTATTGGTTTTTGTTTTAAGTTGTTCAAAGTAAAGCTAATAAGATTGTTAATTTATAAACAAAAAAGGGTGAAAATAGTTTCATCTAATATAAAAGACAAGGAACACAGAGCTGTCACCTCTGCCATGAAAATGAAAGATTATTAGAACACAATTTTGTTTGTAATGAAAAGTTCAAGAACGTTAAACCAGGAAAAAAAAAAAAAAACTCTCCTTGGGGAACAATTTGGTTTTTGTGACATTGTTGCTATCTATATCTTCTTTGTTTCTTTCTATAAAGGAATTGGGCATTGGCATGTTTGAATTTAATATACCAAAGGGGGCTGTCCTCGAAGCTACTTCACTTGTCCATTTCTTTGTTTTCTGAAACGTGATTGAGCTGATATCTCACATATATAGTTCCGGGTTAATTTGTCTACATGTTCTTAAATCCGTTCGCGATTTTAAATTAATCATTAATTTTTAAAATGTTTTACTTGAGTACTCAAAGTATTACAATCTAATTATTAGGTTGGATGTTAAGTCGAGGGTGAATCTAGAGAAATGTATAATTTATAAAGGTTAAAATGGGTTGTTAGTACCTATACTTTGACAAATTTTGAGATTTAATCTTTATGCTTAAAAAGCTATAATTTAAGTTTTTCAACTGTTTTGATTTTAAAATCCTAATTAATCATTAAAACCGTCAGCATTTTCTATCAAAATTTGTCAACTGGCCTTATGTGAATTGTCATATGATTGACTGAAAATAAACATGTTAAGTTACAAATTTTGAACAGAAAACGATAATGATTGGACTAATATTTTTAAGTTGAAAAAATAAGAGGATTGAAGTTTTAATTTTTACTGTACAAGGACTAAATCTCAATTTAAGCATTTTAAAATTGATATAAGGGTAAAATTTTCTTTTGGCCCCAAAGAATTTATTATTAAAATCTGCCCCTTCTAAAAAAATTTTCTACCTTCGCCCCAGCATTAAATGCTAGCTCAAAGCTGACATGGTACATAATTAAAATGTATAGGTAAAATTGTAAACATATATACACTAGGTAACATAGATTTTATATATTAAAGAAAAAAATAGGCCTCGAAATTTAGAAACCAATTAAGAACCCAAAGGAGAGTTAAAGGACATGTAATGCAATTAGCCGTATAGCTTCCCCACTCCATGGTCATCCATGTTTTTGTTTAGTTCCCATATGAATAATATTTTGTGTTTTGTTGTGTTGAATTGATTGATATGAAAATAAAAAATCAGGCACACTTGTGTGGAACCAGCTTTATGGAAATAGGAAATTTCCAAGAATCTGAGACTGGTGTTTTGGCAGTGAGTGGGGTCTTATGGCATTTTTGTTTCACAAGATTCTCAACATTTTGGTGAATTGTTGATGTTGATGAATGGATGGATCTTCGTCGTTGCTTCATCAAACTTTAATTTCTCAGCAGAAATGAAAAATTATATATATATATATATATATATATATTTTGGACATTTATCACAAACACGTGAGTCTCATGTAGGGTCATATATTGCTTTGCCATGCCAGTTTAGCCACAAACATTGGAGGTTAATCATTTTGGTCGTGAGGTAAATTTGGATATGTGTGGATATTCAAATCGACTTTTTATGGGTTTGAATATTGCAGATTAAATTATATTTAATTTTTAAAGTTATTAATCATTGCGGATTTAAGATAGATAGATAAGTCGAAATTCATTACCAGAATTAACAATGTTTATTCGGATAAATGTAGTTACAAAATGTTTATAAATTTGATTATATATATATATAAATTTTAGCAAAAATTTTGGAAATTGAATTTTTTATGAATTTGGATATTTGATAGATGATAGTACTTAATTTGGATAATTATATTTGGATAATTTCCCGGACTCAGATTTTTTATGTACATTTTGTTATAGTATGTTTGGAAAGTTACGTAATAATTAGATTTGAGTACAATTTGTTGTAATTAAACATGTGTGGCATATTTGAATAATCATTGTAATTAATAATTCTCGTTGAATTGATTGTAATTGTAGGACTCAATTGCAATATTCAAGATGAGAATTTGAGTAATTACAAACAATTATAGTCAAATCCAATTAGCCTATAAATTTCCAAACAAATTAACCCGTAAGTGATTTTTGTTTAAGAAATGATTTTTATACGATAATAATAGTGTTTTAAGTTTAGGACATATTTTCTTTTTAACATAAATTGTACTAATCTAAAAAAATTATTGACAATAAAATTATTTTCTATACATTTTGACCTACTAGATATTTAACTAGATTACATAGTGTTGGTTATAAATAATTTATACTAATTTAAATTAAATACATAGTATTATTAAATATTTCTACTTGGTCCGGGACCAACGATGATAACAAAGAATATACAACGAATACGGAAAGTTAGAGCAATTAATTAGATAAAATTGTATAAAATGTTTAATTTTCTTGTTAATTTTGTTAGTAATCATATTGTTGAATACTTTCTTTAACTAACATATTATATACAATGATTTGATTTTATGTTTTGTTACTTGCTCAGAGAATTTATATATTATTTTTTATAATAACTAATTTCTTTTAGAATTTAAAATCGTGTAGGTGTGTAATTATAATTTATACAATCAAACATGACAAAAAGAATTACGATGTAATTACACTCTACCAACCAAATATGTCTAAAGAATTAGAATTCCTTTTAACTAATTACAAGAGGATGTAATTACAAACTATTAATGTGTCTATGGTGTCTAAACACACTTTAGACCATAACTCAAACCCTTAGCTCCAACATTTAATGTTATTGGAACCGAACTAGTTAGTTATAACAATTGGATTGAGAATTTGTCGATATATTGATTTGAACTAATGGTTTGATCCAACCTCTAAGCGAATCACTTAAAATCGGTAAAAAAAGAAAAATCTGAACGAAAAACCAGCAATTAAATTGATTGAATATGTTATAAAAAATGCAGGATAAAGGTTTAAAATTTTGACAAAATTTAAAACTCGGATGAAATTAAAGAGTTTAAAAACTCTTATATGACACATTCGAAAATATTAATTTCATTTGTTATATAATTTTTTAAAATTATGAAATGTATTCATTATTTATAAAATTTTTAATTTTTAATATGTTTATAATGTGTAAGATATAAAAATTGGATTTCATTTGCTATATTTTGCAATTGTCTCTATTGTTGTTGTCTAAGCTACTTTTTCTGTGCTTGCCTTAGCTTTGGACCACTTTGCCTTTTGCTTCTTAACTATAGTTCTTCCTACATTTTTTTCATTTTTTAAATTTTCTTTTAACTAAATTAAAATATAACCTTGTTTATTTGCAAAAACAAATGTTGTAATTTTGCCTTTTGATGAATCCAACAATTAGTACAACAAGGAGCACTTAAAATATGTGATTTTTTGGGACTTTCTTTTTTTCATAGAAATCTAGGTATGTAGTTACTAAAATATACTTGACAAATTCAGGATGAAAAGAAATAAATATATAAATAATGTAACGTCATTATTTTATATAATCCTTTCCCATAAATTGATTAATGTTGTGAAGTAGTAAATAGTAAAAAGGTTATCCATTTCTTCGACATTATTAGCTTCAAGAAAAAGTACATGGCTTTGCATGTACATTAAATTAGTTTTGGATTAAATTAATGTAATAATTCTATATCATCGATTTTATAAAAGATTAAAAGTGATATTTATAGATAATTCACTAAATGAAATCGTTAGATATTTATTAGCAGGGATAAAATCAAAAAATCATTTTAAAAAAATCATAAATAAATAATAATTTTTTGAAGAGTCTAAATATAATTTTACCATTATATTAACTTACGATTTTATACATTTTGAAAGGCTATTTAATCAAATTATCATTTGTTTTAAGGGACTCTATCTTCGCTGTTGCTTACCAGGGTGCTAATGAGTACTTGAACAATTGAATTAACCCATGTTGAGTTTTTATTAATGTTTTTGTAACCAGATTGATAAGTGATTAGATTGGTCTGATCACCTATTCTTAATTTAACCAATTAATTCGATTAGTTTAAATAAATTATTAAAAAAACCTTAAGCTAACTAATTTAATCAAATTCAATCAATCAATGAATTAATCGATTCAAACTCTTTATCTAGATTAATATACCGATCGATTTATTGGTAGAGTACAATTCCAACCACCTACCCTTTTACTTCCCATGTTAAAAAAAAAAGAAAAGGAAAAATGTAACCCACAACTTTGCTTTACAGTTTTATTTTCTTTCCCAAGGGCAATGGGCAATAACAGGCAGGGACCAACCAAAACACACACAAACACACATATAAGTTAAATAGAGGGGAAGCTACTTAGCCTGTAAAAGATTCAAACTTGAAGTTGAAGATTTATCAGCACAAAAAGCAACGCTTCTCTTCTTTTTTCTCTGCAAAATTTACTCTTTTTTCCCACATTTTTTCCCTCAAATTTCCTACATACAATTTCATAAAAAAAATGGAGTACTTTGATCTTGAAGATCCATTCACAACCTTGAAACAACACCAATTCGATACAATCTCAACCATCTTCTCTTCAGAATCTGATCACATGCCCTGTTTGAATTACTTACAATGTTTAAAAACCAGTGATTTCCATGTTTCTTTCAGACAAGAAGCTATGTCTCTCGTTTTCCAGGTACCCCCCCCCCCCTTTCACTAATTTTAAACTATTATTTGTATTTTGTGTGATGTAAACTTGTTTTTAATTGGACCAGGCACAGTATTGTTGTAACCTTGATCCATATACACCATACCTTGCTGTTACTTACATGGATAGATTCATTTCCAAACAAGAAATCCCTGTAAGTTAAATGAATTTTATAAGATATGGAACTTTAAGGTCTTGTTTTTGAACTTAAAAACTTCATCTTGAAATTTTTGTAGCAAGGTAATCCATGGGTTTTGAGACTACTTGTGATAGCTTGTATTTCATTGGCTGCAAAGATGAAGGACATACATTTTTGTTACTCTAATTTCCAGGTAAAAAAAACATGTATTTTTGGATTAAAAGTATGGTCTTGTTTTTTGACCCTCATGACATTGAAACAGAGAGAAGAAGGGTTCATCTTTGATGCTTCAGCTATTCAAAGAATGGAGCTTTTGGTACTTGATGCGTTGAATTGGAGAATGAGAACCATAACACCCTTTTCCTTTATTTGTTTCTTCATATCTTTGTTTGAATTAAAAGATCCACCATTGATACAAGCATTGAAAGACAGAGCTACACATATAATCTTCCAAGCTGGCAATGGTATAAAACATAAAAATACATAAAATCATTTCTTTGATGTTTTTATGACAAATCAGTTTAAACCCAGTTTTTGTTTTTGTTTTGTTTTGTAGAAACTAATCTGTTGGAGTTTAAACCATCAACCATTGCAGCATCAGCTTTACTTATGGCTTCACATGAACTACTCCCATTGCAATTCCCATCTTTTAAAGCTTCAATTTTGTGTTGTGAATTTGTGAATGAAGTAAGCAAATATATATATATATATATATATATTTGTAAAAGTAGTACGGAGGTCCAAGTCATATTGTTTTTTTGTGATTATACAATAAATTAGCTCTTATAGGTTACATTAGATTAAAAAACAAATTATATCTGTTAAAAATTTTTATTTTTTATTATTATTAAAAATTGGTTATTAAAAGTTTACTATTTAATGTAAGGTATAAGGATTGATTTATGATTTTTTGAATAAAAGGTGATAAAATGATACTTTTTCGGTGTTTCTTTTGATTCTTTTCTTTCAATAATTTTTTTTATAATTGGAGGTGAGAGAGGAGCAGTTTGTGATTGAACTCAAGCAAAAATAGTACTCTTGTTCTTAGGTAAATAGGGTGGTCAGTGGTCACCTTTTCTTTCAGTAATGAATGAATGCAATGGTGTTTTTTTGTTTTGTAGGAGAAGCTGTTGATATGCTTTAATGCAGTGATGGAAATGGTGATAAACGAAATGGATACTATATCAACTTCAAGCACAGTGACACCCATTAGTGTTTTGGATTGTCACTGCAACAAATCAGAAACTGAGATGTCTGAAAAGAAAGGCATCAAACGACATAAATTGATTGGTTTTTGCAGTGAAAGTAAAAGGGTGAAGATGTCCCATATTCAACCATGTGGATAAAAGAAAAACCCCCATTTTGTTTAATGGGTTTTTTGTTTTTTAAAAGGGACATGAACCACAAAACATGGGTTTCAATATGTTACTTGTTTGTGTTAATGTCTTGTTGTTTTCTAGCAGATAGGGAATAGAGCAATTGCTTAATTCAATAAGATATTTTGAGCTTTTTTTTTTTTTTTTACATTATAGTATATATAACTTGTTGAAAAGACCAAAAATGGTGATTGGGCAGGAAAAAGAAGATACTCTCTGTTACATAAGAAATTACAAAGAATTTAATGGGGGAAAGGAAAGAGAAAGAGAGAGAGACTGTCAGAGACAGAGGGGGCAACGTTTAAGACACGTTGTTGTCTTAAAAAAGATTTTTTGGTATCTTTGTCGAGAAAACCAAACTAATTTTGGGGGGTTATTGAGGAAATTGAGAAGGTCAAGAGAAAACAAATAACAGTTTAAACATGGTTTCTTGGAATTCTGTTTTTTGGTTTTTAGTTATCCCAAAGATCAAGAAGGCTTTGTTTTTCTTGTTGATGTGAAAATGTGTTGGGTAGAATCGGTTATGTTTAGAATGATTACAGTTCATATAGGAAGGGTGGGAAGAGCCATTAATTTTGGTGGCGAGAGAAAGTGAGCTTCTTATGTTAGTTTGCCTCTTCAAATAGAGAGGGCTTTGAGCAGCTAATCCTTTATTATGACCTTTATATATAGTCTAATGATAGAGGCTTCTTTTAGGGTAAGATGATTCGACACATAAATAGATTAGAGCTTTGAGCAAGTCCATTTTTCATGATGATCTTTGTGTAGAATCAAATCATAGGCTCGTTTTGGGATGAGAAATGGAATAAACAAGACAAGACTACAATGGGATTAGTAAACTTGAAAATTTAAAGATCATTAAATGAATTTGAGCCCATCTATCGTCATGATTATTGTGTAGAGTCCAATTATAAGGGCTCGGGGATAGGCTAGATTTGACCTATAGATGAATAAGAGTTTTGAGTGAGCCTTTTGTAGAGTTCAATCATAGATTTGTTTTAGGGTGAGCTAAATTTGATCCTTTAGCATAAGAAGTGGGTCACATGAGACTACTGTGGGGGTTGGTGATATATTTCAGTGTTGCCTATTAAGCCGCTCATACCGTGTAGCGTGCGTTAGGTAACATTTGCGCGTAGGGATATAACAATATTAATATAGGGAGTTGTGGCTATTTTAGATGGTCCAAAGATCCAAACCCAAATCTCGTTCCAGCTTTTAATCTCTGTATAAAGCTGTTTCTGCCATTTTTGTACTTTGATTTCATACCTTGTGATCATGTTTGCATGAAAGCATTCATTCACTCATTATCTATCTACATTCAATAATGAAGCTGTAAGTCTTTGTTGCTATAAGGCAGATATAATATATATATATATATATATAGCATCCATTCAATATCAATGCCAAGTCTACAACAATGCACAGTAGTGTATCTATCAACATTAATAGTCACCATACATGTCCCTTTTTGTTTTTCATCTAAAGTTGAAGTCAATTTACCCTGATTATATACTGCCTGCTGAAACAAATGAAGCAATGGCTGCTGTTATGCGGTGGAAGTTGTCCAATGGAACCAATGAATGGCTGTAATGCTATGAAGTTGTCCAACGAACCAAATGTATTGGCTTTTCGTCGAATTATGGTTTAGGATTCGAGCTTGAGGAAGGTAAACTGTTGGTGGAAGTTGCAGCAGAGCTTTCTGAAATCAATGCATTCGGAACATTGGTTGGTGGGGGATCGGTTTCGAATGAGCTATATTGGTCTATTTCGGCATCGGACATGTCTGGTAATGAATTCAGATCGTACTTCAAACGTTTGCTCAAGTGAGCATGCCAATGGTTTTTAATCTCATTATCGGTTCTTCCAGGCAACTTTGATGCAATCACTGACCATCTGAAAAAAAAAATTGTTACGACCCGTCGACCAGCAATATAACCCACGACCTGTCAACCGGTAAGGTACTAACACTGACCATTATAAATCTAATGGTACCAGATCTGTTTAGTTTTGACCTGAACTCAAAAATCCGAAACCGATCCCAAACCCAATCTAACCTAATTTGGCCATAAAAAAGCCAACCACACGAACCTATTTAACTCGACCATGATTTGACCAGAACTCGAAACAACCTGAACATGGAATGATCTAAACCCAAAAGATCTCTAACAAGTAACTAGAAATGAAGCACGAAGTGACCAGAACCTGTAATGATCTAATCCTAAAAATCCAAATGACCCGAACTCAAAATTATCTGTATTCAAAATGAATCAAACCCGAAATTGATTTAAATCCAACCCATTGAATTTACTAGTCTAAATGGTACCATTATTTCAAAACAGACTCCTATATAAGGAGGTCCAGGGCGGAGTTGGACTTTCAGGCTACAAGGAGTCAGTGGACATCCAAAGGAGGACAATATCATGAAACCGGGGATACGTGTCGCCCGGGAAAATACATTAATACCCAGGGGTGTAGACAAGGGGCAGGCAGTGACCTTGGCCCCCAAAAGTGGTAAATTTGCCTTGACCCCCAAAATTTTATGATGCATCTCTAGCCTTTTAAAGCAATTTTCTAGCTTTGCCACTGTTAATACCTTATCGATCGGACCATTGTGAAATTATTTATCTTCTGTCACAAGTAACTACTCAAAACTCTGTTACAATCGCATAAATTCTCCAATCTCAAAATTTCCAGATTTCATCAAATAAACCCTAAAACACTAATTAGAAACCATCACAACTACAAGAAATTCAACTTAATTGCAAGTTCATATATTAATCCCTTTCAAATTCCTAAAATCCCCCACGTCTTTAAATTTCAAAGATCAAATTACCCCAAAAAACCAAACATCAGGTTACAGAACTTACCTATTTCCAAGCTTTTCATGTAAATCAATAATTGTTTCTTCTTCTTCTTTAGTGAAATTCCCATGTTTAATTCCCGGTCTTAAATAATTCACCCAACGAAGCCTACAACTCTTCCCTGACCTTTGCAATCCTACAAATAAACAAAACCCATTAAAAACCCAACAAAAATCATAATATAAGCAATCAATTTCTGGGTTTTTTTTACCTGCTGGTTTAGCCATTTCTGCCCAATTCCAAATCCCATATCTCTTAATATAAGCAATTAATTTCTTGTCTTCTTCAGGACTCCATGCACCTTTCTTTAAAGCTCTATTTTCAACTGATTTTGCCATCTCTGCAACAAAGTAAATAAAACCCAGATTTGGCTGATAATCAAATTGCAAATATATTGGGCTGTTTCAACTTTCAAGTCACCTGCATGAAGAACAGATAGTACAAAATTAGTGTCAGTGGGTAAAAAAATCTTTATTCGTTAAACGAAATACAGAGACGACAAAGGTAATATAGTGTACCGAATTTGAACGTCGTGTTGTTTCTTATTTAGAGTTTCAATTTGATAAGGAATCTGGTAATGGTGTGTTAGTTGAAGAAAAAAAAAGTTCATTGTAAGCATCGATGAGGGAGTTGAAAAAGCAAATATTTTAATGAAGTGATTACAAAAAAAAAACAAACAGCCTGGTCTACTACAAATTTTGCATGTCAAAAGGAGCTTACATGAGGGTTAGGTAGCTGAGGTTGATGGCATTCCCAATATGATTCTCCATCTAATTACATTCAATTTTGATTAAATTAAATTATACAAATACCGTGGCGGAATCTCAATTTTTTGAAAGGATCGGAATTAAATTGTATATTTATACAATAGTAAAAATATAATTTTATTATTTTAATAGTGTAATTTTATTATTAATTTAAAATTTTATAAATTATAAAGAGCTTAAATTAAAAATTTATCATTTTAGAGAGACCATGACCCCTGAGTCTCCACTACGCTTCGCCACTAGATACAAATAAATTAAAAAAATGGTACAACCTATACTAAAACTGACATATTGGACTAAAATCCACACGTGATGGAACTCAAGACCCGCACTTAGAATTGTGTATAATGGGTTTCAAAGTGAGGTATTTAAGACAAGAGGCAAAGCTAGAATTATTTTTGGATGGACTAAATTTGAATTAATTTTTTTTGAGGGAGACAAAAATATAATTTTATAATTGTATTAATGTAAAATTTTACATTATATCAAAATATTAAAATATAAATTATATGTTTTTTTTTTGAGAGAGTATAATTGAATTTTAAATTTTAGAAGAGATTAAAATTAAAATTTTCATTTTGGGCCATTTAACTTTGTCTTTGCTTACAACCCAAAGTCTCTATCTTTACCAACAGCGTCGATGGGATATTTTAATAAAAGAGTATTTTATATAATTAAAATTTTATTCAAGAATCGATTTTAACGGGTTGATGTAATTATATAGTCATATTCAAATAAGTAGTTGAATAAATGAATAAATAAATAAGTGACATCTTGATTGACTGTTATTAATGAATATTTTATTTGTGAATGATTTATTAGAATTCTTGTGAAATTAAAAATGGAAGATAAACGTGGCCAGAAACCAAAAAGAAGAGGGAGCATGAATAGAGGTGTATATGGGCCGGGCCGGGCTGAGTTCGGGCCGGACTCAACTAAAAATTTAGGCCCTTTCATTAGGCTCGGGTCGGGCCCAAAAATGGGCATAAAATTTTGCCCAAGCCCAGCCCATATAAAAATGCTAAAACCCGGAGCCGGCCCAGCCCGCCCGTATTGATTTTTTATATCATTTTATATAATTTTTAAATATATATAATACATCAAAAATACTAAAAAAATTAAAATAAATATTTTTCAACAAATTGAAAATAAATTTTATAAAATATGTAGACTTAAATAATACTAAAATAGATGCAACTTAACAAGTAAATGCCTCTAAAATAATAACAAAATTAACAATAAAATAAGTTTTATATAATATCTAAACAATAACAACAAAATAATAGAAACATAATAGTAAAATGGTGGCAAAATAATGAGAAAAACGATAAGAAAATAATATTAAAAAAATAGTTTTTTTTTCCTTTAGTGAATTCGGGCCGGGCCCGGGCCAAAATTGCCTTACCCGAGCCCGGCCCATTTTTTAAACGGGTCTTATTTTTTTGTCTAAGCCCATTTTTCGGGCCTATATTTTTGCCCAAATCCTCCCACATTTCGGGCGAGCCTTCGGGCCGGGCCGGGCCACTTGGCCATGTACACCTCTAAGCATGAAGCACATTTTTCCTTTCTCTTTTAATTTTGTTTTGAATTTTTAAAAAAATTATAAAACCAGAAAATACCTACAAATAGGAATATTTATGTTTATAAAAAAAATTAAGATAATCATTTTTACTAATTTCATCTTTTCAATTAAACTAATTAATTCCATCCTAAATTTTATAATGAATGTCATACTCTTAAAGACAGTTACCCACCAAATTGATTGAGAATTGGGTAATTATCAGGATTACAAATTTTATATGGGAAAAGTGATTGATGATGTAATTACCTTGCCAACCTCTACTTTTTTTTTTTTTTTCAGATGGAAAACGGTAAAAGTATTATGTAGATTTCTATATTAGAAGTTAAATTATATTTTATTTTTCTATTCAAAAAATAGATAAATTAATTTCTTTATGTTAGATTAAATAACAAATTGATAGTTTCTGTTAAAAGTTAGTATGGCTAATAGAATAACCAAATAATAACACGTGACATACTACATGTACCTTATATTGACGTACAATACAAATAGATAAAATTCTTAACAAAAAGGTCAATTTGGTGTTTAATCTAATATACAATAATTAATTAATTTATTTTTTAAATAAAAGGAACAAAATATAATTGAAGTCCCGTACAAAAGTTTCCATGATATTTTTACCATTAAAAGCAAATCTACCAAAAAAGAAAGCTATATAAGTTAAACAATAGCTATCTAATCTAACTACCATTAGCCCAAATCTGAAGTCCAACCCCCCTCCCCTCCCCTCCCCCAACTACCATAACATGTAGAACTTTATGGTTGTCAGAATCGGATCAGACCGATAGGTTGAATCAATAACTGATGGTTCAACCAATACAACTTAACCGGCAGTCTAATTGGTCTGATTCTTACCACATTGGCAAAACCATTTCATTTTCCTTTATCATGTTAAAAGATTATATCCTTTGGGCCCTGCAAGAAATTTAGGAAAGACAATACCATCATGTAAACAAATTTTTTGCATTTGAGAAAAACCAAAAGCCTGCAATGGAGAGCATATGTCAATATGCCAAATTCAATGATGAAATACTAGTATAGTACAAAGAATACAATTTTTGACAAGCATCTACTGCAGTCATGGTGTATAAGCTTGTCGTGTTCCAACTTTATTGAAAACCATTTAAACCGTTTTGCATGCTGCAGGGCTCCGGAATCTTAATTGATAAAGGATGAGGATGGTGGAGCTCAAAGAATGGTCTGTTCCCTTCGATGTG
This sequence comes from Gossypium sturtianum, assembly GCA_025698515.1. Classification (NCBI taxonomy): domain Eukaryota; kingdom Viridiplantae; phylum Streptophyta; class Magnoliopsida; order Malvales; family Malvaceae; genus Gossypium; species Gossypium sturtianum. The sequence goes on along the minus strand of CM046952.1, from coordinate 1,598,817 downwards.
GCTTCCTATGCATATATCACCACGACCATGCCATGTACCGTCTTGGACATTGTTCATCTCTAGTGTTCTGGATTCCTGCTCCATGTCCAAACAAAAATGAAGCTAATTGAATGAAACTTATAAGCAAAAAGTTCAAACACAGTTTGGTAGGAACAAGAACCTGTGATAATGTACAGCAAGGGCAGATTAGATGGTAGATGCAATCGTCTAACAAGTTATCAGTACCCTGCAAACAAGCATTTCCGACAACAGTACGATATCAGTAAAACCATAATCGATGTCTATGATGCTATTCGCACTACCGTGTGATTACGTTGTTATGTAAAGTACCATGGAAAATGTTACAAATTTTATGCAAAACAGGCTTTGCATCAATCTAGTTGGTCTTTCAGACACCTAGTTGAAACATTTATGTCAATCCCTAAGAATCAAGCATGATGATAAGTAAAATTTCTTACCATAATATTGAATTTTCTTTTGATTTGCATACGGAAGAACCCCGAATACGCACCGAGAGATACGGCGAAAGCAACGGCTAAATACAGGAAGCAATTCCGGTCGGTGACCATAAAGGCAAGGATGTTGAAAAACACACTAACAACAAGAATGAAATAAACAGTTCCCTGGAACATAGCATATTATGAATTCAGAAAAATATTGAAATACAGCACACCATTGGTAATAAACACTGAAGTGCAGGGACTAGAATATAAATAGAAGTTGCAAAAAGGATCCTTAAAAAACTTGCATATTATAATATGACCATGAAAACACATTATTTTTTACCTGAAGAAGGCAATAACCAAAACCAGCCCGCTTCATGTTCTTCCCAAATCTGTAGCAGGGGCAACTGCAACATTAAAACACAGTAATTCACAAACATATAATTTAATCGCTCATATCAGTTTCATAACATCAAAACATAGAGAAAAATAACTGACCAGGCAGATTCAAGAGCGACACGGCGGTCATCCATGAAATCAAAAACAACTTCACCTTCCCACATCCTCAAAACGCCGCCGAAGTCGGCGTTTTCTTCCCCGGAGCTTTCAATTTCCCTCCATTTGCCTTGGGTTTGTTGAGAAGCCACCGTGGAACATAGCATGTCGAAATCTAACGCCGCCATTCCTTTTAACAACTTCGTTTCTTCTCCTTCTGCTTCGTTTCCATTTGCAACTACTTTCTCTTGCTTGTTTAATTCCGCCATTAAAAACCCAAACCACGAAATCTCACAGCTTATCCTCTCTCCCGCTCTAAAGTTGCTGCCTTTTAAATGTTGTAGTTAATGTTTTACGTTTTGGCGTGGGCGGCGGCGTGTGGGACCCAAATGGGGGCGGATAATTGTCGTTGACGAGACAGCTATTGCCACTAGGGATACAGATTATTAGAGGATTTATGATTATAATCTGCTAATAATTGCTATATGATAGGTTTCCCCTATTCCCACCCAGAAAAAGGAGCTAACTTTACTCACAAATTAATGATTAGGACCAAATATTATAAATCACGTATGAGGAGAGGTGAAACTGAAGTAGACCGCGGCGCCGCCGCCGTGGCAATGTAGAGTATATTGGAGGAGACTATTATATTAAAATTACCATTGAAACCTCTGCGATAAAAATCAGATTTCACTTTTATCCTTTTTACTCAAAAAATAACATTTTTGTATTTTAAATTGAAAAGCAAACTCTTAATTACTACTAAAATTTTCATCTAATTTTAGTATTAAAAACTAACATGATTAACTAAAAATCTTATTTGAAGCACAAGGACCAATTTTTAATTATAAAAATTGATATAATTTTAACAAAAACACCGATTTATTCTTTGTTCTATACAATAACTAATTTACTCAAAAACATTATTTTGAGTAAAAGAGACAAAATACAATCAAGTTCCTAATACAAAAACTCTATAATACCCTGGATTAATCCCATGGAACCGGACCAATAATAGAACCGATCAAAGTATTAGTTCCCAGTTCAACTGGTCAGTCGGATTAGCAAATAAATGAAAAATTCAAAGAAACATAAAATCCAGTCCAACAACACTGCATGAAATAGAAAATGATATGGCCATAACTATTTTACAAGATTACAATAAAACTGAACACGTTAATACCAGAAGTACTGAACAAAAGGTTATTGAAGATAATTAATCCAACAGGCATTATGCAAAAATCAAACTTGTGGCATCGTTTTTTTCCTCTTTCTTGTTTCACATTTCTTGTTTATGTCTTAGCTGCAGGTCTTACAAGCCCCAAGCCGCTACCACTTCCCAAATGCTTGAAATCAGTAGCTTGAAGATGATCCCCATGGCCAGCAAACCCTGTCCCTCCTTTTTCCAAAGTAACCAAATTCCTCTCTCTGCATGGTTTGTCACAGACTAAACAAACTTTATCAACAGCCATAAACCTATCGGCACATTTCTTGCAAAAGACATGCCCGCAGGAACTTACAGCTACCAACGACAATGTGTTGGTCAAAGTGACCTTGCAGCTCGGGCAGATATAGGTTTTATCGAGATTGGATTTCTTTTGTTCGCTCTCATCTTCAGTGAAGTAGATAGGAAAAAGGGTTTTCAGTTTGAGTTTTTCTTTGCCCTCTGGACAGACTGTGCTGGTGGAAGGAGTGTCGACTTTAACAGGTGCTTCTGGAGTGGCGGAGGGAAGCCAAAATGCTTTCATTGTCCGGAGTGCTTCCTCTTCAAAAGATGTGACTTTGACACTGTTTGCTCCGTGGAAACCATTCTTGTCTCTGCTGTGGTTTTTGTCGTTGTATTGTGGTAAGGCACCGTGATTTTGTTGATCAAATGCATCCAGCTCTCTTGCTTTCTCCAATATTAACCTCTCTTCTTCCTCCTCCTTCTCTTGTTTCTGCTGAGCAGCACGGGCAGCAAGTTTCCTGTCAGAGGGTGGAAATCATAGTTTCCATTATTGACCCCATAAATGAAATATTCTAGTTGAATCCGAGCATGAAAGTTTATACTCTTATTTTTCGAAGCAAATTAAGTACCAGAAACCCACTGTTTTTTCTACATCATGTGAAAGGTTGTTTTTCATATTGAAGACTACCAATTTTATATTGCTAAATAACCAAATAAAAATACATTACAGAACATTAAAATTCACAAATGTAGGCATATATAAATCCTGCTTTGTGTTGACAAAAACAGGAAAAAAGTAGCAATGATGCTCTACTTGATCCTTGCAACCTTTCAACGACTAACAGAGAAGCTGCTGATGTGATCCAATGGTCTAAAAGATTAATGATAAGCTTTCTAGATTATCATGAAACAAAACAAACACAAGGACAATCTAGAACCGTGAACAAAAAGATGCACATTAAGGCACCAATCTCAAATACATCACGAGTGATTAGCGAAAACGGCTAGTATAAGTCAAAGAAGACACAAAAATGCACATGAACCGAAAGCATCCTTCGCAACTTTAAAAAAATAGTTCGTTAGAAGCTAAGGAGTCTATAATCCCTACCATATGGAACACTGAATGAAGCAACACTGCACAATTTTGGCCATAAATCGCCAGCTATCTTCTAAATGCATGTCAGCCAATACGATCCACCAAATACCCAGAAAATCATGTTCTAAAGATCTTAGACCTTATCTGTTTGTTGAGAAATAACTCCTCAAGGAAGGGGGAAAAAGAAGAAGAAAATCTACAATGTAATACACGAAATTCGATTTTATGCAATTGTATACATATTTTTTAATTTAATTTGATTTTCATACGCCATAACACCATTATCGATGTAACACCGTTTTATGTTTACATATTATATAATTATATTGTTCAAACATGAAAATAATTGAATTTGTTATGTTTTTATATGTATACAATTGGATCAAAATTTTACATGTATAATTGAATCAATACACCAAGCCTAAGTTCATCATACTACATATTAGATCAAAATTCATGCCTAATTTTAAGATTTATCACAAAAATCAAACAAAAAATTGGGCAAAATACAAATAAATGATTCATTGAGATAAACACAAGGATCCGGGCTAAAAAAGGGAATACCTTTGGATATCCTTTTTCTGGGCTAAAAGGCATTCGAGAATGCATTCTTTGCAAAAAACATGACCTTTTTGGCAAGACATGGGATCGATGAAAGGTTTCAAGCAAAGGCAGCAAGCATCGAAAGGCTTAATGGAATCTTTTCCTAATCTCTCCTTTTGAGTACCGTACCCTAGCTTCCTCTTCTCATCGTACGTGAAGAAGGCTAAATCGTTGTTGTTCTTCGAGTGACGTTGAGGCATTTTGGGTTAAATCAGAATTTGGATGGGGAAAAACCCTAACCCTAATTGATTTCGATTGTAATTGGGGAGAGAAGACCTTGAAGTTACAAGAGGTAGGGATTTAAAAGAGGAACCGAACCGACTCTTATCGATGGCTAGTACTGTCTATGGATCAGGTAGTCCGTCCAACCCAACATACCCGGCCCAGTTTAGATTGAGTTTGATAAAAAAATCAATTTAAATAATAAAAAATATTTTTAAATATTTCATTAATTTTTAAATTGAGCTTGAAAGTCTTTTAGGGAATTGAGCTGTGATCTATAACAACATTTCATTATCAAAAATAAAACTAATATTTTATATTTTATTTTTGCTCTTTATAACAACAATAGGAAATACAAAATTTATTAAATCAATTCCCTATAATATACTACTTATAGTTAAATTATAAGAAAATTGACCTGGTTGGTTAACTTATACTTAAATTTCAACTTTATCCTACTTTCATAAAGAAAATTGGTATAATTTATTTTGTGATGATCTTTTTTTATTATGGATAGGAATTTCCAAGTATTTAATGAAATTGTTTGGATTAACAAAAATACTTTTAAATCCTTGATTAACATATAATATTTTGATTGGATTATGGAACAACAAATTATAATATTATTATTAAATAAGAAAATTAAACCTAAAAATTTTCATCTAAATATAAATAAACAAAAGAAATTAAACAGTAAAAATCAAGATTAAGATCTCCACCTAATCTGTAAAAGCTTCAAACCTTGACTTATTCTCACTTGTACAGGTTTGAAGTAGAATTTATTAGAGGCTGTTTGTAATCCAAAGCAGAGCAAAATCTATATCGATGATGCTAATAGGTTTAGTTTCCACTACGTCAATATAAATCTTTTTGTTCATATGGCGGATGATTATAGTATCACCATTTGTTAAGCATCACAATTTACGCAAATTTTCTTCCAATACAACCTTCGGATTTGGAGTCTCAATAAAATCACTAGTCTGCTGTCCAAACTCCAAACTTGATCTAACTTCCTTTTTGTTCTTCATGTACATGAAATCACATGCTTTTAGTTGCATATACTCCATCATCTAATCCGACAACCACACTACACCATCTTCATGCCCACTGAATCCACGAATGACGAACCCCACAACGGGAAAATTTCTTGATATATGGATCCTTGTGTATTATATTTAAAATTCAATGTAATTTGTGTAGATAAAATAAATTAAGATTAAAGTGAAGATTAATCTAACCGAATAAATATTTTATAGGTTAAATGCTCCTATTAATATTTAATATTTTTTACATGATATAATATTATTTCTTTTGGAAATACAATTACGATACTAATAAAAATGATTAGTATTATATTATGCGATATTAAAAATTGGTTATTAAAAATAATTTTCATATAAATTCAAAAAATTTGTCGAAAACTTCAATATAAAGTTATTGTGTGAAATGATTAAGATAGTAATTTTAATGTTGTAATTTTAAATAATTGAAAGAATGAGAAAATTTAAATTGCAGAAGTAATTATTAAAGTAGGGGTTTAACCTAAACCCAAAGATGACACTAATCCTAAATAATTTAAAATCAAAATGACTCAAATTTAAAATAATTTGGACTAATGATCCAAAATAACTTGAACCAAAAGAGTAAACTCAAAATATTCAAACTCAAAATAACTCGAAAATTTTAAAAACCTATATTAACTGATTTGAAGTGATTTTTGTTTTGAATAATTTCATTATAGGTCTACTCTTTTTGACACAATTCCTAGAATTACCCATAGCCCCTCCCCAACCTATAAATAGGAGGATAATCCACTTGAGTGTATTCGAACCCACGTCCTCTTACATTGACAATAATATCCTTACTAATCGAGATAAAACTTAATCGACATCGATATGAAGTGAATTCTACTCACTAAATTGACAAGTCTAAATTAAACTTATGGCTTTTTTGGGTCAGAATGGAACCAATTAGCAATATTTGCAACAATTAGCCTAACCTCGAATAACCCATCCTTTATTTTCTCTATATTCGTCTTTTATTTTTCATTTCAGAAATTCCTTATATCCAACATCTAAGTCTAAAACTAAACAGGATCCGAGGTTACAAGTAAGATATATGTTTCATTTCAATCCTCAATATTGCCCCAAGAATGTGGGAAACAACCAAAGATGTCTCATATTTATCTTTGTTTGTTTTCTTCCTTTGTGCATTTGCTGTTTAATTTGTTCTTTTTCTAACTTTGAATTTTTCAATCAAAGCGTAGAAGCAACTGAAATTCTAAAACAAACTCATTCCATGGTTACATCATGCGTAATTACTATGAATGGATGTTTAGTTTATTTATATGCGAATTATATTTTTTTTAATTTAAATATGATTATTAACTAATAACATTGTAAAAGTAATAAGAGAATTAAATTTTGTCAAATTAAAATATAGAAATTATATCTTAAAATCCGATAATATATTTCTCTGTATTATGTTATTACATCATGAAAAAATAAAAATAAAAGAGACGTTTGATTTCATCATAGACAAATATAGCAAAACAATGCCCTAAAACAAAGAACAATGGCTACAATTAAAAAGGGTTACATTTCAGTAACCAAAGCTTCTTCAAGCAAACTCTTTGAACTTTTCATCAAAGCAGGACTTAACCTAAACATCAAAGTACAAAACTCCATCTCATCCAACCCACCATCACCATTCAAATCCCCCTCCCTCAACATACAAACCACTTCATCATCATCCATATCTTGTAACCCTAACAAAGCCAAATTCCTCTTCAAGCTCTCAAATGTGATCATCCCTTTCTCCCCATCCATTAACAACCTAAACCCATTGCATAGCTCTTTCATAAACCCTTCTGCACCTAACTTATCCACCATGGCAGGGAAGAAATCCTCGAACACAATAGCATCTGCCATGTTTATTCTTTTTGAGAAATTTTCAAGTGCATGCTATTTAGGCAACTAGACGTGTAGGGTATTTATAACTTCATGTATATAAGAAAAGTATTGCTGATGACAATGAATGTACAGGTAAGAGGAAGGTTGTTGCAGGCGGCGTTTTGTTGGTGGGGGGTATATAAGTTCATGGCCGGCTTCGTTTTGAAAACGTTCTCTTTCCTCGAAGTTGCATGGGGGGAGGTACCAATTGGTGACGAAGGTATTTATTCTTAAAAAAGGATTTGGATTTATACGTGTAATTGCTTGCTTGGAAGTTGGACAACATTTGTTTGTCTAGTTTTGAGCCACTAGCAAATGTGTACATAATCGGACTTTGCACGTCACTATCATCATCAGATTGTGTCACCTATTGATGAATTTTGAAGTGAATTGGCGAATGTTTTGGGAGGGAAACACACGAAACCTAGTTTTATGCGTTTTCCATAAGTGGTACTAGGTATAAAATTTGGTTATGGTAATGTTGATTGTGTTAAAATTTGAGATTTAATTTTTATATTTTAATTTAACGTAAATTGGTCCTATTTTTATAAGATTATTAGTTAGTTCAAGTTGCTAACACCATTAGCTATTCACATTGATAAGGTTGAAGCTAGAAATTTTTGTTAAGGCTAAACTACAATTTTACTATATATTAACTTATGATTTTATGAATTTTATGGATTTAGGGGCTTGCTTGCCCTTTCCCCTCCTTTCGCCCTTACACATTGATGAAAAATTCCCCCTTGCACATTGATAAGAAATTTTAAAATTTCAAAATTTAACATAGTAAAGGCGTCAGGATTATTTCAAATTTTAACATAATTTGACTGATAATTTTTTTATATATTTAAAAAAAAATCCTACTTCGAATAAGTTAGATGAGTCGCTTTCCTCTCAGCATGAAAAGCACTGCTGCTAAGGATATGTACCATGGGAATAAGAATAGTCGAAAAATATCTTTTCAAATATTCTTTCACACCTTCCAATTTGTGATTATATTTATAAGCTTTAAAGATAATCAATCATTAGGTTGGTCCACTGATTATCATTATTATTATTTTGGGTAATAGATTATCATTTCTGTTTTTATATTTTTATTTTCAAGAATTTAATTTTTTTATTTTTTAAATTTAAAAATTTAAGTTTTGTTGTTAACACTGTTAAAATTCTTTGTTGTTATAGCATATTGAAAAAAAAAAAACAAAATCCTCACTTAGTATCCATGTGATAAAAAAGATGACATTATAATGGACTTAAATAACTAAATTTAACAAATAAAATTTAACGATTTAACAATTCTTAAAATTCACATCAACATTTTAATTAGAACAAAGTATTTAGGCTAACTAACGACACTGTAAAAATTAAGGTATCAAATTATGTCAAAAATTAAAGTATAGAAATTAAATGTTGAGCATAGTATAAGGATCAAAACTAAAATTTAACCATTATTATATAATCTCAAAAAAATAGAGGGATCATAGTTGAAATTTAACCATTATTTTATCATGTAAAGAAAAGCTTAACTTAAACGGATGTCATGTAAGACCTTAGGACCTTTCTTTTATATATAGTTTATAGATTATGATGATGGTAATGTCTAATTAAGGAATTACAATTCTCGCAAATAATGTTTTGTCATCAAAATTTAAGATTTATTATACGTAATAATTATGGATAGATTTTATCATGTTATATTTAGGTATTAAATTGGTTCTCCTAGTTGCTGTTAACATATTTATAATTGTTTTGTATTTATATTTGTAAACCAAGGGTTATGCTTTCAGATTTCAGGTAATTTCCTTTGGCTGATTCTATGCACATTGACCATGAAATTAACTGGGGGTAGAATGATGCTTGTTAATCCGGTTAATAATGAGAAACTTCATATGAGAGTTCCAATTCCAATTTTAACCTTCAAAAATGGAAAATTTTATAAATTAGTATAATGAAAAAAAATAGGATTGTAACTAAATTATAAAATATTAAAAAGTCAAAATGAAAAATTTTAAAGAATTTTCAATTTCAAAGACCAATAAGGCCTAAATGAAATTCTAATTATGGTACCGTACTAGCTAATCCTCTTTAAAAGAATAAGGCCTTGTATTTCGAATCAATATATAAATTTTTTTAAACAATTTCATTGTAGGTTCTGATCATATTTGTTTTTTCTCATAAACTTTAGAACTACCCATAAATAGAAGGAAACTGCACTTTAGCACACTCGAACCCAAGTCCTCCAATATTAACAATAATATCCATGCTAATCGAACTAAGATTCAATCTACAAAACATTATATAACTCTTAATAACAAAACAATTGAATAATCCCACCGCTTCCTTAAGATCAATCTCCTAGAGGTTTTCAATACCATTGTGCGAACCTTCATCCTCCTTTTTAATCTAAATCTTATATAAATTGTAATGTTGAGTAATCCCACGTTTGTAAGAAATGTAAAAATTAAAATGATTATATATGATATAGCCCATATTGCAATGCCTTCAACTTCCAACCATGATAACACAATGCGAAAAATAAGCAAAGCCTCCATTTAGTTAAATTCAACTGGTCTATTAACCCACTTTGGTTCCATTAGAACTTGTATTGTTTCTATTATGGGTTTGGAAAGAAGGTTCCTAGTTGCTCATCTTTTCATTCCTTCTTTTAACTTGTAAACAAATGATCAAATTTGCCTTTTAGTATGCTTGGTACTTTCATAATTCCACCAAGTTTCCCCTTTTTTTCCCTCCATCCATAATATAGAAACTAGTTAGTGATTCGTAAATTAGAAGATAAACAACGAATTAGCTAGCTCAGTAGGAAAGTTCTAAGTCTCCGACCTAATTCGATTTTATAGGGCATTTTTTTTAAAGAAAAATTGAGTTCAAAGTTTTCAATTAAAATTTTGGAGCACAACCTTGGAATTTTTAATTTTTTTATTAAATTTTTATAAGCCTTTTTATATTTATTTATTTGATGTATTTTTACTTAATCTTGTAAAGATGATATAATATACAAATTATTTAATATTTCAATGAGGTCAAGTGGGAATGGAGGAATTCTTTTTAGTGTCACAATTCAAATATTAAACAAAATTAGAAAGAAAGATATAAAATCGGATCGGATTTCATCCAGCTCTATCCTGTTAGATATTGGGCAAAATTGGCCCAACGTTTCCTAATTACCGCTAGGACTCTTGGTAAATTGGAAAAAGGGACCTGCCCATGATTGGCAATTGATGAAAATAAAAGCGAAATGAAGCACCTCTTGTATTTCTTCTCCAATCCAATTAAAATTAGAGATTTAATCTTTTTATTTTTATAATTGAGAAAGGAGAATGAGGTTGCTTGATATCGAATTCAAGCTTTTATGCTTATAACATAATGCTCTTGTCATTAGGTCAAGAGATTGTTGGCTTTAATTTTTTTTTTATTTTAATTTAACATAATTCTATTTCTTTATTTTTATAATGTTATTAATATGATCAAATTGATAACACAGTTAGTTGCTTTCATTCAAGTGATGATGTGAAAAATATCTTTTTTTTATTCGATCACACAATTAAAACCACATAAAAATTCATTCAATCATGTTCTGTTAATAATGAGTTTATATAATGCTCATCAGTATTCTTTAAAAAAAAATTCATATTATCATTTTAATGGTAGCAACCAACATATTGTTAATTTGGGTTTACTAATAGCATTATAAAAACAAAATATCAAATTATAGCATGTTAGATAGGTGGAGGACTTATAATAAGCAGTGATGGATCTAGAAATACGATTTATGGGGATAGGGATGAAGTTAAATTTTTTTTTTGTGGGGCCGGAATTAAATTATATATTTTTATGATAGTAAAAATGTAATTTTTTTCATTTTAATAGCTTATATCTTCATAATTTTAGAGGATTAAATCAAATTTTTATTATTTTAAGGGCCAAATTATAATTTTACCATTACTAATTTAAATTTTATAAATTATAAAGGACTTAAATGAAAAAAATTTCTATTTTAGGGGGTCAACCCCTGCTATCCGCACTTGATTTGATAAAATGGCTCTTTTGGTGTCTTAAAATTTTAAAATTTATCAGTTAATTAAATGATAAAAATGTACTCACAAAGAATTTATAATTCAACCTTAGTTATAGACAGGATAAATGCTTGAGGAAAAAGCTGAAGTTGCATGTGAGGTTGGGTGGTTTACTCGGGTTAAAGTAGAACAAGAGATTTTTCATTTTATGTCATACACAAACTATTTAGTTGAATGGAATAAAATTAAGATGAAATTAAATTTGAACTTTTAATTTGACCCACTCTAAGTCCACTTGTACACATAGACTCCACTTGTTTTCGCCTTAAGATTTTTTAACATCACATTCTTATATAAGAATGACCAAATGGATCGACATGTTCAGAAATTGTTGGTATTTGCTAGTAATCTTTGTTAGCTTCATTTTCATGATGATTTTGTTGGCAAGATTAAAAGAAAAATATCAAGTGACAACCTTGGATTGGACAAGTCTAATCCCCATACATGGTACAGTCATTACTAGCTTTAGGCACTTTCTCTTCCAACCCAAATCTTAAACGTATCAATTCCAATAAAGGATTGGCAATGGATGTTAAACGTTGTGGCTAGTTACAATAGTAAGATACACTACATTATTAAGAGAAAGAAAATATAGATATAAATTTTGGAGACATGAACTGTAAAATAAACATAAAAATAAAATTTTTACTAGGTCAAGGCTTAAAATCTTCTTTCAATAGGGGTGACCAATTTATCTACTACCATTTCTCTCTCGATTAAGCTTCTTTCAAAATTTTTATAGTATTTTCTTTTCTCAATTCAGTCATTTGTGACAAATTACAATTTTATTTCCTTTTAAAATTTTTATTTTTAACCCCATAAAAAAATAAAAGTTAATTCAAACCATTTAAAATATACAAAACAAGATATTTAACTTTTGAGCCCTCAAAAAATTTTTTTAAGCTGCACCCATCAGTTCCGATTCTTTATTCATTAAAAAAAAAAAAACAATTTATCAAATTACAATATAATTAATAAGGCAGCTTCTTTTTCTTTTTCCCCTCATATAAAAAAAACAATAAAAGCTCGTTCCATCCTTAAAAAAAAAAACCATTATATTTTAAAACATAAAAAACCATTATATTTTAAAACATAACATAGCCAGCAACGGTGGCTGCTCCAACTCCGACGATAGTCGACGCCGAGAACTCAAGAGCGACACCACCGCTAGGACTTGGAGCGGTAGCCAGAGAAGGAGGGGAGGAGCCAGCAGCACTGCCATCTGCAGAAGTCCCAGCTGGTGCACCTGCAGGGCTGCTATCGGGGGCTGAGGCGGCTGCCTTAGAGTCGGAAGCAGGTGCGGCGGCAGAAACCACGCCGGCGAGGGCAATCAAAACCAAAGCAAGAACAACAAGTTGGCGTGCCATTTTTGTTTCGTAATGTGGTCTCTGCGCTTATTAAGCAAGAAAATTAAAAAAAAAAAGGAGAGAGAAAAAATGTGATTAGGAAAGGAGAGATGCAATATTTTTGTAATCATGATTAGTGTATTAATACTAGTAAATTACCGTAGCGTACGGCAATTAATTCTCTTTTAATTTTAAACTTAGCCACTAATCATACGATTTTTAAGTTTGGCAATCCTATAATTATTGAAAATTAGTTTTGGTGAATGTTAATTATTAGAATGGCCAAAAATAGATAAAATTGTAATTAGTAATTTCATTTTATATCACGTATAACTATCGAAGTTATACATGAATTTTGATCCAATGTCCAATGTCATACATCAACTTTGATTTTGTGTGATTCTATACATGAAATTTTTGTTTGTTTCAATTTTCAAAAATAACTAACATCATTTTACGTTGATGTATTGCATACATAAACAATTATATTAATCCAATATGAAAATAAATTTATATATTCCTTTTTTAAATGTGTATAATTGAATCAAAATCAAAATTTCATGTATATATATGTAACTGCACCAAATTAAAGTTCATGTATCAAATTGCACATTATGATACATGCACGAATGGGGTGAAATTTATTAGATACCAATCATCAAAACTGTCAATTTTCAGGCTTGGGAAATTAGTAGACTTGCGACGAATTTTTGGATGGAATCATGGCATTTCTGGGTTGAGATGTCTCATGGCGTTTGAAGATCTATCTCTTAGCTTCGAAACGCATTTTGAATCACTCGATTTTGAGTTTGGGAGCTCAAGTTATGACCGTTTTAGTGAAGACAGCGCAACAGAATTTTTGAACGGCATTATGACAGGAATTACGAATTTCGGGCTTTTAATTCGAGTTTAAATCATATTGGGTTTGAGTTTTAGGCTTAATTTTTATTATTTATGAGCCCAATATTATATTTATCTCTTATTATTTTATTATTATTTTATTCCAAATTTTTGATAATTATTAAGTATTTTAAATTATTGAGGAGTTTATGTTAACAAGAAAGTTTAGTTTAAAACTACTTTTTGTTTAGTTTAAATTAGAGTTCTAGCATATTTAAAAGTTTTATTTAGATTTATTTAGCTAGCCTATATATAGGCCTTTGCATTGTACATGATGTGTCTCTAACTAACTACGATCACAATAAAGGAAAGCGCACCTATCGTTTAATAGTATAATTATGGTAAGACCGGAAATATCGTATCCACAAGGACCAAGAGTACTAGTAATTACTATCTTCTTATTATCTAGCCTAAGAATTGGAGTGATTTCTTTTAAACTAAAACTAATTAAAAGCACGACAGAGAATGAATTGGGAAAATACTTTAGACAACTTTATGAGAGAGGCAATACCCAAGGAAGAATCCACCTAGACTTCACTTATTACTTCTGATTCATACGATTTATTCACTTGACTTAATCCGTAAAAATCCCTGATTTATGTTAATATCTCTTTCAAGGCTAAAAACAACTGACTCTAGGTTGATTAATTGAAATCTCTTTCTAATTAAAACCCATATTGTCGCATTAACTCGATCTATGAATTCCCTTATTAGATTTGACTCTAATCCGACAGATTTATGTCGCCCTATTTCTAGGGTTGCAATCAACTCCGCTTAATTGTGTTGATCTACTCTTAAACAGGGACTTTTGCTCCTCTGAATAAGCACATTCGACTTGAATCAATAACCTGAATTATCAAAACAAGAATAAGAACTCACAATTAAGAATAAAAACAAGTATTTATCTTATAAATCAAATAGTAATAAGATCCGTCTTAGGTTTCATCCCCTTAAGTATCTAAGGGATTTAGTTCATACTGATAGAGGGAAACATCTTAAAGTAAGGAAAACTACAAAACATAAGAAAACCCAAAAACTTCAAGAGAATTTGATAGGAGATCTTCAGTCTTGATGGAGATCCTTCTTCCAAGCTACTCCCGATGGCCGTCTTCGAGTATTTTCTGCTTTCTACTCTGCGTGTCCCCTTTTAGGTCATCCTCTAGGGTGTTTATATAGGCTTTGGAACGCCTTTCTTGGCCCACAAGTAGCCTATTCCGAATAGAATAAAACTTAGGTACGGCAGGGACAGGCCCGTGTGACACGCCCGTGTTCGATTCCTTAGACCGTGCTCGCTTCTGCTCGCCACACACGGCCGTGTGGTCTGCCCGTGTATGTTGGTCCAGGCCGTGCTGATTTCTGATGTAGGCCCATTTTGTCCCTTTTTGGCCTGTTTATCGTTCTTTTTGACTTCCTAAGCTCTCCTGAGTATAAAACATGAATTTAAAGGATTAGGAGTGTAACACCCCTAACCCCGAACCATCGCCGAAACAGGGTTACGAGGCATTACCGGACATATCAGACAATTTACGAATATAAATTTTGTTTAATATAAATTTCGGCAGCATTTCTACTTATTATTATATAAAACCCCCTGTAAATTAAACCATATTCATTTCAATCAAATCAACAAATTCAACCAATTCATTCCATATATTTATTTTCTATTCTAAATATCTTCTAATCAAACTCAATCAATATAATATCAACTTAAATGTATCAAAATATTAGTTAGATTAAAATAAATATACTTCATTCATTATAATTCTTAAATTTGTAATACTAACATTTTTAACCATTTACATTCAAAACATAATAACCTTTACACACAACCTACGTACATGCCACATTATGAAAAGGAAATATACATCACCAAAAGTTTGCTGAAGTCGGTCCGCTTCGGATCTTTGGTTCGATGTTTGACTTCTACAACTGCGCGCACGAAACAACCGTCTGTTGAGTATACATATACTCGATGGTATTACCATAATTCAAATTATAAACATAATAATCATATCATTAATTCATATAACTTTAATTTAACTAAACCAATTCAAACATAACTTTCATATAAGTTTGTCCTTCTCAATATATTCATACAATTCAATTTTAGCTATTCAACAATTGAAATAATACACAATCATGTTGAGCCACTATCCATTTCTTGAACCAATGGTTCATACTTTCTATTCTCATACTCATATTCCAATCACATTTTTCAGTTCATGTTCTATTTTCGCATTTCTTCCAATGGCTCAACCATTTCATTTTATTCAATTTAACCTTTTCTTTATTTACCCCTATTAATGACTTCGGACTTTAACGGATACACGGATTCCAACCCAAACACACCAAGACGGCACATTGTGCCTAAAACGGTACATAGTACCTGATCGATATCGACACATAAGTGCTGATCACGACACACGAGGTGCCTGATCGACACACGAGGTGCCTAAAATCGACACATAAAGTGCACGATTTACGACACATAAAGTGCACGATCGGCAAAGCCGATAAATCCGTACTCTTCCAAATCCTATGGCATGCCAATTATATCCGACTCAGCCCGACTAGTTAATAGGGTATTTTAGTTCTCAATTTCATTTCATTTTCATAACAAATTCAATTTCGATATCAATTACACTTTTCCATTTCAAACCACATACAATTCAATTTCAATACATATTCATCATTCAACTCAATTTCCATTCAATTCAATAAAAACACTTACCTTATAATTTACTTACCATATTCATAAATTAATCTAACATTTAATGAATAAATAAATAGTTTGAATTATAGTAATACAAACCCGAATTTGCTTGATTATTCCTCGGTAACCTTCTCCTTTCCTTTGTGGGTTGATGTCTCGAGTTCCTTGTTAGCTACGAAAATAATAATAATTTACATTATTAATTACAACACTAAATTACAATAAATAATTGAATTTTATTCAATTTTTTACTCTTCCTCTTCATTCCACATCCTTTATACACAATTCTATTATTTACTTATAAGTTCTTTCAAAGCTGTCTACCTGAGTCATTATCACTAAATTATCTATATCTTCAATTACAAAATTCCAAATTAAGATCCGTAAATTTTCTATGAAACTAGACTCATATATCTTCTTGCTATAAAATTTTCAGAATTTTTGATTTAGCCAATAAGTACAGTTTATTCTTTGAAATCACCCCTATTCTGTTGTCTGACAGCTCCGACCACTCTTTGCTAAAATTTAATTATCTTTTTATACAGAATTCAAATGATGTTCTAGTTTGTTTCTTATAAAAATAGACTCATTAAGGAATCTAACCATATAAATTATGTCCCCAAATTATTTTTTTACAATTTTTAATGATTTTTCCAATTCAGAACAGGGGATCTCGAAATCACCCTGAACCAGTTTCACTAAAATTTAAATATCTCATAATACAGAACTTATTTGCTTTCTCTGTTTCTTTCATATGAAAATAGACTCAATAAGCTTTAATTTCATATCTCACTCAACTTCTACTTCCATTTCTACTATTTTTGGTGATTTTTCAAAGTTACTCTTCTGCTGCTGTCCCAAAACTATTTTTTTTTATAGCTTACTTTGCAATTAAATCCTAATTAAGTTTACTTATTTCCTTAACTTAATTCATGCTTTGTTTCTACTTAAGTTCCTTCTATATTCAACTTGACTATCTAATGTTCATAATAAAACCCTAATTTATAATTTCTTCCAAATTAATCTCTATAATACAAAACTTATTGCTTACTTTACAATTTAATCCTTTTACTAATTCTAACTTAGATTTCATCTAATTTAATCCATAATTCATCTTTTTCTTCAACATAAACTATATTTAAAAACCTAAAAACTCTCAAAATACCAACTTAGTTTCATCAAAATCTTGTATTAAAGCTTCTAAAACATCAAAATTAAGAGAAAAGGGCTAAATTTAGCTTACCAATTACACTTGAAGCTTTAAAATCCCAATTTTCCCTTTTTCTTCCCCTGATTTCGTCTTGTTCTCTGTTTCTTTTTCTGTTCTTCTTTCTTTTTACTTTTGTTTTTTACTTCTTTTTAGTTTTATTTACTTTATGTTATAATAATATAATATATAATAATTATTTAATAACAAATATCTTTAGCTTAAATTATAAGTAATTATATATTTATTTTACAAGTGTACAAATGTATGCATTACACATGTATAATTTAGTCACCACATATTTGTTTTTATTTTAATTTATTTATCATATAAATATCTTATAATATAATTATTTAATAATATTAATAATATATTTTAACACAAAAAAAATCTCAGATTTTTTTAAAGCTTATGCCGCCTCAACTTATGCTAAATGGCATAATTGCCATTTTGGTCCTTTATAATTTCTTTTAATCTATAATTAAACTTTTACTCCTTATTCAATTTGATCCTTTTTCCTAATTACTTTAAATTAAGCTAAATTCACTATATAAAAATCTAATTAAACACACTACTAGACTCATAATTACTCCTAATGATTATTTACTAACTCGATTTACTAAGACGGAGGCCCGATAACACATTTTTTTTTCTGGTGCCCACGGATTTCGGGTCGTTACAAGGAGCATTGAATTCATCAAATCTAATAAAAATTCATCCAAAAATAAGCCAAGTATGGGGTCAAAATATGTATAAATTATGGTTTATCAGTACACAATTGATTCAATTCATTATTAATTTATTTCTCTTTTGAGTTAATAAATTCTCTCTGGGTTTTTCTTTTCAAGAATTTCTCTTGAGTTTCTTTTAGAAGAGTTTTAACAATATTTTTAGATTGTGTGGATCATCTTCAAACTTTTTCTTGTCAAGGTTTGCATCTTGGAGGGGAAATTAGAGCCGTTTGAAGGGGGTTGTGAATTCTTCGTGTTTCTAAGGCTTCTTAGGACTTCTACACGCCACGTTCTATCTTTCCATTTATCGTCTTTATTCGCTTCCTTAATCTTTGATTTATTATTTTATTTTAGTTATTTATTTTAATTGTTTTATCTGAATTGGATTCAATTTTGTTTCAGGTTGTGTCAAAATCCAAATTTTGTTTCGAACGTTTAGAGCCCTAAGTCAAATCCGCGACTTTGACAAACTTTACTATCCGCTTTCGCGTTCATCCTTCTCATTCTTTATCATTTGGTATCTTCAAACGCCATAAAGACATCTCAACCCATAAATGCCAATATCCCATTCAAAAAATCGTCGCAAGTCTGTTGATTTCCCAAGCCTGAAAATTGGCAGTTTTGATGATTGGAATCTAATAAATTTCACCCCATTCGTGCATGTATCATTCTCCCTTTCCTCAAAAAGATTCGTCCTCGAATCTTGTCTTTGATCGAATCCTGATTTAATTTGCTTAGCCTTTGACATTGTTGTTGGGCCTTGAGGTAGTGTGAACCCATCACATTCATGGGTCTGAAATTGTGCCTTGAGACCCGCATAATTCTAGATCTTCAAACGCCATGAAGACATCTCAACCCAGAAATGCCAGGATCCCATCCAAAAAGTTGTTGCAAGTCTGCTGATTTCCCAAGCCTAAAAATTGGCAGTTTTGATGATTGGAATTTAATAAATTTCACCCCATTCGTGCATGTATCATTCTCCCTTTCCTCAAAAAGATTCATCCTCGAATCTTGTCTTTGATCGAGTCCTGATTTTATTTGCTTAGCCTTTGACATTGTTGTTGGCCTTGAGGTAGTGTGAACCCATCACATTCATGGGTCTAAAATTGTGCCTTGAGACCTGCATCACATTAGACTAAAGCTTGTGTATAAATTTGATATTTATCCCATTCCTAAATTTCTTCATAAATTTTTGATTTAATTGCAGCATACATCCTCAAATAATGACTCTCATTTTAAATTGGTCCCCAAAGTTTAAAACATTCTAATTACATCTCCAAACTATCAATGTTAAATCAATCAAGCATTGCCATTATTGAAGCCGTTAACTTAACTATTAACTGGCATGTAAAATCTTATGTGTCATTTTAAAGAAAAGTAAAATGTTGTTGTATAAGTTTTAAGATTTAAAACTAAAAATAAAGTAAAACCGAAGAAAGAGAGAGTAAACGATAATTTCTCTAAAAGCTACACTAATGAGGTATTGAACCCCTTCCATCTTTGATGCGATACTCATAAGTTTAACTATCATATTTTTAAGGGAGGAATCGGACTCCAAAGACCAATGTACCAATACTTATGACCTATAATACAACTCTAAAATACAATTATTTAATTTATTAAGGTCAAATTTTGTTTTCTTGTCCAGTGAAATTTAGAACTTAATTATTATATTTAACTTAGCATAATTTGATATTTTATTTTTGTTATGTGATAGTTGGTGGGATAAAGAAATATTTAGTTTATTATTGAGGTTGAAAAATGCTACGAAATTTCTTTTAAGAAGATGAAATGTTAATTTTAAACATAATGTAGTAAGGTAGAAGAATTAATAGGGGATAAAAAGGTAATTTTAAGCACAATACATGCTCTCGGTTCTTTGATTGACACCTTCTTCGAGAACGACTTCTTCGGGGCATCCGCGCCAAGTCTTTTACCCTCGACTTTGCATGACTGTTTCTACTCTAAGAACCTTCACTCTTGGTTCCTTCACTTCCATGTTGTCGACGCTCTCTCCACTCCTTGCGTTACACCTTTGCACGAGTGGGGTTGGACTTCTTCTCACTCAGTTTCGCATTCTCCCTTGGTGCCCGATTGTCCTCTGCTTTGGGACACCTTCGGATGGCACCCAACCTTAACACTCATAGCTCCACGTCGTGCGCATCATTTACTACTAAAATATTGCCAAGCCTACTTACTTGAAGCTCTCGGTCACTTCCACTACCATCAGCTTCAGACTCTTCCAAGGTCTTCTCGATTGCGGACAACTTGGCCTTGGTGGGGGCAATCTCGCACCCTATGGGGACCCTCGCATAAGAGGCAACTGAATGGCTTTCTCTTGCCCACCTCCTTCATGATTACATCGAGGCACCCTTTGTCTCGTCGGGGCTTGGCTCACCTTGTCTCCTCATTCTACGAACCGCAGCTATCGGCTCCCCTACTCTTTTGCTTGCCACAGTTCTTCTGGGACTCGACAATTTAAGAAATATAAAAAAAATCCAAAACCATATTTCTTTGGTACTAAAAAAATAAAAATCCATAAATTCCTGCCTGGGATTCTTACAGCCTTACTAACTAATTTGTTTGATTATTATAGCGGCATGTGGATAAGGTAGGGATATGGATGTCCTGTATAAAGAAAACGACACTAGCACAATTCTATTTTTTTTAGAAAGGATAAGACTGGGGAGAATCTTTGGTCATAAAGAAACTATAACCCTTGTTTTTCACCGCAATATATATAGGGGGAAGCTTTGTACAACTTTTTCGAATGCCTTATTAATAACCATGGAATTAAATAATGGACTACATATGGGAGAGAGATATCATATTATTTTCTTTAACAATACACGACTTGCAAATGAATAGGCTACTTTGCCTGCTCCGGTTGCTGTGCTGTATTAATTGCAAAGATATAAACCCTAAGGAATCATCCTATAAAAGTCACATGAGTCTACCATGTAATTGAGTCAAGTCAAGCTTGAATAATGGTTAGTTTGAGCTCAAGCTTGACTTGAAATTCGGAACTCAATGCTCAGCTTGAGCATCAATTTTTAGGTTTGAGTTTGACTTGGGATATACTTATTCGAGCTTGATTAATCTAGTTACTTAAATTTTATGCTTAAACTTGAACTCGAGCTCGATTAGACTAGTTTGTAATTAAGCTCTTTCTATATAATAAGGATAAAAATGTAATTTTATAATATAAAATTATAATAACATAAAAAGCTCAATTAAGCTTGCGCTCAAGCTCTATTTGATAATTACCAAATCGAATTTAATTTTTTTTGAGTTGAACTCGACTAGCTTACAAGCACTAACATTTCATTTAAATCTATCAACAATAATTATATATATTTGTTGATGCAAGATACGACTAGGACTCCACTACGAAACAACCAACTCACCAGTCCAAATACAACAATTATTTAATTATTATATTTAACTTGACCTTTCTATTTTCTATCAAGGTCAATAGCGATACCATCGCTAGGACTTGGAGCGGTAGCTTGAGAAGTAGGGGAGGAACTAGCAGCACTGCCATCTGCAGAAGCTCCAGCTGGTGCATTTGCAGGGCTGCCACCGGCGGATGAGGCGTCGGCAGTAACCACGCCGGCGAGCGCAATCAAAACCAAAACAAGAACAACAAGTTGGCGTGCCATTTTTGTTTCAAAATGTGGTCTCTGTGTTTATTAAGCAAGAATTTTTTTTTTTAAAAAAGAAAAAAAGAGAGAAAAAATGTGATTAGGAATGGAGAGATGCAATATGTTTGTAATCATGATTAGCGTATTAATACTAGTAAATTACCGTATCTAACGGCAATTAATTCTCTTTTAATTTTAAACTTAGCCACTAATCATACGATTTTTAAGTTTGGCAATCCTATAAGTATTGAAAATTAGGTTTGGTGAATGTTAATTATTAGAATGGCCAAAAATAGATAAAACTAATTTCATTTTATATCATTACTAATGGTATAAATATCAAAGCTATACATGAATTTTGATCTAATGTGTAATGCCATGCATATGAAAATAAATGTATGTATTAATTTTTAAATGTGTATAATTGAGTCAAAATCAAACTTTCATTTACATATTTGAACGAAAATTCAAGGACTAGGTATATAATTAAAGCTCATGTATCAAATTGCACATTGGACCAAAATTCATGTATAAATTTGATATTTATCCCTTTTCCTAACTTATTTGTAAAATTTTGAGTTAATTGAACCACACATCCTCAAACTATGTCTCTTATTTTAAAGTGGTCCCCAAATTTAAAAACATTCTAATTACATCTCCAAAATATCTATATTAAATCAATCAAGCATTGCCATTATTCAAGCCGTTAATTTAACAATTAAATGGCATGTAAAATCTCATGTGACATTTTAAAGAAAAGTAAAATGTTGTTGTATAAGTTTTAAAATTAAAAACTAGAAATAACGTAAAGTTGAAAAAAAGAGTAAACGATAATTTCTCGAAAAGCTACACTAATGAGGTATTGAGCCCTTTCCATCTTTGATGCGATACTCACAGGTTCAACTATCATATTTTTAAGGGAGGAATCGGACTCCAAAGACCAATGTACCAATACTTATGCCCCTATAACTGCATTTAATGCTCGAATTAATGTCTCAAACGACTACAAATCATCAAGAAGATATAAATAGAGTTCAAGAACACTCATAACAAGATAAGAAACAAGCTTACAAAGTTTATTGTGCATAATTCCAATCTTTTTATTGTATTTCTCATATTTTCTCATGCGCCCACTTGTGTAATTATTTCTTTAAATCTTTCAAGTGATGCAAAATCATTTGAGTGGTCTATATTGTTGTATATTAGTCTTTAAGAGGTATTTTTTGTTTGTAATTTATTTCTTATCTTAGTGAGGGTTTACTTAAACCTTAAGGGGAAGCAGCTCTATCTTGCCTACTTAAAATATAGTGATTTTAAAGGTTAAACATTGTCCTTGAAATTTTCAAATTAGTGAATTTGGAAAAATCTTTAGTTGTGTTAAGTTAAGGTAGTGGAGGTAGACAATAGGGGTCGAACCACTATAAATCCTTATGTTGATTTTCCTTTGCCATATTTCTTCCAAAATTTTAAAACATCAATCCATCCCTCATCTTGGTGTATATTGTAACACCCCCAAACCCGGCCCATTCACTACGACCGAATCTGGTTATGTTATGGGAAAAACTTATTGGCGAAAACAGGTTGCCATTTAACTTTTGTCTAAACTCCTTTAGAGTAGTTTTACTTGCGAAATCTTGGGCATGTTTGTTTGCAAACCGTTAGGTTACTTTGAAATCTCGGGGTTTCGCTTTTTAAAACTCTTAGTTGTCAATTTCCTTAGGTTGGAAAACGTTTAAAACATCAGACTCAAGTGATTTAAGCTTAGTTCATAAAAGTAACATTATTCCCAAATCTCTTTGGACATAAATTACCAAAAGAAAACCAAATAACTTAAGAGGCTCTTATTACAACATAATGATTCCAAGTACTTGGTAATAAAGTGCATAAAGAAAATATTAAAACGTCCTTTGCATGGGCCACCTTGTATCCACTCCAACCCGGTCCGATCATCCTTTCACCTGCGATGTTGGATAGAGATTGGGTGGATCACAATGACTCCGGTGTGTAACTAAACCATCGAAATCCACCCACATGCTAACCACATAACATCCCAAATATCAAATGCAATAAGTAATATATATATATTCATTTATTCATTACCACAATCTGGGCTTGGCCCACATTCACATCAACTGGGCTTGGCCCATTTCCACGTATGTTCCCAAAACATACCTATCCACATGTCATATTGGGCTTGGCCCGTTTCCATATTATTACAAAAATAATGCAACATGAAACCCAACCCAATCCTAAGGTCCATCCGCTACACACCCCCTTATCCAGCCTACCACACACTAGGGGACTATCGAGTCACCCTCTCCTTTTCCTCCAAAAAGGCAACCAATGCCATCCACGATGTAGCGTATAGCTAACATCAAACCACGATGGAGCACCACGGCAATCCATCAAGCCACGATATGGCATAAAGCTCATATCAATCAAGGTAACCACGCGAACCAAATCGCAAAGATCCACAACGCGACCTCAGTCAGCGCCAATCCACGATGTAGCACAAAGCTGACATCAACCACATACTCGAAGTACACCCGTACCTTCTTTTTATATCCCACCCATGCTCATGCCACATAAAATATAATCGTGATAATGCATGCACATGCTTATTAATATCCATAGACATACTCATATACAAGCAAGTAATCACTTTGTAATAGGTTCGATACTAACCTGATCATCGCTATACCCTTTAGGGGTATATATGGCACACTCATTACTGCACTTGTTAGTAAAACATATAACACATAAAACCCGGAAACAGTGGGTTAGTTACACACCTTACTACTAGGAGTACTAGACTCTCGATCCTCGATGCTATCGTCTAGCGAAACTACGGCTATTTGCTTAACGTTTTTGCTGCTGCTTTGGCCCACACCCCGTGGCCAATCTCGTCACAGTGAAAACCGCTCTCTTCTTGAACTTGAATAGGGACCTTCCCTTGCCCACTCGGACCGGTTGTGGCCTCCATCAAAAAGCTTAATCGTGTAAACAAAGTTAACCCCAAAACACCACTTAAGCATTTAACCTTAATAGATAACCTTACCTCCACTTGATCAAACCGATTTGTACAAACAGAGAGCTTGGCCAACCACTAAAACCCCAAGTATCTCGATCCACGGAACCCGAAAAGATCTAAGTTAACATTCGCCCAAGTGCTATCAAGTTGAGAGAAGGAAATTCGGCAAAGGGGTGATGGATGTAGATTCGGCTATTAATTAAATCAAGGGGTAGGGAACATTGGTTTCACCAAAGAGAGGAGAAAGAAAGGTGTGGGGTGTACTTTTGGTTTTGAAGTGAAAAGGAAGGGAAATAGGGAGAGTGGAGGTTCGGCCACTTGGAAAAAAATGTGAGAGAAGAAGAAAGGAGAGAAGGCAGATGGTGAATGAAATGAGCATCTCCCTTCCCCCTATTTATACTAAAAGGCCAAGCTCCAACCCCCTAAAAATAGTCCTCAAAATCCTCCTAAAATATCTCCCTACCACCCATTCAAAAAGTTTGAATGAGTCAAACTTTTACCTAGCCAAATTCTAAAAAAATTGACCAAGTCTTCTCCACCTTTTAAGCCTTTCAAACCGTCCATCCACCCCACCAAGATGACGCAAAAAAGAATGCCCATCTGCTGCTCTTGCGAATCGAACCTGAGCCTCTTCCCCCCTGCAAATGGCGTCACACACACAAGGCCTTAGTGGCGCCTATCCTGCCACTCTACCAGCTCCTTTCTTGTGACATAAACTCCCAAATAATTCTCTTAAGACACCCCTCGCCAAGCTCCCCTTTTAACCCCTAAAATTAAAAATTTTCTAAGGCAACCTACCACCACCTAGGGTTCTCAGGACTCCTAAAACTTACCCAACCATACACTAGAGTGTGCCAACACCCGAGCTAAGCACCAAAAATCTAACCCTTAAAACCAGAGTGTTACAATTCTACCCTCCTTAAAATAATTTCGTCCTCGAAATTACTTTACTAACAAACGTCCATTCAACCTATCTTACCACCTTACGCTTATGCTGCGCACTCTGATCTTACTAAGGCTATCGTACCTACACAATCTCCAAATTCGCGCTCAAAATAAATTCGAAACGCCTCTCTTAGCAACACAGGAAAGGCTAACTTATAAGCAAACAAAGTAATTAACGCAAGTACCAAAGCAAAGGAACTTACCTAATATCACATCCTTGGTTGACTCAGACTAGAACCATTCCTTCCATGACTTGAACCACGACCCTCGTCGGCGAGGCAATTCTTAACCGGATGTGCCTTAGATCCACACCGAAAACATTCTTTACTATTTCCCAAAGACTCTCGCAGTGAGGTCTTCCACATCGAACACGCGAGACAATTCCGATCCACTGGTACAAGTACACTTGCGGGATTCTCGATCTTTGGTCTTTTCTCGACATTACCAAACGATCTTGACGCCCAATATTTCTCTTATTCTCGTTCCTATTCTTTTCTCGGTTTCCCCTTACCGTCCTCTTAACTTCTTCTCATTATACGAGCTTTCTCCACTAAGCACCGCGAAGTCTCTTTCTCTCTGCTGAAGCGTCATTTTCGAAGTTCATCTCGCAATCCGTCTTCAAACCGGACGCGCACCTCTCATAGTCGGTGGCCACAATTCCTTAGCATATTGACTTAGCCGTACAAACTACGCCGTATTCCGCTATCGACTTATTCCTTGTACTAGGTTTAGAAACGCCTTCCTTTGCGCATCTAAGTAGCTTGCTCCAACGTATTTTCCTTCAAACTTTTCCTTAAAGTAGTCCCAATCCAATCGATCTGCGGGTACACCTTGTCCGGCGATAAGCCACCAACGATAAGCCTCATCCCGAAGAAGCGAAACAGCACCTTTCAACTTTTCCTCTGGGGCACAATCCAAGTCGTCCATAATTCTCTCGACTCCTTCTAGCCAATACTCCGCTACGTTCGGGGCCACTCCAGATACTCCCCTAAAAACTTCAGCCCCGTTCGACCTAAGTCTCTCGGACACTGACTTCCGAGCTCCATTTCCCCTACTAGCTCTTGCCACTTGCTGAAGCACACGTAACATAGCCTGCGACACTGCGTTCTCTTCACTTATCGGATCTTGTTCCTCTACATCCACTGCTGGCGGCACTTCGCTTTTTGACTCAAAGCCAGACCCTACTGGTTCCGAAGCTGTCATTCTTCCTCTACCGCGTCCCCTAGAACTCATCTCTAGCGCTTGATTTAATCTGTTTAGAAAGTTTTATGAATTAGAAATTATTGTTTCACTGTTTTATCCACGAGCAATTTTATGCAATGAAGGTTTCGAGAGTAGTTCTTTCGATCAATCAAAGTTTCCTTCCTACCTAGGGGTAATTTCGTCATTTTCCTACTGAGGTATTACAGAAATCGAGAAAACATCTTCCAAATCGATTTAGAGTTTACAAACCAAAGGGGTAAATTTGAAAATTTAAAAAAACAGGGAATTTAGAAAACAGCAAGGCTAATTCCCTTTCGGGTTTTAATAATTAGTTTAGCCTATGAACAAGTCCTCTTAGTTAAGGTGAACCGTAGCTACGCACCAGGTAGGATTCCAGCGAAGAGGAGGTGAGTCACGTGGATTTGCTTAAGTACCGTGCTCTCTTAGGATCCATTCCTGAGACATGCGCACAATGGTTGCCACACCTTAACTCGGCGACTTAATCATAGGTTTGTTTTGGTAACCTTAAGTTTTATGCAATTGTTTGAGTAGACTATTCCTAGGGTCCAACAGATCCTAGTATTCTATTCTACGAGCCCAAATAAACCCATAACAATTCATACAAACAAATCACTTCAAAAGTCCGAAGTACTTACAGGTGGACTTCGGGTGAGAGAATCTGAGTGCCATGCCGAATAACCTGAAACCTTTTTTTTAAAAGCCCATTGAAGAGCCCATTTTGAAAACTGTTTCGAGCCCAAAACCCTCAAAGCCGAGTTTTGAACCGGGCTCTGATACCAAATCAGAACAACACCCCAAACCCGCCCATTCACTACGACCAGAATCTGGTTATGTTATGGGAAAAACTTATTAAGAAAAACAGGTTGCCATTTAACTTTTTGTCTAAACTCCTTTAGAGTAGTTTTACTTGCAGAAATCTTGGGCATGTTTGTTTGCAAACCGTTAGGTTACTTTGAAATCTCGGGGTTTCGTCTTTAAAACTCTTAGTTGTCAATTTCCTTAGGTTGGAAAACGTTTAAAACATCAGACTCAAGTGATTTAAGCTTAGTTCATAAAAGTAACATTATTCCCAAATCTCTTTGGACATAAATTACCAAAAGAAAACCAAATAACTTAAGAGGCTCTTATTACAACATAATGATTCCAAGTACTTGGTAATAAAGTGCATAAAGAAAATATTAAAACGTCCTTTGCATGGGCCACCTTGTATCCACTCCAACCCGGTCAGATCATCCTTTCACCGCGATGTTGGATAAGAGATTGGGTGAGTCACAATGACTCGATGTGTAACTAAACCATCGAAATCCACCCACATGCTAACCACATAACATCCCAAATATCAAATGCAATAAGTAATATATATATATATTCATTTATTCATTACCACAATCTGGCTTGGCCCATTTCACATCAACCTGGCTTGGCCCATTTCCACGTATGTTCCCAAAACATACCTATCCACATGTCATATTGGGCTTGGCCTGTTTCATATTATTACAAAAATAATGCAACATGAAACCCAACCCAATCCTAAGGTCCATCCGCTACACACCCCCTTATCCAGCCTACCACACACCAGGGGACTATCGAGTCACCCTCTCCTTTTCCCTCCAAAAAGGCAACCAATGCCATCCACGATGTAGCGTATAGCTAACATCAAACCACGATGGAGCACACAGCAATCCATCAAGCCACGATATGGCATAAAGCTCATATCAATCAAGGTAACCACGCGAACCAAATCGCAAAGATCCACAACGCGACCTCAGTCAGCGCCAATCCACGATGTAGCACAAAGCTGACATCAACCACGTACTCGAAGTACACCCGTACCTTCTTTTCATATCCCACCCATGCTCATGCCACATAAAATATAATCGTGATAATGCATGCACATGCTTATTAATATCCATAGACATACTCATATACAAGCAAGTAATCACTTTGTAATAGGTTCGATACTAACCTGATCATCGCTATACCCTTTAGGGGTATATATGGCACACTCATTCTTTGCACTTGTTAGTAAAACATATAACACATAAAACCCTAAAGCAGATGGGTTAGTTACACACCTTACTACTAGGAGTACTAGACTCTCGATCCTCGATGCTATCGTCTAGCGAAACTACGGCTATTTGCTTAACGTTTTCTGCTGCTGGCCCACACCCCGGTGGCCAATCTCGTACAGCAGAAACCGCTCTCTTCTTGAACTTCGGAATAGGGACCTTCCCTTGCCCACTCGACTGGTTGTGGCCTCCATCAAAAGCTTAATCAGTAAATGAGTTAACCCCAAAACACCACTTAAGCATTTAACCTTAATAGATAACCTTACCTCCACTTGATCAAACCGATCACTACAAACGGAGGCTTGGCCAACCACTAAAACCCCAAGTATCTCAGTCACGGAACCCGAAAAGATCTAAGTTAACATTCGGCCCAAGTGCTATCAAGTTGAGAGAAGGAAATTCGGCAAAGGGGTGATGGATGTAGATTCGGCTATTAATTAAATCAAGGGGTAGGGAACATTGGTTTCAGCCAAAGAGAGGAGAAAGAAAGGTGTGGGGTGTACTTTTGGTTTTGAAGTGAAAAGGAAGGGAAATAGGGAGAGTGGAGGGTTCGGCCACTTGGAAAAAAAATGTGAGAGAAGAAGAAAGGAGAGAAGGCAGATGGTGAATGAAATGAGCATCTTCCCTCCCCCTATTTATACTAAAAGGCCAAGCTCCAACCCCCTAAAAATTGTCCTCAAAATCCTCCTAAAATATCTCCCTACCACCCATTCAAAAAGTTTGAATGAGTCAAACTTTTACCTAGCCAAATTCAAAAAAAATTGACCAAGTCTTCTCCACCTTTTAAGCCTTTCAAACCGTCCATCCACCCCACCAAGATGACGCAAAAAGAATGCCCATCTCACTGCTCTTGCAATCGAACACTGAGCCTCTTCCCACTGCAAATGGCGTCACACACACAAGGCCTTAGTGGCGCCTATCCCGCCACTCCACCAGCTCCTTTCTTGTGACATAAACTCCCAAATAATTCTCTTAAGACACCCCTCGCCAAGCTCCCCTTTTAACCCCTAAAATTAAAAATTTTCTAAGGCAACCTACCACCACCTAGGGTTCTCAGGACTCCTAAAACTTACCCAACCATACACTAGAGTGTGCCAACACCCGAGCTAAGCACCAAAAATCTAACCCTTAAAACCAGAGTGTTACATATATCGAGCTTTAAACATAGTTAATATTTACTGTATAAAAAATATCTTGAAAGTTATTTTTTCAATTGCAATTTAAGAAGATGGTACATTGTTTAAAATTCGGGGATTCATTGTGCAATGACACAAAGTTGTTGAAGGAAAAAATGTTCAATTTGTTCTGTAATTACTTTAGCTGCTCATCGAGAAAATGGATCATGGATATGGATTTGAAGTTTAAGAAAATATTTGAGGGAGATGCAACGAAACTCGAGTTATCTTTCACGATGGAGGAGATTAAGGAAGTGGTATGGAGTTTTGACACCAACTGGTTTGTGTTAAATTTGCATTGGTTTATATTAAATATAATGGTATGGCAACAACCTTGGCTACTACTGGGGTGAGAAGATCAGCATTATTTAAAGTTTGGTAGTGATATATTCTTTATTATTTATTAGTAGTTTGGTCAGATGCAGTTATTTATATGTCTTTTTTTCTTAATATAAAAATTATTACATAATGGGAGCATTACACATACCAAATTCCAACCGCCATTGTCAATCACCGATGGCTTATTTCTTTGTTTACTCAATTAATGCTTTAACTATTATTATAATTAATACTTAAAACACAGTTCATTGAATTAAGTGTGTTGACTTATGGTTAAGGTATTCGCCGCTCTAGATATGGCCTGAATTCAAATCGCGCTAGTCGTGTTGTTTTTAGGGCTTTACCATCCTCTCATAATTCCCAAAAGAAAAAAAACACAGTTCACCAATCTACTCGGTTTAGCAGATTTTTTAAGAGTATAATGTTGTAAGTGAAATTATATATATGAAAAACAGTTCGTAAACTTAATGAAAAACATAACATTCTAGTTATAGAACTAATTATTTATTTTCCAAAATCCCACCATTTTTTTAAATTGCAATTTGTTTAATGATTTGTCGGCATTTCCTTGAAAATCATTCTATGGATCATCAATAGGGATGTCACCGCTAAGACTTGGATTGGTAGCCTGAGAAGTAGGGGAGGAACTAGCAGCACTGCCATCTGTAGAAGCTCCAGCTGGTGCACTTGCAGGGCTGCCACCGGCAGATGAGGCGTCGGCAGTAACCACGCCGGCGAGCGCAATCAAAACCAAAACAAGAACAACAAGTTGGCGTGCCATTTTTGTTTCAAAATGTGGTCTCTGTGTTTATTAAGCAAGAATTTTTTTAAAAAAAAAAAAAAAGAGAGAAAAAATGTGATTAGGAATGGAGAGATGCAATATGTTTGTAATCATGATTAGCGTATTAATACTAGTAAATTACCGTATCTAACGGCAATTAATTCTCTTTTAATTTTAAACTTAGCCACTAATCATACGATTTTTAAGTTCAGCAATCCTATAATTATTGAAAATTGGGTTTGGTGAATGTTAATTATTAGAATGGCCAAAAATAGATAAAACTGATTTCATTTTATATCATTACCAATGGTATAAATATCAAAGCATACATGAATTTTGATCTAATGTGTAATGCCATACATATGAAAATAAATGTATTTATTCATTTTTTAAATGTGTATAATTGAATCAAAATCAAACTTTCATTTATATACTTGAACCACATTTCGAGGTCTAGGTGTATAATTAAAGTTCATGTATCAAATTGCACATTGGACCAAAGTTCATGTATAAATTTGATATTTATCTCTTTTCATAAATTATTCATAAAATTTTGAGTTAACTGCACTACACATCCTCAAACTATGTCTCTCATTTTAAAGTGGTCCCGAATCTCAAAACATTCTAATTACATCTCAAAACTATCCATGTTAAATCAATCAAGCATTGCCATTATTCAAGCCCTTAATTTAACTATTAAATGGCATGTAAAATGTCATGTGACATTTTAGAGGAAAGTAAAATGTTGTTGTATAAGTTTTAAAATTAAAAACTAGAAATAAAGTAAAACCGAAAAAACAGAGAGGAAACAATAATTTCTCTAAAAGCTACCTCAATGAGGTATTGAACCCTTCCCATCTTTGATACGATACTCACAGGTTCAACTATCATATTTTTAATGGAGGAATCGGACTCCAAAGACCAATGTACCGATACTTATGCCCCTGCAATTGCATTTAATGCTCGAATTAATGTCTCTAACGACTATAAATCATCAAGAGGATATAAATAGAGTTCAAGAACACTCATAACAAGATAAGAAACAAGTTTACAAAGTTTATTGTGCATAATTCCAATCTTTTTATTGTATTTCTCTTATTTTCTCATGCGCCCACTTGTGTAATTATTTCTTTAAATCTTTCAAGTGATGTAAAATCATTTGAGTGGCCTATATTGTTCTATATTAGTCTTTAAGAGGTATTTTTTGTTTGTAATTTATTTCTTATCTTAGTGAGGGTTTACTTAAGGTTTTCGGTAGAAAACCTTAAGGGGAAGCAGCTCTATCTTACCTACTTAAAATATAGTGATTTTAAAGGTTAAAATTTTGTCCTTGAAATTTTCAAATTAGTGAATTTGGAAAAATCTTTAGTTGTGGTAAGTTAAGGTAGTGGAGGTAGACAATAGGGGTCGAACCACTATAAATCCTTATGTTGATTTTCCTTTGCCATATTTCTTCCAAAATTTTAAAACATCAATCCATCCCTCATCTTGGTGTATATCGAGCTTTAAACATAGTTAATATTTACTGTATAAAAAATATCTTGAAAGTTATTTTTTCAATTGCAATTTAAGAAGATGGTGCATTGTTTAAAATTCGGGGATTCATGGTGCAATGACACAAAGTTGTTGAAGGAAAAAATGTTCAATTCGTTCAGTAATTACTTTAGCTGCTCATCGAGAAAATGGATCATGGATATGGATTTGAAGTTTAAGAAAATATTTGAGGGAGATGCAACGAAACTCGAGTTATCTTTCACGATGGAGGAGATTAAGGAAGTGGTATGGAGTTGTGACACCAATTGGTTTGTGTTAAATTTGCATTGGTTTATATTAAATATAATGGTATGGCAACAACCTTGGCTACTACTAGGGTGAGAAGATCAGCATTATTTAAAGTTTGGTAGTGATATATTTATTAGTAGTTTGGTCAGATACAGTTATTTATATGTCTTTTTTTCTTAATATAAAAATTATTACATAATGGGAGCATTACACATACCAAATTCCAACCGCCATTGTCAATCACTGATGGCTTATTTCTTTGTTTACTCAATTAATGCTTTAACTATTATTATAATTAATACTTAAAACACAGTTCATTGAATTAAGTGTGTTGACTTATGGTTAAGGTATTCGCCGCTCTAGATATGGCCTGAATTCAAATCGCGCTAGTCGTGTTGTTTTTAGGGCTTTACCATCCTCTCATAATTCCCAAAAAAAAAAAAAACACAGTTCACCAATCTACTCGGTTTAGCAGATTTTTTAAGAGTATAATGTTGTAAGTGAAATTATATATATGAAAAACAGTTCGTAAACTTAATGAAAAACATAACATTCTAGTTATAGAACTAATTATTTATTTTCCAAAATCCCACCATTTTTTTAAATTGCAATTTGTTTAATGATTTGTCGGCATTTCCTTGAAAATCATTCTATGGATCATCAATAGGGATGTCACCGCTAAGACTTGGATTGGTAGCCTGAGAAGTAGGGGAGGAACTAGCAGCACTGCCATCTGTAGAAGCTCCAGCTGGTGCACTTGCAGGGCTGCCACCGGCGGATGAGGCGTCGGCAGTAACCACGCCGGCGAGCGCAATCAAAACCAAAACAAGAACAACAAGTTGGCGTGCCATTTTTGTTTCAAAATGTGGTCTCTGTGTTTATTAAGCAAGAATTTTTTTTAAAAAAAAAAGAAAAAAAGAGAGAAAAAATGTGATTAGGAATGGAGAGATGCAATATGTTTGTAATCATGATTAGCGTATTAATACTAGTAAATTACCGTATCTAACGGCAATTAATTCTCTTTTAATTTTAAACTTAGCCACTAATCATACGATTTTTAAGTTCAGCAATCCTATAATTATTGAAAATTGGGTTTGGTGAATGTTAATTATTAGAATGGCCAAAAATAGATAAAACTGATTTCATTTTATATCATTACCAATGGTATAAATATCAAAGCATACATGAATTTCGATCTAATGTGTAATGCCATACATATGAAAATAAATGTATTTATTCATTTTTTAAATGTGTATAATTGAATCAAAATCAAACTTTCATTTATATACTTGAACCACATTTCGAGGTCTAGGTGTATAATTAAAGTTCATGTATCAAATTGCACATTGGACCAAAGTTCATGTATAAATTTGATATTTATCTCTTTTCATAAATTATTCATAAAATTTTGAGTTAACTGCACTACACATCCTCAAACTATGTCTCTCATTTTAAAGTGGTCCCGAATCTCAAAACATTCTAATTACATCTCAAAACTATCCATGTTAAATCAATCAAGCATTGCCATTATTCAAGCCCTTAATTTAACTATTAAATGGCATGTAAAATGTCATGTGACATTTTAGAGGAAAGTAAAATGTTGTTGTATAAGTTTTAAAATTAAAAACTAGAAATAAAGTAAAACCAAAAAAAGCAGAGAGAAACAATAATTTCTCTAAAAGCTACCTCAATGAGGTATTGAACCCTTCCCATCTTTGATACGATACTCACAGGTTCAACTATCATATTTTTAATGGAGGAATCGGACTCCAAAGACCAATGTACCGATACTTATGCCGCTACAATTGCATTTAATGCTCGAATTAATGTCTCTAACGACTATAAATCATCAAGAGGATATAAATAGAGTTCAAGAACACTCATAACAAGATAAGAAACAAGTTTACAAAGTTTATTGTGCATAATTCCAATCTTTTTATTGTATTTCTCTTATTTTCTCATGCGCCCACTTGTGTAATTATTTCTTTAAATCTTTCTAGTGATGTAAAATCATTTGAGTGGCCTATATTGTTGTATATTAGTCTTTAAGAGGTATTTTTTGTTTGTAATTTATTTCTTATCTTAGTGAGGGTTTACTTAAGGTTTTCGGTAGAAAACCTTAAGGGGAAGCAGCTCTATCTTGCCTACTTAAAATATAGTGATTTTAAAGGTTAAACATTGTCCTTGAAATTTTCAAATTAGTGAATTTGGAAAAATCTTTAGTTGTGGTAAGTTAAGGTAGTGGAGGTAGACAATAGGGGTCGAACCACTATAAATCCTTATGTTGATTTTCCTTTGCCATATTTCTTCCAAAATTTTAAAACATCAATCCATCCCTCATCTTGGTGTATATCAAGCTTTAAACATAGTTAATATTTACTGTATAAAAAATATCTTGAAAGTTATTTTTTCAATTGCAATTTAAGAAGATGGTGCATTGTTTAAAATTCGGGGATTCATGGTGCAATGACACAAAGTTGTTGAAGGAAAAAATGTTCAATTCGTTCAATAATTACTTTAGCTGCTCATCGAGAAAATGGATCATGGATATGGATTTGAAGTTTAAGAAAATATTTGAGGGAGATGCAACGAAACTCGAGTTATCTTTCACGATGGAGGAGATTAAGGAAGTGGTATGGAGTTGTGACACCAACTGGTTTGTGTTAAATTTGCATTGGTTTATATTAAATATAATGGTATGGCAACAACCTTGGCTACTACTGGGGTGAGAAGATCAGCATTATTTAAAGTTTGGTAGTGATATATTCTTTATTATTTATTAGTAGTTTGGTCAGATGCAGTTATTTATATGTCCTTTTTTCTTAATATAAAAATTATTACATAATGGGAGCATTACACATACCAAATTCCAACCGCCATTGTCAACCACTGATGGCTTGTTTCTTTGTTTACTCAATTAATGCTTTAACTATTATTATAATTAATACTTAAAACATAGTTCACCGAATTAAGTGTGTTGACTTATGGTTAAGGTATTCGCCGCTATAGATATGGCCTGAATTAACCCCTAGTGAACCCCTTTGATCCTAACAACCCTTTTTATTGACTCACCCAGTAATATTAACCCAAAACCCTTTGTATTTGTTATCACCATTCTTCTTGACTACCATTTTTTTTTTTTTGAGATTTGATTTTGAGCAGTTGCCTAACTATGTTATATATTTTAGTTGTTAAAGTACTTTCTTATTATTGTAAATATTTGATTATTTGTTCTTAAAAAAATCGAAGTATATTCGGTATTAGTATGATGAAAAGCGAGCTTGTACAGTTAACATCTATTTATTGAAGAAGAAGCTCGTATTATTAGTTTCAAAGTTTCAATTCATGTAATTATTTATTTTTCAGTTCGTTGTTTCTAGTTAGGTAATTTTTCAGGTCGGTCTCGATTCTAACCCTCTAATTCAGCCTTTATCCACACCTTAACCCAAGCCACGTTACAACCCTGATAAAGACCTTGTGATTTGTGCATCATCTCATATTACAGTGGTGGAGATTTGATTTTCATGCAAGCCTATGGGATTAACTTTTTAGGTTTGACATTTGAGTGCTTAATTCTGAACCTTAAACACTTGAGTGATTTGAGTGAATCTTTTGTGAGGATGTCAATCCTTGTAGGTTTTGGATCGAGGTAATTATTTAGATGAGGGGAAACACCTATGTTTTGTGCTACAAATGTATGACTTATATTGTTTGAATCTTTAGGACTCTTTGAGTTAAATTATCCATGTATAAATTATCTATGAATTATGATGAGACATTATTAATAGGAATATTGAATCATGGAAAGTTTGTTTTAATTGTAAGTTGAGAATTTTGCTTGAGGACAAGCAAAAGCTTAAGTGTGGGGGTATGTGATAAACCGTAAAAGTAACATATTTTAATCCCACATTTAGCATACTTTTGGATGATTTATCCCTTGATTTACGTAAAAAGGTGCTCTTAATCCTTTCTTTTCATGTTTTATACTCAGGAAAGCACCGGAGGATGGAAAGAACGAGAAACAGGCTTAAAACGGACCAAATCGGGCCAAAGTGAAAATCGACACGGCCTCGACTTGAGCCAACACGACCGTGTCTCCCTGATAGACTAGAACACAGCCTGATCACGATTTACACGAGCGTGTCACCTCATTAAAAGTCCGAACACGGCCTAAAGATGATTCACACGGGCGTGTGCCATGGCCGTGTCCCTGTCGTGGAGAAGAGCAATTTCACTCGGAAAAGGATACTTAGGGGCAAAGAAACCTATTTTGAAAGCCTATATAAACACCCTAAGTATAACCTAGAAGGGGCAGGGAGCTAGGCTAAGGAGCCGAGCCGAAAAGGTCAGATTTGTGGGAAACATGCGAAGATAGCCAGTTGATCCATCTCAAGAAGTCGGAATTCTACTCAAGACGGCGGATCTCTCCTTCAATTCCTTCAGGGGGTTTTAGGGATTTCTTATGTTTTGTTTTATCTTTTCTTCTGAGATGGTTTCTTTTATTGTTATGAACTAAACCCTTAGATACCTGAGGGGGATGAAACTTATATGAATCTTGTTATCGTTTGCTGAACTATATGATAAATATTTGAGTTGTTCTTAATTATGTGTTCTTAATTCTTGTGTTGATATTTTCGGGATATTGATTCAAGTTTGATGTGCTTAGGTGGAGGAGCAAAAGTCCCTGCTTAAGAATAGATCTAGCATAATTAAGCGGATTTGATCGCGCCCTAAAGATAGGGTGACGAGATTTTGCAGTTAGGGTGAAACCTAATATGGGAGTCCATAGATCGAGTTAATGCAATTCTAGGGTTTTAATTAGAAAGAGATTTCAATTAATCAACCTAGGGTTAGACGTTATTAAGCCGAGAGAGGGTTTAATATACATTAGGGAGTCTTACGGATCAAGTCAAGTGAATAAATCGTGCAGTTCGAGTTAGATAACAAGTGAAGTCTAGGTGGATTCTTCCTAAAGGGTATCGTCTTAATCAACTGAGTTTTTCCAATGGTATTTCCCCAATTCATTCTTTTTGTCTTTGCGTCTTTAGCTTAGTAGTTAGTTAAATTTAGATTAAAAAAACTTCACTTATTTTAGGCTAGATAATAAAAAGAAAGTTAGTATTAGTACTTTTGATTCCTTTGGGTTCGACAATCCGGTCTTGCCTAAGCTATACTACTGTTCGATAGGTGCGCTTGCCTCAAATCGTTGTCATAGTGTGTTTCCAGGTTCGATCATTCTTTTTATAAATTTTAAGACTTTGACATCGCGAAAACAACGATCAGAGATGCAACAAAACTCGAGTTATCTTTCACGTTGGAGGAGATTAAGGAAGCGGTATGGAGTTGTGACACCAACTGGTTTGTGTTAAATTCGCATTGGTTTATATTAAAGATAATGGTATGGCAACAACCTTGGCTACTACTGGGGTGAGAAGATCAGCATTATTTAAAGTTTGGTAGTGATATATTCTTTATTCTTTATTAGTAGTTTGGTCAGATGTCGTTATTTATATGTCTTTTTTTCTTAATATAAAAATTATTACATAATGGGAGCATTACAAATACCAAATTCCAACTGCCATTGTCAACCACTGATGGCTTCTTTCTTTGTTTACACAATTAATGCTTTAACTATTATTATAATTAATACTTAAAACACAATTCACCGAATTAAGTGTGTTGACTTATGGTTAAGGTATTCGCCGCTCTAGATATGGCATGAATTCAAATCGCGCTAGTCGTGTTGTTGTTAGGGCTTTGCCATCCTCTCATAATTCACAAAAAAAAACACAGTTCACCAATCTACTCATTTTAGTAGCTTTGTTAAGAGTAGAATGTTGTAAGTGAAATTATATATATGAAAAATAGTTCATAAACTTAATGAAAATCATAACATTCTTGATGGGCTCGAAACCAACTAATATTTCGACAAAGGCAAGCGTACCTATCGAACAGTAGTATAGTTGTGGTGAGTCCGGAATATCGTATCCTCAAGGACTAAAATTACTAGTAATAACTATCTTTCTATTATTTAGCCTAATATTTAAAGGGATTTGTTTTAATTTAAAAATCTAACTAACTAATTAACTATGAACGCGACAGAGAGTGAAATAAATAATTGAATAAACCAATGATAAAGACAATACCCAAGGAAGAATCCACCTAGACTTCACTTATTATTCTGGCTCTGAATTAAACGATTTATTCACTTGTCTTGATCCGTAGAAATCCCTAAATTATGTTAATATCTCTTTCGAGACTAAGAACAACTGACTCTATGTTGATTAATTGAAATCTCTTTCTAATTAAAACCCCTATCGTCACATTAACTCGATTTATGGATTCCCTTATTAAATTTGACTCTAATCCGGCAGATTTATGTCATCCTATTTCTAGGGTTGCAATCAACTCCGCTTAATTATGCTAGATCTTCTCTTAAACAGGGACTTTTGCTCCCCTGAATAAGCACATTAAACTTAAATCAATATCCTGAAAATATTAAAGCAAGAGTTAAGAAACATAATTAAGAACAAGAACAAGTATTTATAATGTAATTCAGATAATTAAATAATAAGATTCATCTAGGTTTCATCCTCCCTAGGTATTTAGGGAGTTTAGTTCATAACGTAAAAGGAAAACATCATAGAATTAAGAAAACAACAAGACATAAAGAACCCAAAAACTTCTAAAGAACTTGATGGAGATCTTCAATCTTGGAGTGAATCCTGCTTCCGAGATGATTCTGACGGCTTTCTTCGAGTAATTTCCTCAATCTATTCTGTGTGTCCTTTTTAGGTCCTCCCCTAGGGTGTTTATATAGTCTTTGGAGCACCTTTCTTGGCCCACAAGTAGTCTTTTTCGAATAAAATTAGACTTGGGTTCGGCAGGGACATGCCCGTGTGACACGACTGTGTGTGATAGCTTAGGCCGTGTTCGATTCTGCTCGTCACAGATGGCCGCGTGGTCTGCCCGTGTCCGATAGTCCAGGCCGTGTTGATTTCTGAGGTAGGCCCATTTTGTCCCTTTTTGGCCCGTTTCTCATTCTTTTCGACTCCCTAAGCCCTCCTGAGTGTAAAACATGAAATTAAAGGATTAGGAGCATCGAATTCACAAAATTATATGAATAAACATCCAAAAACACGCTAAGCGTGGGATTAAAAATGTGTTACTTTTATGATTTATCAAATACCCCCACACTTAAGCATTTGCTTGTCCTCAAGCAAAATCCTCAACTCACAATTAAAATTAAACTTCCTTAATTCATAATTCTTATCAATAATGTCTTATCATAATTCATGAATAATTCATACATTGATAATTTCACTAAAAGAGTCCTAAAGATTCAAACAATCCAAGTCACAAATTTTTATAGCACGAAAACATAGGTGTTTCCCTTTATCTAAATAATTACCTTTGATTCAAAACCAATAAGAATTGACATCCTCACTAAAGATTCACTCAAATCACTCAAAGTGTTTAAGGTTCAAGTTAAGCACTCAAAAGTCAACATGAAGAGTTATTACCATAGGCTTGCATGAAAATCAAATCTCCACCACTATAAAATGAGATGATATACAAATCAAAAGGTCTTTAAAAGGGTTGTAATGGGGCTTGGGTTAAAGGTGTGGATAAAGGCTGAAAAAGAAGGTTAAAATCGAGATTGAATTGACAATTTACCTAACTAGAAAAATAAACTAATACTGAATAATTACATCAATTGAAAACTTATCAATAATAACACGAGCTTCTTCTCAAAATGTGAAATGAACCATTTAAGCTCAAATAACATAGAACTAATAATGAATATATTTCCAACTTCTTCTTCTTCTTCTTTTTTTATTATGTACAATAATAAGAAAGAATTTAACAACTAAAATATAGAACATAGTTAGGCAACTGATCAAATCAAATTTCGACAAAAAAAGGGTTAATATAATAAGGAAAATTCTTAATGAATAAAAAAAAATGAGCTTTGGGTTAATATTAAGGGTATATCAAGAAACGATTTATTAGGATCAAAGGGGTTCACTAGGGGTTAATTATGAAGGTAGGCTTTTTGGGGTGAGTGGGTTAAAACCTAGGTGCCTTTATCATCTCAGTATATCAAATCAAGAGTGTGGTCTCGATATGCATAATCGAAGCAAGTTCTAGAATAACAATTCAATATTGACACACTCATAACCAATAATAAAGTGAGCAAGAAAAGTATATGCTCTAAAAGACTCAAAATCTCACAAAAATTATGGTTTTTGATGTCAACCTTGCAAATTTCAAACTTCAAAGTAATATTTAAATTTAGGGAAACAACCTAACAACTTTTTAATTCTAAAAATAGACTTATCATGCTTGATTCTCTAATGTCTTAAAGTTTAAACCATCAATGCACAATTACCTATGACTTAATCCAAAACATATCAATAAAAATCATAAATCAATAAAATTTTTATTCTAATAGTAATATGAGAAAATTACTTAAGAACAAAACATAATTCAGGGACTTTCTGATAATCATATAAATAACCTCCACACACTTAAGATGTACATTGTCCTCAATGTACCAAATTAGATAATGACTGATCGCTGTGAATCAGAGTTTTAAAATTTATAAAAGAATGATCTAACCTGGAAACTAACTCTGACAACGATTAAAGGCAAGTGCACCTATCGAACAGTAGTATAGTTTAGGCAAGACCGGATTGTCGAACCCAAAGGAACTAAAAGTAATAATACTAACTTTTTTTTTATTATTTAGCCTAAAATAAGTGAAGTTGTTTATTAATCTAAATTAATTAACTACTAAACTAAAGACTCTAAGATAAAAAAGAATGAATTTGGAAAATAACTTGGGAAAAACTCAGTTGATTTAGACGATACCCTAGGAAGAATCCACCTAGACTTCACTTGTTATCTAACACTGAACCATACGATTTATTCACTTAGTTTGATCCGTAAGACTCCTAACGTATATTAAACCCTCTCTCGAGGCGAATAACGTCTAACCTAGGTTAATTAGTGGAACTTTCATTCTCTTATAATAACCCCTAGAATAGCGATGAAATCGATCTGCATGGACTCCCATATTAGGTTTCACCCTAATCCAGTAAAATCTCGTCACCCTATCTCTAGGCGTGCGATCAACTCCGCTTAATTATGTTGGATCTACTCTTAGGCAGGGTCTATTCCTCCTCCACCTAAGCACATTAAATTTGGATTACGCTCACATAATTAAGAACAAACTAAGTATTTATCATATAATTTAAATAATCAAATAACAAGATTCATCATAGGTTTTATCCCCTTCGGGTATCCGAAGGGTTTAGTTCATAACAATAAAGGAAAACATCTCAAGAGAAAAGATAAAACAAAACATAAGAAATCCTTAAAACCCCCTGAAGGAATTGAAGAGGAGATCCTCCGTCTTGAGTAAAATTTCAGCTTCTCGAGATGAATCAACTAGCTATCCCTGAGTGAATCCCCACAAATCTGCCTTCTCTGGCCTAGCATGACGCCCCTAGACGATGGCTTTGGGCTCCCCCTCGACAGAGGGTTTCTGTCGAACTCCCCCATTAAGTTGCCCCCTAGGGTGTTTATATAGGCTTTGAGATGTGTTACTTGGCCTCCAAGTATCCTAATTTGAGTGCAATTCCTAATTGGGGGTTTAATTAGACTTTGGAGTGTGTTTCTTTGCCTCCAAGCATCCAAATCCGAGTGAAATTGCTCTTTCCAGTAGCGGGGACACGGCCATGGCTGGCACACGCCCGAATGCGAATCGTGGTCAGGCCGTGTGGACTTCGTTGATGAGGCACGGCCATGTAAATCGTGGTCCAGGCCATGTTCGAGATCTTTTAAGAAGGCACGACCGTGTGATCTTTGGTCCAGGCCATGTCGATTTCATACTTTGGCCCATTTGTTCCGTTTTAAGCCCTTTTCTCGTTCTTTTTATCCTTGGGTGCTTTCCTGAGTATAAGACATGAAAAGAAAGGATTAAGAGCACCTTTTTACATAAATCAAGGGATAATTCATCCAAAAGCATACTAAATGTGGGCCTAAAATGTGTTACTATTTCGGTCTATCAAATACCCCCACACTTAAGCTTTTGCTTGTCCTCAAGCAAAATTCTCAACTTACAATTAAAATGAACTTTCTATAATTCATAATTCCTATCAACAATGTTTTATCATAATTCATAGATAATTTATACATGGATAATTTAACTTAAAGAGTTCTAAAAATTCAAACAGTCTAAGTCATAGATTTTGTAGCTCGAAAATATAGGCGTCTCCCCTTATCTAAATAATTACCTTTAATTCGAAATCGACAAGGATTGACATCCTCACAAAAGATCCACTCAAATCACTCAAAGTGTTTAAGGTTCAAAATTTAGGCACTCAAAAGTCGAACATGAAAAGTTAATCCCATAGGCTTTCCTGAAAATCAAGTCTCCACCACTATAATATGAGATGATGCACAAATCAAAAGGTCTTTGACAGGGTTGTAACGGGGCTAGGGTTAAGGTGTGGATAAAGGCTGAATTAAAAGGTTAGAATCGAGACTGAATTGACAAATTACCTAACTAGAAAAATGAACTGATAAATAATGAATTGAAACTTTGAAACTAATAATACGAGCTTCTTCTTCAATATTGGG
Organism: Gossypium sturtianum; assembly: GCA_025698515.1. NCBI lineage: Eukaryota > Viridiplantae > Streptophyta > Magnoliopsida > Malvales > Malvaceae > Gossypium > Gossypium sturtianum. The sequence goes on along the minus strand of CM046952.1, from coordinate 1,554,932 downwards.
AATTCAAACGTATAAGCTCACTTAATCACACAACTAATAAAAACTAATAATGAATATACTTTGTTGTTTTTTTTTTCTTCTCTTTTTTTTTAAGAACAAACTAAATACATAATAAAGGATAAATTACTAGAATTCATAATTAGGCAACTAATCAGATCAAATCTCGATATAAGGGTAGTTAGAAAGAATGGTGATAACAATTACAAAGGGTTTTGGGTTAATATTAGTGGATGAGTCAATAAATAGGGTTGTTAGGATTAAAAGGGGTTCACTAGGGGTTAATTGTGAAGGTAGGCTTTTTAATGGAGTTAGTGGGTTAAAACCTAAATGCCTTAATCATCTATGTGTATCAAATCATAGGTGTGGTCTCGATATGCATAAACGAGGCAAGTTCTAGAATAACAAATCAATGTTGACACACTCATAATCAATAGAGTGAGCAAGAAAAAGAATATATGCTCTATAAGGCTCAAAATCTCACAAAAATTATGGGTATTTTTGACATCCACCTCGTAAATTTCAAGCTTCAAGATAATATTCAGATTTAGTTCAACAACCTAGAAAATTTTAATTTTGAAAAATAGACTTATCATGCTTGATTCTCTAGTATCTTAAAATTTAATTATCAATGCACAATTATCAATGACTTAATCTAAAACATATCAATAAAAATCATAATTCAAGGGAAATTTCATTCTAATCATAATATGAGAAACTTACTTTAGGATAAGGCATAATTCAGGGATTTTCAAATAATACTATAGTTACCCCCCCACACTTAAGATGTACATTGCCCTCAATGTACAAAGATAGATAATAGCAAAATAATCATAAAATCATAAGATAGGGAGAGAAGTGAAACTTCCTGAATTTTGGATGAAGTCAATGAAAAGAAACCGGATAGGATTGGAGGTGAACGTGAGGAAGCGTCTCGAACTGTTTGAGTCCTCGAAGCAGCCATCCTAATTTTATTGTATCTTAAGCTAAATCTAAATGGTACGAAAAATAAGAAGAAACTAATAAAGAAAATAAAAATGAAAAATAAAAAATGAAAAATAAATGAAAATAAAAAAAAAAGTAAATTGTGATACGGTCCACACCCATGTGCCTACCCGTGGTGTCCACACGGCCACGGCCACGGCCGTGTGCAGGGCCATGTGGTATGGGAATCGTGTTTCACTTATTCGGTTAGTTTGTAGTTAGATGCTGAAAGTAAAAAATAAAAATATGAAAGTAAAAATAAAATATGAAAATTAAATGAGGTTAGTGCTCGGGTTGCCTCTCGAGAAGCGCTCGTTTATAGTCTTAAGCTAGACTTTACCTTTCATTCGTATGGTCATGGTGGTTTGAGGAGGTGAAAATCCTTCCTCATGCGATCTACTCGATTTTTGATATAAAATTTAAGTCAAGTAGTGTTTACCTCAAAAGTACTGAATTTAGGATTGCTTACCTCGACCGGCCGTATAGGAAGACATTAAGTACCTCAAAAGTGATTTCTTCGTTTGCCTTGAGGTCTGAATTGGCGATTCGAGGTCTTCCTTATTCAACAATACATGATCCCCTATTTTGAAGTGATTTGTTGTTCCTATCACTGTCGTCTGGGGGTTTCCTTTGGTTTCACTTCGTGTATTCCTAGTTTCTCTTTAAAGTGTGTTTTCCACTTGTCTAATTCATCGACACAAGCCTTAGTTCTTCATGAATTATTTTTATGGGTACGAGGTCTAAGATCTAGCTCACTAGGGTGATTTAAGTGACGCTTCTGTAAAGAAGGTTGAACCAAATGGTTATCAATAAAATTAACGTTCGTACCTTTATTACTCGATGTCCTAGCTGAGTCAAGAGCTTGAAGAGTGATTGTTTCATCGTCTACACGAAGTGTGAGTTCACCGACTTCTTCCTCCTCTGTGTGGTCTTTCTTTGTTGCATCGGGATATGGCACACAAGGTTGGTACTCTGTAATTGCCGGTTTTGGTATATCATGGCACACTTCAACCTTACCTTCACTTACCACGAGTTCTTCCCTTGAGTTTGGTTCGTGTAACCCTTCACTATCGTAAATGGCTTGATTTTGCTCACTCGGGTTAGTTTCGATGTTGTTGGCAAGCTTCCTTGTGGTAGTTACGAGATCGACTTAGCAAGTTGTATAAGCCCGACTTAGTAAGTTCCCCAAGCCCGACTCGATGAGTTCCCCAACTTGGCTCTCGATCCCTTTGATCGATGCTTGTTGGTCATTAAGTGTTGTCTCATATTTTTGGAGATGGTTATCTGTAGTTGCCATGAATTTTGTCGAAGATCTCTTCAAGGTTCGACTCCTCTTCCTGTTGGTGAGGTGGTTGTTGAAAGTTTGGAGGAAGTTCCGCCTTTGGCTACTTTGATCATCTCACGAGAAATTGGGATGGTACCTCCAACTGCATTATAAGTGTTATCATAAAAATTATTTTGTGATTTAGAATAGTTACCCGTATAGTGAGCTTGCTCGTTTTCCATGCCATATCCAGTATAGTGGGTACTTAGGATTAAATCACGCCTCTAAATTCGAATCATATTGTATTTACAGGTGCACTGCGAGAGACTATTCAAACCATCAAATTTTTTATTCATCATCTCTAACTGATTAGATAACCTGGTGACCACGTCGAGGTTGAAGACACTGGCTGCTTTAGTAGGAATTGTCCTCATCGCTTGCCACTGATAATTATTTAGTGCCATCTTCTCTATAGACTAAAATTATCTGCCAAAAGCAAAATAGAGGAAAAACTAGCAAAGTAAAAAAAATAATAAAAATAAAAATAAATTGCAGAAAATAAAAAAAATGGCTAAAGTAATAAAAATAGAGTGTTCTTAATATTTTAGTTCCCCGACAACGGCGTCAAAAACTTGATCGCTGTGAATCAGAGTTTTAAAATTTATAAAAGAATGATCGAACCTGGAAAGTAACTCTGACAACGATTAAAGGCAAGTGCACCTATCGAACAGTAGTATAGTTTAGGCAAGATCGGATTGTCGAACCCAAAGGAACTAAAAGTACTAATTCTAACTTTCTTTTTATTATTTAGCCTAAAATAAGTGAAGTTGTTTATTAATCTAAATTAATTAACTACTAAACTAAAGACTCTAAGACAAAGAAGAATGAATTTGGAAAATAACTTGGGAAAAACTCAGTTTATTTAGACGATACCCTAGGAAGAATCCACCTAGACTTCACTTGTTATCTAACACTGAACCATACGATTTATTCACTTAGTTTGATCCGTAAGACTCCCTAACGTATATTAAACCCTCTCTCGAGGCGAATAACGTCTAACCCTAGGTTAATTAGTGGAACTTTCGTTCTCTTATAATAACCCCCTAGAATAGCAGTAAATCGATCTGTGGACTCCAATATTAGGTTTCACCCTAATCCGGAAAAATCTCGTCACCCTATCTCTAGGCGTGTGATCAACTCCGCTTAATTATGTTGGATCTACTCTTAGACAGGGTCTATTCCTCCTCCACCTAAGCACATTAAATTTGGATTAAGCTCACATAATTAAGAACAAACTAAGTATTTATTATATAATTCAAATAATCAAATAACAAGATTCATCATAGGTTTCATCCCCTTCGGGTATCCGAAGGGTTTAGTTCATAACAATAAAGGAAAACATCTCAAGAGAAAAGATAAAACAAAACAAAAGAAATCCCTAAAACCCCCTGAAGGAATTGAAGAGGAGATCCTTCGTCTTGAGTAGAATTCCGGCTTCTCGAGATGAATCAATTGGCTATCCCTGAGTGAATCCCCACAAATCTGCCTTCTCTGGCCTAGCACGACGCCCCTAGACGATGGCTTTGGGCTCCCCCTCGACAGAGGGTTTCTGTTGAACTCCCCCATTAAGTTGCCCCCTAGGGTGTTTATATAGGCTTTGAGATGTGTTACTTGGCCTCCAAGTATCCTAATTTGAGTGCAATTCCTAATTGGGGGTTTAATTAGACTTTGGAGTGTGTTTCTTTCCCTCCAAGCATCCAAATCCGAGTGAAATTACTCTTTCCAGCGACAGGGACACGGCCATGGCACACGCCCGTGTGAATCGTGGTAAGGCCGTGTGGACTTCGTTGATGAGGCACGGCCGTGTAAATCGTGGTCCAGGCCATGTTCGAGATCTTTTAAGGAGGCACGACCGTGTGATCTTTGGTCCAGGCCGTGTCGATTTCATGCTTTGGCCCATTTGTTCCGTTTTAAGCCCGTTTCTCGTTCTTTTTATCCTTGGGTGCTTTCCTGAGTATAAGACATGAAAAGAAAGGATTAAGAGCACCTTTTTACATAAATCAAGGGATAATTCATCCAAAAGCATACTAAATGTGGGCCTAAAATGTGTTACTATTTCGGTTTATCAATGACACAATAATAAGAATATTATAAGAGAGGGAGATAAGTGAAACTTCCTGCATTTTGGATGAAATCCGTGGAATAGTTGATGCGGAATTGCAGATATAACAAGGTGAAATGCATAATTCTGAGCAACTAATAAGAAAATAAACACAACTGTGGAAGACGATTAAGGGATTACTCGATTAGGAATAATTATAAAAGCTAAAATATAATTCAGAATATCAAAGATATGTCTTTAAAAATATGATAAGAAACATAGACTAAAAATAGAAAAAAGTAAAAATAAAGATAAAAAGAAAATAAATGGACTCAGAGGTCCTCATCGTCGGACGCGTCGCGAAGTGGCTGTGCCAGAGTAGGGGAGGAGGAGTAGAGAAGGTGTTTGGGTGAGAGAGTGGCTAGGGTTTTGGGGGGAAAATTTAGGAGAGAATGTGAACAGTAGACGGGGGTTTAAATAGGGATTGGGGCACACGGTCCCAGCCCACGCCCGTGTGCCCTGTGTTTAGCCTGTGTGTTTCGTAAATGTTGGTTTAGGGCGTGTCTGAGTCTTGGCCCACGCCCGTGTTCCCTGGGCGTGTTGGGTCATGATGTGTCTCTAACTAACTACGATCACAATAAAGGCAAGCGCACCTATCGTTTAACATTATAGTTATGGTGAGACCGAAAATATCGTATCCACAAGGATCAAGAGTACTACTAATTACAATCTTCTTATTATCTAGCCTATGAATTGGAGCGATTTCTTTTGAACTAAAACTAATTAAAAGCACGACAGAGAATGAATTGGGAAAATACTTTTAGACAACTTTATGAGAGAGACAATACCCAAGGAAGAATCCACCTAGACTTCACTTATTACTTTTGATTCATACGATTTATTCACTTGACTTAATCCGTAGAAATCCCTAATTTATGTTAATATCTCTTTCAAGACTAAAAACAACTGACTCTAGGTTGATTAACTGAAATCTTTTTCTAATTAAAACCCCTATTGTCGCATTAACTCGATCTATGGATTCCCTTATTAGATTTGACTCTAATCCGATAGATTTATGTCGCCCTATTTCTAGGGTTGCAATCAACTCCACTTAATTGTGTTGATCTACTCCTAAACAGGGACTTTTGCTCCTCTGAATAAGCACATTCGACTTGAATTAATAATCTGAATTATCAAAACAAGAATAAGAACAAGTATTTATCTTATATATCAAATAGTAATAAGATCTGTCTTAGGTTTCATCCCCTTAGGTATCTAAGGGATTTAGTTCATACTGATAGAGGGAAACATCTTAAAATAAGGAAAACTACAAAACATAAGAAAACCCAAAAAACTTCAGAGAGAAATTGATAGGAGATCTTTAGTCTTGATTGAGATCCTTCTTCCAAGCTGCTCCCGGTGGCTGTCCTCGAGTATTTTATTCTTTCTATTCCGCGTGTCTTTAGGTCATCCTCTAGGGTGTTTATATAGGTGTTGGAACACCTTTCTTGGCCCACAAGTAGCCTTTTCTAAATAGAATTAGATTTGGGTTCGGCAGGGACACGCCCGTGTGACACGCCCGTGTGACACGCCCGTGTACGATAGTCTAGGTCGTGCTCGATTCTGCTTGTATGAGCCCATTTGCCCGGCCCATTTTACAACAAATTAATCTGAACCAACACCAAAACTACACCCAATAACACCTAAAACCTAGTAAACCCGAATGGCCCATTAAACCCAAACCAAACACCAACCTAGCCCAATTGCCAAACCCAAAATGCAAATTAAATGAGAAAAGAAAAAACCTAGCCACTTGCTCTGCCTCTGACGCACTCACACCCACTGCCACCAACTCTCTGCCAAAGCACAGTAGCCACCGCCCATGCCACTTTGTCATCACCACTTGGCCACTTGCACTGCAAAGGAATGAAAGAAAAGACAACCAATAAATTTGTACAAAGTAGGCTATAAAAGCCGAATCAATTTCTTTGTAAAAGGGGTCCCTTTTAAATCAATATACAAAAAAGGAGATTGGATCAACACAAAACTAGAGATTTGATTTACAAACACACAGTAAACAAAGATTAATTCAAGAATACAACAGGCAATCGAAGAGAAAAAAAGAACATTTAAGGTTTTATCCTATTTTTCTTTTATCCTATTTTTCAAACTATAAACCTATTTTCCTTTATTATTTTTTTCTTTAAAAGTAGCTTATATATACAATATCAAAGTATAAAAAAAGAAAAAATACAAAGCTTTACCTTTTTCATGTGGCCCAAGCGGCGCTGCGTCGACGGAGGGGCGGCGACGGAGCCCATCGCCGAGTCCTCCTCTCGGACTGCGGAGAGAACAGGAGAGAAAGAAAAGTTCTTTTAGGAACTAAGGTGAGAAGTGATTTTTCAGAAATTTGGGCCTTAAATAGCCCCTCAAAGCGACGTCGTTTTGGGGTTGGCTTTAACCCCAAAACGACGTCGTTTTGACCTTGACCCGATCCGACCGACCCGACCCGCCTCGGGATCCGCGTGTTTTTTTATAAGGGGATATTTGCTCGCGCGCGGTCCTTCCGCATTTTTAAGTTTTTTAAAATCAAATCTTCCATATTCGCACATTGGCCCCAAAATTTACACCGTTTGCAATCTAGTCCCCGATTCTTCTGCGCGTTTTGGGAAAGGGGTTTATTACCTTTTGGTCCCTTGATCCTTTCACAAGCATATAAATAGGTCCCTAATCTTCATTTTTAAGAAATTCACCCCAAAAATTTTGTTCTTTCACTTAGTTTAGTCCTTTTTATGTTTTTTTACTATTTTTAACCTAATTAAATTTTTATTTTCTATTATTATTATTACCTTGTTACTACTACCTAATATCTTTATTAACACTATAGTTATATTATAGTTTTTAATATATATATATACACATTTTTTTGTTTGTTCTTGCATATATCTCATTATTTATTTCTAAAATATTTTTACCATTATTATTACTACCCTTTTATCATTCATTATTTATTTTTCATCACCATTCATGTATTATGTGTTATTATTAATATATTAATATTTTCATCATCATCATCACTAATATTATATTATCATACTTTATGTACATATATATATTATATTCATTACTATTATTATTACTATTATTTGATATTATTGTCGTGACTATTATTATTGTTATTATTAGTATCTTTATTATTACTATATTTATATCTATATTTATTCTCTTAGTTAAATACTATTATTATTTATTTAATTGTCATTTATCTATTTATATTTATATTATTTCACATACATATTTCTATTTTCACTCATATTATTATCGTATTTTATATATTTCTACTCATATTTCTATATCAATATTATTTTCATTATCACCGTTATTATCATTATTATTATCATCATATCATTATTTTCATATATATATATATATATAGCTTTATTTATTTATTTTATATATCTTTTTTTATTCATTAATCGCCATCACTATTTTTATATATCATTGTTATTATCATTATTTTCTCACATCACCGTCAATATATATATATATACTATTGTCACAAGATTTTCCTTTTACCATTACTTACATTCTCACTTTGTTAATCGCACTAATCCTTCCCGATACCTCGGTTTTATAGCGACCAATATTACGCACTAGCAATTCGAGTGAATCAAGCCCCTAACTTATTGGGTTACGATTTTTCTCGTTTAAGCTAAACGACGGAAGATCCTTTTCAAAAATCGCAAATTCAAGTTTTCAATCGACATCCCGCATTAGCAATCCGAGTAAATCGAGCCCTAACTTACTGGGTTCCAGTTCTTCTTGTTTAAAGCTAAATAACGGGATATCCCTTTTGAAATCAAAATTTAGATTTTTAACAAAACACTTAATCTTGGAAATTCGAAATGTTGCGCCCTAACTTACTGGACTCAACATCTAGATATTTCAGGATAAGTTTCTTTTTTTAAAATAGAGGCAATATTCCTAATTTGGATTTTCGAGAGAACGAGCCCTAACTTACTGGGTTCCGATTTCTCGTTCGACAAATGACGGAAGATCCTTTTCAAATATAAAACTAAGTTTTAAAAGGAGGGCTTAGTTTCGGGAGCCTAAAGTATGCTTGATCTCTTCGAAAATAAGAGAGTCTTAACGTCCCTTCCAATTCCTTCAAATTTTAGAAATAAAAAGTATCCTATTTTCAAACCATTTCAAAGTTTTCAACATTAGGACATCGATCAATCAGTTTGGTACCGATTTCGGGCGTGTCGAGGGTGCTAATCCTTCCTCGCACGTAATTGACTTCCGAACCTATTTTTCTCAAATTTTCGTAGACTAAAAGTATCGTTTTAATAAACTGAGACGTTTTATTAAAACAAAGGTGATCCGATCACACCCAAATAAAGATCGGTGGCGACTCCCTTCCTTTTCTTCCCTTTTCATTTTCAAAAATCGAAATCGACCAGCGTCGTTCTTCATTTTATCAAAAAATGGTTACGACGACTTGGCGACTCCAATTTGAGACGAGTTCGTTGAGAGTCAGGCCATAGATTGATTGATCCTTGTCCTTTTGATTAAAATAGAAAAATGGTTTCGGAATTCATGTTTCTTTAAATGCACTTTCAAATGTTATATTGGGTCTATTGAATTCTTTGGCATTGCATTGCATGACCATTGTGGTCACACCTTAAGTGGGAGCGAGAAGCTATGCCTTCGTGAGGTTTTCACCTCCGCATGGGCTAGTGGACTGCTTTCGGGATACATCTGTACCTATGTCTTCGTGAAGTTTTCACTTCTGCATGGCCATAGGGAAATGTATTCCCCTGAACCGAACTCGATCCGTATGAGCCTATAATGGGTGAGGATCGAGGAATCTGCTGGTTCGGGTACCTCGAACTTTAGAACTCAACCACATGTAAAGAGCCTAAGAACCCACCTCGAGCTGAACTATGCCAGACCTTAGTAATTACCCAGATAGGTGTTTGTTTATTTCACTTGCTTTGTATTCAATGGTACTAACTTTTTGTGTTTTATTTTTCTTTGTGCATATCATTTCATATTTAAGAGGCATCGATTCACGGTCGGTTCTGAGTTAGAAAGTCTGGTTATGGAAAGCAAATTCCTTGATAAAGTGGAAGACAATGGGGCCGTCCGCACGTGGTTCGAGCAATGCCAAATAGAAAAAGGGGATAGCATAGTTGAGGGGTGTGTGTCGGAGCTACGGGATTTCACCATTATCGATGTCACCGTGAGCGAGCTCCAAGAGTTGAAAGAAATTTGGGCTCGGTGGGATAACGAGACGAAGCAAGCGTTCTATGGTACTTACGGTGACACGCCTTACCGCTTGATGTCAAAATAGATAAGCACCTATTCCGAGCAATGTCCCGGTTTTGGAATGCCGCTTATAAATTTGTTTCTCTTTTGGGAAGGTGGATCTGGTTCCCACGATGAGAAGAATATACGACCTTGTTACGTTGCCCAAGAATTCAGGTCGACAAAGCTTATTCCAAAGCAGTTAATGGCCCAACCTTTGCGAAGAAATTGATGAACATCACCGGAATGAGCGAACAATGGGTTTCAGCCAGAATGCAAAAGAAAGGCGGAGGTAAATGCATACCACGGATATGTTTGAGAGACTTGATCTTGGCGCATCCCGATGCAAAGAAAAGGATTGACGTCTTTCGCCACGTGTTTACTGATGCAGTAATATTCCCAAAAGCTTTAAGCCATATCGACGAAGCAGTTATTGATCTATTCAGCCGATTAGACAAAGGGGTCACACCTGTTCCTACCATCTTAGCCGAAACGTTTAGGTCCTTGAATGCATGCGAGAAGAATGGGTGAAGGCGAGTTTATTGGATGTCTTGCATTTGTTATTAGCTTGGTTCCATAGTCACTTACGGAAAGTAGAGAAAGTGTCCTATCGGTTTATGACAGAGAATTACTCTCCGCTAGAAGAAATAGCGACTACACCTAGAAGAGAGGATGTGTCCGAAGAAAATTGGATCGCGCTCTTCCGTAACCTTCAAGAAGATGACATCGGTTGGAAAGCTCCGTGGTTGGTTACCGACCAAATCTTTATCGTTGTGGAGGTTTCATTTGGGTTCCTCTCTGAAATTTGGGGTGCCACTTTGCATATGCCCCTCTGTTGGTCTGAGACAATATAATTCAAGACAGTTTGTACCAACGACATATGGGTTGGCTCAATGTGAGTTCTCATACAAAAGGGGGAGCTATAAGAAAAAAGGTTAAAGAGATCTCTAGTGCACGGAATCGGATCCACGAATGAAGAGGTTATCCGTAGGCAGATGATGACCTCGGAGTCTGAGAGAATGGAGGACTAGGAGGATCAATGACAACATTCTGAACCGAATCCAGGGTGCCGGTCAAGAGAGGAATATTTGCGAGTAGTCCCATCGAACTAGAAATCGCGAAACGAGATTTTGAAAGGATGAGTTCGAACTCGAAAGAAAGATAGAGAAGCTGGAAGAAGAGAAGATGCTCCTCAAGTTAGGCGTAGAGGGACAAAAGTCGGAAGTGAAAAATTAAGAAAGGAGAAAGGGAAAATAGAGGAAGACCGAGATGATTTGAAGACGGAATATAAGAAGATACGTCGACAATGAAAAAGCCGGATTAGGAAAAACTCCGAGAGCAATGGCGGCGCGAGATCCGAGAGGAAAGAGCCAAAGCTAGCGGTTGGTAGAAAAAGTTCGAGAAATGCAAACACAAAACGAGGTTACGAGAAAAGACATGGCGAAAGCCAAAAAGAAAAGAAAGGGCTAAAAGCTAGGGTGGTTGAGCTTGGGCGGTCCCTCGCATCACTACCGAAGTCGCAACTCAGAAAGCGAACTGAAATTAAGTCTAAATAAAATCGAGGAAATGAAGGGTAAGATTGAAGAATTAGAATCAGCATTACACAGTTGTGAACTTCGGATTGAGCTTCTGGAAACAAGAGAAGGGCGTTGGGAAGAAGAACTTCACCATTCTCATGATCAAGTTAGAAATCGGGATTACCTTATGGGCGGCGATAGTTCGGTTCGAGAGGTAGCCGATCATCTACAAACTTTGGCAGCACAGGCCGATATGTTGAGCATGAAATATGAGCTGCAGTCGGGTCGTAGTCAAGAGCTAACCTCTTTGCTCGGGAAGATTAAAACTTTAGGCCTTAGGGCGAAAGCATATTTGTAGTTCGCTTTATGTAAAAGATTTTGTTTTCTAATAAAGTTCTCTAAAATGAAGTTGAATCTGAATCGATGCCTTCTTTTTGCATTCATGCATTTGCATTACATCACATTACATGCATTTAAGTCTAAAAAAAAGGGGGGCCTAATTAGCTAAATTATCAGAGAGGAAAAAAGAAAGCAAAAAGAGAAAATCTGGAAGCGGAACATCACTACGGAACACGCGCTAAAACCAAGAGAATGGATCAGAGGTTCGAACAATTCCAGAAAGAAATGCAGGAAGAAATGCAACAAAGAAATGTTGAAACTCCAGCGAGGAAATGAAGGACCAAATGCTTTGGAGGCCCAGAGAAACATGATAGCACAGATGGCCCAAATGCTTGAATGGAGTAACGGACAAAGGAAAGGTCCAATGCCTCCGGTCGAAGAGGATAGCGAAGGCGCCCCGGGTTTTACCCGCCGCACTCAAGAGCCCTCGCCGAGGAATATCTCCAAAGGCCATCGATTCACGATCGGCCCAAAGCAGGACGAGGATGACACTAGACCTCCGTGAGCCATCACGCGTGGGCTCAGGTCCCAACCGAGAGATAGCCCACCAATCTGTTGTACCCGATCTAGATGCAATAGAAAATGGGGTCGAGAATAGAATCCTCAAGACAAGCTGGAGGATCGTTGCAAATGGTTTGGAGGAAAAATTCAAAGCGCCGGAAAGTATCGATCATCATCGAGGATCGACGCAAAAGATTTAAGTCTAGTTCCCGATTTGGTGCTTGCCTCATAAGTTTAAAATGCCTAATTTGAAAAATATAGTGGGACTAGTTGCCCGAGGCCCACATCACCATGTTCTGCAGGCGAATGGCTCCGCTACGTGAGCAATGATCACTCTTAATCCATTGTTTCCAAGAAAGTTTGGTGGCGCGCGGACTAGATGGTATAACCACTTAGTCGGGCCAACATTAGTTCTGGAGAGATTTGGCTCAAGCGTTTACGAAGCATTACAAACCACGTCACGGATATGGCACGGATAGAATTACTCTGCAAAAACATGGAAAAAGACAAAATGAAAGTTTCAGATGATGCACGCGCAGAGGTGGAGGGAGGTCGCCATGCGAGTCCAACCACCCTCTTAGAAAAGGAAACCACCATGCTCTTCATTAATACCACGAAGGCCCCTTTCATAACCCATATGATAGAGAGTACGACTAAGAGCTTTGCCGATATAGTGATGGCGGGAGAGATGATCGAGCATGCTATAAGGGCGGCAAGATCGAGGCGGAGAAAGCACTAGAAGAACCGCTCCTAAGAAGAAAGATGGTGAAGTAAATAACGTGAGTACATACAATAAGGGGTACTCGGCGATCACGGTTAATCGACCAAAGCGCATTCTTCGCTTTGGACAACAAGGACTGCGCAAGACGAAATCGGGAACTGACCGAATATTGAAAAGATTCAATTTACTCCAATTCGATAACGTATAAAGAGTTATACCAGATTTTATTCAATGAGCACATCGTGTCCCCGTTCTATTTGCAACCATTGCGGCCCCCCATACCCTAAGTGAGTACGACCCTAACGCTCATTGTGATTACCATGCGGGGATAGAGGGGCATTCGATAGAGAATTGCCTCGCCTTTAAAAAGGTAGTCGAGAGGCTAATAAAGATGGGGTTATAACACTCGACGACATGGTAAAAAGAACCCACCGCCCAATCACGAGGAGAGAGGGTAAGCGCGATTGGTGAGGAAGGGGTGAGGAAGATTAAGAAGGATGTCACGTAGTAAAACCCCATTACGAATAGTCCGGAAGGAAATGGCAAAAAGAGGATTGATAGATTCGGATCTTGCGGAAAAAGGGAGGGATATAAAGAACTCACTGCGAACTCCATAAGGCGAATGAACACGAGATTCAAGAATGCGCCCAGAGTTTAGGATTTTGGTGCAAGGTCTTATTGACAACAAAGAATTGGAGTTTTATGAAAAAGGAGCAGAGAGGAAGAGGATGTATGCGCGTGACCAGGAAGAATTGACAAAGCGGGAGTTAATTATCCGAGAATCACCATTTCGCATGGCACGGAAGGCGGTACAGGGGAAGGCCGAAAATTATAATTCAAAACCTGCTTCTTTTCCCTACAAAGATAGTAAAAGGTACCTTGGAACTATAATTGTAATGTGGCGATGCCGAGGCGTAAAAGCTCCATTAGCAGTCCTGAGGAGGGCACGAATGAAGGGTTCTATACGCGTAGTGGGAAGCGTTATGATCCTGGAAACAGAGGGGAAGAACCAATGAAACCAAAGACTGTGCTGAGTGGGCGAAAAAAGGAACCCGAAACCCCTATCAATGAACCCGTAAAAGAGGAAGAGGCCAAAGAATTCTTGAAATTCTTAAAACACAGCGAATATAGCGTGGTGGAACAACTGCACAGACAACCAGCCCGTATCTCCGTGTTAGCCCTACTTCTAAGTTCAGAGGTACACCGCGAAGCATTGATGAAAGTACTAAATGAGACTTATGTTACTAAGGATATATCCGTCAACAAGTTAGACCGTCTGGTTAGTAACATAAGCGCCGACAATTTCATCTACTTCAGCGATGATGAAATCCCGCCCGGAGGCATGGGATCAACGAAGGCCTTGCACATAACTACCCGTTGTAAGGGGTACACTCTGCCGAGCGTACTAATAGATAATGGGTCAGCGTTGAATGTCCTACCATTGGCTACACTCAAGAGGTTGCCAATAGACAGTTCTCACATGAAAGCATGCCATAACATAGTGAGGGCATTTGACGGCACTGAAAGAAGAGTGATAGGGAGAATAGATGTACCTTTATTGATAGGGCCTAACACCTACGAGGTGGACTTCCTGGTCATGGACATCAAACCCTCGTATAATAAGCGCACGTTGGGAGGCCATGGATTCATTCGGCGGGGGCCGTACCCTCATCGCTGCACCAGAAATTAAAACTGGTAACAGAAAATCGGTTGGTAACTATAAACGCTGAAGAAGATATCATAGCGACCGTTACGCCCGGTGAAGCCGTACCTAGAAACTAATGAGGAGGCTATCGAATGTTCCTTCCGATCCCTAGAGTTCGTAAATACGACGTTCATCGCAGAGAGAAGTGAAGTTCCGGTGCCCAAGCTATCCAAAACCACCAAGGTGGGATTACAAATGACGATGGGAAAAGGAGCACTGCCCGGAAGAGGATTGGGCAAATATCTCCAAGGGAAAGTCCAGACCCCGATGCTGAAGGAGAAAAGAGACCGCTTTGGCTTAGGTTTTAAACCAGATGCTAAACAAATAAAGAAGGAAATGGAAAAGAAGCGAGAAAGGAGAAGGGCCCGACTAAACGGAGAAGATGTTAAGTGGGAACCGATGACATTCCCCCACATATCTCAGACCTTCATATCAGGAGGAATAATTTACCCCGGGGAAGAATCTTCTAGAGACGAATATCCCCACATCAATGCTATACACGATGAGGTGACTAATCAAGAAATCATCGGGCATTCGCACATATGAACACAGAAGCACTCTAGACAATTGGATCAAGAGGAGTTTCTGTAGTTTTTAGAGATGATACTGAGTAATACTCGAGAACACTCTTGTTGTTTTTAAGCCTAGAAACAATGAGATTTCTTTGGTGAAATAGGCTCATGTTCGGACATTTTGTTTTAATGAAATACGTCTTCAATTCTACTAAATATTCTCTCATTTTACGTTTTTATCATTTATTCTTCGTTCTCATTCATATCATGTGAATAGTTGTCCTCAAATTCATTTGTTCTTTGTACACCCTTTGTTACCCATTACAGGTCTCTAGACATCAACGATATGAGTAACGATACTACAGATTCAGAAGTCTGCTTTGAGCAAGAAATGTGTTCAGAGGAATCTCGGGATTTTGAAAATGACACGAGAATCGACTTGCCTCAGTTTGTTGAGAATGGTAGAGCAAGAAGAAAAGCGGATCCTACCCCATAAAGAGTCGGTAGAAATGGTGAACCTAGGAGAGGGCAAGAAGTGAAGGTTGGAGCCCATATTATTTGCGAAACCAGGCGAAACCTCATTGAATTACTCCATGAATTCAAGGATATGTTCGCATGGTCGTACCAAGATATGCCCGGACTAAGCAGCGATATCGCGATGCAGATTACCCATAAGAGAAGAATGCAAGCCAATCCAACGAAGCTCAGAAGAATGAGACCGGATGTCTTGTTAAAAATAAAGGAAGAAGTCGAAAACAGGATTTAATCTTTGGGTTCTTGCAAGTAGTTAAATACTCGGATTGGGTAGCTAATATTATCCCTGGTCCCCAAGAAGGGCGGAAAAATGCGGATGTGCGTGGACTACAGAGACCTAAACAAGGCCAGCCCGAAAGACAACTTCCCGTTGCCTCACATTGACACCTTGGTAAACAATACAAAGAGGCTATTCGTTGTTCTCCTTCATGGATGGTTTCTCGGGGTACAACCAAATAAAGATGCATCCCGAGGACATGGACAAGACAACGTTTATAACCATGTGGGAACATTTTGTTACAAGGTAATGCCATTTGGGCTAAAAATGCGGGGCGACATATCGAGAGAGCCATGGTAACTTTATTCCATGACATGATGCATGTGGAAATTGAGGTTTACGTCGGCGACATGATCGCCAAGTCCCGAATCAAGAAGAGCATGTGCGCAGTCTTGAGAAAATTGTTCTTGAGGCTGAGAAAATTCCAGTTGAAGCTTAACTCAAAAAGTGTACCTTCGAGCTCGGTCCGAAAGCTACTCGGGTTTATAGTCGATGAAAAGGGGATTGAGGTTGACCCGGATAAAGTCAAAGCCATACAAGAATTACCTCCACCACGTACCCAAAAAGAAGTTAGAGGTTTCTTAAGAAGGCTAAATTACATCGCCCGATTCATTTCACAACTAACCGAGAGGTGTGACCCCATATTCCGTCTCCTCAAGAAACACAACCTGAGCACGTGGGATGAAGAATGCCGAAGACCTTGAAAAGGTAAAACAATACATCCCCATGCTCCGGTATTAATGCCGCCTCAACCAGACAAGCCATTAATCCTTTACTTGACGGTGCTTGATAATTCGATGGGATGTGTGCTGGGTCGCCTGATGAGTCGGGGAAGAAAGAAAGAGCAATATACTACCTTAGTAAAAAAATTTACCGAATGTGAAACGAGGTACCCGCCAATTGAGAAATTGTGCTGTGCCTTGATTTGGACAACTCGGAGACTAAGGCAATATATGCTGTATCACACGACATGGCTCATCTCAAAGCTAGATCCCCTTAAATATATGATGGAATCTACTGCCTTGAATGGAAGGATGGCGGATAAGCGATTCTACTTTCTCGAATTTGACATCGTTTATGTAAACCAAAAGGCGGTAAAAGGGAGTGCAATAGCGGACTTTCTAGCCATGAGAGCCCTTGAAGACTATGAGCCCTTAGATTTTGATTTCCCTAATGAAGATTTAATGTACGTGGCGGAACAACGAAGAAGCGCCTTGAAGACTATCCTTGAAATCGAATTTCGACGGGGCATCAAATGCCGTGGGCAATGGAATTGGGGCGATCGATGTCCCCAAAAGGAGACTATTATCCATTCACTTGCAAAGCGGATTTCGATTGCACTAATAATATGGCTGAATCGAAGATTGCATTATGGGTCTCAGCGCCACTATCGAACGTAAAATCGAGGTATTGGAAGTTTATGGAGATTCTACCTTGGTAATCTATCAACTCAAAGGAGAATGGGAAACCAGAGATCCAAAGCTGGTTATCTACAAAAGATTGGCCCAAAATTGATCGAGAGAGTTCGATGACATCACTTTCAATTACCTACCGGGGGCGAGAATCGGATGGTGATGCTGCGGCCACCCCGCTTCCATGGTCCGAATAAGCGAAAGCGAAGATATGAAACCAATACAAATGAGCATTCATCAAGACCCGACCCATTGCTACAATGTCGAGGAAGGAGAAAGGCGGCCCACCATGGTACTACGATATCTTTGCGGTATGTGAAAAATCGCGAGTACCCGGATCAAGCGATCGAGAACGATAAAAGACGGCGAGAAGACTAGCACTGTGATTACGTCCCGGATGGAGAAGTCTTATACAAGAAAAGAAAAGATCAAGTCTTTGCTAAGATGTGTGGGCCTTGCCACGAAGCTAAGTTAATCTTGGAAGAAGTCCATGAAGGTGTCTGTGGAACTCATGCTAATGGTTTCACAATGGCCGAACAAATAATGAGGTTTGGATATTATTGGTCCACTATGGAGGAGATCAGTATCAACTATGCCAAGAAATGTCATAAATGTCGATTTATGGAGACAAGATTCACGTGCCCCCATCACCTTTACATGTTATGACTTCTCCATGGCCATTTTCCATGTGGGGCATGGATGTCATTGGTGATATCGCGCGAAGGCTTCGAATGGACATCGGTTCATCTTTGTAGTTATTGACTATTTCACAAAATGGGTAGAGCGGCTTCATATGCTAACGTCACTAAATCGGCGTTAGTCGATTTTTGAAAAAGAGATCATTTGTCGATATGGAATGCCCGAGAGGATCATATCGGACAATGCACTCGAACAAACAATAGCACGATAGCGGGGGTTTGTAGTCAATTCAACATCAAACACCACAATTCGTCACCGTATCGTCCAAAATGAATGGGGCCGTGGAAGCGACCAACAAGAATATCAAAAGATAGTGGGAAAGATGACTGAGACTTATAGAGACCGGCATGAGAAGTTGCCATTTGCACTCTATGCTTATCGTACATCCGTTAGAACCTCTCTTTGGGCGACACCTTTCTCATTGGTCTACGGGATGGAAGCGGTTCTACCTATTGAAGTGGAAATACCTTCTCTTCGAGTGTTGTCGAAGTAAAAGCGGATGAGGCCGAATGGATCCAAGCTCGATATGATCGGTTGAATTTAATTGAATAAAAGAGATTGAGGGCTATTCGTCACGGTCGGATGTACCAAAGACGAATGATGCGGGCTTATGACAAGAAAGTTCGGCCAAGAGAATTCCATGAGGGGACCTCGTCTTTGAAAAGATCCTTCCCATACAAAAGGATTACAGAGGAAAATGGATGCCAAACTGGGAAGAAGTAGTATGTGGTAAAGAAAGCTTTCTCGGGAGGTGCACCGATTCTCGGCGAGATGGACGGGAAAAGCTTGCCCAATCCAGTGAACTTCGGATTCGATTAAAAAGTACTTTGCTTGAAACGGAGAGGCGGGGTGAAAACCCGCAAAGGGCACTTTGAGACTTCAAAAAAAAAAAAACGGAGAGGCCAAGGTGAAAACCCGCAGAGGCGCCTTGGGGCCAAAGGGCTTTTGAGTTGAAAACCCGAAAGGGCGGCTCGAATTTTGAATAGACACGTAGCGACCTTGCGGCGCTAGAATCAACAGAAGAGGAAGCACAGCGCATATTGGGGCATCAACAAAGTACTTTGAGTCTTCTCGAACACATGCTAAAGCTTAAAGCGACCTTCATGAAGCTTGTATAGAAGCCCAATCGGCGGTGTCTAGGGCATTTGATTTATGTCTTGCACATTGTTGGATTCTTTTACGCAAAAAGGATATGTTCCCAATCAAATCGTTGATAATTCATTTTAACTCTCTTTGAAGTCAATCTATTGTTACCCATCATTCATAAACATGTTGCATTAAAATAATAATTGATGAACCGATAATTTCACAAAAGAAAGTTCTACGTATTACTTTGGGAATCTCTAAGATAAAGCGAGAAACCAAAGCAGGACAATTGTTTAGAATTTCCACGTACATAGATTAAAGACATTGGAGAAAGAGGGTCTTAATGGAAATCATTTCTTCAAACTTCCTCGCCCGATTCAATGTCGTGACGGGGTGAATAACATTACCTAGTCACCCGGGAAAGGTGACAGCCAATTTTTCGACAAGGAAAGATTCAAAACCCTAAATCAACGTGGAGCGAATCCAAAAACAAACCAAGTCGGGTACTCTTCGAGTAGGAGTTGTGATTCCCGGGGAAGACAGTTAGAAGTCAATGCAGACCCGTGTCCCGAAGCCTAAAGGAAAGGGGCCTTGAAATTTCCACAGGGGCAAGTCATTCATACGAAAACGGTTACTACAAGGGAAACGAAGATGAAACTTTGACGGATAAATAGATGGTAACACCTCAAATGGGAAATCGCACTCATAACATTCTGACTCATCATACTCATGGCATCCTAATCATTAGGCATAAGCATGTACTCATTCTACAGGTTATGTCCTCAAAAGACACCGTGGCGAAACGAGAATAAAGAATAGCGAGATCCTGTCTCCCCGAGTTTGCGGTGGAGCGGATCAAAGATAGCGATTTGACCTTTACGAGTTACAGAGGCGGATCGAAGACATCAGGTCTAGTGATCCACGAGCTTGCGGGATCGAGTTAAAAATAGCGATTTGACCTTTACGAAGTTGCGGGAAGCAGATCGAAGATATCAGTCTGGTGATCCATGAGTTTGCAGGGATCAGATTGAAAATAACAGATTTGACATTCCTGAAGTTGCAGGAAGCAAATCGAAGACATCAGTCTAGTGATCCCCGAGTTTGCGGGGATCGATTGAAAATAGCGATTTGACCTTCCACGAAGTTGCGGGAAGCGGTCGAAGATCGATCTAGTGATCCACGAGCTTGCGGGGATCAGTTGAAGATAAGCGGTTTGACGTTCCGAAGTTGCGGAAGCGGATCGAAGACATCAGTCTGGTGATTCCTGAGTTTGTAGGGATCAGATTGAAGAAAACAGATTTGACATTCCTGAAGTTGCAGGAAGCGGATCGAAGACATCGATCTAGTGGTCCACTGTGTTTGCGGGGATCAGATTGAAGATAAGCGGTTTGGCGTTCTGAAGTTGCGAGGCGGTCGAAGACATCAGTCTGGTGATTCCTGAGTTTGTAGGGATCAGATTGAAGAAAGCAAATTTGACATTCCTGAAGTTGCAGGAAGCAGATCGAAGACATCAGTCTGGTGATTCCTGAGTTTGTAGGGATCATATTGAAGAAAGCGGTTCGACATTCCCGAAGTTGCGAAAGCGATTGAAGATAGCGGGTTTGACATCCACGAAGTTGCGGGGAGCGGATCGAAGATACAAGACTTATCTCCCTAAAGGCGCAACAGCATATTGGAGCCGCAATGTCCTATCACATCGAAATAGCGATGGTATGAGTCAAAGCAACAAGATGTGATGGATGAAAATGAGGCTACAAAAGAAGTCAGAGCTTAGCAGACCTGGGCAAAATGGGCTTTTCGAAAGTCTTTGCTCCATTCTCGTTACACAACAATGAGCAAAGAGGGGCAGCTGTATGAGCCCATTTGCCCGACCCATTTTACAACAAATTAATCTGAACCAACACCAAAACTACACCCAATAACACCTAAAACCTAATAAACCCGAATGGCCCATTAAACCCAGCCCAAACACCAACCTAGCCCAATTACCAAACCCAAAACAGAAATTAAACAGAAAATCAAAAAGAAAAAACCCTAGCCACTTGCTCTGCCTCTGACGCCGCACCTGCCCACTGCCACCAACTGCTCTCTGCCAAAGCCTGTAGCCACCGCCCATGCCACTGTCATCACTACTTGGCCACTTGCACCTGCAAAGGAATGAAAGAAAAGACAACCAATAAATTTGTACAAAGTAGGCTATAAAAGCCGAATCAATTTCTTTGTAAAAAGGGGGTCCCTTTTTAAATCAATATACAAAAAAAGGAGATTGGATCAACACAAAACTAGAGATTTCGGTTACAAACACCTGCAAACAAAGATTAATTCAAGAATACAACAGGCAATCGAAGAGAAAAAAAACATTTAAGGTTTTATCCTATTTTCTTTTATCCTATTTTTCAAACTATAAACCTATTTTCCTTTATTATTTTTTTTTCTTTAAAAGTAGCTTATATATACAATATCAAAGTATAAAAAAAAGAAAAAATACAAAGCTTTACCTTTTCAGCGGTGGCGGCGAGTAGTTGTCGACGGAGGACGGCGGCGCGGAGCCCATCGCCGAGTCCCTCCTCTCGGACTGCGCAGAAACGAGGAGAGAAAGAAAAGTTTTTTTAGGAACTAAGGTGAAAGTGATTTTTTTCGAAATTTGGGCCTTAAATAGCCCCTCAAAACGACGTCGTTTTGGGGTGGCCTTAACCCCAAAACGATGTCGTTTGACCTTGACCCGTCCGACCGACCAGACCCGCCTCGGGATCCGCGTGTTTTTTTATAAGGGGATATTTGCTCGCGCGCGGTCCTTCCGCATTTTTAAGTTTTTTAAAATCAAATCTTCCATATTCGCACATTGGCCCCAAAAATTTACACCGGTTTGTCTGGTCCCCGAATTCTTCTGCAGCGTTTTGGGAAAGGGGTTTATTACCTTTTGGTCCCTTCATCCTTTCACGCGCATAAATAGGTCCCTAATCTTCATTTTTAAGAAATTCACCCAAAATTTTGTTCTTTCACTTAGTTTAGTCCTTTTTATGTTTTTTTACTATTTTTAACCTAATTAAATTTTTATTTTCTATTATTATTATTACCTTGTTACTACTACCTAATATCTTTATTAACACTATAGTTATATTATAGTTTTTAATATATATATATATACACATTTTTTGTTTGTTCTTGCATATATCTCATTATTTATTTCTAAAATATTTTTACCATTATTATTACTACCCTTTTATCATTCATTATTTATTTTTCATCACCATTCATGTATTATGTGTTATTATTAATATATTAATATTTTCATCATCATCATCACTAATATTATATTATCATACTTTATGTACATATATATATTATATTCATTACTATTATTATTACTATTATTTGATATTATTGTCGTGACTATTATTATTGTTATTATTAGTATCTTTATTATTACTATATTTATATCTATATTTATTCTCTTAGTTAAATACTATTATTATTTATTTAATTGTCATTTATCTATTTATATTTATATTATTTCACATACATATTTCTATTTTCACTCATATTATTATCGTATTTTATATATTTCTACTCATATTTCTATATCAATATTATTTTCATTATCACCGTTATTATCATTATTATTATCATCATATCATTATTTTCATATATATATATATAGCTTTATTTATTTATTTTATATATCTGTTTTTATTCATTAATCGCCATCACTATTTTTATATATCATTGTTATTATCATTATTTTACATCACACCACAATATATATATATATATACTATTGTCACAAGATTTTCCTTTTACCATTACTTACATTCTCACTGTTCGTCGCACTAATCCTTCCCGATACCTCAGTTTTTATAGCGACCAATATTCCGCACTCGCAATTCGAGTGAATCAAGCCCTAACTTATTGGGTTCTGATTTTTCTCGTTTAAGCTAAACGACGGAAGATCCTTTTCAAAAATCGCAAATTCAAGTTTTCAATCGACATCCCGCATTAGCAATCCGAGTAAATCGAGCCCTAACTTACTGGGTTCCGGTTCTTCTTGTTTAAAGCTAAATAACGAGATATCCCTTTTGAAATCGAAATTTAGATTTTTAACAAAACACTTAATCTCGGAAATTGAAATGTTGCGCCTAACTTCATCTGGACTCAACATCTAGATATTTCGGGATAAGTTTCTTTTTTTAAAATAGAGGCAATATTCCTAATTTGGATTTTCGAGAGAACGAGCCCTAACTTACTGGGTTCCGATTTCTCGTTCGACAAATGACGGAAGATCCTCTTCAAATATAAAACTAAGTTTTAAAAGGAGGGCTTAGTTTCGGGAGCCTAAAGTATGCTTGATCTCTTCGAAAATAAGAGAGTCTTAACGTCCCTTCCAATTCCTTCAAATTTTAGAAATAAAAAGTATCCTATTTTCAAACCATTTCAAAGTTTTCAACATTAGGACATCGATCAATCGTTTGGTACCGATTTTGGGCGTGTCGAGGGTGCTAATCCTTCCTCGCACGTAATTGACTTCCGAACCCATTTTTCTCAAATTTTCGTAGACTAAAAGTATCGTTTTAATAAACTGAGACGTTTTATTAAAACAAAGGTGATCCGATCACACCCAAATAAAGATCGGTGGCGACTCCCTTCCTTTTCTTCCCTTTTCATTTTCAAAAATCGAGTCGACCGCGTCGTTTACTGTTTTATCAAAAAATGGTTACGACACTGCTCATCACACACAACCTTGTGATCTTCCCGTGTGCTATAGTCCAGGCCGTGTTGATTTCTGAGGTAGGCCCATTTTGTCCCTTTTTGGCCCGTTTGTCGTTCTTTTCGACTCCCTAAGCTCTCCTAAGTGTAAAACATGAAATTAAAGGATTAGGAGCATCGAATTCATCAAATCTAATGAAAATTCATCCAAAAAAAAGCCAAGCATGGGGCTAAAATATGTATAAATTATGGTTTATCAAATATCCCCACAGTTAAGCATTTGCTTGTCCTCAAGCAAAATCCTCAACTCACAATTAAAATTAAACTTCCTTAATTCATAATTCTTTATCAATAATGTTTCATCATAATTCACAGATAATTCATACATGGATAATTTAACTAAAAGATTCTTAAAGATTCAAACAATCCAAGTCACAATATTTTATAGCATGAAAACATAAGTGTTTCCCTTTATCTAAATAATTACCTTTGATTCAAAACAGACAAGGATTGACATCCTCACTAAGGATTCACTCAAATCACTCAAAGTGTTTAAGGTTCAAGATAAAGCACTCAAAAGTCAAACATGAAAAGTTATTACCATAGGCTTGCATGAAAATCAAATCTTCACCACTATAAAATGAGATGATACACCAATCAAAAGGTCTTTAAAAGGGTTGTAATGAGGCTTGGGTTAAAGGTGTGGATAAAGGCTGAAAAAGAAGGTTAAAATCGAGATTGATTTGACAATTTACCTAACTAGAAAAATAAACTAATACTGAATAATTACATCAATTGAAAACTTATCAATAATAACACGAGCTTCTTCTCAAAATGTGAAATTAACTGTTTAGGCTCAAATAACAAAGAACTAATAATGAATATATTTCTAACTTTTTTTTTAAGAATAATAGTAAGAAAGAATTTACAACTGAAATACAAACATAGTTAGGCAACTAATCAAATCAAATCTCGACAAAAAGGGAGTCAGTAAAAAGGGAAAAATTCTTAATGAATCAAAAATAGTTAAATTATGGGTTATCATTAAAAGGGAAAATCAAGAGACGATGGTTAAAGCTCAAAGGGGTTCACTAAGGGTTAATTATGTGGGTAGGCTTTTTGGGGTAAGTGAGTTAAAACCTTGGTGCCTTTATCATCTCAGTATATCAAATCAAGGGTGTGGTCTTGACATGCATAACCGAAGCAAGTTCTAGAATAACAAATCAATATTGACACACTCATAATCAATAAAGTGAGCAAGAAAAGTGTATGCTCTAAAGGCTCAAAATCTCACAAAAATTATGGTTTTTGATGTCAACCTTGCAAATTTCAAACTTCAAAGTAATATTTAAATTTAGGAAAACAACCTAGAGATTTTTAATTTTGAAGATAGACTTATCATGCTTGATTCTCTAATGTCTTAAAGTTTAAACCATTAATGCATAATTACCTATGACTTAATCCAAAACATATCAATAAAAATCATAAGTTAATAGAAGTTTTATTCTAATAGTAATATGAGAAAATTTACTTAAGAACAAGACATAATTCAGGGATTTTCTAATAATATTATAATTAACCTCCCCACACTTAGGATGTACATTGTCCTCAATGTACAAAGATAGATAATGACAATATAGTAGGAAAATCATAAGATAGGGAGAGAAGTGAAACTTTCTGAATTTAGGATAAAATCCGTGAAAAGAGGCCTGATTAACTTAGGCAGAGGTGAAGGTGGAGGAGGATACTCTGGTAGCACCTTGAACCTTTTGAAATTGAGGCAATGAAGCAGCCGGCATGAATTGATCTGTGAGGATGTCGTGGTAAATTTGCTGTAAGGTGGTCGCACATGGGGGAGACCGCGCCGGGATCCTTCCGCTTTTTCGAAGCGGGGATGGCGGCCTTGGTCTTGCCTCGAGTATGAGTCCTTGTGTACCTAAAAAAATAATTTGCAATAAATAATTCAAGCATCACCACAAGTAATATCGAAATAGTCCTAAATAGCAGGATATTCCTAACATAGTGAATTTAAAAGTTTAAGCAAAAAGCAGTATTTTTAAATTAAAAATACTAACTTATGGTACCCTAAGCTAAATTTAAATGGATTGAATAATAAGAACAAAATAATAAATATTGTAAAATAAAAATGAATTCAAAATAAAGGGAAAAAAAGAGTGACCAACGGTGGCTAGGATGGTGGCTGGTGTGGTGACGGTGTAAAGAAAGAATAAGAGAAAGGGGAAAGGGGAGGGAGAGAGAAAGAGGGAAAGAAGAGGGAAGGGGAAGAGTTTTGGGTTGAGGAAGAAAGAAAAAGGAGGAAGGAGGAGAGAGGTTGTTCGGTGGTGGCCGGAAGTAGGGAGGGAGGGGAAAGCTGCGGTGGCTAGGGTTGGGGGGAGATTTGGGAGAGAAGATGAACAGTAGAAGGGGGTTTAAATAGGGATTGGGGCACACGGTCGAGGCCTACGCCCGTGTACCCTGTGTTTAGCCCGTGTATTTCGTAAATGTTGGTTTAGGGAGTGTCAGAGTCTTTTCCCACGCCCGTGTATAGGTTCACCCACCCGTGTTGATTGATTAGTATCGACCATGGCCTATAGGCACGGGCGTGTCGCACGCCCGTGTGACTTACTCAGTATCAACCACGGCTCCTGGGCACAGGCGTGTGGGTTTACCGCACCCCGTGTTCTTTAGTAAGTTTTGACCGCGGTCGCATTGAACGGTCGTGGCATTATATTGCAGCCCGTGTTTTGGGGAAAAATTTTGTTCTGTTTCTACACAGTCTTCGCCACGCTGATGTACCTACTCGTGTGTCCACACGGCCACAGCCACGCCCGTGTGCAAGGCCGTGTGGGTAGGGAAACCTGCGCTTTATTAATTTGGTTAGTTTTTCGTAAGGTGCTAAAAATAAAAAAATATGGATATTAGTGAGGTTAGTGCTCGGGTTGCCTCCTGAGAAGTGCTTATTTAGAGTCTAAGCTCGACTTACCTTTCATTCACATAATCATGGTGGTTCGAGGAGTTGAAACTCCTCATTCCTGCTATCAATTTTGTTAACATAAGGTTTTAAACGAGAACTATTTACCTTGAAGGTGCCAAATTTGGAATGAGTTACCTCGACTGTACCGTATGGGAAAGTATTAAGTACTGTGAAAGGGGTTGTTCCATTAGGTTCAGAGGTGGCAACACGAGGATCTGCATTATCCATTAGGACTCGGTCTCCAACCTTAAATTGATGGGTTTTATTTTTAGGCTCGTAATGGATCTGCTTTGTTTCATCGTGTGCTTTCAATTTCTCCTTAAACTGTGTTCGGCATTCATCTAATTCCTCGATCTGGAGCCTTCGTTCCTCATGAACAGTTTTGTTCTCAATATGAGAGCTAGACCATGGCTCTGTCATCTTTTTCCGAGGAATTTCCTGTAAAAAAGATTGAACATTAATTTCACTTACATTAACAGTACTTGTATCATTTTGATCACTAGATATTCTAACAGAATCACGTGCTTGGAGTTTAATCATGTCATCACCTACACGAAGTATTAATTCCCCTGTATCAACATCAATAATGGTCCTAGCAGTTGCTAAAAAGGGTCGTCCTAAAATTAAAGGGACGTCACTATCATCATCCATGTCTAAAACAACAAAGTCTACTGGAATATGAATTTATCAATTTTGACTAACACATCTTCAATTATACCCCTAGGAAATCTAATGGTCTTATCAGTCAATTGAATGCTCATCCTAGTTTGTTTGGGTTTTTCTGAGACCTAGCTATTTAAACATTTTATAAGGCATAACATTGATACTTGCCCCTAAATTAGCTAAAGCATTATTAACAGATAAACCACCAATTAAGCAAGGAATAGTAAAACTCCCTGGATCTTTTAATTTACGGGGTAATTTATTCTGTACAATTGCTGAGCAAATTGCATTTAGTTCCACATGTGACGCATCGTCTAACTTCCGTTTGTTTGCCAAAAGCTCTTTTAAGAATTTTACTGAATTTGGCATCTACGAAAGAGCTTCAATAAACGGTAAGTTAATATGTACTTTTTTTAAAAGTTTAAGAAATTTACCGAATTGTTCATCTGTGCGGTCTTTCTTCATCGCATTGGGATATGGCACACGAGGTTGGTATTCTGTACTTACCAGTTTTTGTTTATTATGGCTTACCTCAACCTTACTTTTATCTACCATGTTTTCTTACCTCGGTTTTGGTTCGTCTAACCCTTCACTATCGTGAACAGTAATGGCATGAAGTTGGTCCTTTGGGTTAGTTTCAGTGTTGCTTGGCAAGCTACCTTGTGGTCGTTCTGAGATCAACTTGGCAAGCTGACCTATTTGGTTCTCGAGCCCTTGAATCGGCGCTTGTTGATTTTTGAGTGCTGTTTCGGTGTTCTAAAAATGGGTTTCTGACACTAAGATGAATTTTGTTAGCATCTTCTCAAGGTTCGGCTTCTTCTTCTGTGGGTAGGGTTGCTATTGAAAGCTTGGAGGGGGCTGTTGTCTCTGATTTCCTTGACCACCCCATGAGAAGTTTGGGTGGTTCCTCCAACCTGGATTGTAAGTGTTACTATAGGGATTATTCTGAGGTCTAGAATTATTACCCATATAGTTCATCTGTTCGTTTTCTATGCCAGGGTTGTAGGATGGATATTCTGTATTGTTCATCCCTCCTCCATTTGTATCGCACTGCATCACTGGATGTACCTGCGAAGAACCATACAAACCATCAATCTTTTTTATTTAAAAGTTCTACCTGGTTTGATAGCATGGTGACTGGGTCGAGGTTAAAAACACTGGCGGCTTTTGTCAGCTTTGTTCTCATGACTTGCCACCGATAGTAATTCAGTGGCATCTCCTCTATAAACTCATAAGCCGCTTCAGGGGTTTTGTTATTTAGGGTTCCATCGGCAGCTGCATCAATTAGTTGTCTAGTTGAGGGGTTCACACCATTGTAAAAGGTTTGAACCTGTAGCCATAATGGTAACCCATGGTAAGGGCATCTTCTCAATAGATCTTTGTATCTCTCCTATGCATCGTAAAGTATTTCTAAATCCATCTGCACAAAAGAAGAGATATCATTCCTCAACTTAGCTGTTTTAGCCGGCAGAGAATATTTAAGTAAGAATTTTTTGGTCATCTGTTCCCAAGTAGTGATAGAACCTCGTGGTAACGAGTTCAACCACTATTTAGCTTTGTTTCTTAACGAAAAAAGGAATAACCGAAGGCGAATGGCATCGTCAGAAATGCCATTTATTTTGAAAGTATCGCAAAACTCTAAGAAGTTGGCTAAATGAGTATTTGGGTCATCATCCTGCAAACCATCAAATTGAACAAACTATTAAATCATTTGAATAGTGTTAGGTTTCAGTTCAAAATTATTTGCAGCAACAGCAGGTCTAACAATACTTGATTCAGTTCCTGTTAAAGTAGGCTTAGCATAATCATACATAGTACGAGGAGCAGGGTTTTGATTCATCGGATTTGCGGCAACCACATGAGGTAGCAGATTATTATCAGCCATCTCCTCGGTAGTATTATTATCGTCTTCTTTCTCTTCCTCTATGTATTGTAGACTTCGCCTTATCTCTCTTTGGTTTCTACGAGCGGTGCTCTCTATCTCACTGTCGTAAAGCAATGGTCCTGACGCGTTTCTTCTAGTCATAAACTAGAGACTCCTGCCAGAAGCAAAGAAAGTGTAAAATTAGAAAAGTAAAAATAAAATAAAATAAAATAAATGGCTAAAGTAATAAAAATTTAGTGTTCCTAATATCTTAGTCCCCGGCAACGGCGCCAAAAACTTGATGTGTCCCTAACTAACTACGATTACAATAAAGGCAAGCGCACCTATCGTTTAATAGTATAGTTATGGTGAGATCGGAAATATCGTATCCACAAGGACCAAGAGTACTAGTAATTACTATCTTCTTATTATCTAGCCTATGAATTGGAGCGATTTCTTTTAAACTAAAACTAATTAAAAGCACGACAGAGAAATGAATTGGGAAAATACTTTTAGATAACTTTATGAGAGAGACAATACCCAAGGAAGAATCCACCTAGACTTCACTTATTACTTCTGATTCAAACGATTTATTCACTTGACTTAATCCGTAGAAATCCCTGATTTATGTTAATATCTCTTTCAAGACTAAAAACAACTGACTCTAGGTTGATTAATTGAAATCTCTTTCTAATTAAAACCCCTATTGTCGCATTACTTCAATCTATAGATTCCCTTATTAGATTTAACTCTAATCTAGCAGATTTATGTCACCCTATTTCTAGGGTTGCAATCAACTCCGCTTAATTGTGTTGATCTACTTCTAAACAGAGACTTTTGCTCCTCTGAATAAGCATATTCGACTTGAATCAATAACCTGAATTATCAAAACAAGAATAAGAACTCATAATTAAGAATAAGAACAAGTATTTATCTTATAAATAAAATAGTAATAAGATCCATTTTAGGTTTCATCCCCTTAGGTATCTAAGGGATTTAGTTCATACAAATAGAGGGAAACATCTTAAAATAAGGAAAACTACAAAACATAAGAAAACCCAAAAACTTCGGAGAGAAATTGATAGGAGATTTTCAGTCTTGATTGAGATCCTTCTTCCAAGCTGCTCCCGGTGGCTGCCCTCGAGTATTTTCTGCTTTCTATTCCGCGTGTGTCTTTAGGTCATCCCCTAGGGTGTTTATATAGGTGTTGGAACACCTTTCTTGGCTCACAAGTAGCCTTTTCTGAATAAAATTAGATTTGGGTTCGACAGGGACACGCCCGTGTACGATAGTCTAGGCTATGCTCGATTCTGCTCATCACACACGGCCGTGTGATCTTCCCGTGTGCTATAGTCCAGGCCATGTTGATTTCTGAGGTAGGCCCATTTTGTCCCTTTTTGGCCCGTTTGTCGTTCTTTTCGACTCCCTAAGCTCTCCTAAGTGTAAAACATAAAATTAAAGGATTATGAGCATCGAATTCATCAAATCTAATGAAAATTCATCCAAAAATAAGCCAAGCATGGGGTTAAAATATGTATAAATTATGGTTTATCAGGTCACACGACCGAATCGCACGGCCATGTGATGCTTCGTTCGTTTTTCCCACGCCCGTGTAGAGGTTCACACGCCCATGTTAATTAATTAGTACCGATCACGGCCTATAGGCACGGGCGTCTCGTACGCCCGTGTGACTTACTCAGTTTCAACCACGGCTTCTGGGCACGGGCATGTCCTACGCCCGTGTCACTTACTCAGTATCGCCCACAGTCTTAAGGCACGCCCGTGTGGGTTTATCGCATCCCGTGTTCTTTAGTCAGTTTTGACCACGGTCGCATTGCACGACCGTGGCATTTTATCGCAGCCCGTGTCTTGGGGAAAATTTTCGTCATGTTTCTGCACGGTCTCCGCCACGTCAATATACCTACTCGTGGTGTCCACACAGCCATGGCCACGCCCGTGTGCAAGGCCTTGTGGGTAGGGAAACTTGCGCCTATTAATTTGGTTAGTTTTTAGTTAGGTGCTAAAAATCAAAAATATGGACATTAATGAGGTTAGTGCTCGAGTTGCCTCCTGAGAAGCGCTTATTTAGAGTCTAAGCTCGACTCACCTTTCATTCGCATAATCATGGTGGTTCGAGGAGTTGAAACTCCTCATTCCTGCTATTAATTTTGTTAAAATAAGGTTTTAGACGAGTGCTATTTACCTTGAAGGTGCCAAATTTGGAATGAGTTACCTCGACTGTATCGTATTGAAAAATATTAAGTAACGTGAAAGGGGTTGTTCCATTAGGTTCAGAAGTGGCAACACGAGGATCTGCATTATCCATTAGAACTCGGTCTCCATCCTTAATTTGACTCGTTTTATTTTTAGGCTCGTCATGGCTCTGCTTTGGTTCATCGTGTACTTTTAATTTCTCCTTAAACTATGTTCGGCATTTATTTAGTTCCTCGATCTGGAGCCTTCGTTCCTCATGAACAGTTCTGTTCTCAATATGAGACCTAGACCATGGCTCTGTTATCTTTTTCCGAGGAATTCCCTGCAAAGAAGATTGAACATTAAGTTCACTTACATTAACAGGACTTGTATCATCTTGATCACTAGGTATTCTGACAGAATCACGTGCTTGGAGTTTAACCATGTCATCACCTACACGAAGTATAAATTCCCCTGTACCAACATCAATAATGGTCCTAGCAGTTACTAAAAAGGGTCGTCCTAAAATTAAAGAAACGTCACTATCCTCATCCATGCCTAAAACAACAAAGTCTACTGGGAATATAAATTTATCAATTTTGAATAGCACATCTTCAATTATACCCCTAGGAAATCTAATGGTTTTATCAGCCAATTGAATGCTCATCCTAGTTTGTTTGGGTTTCCCAAGACGTAGCTATTTAAACATTTTATAAGGCATAACATTAATACTTGCCCTTAAACCAGCTAAAGCATTATTAACAGATAAACCACCAATTAAGCAAGGAATCGTAAAACTTCCTGGATCTTTTAATTTGCGGGGTAGTTTATTCTGTAAAATTGCTGAGCAAACTGCATTTAGCTCCACATGCGACGTATCGTCTAACTTCTATTTTTTTGCCAAAAGCTCTTTTAAAAATTTTACTGAATTGGGCATCTGCGAAAGAGCTTCAATAAACGGTAAGTTAATATGTAGGTTTTTTAAAAGTTTAAGAAATTTGCCGAATTGTTCATCTGTGCGGTCTTTCTTCGTCGCATTGGGATATGGCACATGAGGTTTGTACTTTGTACTTACCAGTTTTGGTTTATTTTGGCTTACCTCAACCTTACCTTTATCTACCACGTTTTATTGCCTCGGTTTTGGCTCATCTAACCCTTCACTATCGTGAGCAGTAATGGCATGAAGTTGCTCCTTTGGGTTAGTTTCAGTGTTGCTTGGCAGGCTGCCTTGTGGTCGTTCAGATATTAGCTTAGTAAGCTGTCCTATTTGAGTCTCGAGACCTTGAATCGATGCTTGTTGATTTTTGAATGCGGTTTCGGTGTTCTGGAAGCGCGTTTCTGACACCGAGATGAATTTAGTAAGCATCTCTTCAAGGTTCGACTTCTTTTCCTGTTGGTAAGGTGGCTGAAAGCCTGGAGGGGGTTGCTGTCTTTGGTTTCCTTGTCCTCCCTATGAAAAGTTTGGGTGGTTCCACCAACCTGGATGTAAGTGTTACTATAGGGATTATTCTGAGGTCTAAAATTATTACCCATATAGTTCATCTATTCGCTTTCTATGCCAGGGTTCTGGGATGGATATTCTGTATTGCCCATTCATCCTCCATTCGTATAGCACTGCATCACTGGATGTACCTGCGAAAAACCACACAAACCATCAATCTTTTTATTTAAAAGCTTTACCTGGTTTGATAGCATGGTAACTGCGTCGAGGTTGAAAACACCGACTGCCTTTGTTGGCTTCGTCCTCATAACTTGCCACTAATAGTTATTCAGTGACATCTATTCAATGAATTCATAGGCAGCCTCAGGTGTTTTGTTGTTTAGTGTACCACCGATGGCTGCATCAATCAATTGCCTAGTTGAGGGGTTCACACCATTGTAAAAGGTTTGAACCTGTAGCCATAATGGTAACCCATGGTGAGGGCATCTTCTCAGTAGATCCTTATATCTCTCTCATGCATCATAAAGTGTTTCTAAATCCATCTGCACAAAAGAAGAGATATCATTCCTCAACTTAGCCATTTTAGCCGGCGAAAAATATTTAAGTAAAAATTTTTCAGTCATTTGTTCCCATGTAGTGATTGATCCTCGTGGTAACGAGTTCAACCACTGTTTAGCTTTGTTTCTTAATGAGAAAGGGAATAACCGAAGACGAATGGCATCGTCAGTGACGCCATTAATTTTAAACGTGTCGCAGAACTCTAGGAAGTTGGCCAAATGAGTATTTGGGTCCTCATCCTGTAAACCATCGAACTGAACACATTGTTGGATCATCTGTATAGTGTTCGGATTCATCTCGAAGTTATTTGCAAAGAACAAAGAGGCCTCACAATACTCGATTCAAATTTCAGCTTAAATTGGGCTTAGCATAGTCGTACATAGTACGAGGAGCAGGATTTGCGGCAACCACAGGAGGTAGCAGATTATTATCAGCCATCTCATCGGTACTATTGGTATCTTCCTCTTGCTCTTCCTCTATATACTGTAGACTTCGCCTTATTTCTCTACGATTTCTGCGAGCTGTGCTTTCAATCTCACTGTCAAAAAGTAATGGTCCTGACGGGTTCCTTCTAGTCATAAACTAAAAATACCTGCCAAGAGCAAATAAAAGAAAAGTTAGTAAATAAAAATAAAAACACAAATAAATTGCAATAAAAATAAAAATGGCTAAAGTAATAAAAATTAAGCGTTCCTAATATTCTAGTCCCCGGCAACGGTGCCAAAAACTTGATGGGCTCGATACTAACTAATATTTCGACAAAGGCAAGCGCACCTATCGAACAGTAGTATAGTTGTGGTGAGTCCGGAATATCGTATCCTCAAGGACTAAAATTACTAGTAATAACTATCTTTCTATTATTTAGCCTAATATTTAAAGGGATTTATTTTAATCTAAAATTTTAACTAACTAATTAACTATGAATACGACAGAGAGTGAAAGGAATAATCGAGTAAACCAATGATAAAGACAATACCCAAGGAAGAATCCACCTAGACTTCACTTATTATTCTGACTCTGAATTAAATGATTTATTCACTTTCCTTGATCCGTAGAAATCCCTAAATTATGTTAATATCTCTTTCAAGACTAAAACCAACTGACTCTAGGTTGATTAATTGAAATCTCTTTCTAATTAAAACCCCTATCGTCACATTAACTCGATTTATGGATTCCCTTATTAGATTTGACTCTAATCCGGCAGATTTATGTCATCCTATTTCTAGGGTTACAATCAACTCCGCTTAATTATGCTAGATCTTCTCTTAAACAGGGACTTTTGCTCCACTGAATAAGCACATTAAACTTGAATCAATATCCTGAAAATATTAAAGCAAGAGTTAAAAAACATAATTAATAACAAGAACAAGTATTTATCATGTAATTCAGATTTATTAAACAATAAGATTCATCTAGGTTTCATCCTCCCTAGGTATTTAGGTAGTTTAGTTCATAACGTAGGAGGAAAACATCTTGGAATTAAGAAAACAACAAGACATAAAGAACCCAAAAACTTCTAAAGAACTTGATGGAGATCTTCAATCTTGGAGTAAATCCTGCTTCTGAGATGATTCTGACGGCTTCCTTCGAGTAATTTCTTCTATCTACTCTGCGTCCTCCTTAGGTCTTCCTCTGGCGTGTATTTATAGACTTTAGAAGGCTCAGAAACCCTAAAAATTGGCATTTTTCGCGTGAAAACAAAGCAGAGTGCGATAGGGACACGGGCGTGTGATCAGCCCGTGTGAGGAGGCCCAGGCCGTGTGAGAATTTGCATGGCTCTCGATTGACACGGGCTGGCACACGGGCGTGTATCCAGCCCGTGTGGTTCACACGGGCATGTGCTCAGCCCGTGTGGTTCACACGGGCATGTGCTCAGCCCGTGTGGTGCGGGTTTGGCCGTGTGGATCCTTAAGATGGTCCGTTTTATCTGATTTTGGCCTGTTTTCCATTCCTTTCGCTTCCCTATGCTCTCCTGAGTATAGAAACATGAATTTAAAGGATTAGGAGCATCGAATTCACCAAATTATATAAATAAACATCCAAAAACACGCTAAGCGTGGGATTAAAATGTGTTACTTTTTTGGTTATCAAGCCCTCTTTCAATTCGCCATATCGATGCCTTTAGGAACATTTTCACTTCAAAGTCCACCTTCCATTACTTAAATCAGTTAGACCAATATGTCATTTTTTTCTTAATATAAAAATTACTACATAATGGGAGCATTACAAATACTGAATTCCAACCGCCATTCTCAACCACCGCTGACTTCTTTCTTTGTTTACTCAATTAATGCTTTAAATATTATTATAATTAATACTTAAAACACAATTCACCGAATTAAGCCTGTTGACTTGATTATTAAGGTTTTCACCGCTCCAGATGTGGCCTGAATTCAAATCGCGCTAGTCGTGTTATTGTTAGGGCTTTATCTTCCTCTCATAATTCACAAAAAATATATAGTTCACCCATTTACTCGTTTAAATTGATTTGTTTAGAGTATAATGTTGTAAGTGAAATTATATATATGAAAAATAGTTCATAAAAAAAATGAAAAACATAACATTCTATTTATAGAACAAATTATTTATTTTCCAAAACCCCACCATTTTTTTAAATTGCAAATTGTTTAATGATTTGTCAGCATTTCCTTGACAATCATTCTATGGATGAACTTTATTACTAGGACTCCACTACGAAACAACCAACTCACCAGTCCAAATAATACAATTATTTAATTATTATATTTAACTTGATCTTTCTATTCTCTATCAAGGTCAATAAGGATACCACCTCTAGGACTTGGAGCGGTAGCCTGAGAAGTAGCGGAGGAACTAACAGCACTGCCATCTGCAGAAGCTCCAGCTGGTGCACTTGCAGGGCTGCCACCCGCGGATGAGGCGTCGGCAGAAACCATGCTGGCGAGGACAATCAAAACCAAAGCAAGAACAATAAGTTGGCGTGCCATTTTTGTTTCGAAATGTGGTCTCTGTGTTTATTAAGCAAGAATTTAAAAAACAAAAAGATAGAGAGAGAGAGAGAAAATGTGATTAGGAATGGAGAGATACAATATGTTTGTAATCATGATTAGCGTATTAATACTAGTAAATTACCGTATCGTACGTCAATTAATTCTATTTTAATTTTAAACTTAGCCACTAATCATACGATTTTTTAGTTCGGCAATCCTATAATTATTGAAAATTGGGTTTGGTGAATGTTAATTATTAGAATGGCCAAAAATAGATAAAGCTGATTTCATTTTATATCATTACTAATGGTATAAATATTAAAGCATACATGAATTTTGATTTAATGTGTAATGCCATACATATGAAAATAAATGTATGTATTCATTTTTTAAATTTGTATAATTGAATCAAAATTAAACTTTCATGTATATATTTGAACCACAATTTGAGGTCTAGGTGTATAATTAAAGTTCATGTATCAAATTACACATTGGACCAAAGTTCATGTATAAATTTGATATTTATCTCTTTTCATAAATTATTCATAAAATTTTGAGTTAATTGCACCAGACATCCTCAAACTATGTCTCTCATTTTAAAGTGGTCCCCAAATTTTAAGACATTCTAATTACATCTCCAAACTATCGATGTTAAATCAATCAGGCATTGCCATTATTGAAACCGTTAATTTAACTAATAAATAGCATGTAGAATCTTATGTGACATTTTAAAGAAAAGTAGAATGTTGTTGTATAAGTTTTAAAATTAAAAACTAAAAATAAAGTAAAATCGAAAAAAGAGAGAGTAAACGATAATTTCTCTAAAAGCTACACTAATGAGGTATTGAACCCCTTCCATCTTTGATGCGATACTCATAGGTTCAACTATCATATTTCTAAAAGAGGAACCAGACTCCAAAGACCAATATACCGATACGTATGACTAATAATACAACTCTAAAATATAATTATTTAATTTATCAAGGTCAATTTTTGTTTTATTGTCCAATGAAATTTAGAATTTAATTATTATATTTAACTTAGCGTAATTTGATCTTCTTCTCTTTTTTTTTCTTTTTTTTTTTGTTATGTGATAGTTAGTGGGATAAAGTAATATTTAATTTATTACTGAGGTTGAAAAATGTTGCGAAAAAAGAATTTTTGAGAAGATGAAATGTTAATTTTAAACATAATGTTGTAAGGTAGAAAAATTATTGGGGGATAAAAAGGTAATTTCATTAAAAAACACCTTTCCAAAAGTCAAAGGTTAAAAATTTCAGCTTTTTTGCTTGGAATTAAAATATTATTTTAAAATCAAAGTTTGGGTTGATAAGTGATTTTCAATTTCAATGGTAAACAAAACATTAGTCCATGAACCTTACAACTTTTTCTACATTGTTCATTAATCTTGTTTTTGTCCATATTAGTATGAACTTGAATTTTATTAAGATATGATGACATAATATTCTGAGATTGTGTCACGTCATCACATAAAAAAATTTAATTTTAAAAAAATCTAAAAATTGTAAAGAAATTTATACTTTTTAATATCTTTTTTTAATTTCATATAAAATTTTCAAGTGATGAAGTTACATAATTTTAGAGTGTCACATCATCATACTTTGATAAAATTCAAGTTTAGAGATCAAATAAGAAAATTTTGCTAAATTTTGAGACTAATGTGGATCCAAAAAAAGTTGATTGATCAAGTTGAAAAAGTTGTTAATACAATTAACTATTTCAATTAAAATATTGACATTTTATTCTTATAAGCATTCATTTTAACTCATCACATAAACATAATCTTTTTTTTAGAATGGTGTTTTCAAAAACGAAAAACCACATCGTCATTTTAATAGTAACAATTAACTGTATTAACTATTTTGATTAACTAACGACATTATAAAAATGAAAGTCCATATTATACTAAAACAAAACATAGGGACTAAAAATCAAATTAGAGTATATATAGTAAAAAGACAATTTAACCCTTTATCAATGTCCCATACTAGTCTTGGTTTATATCTAACTAAAACCTCTCTCCTTTTTTTTCTTTAAAAGCCTATAACCCAGAAATTTCATGGAACCTCAAGGACTGAGCTTGAGAATCCCTTCAATGGGTCCATTCCATTCCAAATAGTCCAAGCACAAGGCAGAAAAAAAGGGTCCCATATGGTGGCTGCAGCTACTTTTGTCAACTTTAATATAAAAATATCTTTCACGTGATTGATTTAAAGACTTTTCTAAATAATGGTTCTTCCTTCAAAAAAAAAAAAAAAGTTCCTTACCTTTTTTTACCTATTTTAAGTAAACTTTTTTTTATATATTTTCCATTGCATTCATCATCAATATTTTACATTCAAATATAATTCCTTAAAAGGTAAAATGATTCAAGGATGTTTATGATATTTTTAACAAAACATAGGGAGTAAAAAATAAAGAAAGTGAAATAATTGAAGGGTGTTTATAGTATTTTCACCAAATCATATAGGTCCAATTGCGAACTCCAAAAAAAGGCAGCCCATTTTGAAAATATACAGCTGCCAGCCACCTTCAAATTGTTTAATTGCTTTAACAGTTACTTTTCTTTTAGGGTTACATTTTTTAGCCCAAGAAATTCATTATACTATTTGAAGTTTATTCTTATCTCCTTTAATTTTGTTGTTTTCTTTTTAATTATTAAAAGCAATTTGTTCTCTCTCTATATAATATATTAGTGGAAGCTTATAATTCCACTTTATTTGGTCCTTTGACGACATAGTTTAAAAAAAAAATTAAAATAGTATTATATTTGCATCCCATTTGACTATTTTAGAAAATCGAGGTAAAGAAAAAGGTCTATTATTGCCTCTAGTCCCTAACTCTTTGAATTTTTTAAATTTATTCTTTCTACTCTTAATTCCAAGAAGTTAATGTCTTTGGTTGTTTAATTTAAAATTGAAGTCGAAGGTTAACCAAGTTCTGTTAAATTTGAATAAAATTATACTATAATAATGCCATTCATTATGTCACTTTCACCCATTAATTGAGTCTCAACTTAGTTAAAAAATTATCAAAAACTTATTTTTTTATAAAATAAATTATATTATTATCAGGATTTTTTATTTTATATTTTTTACTCACATCGTAGGTGTGTCGTACTCAAATCAAACAAGAAGTAATATATTTTTAAAGTCCAAAAAGTACAAAGATGTATAAAACTCTAAAAGTTAAAATATGCTTAAGTATTTGAACTCTTCATAAATTCGGATTTAGTTTATGTACTTTTGTTTTTAAGAATTTACTCTCTTTACTTTTCAGGTTTCAAAATTCAAGTTCATTACAATATTATTTTTAGTTAAATTGCTACAAGTGAGTGTTTTTTTTTCAAAATGTCATACTAACCGATTTAGCAAAAATAGTTTAACGATA
Organism: Gossypium sturtianum; assembly: GCA_025698515.1. NCBI lineage: Eukaryota > Viridiplantae > Streptophyta > Magnoliopsida > Malvales > Malvaceae > Gossypium > Gossypium sturtianum. Next base: position 1,515,136 of record CM046952.1, on the reverse strand, counting down.
TAAACAATTGGACCTGAATTTTAAAATGAAAAGGATTAAATCCCTAAAATTATAAGTATAAGGATTAAATTTTAAATTTGTGAAAAGTACAAGGACCTATGACATATTTTAAACAACTCTAAAACAACTAAGTCTGACATGTTGCTTGTCAGCACATGGTGTAGTGTGTAAAATATTTTAACCCAAAACCATTGTATCTATACTCATATTCAGTATGAAGTTATTGCTTCTAAGATTGATAAACAACAATGGTGGTTGCTTCAAAAATAAAAAAGATTCGAGCTTGTCAAAGCCATGTGGTATAGAACTTAAAAGTATGTTCAAATTTCTTGTCTAATTACCTAACCGTACAACCCTTTTGTGATTCCTCGTTCAATAGTTTTCCTTTTTGGTCAAAACTTCAAACCGAATAAATCCTCTGTCACAAACGTGTTTGTTACAGTGTGTGAGCAGCATATACTTTTAGTCTCTTAAAACCCTTCGCATGTTTTTTTTTTTTTTTTTTTTGTTGTTGTTGTTCAATATCTCTGCTTTTCTCAAGTTATGGAAACCAACAAGAAAAACCCAGTTTCTGGTTTTCTGGTTTCATTGATCTATGTTCTGTATTTTGCTCAGTTTTGTTGTGCTGTCGATACAATCAGACAAGGAGAAAGTGTTGCAGATGGCGATAGTTTAGTGTCTGAAAATGAAACATTTGAACTAGGGTTTTTCAGTCCTGAAAACTCAACATTCAGATATGTTGGAATTTGGTACAAGGTTGATGTGAAAACAGTTGTATGGGTTGCAAATAGAGACAATCCAATACCAACCAAGAATGGTGTTTTAAGGATTGGGGTTGATGGTAACTTAGTTGTTCTTAATGGGAACACTAGTTTGGTTTGGTCATCTAATCTTACAGGTTTATCAAACAACACAGCAGCAATTCTCAGGGATACAGGCAATTTAGTGTTATCAAACACTGATACAAGTAAAGTTCATTGGCAAAGCTTTGAACATCCAACTGATACATTTTTGCCTGGTATGAGAGCACCAGTAAGTTCATTAATAGGTGAGTTTCATGTTTTTAGATCATGGACATCAAGTAATGATCCTTCGTTAGGGAATTTCACTATGGGTGTTGATCCTAATGGTGGTCCACAAATTATTATATGGGATCAAAATATGGGAAGAAGATGGAGAAGTGGGCAATGGAATTCAGTGATCTTTACAGGGATACCTAACATGAGTGATATTGCTAGTTTCTTGTATGGGTTTAAGTTATCACAACCTGATGAAAATAGGACACAATATTTCACATATGATCCTTCAAGCCCTTCTGATTTGTTGAGGTTTAGGTTAACTTGGGATGGAAGGGAACAACAATCGAGGTGGGACGATGATCGGAAAATGTGGACAGTTATGCAAACACAGCCGGATCCGGGTAATGTATGTGACCTGTATAACCATTGTGGTAACCATGCTACTTGTGATAACTTTGAAGCTGTGAAATGTAGTTGTATAGATGGGTTTAGGCCAAAGTCCCCAGATCAATGGAGTAAAGGGAATTGGTCAGGTGGTTGCGAACGGCGGGTTGAATTGCAGTGCCAGAGGACTAATGGTAGTGCAGGGGAAGATGGCTTTAAAGGATTAAAGCACGTAAAGTTACCTGATTCGTCAAACTTGTTGTTGTCTGCTGGTAATATAGATGCTTGTGAAACAAGTTGCTTGGGGAATTGTTCGTGTACCGCGTATGCGTTTATTTCTGGAATTGGATGTATGACATGGGAAGGGGATTTGGTTGATCTTCAACATTTGGACGAAGCTGCGAATTTACAATTCTTCTACCGCGTCCATCGTTCGGAATTAGGTATGTTCATTAGAAGTTTTATTGCAGTTACTACATCTTGTACAACTTTTGTGATAGATTAACACCATTCTTTTTCGGTTTCTTATCGTAGATGGCAGTCGGAAGATATCCAACATTGTGATAATTATAATCTCTGTGTTGGGGGCATGCTTCTTGGTGGTCACCATATGGTTACTATGGAGATACAAGAAGAAGCTTAGAGGTGACATAATGTTTTCTCCTTTAAAAAAGGTCATCTATGTCCATTTCAGGTCCGGGTATTAATTTGTTTTCTTCGGACTCTTTTTGTTTAGGTTTGCCGGTAGTTTCATCGATGCTGTGTTGCAAGGACGATGACGTAGCGGTTATTAACGAGTCCAAGAACAAAGAATTTTCAGCAGATCTATCAGGAGGACCAGTTGACATACTTATGGATGGGAGTCAAGTTAACGAACCGGAGTTAACCGTCATTAACTTCAGTAGTGTGGCAGCTGCAACGAAGAACTTTAGTGAAGCAAACAGGCTTGGACACGGTGGTTTCGGTACCGTATACAAGGTGAATTTCATTTCTTCAACTAATTGCAAAACTATAATGTGTAACGTTATTATCATAGATCGGATTGACCGTAATAACACTTACTGTTTACGTTTATCACCAGGGAGAGCTACCCGGTGGCCAAGAAATAGCTGTAAAGCGGCTTTCGAGACAGTCAGGGCAAGGCCTAGAAGAGTTCAAAAATGAGATTATATTGATTGCTAAACTGCAACATAGGAATCTTGTTAGACTATTAGGCTGTTCCATTGAAGGGGATGAAAAGATGTTGATTTATGAATACATGCCTAATAAAAGCTTGGACTATATTCTTTTTGGTATGTTCCTAATCATGCCTAAATTTTCATTAAATTTTGTACTGAAAACTTGTGATTTTAACTGATAAAACTTTGTATGCCAGATGAAACCAAGCAAGCACAGCTAGATTGGCGAACCCGATTCGGCATCATCGAAGGCATTGCAAGAGGACTCCTTTATTTACATCGAGATTCAAGGCTTCGAATCATTCATAGAGACTTGAAAGCCAGTAACATCTTGTTGGACGCTGAAATGAATCCGAAGATTTCGGACTTTGGCATGGCTAGGATCTTTGGGGGAAACCAAAATGAAGCGAATACGCTTCGAGTCGTTGGCACATAGTAAGCAAAAATACAAAACAATACATGTTTATAGATATTAAAATGTCAATAGCTTTGAAAGATCTAAACGCTTTCTTTAATGGTTTTAAAATTGCAGTGGATATATGTCGCCTGAATATGCAATGGAAGGATTATTTTCAGTGAAGTCCGATGTGTACAGCTTTGGGGTATTACTGTTAGAAATTGTTAGTGGTCGGCGAAATACTAGCTTCCGTTCATCTGATTATACAAGTCTTATTGCATATGTAAGTACCAATGCCACCATTTACCGAGTTTTGTTAGAAATGTTAATTGTACAAGTCAAGTTGGTTTTAGATTGGATTACAAGGTTTTAAAACTTTTATATCATTTCGGTTCTCATTAATTTTAATTGGTAATTTTGAGTTTGAGTCAATTTTAAGTTTGTACAGTTTTGGATTCTAATCATTGCTTAACCCTTTAAGGCTAGTTCATAGGATTTTGAATTTTGGTCCCTTAGAGTCGGAAACATTTCTGATTACTTGTTTAAGTTGCTTTGAATCTAACTCATTTAGAGTTCAAGTTATTTAAGGGTTCAGTTAATTAGATTTGGTTGAACGTGATTGTGTTGTTTATTGGGCTAATTCAGATCCGAGTTTGGGCTGTTTGAGTTGGATTATGATTGACGGGTTTAGATTTTGTTAGGTCTAATTCTGGTTTTAGTCCCTATAATATGTTTAATTTGATAATTTTTTGATCTTTTACTTTTACAATATCAGTAGATCTTAATATTATGCCTAATCATGTTAAGGTCAGCCACTAGCAATGTTATCAATTTAGACCTACTATTAAAGTAGAATGATTAAATTTTAAATCTCAACTAAAACTAGAATTAAATCATTTCATTATTGAATCCGCGTTATTAAAATGGATCTTTGTTCAACTTTCAAGGCATGGAGTCTTTGGAATGAAGATAAAGCAATGGAGATGGTGGATCCATCCATTAGAGATTCATGCTCCACAACCCAAGTGTTGAAATGCATACACATAGGGATGCTATGCGTGCAGGACTCAGCCATTCACAGGCCAACAATGGCTGCCGTGGTGTTAATGCTAGAGACCGAGACACCAACACTCCCAATGCCGAAACAACCCACATATACCTCCATGAGAAGCTTGATGGATGCAGAATATAGTATGGATATTCATGAAACTGCATCGTCTAAAGATGTCACTGTGACAATGGTGGATGGTAGATAAGAAATTTGATAGTATTTGGTCACTTACATTTGTATCATTTTGATATGTTGATGTAAAAATATATGCACACACACGTATTCTTTTATAGCATTCATGAAACTCCAATGGAATTGTAATCATAGTTTTGGTTTAATTTTGGTTTTAGTTTCTCTGTTAAAATTGAAGATTTTGATTAATTTGATCGTTTTATCTTTATAATGATACTAATAAATTTATATTGAAAACACTGTTAATTATTACCATTAAAATAACGTTGTGGATCTATTTTGTTGATAATTTTTTTATAGTAAAAATTGCACGTACAATTTTTTTTACAGTAATAAATCATACCATCACTTTAATTACAACCATTAAAAGTGATGACATCATACTTTTGTTTCACACTAAGACGACAATTATTCAAGTTATCAAAATGTAAGATTATTTAATATATTGCCTTATTTGGTTCATTTAGTTAAAATGTAAGATTTTGTTATTTGATTGAGGGAATTACTTAAAAGTAAATTTTATTAACTTTTCCTCATTCAGTTTTTTTTTCTTATTTATTATATTAATGTTGAAGCTTAAGCATTTTATTTTACTGATAAATGAATGAATTTCTGTATTAAATTAATTGCATATCTTCGTCCTCGGATGAATAAACTAGGTATAATGACTTAATTGGCCCTTTAATTTTATAAAAAAAAATCATTTTAGCCTTTCATTTAATTTTTCACTTTTTTAGCTCTTAAATTTACTTTTTTTTGTCAAATAACCCTAAAATGAATAAAAAAGTTAATGTTTTTTAACTTTGCTGACGTTACATACACGTGAATGACAAGTTAGCATTTAATTAATTTTAAAAAAATTAAATATTTTAAAAACTATTTAAAAAATTTTAAAATCATTAAAATTATTAAAAATGTATAAATATATATTTTTAATTTTTTTTAAATTTTAAAAAATTAATTAAATGTTGACGTGCTATCTACATGTATGGCACAACAACAAAGTTAACAAATGTTAACTTTTCCATTAATTTTGGGGTGATTTGACAAAAAATTATAAAGATAAAATATTACTTTTTAATTTCAATACACATTAAGCCTTAATATTCAAAGGTAAAATATTACTTTTTAAAACTTATCCAATTTTCATATACCTACCACTAAATATTTAATAATAATAATAACTAACGAACTAATAAATTAACTTTTAATTAAATTAGTGTTTTTTATTATTTACATAACTTCTCACCAATAATTTTTAAAATTTCCTTTAAAAAATTAATTATTTTATATTTGAAATATTTAATTTTCACCAACCTCTGCGTATGAAAAATTCTACTTATATTCTTTATTTTAATACAAATCCTATTTTTTAAAAAAAAAATTAATTAAGTCATTCTCTACGTTGACCTTTTCAAAAGCATAAAAAAATCATGAAATGCATTTTCGAACATAAATATAAAACCTTAATGTAAAATGTGGCTAAGGAATCTTCTAATAAAACAATCAACCAATAAATTGACTTTCGATTATTCTATAAAACCTTTGAAATCATAAATGCCATCAAAGTCCGTATATACACAAAATTACAAAAGAAAATTATATTTTTTTTATGTAAAATCCAACCTAAAAGTAGGTTAAAATCCATAACGATAGATGTTAATATATATTAGATTACCGAAGATGAAAGTTTTATATAATAGTTTTAACATATATATATAATAAAGTTTTGATTGAAATAATAAAATTGGGATATGAAAGATTATAGTATTTTATGATCGAATTTTATTATATGCAAATATTTTTCCAGATTTAATATGAAAAGATAAAATTAAGGAGTTTTTGGTTACTTTATAGTTAAATTGAGACATGAGGATGAATGGCATATAAATAAATAGAATAAATTCACTTATATCAGTATAAATTTTATTAATTTTTAAATATTTTCAAAAAAATTAACATTAAAACCATTCGGGAGGGAGGGGGGAAAGGGATGGCAGGGGCCACCCCTGGTATGAAAAAATTTCTATTTAAACCCTTTTATAGTTTATAAAATTTTAAATTTGTAGTGGTAAAATTATACTTTGGCCTCAAAAAATTATAAAAAATTGATTTAATCCTTTAAAAATTATAAAGATATAAGACATTAAAATGATAAATTTATATTTTTATTATCGTAAAAATATAGAATTTAATCCCGACCTCCAACCAATTTTTTTTAGATCGCCCTACTTTTTCTATCCTAACCGCAGCCACTAACTTTTTTTTTCCCTTTCCTAGTTTTTATTCCAATAATTAAATTCTAACTATGAACACTAATGTGTTGTCCAACGAAAATTTAGAAGAAAAGAAGATAAAATGAAAGAAAGTATGAAAAAAGATTTTATTGTTGAAAAAAAATAGGAAATTGATTATTTTATGGTGGAATATAAATTGAGAAAATGAAAGAAACTAATGTTTGTTGTGGAAATTGGAATAGAAAAGAGAAGGTTGTGATGACATAATAAGAAATTTAATTTAATCTTAGTCCTATATTTATTTTGATGATTTAAAAATAAGTAAAATTAATGAGTTTTAATTTAGGCGTTGTGTGATAAACTGAAAAATTAAATATTAAAAAAATAAGTGTCGATAAATTAAGTACGTATTATTTAAGTTATAAAATTGTTTAATATATTACTTAAAATTAATTATTGAATATAATTACACTGCTTTATAAATATGAATTTTAAATTATAGAAAAATATTCAACATTTTATCTTTAATTTTTAAACATTTTATTTTATTATAAATAAAAATTAAAATTTAAACGTAAATGTAAATGTAAAGTTTTCTAATAAATAAAATAAAATTGAATTAATTAAAAATATTCTCAATTGAATGATAAATAACTCTTACTTATTATTTTCTACACCTTTTATAGAAAAAAATATATATATCTGACTGTTTTATTTTAGATTATCAAACATGGGGTAAAATACTCAAATATACCAAAAAAATTAAAAATTTACGAAATTGGGTCGATTTCTAGAAAATTTACTTTAAAGGGGCTATTTCCCTCAAAACGCGTCCCACGTCAGCGCTTTTTGAGGAAAATGCCAAAGAAAGCGCCCTAGGGACGCGCTTGTCGGCACCTAAAATATTGGATATTTATTTTTAAAATTAAATTTAAAAAAAATTAAACAAATTCTATTTTATAAAAGATATTAAAATTAAATTACAAAAACATATAAGCAACTATTATTTTATTACAAAAATAAAAAAATTCTTATTTATTAAATACATTAAAATTAAATTACAAAAAAATAAAAAATTAAAAAAACTTCTTATTTTATTAAATATATTAAAACTAAATTGCAAAAAAAATAAAAAATAAAAAATAACTTCTTATTTTATTACATATATTAAAATTAAATTACAATAAAATAAAAATAAAGAAAATGTCTTATTTATTTAATATATTAAAACTAAATTACAAAAAATAAAAAAGAAAAAAGAAAACTTATTTGCTTGTAAATAATCATTCTTTGCCTTTCCTTGTAAATAATCATTCTTTGCTTTTCCTTGTCAAATTAAATTTTCCTTTTCCTTGTAAATAATCATTCTTTGCTTTATTTCGGTCAAACCCTCATTCGGCTCCGGAATGTGTCTCGTAACTGTGCCATCTCGATCCGACCTCCCGAATTTTATCCTAATGGCACCTAGAAGCTCGTAGCATACGCCATCCAATCACCGGAAGTTGCGGACCGGTGACTACCGAATTGGCCCACCGGCAATCCCAATCAGCAATCGCACATCTTCCGAGTGATGGTACACTCTCCGCATGGAAGATGGAAAGTGTGCGTCTCGGTCTCCACCTCTCTATCAACGCACCGATCAAAGGCGCTCCAACTTGAACCCCGGCCTATCGTGGCCACGTGCAAAAACCCGCTCCCCCGAGTAATTTCTCGATCAACGGCGATAGGGGACCATGCATATTGCGAATATAACATTGCAACACCCGATCTACAGGTTGTTTAAAAAATTATAAAATAAAAATTAATTAAAATTGCATAGACCTAAAAAATATTAAATAATATTGAAAAATTAAAATTAAAACTTACCATTTGCATTTGCTCGACGGAGATGTGCTTGTTGTCTAGACGAAGTAATTCCCCGGCCATTGTAATACGATCGAAAATTTTAAAATTTTCTAAAAAAAATATATTAAAAAAAATTAAAAAGGGCTTTTTTGTAAACAGTAAAGGACTATTTTAAAATTTGAGAGTAAATTTCAAGGACTTTGAGAGAAAATTGAGAGAAGGATTAAAATGTGAAAAAAATAAAAGGGTTAGGGGGTTTTTTATAGGAAAAATTTTGACCGTTGGGCCTTTTGACCGTTGGAGGCAAAGCGCGCCCCTGGGGGCGCGCTTTGTGCCATCTCGACAAAGCGCGCGCCCACGTGGCGCTTTTTGTTGAGTGGCACAAAGCGCTTTCCTCGTGGCGCTGCTTTGTTGGCATTTCCCCTCAAAACACGCTGACGTGGACGCGTTTTGATGGGAAATGGCCCTTTTCCGTAAATTTTCTAAAAATCGGCCCAATTCCATAAATTTTTAATTTTTTTGGTATATTTGGGTAATTTACCCTCAAACATGCGTAAAAATATAACTCATTGAAAATATTAATTTTTAATTAATTTAACTTTTTCAATAGTCTATTAAACAAGGCCTTATGGTAAGTAGATTCTTCCTCTATTGATATTATTTGATATAATATTTGTGAAAATTTTAAATTTCATAAACAATGATTGAAAAGGTGATATCATGGTCAAAACCAGAAAATAACTTAAATTTGTTATATAAGTTGCAATTTCATAAAAATTTAAAGCGTCAAATGATATATTTATAATTTTTGGGACGTCAAAACGACTACATATCCTTTTATGTACATCGATAGATGTGATTACAAGGAATTGTACAAAAGAAGAAATAAAACAAATAAAAAAATTTAGTACTAATGTACCAAATACAAATATTTATTTTTAAAATGTTTTTTTGTTACACCATTAGAGGAGTTAGAAAAACCTTAAATATATATTTCTTTTGAAATTTTACATCAACAGTACAATTAAAGTATATGTGTCACTTGTTGTAGAATTAATTTTTTTATGGCACAAATAGATTAAAAATTGAAACTAAAAATTAAACTATCACGGTGCAAACTAAACACTAAATTAATTCAGACTACGAACTAACTAATTGAGTTAAAATCTAAACATAGCAATAGTTTATGGACCATGGCTGGGACCGAAGACCCGCATATTATAATTACGTATAGTGGGTTTTGAATTTAGGTACTCAAAATCCATAACTTTCGCTTTTGCCAATTGAGTCAAGACGTCGTTGATAAAACATGTAGTTTTTCATTTTTGTTAGTTGAAATAAAAAAAAAATTCTATTATTAATGTACCAAATATCAATTATCAATTTTTTTAATCACAAAATTAAAGAGCAAATTTAGATTCTAGTGTAGAATTGGAATGGAAAAATGAAAATATTGATGATTTGACTTGAATTGAAAACGAAAGATGAGAAAATTATAAGATTTAATATAATTTAATTGATATACAGAGGTATTCAAATAAATTTGGCAAGAGACTGAAGAGAGAGAATTAAAAGTAAGAAGTAAACAGAGAAATCCAAGAAGAATGCCTAACGTCTAAAACTCAAAGTGACTATCACTACTTTGGTGAGAGGGTCCAACTTTCTTTGTCCATCACTCATGAATGGTCTCTTTCTGTGTGAATCATTAATTTCCTTTATGGAATGGGAATTGCAACCGTTTAAAAATCAAAATTTTGAGTATATGGAAACTGGATTGATAATTGAATTGTTCATATTATCGGGGTTTTTTTATTTAATTAAGAATTTTATAACTAAATAAATAATTAAATCGATTTATCGTTTTTGGTTGAATTAGTCTGATTGATTTATTTAGTTTAATTAAATAAATTATTAAAAATTCATAATAATTAAAAAAATATTTAAAATGGAAAAGCATGTTGAACTGATTTAATTGCAAGTTTTTTTAGGTTAATTCAATCAATTTTGAGTAATTCGAGAGTTAATCAATCTAACTTCTCTCTTTCTGAACATGTACCTCATCTGGTTTTTGTTAAACAAGCAATTTCTTAACTCTGTTAATTGAGATAAAAAAAATTTAGGATAAATTCTACTCAATGTTACTAAGCTATTAGTAAGTTTACGTTTTAGTCACTCAACTTCAAAAGTTACAAACTGGTCATTGAACTATGAAAAAATTTTCATTTAAGTCACTGGGTTGTTAAAATCGTTATTGTATGGCATTTTCTTTTTGCACCGCTTGCACTAATAAAAAACTCACATTCCCCTTCTCTTCTACAATTAAGTTTTTTCATGTAACAACTTTGAACGTCATGAATCTACGAACTATCATCCAAATAGTTTTCTACTATGATTTTCGACACTAACCGTCAAATCGACTTGGATTTAAGATATATTCTACTCGAATGGTTGTTGAGAGCTTTCTAGCTGAACCTTAAAAAGAACTTAATAGCTCAGTGACTTAAATAAAAATTTTTAAATAGTTCAATAATTATTTTGTAACTTTTTGAATTTAAGTGATCAAAACTAAATTTACAAATCATTTAGTGACCTAGAATATAGTTTATCCAAAAATTTATTATTAATCATTTTTATTAATCACAAAAATGTACATTCTAGTCTAGAATTGGAATGGGAAAAATGTGAGTCTTTAGATGACTCGACTTGGATTGAATATGAAAGGTGAGAAAAATAAAAAAAAAATTTAATTTAATTGATAGAATATAACATTTAAAAATATTCAACATAAATTTGGTAAGAGACTAAAATGGGACAATTAAAGTAAAATCAATAGAGAAATCCAAGTAGAATACCTACCGTCTAAATACTCAAAAGTGACTACTTTGACAAGAGGGTCCAGCTTCCTTTGTCCATCAATTGTCTCTTTCTACTTCTGAATCTTTAATTTCCTTCGTGAACCGGAATTACATTAATTTTTAATTTTATGGTATTGGTTCAATCAATTGAAACATTAAGTTTTAATTTAATTTGGTAGTCAATTTATTTTAAATTCAAACATAATTTAAATTTGAGAGAATCAACATCTAAAATCATTTAAACCTTTCATGAATGTGAATTATTCCAAAATAAAAAATTCAAATCTATTGATTCAAATTCAAATTTAAATCTAAACTAGTTTGAACTTGAAATTTAAAATGATAAAAACTCGAAATGCTTTTAACATTCACTACCACAATTCAAAAAAATTGACCATAAATTAAATTATTCTAACTCAAAATAATCTAAACCGGACAATAAATTAGATAAAAAAATCAAAATCCAAAAATTAACCCGATTTAAAATTAACTTGATAGGCATAATGAGAATGCGGCCATTCCTACACCTTTTCGTTCATAAATATAAACAAAGAGTTAGGTGATCTTCCCATGTTCAGTCTTTGACCTAGTTAAACACATTTTAGAAACCCAATTCGTCATTTTTGGAATTTGGTTGCTGTATTTGCTTTGCCCAATTTTCAAAGAAAAAAATCACACTGACAATTTTTTAAAAAGAAGGCAAGCAAATTAGTCAAGCATCATCTCCTATCAAACAATACCAAATGTCTTCATAACGATCAACAATAAACCAAACACAGCACTTTTATTTTGGGGGGTGGGGGTTTAAAACAAAAAAAAAAAAAAAACCATACCCCAAAGAGTAAATGGAAAGTATGGGAACTTTAACCACAATTCACCATTTTTGCTTCTTCTTAACTGTGTTTTTTATCTTCTTCCCTAAAATTTCTGTTTCTGTTGATAGTTTGAGTGGTACACAGTTTATTACACAGAACCAAACTATTGTCTCTCAAGGTGATGTGTTCGAGCTTGGATTCTTTAATTTGGATAATCCAGGTGAATGGTATGTTGGGATATGGTACAAGAACATACCCGACAGGACATATGTGTGGGTTGCTAACAGAGATAACCCTGTTTCGAACTCATCAGGTGTTTTCAAAGTGGAGGATCGGAACTTGGTGTTGTTAGACGAAGGGAATAACCTTGTTTGGTCCTCGAACATAACTAAGGGTGATGCAGACAAGTATAATCCAGTGGCACAGTTGTTGGATTCTGGGAATTTGGTTCTGAGAGAAGCGAATTCCGATGGTGAAACCGACTACTATTTATGGCGAAGCTTCGATTATCCGACCGATACGTTATTACCAGACATGAAACTCGGGTGGGATTTAAACACAGGTTTCAACCGGTTTTTGACGTCTTGGAAAACAAGAAACGATCCTTCGTCTGGTGATTACACATTCAAGTTAGATTACAAAGGATTCCCGGAAATATTTTTACGGAACAAACAAGATATCGAATACCGAAGTGGTCCGTGGAACGGCCTTCGATTTAGCGGCGTACCGGAAATGAAACCGCTCGATTACATGAACTTCAGCTTCGTCACTAACCAAGACGAGGTATATTACTCGTTTTATATTACGAACAATAATTTGTTTTCCAGGTTAATAGTGACACCAACCGGTACACTTGAAAGACTAACATGGATACCCGACACCAAGCAATGGAATACGTTTTGGTACGCGCCGAAAGATCAGTGCGACGAATACAGCGAGTGCGGTCCGTTTGGTATATGTGATACTAACGCTTCCCCTGTTTGTAAATGTCCTAAAGGGTTTACACCAAAGAATGAACAAGCTTGGGATTTGAGAGATGGGTCTAGCGGTTGTGCTAGAAAAAATGATTTGGATTGTGGGAAAGATAAGTTCTTGCATTTGTTCAATATGAAATTGCCTGAAAGTACAAATACTGTGGTGTATAGGTCCATGAATTTCAAGGATTGCCAATCTTTTTGTGCTAGGAATTGTTCTTGTACTGCTTTTTCTAATTGGGATATTAGGAATGGGGGTATAGGGTGTGTTATTTGGATTGGTGACCTTATTGATTTGAGGCAATATACAAGTGATGGTGGTGGGCAAGATTTGTTTATCCGATTGGCAGCTTCAGATTTAGGTACGTTGCGAAATTCCCATTCTTTGATTTTTTTTTTTTTCTAATATAATTATAAGTATTTTTATTCGATTTACGATTTAAACTAACTATATTTTTAAAAGAAATAGTTTTAGAGATCAAACCCACATTAATTTATCCCAAATTCTAGAAGTACAAGCTCTTGGAATACAACCAGTTTTACCAAGATTTGATGAACACCATAGGTGACCATAATGAGTTGTTTCGTTTCATTAATATATATTTTCCAAATGGTCTAATTTGGTTCTAGTCCTTTTACTATGCTAAAATCTCTACTTTGATGAAATTATTATTATGTTCAAATCGATAATATCTGTCAGCCGTTGCCGTTAAAGTGATCATGTATAATTTTTCAAATAGCCTTAATCTTTTAGCCAAAGATTTGTAAGAGGAGGTAAAGAGGTCTTGCTCCCCTAAAAGATTTGAAAAATTATCATTAAACCTTTCAAAAATTTTAAAAACTTTACTTAGGCCCTTCATTTTTTTTTTTTTGAAAATTATAAATTTAATTTTTATAAAAATTTTGAAATTTTCAATTAAGCCCTCTAATTTTTTAAAAGTTTTTTAATTAAACTTTTCAAAACTTAATGTCAAGTTCTACCACTACTTTCAACTGAAAACTTATAAGAAGTTAAACAATGTTGATCGGATTTCCATGATACAACTATGTGAGTGAATAATAGTAAAAAAGAGAGTCCAAGTTATCACTTTAACAATAACAACCAACATTGTTATCAATTTGAATTTACGAATAACATCATAAAATTAGATAAACCAAATTATATCATATTAACATGATAGAGGGACTAAACCCAAATTAGACCATATATATATTAATTTATACTCCTTCCATGATTAGTTCCATGACATGATACCTTAAATAAAAAAGTTGTCACTATTTTCCCAATGTCCCCACTCTCTAACCTAAAAAGCCTTTGTACAGTAAATGCAAATTCAAAACAGTCTTAATTCTTTCTTGAAAGTTTCCACTAAGTGAACCGTCGTTTTTGACTTTGGCCCATATTAAATGGATGCCAACGTTACTTGTTTGGTCTTTTTTTTTCCTTTCATGTTTCGCTTTCTTAAGTTAAATTCTAAGCAATTACGTCCCCTAACAGTCTATTAATTTAATGCTAATTTCAATTTTTTTCAAGCGGGACAATAATTCCTTTTTTTTTTTTTTTGTGGTCAATAAAGGTCTAGTTGGGAAGGGGGTTTTCAACTATAGAAAGGATTAAAAAAAGAATTAAAGTGAAAAAGGTAGCTTTATATCATTTTCAGGGTTCCCCTTACACTTTCTCTTACCTAATACAATTACCCTCTTTTTATGCCACTGTTTAAGGGAAAAGGATATCAAAACATGCTGGTTTCCATTAGGTTGTAATTGAGTCCAGTCGAATTTAAATAGTGATAAATTTAAGTTCAAGTTCAATTTAAAATTGAAGATTTAATATTTGGTATTAAACTATGAATTGTTTATTAAAATTGTCTCAATTGATTGCTCGAGATCGGTTTGTTAATCACCGAATCAATCTTAAATTTTTCGAGTTGAATTCAAATAGTTTACAAACACTAATGCCTCAGTTACATATGTAGTTTCAATGCCACTAGTCTTGCTTTGAAGGTACAGTACTTTGAAATCCCATATTTGCGTCCCACATGTGTAAATACGTAGGTTTTGCTCCAGATTTATTTTAATTAATTAATTAATTGTGATTGATATTTGTAATAAAACTATTCTAACATTTAAAAAAAAAAAAAACTTTAGTGAATGACTTTTATGATTGTAATCTTATACTAAAGTTCTAGGTTCTTATGGTTTTGATTCTTTAGAACCTAATGGCCTACCTTCTTTACCTTTAGGTAACCCCAAATGGAGTAGGATTTGTTGAAAATTTTAGCCCTAAATTAAGTCATAATCCACCTAAAATGATGTAATATTTAGGCCCAAATCCCATAAACTAAGTAGATCATAAGTACAACTGGTCTATGATCCAAGAGCAGGTCATTGGGCTATGTAAATTTATTTGGTCAAATTTTGACTTTAGCCCCTCTACTATCATAAAATTTAAGATTTAGTCTCAATATTTTAGACACTAATAAAATCAAATTATGGTTTTTTTTTTTCCCTTCTTTAGGAGATGGTGGGAATACAACTGCTGTAATTACAGGCACTACAGTGGGTGGTGGTGTTTTGATTTTAGGACTGATAGCCATTGTCATATGGAAGAAGAAGAAGAAGGCAATGAAAAGAAGTGGAAAAATAGAAAAGAAAGGTAAAATGGATGTAATTATCCCTTTATTTTTTCCATTTTTCATTTTAGGTTTCAAGGTTTATATGTCTTTTTTTGTTCATTCAGGTCCTCTTGAAAGAAGTCAAGATTTTCTATTGAATGAAGTGGTCATCTCAGGCAAGAAGGAATACTCGGGCGAAAGTAATCCCGATGAAATTGAATTACCGTTGTTCGATTTCAACACCATTGTAACGGCTACAGACAACTTCGCCGATGAAAATAAGCTCGGACAAGGTGGTTTCGGAAGTGTATACATGGTAAATTTCAATGAAACAGGCTAGTTTAGCATTATTATTACGGTTGAAAACGTGCTTTTTCGAAATCTTAACCATGAAAACATGTGTGGTAATACATGCAGGGTAGGTTGCTTGAGGGTGAAGAAATAGCTGTAAAAAGGCTTTCAAAGAACTCGGGGCAAGGGACTGAAGAGTTCAAGAATGAGGTTAGGTTAATTGCAAGGCTACAACATCGGAACTTGGTTCGACTTGTTGGTTGTTGCGTCGAAACAGACGAGAAGATGTTAGTTTACGAGTACATGGAAAACAGAAGCCTTGATTCTGTGTTATTCAGTGAGTTCCTCTCTCACAACTTGGAGAAATTTAATGTAGGTAAACAATTGTACATCCATGGCATTGATTGAAAAGTTTCTTGCAGATAAAGCAAAAAGCTCCTTGTTAAATTGGCAAAAGCGGTTCAACATTATTTGCGGTATTGCTAGAGGATTATTGTATCTTCACCAGGATTCGAGGTTTAGGATCGTGCATAGAGATCTCAAAGCAAGCAACATTTTGCTTGACGGAAAAATGAACCCGAAAATTTCGGATTTTGGGATGGCTAGAATATTTTCTGGTGATCAAATTGAGGCTAATACTAAGAGAGTTGTTGGAACTTAGTAAGTGCCGTATAAAACTCTAATTTTTCTTTGTCGAAAACAAGATTTCATAATCGTAATTATCGTTGATATGCAGTGGTTATATGTCGCCTGAATACGCAATGGATGGTAACTTCTCAACAAAATCTGATGTTTTTAGCTTTGGTGTTTTGGTGTTGGAGATTGTCAGTGGGAAGAAGAACAGAGGGTTCTATCACTCAAATAGTGAACTCAACCTTCTAGGCCATGTAAGCAGCTAACCACACATTATATTTCTAAATTCTAATGAAGCTTATACTGTTATTGGACGGATTGGGTTAATTTTTTGTCGAGTTAAATCGGATTTTTAAAATTTTGAATGTTTTCAATTTAAATATTTCAGATTCAGGTTATTTTGGGTTTAGTTTGTTTTGAGTTCAAGGTTGAAATTTTCGAATCAGGTCAATATATATAAGTTTCAATCTTTTTAAATTCTAGTCAGTTCAAGTTTGTGTCATTTCAAGTTCAATAAATTGACACTATTTTGGGTTTCGATTGTTTTAGCTCGTTTCAATTTGGGTTCAGGTCAATTCATATTTGGATTATTTACTTTTTTATAATCAAATCAGGTCAGATCATATTTGAACTCAAATTAATCGAGTCAGATTTTCAAATTCGATTTTGGAGGACGGTTTTTTTTAGCCTAGTCATTATTAATTTAGATCATTTCAAGTTATAGTCGGTACATATCCAAACTATTTTTGTGTTCAATTTATTTCAAGTTTGGGTTGTTATTAATTTGATTCAAATTGAATCTGGATCTGAATTAAACCGGATTAAATTGAATTTTTATTCGTATTAATCAAATCAAAATTTCAAATTCGAGTCTGAATTCGGTTCGCATAACTCTCACAGGCTTGGAGATCATGGAAAGAAGGGAAGGGATTGGAGTTAATAGATCCAGCAGTGGGTGATACCTATGATGAACAAGAAGTGCTGAGGTGCATTCAGGTCGGCTTGTTGTGCGTTCAAGAACGTGCCGAAAACCGGCCAACGATGTCGACGGTGGTGTTGATGTTGAACAGCGAAACAGCAACAATGGCTCAGCCTAAAACACCTGGCTTTTGCCTTGGAAGAAACACACATGAAACAGATTCATCTACAAGCAAGCAAGATGAATCATGCACTGTGAACCAAGTCACTGTTACAATGCTAGATGCTAGGTAGTGAAAAGCTTCACATGCCTCATCCATGGCTATGTTGTATATTCTTATTTATTTTTTTAAAGCTTTTTTCTATAACTTTTGTGGCAGTTTTGGGTCTTCCATTAATGTTTTTTTTTTTTTTTTTTGTTAAAGAACGAACTGTGATTCATGGCTGATTTCGTAGTCCTTTGTCTTTCTGTGCTGATTTGCTTGTTGAATGGTAAATAAATGGGTACTCTAATCTTCAAGAAAAGCTCTAATTGATGTGTAATTATGATTGTGCATTGTAATAGATTATCATGATGAATAGACCGATATGGTATTATCACTTCTTTGGGTTATATTGTGTTACTGTTATTACTATATCTCAATTTTGAAATTGAACAAATTAATCTCTCTAAAAAAAAAAGAGCAATTTAATGTTTGTTTGTAATAGCCCAAATTTCAGTGATGTCAAAAATAATGGTTCGAGACCACCAAATCTGAGAAATGGACTCGTAGATTATATTTATTTAATATTTACGAGTCAAATGTAGCTTTTAAAATGTTTTTAAAATAGTAAATTGTGTTTTATAAAGATTTATTTGGTCAAGAAATCGAGAAAAAGAGGTATCGAGATCTCGGTGTTATAAACCGAGTCATAAATATTTTTATGAATATTTAAGGAATGTCAATAAGGTAGTATTAAAATTTCGTTAGAAAATTTTGACGTTTGGGTGGTTAATTAAATAAAAAGGACTAAAATGAAAAGTGTATAAAAGTTGCTAAAAGGATTAAATAGCCTAATTGTCAAATGAGGAAGGACCTAAAGTGAAAATAAGCCCAAAGGAGATATTTTGGGCGGCAATAGCTGAGAAAAATCAGGAAATGGATGAAATAAGGGTAAAATTGGAAAATTGCCAAAATTAGTTAAATAAGTATGGGACCAAATTGGAATTATCGAGATTTCTCTTCATTTCTCTTCATTTTCTTCAGCTGAAAAACAGCCATGGGAGAGAGTTTCAAGCTGGTTTTCATACTCAAGCTTCATGTAAGTTTAATTCTTACTTTCTCCTTGAAATTTCTATGTTTTTGGACTTTTACAATTGGATCCTACTTACTATGTCATTAGTTTTTGATTCTATAGCTAATTTTTAAAGTTGATGTGGATTAGTGCTGGAATAATATGATGAATAAATATTGAATTGAAGCTTTAATTTTGTTATATGATGATTTTATTAAGTAAAATTGATGGAAATTGATTTTAGGACCTAATTGTGAAAGAGTTGAAATTAAGGCCTAGAGTTAAAATTCTGATTTTCAAAGGTTATGAAGTAGTTTAAAATGATAGAGAAAAGTATTAAATGAGAAAATTAGCTAAATTGAGGGGTTAATTGAGCAAGGATTGAATTGTATGAAATGTGGAATTTGGGACAAAATAGAAATCAACATGTTATACTAAAGCAGTTTTGGACAGCAGCAGTTGTCTAATTTTTAAAAATCACCAAAAATTGTATAAATAGAATTAGAATCTGAGTAAGATATAGAATTAAAGCTTGTTGAGTCTATTTGCATATAAAAGAAACAAATCAGGTAAAGGAAGTCTACATATTGAGATATTTAAATTTTTGTAAGACTGGTTTAGAACAACTTCGTGATCCCCTGTTCTTACTTTAGAAATTCACTAAAAATTGTAAAAAAATAATTATGAGTTATAATTTATATGTTTGTATTCCTTAGTGAGTCTATTTTCATTAGAAATAATCAGAAACACTATATGAAAACCGTACTATGAGATAATTGATTTTTAGTGAAGAGAGGTCAGAGCAGTAGGACTGTGTAACAGGGGAGAACTTAACTAATAAACTGTACTAATTGGCCACACCAAAAATTCTGAAAAAATTATGGTAAGAAGATATGTGAGTCTAATTTCAAAGAAAATTAACGGTTTGAAATTTAGAGCTCTGTAGCTCGAGATAAAAATAATTTAGTGAATATAACACAGATGGACAGCTTGAACATTCACATGAGTAAATAGTGAAAATTATAGAAAATGTTACTTACAAGTGTGTTGTTTATACTAAGGATGTGGATGGAGAGGAGGAGGAGGGAAAATAATATATGAATGACTTGTGTATAAATTGATTACATGCTCGATTATAATTGATATAATGTTTTATTTGGAATATTTATTATGAAATTATGATTATCGTTATAATACAAAAATTGAACTTGTGAGTTTATATGGCTAAATTTTAGTGATCATTTGTTAATTTTATGAATTTCATGATGTGTTATTTCATATGTATTGATGATCAAATTGAGCATTTCATTCGATGACAATATGAATTGACGGAAAATACAATGGTTGAACCATGTCAACAAGTGATAAGTGATAGCTTCGGCTACACTTATCTGATCAAGGACAAGTGAAAGTGAAAAGTGGTAGCTCCGGCTACCTGATCAAGTGAAAAGTGGTAGTTTCGGCTGCCGATCAAGTGAAAAGTGGTAGCTCCCGCTGCCGATCGATGAAAAGTGGTAGCTCGGCACCGATCAAGTGAAAAGTGGTAGCTCCCGCTACCGATCGATGAAAAGTGGTAGCTCGCTACCGATCGCTGAAAAGTGGTAGCTCGGCCACCGATCAAGTGAAAAGTGGTAGCTCCCGCTACGATCGCTGAAAAGTGGTAGCTCCGGCTACCGATCGATGAAAAGTGGTAGCTCCGCTATCCGATCGCTGAAAAGTGGTAGTTTCAAATCACCGATCGGTGAAAAGTGGTAGCTCCGGCTACCTGATCAGTGAAAAGAGGTAGCTTCGGCTACAAGTGACAAGTGATTTCCGTGTAAGACCATATCTGGAATATGGCATCGGTGTGGTACGTGTTTAAGATGAAAGACCATAGCTATGTTATGGCATCAGTGATTATCAGTGAAATTTAATGCATACTGGTGCAGAACAATTCCGTAAGACCTTCACTAATTTGACGAAGTTGGTAAGTGTTATATAGAATTATGTGATATAAGGAAATATGAGTTGATGATACATGAATATAGAACTTGGTTGATGAATGAGCTCATTTGTGATTATATATTTGTACAACCTTGAGTGTATTATCCGTATGAAATGGTATTCCGAATGAGTTAATGAGAAGAGTTCTAAAATGACATAATCTAAATTCGAAATGAAATATTATGAAAATGTACTTGGAATGTATTGGTATGTCTTGTGTATGTTATTTGAGTTCATAATATGGAAAGTAAATGTATGTGAAAATATGAGGTGATGATATCTGTACATAGAATTTATTGATGGATGCATACATCCTAATGGATTTTAGAGAACATTGAAATTGGGCTCAATAAGTGAGTTGCCAATTTAAATTGTAATTGGCAGGAAAAGTTAGTGAATTGCATGATTATGAGTTGTTACATGTATTTGTCAAAAATACGAGGAAATGATGGTAAATGATACATGGAAATATGAGACTATAATATATACAAACATGGAATGTGTTTAATAAATGTGTTCATTCATAATTATAGAATTTTTGCATCTCAAGTGCACTATATGTATAAAGATGATGTTTCAAATGATTGGATAAGTAAAACTCAAATATGAAGTAGTCTCAAAACCAAGACAAATTGTTATAAAAATGTATATGAAAAACAGAGTGCGATTGTTATATGCAATATGAATACATAGGATGAAAAGTACAAGTACAAGAGAAATTTAATGAGAATTGAGCCCATATACGCTTTCTTGTTATTTATATGAAGTGTACGACTAACAAATCGTATTAAGTATAAGGCTCATTGAATATCTTAAATTGGTTTTTGTATGTATTAAATGTGGGTGAAGAATAAGGATCAAATGAGTGAGAAATATGGCTTGAAAAATATCATAATTTATGAAAATTAACTTTACCACACGGCCAAGCAACACGGGCGTGTACTAAGGCCGTGTGACTCAAGTTTCTCCACAGATGCAAGTCAGAGAGTTATACGCCCTATAGACTCGGCTATGTGAGCCACACGGGCGTGGGACTCTTGTAAATGAGATAAACTTAAGGATTTAAAAAAAAAAATTATACGATTCAAATTTAGTCCCGACCCAATCCCAATGCATGATTTGGACTTCAAGGGTTCGTTAAAGGAACTTTTATAATCAATTTTGATATTTGAGTGATAAATGGTTTAAATAATCTGTAAGTGTTTCGTACTCTTCGGTAATGCCTCATACTCTGTTCCGGCGTCGAACACGAGTAAGGGGTGTTACATTGTTAATTTTAAAAGTGAGTAATTAAAGGCAATTAATTATGGTGTTGTTCTCTTTTGTCAATTGTACGTAATTTTGATTGCTATAATAATAAATTTAGTCCTTTATATTTACATGTTTTGTTAATTTAATCTTGATTCTAAAAAAATAAATTCAACCTCAACATTTATACATTTACATAAATGTTGTAGGTTTGTTAAATCTGGACTAAATAGAACTTTAATTGCTAAATTTATTGTTATATCAATCAAAATTATGAATAACTGATGGAAAATATTAACACTATGATTAATTTACCTTTAATTACTTTTAAAATGACAGGAATTAAATTGTTTCGATTTTTTTAGAGTAACCAATTTACTCAAGATTAAAATTGAGAAAACTAAAAAGATTTTCTTACCAAACTTTTTGATTGACATTCTAAATATCGAAATTCAATCCTGTCAGCTAAAATGTAGTAAGAGAAAACAACCATAAGTAACTAGGGGTAATCAAGGGCCATTAATATAATTATAATTTAAGTATTTCTCAAATTTAAATTATTCAATTTAATCATAGGACAATTGCAATTTTAACCCTTTTTAAAAAAATTAAACTCTTTTATTACAAAATTCTTTATGTTTCTCCTCCCAAAATTTTTAAATTTTATATCCATCCACCCATCACACAATTCTTGAAGCTACCCTCATGGTTCTCGTTCTTTGTTTATTTATATATAGGTGTGAGAATGAAAGAGAGGCAAAATGCTGAGGTTTTTGTTTTTCTTCCATTATAAATATCAAAGTTGAACACGTGAGCCACTCTTTTTGACAATTTCATCCAATAAAAAGAAAGTAAGCAAAAGCAATGGTGAAGATTCTCCACTACGTCTCCTCCATCAATCCATTTTTCTCAATTTCCATTAAACATAATAATATTAGTTTATTGAAAATACAAACCTAAGCCCTTTTTTTTTCAACGCACATTTTAGAATTTTACCAAAAGAAGTAATAAATTTCAAAGTCGTTATTAAGTAGAATAAAAGATATATTTTGTTCATTATAAAATTAAAATTAAATAACTAAAAGTCTAAAACCAACCCTTAATTTATGAGTATAAATGTGTGATTTTGTCTTGATTTCATTTGGTCGTATTTAAAGCAACAAATTGGAAAAAGAATATATGTATTTCCATCCAAACACAAATCCGCCAACCCATTTTAATTTCTAATAATTTAAAGAATTAACATTTAAAAAAAAATATTTTTAGTATATTACGTGATAATAATAAAAGTAATATTAATTAATAATAAATATGTTGATTGGCAAAAAAGTCAAAAAGAGGAGCCGGTGGTTCACACGGTGGTCAAGTGTTGAAAATTGCTCGAATAGAAAAGAGTTGTTTGTGACATTCAATATGTGTGTGTCAAAAGTAGAAGAAGACGCGTACTAAAGTTGTCTCTCAACCTTAAGTCTTAATACGTGTACGATACAAGTCTCATCATAGTCAACCATTTAAGGAACACATTATCCTTCTAAATAAGCGATGATTAGACGAACCTGATGTAAAGAGGTCTCACATGTGTCCTTCACAATGTAAACTAATTGAACTTTAGGCATCACGTATGTATATATTTTTTTTAAAATTCGTAGTCGTTGAAGTTAAAAATCTTGATTTTATATTTAGGCTCCGTTTGTTTCACTGAAAATGACTTTCAGAAAATGATTTACTTTTCTGGAAAAGCTAATATTTTCTGTTGTTTGGTAGATTTCTTAAAAATATTTCATAAAAGTTATTTTCAATTAAACAAACATACATTTGAGATTTTCTTATTTTTTCATTGTTTGATTGAATTTGTTTTTATATATAATTTTATATTTTACATTGTTTTTGCATATATTAAAAATATTATGTTAAATTCAGATTCATTACAACGTCATTTTTTAATTACATGACTACTAAGTGAGTATTTTTTATTTAAAAATGTGACATCAACAAAATTGACAAAAAAATTTAACGATGTCAACAATTGGACTTGATTTTCAAATTTGAAAAGTAAAGGGACTAAATTCTTGAAAATAAAAGTATAAAGACTAAATTACAAATCTGTGAAGTGTACATAGACTTATGACATATTTTAACCTTTATACTACAAAATATTTATTATTAATATATTTATAATTGTAATAAATATTTATTATTAAAATATTAATATTGAATATTTTCAATAATATGTGAATAATATTATTTAAAATTATTATTTTTAAAATTTATTATTAAAATAAAATTGAAATATTAAATAATTTATTAAAATAATAATTTATATTTATTGTATTAATAATTTATTATATGACTAAATATAAATAATTAAATATGTATGTTTAATAATATTGAAAAATATAATATTTTAAATATTTTCAAAAATAAAAATAAAATTTATTATCAATATAATAATATTAAACTTGATTTAAATTAATTTTTATATAAAATAAAATTATCTATAGATGAGCTCTTTTCCGGAAAATGACTTACGCATTTTAAAATGGTAAGTCATTTTACAAGAAAAAAATGCTTATTTTACCTTGACCTGTAAGCCATTTTCTGTTGATCAAACTATTTTCTGTGAAATAAACATAGGAAAATACAGAAAACATTTTTTGTAAAACCTTTTACATGTAAACAAACGGACCATTATTTAATAAATTTATTCCATGAATATTTCGTACACAGCATGGTGCACCAAATTTTGGTAAGAAATTTAATTTTTTTTATTGAATTTGGTGGTAGCTAAACACTTTCTTTTTCTTGTACATAATAATTTTCTTCCAAAACAAACATTCTCAATTATCCCAAATATTTTTTTGTTCATTATAAAAAAAATACTTGATGGGCAAACATCAATTAAAAACCCAATCCTGCGTTAATTACGGGAAATATATCTTTTAAAAACCAGATTCGGATTGGTCAGAAGAATGTTGGCACCATATTACACATTTTCTAATTTATTATGTACAAAAACAACAGAAACATTTTCTTTGTTTTCTTACCAACCGAAGATTTATCCAGCAAATTAAAATTGTATTTCGAAAGAATAAGATGAAATTCTATTATTAATTTTGTTTCTATACTTTAATTTAGTTATTTTTTTAGTTATATATTTTTAAAATTTTATGCGGTAAACATATTATCACGTGTAATGCCATGTTAACTTTCTATTTCCACATAATACTCACATAAAAAATTATATTATTTTAGTTAATAAATTTATCGGTTATTGGTTTGAGTTAGAATTGAAATTTTAAAATTCTAAAAGCGTAAGGATTAAAAATGATTAAATTGAAAAATATGGATTAAATACACATCTTACACAAAGTACAAAACTAATTGTAAAAATCGACCTAAGGAATTTAACTCCATTTGAGTTAAGACATAAAATTTCAAAATTTGAAAAGCATAAAGATTAAAATTAACCAAATTAAAATATAAAAATTATATAATAGAATTTGATTGTTGATTGAGTTTTAACTCAATTGACATGGGCATTGTTGCTAATACAGGAGGATGTGGGTTTGAATGCATTGAAACGCATTATTCTCTTGAGTTGGGAGGGGCTATGGGTGGTTAGAGAAATTTTAAAAAGTTTTGGATTAGGTCAAGTGATATTTTTATTTTGGCATAATGACTTATTCGATCCTCCAAATTTATAAAAGAGAGAGAGAGAGAGAGTCATTTTAGTTCTCTATTTATTTTTTTTAAAAAAAATTTAACCTTTAAACTTGAGTTTTTTTTATCAAATCACCATAAAATAAATGAAAAAGTTAACGTTTGTTATTCTAACGTGACATACACCAACACGTCACTATTTAATTAATTTTTTAACATGTCATATACATGGTAATCCATGTGCATACCACGTTGAAAAAATTATTAAACACTAATTATTCAAATTTATTTTAAAGTAATTTGATAAAAATATAAATTTAATAGTTAAAATAGACGAAAAATTAAATAAAAAAAAAACAAAATTTTTTAATTGAATGGAGAAAAATGATTATGGATTTAATTTTAGAAGCCACATAAATTTGGACTTTTTGGACAGTTGACTTTAAATGGCAACCACTTGTAAAGGAAGGCTGGTGGAGGGAGCCGTTACTCGGTAACCGTTGCATTTACCTTTTTTGAAAATTTTTTCTTTTAATGCCAATTAATTTCTTTACTTTTATATCCCTTTTACATTTATCCTTAAATAAAAGTAAAATCCCAGCCAACGGTTTTTTTTTAATTAATGCCAATCAGCAAATGCGTTTCCGAATTTGCCCCTCATGTGCTTAGGCGCCGGAAATATGGCTTTTTCTTGTGATTATTGAAAAAGTTGAATAGAAAATGACGATTTCCCCATTTTCCTCTTTGAAAAAAGAGGAAGCTTTTTTAATCTATGTAAAATTCCAGCCGATGGATTTGAATTTAAATCTGATGAATTAGATACGAAATTTACTTGAATTTGGAATGATTTAACAAAAAAAGAACTTGAAATGATTCAATTTTAACCAAAAATTAACATGTTCCAAACTTTAATAGCCTAATCTTAAAAAAATCAAATGATTTGAACTTAATATGACTCAAACATAGAAACTAAATATGAGAATAGGATAGCAGAGAAGGTTTTTTTTTTCTTGTATTAGCTTCGGATTGATTTTTATATCTCTTGTCTCAACCAATCCCATAACCCAAAAACGACTCAAATTATAATAACTTAAAAATTAACAAATCTAAATTGATTCGTATCAAATTAACATGATTCAAATTCAATCCAATCGATCCGGTCCGATGCACTTGAAATTATTCAACCTACTTTCCTCTCTTTTCTTTTTTATCAACTAATCCATAAAATGTCCTTAATACCCTTCGTTTTTATCTCTGTCCATGTCCGAGAATTTCAAAGAATGAGCAGGGTATAATAGTCATTATGTTAATCACAAACTACCTTCTTCTTCACTTGCTTTCTCTTTCTCTCTCTCTATTTCTCGGTATTGAATTGAGAAAACAATTCCTCTCATTCTCTCTCTCTATCCACAGCTTTGCAAAAACCTCATAAACCCTTCTCTTCTTTTTCGAAGCTCTTTTCTTCAAGGTGAGTCTCTTTGTCCGAGTTGGAATCGGGATGGAAACTCAGCTCCCCGACGATTTCAGGTGCCCTATTTCACTTGAGATAATGTCTGACCCGGTTATCCTTCCATCGGGTCACACCTTCGACCGGGTTTCAATCCAACGGTGGCTAGATTCCGGTCACCGGACTTGTCCGATTACCAAACTTCCATTACCTGAACACCCTTGTCTTATCCCAAACCATGCCCTCCGTTCCTTGATTTCCAACTATACCCTCGTCTCTCCTTCCAAGTTACAGCCTTGCCCTCAACCCCAAATCCTCATCTCTTCTCTAACCTCTCAATCATCCCATGTCGGTACCAAGCTTAACTCGCTCACCCATCTCGTTCGACTCACTAAGCACGACTCGGGATTCCGCCGTAAACTAACTGAGTTGGGTGCAGCCCCTGGTGTCCTCAAGTGTGTTGACTCAGATGATCCGAGTTTACAAGAAAAGGCACTGTCTTTACTCCTTAATCTCAGTCTTGACGATGATAACAAAGTGGGCTTAGTCGCTGAAGGTGCTATTAACCGGGTTATCAAAGTTTTACGATTCGGGTCACCCGATTGTAGAGCCATAGCTGCAACGATTATAACCAGTTTAGCCGTGGTGGAAGTTAATAAAGCAACAATAGGAGCATACCCAGATGCAATTCAAGCATTGGTTTGGCTTTTAATTTCAGGTAAAGGAAGGGAAAAAAAAGAAGCAGCAACAGCTTTGTATGCAATTTGTTCATTTGCTGATAATAGAAGAAGAGCTATAGATTGTGGGGCAGTACCAATACTGATTAGCTTATTAGATTCAGGCTTGGAAAGGGCTATTGAAGTATTGGGATTATTGGTTAAATGTAAAGAAGGAAGAGAAGAGATGCTGAAAGTTAATGGGTGTGTTAAGGTTTTGGTTTCTGTTTTAAGGAATGGTAGTTCAAGAGGTGTTCAATATGGGTTATTTACATTGAATTGTTTATGTAATTGTTGTGAAAGGCTTTGTTTTGAAGCTATAAATGAAGGTGTTGTGGAGATTTGTATGGGGTTAATGGAAGAAGAGAATGAGAAGATAAGGCGATATACTTCAAGTTTGGTTCAAACTCTTAGAGAAAATCATGCTTTTGGGTGAAAAAATTGAAGCTTTTTTCTTCAAGTGTTTGGCAATGGAGGTGAGTCGTTGTTTTAGTTCATTTTGGTTAATTAGGGATAGTTTTAGAGTTAAAAAAAAAAAAAAAAAGATTAGAATTTTGTATTTATGTATATGTGAATAAAAGGGTAAACATGGTGGAAAGGGAGGGGTTTGATGGTCTTCCATGGTTGGATGTTGTAGTGAACAAAAAAAAAAAAAAAAAAAACACCAAAAAGTTCAAAATTTTTGTTACTTAAATGATAATTGTTTATTGAATTAGAACCTGTTTTCAGCTTTTGATCTTCTCTCGATTAGGAATTGGATTGTGAATGTTTCTGATTCAATCAAAGCATTGAACTTTAGCAAATGGTATACTTTGATAAGTTACTTTCATTGTTCAATTTTCTAGTTTTGCATATTTGCAACCATTTGAGTGAGATTCAAGACATTCTTTTTTCCTTGTTTTATTCAATTTTTGATGTTGAGATTGCTTAGTGATTACAATGTATAGGTTTTGAAATGTTGATATTCTTAATATGCATGCCTAAGTGGTCCGTTATGAATTTCACCTTTGTACTTTTGGAGTGATAATTTGTTTCAAAGGATAACTTGGATTATGGAGATTGTAATGTAGCCCAAATTGTAAACTTTTCATCTTGGCCTGAGAAGAAAAGCGATATTAGGAGTTGAATTTTATTTTACTCTCTATTCAGAAAATGAGTAAGTTAGTTTTTTAAAAATTTTATCCATTTTTACTATTAAAAATCAGTCCCTATATGTTAGCATGAGTACAAGTAGCACACCATGTATAATTATTTGATTATTTTGTCTGTCTCCTCTGTTTTTAACAGTAAAAATTGATTGATTTATTCTTTGATTAATTTGCTCTTTTGTTAGGTAAAGGGAACAAAATACAATTTGACTCCTGACTTTATGATAGTTTTATCGAAGAAAAAACATATCTTACCTTAGTTTAGACTTTACGGTATAAATAAAATGGTTTTGCTTTGCCCATAATAGTTATTGTAAGAACAAATTAGGGTAAGGCACAATGTATTTTTAAGAAAAAAAATTAAAATTCAAATCTTAAAGACAATATTGTTAGAAAATAGTCACGAATTTTGAAAAGATTAATCATCATGAATCGTAAAATAAACATAAAAGATATTTGATTCATATCAAAACATAAAAACAAACAATAATCGGAAGAAAAATAAGTCTAAATGCATTTGAATCCATGTCCTTGGCATTATTACAATAGTAACTATATTGTACTAATTTTTGTTCTTTCTTTTTGGAAAGTTAAAACAATGGAGAGTACGTTTTAGGGAATTATGCGGAAGCATGCGTTAGAAAAGTAAATTTGGTTAAAGAAAAGAAAGGCATCTTAATCCAAGTGCAATTGTCTGCTGAAAGAAGCAAAGCTTATTGTGCTTTTTTTTTTTTATTACTATATGTTGGTTGAATTATTATATTATTACAAAAAATAATAAAAGTGGTCTTTGTCGGTCCAATCCAAGAAGGTGTACTTTATTTTGGTTTTTACCTTTTCTTTTTCATTGTATAATATTATATTTCTTCTTCTTTTTCTTTTTGTTTGATGGCAACATAGCCCAACTTAGCAAACCAAATCATGGAAGAAAAAGGAGCCTTGCCTCATGTAAAGGCAACACCATAAGAGAGGGTGCAAACATTGGTTGCTATTTTTTTTCTTTTATATGACCCACTTAGATTTATCAGCAAGTGTTGGGTGCAATTAGGGATGAAGTTAAAATTTTTTTATGAATTGAGATTGAGTTATATATTTTTATGAAAATTAAAATGTAATTTTATCATTATATTGATATATATTTTTATAGTTTTTGGAAAGATTTAATCAAAATTTTATTATTTTTGAGAAAATAAACTATAGTTTTACCTTTTATTTACTTAAAATTTTATAAATTTTAAGGAGCTAAAAGCATAAATTTTCATTTTAGGAGGAACTAAGGCCTTTGCCTACCCTCTTCTTTTGTCTTTGGATGTAGTGATAAGGTATATTACATTCTAAAAAAAAATAAAAATAGAGATTTGAATTATGAAGATAACATTGTTTGAAACGAGTAACTATAAGCTCTGAAATAATTTTTTTTTCATACACCATAAAATTGACATGAAGGTTAAAAACAAAAAGAAAAAAACTTGAATGGCAAAAGTGCAATGCTTGCTGCATTTCATCTTTGTTGATCTCTATTATTTGGTTGGTCATTTGGGCTTATTAAGTCATTGATGATAAGCCACTGGCTTTGTGTTTATAATTTAGTCTTTGGGCTTTCAAGTCTTTGTGTTTTAGGACTAAAATGTTGGGTGTCAATGCATTT
Organism: Gossypium sturtianum; assembly: GCA_025698515.1. NCBI lineage: Eukaryota > Viridiplantae > Streptophyta > Magnoliopsida > Malvales > Malvaceae > Gossypium > Gossypium sturtianum. Next base: position 1,484,607 of record CM046952.1, on the reverse strand, counting down.
GGATTAGGGAATTTGTGGGGTGAAAGTGTAATCTAAAACAAAACATTACGACTAAGAAACTTTTGCACCGTTACAAGCCAATTTTTTTTATATCAAGGTATTTTTCTTGTTTATTTTTATAATTTAAAAAGATTAATTTATTCGAGATTCGTAAATATTTTTATTAATAATGTTTTACCATTATACCCAACTTGATAATTTTTCACAGATAAATCTACATTCCTTCTTAATGACAACTTATAACTTTTGCATAAACAAAGTTAAAAACTATCTTATAAAAAATACCTAATGCTTGGATTGAACTGGAAGAAAAGTAAGAGGAAACAACACCATTTCTCGTGTTTGGTTAACTTTTTTATTTAAGTAAAGGAAAGTAAAATGGAGTTGAGTATTCTTTATTTTCCTTTGAGTTACTTCGTCTAAACGAAAATTGAGAAAAAGGAAAATCATTTTTCTTTTAAGATGTGAATATCATTTTTATCCTAATCATCTTTTACATATAATAAGAATATAATTAGAAAAATTAATTATAATCAATTATTTTCTTTCTTTTTTACAGTTCAATCAAATAAAAGTCTGTGAAACTTTTCTTTCTTTTATAATTATCTATTCAAACATAATGTAACGTTTAAAAGATATTTTGTATTTATAGGATCGTTACTTGATCAAATAAACTCAACTATCAAATAACTTGATTGCCAAGTAACCTTTCGTTGATAAAATTACATCTGAACCCATAATAATTAAATTGTGAATTAGAATTCGAGTAAATATTAAAATTATTACTTTTAAGCATAATAATGAACATGTGCGAATTGAAACCTAATCATGAATCACAGTGAAAAACATTGAACTTATATGGCCATGGAAAAAGAAACCAAACAAGAAAAAAAAAAAAAAAAGTAAAACTAATTGAGGAAGATTAAGTAGTGGCAAAAGAGATACTAATATATATGCAAAAGACATGGTGGGTTAGGGGGCAACTAATGCTTTTAATCATCTATAACGTGTATTATTGGATTGGGATTTGGGGGCATATCAGCTCAACAAAAAGTGGTGGACTTCAACATCACATCTTTTGACCATGGGGTTTTTGTTTATGGTGGTTTACCAACAGTCCCAAAGTGTGTATAATTTAGTGGTGAGTCCAACATGAACCTTGATAGAGTCCATAATGCTAATGATCTACCAAAAAATAAAATAAAAAAGCCAATACCAACCTCAACCTCCTAAAAGAAGGCCAAAATTATAACCATGATTATGGAGTAGAAGGTTGTGGTAAAGGTCTTTGGGTTTGGGGATGAAGATTGAAGAAGATAATAAAGAAAATAGTAATAAGCGGGTGTTTGATGATTTTGGAATTACATTTTCCTGTTTGGATTTAGCAAATAATATAATACTAATAGTATTAAAATCTGATAATATAGTTAAATTGAACAATTCTTAAATTACCCATAACCAAAGACTGTTAGAATATAATTTTGCCATTGTATTGACTTATATTTTTATGATTTTTGAAATGATTAAATTGAAATTTTAACATTTTGTGGGGCTAATAACTTCCGATTTTTTGAATTTTAAGAGGTCTAAAGTAGAAATTTCTTATTTTTTAAGGGGCCGAGGGGATGGCTCTTGTCCATAACCATAACCCCGATCTCTAAAATGAAGGACATTATGTGTTTAAATGCATTGAAACCCTCATCTTTTAAGTTATTAAAATAAGAAAGATATCAACGAAATTAAAACTCAAAAAACTAAATTCAATGTAATTTTATTACTAGAAATACTTAAACATTCCCCCCAATTCAAACACCAATTTGGACATTTGGTTTCCCTCCCCACATTTACAAGCAAATGCTATATTTGTTGGGTTATGATGAAATTGGGGTCCTATGGAAACACTCATGAATGAAACAGTAACAAGCCATTTGTACCATACCCTATATTTTTGGTAGGTACCCAAAGGTCTAAAGCCTGAACTTTCTAACTGTTCACTTTTCCAAGATTTTCAACCCAGAAAATAGGTTTTGAATGTGCCACTTTGGCCACTATTTCCCTTCATAGTAATAATGCTGTCAATAGCTTTGGATTGTTAAAACATTATTCAAAATAATTTTATAAGAAAGCTTCTTCTCTAGGGTAAGTTTATGACAGCTTAACACATGCTCTCTTAAGTTTAGGGTTTACCACTTACCAAATAAGTCAATGTTCAATTCTTTATGAATTAATGTTATGAAGAAAAAATTAGGTATAACTACTACCAAAATTTATGAATTAATCACTAGTTATCTATATATCTTTGTTTCATTACAAATTTTGTTTTCATGTATATTGTTTTTCATATACATTTTCTAGTGTAGGCCAGTCAGAGTGCAATTAAAAACCTAAACCTCTGAATTTTTTTTTTCTAATTATGGTCCCTAATTCAATTTAAATGTTTCTAGTTTTTTATTAAATGAATTTTTTTTCTTTTTTCATCTCTCAAAAATTAATAATTTAATTTAACATCTTTTAACATAAGTTTTTTAGCTTTAGCCCTTTAAAATTTTAGGGATAAAAGCAACATTTTAGTCTTAAAAAGATAGTAATTTTTTAAACTTAGTCCCTGAATTTTTTTTTTATCTACATTAGTCTTAAAACTTGACAAAATTTTTCAGATTTGGTCCATGAGGTGGCACTCTAATGTATGCCACATCACCTAGAAAATTATTTTTAATAAAATGATGACTTAGTACATGGATTAAAATTGAAAAATTTGTCAAATTTCAAAATTATGTGAACAAAATAAAATTCAAAGAACGAATTGAAAAAAAATTATCAAATTAAAAAATTAAAATTTTCATATCCCAAAATTTTATTATTATATATATATTTTTTTTCTCTAAAATTGAAACTTGGGGGTCTCATATTCTCATCACACATCTTATCAAAAGAAGTGCAAAACAAGTGAAATGCAATGATGAAGCTCACTCAAGTCAAGCAAAAAAAAAAGGATCAAAGAGTGCATGCAAAGAAGAGCAATGTAGAAGATGAAAAACCATCAAATAACAACACCAATAATGATTATAATACTTGTAATTATGGGATGTATTGTAATAATGGTGGTATTAGGTGTATACAAACTATATATGCGTAAATAGGATGAAAATTGATGCCAATTGTAGATCCCTCTAGATTGTAGACAAATAGACAAATATAAACAAATTTCAAACTAACACACCATACCATGTGATAACCTCTTATTAACAAATTTATCTTCTCTTTATTTAATTCACACCATATTTACTCTTATATATATAAATATGTATATTTTTGATAAAAGTATAATAGAGGTTTTGTACTAGAAGTTAAATTACATTTTATTCCCTTTATTCAAAATATGGATAAATTAGTTACTATATATTAGATCAAAGAGTAAATTGATCATTCTATTAAAAATTTTAGCCATTTTTGCTGTTAAAAACTGATCATTGTACGTTATAATGAGGTACATGTGGCACACCACGTAAAACTGTTTGGTTATTCTGATAGTCATGTCAGTTTTTAATAGTAGAAATGGGTGAATTTTTTAACAAAAAGAGCCAATTTGCTCTTTAACCTAACATACAGGGACTGATTTGCCCATTTTTGAAGTAAATGAGCAAAATGCAATCTGACTCTTAGTACAGAGGCCTCCATGATACTTTTACCACATATATTATTATTATTAGGTACATTGTTAGTGGGAAAAAAATTCACAAACAGGATTAAGATGATGTTGTTGTATAATCAAAGTACCTTTTATATTTATTTTATGGTCCTTACAAATTAATTTTTTGAAAATTCTATGATTTTCTTTTTTAATAATATTATTTTTAATATTTGAAGTGGGCGCTAATTATATATATAAATAAACTTAATATTAGCCGCCTGCAACCATCATGACACCACCACCCACAAATTGGGGCAGGGAATAGGATCTTAATATTACCTTTGTAAAGTTATGAACCTTAATTTTCTTTGTTAATGGAGTTATTAAAATAACATAAAATATTTATATAAAAAAAAATTGTACATTATTCTGTCATATTGATAGATAGTTTTGACTTTGGAAATTTTAAATGGGAAAGCAAGAAAGTTATTGGCACAAAAATGGCTATGACTTGCTAGCATCTCCCCATTCTACACTGCATAGATTTCATGGAAATTACAATACAAGTGTTGAATTTGATGAGCTAAATCATCTTTGTTTATGGGATTAAAAGTCAAGATTAGAAATTATATCAATGTTACCATTTTTTATTTCTATACATGATAATAATTTGATTAATTTAAATTTGTTTAATTTAAATTTTATTGATTCAAATTTAAATTAACCCAAATTTAAACCGATCCCAACAAGTATTCCAAACCCGAATGATTCGAACCAGTTGTTCAAATTCAAAATGAACTAAATTTGTAATGACCAAATTAAAAAATATGAGGTTCAAACTCTAACTAATTGATTCCAAAATTGATCCAACTTAAAATATCCAAAATTTTACACTTCGAATTGATCTAATTCAAACTAACCCGACCCAAAACTCACATCCATCCACCTAAGTTACAGTTGTAATCTAATCTAATTTCATTCATGTTAAGATCACAAAGTCAACATTGAAAGCAAATGGCTGTAATTTCTAGCACCAAATAATCCATCCATTTCTCTCCACAAATCTGAATCTGTAATATATATATATATATATATATATATATAGACTTAATGATCTTGACCTTGTAACTAATAGATTCAGATCAGACTCTGATGCATAAACAATGCATAAATTTAATGAGCTCCATGCTTTCTGTCCATAATCAATGGATCTTTAGTGTAAATAAAAATGAAAATTGACATCTTGTTCTTAAAATAATATAATTTAGTAGTCATTGACATAATATATTTTTACAATATAATATTTATTATGTCTAAACCCAACTATTTATTTACAATATTTTTTTACAATTTCATTATAGGTTTTGATTATATTTGTTCTTTTTGATACAATGTTTAAAATTACGAATAGCCCATCTCCAACTTATAAATAAGAGGATAATGCGCTTCAATGTACTCAAACTCATATACTCCTGCATCGACAATAATACTAACACAAATCGACTATGATTTATAATATCTTGTAATTTCTAATCATTTGAAAAAGAGGGATTAGTCTATTTATGTATCTGATTAAACATGGAAATATATATTTTGATGTAATAAAACACATTATGTGTTATATCTGATTAAATATAGGAAACATATAAAAAATTAATGTGGGAATAAGTCATTCTCATACGTTACTGATTTTTAATTAATATACTATTTGGATGATTCCATGCGGCTGCTTAAGCTGTAGGACAAAATTAATTTGTATTAATAAATAAATTTTTATTCTAATATGAAAAACTTATTTAAATGCAAACTAAAGTAATAAATAATGAATAATTGTTTGATATATGAGTGGTAGTTTGGTGAAGTTTTTATATTTAATTGATATTTAAAAAATAAAAATTAAATAAATGAGACACATTATAATTTAAACTAATACAAGCCATAAAATTCAATATATATATATATATTATGTTAACCTATTTCCTCTAATTTTTTGGCTTAAATAAATGTAACTATAAAAAAGAAAATACCAAAATATCATACTTAAACGTCACTATAAATAAAGGGCCTCCTTCCCTCTGTTCTCTCCTCCCTCGCTGCTTAAAAAACAGGGCATTTCCATTAAACCAACAACAACAGCAAAAAACCAAACACCCAGAGTTAACCAAAAGAGAAAATGGTCACCAAAGTCTACATTGTGTAAGAATTCTAATCTTGTTTCTTTGTTTTTGCTCTTCTTTGTAACCAAACTGGAATCTCTTGTTACAGTTCTGGTCTTGCTCTGTTTTTCTTTTCTTGCACTTTTTTCTCTTCTTCATCTACCCATTATATTATAAATTTTCCTTCATTTTCTAAAAAAATTTCCTTAATGAAATCATCTAATTTGGGTTCTGGGTTTTTTTTTTTTTTTAGTGATTAAATCATTTAAAATCATTTACATATTCTCTGTTAAAAGGAGTTTAAGCTATGTACAATATTCCTCTGTTCTTTTCTTACAAATATTTCCAAAAAGTCTCCTTTTAATTGAAGAAAAAAAAGATTAATTTGTATGTTAATAATAGGATTCTGGTTAAATTATTTACACGTAAGAAAAAAGGCCTCTTTTGTTCATTTTTTGGTGTACTTGTGTAAATGCGTGTAATACATAATTTTACTTAATATGGACAACTCTGTTTAATCATCCAAGTGAAAAGAAAACAACAACAAAAATTGCTATTATTTAGCAAGAAACCAAAATAATTTGATTGTGAAACATGACCTACCATTGAAATCATAATTAGGAGAAAATAAATAAATTTGCTGGCTTTTTTTTAAGGTGGTCCCAACATCCATTATTATTGTGAGTTTATTGTGGGTATATAATTTACAAAGTGGATTTCATTTTCATGGCTTTAAAATGTTTACAGATAAGCTTATATAATAGTTCTTCAATATCACCTTTTATTTTCCTTCTAGAAAGGATATATATATATATATATATATATTTGTGTGTAGATGATATGGATAATGGATGTAGGAGAACTGTTTTCATGCGTGCCAACATAGAAAACAAAACAACCACCATTTGTCTTTCCTTGTTTGACAGACATGGGTGTCCCCATCAACCACTTTCTTTTGATGTATTTTGGGTTGTCATAGTTTTCTTTAGGGTTAATATATTACTTGGTGCTTAAGTTTGGTTTAAATGTTCAATTTAGTATGTCAGTTTTTTTTTGGTCCAAATTTGATGTTTGAGTTTGGCTTCAATGTTAACTTTGATATATACATTTTTTTTCAATTTGATAGTTCAATATCTGATTTGACTTCAATGTTTAATTTGACTGGAACACGCATGTCAAATATTCATTAGGTCCCTACATAGTTTAGTTTAAGTATCAAATTAAATATTAAAATTAAATTCAGATACTAAGTGATATATTAATCCGTTTCTTTATTATAATAGGGTTTTTCTTATTGATGATTTTTCCTTGTTATGGTATTGGAAAACTGTTGCATCGTCAACCAAAAATGTTTTGTTTTTTTAGAAACTAAATGGCTATTGGTGATGCAGATACTATTCCATGTATGGACATGTTGAGAAACTGGCCCAAGAGATGAAGAAAGGAGCTGAATCTGTTGAGGGAGTGGAAGTCAAACTTTGGCAGGTTTGATTATCCTCTCAATGTTATCATCCTAATATGTGGTGCTATTGGATTGGATAGGTTTAGATTGCTAACTTTTATAATCGATTTAGTTTTATATTTATCTAAATTGGAGATCTTTATATTAAAAGTCAAATTGTATTTTATTCTTTTTTACTCAACAAATAGACAAATTTAATTTCTATATGTTAGATCAAAAAGCAAACTAATCCTTTTTGTTAAATATTTTATTCATTTCTAATATTAAAAACTGGTATGGTTGACGGAATAATCAGAGATTTACATGTGGTGTGCCACGTGTTCTTCATCTTGATGTATATATACCAAATTTTAATAGTAAAAATAGATTGAATTTTCTAATAGTAAGATTGTTTACTCTTTAATTTAGCATAAAATTACTAATTTAATTTTTTTAAACGATGGAAAAAATGTAATGACAGGTAATTTTACCACTTGGACTATATTTTATATTTGTTTAACCTATATTCGCAAATTGGGACCTTTGACAGGTAGCAGAAACACTACCAGAAGAAGTTCTTGGGAAAATGGGAGCACCACCAAAGACAGATGCCCCTATCATAACACCAGATGAGCTGACGGAGGCAGATGGTGTGCTATTTGGGTTTCCAACTAGATTTGGGATGATGGCTGCACAGTTTAAAGCATTCATGGATGCAACTGGTGGTCTATGGAGAACACAAGCCCTTGCTGGTAAACCTGCTGGCATTTTCTACAGCACTGGCTCCCAAGGTGGTGGACAAGAAACTACTCCGTGAGTATTTTGCACCTTAGACTATTACAAAAATATCAAACTGAACGGATTAATTGCACCAAACCTCTCTAAACTATCGTTCAAATTCTAAATTGGTTTCTAAACTCTAAAATGTGTAGCGAACATGAATTTAGGTCCAACGTGGAGAATATTTAAAGCAATATTCCTTTTTTGGCATAATGATAAATTTAGCCCCTGATATTTATTTATTTTTGTCACTTTGGTCCTAATTATTATTTTTGAATAATCACTTTGCCCCTTAACTTTCAAATTTTAGTCAATTTGTTAGATGAAAAAGTTGACTAGATGATTAAGATTTTAATGGTATTGGCATAATAACTTGCATGGCAGTTGACATATACTTCATAATTTTTTTTTTTAAAAAAAAAACCTAAATTGATCAACAAATTTTATAAGTTCGTAAAATCTCTAAAAAAAATTATTCATGTTAGTAATGAAGTACATGTAGATTGTTATACAGGCTGTCACGTTAATACCGTTAAATTTTTAACAATTCAATAAGCTTTTATATAATAAAAAAAACAAATTGACTAAATTTTGAAAAATAGGGCTAAAGTGACAAAATGGGTAAAAATTAAGGGCTAAATTTATTATATATATTTTCTATTTTTAACACATTAGATTCAAGCTATCCATGCATTAGATACACACCTGTTTACAACAAGTTGGCATTTATGATACTAAAATAAAAAATTCAATTATAACGTTTTGAAACTTGAGACCAATTTAGAATTGAAGGTGTAGCTGGAGGACGTATGGTGAAATTAACCCAAATAGAACTTTCAAACCATTTCTAATTTGAAAACCCTTTTGCAGCTTAACTGCAATCACTCAACTGGTTCACCATGGAATGCTATTTGTGCCCATTGGGTACACCTTTGGTGCTGGTATGTTTGAGATGGAGAAAGTGAAAGGTGGAAGCCCTTATGGTGCTGGAACATTTGCTGGGGATGGTTCAAGACAGCCATCTGAGCTAGAGTTAGGGCAAGCTTTCCACCAAGGCAAGTATTTTGCTGGCATTGCAAAGAAGCTCAAGGGAACAACAGCTTGAGAGATTTGGCTTATCTAATTACTACATATATATCTATATCTATATCTATATCTATATCTATTCAGCTTTATAAACATGTGTTTGTTTTTCTTGCCTTTTCATTTTTACTTTGTTCAAGATCTTGCTCTTTCTCTCTCCATAGAATAATATGTGTATGCTTTGGTTGGGATTGTATTTGTTGTCACAAAACTTACATTGCTTTTCTTCCAAGTCTAAATCAAATGGATTTGTTATCTCGATTAAACTATATGTAAAAGTACCAATTCCGTAATATAATATAGTTTTGGTAACTTTTTACGTGAATTTTATTGTTTTTATTATCAATGTAGTTATACGAAAATTTTAATTTAATTCAAAAATTCAATTTAATTCGATTTCATCATAAAAAAAAAAATTAACAATCATATTTCATCTAGGTCCCAAATTTAAAATGAAGTAATCTGAATCAGTTTAAAACTTATAATGACCTGACCTGCAAAATCCAAATTTAAAATATAAATCTAAATTCAAAATTTATCCAAATTAAAATATTCGAAAATGTAGCACTAAATTAATCTGATCTAAAGCTAACCAAACCCGTCCTATTAACGGGATAATCGTATATATAGTTTTGGTTAGTATTTGAGATTTCTAGCTGATTGGATTGCATACTTTGTCCAAAGCTTCTGGGTAATGAGATAAAATGGTGGACTGGATTTTCTAATTGGCTGGTCCATCATATGTTTAGATTTAGGCCTAAAAATATTATAATCCAGAAAAATCAAAGTTCATAAGAATTAGATTTGTTTGCGATAAATCTTAAAATTATACACGAATTTTGATTTAATATGCAATTGTATATATGAATTTTAATTTGGTGCAATTATACACGTGAAACCAGGGGTGAAGCTAGAACAATTTTTTAGGGAGGTCGAATGAAATTTTAATTTTTTATAGTTTATATCTTTATAATTTTTAAAGGATTAAATCGAATTTTTATAATTTTAGGGGAGCCAAAGTGCAATTTTACCTTTACTAATTTAAAAATTTTTTAAAAAAATTAAAGGGCCTAAATAGCAATTTTTTATTTTAGGGGGGCCGGGGCCCTGCCAACCCCCCCTAGATTCGCCTCTACGTGAAACTCTAATTTTGATTCAAATATATACTTGAAACTTTAATTTTAATTTAATCATACAAATTTAAAGAAATAAATATATAAATTTATTTTTATATTGAATGGATATAATTATTTATGTATGCAATATATAAACATAAAATGATGTTATATCAGTAATTGTGTTAATAATTTACAAGAATTTGATCAAATCAAAATTCCATGTATATAATTGCACAAAATCAAATCAAAGTTCATGTATACATGAACTATAGTTCATGTATAGTTTTGAGATTTATCTCGATTTGTTATAAATATTTCTTTGATAAAAAGAAAGTTAAAGATGTTTTTTTACCATTAAATTTGGCAAGTTGATTTAAGCATCTGTATTTTTTTATTCATTTTGTCATTTAAACTTGACAACTAAATCTATTTTGATTTTTGGACTTGGATTCTGTTAATATTTGGCAACATCATCAATTTTTTACAATTTTCAAGTTTAGAGACCAAAATAGATTTAATTGTCAAATTCATATACCAAACTAAAAAAAAATAACCTTAAAATAATGAAACACGAAAAAAAAACATATGCCGACATTTTTATTTACAGTGTTAGAAATTTTGATAAATGTTAAAATTTTTAATAGATCTATTTTTTTTTTGGTGAATTATAAAAGGAAGGTAAAACCTTAATAATAATGCGACTAATATGATTTGAACCTAAATCATATTTAGAACGGTAAACACTCTGATCATCATATAACACAGAGTTCAGTAAATCTAATTTTTTGTGAGCGTACAGTAGAGGTATCTAATTTACATTTCTTTCATGTATCCAATGTTTTTTTTTTTTTGGCAAAAAATTGTAGAAAAACGATGATGACAGATTATGTTAGGTAGAAGATCATGTTAAATACATTGAGATAATATATTTAGAGAATTCAACCAAGGAATCTTTTCTCACATATATATTATATTAAGTATAATGTATGAACACAGAATTTAATGATCTTGACTACTTTTTATGATAGAGTGAATCAAACTTTCATTATTGATATATTTGAATATAAACAATGCCATTTGTGGTCGAAAATATTCTTGAACAAAACAACTCCTTTGAAACGGGACCATTTCCGAGAGGTCAAAGAGCCTGGCTGACAAAACAAGAGATGAAAGAAGTTGGGCGACAACGCCTTTTTTTTTCCATCAATTCAACACTTAAAAATTGGTTAAAATATTTGGGAAGTCCCTATATAGTAACGATTGAATCAAATTTGAAGAATATATAATAATGGTGGAGGCTATTATTAGCCATATGGTTTGATTCGTAAATGGTGAACAAGATTATATTCCAAGGATCGAAAAGAAATGACCCTTTTCCAATCTAAAAAGGGAAGGGCCGAGGGGGCGGAACTTGTAGCAGAAGACAGCAATTAATTAATTAATTGTTCAAAGAATGATATATAGATCATCATAAACTGATAAGACATACACTTTATTGATATCAACAAAAATGCTTGGATGCTTTCCCCTTTAATCTTTATGTTGCTGTCTTTGTATTTCAAGGAACCTCATAGGAAAAATATAACAAATATACATTTATTTATTTATATAGATAATGATTAGACTTGTTTGGGTGTATCAAATTGACATGAATCATGTTTTAAGTTTTTGTTGTTTTGAATTTAAGTTATTTTGATTTGTGATTTAAATTTTTTGAGTTAAATCATTTCTAAGTGTTAATTTTATTTGAGTTAGATAAATTCGAATGGTTTATTTTTTATTTTAATTCAAAATTTAATCATATTTGAATTGATATTAATTAAATGGAGTTTTTACTGCAAATAAAAATTAATATGATAGTGGTTTTTCGAAACTACTATTATAATAGACGTCGATAATGATAATAGAATGATCACAAAATAAGAGAAAAAATAAGAACACACAGATTTTACGTGGAAACTATTTCGAAAAAAAACCACGTGTAGAGGAGAAGAAATTTACTAATATTGAAAAATGGATGATACAAGAGGAGTTTCAACTACATCTATTTAAAGGTTGAAAAATGACCTTATTCTAATTAATGTTAAATAGAAGAAGTGTAGTTATATGTGGATTCTACTTGTGCGGCATGGTCCTCGGCTCTCGGTCTTTCGCCCTCACAGATCCCCTTATTTTGCCACTGTATTTTATTTTTTTTAACAAGTGATGAGATTCGGGTCACACAACTCTAACAACTACAACAGAGCATGAATTGCTTGTTTTATTGATCCTTTTGGAGTTTGTAGTATTAATTTAACAGAGAATTTTAGAGATAATAAAAATTGAATATTCGAAATTAAATATTAGTTAATTTATTTAGGAATTATCCCTCCTATAATTACCAAAAACAATTAGTTGGTCTAATACTAATAAGATGCTTCAAATTAGGGACATATATAATCAATACCCATCAAACAAAAGTCAGTAAAAAGTAAAATAGAAAAGAAAGCATGTGTAAAGACAATGTACCAATCAAGAATATAAGAATTGAAAAGAGAGAAAAAATTGATGATTAGCCCCTTGTCACGGGGGATTCTTCAATATTAAGCTTCCTTGGGTACTTGATAAATTAAGACCTTTAATAGGTTCTCAATGATTTTCTTTTTTTTTTTCTCTTTGACATTACTTAATAAACTTGAATTGTATCTTGTGATTAGATTTAGGAAATGGTTGAAAGCATCCATTTGAGGAAATAATGACTTTAAATGGATTCTCTTTGTCATCTGTCATCTAAACTTGTTGCTTTAAACAAATTAGATTATTGTTTTTTTTTAATATTATCTTCTCAAATATTCAATACAATATATATTTGACAATAAAATAGTTTAAAAAAGAAAAGCATGAAAAAATATTTGGTTTAATAATTTTAAGTGTTTAGCTTTGTTGTTAAAAATTGTAGCAATAAATTAATTCGGAAAAATTAACAGATCAAATTTTCAGTTTTTATATAGTATGTTTTTATAAAGTATACTGATCAAAATTTAATAAATTAAAATAGAAAGAATAAAAAATTAGATTAAACGAATTATATTTCATCATTTTAGTTGAGATTAAGAAGATTTTGTTAATTATTTATTAAGGAGAAAAAGAATTCATATTGATTTAAATATTAAAAGAAAATGAATCTTTGAAAGTTCTCAAATTATTGCCTTAAAAGAGTATATGTAGTTACTATTGCCCTATGCTTTCTTCTATATTGAGGTATGATCAAAATTTCAAATTTTAGACGCCATATAGTAAAAAAGAGTATATAATAATTAAAAATATATAATTATGTGTTAAACCAATTTTAGCATCCACCACACTAAACACAAATTTAATTTAATTATTTCGTATAACTTATTTTTAAAAGATAACACTTAACATGCTTGTATTTTGAATCTCAACATTTATAATAAAAGGCTCAAAGTAGTCATGTGCATATGTAAAGTTAGAGGTGATTATAGTCTTGGTACGGTCAAATTTAGGTCAGGCCCGTATATGATATCAATACTGTATGTATTTACTCAAATTTGATCTGACTTGAAATATGAGTCTCAAATTTTATCCAAGTCAACTTATATTTTTAAATGGCTAATAAGATTCCATTTAAAATTGTTGATATTTTTAATTTTTTTAAAAAATATATGATTTCTGTTTAATTTTTATTAGTTAGATGTATTTTTATTAATTTATATATATAATATAAATTACATAATATGTAAAACAAAAATGATATAATAAACTTGAAAATGGATTAGCTATGCTCAAGCTTTGAATATTAATATATTAGGCTAGTCCATATCTTAAACATACTTAAGTTTTTTGCCCAAACAATTTTTCAGACCTACTAATAACATCATGATAGTAGAAGGTCAAATTATGTCCATTTAAAATAAGTTACCTAAATTTCTAATTTCAATATAATAGAAGGACTAAAATCACAATTTAAACTTTTTCTTTCTTGGTTTTCCCGTATATTTCTCTCAATCAAATAAGAAACCTAAAAGCAGGACCAGTGGGCCGCTCTCTGACTTCCCACTGCTTCATTCCAAAAATATTATATAAAGACAAAAACATAAAACAGAAAAAAATTATGTCACAAAAAGTTACAAAATAATCATTAAATTATTTAAAAGTTTTCATTTAACTCACTAAATTATTAAAATATCTATTGTATGGCCTCATCTGTTTACACCACCTATACCAATTGAAAGTTCTCCTTTCGATTCTGTTCTACAATTTAGTTTTTTTATGAAACAATTTTGAACATCACGAATCTGCGAATCAAAATTCAAACAATTTTTTTCTTTATTCTCCGGCACTAATTTTTAAATCGGCTTAGATCTAAGGTATGTTCTTTTACTCATTGATAGGTACTTATCCACTGTATTGATCGTCAAATCATAGCTTGAAACTCGCTAACCAGACTTTTTCGTTACAAAAAAAAAAACGTAATGACTTAAATAAAAACTTTTTAATATTTCAATAATCATTTTTTACTTTTTAAAAATCAAATGATCAAAACATAATCATACTAATAATTTAATAGCCTAATTTAAAACAAAAATACCACAATCAACCGAGCTACATCCACTCAAAGAAAGAAAATTCAAATACAAGAAAAGCAACAATAATAATCTTAGCTATTGTTTGATGATGATGATATACATGTAGTCAACAGGAACAAAAAGAGTCTCTTTAACCCCCATTTCTGCTAACTTCAGCTAAATTCATATTGATTTTTCCGCTGAATTTAGCACTTGTTCCTATTGCTAATCCCACTTCCAAAACTATATAATTAACAAGTCAAACTTGGATTATTGAAATTTAAAAAAAAAACCCTGTCGTTATCATCTTTTTTTTTTTTTAAATAATCCTTCAAAGGAATGGGGTTCCTAATCATCTGCTAGCCCTACATTATATCATTCCTTGCTGTCTTCTTTCTTTGCTGTTAAATCTACCTGAAAGTTCCACCAAACGTTGGCGTCCAAAAATCAGCTGGTGTTTCATTGGCAACTGGGAATGTGCTGGAAACAGGCACTAAACATAGCCCACGACTTCTTAGGTCTTGTTTTGGACCTTCTTGGTGATCATTCAACTTATCAGTACTCTGCAAAGTGGTTCGAATAAGACAATTATTTTCATTATTAATTGTAATAGTAATTATTGGTTGTTATTACTTATTAGCAGCCTTAGAAAATCTTGGTTTTTTTATTACCTGTTGTATGGAAGCTGCTGCTTGTTTCATGTATGGAGTACTTAAAACCTGAAATCACGTAAAAAAGCAATAAACATTATTTTCTCTTTCAGTACAAATTTGAGAATTCTCCAGAGAATATGCTAGCCTTTATCCAATAATATTAAACAATATATAGGTAAAAGTATCGGGGAAGCCCTTATACTAAGAGTTGGAGTGTATTTTGCTGTATCTACTAAAAAATTAAGTAAATTAGTTCCTATACATTAGATCAAAGAGTAAACTGATCCTTTATATTAAAGATTTCATTCATTTCTACTGCATACAAAGATTAATTTATTCTTTTTTTAGTAAAAGGAGCAAAATGTAATCTTACGCCTATTACATAAGCTTCACATTACTTTTATCACAATATATATATGGAGGGTTACTTTTATGTAGAATGAGGAACATACATTGACTTGATCATGGAGGAACTTGATGTATTCAATGGCTTCATGTAGAACTGATGCAGTATCAGTCTGAAAAAAAGGGTTAAATACAAATTAACCCGAAGTTATATATATAAAAGTAAAGCTTGATATATATCCTTTTAAGTAACACATCGAGTTCGAATATAGTAAAAATTTACCTTTCCAAAAGGTGAAACCAATTGCTGGAGGGCAGTGATTCGGTCCCCTAGCTTTTCCTTTCGAACCTGATCATAAAAAAATGACTGTAAATTATCACTTTACTTGGAAGAAAAGTAAATAAAGAAAAAAATTGGTGAAATTCATATGGCCTCAATGTTGCTTTTACTGTCCATACCTTAAAAGTTGGTAATGGAGATGGGGTTTCAAGTCTTGGCCTCTTGAGTGGAGTTTCATTACTTGCTTTCTTCGAATTCGAATTTTTCCGAACTTCTTCCATATTAGTCTATGAAAACAAAAACCAATTGCAAAAAAACAAAATATTAAACAAAAAATCAGAAGTGTATGTGTATTTTTTTTATCATGACCAAATCTCAAACTTTGTTAATTATTTACCTTTGTAGTCAAGGTGGGACAATTAGGTTTCTCTTCATACAACGAAGGTAATATGTTGCCAGTTGCAGATGTGTTCCAAAAGGATGTATTGTTGGAGAATTGTAAGGTACCAGTACCTACAGGTGGTTGTTGCTGCTGCTGCTTTGTCGTCAATGGTGGAGCTAGTTTTGGCCAAGAAGGTGATGATGATAAAGAAGAACAAGACATATAGTTAATTGACTGATTGTTGTTGTTAAAAACGGATTGTTGTTGTGGGTCAGTGTCGAATAACAGTGTTGATGGGCATTCATATGTTGAATCCATTGGAAACTCTTGATTATTACTCCGGCTGTAAACAAGGAGATTATAAAAAATAAAAAAAATAAAAAAAAAGAAGGTCTTTTAAATGATTCTTGCTTTTTTACTTACAGCAAGGATTGGTTCCAATTATCCGATGATGAAAGACCAAAACCCAAAGTGGAATCGATCAAAATACTGCTGTTGTTGTTGGTACCACTATTGTCTGAATTGTAACAAGACCTTGGCTTGATGATGATATCATCGGTGGCTACCATATCATTGCCCCACCCGAAGCCACCCATATCAGCAATTGTCGTCGAATACAATGGATAATTACAGCCTGAAAACATGGTTTTCGTCGGAATATTCCACCATGTTCCTCCTCCTCCACAAATAGCTGCTTGAAATTCTTCTGCCATGGTTCAATTTAGTCCTTTTTTTTCCCTTGAGAGTTGAACGTTTGTGTGTATGTGTGTATATATATATAGAATGGAATTTATATAGGTGTGGTGGAGATGTGCGATTTATATATATATTGGTTTGAAGAGGAGTAGGGGTTAGTGTAATGGAGATTATACCAAAAGTTGGTTGACATTTCAAGGGATGATTGGACAAATAAAGAGAGAATTTTGAATCGAATTCTTTCAATTATTATTAATTATAAAAATGTAAGAAGGAAATTTTAACTTTCTTCCCTATTTGTACTTATTCATTAAAATACACTTTTTTTTTTAAATATTTATATTTTCCAATAACTTGTTGATTAAAGTGGAGGTTTTAGATTTTTGAATACTTAAAAGAACCTAGAACGAAGTTGGAGACTACTTAGCTAAATATTCTGCTAAGGGATTCATAGAATTACATTTATTTGCAGAATTATCACCTTCTTCAATATGAGGTTTAATGTTGACTGATGATAATGTATTAATTTGATTGTCATAGTATAATTGCTTAATACAGTTTTTATGTAAATATATATATCAAATTCTATCTTTAAATTAAGATTTTAACCCATATTGTGACTATTTTTGTATAAAAGATTTGTGGGTATATGATGATTGATGAAGATAAAGGTGATCTGATGGCCACGGTAGTGTTGTTTTTGTCTCAAATATAATCGGACGGTTGATATTTGGTTGAATATATTAGTGAATGATAATAGTGGATAAATAATAATAAAAGAAGCTTTTTGATAAACCTGAAATTTATGGACCATATTATATTTTTGTTAAGGAAGCTAAAGGGCGTTGTGGTGGTGGTGGTGAGTGGACCTAAGCCTCAGAGAATTGGACAAAGGAAATATGTAATTAAAAAAATTGTAATATTATATAAATTCAATTTTTTTTTGTCGAAATTATATAAATTTAATTTGGTTCGTTGATTTTATACTTTATTATTTAAAAATAAAAAATTAAAAATCGAGAATGGGAAATATTATTGTTTTATGAAAGCGACAAAACGAAGGAAGCAAAAATGGAATAGGTGAACAAAGGCGGATTACCAAACCAAATTGTAATATATTAATTACAAGTCAACGCCTTAAAAGTCAATATTTTTTTCTTCTTTTGAGTAAACCGAAATGACTACATTAGTAAAATGACTACCAAAAAATTAAAAAGAAATCAAAAACATTGTCAACAAATGAGTCCAAAACCAAACAACAAACATTAATGAAATGAATGGTTAATTATAGAAAAAATTACATGTATCTTCGATTGAGTTTTAGTTTGATTGGTATGGATATTGTTGTCAATACAGGAAGATGTGGATTCAAGTGTGCTGAAGCGCATTATCCTCTTATTTATGGGTTGGGAGGGGCTATGAGTAGTTATAGACATTATGAAAAAAAAAAACAGATATGTTCAGAACCTATAATAAGATTATTTCAAAAAAAAAAAAAAAAACTACACATCCCTCCTCGTTTTGACTAGATAATCTAACATTAATTTAAAGTCCTTAAAGTAATCTTATAAAAAAAAACAACGTTAAAAGAATTTTGTCCGTGTTTAAATATCCAACTCGTTTCTACTCACCTAATATTCCTATTGAAGATGGGAGATCTTAGGATAAAAACAAAAACAAAAAGGTACTTGTAAGCATATTGACCATGAACTTATTAATTTTAATATTTTGATTATGACAAAGTTAATTAGACCCTAAAAAAATCGAAGAAAATAGTTGACTTTTAAAGAATTAAATTAGGTCTGATCCATGAAACGTAATTAATCCAAAAATAAAAAAAATGCAAGGAAAGAGACCTTTATTTTTTTCCTTATTTGATTTAATTTTGAAGTTTCAACCCTTCTAATTTGCTTGACTTTGATACTTCATCAAGTCATAATTTGTGACTCAATCTTTCAACTAATGATTTTGGTCAATTCTGATACACGTGAGATTATGTAAATATATATATATATATACATCCACTATAAGAGTAGAGAAATAAAAATGATATAAAAATATTTAAATAATAATTATTTTTAAAACAATTAATAATTATTGATAAAGTAATTAAAAACTTAAATTACTTTTTAAACCTTATTAATAAATTACATTTTCGTCCTATAAATTTGGGTATACTAAATTAATTTTGACACACTCAAATATTTATAAGCTAAATGATATTTTATCTTTTTTATTTAAATTTATTTTAGTTTTAACTTAATTTTGAGCTAATATTAGATAATTAACTAAGACAAATTCAATATTATAGATTAATACCATAAAATGAAAGAAATACTAATATGGAATGCGGCCTAATATTGACTTATATTACGATCCAATGCTACATATTACTTGTTAATTTTAGACAGTCAAAACAAAAAGAAAATGTAAAAAAATAATCCAATCAAGCCATCGGCTTTATATAAATTTCATCATATCAAATATATTATATGGACTGCGGCCTAATATTGACTTATAATTGAGTATAACTCCATTTTTAATTTTAGGCAAGTCAAAGGGTTACTAAAAATTAAGCCAATCAAGACATTATGGGAGGCTAAAATCGGATCAGTCTCGTATGATAATTACCTTTAATCCACTATACTATATACTATGTTCTACAATATTTTATTTATCATGTAAATGTTAAAAGCACAACCAATGGATTAATGTGTCTTGAAATTAAGTAAAAGGGGCGTTAATTCTAAATCAAAGTTTTGGTTTAACCACATATTTTATCCCTCATTTTATTTGATTCTAATTAACTAAAATTTTATTAGATGACTCTCTGATAAAATATTATCATCAAATTCATACACATCCTGCTCAGTGAATGATTGTTGGTCTCTCTATCCATTTGGCACGTGGATAATAAGCTACGTGGACTAAGAAATATGGAGGAAGTGACATACGTCCATCCTTCACATCCTCGTACATGTGCAAATTGTTTGTCATGACTCAACTTTTAGAGTTTCACGAACAGACACCTGATTACAAATATATAGATAGTATCTTTTTACATCAAAATCCCTACAAGCAACTTTCAACACAATCATTATATGGACTACCACAAGCCTCCAATCCTTATCACTGTTTCAATAAATAAGGCTGAAGTTTTAGAAATTTTATGATTCTAGATTAAAATATTATCATAAATGAGTTTTCAATCCACGGATATATTCATAAATTATAATAAATTATTCTAATCATAATGTATAAATTGAAATTGTAATACGAATGGAAATGGGAATTGTAATTAAAACTTTGAGAGAGAAAAGAGAGAGTAACTAAAAAAGTATTAAAAAAGAAGTATTTCCATCAATTAACTTTTTTTTAATGAATTATTAGAGAAGGTAAAGTCCTAGTAATAATGCGATTAACACAATTCAAACTCAAATTATACCTAAAGCAGTAAACACCTTAATTATCATGCCAACACACCGCTTCTTCCATCAACTAACTTAAAGTCTATTTTTTGTTATATGCTTAGCCTTCACATTAAAGAAAACATTAAAACAGATTAGAATGACTAAAAAGACAAAAGACAATATGACATCATGCTTATATAAGAGAAAATGAGGAAAGACAGGAGCAGTATAAAAAATAAAAAAAATAAAAACAAAAAGAAAAGAGTCAACGTAGGACCCACGCGGCACGAGCGCGTGCGAGGAGACAGGTGGGACCCGTGTTTGGCGCGTACCTGAGTCAAAGTACGAAGCTGACAGGTTGCTACGGCCAATACCTTTGCCCTTCTTCTTCAAATTTAAGCCCTAAATGTCTTTGTCCTTCGTTTCATTCCTCCATTGGACTCAATTTTTTATATTTGATTTTATAATGTTATTTGGATATCCAAAATGATAATATCATTAATTCAATTTTTTTAATGATTCTAAATTTTTATATGCTTATTTTAATTATATTCGAGTCTCATCTTATATAAATCAGATTTATTTATTATCTATATTTATTTAGTTTAGTTTTAGATATTGTTAATTTATTTTGCTTTTGTAATGTTTAATTTTGATTTTAACGTAATACACGTATTAAAACGTTATTAATTCTCTGAATCACCTCCTTTGGTAAACTTTTAGTTTCCTTGTTATTGTATATATTTATCTATTATTGATGTAAACCATTCTATGCTTATTGAATTCCCCATTTATGAGTCTGAAATTGATTGAATCAAAACCAATGAAGAACATCAATGGACCTACCATTTTTAATATATATATATTGGTAGTCATTTAATTATTAGTATTTTTTTGTCACTT
This sequence comes from Gossypium sturtianum, assembly GCA_025698515.1. NCBI lineage: Eukaryota > Viridiplantae > Streptophyta > Magnoliopsida > Malvales > Malvaceae > Gossypium > Gossypium sturtianum. The sequence continues at coordinate 1,463,161 of CM046952.1, read as the reverse complement.
AACTATAAAAAGTTACAAATTGATTATCTAACTATTCAATTTTTTTTCCCTTTTTGACCACCAGTCATTTAAAGGCTAATAGAAAGATGACATGACAACTTTTACAATTGGCATAATAATAACTTTAATCTTTAACATTCATAAACTATGTCAAGTTAGTCTTATTTTCGTGTAAAAAACAGGATAAGATTAGGTAATTGTAAACATTGAGGGTTAAATTTTTAAAAAATAAAACTAAATTGACACAATGTATAAACATTGTGGCTAAATTCGTTATCATGTCAGTTTTAAAAGATGTCATGTTATCTTCCCATTAGTTGTTTAACGTCTGGTGACCAAAAAAAAATCTCGAATAATTGAGTGATTATTTTATAACTTTTTATAATTAAGTAATTTAAAAAGAAACTTACTGATAATCATGTGACTACTAGTATAGTTTACCTAAAATCAAATAACCTTCCAAATCTATAGCCATATGTGGTTAAGACACAGCATGCAGGTCACTTTCCATTTGATACAAAATGGGATACCATATAGTAGCTGTTTATACCCATCAATCCCTTGGATTTATCTCACTTGTCTTCTTCTCCTTGTGGGAATATTCTCTCTAGTTCTCACAAAGTGACCCGACCCATTTGCCCATATGGGACCCTATTGCTCTTGTCGTGTTTTATGACTTCCTCTTACCAGTTAACCATATTCAAAACGTACCGATTGAGTTGTTGCAGCTTATTTGCCATTACAATTATTAGTTGACTTAATATATATACACACAAAATTATATATAATCTTGGATGATAACAGTTCATAAATGGTCAACTTATTTCCTTTTTAAGACCATTAAATATATTTACAAATTACTCTAACGAGAAATTAGTTTAATAATAAGAAAGACTCAATAACTTTGAGATTACAAATTCAAGTTTCGTAATGAAGAGATTTGATATACCTATTTTGATTTGTTAGTTTGATAGTTTAATTAGTAATTCGATAGTACCAATATAAAAATTAATTATGTTGATAACTTTTAATTAAAAATAGGTTAAAATATGTCATCAAACTCTTTACTTTTTTTCAAATTTAGAATTCAGTCTATATTTATTTTCAAGAAATTGGTCTCTCCACTTTTCAGATTTTAAAATTCAAGTCTAATTGTTAACACCATTTTTCGTTAAATTTGTTGGTATGACATTTTGAAAAAGAAAAACTCAATTGATAGCCATGCAACTACAAAAATAACATTGTAATGAACCAGAATTTAAATAGTGTTAATAGTTGAACTTGAATTCTGAAATTTAAAAAGTAGAGGAATTGAATTCCTAGAAAGGGACTAAATTCCAAATTTATGAAAAGTACAATAACTGATAACATATTTTAACTTTAAAAATATATATTAATCAATAAGGTGCATATATTCATGGAGGCTCTATCGCTATTCTTAAAATGAACAACATAATGTACTTAATCGCGTTTAAATTCATGTTTTTAAAATTGATACGATAACAATGATTTGTTAATGTATTGATGTATGATATTTATTAATTGAATACATGTATGTATAGGCAGAAATATACTATATATAGTGACGTAATAATGAGAGAATCATGAGGTGTAAAAGATGACAAGGAAACAGGACGAATCAATACCTAGACACACATATATTCGAGAAAGAATTGTGGCCTTGGTAAAGTAACCCTAAGGGATGATCACGTTGGGCAACCAGAAGAGGGCACAAAACACGTGCCAAAGAGCCCACAAATAAAAGCAATTAAAAGAGAGGTAAAGGCAAAAACACTATACATAAACAAAATGTGAACAACAACAACAACAAATAATAGAGAGATGAGGCCATGGGGTTGACCAACAAAACTTATAAAAAAGGGTCCATATGTTTTTAGATTTCAACGTGTGGCGGTGTCGTTTTTTGGGTGTTTGGTCTAACCCCGAAGTCGGTGAAACAAGCACCATAGCAACAATGGCCACCCTTCGTTTCCTTATTGAACGATAATGCATTGTTAATGTTGATTAATCCTTGGGGTAATTTACAATAATATATAAAGATGATTGTGGGGTTAGTCACTTAACAAATTATTAAAAGCATGCCTGCTCGTGTTTTAACTTGTTTAAACTAATAGTATTATAGTATCTAGTATATTTATGTAGTACATCTATATTGTGAATGAACAGATGGTGGTGTAGTGATAAAGTTCATTCTATGTGCATTATAAATATGAAGGATTTGATTTGTGAAACCAAGTTTCATGTTGAAACCAAATGGGATTTTAGGGAAATAAAATTGGTGCTGAAATCTTTTTTTGGGTTAATTATATTTGACATCCTAAACTATGTATTAAATTTTTAATTGGTCCCAAAATTTTGAAATGTTCTAATTGAATTTTTAAACTAAAATATCATTTTAATTACGTTCTTTTGTTAGTTTTAACATTAAATGTCAATTCGGATATGGCATGATTCTGTTTTTAAACACGTATGAATTAATAAATATTTTACATATTAGATCCAAACAACCATTTAACGCCAAAGCTGACAAATAGATTGACAAAATGACCTAATTGTAATAATAATTTAATTTAAAGATTAAACTGAGACATATAAAATTTTAGGGACCAATTTAAAGTTTTTAATGCAATTAATCCTTTTCTATTATTTTATGTAGTGGATGTTGCACTACTTGATTTTTTTTTTTTTTTTTCTATTCAATTCCCATTCGGTGCAAATCAGCCCCAAGTTTCAGGAAACTCCTATGGAGTAGATCATTGGTATAAGTTCACAAATACTTTAACCAAATGGTAAGATTAAATATTTAAATATATCAAGTGTGGCAATTGCATGTTCAATGAGAAAATTATTAAAAGATAAAAATAACGAAAGGTGTAAGCAATTTCCCAATTTTCTTTTCTTGCCGTCCTATCTCAAAACTCTATCATTTAGGGGTCATTATTTAATGTCTAGGGTTCTTTGTTCAAATACTTGTGATTCACTAATTCTCACCTACTTCTCTCTCCATATATTTCTTTTTTAGCTTTATATGTAAGTCTATATAATCCAATTAAATTCAACTTGTAATCCTTCTCTTGCATGTTCCTTCCATGGCCATCTCTGTCAAAATATTGACTTCCATATCATCTTATATAGATATATAGATACAAATCTTTAGATTAAATTTTGAGAGGTGTAATTAAATTTTTTAAAAATTTAATCTTCAATATTTATATATCGTGTAAATTTTTTTTACACTTTTGCTTTTATTTATAATATTAAGAGTTAATTTTAAAAGAATGAGAAAAGATAAAAATTATTATCTTGAATTTTTGGGTGTTTACATTTTTTATATCGTTTCAATCAAATTTAGTTGATAAATTTGTTATTTTTTAGCTTTAGGTGATAGGGTCATAAAGAAAAGCAAATTCAAAAAAGACCAAATTACACAATGTATAAAAATTGAGGGTTTAATTTTTTAGTATCAAGAGTAAATTGATATAATGTATAAATGTTGAGGTTAAATTTGCTATTATGTCATTTTTAAAAGTTGCCGCCATTAGCGAACTAGTGACCAAAAAAGACAAAATTAAATAGTTGGATAATCATTTTGTAAATTTTTATAATTAGGTGACCAAAAAAATTACTAATAACTGAGTGACTACTAATGCAATTTACCCATTTTATTGAAAATGCATTTTGTACTAAAATGAAAAAAATCCTCCTAAATTCTAAAGCCACTTGAGTTTATTAATCATTGTTTTTGTACACTTGTTTGAATAATTTTAAAACCATTCTAATACTCATTTGGGGTCCCCAAATTATACCCCTCTTTGATCTTCTTTAAGATAGATTTTAAGGACATTAGGTGAAATAAAGGGTCATTTCTTGTCACCTTATATGCTCACGCCATGTCCTTGATTATAGTCCTTGAGATTGTAAGTGATATTCATTAGATTTTTTTGCAAGGTGTGTGGATTAGTTCTCTTTTTTTTTCCATTGATATTTTAAGTTTCTTTTTTCAATTTTGGTATAATTGGTTGAATTTAATTTGAAATAACATCTTTAAATTTACCAATTCTTTTGAAACAAAAGGCATTTTTCTCATATGAATAAACCGTATATTTTCAGTTTTCCCATTATATCATAGACCCCACCATTTTTATATATATATATATATATATTTGGTTTAGACACCCTTTTCCTTTTGGGTGGGGTGGGGGGAAGGGCTTAAATTTTGACATTCTCTAAATTTATGAAACTTGGTATGATAAGTCCCCACAACTTGACATAATCATTACACTTTAGAGAAACAATTGGCAGGTGGGTCAATTTCAATCTATTTCATACAAGGACTTTCAAAAGCAATGGACTCTTATTGAAAATAATCCCTCTATATTTTAATTTTACATAAATTTGATCTCTCATTAGTAATTTTAATTTGATAGTATTATTAATCAGTGCAGTTAAAGTTATGAGCAAACCTTTTTATTGTTATTTGATTAAATAATTAGAATTATGTAAAAATTCATTCAATGATAAATTTACACGTCAATTGTATATTTAAAATTGTTTTATTTTAATTCACGTCATTATTTTACGAAAACAATTAATTATATTATCAATTTGGACCTTGTTTAATGATTTGTGGTTGTCAAATGGAGTAGGGGGATGGGTTGGACCTACTTTTTTTTTTCTTTTTTTTTCTCATGCTTTTCTTCAATGATCATAATTATTGGTAGATAAAAGAATTGCATCTTTATTTTGTCTCATATGAATTTACTTGTCCACATTTTGATTTTCTTACCCTACTGTAGTTTGTATAGCTAGTCAAAATTCTACTCTAGTATTAATAGACGTTGCTCAATCTTTGATTATGTGACATTAATTAGTGACAACTAAGAAGAGGGAAACAAGATTAGACAGCAGTTTACTTTAAGTTAACCAATACCTGACATAACTGCTTATCCTTTCATTGGTCAATATATAGCTTTCCTCCAAAAACAACATTCCAAAATGACCCACAAAGGAGAAGGTTAAACTGCTCCCTGTAAAATTTGGTATATCATATATTGGACCTTATTGCAAGATTACAAAAGATTAGAGACCCTGATGTTTCTTTGGATGTATCAGCAAAAGTCAAATAATATTGTATTAAGTCCATAGATTAAACCATAAAATAACTCACTTCGGTTAGCCTAAGCCAAATTTAAGATAAACAATCACTATCTTTCATGACACAATGATTTTTTTTTGGGGTTAATTTCACTAGACGTCTCTAAATTATGCTCTGATTTTAAATTAGTCTCTAAATTTTAAAACGTTTTAAGTGGATCCTCAAATTATCAATAATTTGATGTGGTGTATGTTTAAAACGCGTTAATCAAATTTTAAACACGTCTATACTTACCTGATGGGTAACTTGAATATGATGTGTTAAAAGGAAAAGAAATATCTCTGTTAAATTTTAAGATAGTATTTATGTTTTAAACAATTAGATACAAGCTATCAATGCAGTAAGTATACAAATATTTGAAACTTATTCACATGTATGTCCAGATTCGAGCTAACAATTAACACCTAAAGTTGATATTAGATTTCTAAAAGACTTGATTAGTATATACAAATATTTTAAAAATTCAATTAAAATATTTTAAAGTTTATAAACTAATTTTGAAATTTAAACCATAATTTAAATAACTTTGGTGGAATTAACTTTTTTTATTTTTATGCATAGACAATCCTTGAGCATAACCTGTTTTTTTTTTTTTAACAAGAAGTTAGATGCTTAGAAACAAGAGTTGATTAACTGTTTCCCAAAGAAAGTAATTTTTTTTCCTTCCATCCTTTCGAAGCATAATCATAAATTCAACTTTTAATATTTACATTTTATTATTTATTAATTTAGTTCTTTTTTTTTAACACTAAATTTCACCTAAATCTTTTAAAAGAGTCAAATTTGATGATTAATATTTAAAAAAGAGTCGGATTTTTTTAAATAGAAATACGGACTAAAACATTAACTTTTAAAATATAGTAGCCCGCATGACAATCTACATGTACTGCGTGTTAATTTTTTTTAATTTTATAAACTTGTTTTTGAGTTTTTTTTATAATTTTTAAATTATCTGTCGATGTGGCATATAAGTCAAATAGTGTATTGTCAAATTAAAAGGTTAATGATTAAATTTAGCTAAAAAAGAATAAAGACCAAATTGAAAAAAGATATAAACATTGTGGGCTAAATTTATTATTATGCTTTTTTAACACTTATCTTATATATTTTTGGCTTAATGACAAATTTGGCCACTAACATTTGCATGTTTTGTCAAAATGGTCCTAATTGTATTTTTGAGTCTTTTTTGGCCATCAACCTTTGTATTTTTTTTTTCAATATGTTTTTTTCTAACAGATTTAATGAAAGTACCGTTAAAAAAGTTAATGGGGATGATGTGGAATATTTTTGATGAGATGTAATTTATTACTTAGATAACCCAATAAGATAATTACATGTGGAAGATAATAAAATAAATAAATAATACATTAAATTTAAAAAAACAACTCTTAATTTAAAGAAAATAAACATAATTATCTAAAAAAATTAACTCAATAAAAAACTTCTCAGTAAACAAACGTATAAAAGATTGAAACCTTTTAAAAAAATTAAAACCTTGAATTTATTCATTAAATATATTAGAAAAAACAGATTGAAAAAAAAATTTGATGACCGAAAAAGGCTCAAAGATACAATTATGGCCATTTTGACAAAACATACAAACATTAGTGGCCAAATTTATCATTAAGCCTATATTTTTTATATAATATCTAGAACTACCCATAATTCTTCCCGATAAGATTATCCCTCTAATGCTAATATAATATAATGTATAAGAAATGGTGAAATGATTATATACTCAAAATAATTAACATTGAAGACCGTATACATTGTTATCATTGACGTATCTAATTAGGCCTTTTCTTTGATTTGCTTCAACAGTGTATTTGTTATCATGTAAATAAACCTAATCTTGTTATAAAATAATACTACTAATATAATTTGTCAATGCAAATTGCAAATTTAATCCTCATTCTTTATATTAATTATATACATTGGGTTGCTCTCTCTTGGATGTGAAAACTTAAGCTGCTGATGAGAGACTGATTGACTCTAATTGACTATTAAGTTGCAGCAAAGTGCTACTAATTGATATGCTCAACTTAAAAGTCAATTTAATCGGTCGACACACAGACAAAGTTTTGTAGTGCCCCCAAAAGAAGTTGTTTGGTGGTGCTGTAGTCCACTAAGAACGGGCTTTGGAACACAATTCGACCCTTCACATTATCAAAAAGAAAAACTTAATTCGAAATTATATATATGAATTTTGATTTAATATATAATTTTATTGTTTATATATAAGTTTTGATTAACAATCAATTTTAATTTTGTGTAATTTTATATATAAAATTTTCATTTGATTCAATTTTTATAAATTATTAACATAATTATCATTACATAATTATTTTGCGCTTACATATTACATACACAAATAATTATATTTATCTAGAATAAAATAAACGTGTATAGTTGAATCAAAATTAAGGTTTCATATATCCATTTGAATTACAAGCAAAGTTTCATGTATATGATTACACCAAATCAAAGTTCATATATTAAATTACACATTGAATCAAAATTCATATGTAATTTTAAGATTTATCTATTAAAAAATGTGATGGTCATTAATTTCTATGATCAATAGTTATAGTGATTAAAATTTTTATCAAAGAATTAAATTATATGAGTTCAAACTCTGTTATCACGGACGGAGGCAAGGAAACATGCAATAATAACATTGACCTCTCTTAACACGGTAAATTTATTCTTTTAATCTCTTTAAAATTTAAGAAATTATAAATAAATATAATGATAAAATTATACCTTAGCCTCAAAAATTTATTATTCAATAGCTTTGTATTTGTCTATTATCTCCCATCCCCTTCTCGTTATTGTAATTGATAAAAAAGAAAATTCTATTAACAATGATAATGGATTTGGATAACTTTTCTTTCTGTTAATTATGACTCCTATTTCAGTCAAATTTGAGAAGTAATCTTCTAGTTAAACTCTGTTTATTTGTTTCAATCAAACACTGATTAGTTAGATTATTTTATTATTATTTGACCTATGAATTTAGCCTATAAATAAGCTCTTTTACAACCTTAGAAAATACACCCATTAGATATTAGAACTCATAACACATTTAGAGAATTTTGTGTTTACGTTTTGAGGGTTCTTTGTTTTCGGGTTTTTGGGGTTTAGTTTTATCTCCATCTTTGTACTCTTCGTTCTGTTGCCATTATAGTAAAATAATCTTTGCCCGTGGTTTTTTATCCTCTTTGGAGGAGTTTTTCCACGTTAAATTTGTGTGTCCAATTTCTCAATTTATTCCGCTACTTTTACTTGTTCGTTGCTTAATCAGGTCGATCCTAACAAGTGGTATCAAAGCTAGTTCAATTTTCATAGATCAGCCCATTCAGATATGGCAGCAACAAGGTTTGAAATTGAGAAGTTCGATGGTGAGACAAATTTCAATCTGTGGCAAGTCCGGATGATGGCAATTCTAGTTCAATCCGATTTGAAAAAGGTTGTTACCGGAAAAAGCCCGAGAATCTAAATAAAATGTAGAATGGGAAGAGCTTGATGAAAAGGCTTTGTCTGCAATCCAGCTGTGCCTCGCGAATACGGTGATTGCGGGGAGGTTTTGATGGAGAAAACCTCATCCGCCTTGTGGAAAAGGTTAGAAACTCTTTATGCGACTAAGTCTCTGGCTAACTGCTTAGTGTTGAAACAACGCTCTATTTACGCTTTCGCATGAACGAATGTGAGCTTCTTAGAGATCACATCAGTCAATTCATTACTCTTTTAAATGATTTAAAGAATGTTGAGGTTCATATTAACGATGAAGATCAAAGCTATGCTATTATTGTGCTCTTTACCCCTTCATACAAGTATTTCGGGAGACCGATTTATGGCGAGACAAACTCTCGCTCGAAGATGTGAAGGGTCATTTGTTGAGTAGAGACAAACTCGACAATTAGCTTCATTTGGATAGCAAGACGATAGGCAAGCTTCGCTTTGATAGCATCAAAGAAACGAGACAAAAGGTGTCGCTATTGTAAAAAGTTAGGTCACGCCAAAGCGATTTGTTATAAATCATGAAAGAAAAGAGTCTGCGAGAGAGTAACGAGGAAGATGTAATCGGTCTAATTTGGCCGATGAAAGCGGTGATGATTTCTTGTTAGTGTCAACGAGCGATAACTCCAAGCTCACGTCCGAGTGGATCCTAGATTCGGGATGTTCTTTCCACATGTGTCCCAATAGAGAATGGTTCTCCATATACGATTCGGTTGAAGGTGGAGTTGTGTGCATGGGAAACGATTCATCTAGTAAGGTAATTGGTATTGGTAATTTAAAATTAGGATGCACGATGGGACGATTAGGACACTCTCGGATGTCGTATGTGTACTGATTTACGAAAGAATCTCATCTCCTTGAGTATTTTAGACTTGAAAGGATGCAGAGAATCAACATCGAGTCGAGCGGCATTAAAGTATCTCGTGGAGCTCTCGTTTTGTTAAAAGGTAAAAGAACCGCGCTCTTTATATTCTAGAAGGTTCTACAGTGACCGGTAAAATCGGACGTCCCTCGTCCGTTACAGAGTCGAAGTCAACTCATTTAGAGCGGAAGCAACTTGGTCATAGGAGGGAAAAAGGTATGACCGTTTCGTTGAAGAGAGGTTCTCTTTTGGATGCGAGTTTTGAAAAGTTAGGGCACTTGTGTTCGTGAAAATCAGACCCGGGTTAGTTTTGATTTGGCAGTGTACAAGTCGAAGGCTAGAAGTCTTCTAGTTTCTAAGCATAGATTCGACTCAGTTAATTCCCTACATGGTTCAAGATAGGCTCGTGGCGGACTTTGGCAAAGATGGCATTGTGGAAATATGAGTCAAGGTGGAGATTTGTTAATTATGACTCCTATTTCAGTCAAATTTGAGAAGTAATCTTCTAGTTAAACTCTGTTTATTTGTTTCAATCAAACACTGATTAGTTAGATTATTTTATTATTATTTGACCTATGAATTTAGCCTATAAATAGGCTCTTTTACAACCTTAGAAAATACACCCATTAGATATTAGAACTCATAACACATTTAGAGAATTTTGTGTTTACGTTTTGAGGGTTCTTTGTTTTCGGGTTTTGGGTTTAGTTTTATCTCCATCTTTGTACTCTTCTTATGTTGCCATTATAGTAAAATTATCTTTGCCCGTGGTTTTTATCCTCTTTGGAGGGGTTTTTCCACGTTAAATTTGTGTGTCCAATTTCTCAATTTATTCCGCTACTTTTACTTGTTCGTTGCTTAATCGGGTCGATCCTAACACTTTCTTTTTCTTCAATTTTGTTATTATTATTTTCAAATTGATAAGAGCGACTAATTAAATTCATCAAATTGCAACATATTAGTTGTATTATGGGTACGTTTGTTTGCCAGTAAAATATTTTCCGAAAAATGATTTCTGGAAAATGATTTACTTTTCTGGAAAATGATTTACTGAAAATATTTTCTGGTGTTTGGATGAATCTGTGTAAAATATTTTTTGTTGTTTGGCAGATTTCCTGAAAATATTTTCCGGAAAAGTTGTTTTTACATATATTAATAATATTAATAAATTTTTATATTTTAAATTGTTTTTACATATATTGCAATGATTTATTTATAAATAAATAAATTAAATTTTTACATATATTACAATGAAAGAACAAGCCATGCGAGTATATATTATACATGGACTCTCGTTTGAGGGCACTAACAATAAAATCCATTTTAATTACTGAATTTTAAACAAAAGATGAGTTAGACACACTATATATCAATATCCAAATCCATGTAACATGAACTATAGTATATAATTCACTAACAAATTGAAATAAACAACGAAAGAAATGAGAAATAAGTAAGATATATAATAAAAGCGATGGGGCTTAAAAGATTTGTAAGCTCCAATTGAATGCGCTTTTAAGTTAAAGCCTGTGTGTTATGTACAATTTTTAAACATATCATTCAACTACACAAGTCATATGGACCGCAGGCATCTCCCCATCATCTGCACAAAGTATAACCGTCAATATAAGTTCTAGAATGGCAACATTGGGTCTTTTCATTTAGTTCTCCATACATTCAAATTTCTATGTTTTGGTTCGAACTTTGAACCCCATACGAGAAAAAGCAACATTACAATCATCATAATTATCAGTAGATGTATCATAACTACCAAGAAATTTTTATAGTATTGTCATTAACTATCATCAACATCCTTAACACTCACTATCATCACCGCCTCGATATCTTTATGAAAATAGTCATCACTGTCATCTTCATCCTCATGGACCTCATCGTCGTTGTCATCATCAGTAACATCAACATCAAATAATAAATAATAATCATCTTCATTCTCAACAAGGGGCAACCAAAGGAAGGCTGGATTTGGAACCTTCCGCAAAGGAGTAGTGACAGAGATTAGTTCCTCTACTTCTGCCATTTTTGTAGAACTCATATTATCATTTTACAAACCAATCCATGAGAATATACACAATGAACAACAGGAAGCCAATACATTCCTTGGCATCTAAAATACATGTCAGATTCCTTACCTTTTGCAAAATTCCTAGGAGTACATGAATATTAGACCAGAGGGGCGGACTGAAAGAGATTACACAATAATTTATCTGAAACAAAAACTAAACAAGAAAACATTACTAAAAGCCATTGGACCTTAGCTCAATACATCACGAAACCTCCTTCCAACTCTCACAACAGATTAGTTTAAAAAGCTAAAGTACCAAAACCACATTGTAATAGGCACTTTTGTCGCTCTATTTCTTGAACCAAATCATATTTTATTGTCTCTGTTGGAAGAGAGAGAATCAATAAGGAATAATGGTGCGGGATGTTTCTACCGCTTGCCCTTGTTGTGTCAAGCAAAGATGTTGACAAGTAAAATGCATTTCATGTCTAAAGCTAATACCTTATTTATAACTCAAAAAAGTAATACTAGCATTGTTACCTTTTCTTTTTCTTTTTATAGTTCTTTTTCCTGGTAAGAGATTAGGAAGACAAGACATACTGCTCAATGTTTCTTTGGAAGAGTAACTTTCTCACCACCATTGGAGTCCATATCTTGATGTCCTTCTCAATTCCACTCGCTAGCAAGAATTGTGGTATGAGGATGAGACTCAAGATCTGATTGACCACATGTTTATCTCGCCTCCATAACACGAACAAGCGCTCCACCTTTCTTATTCCAAATAAATATTCGGCCATAGTCGATCCACTCGACCACATACTTTGATTTAGGTCCAAAGAAGCTCACACCTTCACTCGATTCACAATTACTATGTCCCTTATAAACTTGAGGAATAGCTTTTTCATCACTTTTTCATAGCCGATGCTTGACATAATCGAGTGATCAAGACCCATCTCACTTGCATCACTACCAGACAATGGAGAAGATGAAACTGGATTGGGTCCCAGTCCCATATCCTGTGTAAAGAGATAGATGAAAATGGATTACAATAGAAATTCTAGCCTTTGGATATCTGGTTTAGTTGTTAAATGATATATGGTGTGTAATATGAACAATGATGTGACCAGCAAGGAAGACCACAGAGTTAAATGTGAAGTACATGGGGTGGAAAATGCCCAGGAAAATTAGTACATAGTTACACTTGCAAAACATAATAAGCACTTGCAGGTAGTTAACAACAAGCAAAGGTAATGAGCCTTTGAGATTGGTAAAATCCAACAAGAAAAGTACCAAGAATAAAATGTTAATCTTATATCATAGCCAAAAACGATAGTCAACACATGCAAAACAGAAAAGAAAATGATACTCAAAATAACACTACACTGGAACACGAAGGTTTGTAGATCAAAATAGTTTCCTGACAGACAAGGTGCCAAATCTTCAACTGGAAAATGATAATCATGAAACAGAAAACATTGAGCCATAGAAACCAAATCATATCACCAAAATTCATTGACTGTCTATGCTTTTGCAATTCTAAATGACAATAATTGCATGCTTGTTTGTTAGTTATTTATACAAATCGACAAGAAGCAAGAACATAAAGAGCCAGGATACCAAGCTGATGTCCTACTCATAATTGGTTTTAATCCATATTTTTAAAGGAAAATATAATAACAAGATGAGAAACATGCATCCACAGTTAATCTTGCCTTTCTATTGGTATTTCGCAAGAGAGACATAACCTACAATTAAATCTACTCAAAACTGCCAGTTTTCTACAATTTTCAGCCACTCATCGCATCATAAAGAGACCCAACTACCATGATTTCATCTACCCTAATAACATAAAAGGAATAAATATTACATATCAACTTTGATCCAATGTAACATATGAACTTAGGTTTAGTGCAATGAGAACTTTGATTTTCACCTAGTTGTACATATTAGAAAAAAATACAAATAAATATAGTTATTTTCATGTTTAGTGAATATAACTATTTTTTGTATTAAGGTAAGCATCCGTAAGTAACAGAATTAAAACAATGTAATTGTACTGATTATATTAAGCATTAAATTATGTTTACCTGAAATGTTAACAAGGTGATATTGAAAATAAAGAAACATGTAATTGATGAGTTGTTTGTCTTTAATTCCATAAAGTAATGCTGAATAGTACTTAGCCTGTGATTTTATAGGCATGACAAGCTCAAATTTTTTTGTTGTAGAGAAAAGATAAACAAGGTTTCAAGAAAAAAATAAAGAGACTTACAGACACAAGCAAAGACAGGACAGACACAAGCCAGTATTACTTGCTAGATCAGGGGTAATACATTTTTCGCAAAAACAGACCTATTGGCAAACCAGAATAAAGAAAGAAGACATTCCAATGGCCTATGGCCTTTCCTATTTCGCAACACAAAACAATAGCTCAAAACAAATCAAGGGCTAACTACGGTCAAGAAAACAAATGAAAGAAAAATAAAAGGAAAAAAATCATCTTTTACTAACAGTTGAGTCCAAGCTATCAAGCAACACAAAACAGTAGCTCAAAAATTGAGAGAATCGCAATCAAGAAAACAGAGAGTAATCAGTCAGAGATGAAACATTAGAGAAATATGCAAATACCTGGAGGAGATCAGAGATGAATTTTTCCAAAAGATTCCAAGACCCAGCAAAAGGAGGAACCGAAAAAGTCTGAGAAAGAGAGAAAAATATTTGTTGGCTGAGAAAGAAAGAAGGAAGGAGAAGGAATGAAGAAGGGAAGAAGGAGAAAGACTTACCTGGATGAAGGGGAAAGATCCGGAAAATGTCTTACCGAAAAGAAATCGATAAGATGTTTTCCAGCCGTGTTTGGAAAATGTTTTCTTTTAGTAATTTATTTTCCACAAAATGTTTTCTGAACGTTTTCCACAATAGATTTTCAAATTTAAACAACCTACAATTAAGGGGTTTTTTTATTATAAAATTCAAATTCACTGCACTACTATATAGATAAACTTGTGGATTAAATTCTGATATAGAACATAAATGAATTTACTTCAACAAATGAGTTTATTGTTCAAAGTTCCAATTATGATTTAATTAATTGAACATTAATTCAATTAACATTGTTGTTATTGCAATATATAAGAAAATATAGATTCAATTAATACGAGAGGTATTCGTGTAGTCTATGTGAGTTGGGATAGCATTTTGGCATATGAGGTAGATGATTTGGGCCTCAAGGATTTGCTCATGTCTAAAGCAATTTAAGGTGAAAAATAAAAAGTGCTTAAAATTAAATCCGAGTTCTAATATCTATAACATAACCGACTATCTTAATCGTTAAATTAGAATCCTTTTAATTATATTTTACGCTTTAATGATAGAGGATGAGACAATGGACGACTTGTTCTTAGGGTGTGATTGGCTTGGATGAATACAACATTGATTAAAAAGAAAAAGAAAAAAATAGCAACAGTGACCCAACTTTAATGAGCTATAAATTAGATGCCAGACCAAGGATTTGATTCATCCATTCATTACTTTCTCATTTTAACTCCACAATTCATCCCTTTTCTCGTTGTGGTTGCTGATAATTAAATGAGCAGCAATTCCAAAGGTCTTCATATATCGGGTAGTCTTACTTATTTCATTTAATAATTAGATTTACTAGATTTGGATCGGGTTTAAATTTAGATATATTTTAGATGAATTAAGTATAGATGAGATCAAAATTCGGTTTAAGCCCCAAAATTATTTTTGGAATTAGGTCTAGACTTAATTTACTTAAGAGTAGTTGTGGAGATTTACACTTTAATAAAAGATGGCCAACTCACTAAAAATAATTTCATCTATTTAAACATCATACAAGAACTTTAAAAATAATCATTATTATATAATATATAGGACAATTATCTCTCCAGAACTTAAAAAAATTATAATTAGAAGTAATATGTACACTATATTAAAAAAATTGATTAAAAAAATATGCATGCAACTTCCAAACTTGGTTTATCGAATTTTTTCACTTTAGTGCTAATGTACTTGATAATGATTTTAATATATTTATAATTTTGAAGTTAAGAAGTTCACTGTCTCAAGTATGGCCTGAATTCTAGTCGTATTGCTGTTATGACTTTACCCTCCTCTTGTAATTCACCAATATATATAATGTTAAATAAATATATGAGGATTATATAAAATTTAACTATTCTTCATCTTTATCTAACAACATTGAAACTCAATTAAGTTACCTCTATCTTCCTTTAATTAAGCATGATTTCTTTCCTTACAAATCATTAATTTCGTTTACTGACGTGTCAACCAAATAATCCTATCTTAATTGGATAATTTAATTTTTACCTGTAATTTTCACCATATATTTTAAGGGAGTCAAGCTTACATGCATCGTCATCAGTGATTCACTCAAAACTAGTATTAGTAAATTGACATAGTACTTTTGGATAGATCTTTTGAATACCATAATTATAGGCAAAACTAGTATACCAATCTTTATAATCATCCTCCAAATATATAGCTAAATTAGTTAACTCCAACCCAATATAATTACTCAGTTCTCCACCACCTCCATTATACAATTTCACTCACTACATTTTAGTAGAATCATTTACTAATCTCCAACAATGTCTCTGCACATCTTAACCCCCATTACTCTCTTTCTTCTCTTCCCTTTGATGGCCACTTCTTCCATACAGGATTTGCTACGGAGCCGAGGGTTGCCTGCCGGTATTTTCCCGGACAATGTTAAATCTTATAAGCTTAACCTTGATGGTCGATTGGAAGTGGAATTGGAAAAGTCATGCATGGCTGAATTTGATGGGAGGGTGCATTTTGATCGTGTGGTGAGAGCTAACCTTAGTTATGGTGGGTTAGTGGGGCTTGAAGGATTGTCCCAAGAAGAGCTATTTTTATGGTTGCCTGTAAAATGTATTATTGCTAATGATCCTTCACCTGGTGTTATGTTGTTTGATATCGGTGTTGCTCATAAACAACTCTCTATTTCTCTCTTTGAAGTCCCTCCTCCTTGCATGACTCAAGGTAACGTATAATTTTATGTTTCGTCAGTATTGTTTCTATAGTAATAATATTAATTGAGTTATAATAATACTCGGGTTGTTTTATTTGTGGTTGTTCAATGCAGAAGATATGGAAGGGAAGGGTGATTGGAAGAAGGGATTTGAATTTCAGAAGTGAAGATTTTAATTGATTTTATTATTCAAAGGAGATTTTGTTTCATGGAATAGGATTTTTCTAGATGGGTATTTTTGTAAATAGGATTGTAAAAATCAAATAAGGATAACAAAATCTCTATGATTGAAAAAGATTTTTGGCAAGAAAGTTACAGCTTCCTAGTTTAGTGTTTTTTTATTTATGAATAAAGTATAGTTACATCCCATTAAATTAAGCCAACAAAAGGACTGGACTTTCTGCAAACAACTGTAATCATTCTTTTATGTCAAAATTCATTTTGGCCATTTCATCAGTTTCTTTGTTGCTTTCTCTAGAAATATGTTCTAATCTTCAATTCTTTACTCTGTCTAATAGTTGATGGATACGCCTAACTAAAGCCAAACAACACTCTTTCACATTGTTTTCCATGCAATGATAAACCATCTAGGATACCACGGAGTTCAACATCAAAAATAGGACATATTCACCCAAGCATCTCTTGAAACCAAGAAGCCACTCCCCTCTCTCATCTTTCAGGACACCCCCTGCAACAACGTAATTAGAATCTATCTTCACCGCACCTTCGGTCTATGGTCTTACCCAATTACCACTCCATTCAAACTCATCTCTCCTAACTTGCCTCACGATGAATTTACCTTTATGATCGGATGTGCACTGCTTAACCCAGCTAAAAGCATTTTTGGTAATTTCTTGAGAGCTCCATGGTACTCTTTGAAAGATATGGAGGTTCCTATTCTTCCATATTCTCCAAATAACAAGCCCATAGAAAGTTGTCCAATTGATCTCCCCAAAAACGTACTTTTTACTATTTTGTAAATCGGAAGATAACCACTCTTGCAGATTACCAGAGAAGCAATGGGAGTATCTTTCTCTCTTAATTATCGTATTAATTTATTAGTTTCTAGTTTATTGATTAAATGTTCATTAAATCCGTTACAAATGAAATTTTTGAGATTTCAAATTTAAACATAATATAATCGAATCATAAAATTATAATATCTTCCAACGATTTGTTTATAATTTATTGATAAAATGTTCATTAAATCCTTTAAAAATAACAAAAAATCAAACCATAAAACTATAAATCAATGAAGATTCTTCAAATCATATTAGAGCTGCTATAATTCAGTATATTTATTGGATATATAAAGCTATATAAAATTATTATATTCTTCAATTTGTGTTCCCTAATTCAATGGTAGAATGGGAACTTTTTTTCATGCTCCTCATCATCTCTGACAACAATTCCTCAATGTGTTCAACCATGAGAGTATCCCCATATTTTCCCTGAAAATTAATAACAATGGTAACATATTTTACTAATAAGAAGAAAAATTGGAAAAGTGATTTTTCAAGTCTCTCAATTTTTATATTGAGTAAATTAATTCTTCTAAAAAATTTGAAATAATTTAATTCTTGTCAATTTCGAAAATTAGAATCTTAGAACATTTACTCACAGCTTTAATGTTTTTCATCAATTGGTACAATAACAAATTCAGTCTTCAAAATTTACACATCTTGTCTATATATATATATATATATATATATATATTTGAAGCTAAAGGTGTTTTTTTTTTAAATTTTTTAGATATTTAAAAATTTTATAATTTTTTAGATAATTTTTTAGAATCAAGATTAGATTGGTAGAATATGTAAATATTGAAAACTTAATTTACTATTATACCAATTAAAATGATGTATAGTTGACCAAAAACATCAATTTTGTGATCCTTTCAAAATTGAAAAGAATTAAATTACTCCGACGTTTTTAGAGGAGCCAATTTGCTTAATATTAAAATGAAGAGGACTAAAGATGTGTTTTTACCCAAGAAAAAAACTGCAATTATGTTGGTAAGGCTTTTAACTTACATGTACACAAGATGAAAAAAGCATTGCACCACTGAAAGTGGTGACATTGGTTTCACTAAGCTCAAACCCAAGATAATTCATGGCTTCTATCAATTGAGTAAAGCAACCCCTTTTCTTCTCAACTATAATCTTTATCAAAAACTTGTTCCCATCAATGTTGCTCACCTTAACTTCTTCCTGTAATAATAATAAAAGAAATCATTTGCAAAATGAAGATGTGACTGTGGATTCATATAAAAAAACAAACCTTTATCCCACATTTCTTCATATCATGTTGTGCAACATCGATTTCGAGTTTCATCGGCATTACACTTTCTTCAGACGACCCTTCCATTTCGAGCAGTTGTTCACTGAGAACTTGTGATGTCTTTTGTAATTCTTGAATGTAAGTGATTGCATCATCGATTATCGTTGCTTTGTTCATCTAAAAAAGAAGGGAAAGAAACGAAATTATAAACAATGTGATTGATATTAAGATAATAATGTATATATAAGAATGTGTGTTGGGTAATTGCATTTGTAATGATTGGGACAAGTGAGCGCAGTGTAAGGAGCCTGTCACTAAGTTTCTGTCTCCTACGTCTCTCGGCTTGAAGGTTTTTGGATTTGAATTCCTTGTTGTTGTTGTTGTCGTTGTCGTCTTCGAGTTTTCTTCGGCCCATTCTTCCGCCGGTAAGTCTTTGGTGATCGGTTATGGCTAGTTCGTTTAGCTCGGACTTTAGGAATTCCATGTCCATGGAGTGTTTTTGGATATTTTGGAAGGTTGAAAACAATGGAGAGTAGCACCAGGAAAGGTATATAACTTGGAAGTATTATATTTATAGATAAGCATGGTTAGCACAAGGGTCACAAGGACAACGTTTGAGAGAGAGAATCTTGGCAGTTATGTTTCTTGTTGGAGGCACCAATTAAAAAGAAATTGAGCCTTCTAATAATTTATTTATCTCCAGGTGAGGTGTAAAGTCGGAAAATTGTTTTAAGAGGTGAAAGATGTAAATAAGATTTTGGGGTGTTCATGTAAATTTATCATTATACTAATTTATAATTTTTAAATTTTGAAGGTACTATAAAACAATTTTATCATTTTTGAAAGGGAAAACTTGGACCGGTTTTAATATTGAATTTAGTAGTTGAGTTTTTGTGATTGCTTACTTTTTAATTACCACTAATACCATTTTTCTCACATATTTATTTTTGAAGTAAAACTCATTATTTAGTTTAGTGTGACAAATTAATTGGGATTAATTCAATGGGAAGAAACTAATTTTTTTTTCAAAATATAAAATGGTTTATGTTCTTTTACTTTTTTGATTAATTGCACCAAATGTCCCTCAACTTTTTTCTAGATTTTAAATTGATCTATAAATTTCAAAACTTACTTAAAATATTAGTATTGTATCAATTAGGTCATTCTATCACCTTAATGGTTAGTTTAAGCGATAAACATTAAATACATGTTCGTGTGGCACGAATAATTTAAGTCTAACATGTTAAAAATAGCCAACAACATTTTTTTAACATTAAATTAAAGTTCATGCAATAAAATACACACATACTTATAATTTAATCAACATCTTTTAAATACGCATGCCCATGGGACAAATGTGCAAACCCAAATGTATTGTATCAATATTTTTTAAAAGAAAAACCCCATACATTTTCTTTTGTTCATTGTACCTCTTATTACATTCATGATAATTAATTAATTTTATTAGACAAATTTACCCATCAAACTAAAAGCTCAATAACTGTAAAAGTAGAAGGTTGGTGAGTGTTACTTTCATGTCTTTAGGCAGTTAGCAGTTAGTATTGTTTGACTGTAAAAGTACAAAATGTGTGAGTTTTTTGGTTGGGCAGAGATATGAAATCCCTTCCACTTTCCATTTTGAAAGTATAAACTGTTATGGTCTAAGCTCAGAACCCTAAAGGACAAAGATAAGCAATGCCATGCCATGCTAAACTTGTCTTACTTTTTGTCAAGTTACTTGAGATGGTAATAAAGCGAGTCCAGATAGATATTGCTAAATTTATCATCGTTTTATAATTGGTATATTTTATTTTATGACGCGTAAACTTTTATCGATATTGAATACTTACATTTCTATTTTACCCCAAGTAAAAAAAAAAAAATGGATTTACATTGGAAGTAAATTTCAAAACAATTATTTTCTCTTAATTTTGCTAAAACCTAATCGAGTTGATGCCAAATCTTAATTTAGTAATTTAGGGTCTTTAACATATTTTTACATTTTTATCCTTTTATAATATATACACATAAAAATAAAATGATAATTTTATATAATGGATAGGAAAAAAGCAAGAAAATGAACTACTATAACTGTTTCATATCTATAGTCTAAAAAAAATCCATCCTACATTGCCTCACCCCTTTGCTTTTATTAAATAAAAACAAAAACTCAAACCATATAAAACAAGATTGATCTAGAACCATTGAGTGATTCAAGTTTTGTCACCCCTAAGCTTAATGTGTCATGCATGAGTATAGTTGTCTTGTAATAATAAGAAATTGAGAATAAGAACAAATTTTTGAACTAATATCTTATACAGAGATATTCATGATTTAGGTCAAATTGAGACACGATTTAAAAAAGAAAATTCAAGCTCGAACCACTCATCCAAAACGACTATTTTATTATGTTTTTATATTTTTGTTTTTTATAAGTAGTTAAACAAATTGGCTCAAATTAAAAAAATATAAATATAAACCTAACTCAACGGCCCGACCCATTAACCCTTCTAATGCGTTATCTAACCTCAAAGTTTGATAACAGCTCGTTAACCAAAATTCTTAACCTACGGAAAAAGAAATGAGCAAAGCAACAGAAGTCACTTCCATCCGCCGTCTGGCCGGCCTCTTTAACACTTCCCGCTCTTCAGCTACCAATCCCACCGTCCCCACCGCCGCCGCCATAACCTCCTCCAAATCCATGGACGAGGTATCCAAGTTCCAAAATCTCGTCTACAGATTCAAGAAATCTTCTAAATCCAGCAAATTCCGCAACTATAATAGAACTGCTTACTTCAACACTGTTCTCCGCCTCGCGTCGGCAAAACAGTTCTCGTTAATCGATGACATCCTCCAACACCAAAAGAAGTACGAAGAGATCTCCCAGGAAGGCTTCGTAATCCGCCTCGTGACGCTTTATGGGAAAGCTGGCATGTACGAACAATCCCATAAACTGTTCGACGAAATGCCTGAATTGAGATGTCAACGTACGGTAAACTCATTTAATGCCCTTTTGGCAGCTTATCTTCATTCAAAGAAGTTCATTAAAGCCGGGGAGTTGCTAGAACAGTTACCTGGAAAGTTAGGAATCGAACCGGATTTGATTTCTTATAACACAGTTATTAAAGCCTATTGCGAGATGGGTTCCATGGATTCAGCATTATCAATGGTTGATACATTGGAGAAGAAAGGATTAGAGCCTGATATTATAACGTTTAACACACTGATTGATGGGTTTTTTTCAAGGGGTCGAATTGTTGATGGAGATGAAATTTGGGGATTGATGGAAAAGAAGAATGTTGTTCCTGATATTAGGACTTATAACTCGAAGTTAAGAGGATTGGTTCATGGCAATAAGGTATTGGAAGCTGTAGAGTTCTTTGAAGAAATGAAGAACAAAGGGATCGAACCCGATATTCATAGTTACAATGCTTTGATTACAGGGTATTGTGATGAAGGGAATTTAGAGAAAGTGAAGCATTGGTATGGTGAACTGAAGAAAAGTTATAAACCTGATAGGGCTACTTATTGTAAAGTTCTTTCATTCCTTAGGAAGAAGAATGAGTTTGAAATGGCAAGTGAGATTTGTAAGGAAGCTATGGATCGACGGTTGATTTCTGGGGTTACATGGATGGATAAATTGGTTTCAGAATCGAGGATCGAAGAAGCTATACAATTCGTGGAATCGGGCTTGTCACGATCGGCTTTGAAGTTGAGGTTCCCTTGACCTTGAATGATACTATAAGAGATAATTTACTTATCACCTCTTTGTTTACCTTCTTTTTGGTTCATGTTATCTTCTTGTTGGGTCAGATTCTAAATTGCACTCGAATTTCAGAACATTCTAATTGATTCTTCAAAAAAAATTGGAGAGGATAAAATAATTTTCTTTTGAGTTTGCTGTGTATGGTTGTCTGGTGTTGTATATATTGCTGTTGTACCCCATGCTTATGGTCATTTAAAATTGCTCCATTCGAAGTCAATTGAAAGAAAAGGTCAAAAGATTTCTTCAGTTTATCTCAATGAGATTGAGTGAATTGGTTCCTCTAAAAAGAAATTTGAGTAATTTATCCCGATCAATTTTGAAAGAAAGTAACTAAGAACAATTAATCACACCTTAATGATTTTCATGAATTGTTTAGAAATTTGTTGGTACAATAATAAATTTAGTCCTCAAAGTTTACACATTCTATCAATTTGGTCTTGATTTAATAAATTTAGCTCGCAACATTTATTTAAACGTGTAAATATTGAGGTTGAATTTGTTGATTTTTTTAGAATCAAGACCAAATTAATAAAATATGTGTCGAAACCATTTTTATCGGGTTTTAAAAAAACGAGAATCGACTTTTAAAAATATGGAGTCGCCACCAATTCTTTTTGTTTAGGTGTGATCGGGTCACCTATAAAATAAATTTTGGTCTGCGAAATTCGAGAAAACGGGTTCGGGAGTCGGTTACGTGCAAGGAAGGATTAGCATCCTCGCAACGCCCAAAATTGGTACCAAATTGATTAATTGATGTCCTAATGTTGAAAAGTTTGAAATGATTTTGAAATTCTGTTCTTTTTTTATAATTTTAATATAACTTGATTGAATATTGAGATTCTCTTGTTCCGAAGGAATAGAGTATCACATCCAAAGACGATTGATTGGATCGACAACTGAGTCCTCGAATTCAAGATTATCCCCAAAATTCTCCAAGCACATGTGTTGAAATTTTGAAAGGGTATTTGGTTATTTGGACAAACAAAAAAAACACACCCAACACGATTGGGCACGATCTCTTCAAATTTCCAAACGCACAAATATTACCTTATTTTGAAAATGTGGACAAAATTTGAAAGGATGTTCGTTTGTTTGGTCAAACAAAAAATCACACCCAGCATGATTGGGCACGATTTCTTCGGATTTCCAAACACATGAATATCACTTTATTTTAAAAATTTTAAATAAAAATGATTTCAAGATTCGAATAGTGTTGAAACATGATGTTTTTAAGTGAACATAATGCTATGGCATAATAACATGCAATATGGAGCGATTGTTTACAAATGAAATATAGTGCTGTTGAATCTCAAGCAACAAATAAATATAAAACGAGAATTAAAACATACATAATAGTAATAATTATCAAACATTAGATCAATGATAAGCAAAATAATAAGAATAACAAAATACATACATCAACAATATTGCGAAATCAATAAAATAATTTTAATACTAATTATGCAATTCTTTAAAACAAGAAACATAAAAATATTTGAAGTTAAACATTTATATAATAAATAAAAAAATATACAAATGATATATAAAAGTAATTGGAATAAATAAATACATAATTTTAAAATGAGATCTTTAAATGAGTAATTTTATTTATATAAATCTAAAATAAAATATATACATAGATAGATTTAAAAGAAAATACATGCATAAATAATATGAAATTAATAACAAATAAAATTATAACAATAATAATAATAATAATAATAATAATAATAATAATAATAATAATAATAATAATAATCACAAAAGGGGTGAAAAAGGGACGAAATTGGAATTAAAACAGAATTAAAGGGTTAATTTACAAATAAATGAAATATTGAAATAGAAATAAGGAGCAAAATATGACGTGCGCAAACCAAGGAGGATTAAAAATGAAAATATTCCATATTGTAAAAACGCTGCGTTTAGATGCGGACTGAATTGAAATGTCGCTTAAAATTTTAGGGCAAAATAACAATAAAATAAAAGAATCAGCAAAAAGGATACAATCATGTCACCGCGAAATAGGGAGGGATCAATCGCATAAATAGACCAATTTTCGAAATGCGCGGATCCTCGGAGGTGGATTCGGTCGACGCGCCTTCAGGTTAAACACCCTCCTAAACGGCGCCGTTTGCTATGAATATTAATCCCCTAAAAAGCATGTGCTAAACTATCTGCTAACCCTTTCCTAAATCGCAACCCTAGCCCCATTTTGTTCTCTCCTCACCGCAATCAAAACTTTCTTCTCGCATACCACTAAATCACCACCATAACAAATGTAATACGCTGATACACGAATCGCGATTTGCTTCCCTAATGTCGACCTTAAAGCCTCGCATTCTAACCATCGTCGACTCGATTATGACGGAGGAAACGAAGTATACTTGCGATGGTTTATTCAAAGATTTTCGCTAACTCCGATTGCGACGGAGAAGACGAAAACACTTTCAACGATGCGTCTCCTTTCTCTTCCTTTTATTTCAGATGAATACTCAAAGAAACAAATTCAAAATGGGAAGAAAAAGAACGAAAAGAGAAAGAGTTTTTGAGAAATCAAATCACTTTTTTTTTGTTTTGTATTTCTTGTATGTTGATTCGTAAATACAAAATGTGAAAAAAATAAAATAAAAGATCCCCTTACACTTGTTTTTTTCCGTCCATTTAAAGGCCGAAATTGGGAATTAATAAAATAAAAAATACAAATTGCTTTCTTTGTTTTTCTTGCTGCTATTTGTTTGCTGTCATTTGGCCTCTTTTGCAGGTACGAATGGCGTGGACGTAGCGTCGGAGGTGCGGGGCGACATCGAAGCGTGAAGGCACGCCGCGATGCGTCTGCGAGCTTGCGCATGGGTGGAGCGCGTGGGGCACCGGAGGTTTCTTTGACGCGCCGCGTGGAGGGACGCGTAGCCCAGCCAATCGTCGATGAGGTCGCGCGCATGAACATTCTGGAGACTCTGCTAGGGTTTTCGATTGTTGAAATTGTTGGGCTATCCGGGCTCTTTAGATTGGGCTTAAAATTTTGGTTTAGTCTGTTGGGCTAGTTTGGGTTAATTGGGTAACGAATTTGGGCCACTATTTTGTAACAGACTGTATTTATTGGACTTTATTAATTGTTTTTGGTTTTTGGTTATAAAGTGGGCCCGGGCATAAATTGGGTCTTACAGCTGCCCCTCTTTGCTCGTTGTCGTGTAACGAGAATAGAGCAAAGACTTCAAAAAGGGCCAATTTTGTCCGGCCGTGCCTCTTTCACTGCTTTTCTTCTTCAAGTAGCTTCGTTCCATCCCACTACATCTTCAGGGGCCTGAGAACTAATGCTTCGATCCCATTTCGATGTAATTTCAGGGAGAAGTGATTCGTAGTTTCAACCCATTCCACTGGAACTTCGAAGAAATATGGATTGATCCTCATTGTAAACTCAGGGAGGAGGGATTTGTAGCCTCAACCTACTCCACTGGAACTTTGAGGAGATAGAAATTCAGAGAAAAGAGATTCGTAGTTTCAATCTTCTCTGCTGAAACTTCAAAGAAATACGGAATGACCCTTATTGTAAACTCAGGGAGGAGGGATTTGTAGCCTCAACCTACTCCACTGGAACTTCGATGAGATAGAAATTCAGGGAGAAGAGATTTGTAGTTTCAATCTTCTCTGCTGAAACTTCAAAGAAATACGGAATGATCCTCATTGTAAACTCAGGGCGGAGGGATTTGTAGCCTCAACCTACTCCACTGGAACTTCGAGGAGATAGAAATTCAGGGAGAAGAGATTTGTAGTTTCAATCTTCTCTGCTGAAACTTCAAAGAAATACGGAA
The DNA here is from genome assembly GCA_025698515.1 of Gossypium sturtianum. Classification (NCBI taxonomy): domain Eukaryota; kingdom Viridiplantae; phylum Streptophyta; class Magnoliopsida; order Malvales; family Malvaceae; genus Gossypium; species Gossypium sturtianum. The sequence continues at coordinate 1,436,694 of CM046952.1, read as the reverse complement.
TGATCCTCACTGTAAACTCAGGGAGGAGGGATTTGTAGCCTCAACCTACTCCGCTGGAACTTCGAGGAAATAAGACTTGTATGGCTTCGATCTACTCCTGCAACTTCAGGATTGCCAGATCTGTTATATTCAACCTGCTCCTGTAACATCAGGATTGCCAGATTTGCTATCTTTAATCTGCTCCTGCAACTTCAGGATTGCCAGATTTTCTATCTTCAATCTGCTCCTGCAACTTCAGGATTGCTAGATTTGCTCTCTTCAATCTGCTCTTGTAACTTTAGGATTGCCAGATTTGTTATCTTTAATCTGCTCCTTCAACTTCAGGATTGTCAGATTTGTCATCTTCGATCCGCTTCACTCAAGAAAGCAAGATCTAATGTCTTCAATGTTGTAACAACGTCCTCTAGGGGACCTGTCATGTAAAATCAGTTTTGTGTTTATGCTTATGCAAAATGGTTAGGATGCAATGATTAGAATAAATCTAATGCTCCTAACGAAATGTATTATGGACGACATTTGTATGAATGCGAGAATGTCATGAGAATGGTCTTTTACGTAGATTAGGATGCAATGATCGGAATGAATCAAATGCCCCTAAATAGATGTGTCTTATGGATGACATTTGAATGCAGAATGTCATGAGACTGATCTCTTACAATGATTATGATGCAATGATCGGAATGAATCAAATGCCCCTAAATAGATGTGTCTTATGGATGACATTTGTATGAATGCAGAATGTCATGAAAATGATTTCTTACAATGATTAGGATGCAATGATCGGAATGAATCAAATGCTCCTAAATGTGTCTTGCATGAATGCACGAATGTCATGAAAATGATTTCTTACAATGATTAGGATGCAATGATCGGAATGAATCAAATGCTCCTAAATGTGTCTTGCATGAATGCAGAATTTCATGAGAACGATCCTCGCTTAGGTGTCATCGCTCATTGTTCATCGAGGGTAATATGTTTTACTCTATTGTTCGGTGGCATTCTCGACGAAAACTCGAGAAGACAATTATATCTTGCTCAATAGATTTGCCCCACTATAACTCCAGGGTTCATCTCATTGTGACTTAGGGGTATAAGATCTGAATCGAATCCACTGCAACTCCAAAATGTAGGATTTGTTTCTTCTTCCATCCATCCATTACTATTCAAGGGTACAGGACTTGTATCATTTTCCATCCATGCCACTACAACTCAGGGGTAGAGGATCAGAACTTGTTCATCAATCGATCACTTCCTGTGACTCAACGGATGTGTATGCATGATGCTCGCGTGAATGCAGAATATCAATTTTTCTCCGGAGAATGATTCCCCTTTTACACTTGGGTTAATGATGCCCATCTTCGTCAAGATTGTATCACTGACGCAGTATCTTGTCGTTTGTTCAACCACCATTTTTGATAAAAATTCGAAGAGATAACCTCAGTTTAGATTCTTCTTTAAACTTGGTGAGTTTTAAACAATAGTCATGTTTCAGTTCTTGTATTATCCAGAAGCTTCCAGAGTAATATGCGAAACTCCTTTCATGAAAGTATTATTAGTCCACTAATCGTTATTTCAATGTAAAATGCTTGGAATAGATTATAACAATGGACAAGAAGGAAACTAATTAGGAGCATAGCTCGAAACAAATAAACTAAACAGAGATAGCAATCGCAATTAAGAAGGAAATTTATTGTGCACATATTTTGAAAAAAAATATAATCACGAATAACAAATTTAAAGTGGGTAAAATGGAAACTAGGTGCCCCAGATATAGCAGCCTGAGCTTCTCTGTTCCAACTTCTTGAGAACCATTTTAAGCTCAATATGTGTTTAAGGGATCCGGAGTACTTTATCGATACCCCGAGACGTAGCATACTTCTTCATTGTTAATTTAGGCATAGCAGGACGGTTGTATGCCCCCCTTTAATCAAAACTTGAGCCGCCCTTTTCGGGTTTTCAACTCAAATTCCCTTTGGTCTCAAAGCGCCCTTTGCGGGTTTTCGCGTTGGCCTCTCCTTTTTCTTTCTTCTTTTTTGCTAAAAATTTCTATTTTTCCTTTTTTGAATTTTTTTTTGTTGAATCTGAATTCTTTGGATTGGGCAGGTCCCTGCCATCCATTTTGGTCAATGTTTCCAGAACAGACTTTTTCACTACATAAGGTCTTTTCTAGTTTGGACTCCATTTTTCTCTGAAATCCTTTTGTATATAAATGATCTTTTTCAATATCAGGTCCCCCTTTGGGAATTTTCTAGGATGAACCTCTTTGTCGCAAACCCGCATCATCTGACTGTAACGGATATCTATTAACTTTTCTTCACAAATTTGATTGATCACATCGGGATTGGATCCATTCTGCCTCATCCAACCTCAGTTCTGATAAAACTCGGAAAAAGGAATTTCGACTTCAATGGACGAAACCAATGAGGAATGTGTTGCCCCGGTGACAGTTCTGGCCAATGTTTGATAAGCATAAAGGGTAAATAGTAACTTCTGTATGCCAATCCTTACAAGTCTCGGTCTTTTTATGATCATTTGTTTTTCTCTTTTACTGCACTGATATGTGGCACCTGATCTTTGAACAGACCACAGACTTCTTGTGCGGTTAAATGTGATCTTTTTGACATTTTTTTCTTTTTGTTTGTCAGTGTTCTTTCTTTTTCTTTTCTTTGTTTCGATGACTATCGACTTTGTAATATTGGCATATGAAGCAACTTTTACCATCCTAGTAAAGAAATTGACAACCACGAAGATGAATTGGTGTCAGCCAGAAGCTTCTGATGAGACTGGCCTGATAACGTCCATGCCCCACATATAGGAAATCTTATTTCTGCATTGAGCGGGGCTTTGATCTTTATCTCCTTCCTTGACTCGTGACGTAGGATCTATTTTTCATCCAGTATTAACAAATCAGAAGATATGTTGCAATTTCTGTCATCTTCAAAGTCGTATGCGATCCCCTTAGACCCATACTTCATTCAAAAAGGGAGTCGATGAATAACGTCGCTCATGTCATTGATATCCGGTACCTATTGTAGGTAATGAAGGCAAATTCCAAAGAATAAATGGTTATTTATATGGTATGGTCATGAATAAAGAATGAAAGAATATTCTAAAACCAAAGAATGTTCAGTATGAGATGTAAAGAATAAAAATATTTGCTCAAAAATATGCATTTTATTGAAATAAAAACTCTGGACACAAGCCTATTTCACAAAAGAAATCTTATTGCTTCTAGGCTTAAAGCAACAAGTGCGTTTTGTACATTACTCTAGGTAAGCTCTAAATACTACAGGAATTTCTTTCGCAGTCCGATTGTCCAAAATGCTCCCGAGTATATAAAGGTCGATGCTAGGAAAACTTTTATTCCTTGGTTCACTCTTTGGATATGCCATTGGTGTTCTAACTTCCCGATTTCTAGGCTTCTGATAACTTCTTCAAGGAATCGCAACTCTCTTGCCCCCTCCTTCAATTTCTTCGTTTGTTCACTCATCTCACTTCACAACCCCCTATCTTAATAAGCCTTTCCACGACTTTCTTAAAGGCAGTGCAATTTTCTATTGAATGCCCCGAAATTCCCACATGATAGTCACATTGGGTATTTGCGTCGTACCACTTGGGGTACGGGGGCTGCAATGGTGTCAGGTAGAAAGGGGACACCACGTGTGTGTTAAACAATCTCTGATATAGCTCTTGGTATGTTATTGGAATAGGAGTGAACTGAAGCTTTTCTGTGTTCGTCCTTTGACTAGATTCATTCCTTAAAGGAGTCTGAAGACTAGTAATTGTCGTCCTTGGTGATCCCACAGTAACTTGCTTTGAATAACCTTTACTGTATGCTCCCACATTGTTTACCTTATTTTCTTTCTTTTCCGGGGCTGATCTCTTGGCACTTTCTTCAGCATCTATCTTTCCACTCTTTATGGCATTCTCAATCATTTCCCCAGTCATTACGACGTCTGAGAAGCTCTTTGTAGCGCTCCCTAGCATATGAGTGATAAACGGGGCTTTCAAGGTGTTGATGAAGAGCTTAGTGGTTTCTTTCTCTAGAAGAGGTGGCTGGACCTGTATGGCAACCTCTCTCCACTTTTGTACATATTGCTGAAAACTCTCGCTTGGTTGCTTCTCCATGTTTTGCAGGGTAATTCTATCAAGGGTCATATCTGTTACGTGACTGTACTGCTTCATAAATGCCTGTACTAAATCCCTTTAAGAACCGATTTCAGTACGGCTCAGCTGATTATACCATCTGGCTGCTGTTTCAACCAGGCTATCCTGGAAGCAATGTATCAACAACTGGTTATTGTTAATATACCCGGTCATTTTCTGGCAAAACATAGTTATATGAGCTTCAGGGCAAGTGATTCCCTTATACTTTTCAAACTCCGGCATCTTGAATTTGTGGGGGAGTATTAGATTTGGCACCAAACTTAGATCTTTAGCGTCAACTCCGCGTTGCCTATCAGCATCCTCAATAGCCCGAAACTTGTCTTCTAACCATTTACAACGCTCTTCTATCTGTCTTGGCAATTCAGACTTTGCCTTTTCCTCTTCCGATGCCTCGTCAAGGTCGGGAATAACAGTATTGATTGGATGGTCTACCAAATTGGAACCTGATCCAGCTTGGAAATTTGGCGGCGTCAAGACACCATCTTGAAATTATTGAGGTTTAATTACAACGGATGTCCTTCGTGGATGCGCTTCAGGATGTGTCGGGGTAAAACCCAGGGGATATGGTCGTTCCTCACTATCCTCCACATTGTTAACCATGGGGGCTTTTCCTTTGTCTGTCAATAACTGAGTCACTTGGGACATCATGGTTCTTTGTGATTCCATCATCCGATCCATCATATCCTGTTGGATCTTAGCCAACTGCTCCTGCATTTGCAGCTGAAGTTTTTCCTGCATCTCCCTTTGGAGCTGTTCAAGCTTTTCTAGCCTCTGATCTATATCTTTCATCTTGATTCGGGTACCGTAGGGATGTTTGGTTTTACCGGTGTCCAGGTTAATGCTGAAATAATTTCAACCAATCAGGGTCTTCTCATGAAATCTAATGCATATGATGTAATACAATGCAAATGTATGGAATGCAATGCCAATGCATGGAATGAATGCAAATAGAAAGAGAGACGTTGATTCTGAATTCAATTCCATTAGACGAACTTCTCTAGAAAACAAATATCTTTACATAAAATGGATTATATATGTGGCTTCATCCTCATCAATCTTCTTCATATCCGGACGCTGCAGTCAAATCTTTCAAATCCTCCCAAAAGATGCCTCTCTTATTTCCACTCGGCTTGATCCGGGTCGTGGTTCGCTGGTCACTTATCCCTTGGGATATTGATTAGCTTCTTTAAGAAAGTTGAGGCATGACGATTCTTGCACAATTCTTATCAATTTGAATCTTTCGGGCAAGGTTGTGCATTTCTCCACGGACTGTCAACTTTCTTCCATTGGGTTTACTCAGACCAGGTCCGGACAACCGTATTATAATCCACTTTATCAAGAAATTCGTTTCCTTATAACAAACTCCTCTATTTAACAATCGAATTACTAATCAACATCTCCTTTCTATGATGATGTAATGCAATGCAGTGCAATGTAATGTAAACATAAACACAAAACACGTTAGCACAAGAAAAATAAACAACCCAAAATAGATTACCTAAATGAGTGACCATTAGGGGTTGACACGGCTTTACCTATGGTTAGCTCTTAGGATTCGCTATATGTGGTTTGGTTCTAAAGAATGGATACCTGAACCAGCAGATTCCTCAATCCTCACCCATTATAGGCTCATATGGATCGAGTTCAGTTCAGGGGAACACATTTCCCTATGGCCATGCGAAGGTGAAAACCTCACGAAGCACATAGGTACAAATGTGTCCCAGAAGCAGTCCCCTAGCCCATGCGGAGGTGAAAACCTCACGAAAGCTTAGTTTCTCGCTCCCACTTAAAGGTATGACCACAACAGTCATGCAATGCAAATACTCTACCGAAAACATCATAATAAATGCATCAAAGGAAACATGATTTTTCAAAATAATTTTCCAAACTTTCAATCAAAGGGCAAGAATTAATCAATCTATGGCCTGACTCTCAACTAGTCCCCAGTGGAGTCGCCAAGCTGTCGAAACCATTTTTATCGGGTTTTAAAAAAACGAGAATCGACTTTTAAAAATATGGAGTCGCCACCAATCCTTTTTGTTTAGGTGTGATCGGGTCACCTATAAAATATATTTTGGTCTGCGAAATTCGAGAAAACGGGTTCGGGAGTCGGTTACGTGCAAGGAAGGATTAGCACCCTCGCAACGCCCAAAATTGGTACCAAATTGATTAATTGATGTCCTAATGTTGAAAAGTTTGAAATGATTTTGAAATTCTGTTCCTTTTTTATAATTTTAAATAACTTGATTGAATATTGAGATTCCCTTGTTCCGAAGGAATAGAGTATCACATCCAGCACGATTGGATACGACAATCTGAGTCCTCGAATTCAAGATTATCCCCAAAATTCTCCAAGCACATGTGTTGAAATTTTGAAAGGGTATTTGGTTATTTGGACAAACAAAAAAAACACACCCAACACGATTGGGCACGATCTCTTCGAATTTCCAAACGCACAAATATTACCTTATTTTGAAAATGTGGACAAAATTTGAAAGGATGTTCGTTTGTTTGGTCAAACAAAAAATCACACCCAACACGATTGGGCACGATTTCTTCGGATTTCCAAACGCATGAATATCACTTTATTTTAAAAATTTTAAATAAAAATGATTTCAAGATTCGAATAGTGTTGAAACATGATGTTTTTAAGTGAACATAATGCTATGGCATAATAACATGCAATATGGAGCGATTGTTTACAAATGAAATATAGTGCTGTTGAATCTCAAGCAACAAATAAATATAAAACGAGAATTAAAACATACATAATAGTAATAATTATCAAACATTAGATCAATGATAAGCAAAATAATAAGAATAACAAAATACATACATCAACAATATTATAAATCAATAAAATAATTTTAATACTAATTATGCAATTCTTTAAAACAAGAAACATAAAAATATTTGAAGTTAAACATTTATATAATAAATAAAAAATATACAAATGATATATAAAAGTAATTGGAATAAATAAATACATAATTTTAAAATGAGATCTTTAAATGAGTAATTTTATTTATATAAATCTAAAATAAAATATATACATAGATAGATTTAAAAGAAAATACATGCATAAATAATATGAAATTAATAACAAATAAAATTATAACAATAATAATAATAATAATAATAATAATAATAATAATAATAATAATAATAATCACAAAAGGGGTGAAAAAGGGACGAAATTGGAATTAAAACAGAATTAAAGGGTTAATTTACAAATAAATGAAATATTGAAATAGAAATAAGGAGCAAAATATGACGTGCGCAAACCAATGAGGATTAAAAATGAAAATATTCCAGATTGCAAAAATGCTGCGTTTAGATGCGGACTGAATTGAAATGTCGCTTAAAATTTCAGGGCAAAATAACAATAAAATAAAAGAATCAACAAAAAGGATACAATCATGTCACCGCGAAATAGGGAGGGATCAATCGCATAAATAGACCAATTTTCAGAAATGCGCGGATCCTGGAGGTGGATTCGGGTCGACGCGCGGGTTAAACACCCTCTTAAACGGCGCCGTTTGCTATGAATATTAATCCCCTAAAAGCATGTGCTAAACTATCTGCTAACCCTTTCCTAAATCGCAACCCTAGCCCCATTTTGTTCTCTCCCTCAGCCGCAATCAAAACTTTCTTCTGCATACCACTAAATCGCCACCATAACAGCGAACAGTGATACACGAATCGTCCGATTTGCTTCCCTAATGTCGACCTTAAAGCCTCGCATTCTAACCATCGTCTGACTCCGATTATGACGGAGGAAACGAAGTATACTTGCAATGGTTTATTCAGCATTTTCGCCTAACTCCGATTGCGACGGAGAAGACGAAAACACTTTCAACGGTACGTCTCCTTTCTCTTCCTTTTATTTCAGATGAATACTCAAAGAAACAAATTCAAAATGGGAAGAAAAATAACGAAAAGAGAAAGAGTTTTTGAGAAATCAAATCACCTTTTTTTTTGGTTTTGTATTTCTTGTATGTTGATTCGTAAATACAGTGTGCGAAAAAAATAAAATAAAAGATCCCCCCTTACACTTGTTTTTTTGTCCATTTAAAAGATAAAATTGCTTTCTTTGTTTTTCTTGCTTTGCTTTTTGTTTGTCGTCATTTGGCCTCTTTTGCGTGTACGAATGGCGCGGGCGTAGCGTGACGGAGGTGCGGACGACACGAAGCGCGAAGGCACGCACGATGCGTGCAGCGCTTGCGTTGCGGGTGGAGCGCGGGGGCCGAGGTCACTTTGAACGCGCGCGTGGAGGGACGCGTAGCCCAATCGTCCGCCAGGTCGCGCGCATGAACATTCTCGAGACTCGCTAGGGTTTTCGATTGTTGAAATTGTTGGGCTATCCGGGCTCTTTAGATTAGGCTTAAAATTTTGGTTTAGTCTCATTGGGCTAGTTTGGGTTAATTGGGTAACGAATTTGGGCCACTGCTTTGTAAATGCATCAGATTTATTGGACTTTATTAATTGTTTTTGGTTTTGGTTATAAAATGGGCCCGCATAAATTGGGTCTTACAATATGTATATATCAAGAGTTAAATTTATTACATACTGATCAAAATTATATAATATTGATAGAAGACATTAACATAATGAGTAATTGTCTTTAATTACTCGATTTCAAAATTGATAGAAATTAAATTACCTCAATACATAATTTTGAAATTGAGATACAGGCTTTATAAAGAAAAATGCATACCAACTAAAGCAACATGAGAAATGTGACCAAAATAAATTGAACTTAAAATTTAATTTTAAATTCGGATGAAGTTGGGTGTCTACATGATGTATTAAAAAGGTCCTTTTAAGTCTTATTGATTTTGCTTTTTTTTTTTTTTTTTAACATGATAAATTTATCTACATGGTAAGTACATTACAATTTGATTACTGTATTTCAAATATACTCTAGAAAATATCCGAACTAATATTTTAATATTTAAGTTGACAATTAAGTTAACGAAAGGACTTAATTGATACAATATTAATATTTTGATAATTCAATCAGTTTATGATATATGATATGACCAATTTAAAATCTTGATTATAATTTGGGACAGTTCTTTTATATGTGGTTTGGGCCTCATATTAGACAATCTTCAATCTAGTACGAGCTTAATATTGGATAGGTTTAACAAATAACTTTATGAACTTGTAACACAAATATAATTATAAGTAATATTATAATAATTATGTTGTTCAACATTCGAATGTTGAAACTCTTATTTATTTTTCACTAATATTATTAAAAAGTTTTGGCATGAAAATATGTTTTACAATTGAGATTATGGTGGCTTGAATTAAAATGTTTACTAGAAGTTATAAATAACTATTTGGGCAGAGTGATTACTTTACTAATATAATTCATGTATTGGAATTTTATAATGACATTTTTTATTCACTTTGTATGTCAAAGTTAGGTTTCATCGTTGAATTATTAGTAATTTTACGTTTTGATTATTCAATTTTAAAAGGTTATAAAATGATTACTGAATTATTCGAAAGTTTCTATTTAAGTAATTGGTTGTTAAGTTTTTTTTTGTTAAACTCTGCTATTAGTCCCTGTATTTAGTAAAAATTTTGGATTTAATCCCTATACTTTTATTTGGTCATTTTTAGTCCCTATACTTTCAAAATTTTAGAATTTCAATCCTCACAAAAACAATAATGGTTAAATTCATTAAGTAAAGTTCTTCTGTTTCCAAAATCTAATGTGCCAAACATATTATCATATATGTAATGTCATGTCAGCTTATTGTTTCCACATATTACTCACTAAAAACTCAATTAATGGATTATCAACTGCCATTTGTGTTAAGATTATAATTTCAAATTTTGAAAAGTATAGGGACTTAGAATGATCCACTTAGAGAAAATGGATTAAATCTACAACCGTACACATAGTATAGGACTAATAATTGAATTTAATCAAACAAGTTTAATTGCTATTGTTTGGGCTAGGACTAAAATTTCAAATTTTGAAAAGTACAAGGACTAAAATTTACCAATTCGAAAATTCTAGGGACTAAAATTGATCAAATAAAGTATAGGGACTAAGTCCACAATTTTTGCAAAGTACAGAGATTAATAGCAAAATTTAACCTTTTTTAAAGTTCGGCTAGTGAGCTTTAAGTAATGATTCAATAATTAGTACGATGGATTAATACCCAACGATAAGTAAAAGAACATACCTTATATCCAAATCAATCTAATGGTCAATGTCAGATATTGGAGAAGAAAGCTGTTTGAATTTCGATTCACAAATTCGTGACGTTCTTATTTCATAAAAAAAATAGATTTGTAGAAGGAATGGGGAAGGAGAGCTTTTGATAGGTGCAGGCGGTACGAATAGAGAATGTCATACTACAATGATTTTAACAACTCAGTGACTTAAATAAAAACTTTCGAAAATTTCAATGACCATTTTGTAACTTTTTTAAATTAAGTGATCAAAACGTAAATTTATTAATAGTTTAAATTAATGTTAAAGCCAAATTATTAAATCATGCGGAGTAATACATATGGATTTAAATTTAATGTATAGATAGATGTACAATTTTTTTTTTAATTTAAGGATAGAAAGGGATTATAGGTGAAAATAGGGTTTGTATAAAAAAATATTTAAGTTTTATATATCGTAGTAACATTAATATAAAATTTGTAATATTTTCCTAAACATTCAGTAATTCAAATATTGAAATCATTTTAACCTAAAGTTAATAAAATCGTAGAATTTGTGTTTTGGTCCTACAAAATTACAAATCATTTCCAACCTTTCAATATAAAGTTTCTACCTTCACCCTCATCAAATACTCAAATGTCATCTAATTTCCACAACTCTTCCTTTTTCACTCTCAATTTTGATTTGAAAAAAAAAAAAAAAAAACTATCACACTCTTAACAAAAATTTTACAAGTATAATGGATTAATCATGTATTAATACTTTGTCTTTGTTATGTCATACTCATAAAATCCAATAACAAAGAGACTTAAAAAAGGCTATTATAAAATATCTAATACGCAATTAATAGTGAATAGGTAAAAAGAAGCCGTAAACAACTAATAGCAGGAAAACGAAAAGACTCTAAACACGATTACAATAGAACATAAGGAATGAATCAATCTTGAGACGCCTCAACCCTAAAATTAAGAGAATTATCACGTTAGATGTATGAAAAAAAAGGCGTTTAGGGGATCTTTGCTACGTTCACCGTTAATTTTTTACCTCTTCCTCTTTTCTTTAAGCAAAAAGGTTGACTTAAATATGGGAGAGCCATTAGAGTTGGCACTCTAATGCCCCAAAGGCCAAAGCTTATCTTCTTTCCTTTTTGTAATTTTTTTTCACCTTTACGACCTAATTATGGACTCAAATTTGTGTGGATTCGAACAATCTTAATCATTACTGTAAGATGTCCCCATGATGATGGAAATTATGTAAGAAGACGCATGAAGGTTTTGCATAGAGCACATGTTCTTTTAACACCTTCAAACAACCATTAAATAATGTTGGCCCAACTTTCACAGGAGTAACAGTAGGCTTTCGTATACGCAACAAGATTCCACACCTGTACCATGGAGCCTCCTTATTTGATTTTTTCCACAACAATAATTGAATTAAAACAAAATATCATTGCCTTTTTCTTTTTAGATTTTTCTTTAATAAAAAAAAATCGGTTATATCAAAATTGTCGAAAAATTATTGAAAGCCAAAATTATCAAAATTAAATAATTTTTCGAAAATTTTGATATAACCGATTTTTTTTTATTGAAGAAAAATCACATGAATAAATTAGCATTTCAAGCAACTAGTATTTTTTAGAAAGTGGTCCCTATTCCTTGACTTGCAAATTATTATTTTCTTTGTTTGTAAAAAGCATTTGTTGCTTTCATGATGTAACATGAAAGAAGTTACTACTATGTTACCTAGCTAGTATGTTGCAATTCAATGTGGGATTTTTGTAAGGATAAAACATGTCTACTGTTCTTCATTTTTTGAAAAATTAAAAATTTAGTTCCTGTATTTTTATTTCTAATAATTTAATTTATTTATTTTTTAAATTTTAAAATTCAGGTCCAATTGTTTTGTTAAATTCAATTTAATTATAATATCTCTTTTTAATTACATGGCTACTAAGTGAGTAGCTTTTTAAATTTAAAATGTCATAGCAACAAATTTAACCAAAATAAAAATTAACAGTATTAACAATTGGACTTAAATTTTAAAATCTGAAAAGTAAAGAAACAAAATTCTTAGAAATACAAGTACAATGACTAAATTCCTAATTTTCGAAAAGTAGGAACATTTTACCCTTTTTGCAAAGGTTTGATTGTATTTTATGATGAAATCAATTTAAGTTTATGTTCTCATTTCAACTATGAAATGAACTGTCCATAAAACTTAAAGAATAGTTAACAATTTATTAAAATACAGAATTTCGAATCGTAAAAGTAACATTATTAGGAGGAACAATCACAATCTTCAAAAAGATTTTCATGTACCATAAAATAAATATAGAAGATAGCTTAATTATAAAAAAAAAAATCATAATTTTGAAACAGATGATTTTTTTTGTTTGTTTGTTTACAATTGAGTTGGTAAAAGAGTTTTCATGGGTATACTTTGATAGAGAAGTGATTTCATGTACTCATCCAAGCTTGGAAGGCATTGATTTTCGTCGTAGCTATACATCAAAGGGACCATCCTTGCAATATTTAGAGAAGCCTTGCAGAAAGTCATGGAAAATGATTTTTGAAAAATGCATTCTTGGTTAAGCAATTTCCATGCGTTGTCAATCATGTTGATAACATGTTTTCTAGCATTTTCAACTTCAATGCCTTGATTCTCTTTCATGTAGCAATCAATATAGGACCCATCGTGTCCATCTTGATTCTCATCCTACAATTAATATATAAGATAAGTATTAGTATTATATTAATCATAATTTTTTATAAGTTTAACAGTTGATGTATATACCTTGGCACTTCCCAAATCATCCCATAGACGAAGGATTGTAGCAGCAGATGAGATTATGGATGGATTGTTGTCAATAAGTTCCACATTTTGATCAATCAAGCCAATGCCAACGAGGAAGAAGATGTGAACCAAAACTATATGTACACCTGAGCTAATGATCCCATTCTCCAAATACTCATTAGCTTTTGGCACATTCTCTGAACCGAACCACCGTGCTTCTACTAAAAATGCTCTAAACAAGGTGCTCCACTACCCAAATATATAATATTAGCAATAATTTCGATGAATCGTAAAATAGACATGAAAAAAAAAATTCTATTATCAAATACATACAGCTTTCCTTAAAGAGTTGATAGGGTTCCGACCATGTTCCTTGTACACCTTTTGGCTAATTTCATTAGTGATATCATCTAGAGCTTTGAAGCATATTTTCATGTAATAAGGTAGCTTATCACTGGCAGAATAATCCCACCTACACGCAATTAATTAAATCAATAATTTCATCAACTTGAAATCATGCATGTATATTTGTTATTACACTTTAAAGTGTATATCACAAATAATATAATTTTATGTATAGATACAATCATAGCGTAAATACAATCATTATTATAATATATAACGAAATGATAAACATAGTATTCACATATCGTAAAATTCAAATATGAAATTTCAAAATTCTTAAAGTTTTAAAGGTATTAAATAAAATATTTAAATGTAACAAATAAATATTTTATATATGGATGTGAGATGAGACCCAGTTTTAAGATAAATGAAGAAATTTGAAAATATATAATTTGATAAGAGGAATATATGAAAAATAGAAAAAGGAAGAAAAGAAAGGAGACCAAAAGACAATAATTTTCATAAAAAAAGATGATTGATATACATCAAACAAAAAAATCAAAGGATTACCAAGAAAGGAAAAGGAAATAAGATGAAAAGGAGAATTCCAAAAGGATATATATATATATATATATACATATTCCAATTTTAAATTAAGATGTTAATAATGTTGATATTAATTAGATGATATGTTAAATGTATGGTGCATCATTTACCTCTCCACTACTTGCACAAAAAGAGTGAGTTCATCAAGTGTCCCATAAACATCAAAAATATCATCTATTATATATATCAAGGAAATGGACTTTGTGAGATCAATCCTTTGCTCTGATAAGGTTGGATCAGTGAGGCATGCCATGGACCAAATGTACCATTTCATTGGTTGGTCCCTAGCAAACTCCAATTCCTTGGCTAAACCTAGCTGCTTCCACCAACTGAACAACATAAAAGAAAATTAGAGTTGGGTTTATTTTTGGATAATGTAAAAGTAGCTTTTAGATTATGTCAAGTTATGGTTTTGGTTTTTCTGATATGCTTAAATTTGGAGTTTAGTCATTATAATTTAACATAAAATCTGATCCTCTATTTTTATTATGTCATTAGTTAATTTAAATGGTGACACCTTTTTTGTACTCATCGTGATAACATAACTGAAGGGGGTGTTTCTAACTAATGATATCATAAAAGTAGAGGGAAGAAGCGGAGTAAATCCTAAAGTTGAGCTAGTAGAGTGACCAAAACTGTAATTTGACCTAAAAAGTATAAACCTTACTTGGAACTGTGGGCAATTTCTTTCTGGTGTAAGGACTGAACTAGATTGAAATCCATTTTGGCTAGTTCTTGGAGGATAATTATCCATCCATTGGTGCATTGGAAATCAGTGCCTAACAAGTTTCTTGCTGTGAATCTTGATAGGCTTTTATGAAAAGGTTGGTCCAATGTGTTCCTTATAGCCCTATCAGAGAAAAGGTCCACTTTGGCCATTCGCCATTTTTTCAGGGACTGGGAACTAAATTCTCTTGCTTCATCAAGAACGTCTTCTCCATCTATGCCTAGTTGTGATGCTTCATATAGTTCGATTAATCCTTTGATGTCCCTGCAAAGTTCATGTCTGAAACTGCCTTCCCTGTCTCTGAACCTGTTGAACACTCCTGCTTGAACAAAACAATAGATTAATTTCACAAGAGGTCCTCATACTATGACCTTGATTCTAAATTGGTTTCCAAGCTTCAAATTGTTTTAATTGAATCCTCCGTCAAACTAACTATTACTTTGAATAGTAAATGTTAGCTCGAATCCCAGAAGGAAACGTCCCCTATAGACAGTTTGGATATTCTAACAATTTAAAAGAAAATAAAAGAAGATAACGCGTTAAATATAAACTGTTGATATGATAGACACACACCACGTGTTCGTTAAATTCAATCGAATAATTAATGTCCAAGCTGATAGTTAAACTGACGAAAAACATCTGATTGATGGAATATAAATACTTTTACGATTCAATTATAACGTTTGAATTGTTAACCAAAAAGGACGAAAACTTTAATCTAAGGATGGAAATTTTCACACCTGCAGGGACAAAGTAGCCTTCTTGTCTGAGCAACCGAAAACGAAGGGCAACCTCATGAAGGTCATAGTAATGAAATCCATTACCATTTGCAGATAACATAAACTGTCTTTGCAGAACCTGTTCAATCTCATGTTGGAAATGGTGATCAATTCCTAGCCGTTGGATAGCATCAATCATAGTCAAACCCTGTAAAGGGTCTTCACTAACTAGTTTAAATACTCGCTTGAACCCCTCCAATTTGCTTGCATATTCATCCAGAAACTTATCCTGTAAAGAATTTAAACAGTTGAAATACAAGGACCGTGTTGAAAAAAGAAAGAACATTAAAAAAAAAACACAAAACTCACTGTGATATTGGGATTCCCATATCTGTAATCAGCCTGCTGTAAAGGTGTAGAAATGAAACTGGGTTCTTTAACAGCATTACATCTAGGGATCATGGACAATGACGAAGGAGGATTGCTGCTGATTCGTGAAGTTTTGTTAATGGCAATGGGGGAATTGGGGGATGTACAGATAACTTTAAAAAATGAAGCCATTTGGGAAACTTGTTCTTGGATTTGGATCAAAGTGTTTTGTTGAATTTTATATACGAAAAAAAGAATGCTTAAAGGGTCTATATTTATAGGATTATTTGTTGAAATAGGAGAAATGCAAGGGACTAGAATTTTGAACACGTGTAAATTTCGGCCGACGACGGTATTGACGAAGGTAGGCGGAAACCTTAGGTTTCTGAGTTATTATTAGTTTATAAAACTTATACTAATAAATTTACCCTTCGATACTTATATTTTTTTTAAATTTGATATTTATCCTCCTTCTTTTTTAAGAAAAAATTGAAAATCAAATTTAATTAAAATAATAAGAGTCAAATTAACAAAAATATGTAAATATTAAGAGTTAAATTTAATATTATATCTTTGCCGAAACCATCTTTTTATTTGGACAACGGGGTCGACTTTAAAAACGAAAATGGAGTCGCCACCAATCCTTTTTTGAGGTGTGATCGGGTCACCTTGAGATTAATCGTTAAAACATTTCGATTTATTAAAACAATAATTTTGGCCTACAAAATTCGAGAAAACGGGTTCGGGAGTCGGTTACGCATGAGGAAGGATTAGCACCCTAATAACGCCCAAAATTGACACCGAATTGATTGATTAAAGTCTCAATGTCGAAAATCTAAAAAGATTTTAAAATACGATCCTCATTGTTTTAAAAAACTTAAATAAATTAAAATGGATGCTGAGACCCGCTTATTTCGAAGAAGTAAAATGTCATGCCTAGTGAGTTAGGATATGACATTTCGAATCCTCGAAACTAAGCATGTCTTTTGACTATTAAAACTAGTGCATTTAAAATAAAAAAGGATACTCGGTCATTTGGGTCAGATGAAAAATCGGAACCCAGTAAGTTAGGGCACAATTTCTCAAAATTCCAAATACAGAATATCACCTTTTTTTTAGGAATCCTTACCTCGAGATAACAAAATATCACATCCAGTGAGTTAGGACACACCATTTTTGAATTCTCGAGAATAAGTTTTTATTTAAAATTTATGCATTTTGATTTAAAAAGAATACTCGGTTACTTGGATTCAACGAGGAAAATTGGAACCCAGTAAGTTAAGGCACAATCTTCTCAAGATTCCCAAATACGAGTATTGCCTTATTTTGAAAAGCTTTTGAATAAAATGTAATAATTAAACGAAATGCGTTTTTATTTGAGACGATGATTTGTTAATTAAATCATTACATCAATAAAATACAGAATACGAATACTAAATGACAATTCACGGAAATTACACAGCATGCTAACTTTCAATACTAATATAAACAATTAAAAAATGTAATAACAATTGTAGCAAAATGAAAAATAAATTATAGAGCTAACATATGCATGACAATAATAAATGTTAAAGTTAAAGTAAAAAAAACCAAAATAAAAAGGAATAATAAGAGTCAAGAATAAAAATAAGATAAAAGCAAAAATAAACAAATAAAAATAAAACAAACTAATTATAAAAAAATGAGTAAGTAAGTAAAATGAAAACTAAAAAATAGTTAAGAATTTAATAGTAAATCAACAAATAAATAATCAAATGAATATTAGATAAAATAATTTGAAAATAATAATAATAATAATAATAATAATAATAATAATAATAGTATCAGTAATAATAAAAATAATAGTAATAGTACTAATGACAATAATAATAATAATAATAATAATAATAATAATAAGAAGGAAATTAATAATAGTAATAAATATAATAATAGCAATAATATTAATATTAATAATAATAGTATTAAAAATAATAAATTTAATAGCAAAAATAACAAAAGTGACTAAATTGAACTTTTAAACAGAAATTTGGGGCCAAAATAGAAATAAAAAGAAAAATGACACAATTAAAATGTGCGCCATGAACGAGGGACCAAATAGGCAATTTTGCCTTTTACCCAAAACGACGCCGTTCGAATGGGGACCCAATTGAAACGAAACAAAAATGTTGGGTCAAAATTGAAAAAAATAACTTAATTGTGAAACCACAAAAAGGCGGAAGGACCAAACTGGTAAATATACCAGTTTTAAAAAAGCGCAGATCCTCCCCGAGTCGGGTCAACACGCGGATCTTGGCCAAGAAACGACGACGTATTGAGTCTTAATGACCCACTCCAAAACGACGTCGTGTGGGTCAACTTTAAATAGCAAAAAAAAAAATGCTAAAATCATTTTTTAAAACCATTTCTAAAAAAAATAAAAATAAAAACTCTCTGAAGGCTCTCAGAGTTCTGGCCTGAAGTCGGCCTGACTCTGTCACGGAGCCACCATACTCCGCCACCATCCGCCGTCGTGCGCGGTGGTCGGAGACCCCAAAAGACGGCCGTTTCAGTCCTTTAAGGCCTCCTAAACACAAATATAGACAACGTTTTACCAAAACCCACCCCGAAATCCAAAGGAAATCAAGCGACTCCTCAGATTCTGTTTCTCAATCGCCAGAAAAGAAGGTAAAAATACCTCTTCTGACTGCATTTATGCTATGCTTGTATATTTAATACTCAAATAAACATTCTAAATCTAGTGAATACCTTTGAAGAAACTTTGTGTTCTTTGATTTTTTCGATTTCTATTCATAAAAACAGTAACCTCTTTACATATTATTTTCGGCCTCTTTTATAGCCAATTTCAAGGATAAAAAAAATACAAAAATCCTTTGATTTTTCTGTTACATCTTTGTTGGCCATTTCTTTGCTGCTGTTTTTGTTTCTTTTTGCAGGCGAAAAATCGTCGTATGGAGGCGCGCGTGTTGGGATGACGTGGAGCTGTTGCGGCGCGTGTGTGGGGAAAAGTTGTTGCGGCGCTGGAAAACTCCAGAAACCCTAATCGATTTCGAGTCATCCGGGCCTTCTCGTTATTGGGCCATTGTAATTGGTTTAGGCCATTTGGGCTGAAGTTTAATTGGGCTTGTATTGTAATTTTGGATTGTTTATTATTGGAGTTTTATTTTAGTTTTTAGTTTTTTAATTTGGTTAATTGACCCGGGCAAATTAGGCTGATTACAACCTTAATAAAATAAATAAAATTATACCTTTATTTTTAAAAAAAAAATTATAATTCAATTTACTATGTCCATTTCATAGTTCATATTCAGATTTTCTTTTACCTTTTTCTATAATTCTTTCTTGAAATTCTTCTTAGTTAAAATATGTTATAAGTTTTTCAACTTTTTAAAAATTCAGAATTTAGTCTTTATATTTTGTATTTAGTCTCTTTAGTTCTTAAATTTTAAAATTCATATTCAATTGCTAATATTATTATTATTTGATAAATTCAAGTTAATTACAATGTTATTTTTTAAAATTATGACTATAAAATAATTTTTTTTTATTTCAAAATATCACAGCAACAAACTTAACAAAATTAACAGTGACAACAGTTAAATTTAAATTTTAAAATCTAGAAAGTAGACAAACTAAATTATTAAAAATAAAAATATAAGGATTAAATTTTATTATTATTATTTTTTTCATGTTTCACGTTTTCATAATGTTTTGGTGGGGAATATATATAACTGTATCATGTGACCCACACCGTAGGATATTATTGTGAAAACAATAATATTTGTATACGTTTTCGAGAGCCCAGTTTGGGAAAACAAATCTACTCCTACACATTTAACCATCAAGTGTAAGATGTAACCTAATTTAAAATAACATAAAATCTATGGGTCCACTCGTCATCCCCACTTTTTAACACCTATAAGTATCAATTTCAAGATAAGCACTAACTAAAAAAGCATATAGGATTTTGGTGGATATGGAAATTTATATGGCATAGATTTTTTGGGGAAATTCGTTAAAAATTTTATATAAAAACTAATTTTATAAAAATAATTAAAAAGTTAATATACACAATCCACTAGTTTAAAATAATATAAAGTCTATGAACTTAGATTCTTCCAATCGTCATCCCTACTTTTAGAAAAAGTTAAAAAAAGGAGAATTCTGCTCTAAGGTACAAACTTAATTATCAATTCAAAGGTAAGCACAAATTCATTAAAAGCGCACACTCAAAACGTTTACAGGATTTTGGTGGATTCGTCGGGGAAGAAAATACCCAAGTCGATAAATATTATTTTTTTTAAAAAAAAATAGATTAAATTTGTCGATTGAGTCTTAACTTGATTAGTATCGATATTGTCGTAACCATTTTTGAGTTTTGGCAAAAAACGGGGTCGACGTGGGTTTGCAAACGAATAAAAAAACGGGAGTCGCCACCAATCTTTTTTGATGAGGTGTGATCGGGTCACCTTAAAAGTGTTTTTTTAATAATCGATTAATTTATCAAAACACAATTTTGGTCTACGAAAATCGAAAAATGGATTCGGGAGTCGGTTCTGCATTTATGAGGAAGGGTTAGCACCCTCGATCGCCCAAAATTGGTACCTAATTGATTATCTAATGTCTTAATGTCGAAAGTTGAAAACTTAAGAATTCAAAATACGATCCTCTTGTTGTTGAAGAATAAATTTGGATAAATTGGAAATGTATGCCAAGGGCCGTCTCGTTTTAAGGTGAAGTGTTACATCCAATACTTTAGGACGCCACATTTCGACCTTTAAAGTTGAACTTGCCTTTTATTCAAAACTTATGGATTTAATTGAAAGGATATTTTGTTATTTAGAATGGACGAGAAAAGGAAACCCAATACTTTAGGGCACGACTTCTCGAGCTTCTAAATACGTAACATTGCCTTGGTTTTAGAAAATATTATCTCGGAATAACAAAACATCACATCCAAATGCATTAGGACACGACATCTCGAGTTCACGAGAATAAGCTTTTAGTTTAAAAATGTATTTGTTTTAAAAGGATATTCGGTTATTTAGATTAAACGAGAAAAATTGCAACCCAATACTTTAGGGCACGATCTCTCGAATTTCTGAATACGGAATATTGCCTTTGGGAAAGAAAGCAATTTTGTGTCGGGCGAAAGTTGATGAAACGCAAATTTATAAAAATGAAAAGAAATAAATCATGATATTAACAGGTATAATAATAAACAAATAGTACGAATAACAAGAAGAAAATGAAACTAACAAGCTATTGTAACTTAAAAAGGAAAATAATAGGTTAAAGTGACAAAAATGACAATAAATAAGAGTAATAAAAATGAAAGAACTTTTAGTGGTAAACCGATAAATAAGTAAGTCATATATAAAGTAGTAAAAATAATAATAATAGTAATACTAATAATAATGCAAAAATGATAATAATGGAATAATAATAGAAATAATAATAATAATAATAATAAAATAATAATAATAGTAGAATAGTAATAGGAATAAAAATGATAAAATAAGAAATAACGATAAAATAATAATAATGAAAATATAAAGAAAAATAAATAATGACGATAGTAATCATAATAGCAATTAGTAAACGTAATAATAAGAGATATATAGATATATAAAAAATAATAGTAATATAGTACTAGTATTAATAATATAATAATAATAATAATAATATGGTTATAAAAACAATAATAGAAATAATAATGATAAATATAATAAAGACAATAATAAGCAAAACAATAGTACAAAAACAAAAATATATATAAAATAAGTAAATAAACAAATACAATAATGATATTAATAATAGTAAAAATTGCAAAATAGTTAAAAGAGGATCAAATTGAACTTAAAATGCAATTTTGGGGTCAATTCGAAAGAAAATAAGGGAGAAAGGGCCTATTTGGAGCGCGTGGATTACATGGGGACTAGAAAGGGCAATGACCCTTTCCTCCCAAAACGCACAAAGATATAGCGGGGGCTCGATTGAAAACCGAATGGACTTTCGGGGCCAAATTAAAAACAAAAACTTAATTACAAAATTCGAAAAAGCGGAGGGATCTGCGCGCATAAATTCCCATTTTTTCGGCAAAACGCGCGGATCCCGGCTGGAGCGGGTCGGGTCGGATCGGGCCAGGTGAAACGACGTCGTTTTGGGGTTAAAGGCCACCCTAAAACGACGCGTGCGTTTGAGGGGCTATATAAGGTCCTAAGGTCGTAAAAAAATCATTTTGAGTCGCTTGAAGAAAAAAAACTGATCCCCTCTCCTCTTTTCTCTCGCAGTCCGAAGGAGAGGGATTCGGTGTCGCTCCGGTTGCCTCCATCGTCGCTACAGCCGTCGCTCACCACCGTACCGTACATGTGGCGGAAAAAGGTAAAAGTTATATATTTTTTTTTTTTTTTTTTTTTTTGATATTGTATATATAAGCTACTTTTAAAGAAAATAATAATAAAGGAAAATAGGTTTATAGTTTCGAAAAATAGGATAAAAGAAAAATAGGATAAAACCTTAAATGTTTCTTTTTCTCTTCGATTGCCTGTTGTATTCTTGAATTAATCTTTGTTTGCAGGTGTTTGTAACCGAAATCCCTAGTTTTGTATTGATTTTTTTAAAAAAAAAGGAACCCCTTTTACAAGGAAATAAATCGGCTCTTATAGCCTTCGCCTTTTTACAACTTGCTGCTTTCTGTCCTTTCTCGTTTATTATTTGCAGGTTAGAGGCGGTGCTGTGCAAGGGCGGTGGAGCAGGTGGCTTCGGCAGGTGGTCGCAGAGGCAAGTGGGCGTCAGGAGCCGAAGGGTCGGGTAGGTAGCCAAATGGTCGTGCCATTCATTCTTTGCGCGCGCCCCTATTCCCTAGGGTTTTTGTTTTTCTTTTACGATTTGGCATTGGGCTAATTGGGCCAGGTTATTTGTAATTGGGTTTGGGTTTAATGGGTATTTGGGTCTGTTGGTTGATTTGTTGGGTTGATTTGTAACGGGTTTGGTATTGGGTGTTAACCCGGGCAAAATTGGGTTGTGACAGATATTATTGTCAGTGCAAGAGAACATGGGGTCGAGTATGCTGAAACGTATTATCCTCCTATTTAAAGGTTTGGAGTTAGAGAGGGACAATGAGTAGTTTTAGACATTGTATCAAAAAGAATAGATATGATAAAAATCTATAATGATATTAATGTTAAAAGAAAAAGGTTAAACTTTGTCTCTTAGTTCTTCTATTTCATGAAAGTTGTAGATTTAATCCTTATACTTTTATTTGATCAATTTTAATTTATATACTTTTTAATTTCGAAATTTTAGTCCTCACCCAAAAAGCAATAGTTAAATTTGTTTGTTTAAATTCAATTATTAGTCTTATAGCGTACAGTTATAAATTAGTCTATATTCTTCAATTTAATCATTCTAAATCCATATATTTTTTGAATTTTAAAATTTTAGTCTCAACGCAAATGACGGTCCTTAATCTATTAACTAAATTTTTAGTAAGTAAATAAAAATAACAAATTAACATGACCTTACATATATATATATATATGATTCCTGCATCAAATTTTGGAAATAACTAACACTTAATAAATTTGATAATTAAGGAGAATCGAAAGTATGTATAATAGACAACGAGAAACACTTGTTTGAATAAATTTTTCAAAAGGGAAAGGAAATATCAATATCACCGACAGTTTAAGGAAGCACCAACGTTAATTACATGTTAAAGACACCGCATGGATAACGTTGATGCGTTTATTGGGAAGAAAACAAGGGGTCAATTTCTTCCCTTATGCTCAAGTTTATGAATTTAAATTTTAAACTTTTAACTCTAATTTAAATGGTAATAGTTAAATTTGTTTAATTAAATTTTTTTATTCATTTTGTATGATCTGTAAAGTTGTAGATTTAGTTAATGTTCTCTAATTTAATCATTGTTAGTTCCTATACTTTTTAAATTTTGAAACTATCAAACAATAGTCATTAAACCCATTAATTGTTTTTTTTAGTAATATGTGGAAATAGAAAATTAATATAACATTACACATATGACAATATGTTTATCGCCATGAAGTTAGGAAATTTTGGTTGGTAGGCCAGGAAAATAATAAGTTGTCAAAGGGAACTTAAAAATTTATCCGAGGATTAAATCGTATTACAAAAACAACATGAGGATCTAAAATTGTAATAAACCCACTTTATTCAAGGGTGGCTTTTGCTTGGCCCTTGATTTGCCTCCTTTTTTATCACATAAGATTTTAAAAATAGCATAACATAATTAATTTAACCGTTCACATTTGGTTATGACTGAAACTTTAAAATTTCAATAGAACTAAAACTAAAAATGACCAAATTAAAATATAGAAATAAAAAACACAACTTATGTCTAGTATCAATACTAATAACAAAATTTAACCAAAATGTTAATATAATTCCTTCATTTGATATTGTAGTTAACGACTATACCAATATCTATGCTGAAAATTATCGCACTGAATTTTTTTTCATATCATTCATGTCTATTTTATAGCCAATGTCTTGGGTTCATGGTTGTCTCTCAACACTTATACTCAACACTTATTAATCTTAGATTGAATTTAATGATAAGTCATTAGTGAGAATCATTTTATTTACAACCATTAGATATTTTTCGTTTTGTAAACACTGATATTTTAATGTCGTCATTGCACAAACAACATGTGATGGTATGTTGCATGTCCCTTTTAACTTTTATTCAATGATAACTCTTATTGCTTTGCCGTCATTATTGACATTTATTATAACAATGAGAATAAAGAAAATTTGGGATTTTAATGGTGCTTGAAGGAAGGATAAACTTGGGTATTTATCGGAAAAATAAAAGATAAATTAATCTTCAAAGAAAATATCTATAATGTCGTTTTATTTAGTCACTAATGTTATCAATTTGTAAAATTTTAGTCATTGTATAATTCTCTGACGTTAATGGTGTTACGAAAATCTGGCATGGCCCATTAAATGCTGACATAATTTCCATGTCAACGTCACGTAATTTAAAAGGAAAGAAAAGAAAAGAAAAACGAAAAGAGAAAAGAAAGAGGGAGAGAGAGACGAGAGAAGAGTAAAAATAAAGGGAAATAATAATAAGACAAAAATGTTTTGAATTATATGGTACTAACATTGGAAGTCATGTTAATATTTAACGGATCACATTAGATTCTTGTAATACGACTAACATAAAATAACGAAATAGTGACCAAATTTTGGGGCAAAGTCATAACAATCTTTTAGGGGCGAATAAAGTTTTAATTTTTTATAGTCTATATCTTTATAATTTTTAAAAGACTAAATTGAATTTTTATAATTTTAGGGGAGCCAAAGTACAATTTTACCTTACTAATTTAAGTTTTTTTAAAAAAATTAAGGGCTTAAATAACAATTTTATATTTTAGGGGAGCTGAAGCCCATGCCAGCCCCGCTCTAGATTCGCCGCTGACCAAAATGTTATAAATTAATAACATTAGTGACCAAAACGTAATAAATTAAAAATCAATTATATATATAACCTAAAAAAACATTATGAAATATTCCTATCATATTAATAACTACTAGGGAATATAAAAGGGATACGTTTGTGAGCGTGTTCAAAATTTTAAACTATCCCTAAACTAAACTTTAAAATATTATAATTTATGAATCAAATAATACATTGTGGCAAAGCTCTAAAGCTCGATTCAGCAGAGAGAAAGATGAAGTACTCTTTATATACTACTTTCGTAAGACATAACTCATCACTCATCATGGGATTAATATGAATGCCCTATTCTTCATTTACATGAATTACTTTAATGTGATACAATTCATCTTGAAAAATTAACTTTTGTCATATATTGATAATTAAAAATACACAATTTACTTACTAAAATTCAGTTTATGTACTTTAATTATATTTTCAACATTAAAGATACCAACTAATGTTGAATGTACTTGATACATGACTTTCATCAATATACTTATTTATTAATCTTTTATGTGGTGATGAAGGACACAAATTCTAAATGTCTTGCAAGTATCAATATTACATTAATTAAGATACCCCATCAACCTAATATGATATTGCATTAATTAGGAATTAGATATTAATTTAGTGGTCAAATACCAATTTAGATATGACATGAAGTGTTTTAAAATACATAGGTTAAATTATAAATATATTTGTATTAATGTACTTACTAATGTTCAATGTATGTAGTAGATTACTTTGATAAGTATAGTTAATTATTAATCATCTATTTGGTTATGAGGCCACCTATTCCAAAGCTAAATTTTGTAAGTATTAATATTGCATTAATCAAGCATCACATCAATTAGTGGTTAAATATTAATTTGGATTTGACGTAGAGTATTTTTAAAACACGTAACTCAAATTGTAAACACATCTATATCTAGGGTATATGTGTTAAAAATTAGACAGTACTCAAATTAGACACGTAACTCAAATTGTAAACACATCTATATCTAGGGTATATGTGTTACTAAAATTTTAGGAGAACTATTGATAAACTGTAATATATACATATTTTAATCCCACATTTAGCATATTTTTTGGATGATTTATCCCTCGAATTGTGGAATTTGATGCTCCTAATTATTTTATTTCATGCTTTATACTTAGGAAAGCATCGGAGGATGAAAAGAACACAAAACGGACCAAATGGGCCAAAGTAAGAAATCAACACGGCCTGAGCCCAAGCCACACGGCCGTGCCCCTTTAGCAGGCTCAACCACGGCCTGGATTCGACTCACACGGGCTAAATCATTTATTATATAAATATTAAGACTATCGATACCAACGATCAACTATTTCTTTTTTTAACACGTGATATCCCGGCAAATGCTACATGTACACATATATTTACAATTTAATTAAATATTTTCCATGCTAAATTTAAGCTTGTATTTAAGCACAAGCTAATGACAAAGTTGACAGAAAACTTAATTGATTTTTTTTCTATACAATCTCTAAAACTACTCATAACCTTTTAAAAACTTTTAAATAGGATGATAAACGTAAGTCAACGCGCTCGAACTCACATTCTATTCTACTGGCAACAATATCAATATCAACCAAACTAAAACTCAGTCGACGGATTAATACAGTTGATAATTTAAAAGCTGGATTATAATATTTTGAAATGTATGGGTAATTTAAAATTAGTGAACTGATTCATGTATTTGTAGTTTTTAGTGTTTGGGGTTGTGTTTGCCTTTGCACTAAGTTTCTTCTTACGTGAATTTCAAAAAGATAAGGAATTTAGAAATATTACAAATGTTCCCCATGCAAAGGGACAACGTGAGACGACCACATAAAATAATAATAATAATAATAATAAGTGGTAAAAGTTCCAAGGGTTAATGCAGTCCATACCAAGATTATTGGAACATTCATGAAGCCCGACAAGATAATTAGCGAATTTGTATTTAATATTAAAAACACGGCACTAGTTACATAGTAAAACTATATATCGGGAACAATTTCTATTATTAGAAGTTTTAGTGTAGTTTAAATTTTATTATTAGTCCCTCTATTATGTATAAATTGTGGATTTAGTTTTTATATTCAGTTTCTGTATTTTTAGAATTTTGAAGTTTTAGTCTAACCAAATGGCATGTATTAAAATCATTAAGTTAAGGGTTAAATCATTATTTGAGGTTCGAACTTGATAATTTTTCTCACATTGGGGTCTAAACTTTTTCTTTGTTCAAGTTAGTCTCTGAACTAAGCAACTATTTCCACATTGGGGCTTGAACTTTTTTTGTCCAAGTTAGTACCTAAAGTTGGCAACTGTTCCCATATTAGGACATGAATTTGACAATTGTTCTTACATTGGGGCTAGAACTCTAGTGTTTTCAAGGACTAACTTGGACTAAAAAAAAAAAGTTCAAGCCCTAATGTGGGAACAATTGCCAAATTCAGAGTCTAACTTAGACAAAAAAAAAGGTTCAGGCCCTAATATGGGAACAATTGCCAAGTTCAGGACCTAACTTAAATAAAAAAAAAGTTTAGACCCCAATGTGGGAACAATTGCCAAGTTAAGACCTAACTTGAACAAAAAAAAGTTCGAGCCCCAATGTGAGAAATGTTGCTAAGTCAAACCCAAAAAGTGATTTAATCTTTAAGTTAAGTTCTATTATTTTCAAAATGTGATATGATAAACATATTATCGCCTTTCTAATTCCATGTTACCTTGCTATTTCCACATATTATTCATACAAAAAACTAGTTAATGTATTTAACGATTGTCGTTTTGTATTAAGATTGAAATTTTGAAATTTGAAAAATATAGGGAATAAAAATGATCTAGTTGAAGAACATGGACTAACTCTATAACTTTACTAATACCGTTTGGTTAGGACTAAAATTTGAAATGTACATGAACTAAAATTGATCAATGTAAAGTGCATGTACTAAATCTATAATTTATGCAAAATATAGGGTCTAATAAAAAAATTTGACCAATGAAAGTATTTTAAGAAAATAAAAGATTATATTTGATACATGAACTCTTATATGTATGTATGTATATTAATTACATTTCTAGTTGAGTAATAAATTTGTGTGCGTTTTTTTTTTATGAATTACAAGAGGAGGGTACAGCCCTAACAGGACACGTTTAGCGCAACTCGAACCTAGGTCACACCTAGAGCAGTGAATACCCTGACCATCAGGCCAACACACGGGATTCAAATTTGTCTGGGTTTTAAATTGATTAGTGTGAAGTTTAAGTTTAATGCTTGTGTTTGTAAATTCATTCCCCTTTCTCAATTACCAATTCCAAGGACTAAATATTATATTAACCCATCAATATAACTTCTTCATATAAGTTTTTAATGAGGATCCAACCATGACTTTAAAAACTGAATCGGTGATCGAATTGATCGAACCACCGATTTCCGATTCGATTGGTCTTGTTGGCGGGTTTTTGTTGCTACTCGTTCCATGTATTGTTATATGAAACTATTTTTCTACTTGGGTCATAGACTTGGGCCTTGAATAGGTTTTATTTGTGTTGAATTCAGTTCATTAAATGTGGCATATTTGACAAAACTAGAAGCATGGGTCCACTAGGGTATTAAGACTCTCAACCAAACTGCTTGATGTGCTTAAAAGTGATTAGATAAGCATAAAAATGTTATTTTTTAGAGATAAATATCATATTTACTTAAGGGAGTTTTTCAAGGACTTATCAGCTGAATTGAGTGTTTCATTTTCTTGGTTGTTTATTGATAGACTCTCTTGAGTGGAGTGGAGAGTTAACATAGGTGTATGTTGATTATGGTATTGTTCTCTATTGGGGCTGCATGAACTTAGCTTATAAGGGGTTACGGTCCGTTATAGGCTTTAGTTGATAGAGACAGATTGTTATGGTTATTTGATTTGGTGATTGAATAAGAGTATATTCTGAGCAAGAGTCTACAAACGTAGAATTGTTGTGTCTGAACCGTGTAAACAAAGATCAGTTGTGTTGCTTCTTTTCTATTTTTATTTTTCTTTCATTGCTTATTTTTGTTCTAACTATCATTACAACGAACATTAAGTAAAGTTGATTTCTCGTATCTATAGACTAATTATTTTTCATGTTTGAATGCTGGTATGATTTCACTTAGAAAAATATTAAAAAATATAAAACTTTCAACTAGCTTGTTATCCCGATTCAACCAATTTTAAATGATTCGCTCAAAAACTGATTCAATTCTTTTATCTAAACCGACATACAATTGATTCTCAATTTAATTAATCCCACATATACTTTCCAACATCCAACATGTTTCTCAAACTTAAAATTAAAAAAATAATAATAAAAAACCATAGAATTTCGTGAGACTTTTCTTGGAGTTAACTATCGAAAATCTTATTGCTCGAACCTCAAAAAATCACGATAAGCAAAGGAATTGATGCATTTAGATTGTAATCTGTTTGCAGCACCGACTCTTAAATCCCTCTATATAGTATTTTCTACTAAAACTAAACTATCCATTAATAGGAAATTTTTTATAGTCTTCATCCTTTCTTTCATTAACTCCATTTTTCTATGGTAAAAAACCCAACATTGCACCATCAATCCCACCAAGATGTAGAGGGAGTGTCACATTTGTGGCCAGCACCAAAATATCTCATTCATGGACCAATAGGAGGTCAGGGAATTACCAACCTTGCCTTTGGAATGATGATGATCTGCAGTTGTTGAACAGCAATTATAAGGTATGATTATCATTATCAGTCCATCGTAATTTTGTGTCATTGATACTAAACTATTGAATTTCAGGGAGATGAGTATACAAGACAAGTTGAAGAGCTGAAAGGAACAGTGAAGAAGATGATGATAGGTGACAAACCATTGGAACAGCTTGAGATGATTGACAACTTGCAGAGGCTTGGAGTAGCATATCATTTTGATGATGAGATTAATAACATCTTATTGAATGTGTATAAGAACAGCAACGATCAAATGAAAAAGGATAATTTATATGCGACTGCTTTGGAATTTAGGCTCCTGAGACATGGATATCATTCTTCTTCAGGTACTAAATGTTTTATAATTCTTGTTTGGGGGGTGTTTGTAATAACTGGTTTTGCTCGATTTGCAGAAGTTTTCGACGGTTTTCGGGATAAGGCAGGCGAGTTCATGCTATCTTTGTGTAATGATATCAAGGCAATGATGAGCTTGTATGAAGCTTCATACTATTGTTTTGAAGGAGAAAGCATAATGGAAGCAGCTTGGGAGTTTACATCTAAAAAACTCAGATATGTGGAAGGTGATCATGTGGATCCTATTCTTACCATTCCAGTCAAGCATGCCATGGAGCTTCCATTACACTGGAGAATGCAGAGGCTTGAAGCAAGGTGGTACATCGATGTGTATGAAAGACAAGCGGATTTGAACCCCATTGTATTACAGCTAGCAAAGTTGGACTTCAACATTTTACAAGCACTGCATCAAGAAGAACTCAAAGATTTGTCAAGGTATGCCTATAGATCAACATAAATGAAACATAAAATTATGTAATTGGTTTTCATGCCCTTCAATTTACCTGCAAAGGTGGTGGAAGAACACTGGTCTTGGGGAGATACTGAGCTTTGCTAGGAATAGATTGGTGGAATCCTTCTTATGGACAGTAGGGATAGCTTTCGAGCCTCGGTTCGGAAGCTGCCGGAAAACTCTTACAAAGGCCATTGCTCTAATCACGGTGATAGATGATATTTACGACGTGTATGGTACACTGGATGAACTCGAGCTCTTCACCGATGCCGTTGAGAGGTTGGTGGGAAAAATGTTTTGGCAAGCAATCTCTAGGACATGCCTATAGTTATCTTATTTCTAGTTTCCTACATGTTGCAGGTGGGATATTAAGGCAATGAAACAACTTCCAGACCATATGAAGATATGCTTCCTTGCACTTTACAACACGGTTAACGAGATGGCTTATAACATTCTCAAGGAGCAAGGTCACGATGTTGTGTCGAATCTTAAAAAGGCGGTAACTTATCATCTCTGTGATTCAGATTTAAGACATTGTAACAAATTTTCATAACTCTGGTGCTCTGCTTATGGCCTCAGTGGGTTGTTTTACTGAGATCCTACTTGTTGGTGGCAAGATGGTACCACAGTGGATATACACCAACTTTTGAAGAGTACATGAAAAATGCTTGGATATCGATAACAGGCCCTTTAGTAGCAATTAAAGCAAGTCTGTTTGTAACGAATCAGACAAACCAGAAGGAATTAGAATTCTTTGAAAGCTACCCTGAGTTGTTATATTGGTCATCTGTGATTTTTCGACTTCAAGATGATTTAGGAACTTCATCGGTATGAAAGCTACAACCGAACTGTAAGAACTTTGAACCCAATGAACTGATCGCATTTCACTTGTAATTTCAGGACGAGTTAAAGAGAGGTGATGTTGCGAAATCTATCCAATGTTACATGCATGAAAATGGAGTCTCTGAGGAAGTTGCCCGTGAACACGTAAAGAATCTAATGAGAGAGGCATGGAAAAAGGTAAATACGCACCGAGTTGCAGTGTCACCGTTATCCCAGACTGCTATTGGAATCATACTGAACCTGGTGAGGACTGCACATTGTATTTATCAACATGGAGATGGACATGGCTCTCACAACCACAAGACTAAAGATCATGCAATGTCGTTACTTTTCGATCACTTCCTGTTGTAGAAGATGAAACTACCCTTTTCTCAATGGGGATGTTACAGTGAAGATGAATATAGCGAGGGTTCTGAAAAGAACTCTAGGAAAAGCTTCAACATGTTTATTCTTTTGTAACAAATGATCTGCAAAATACAAATAAAGATACATTTTCCATCTATGATGAAAACTTAGCATACACGTGAGCTGATAATATATCATCTGAATTATTTGACTTCTATTTCACACGGTGACCTCGAATAGTATGTACCTCAATCCAGACACAGAAGATTTTCCGAACCGAAAATGGAATGTTATCACGCGGACAAGGAATTCAGCTTTTTCTCCAGCATTTTCGCCCTCCGAAGTGCATCCAAAGCCTCAGCTTGTTTGCCTGATCTTTTTAAGTTTACAGCCTTTACCTTTTCTGCCTTAATCTGCTCTTCTAATTGGATTCTCTCTTGGTTAACATTTTCACTTTTGGAAACATTGGGTTTTACAAGCTCTGTTCTTTTGGGGCCCTGAGCCATAGCACTAGAATCATCCAATCCAATTGCTTTGAGGGCAGACAAAAGTTGAGGATCGAGAAGATCTTCAACAACTACATCATCTACTGGTTCTGCTCTATTGCTAGATGACTTGGTTGAAGCATGACCACCCAACTCTTCCAACTGAGCTTCAAGAGACTTAGCTAATTCAAACTCGGCTTCTGCTTCTTGCATTCGACCTTCTCTTCGCAGCTTCAAAGCCTGCCGCTTATGACTGAGGGATTCCTGTTGCAACTTGAAGCGATCATGACCAGAAAGTGGTTTCGGAGCGAAAGCTGGTGTACCTTGCTCAATTGCTGCACCAGAACAAACAATGGATGCAGATGTTGACACATCAGTAGAACCGAATTTTGGAGGAGTGTCATCTTCTGCCATACTCTTCTCCAACAGCTTTGCCTGTCGAAGTTCTTCCCGAGCTTCTGCCAGTTTTCCATCTCTCTTCAAAGCAAGTGCCTTTCTCTTGTGAGACAAAACTGCTCGCCTACGTGAATCTTGGCTGTTCTGAGACAAATATGACTTCTCTTCATTAATCACTCTAGTTTTTCCAATGGTATCTTCATTCTCGGTTATAACAGCTTGGCAAGCCAATCGAAAATCGGGTCTACCACGAGAAGAGAAGTTGGATTCAAAGTTCCATTATGTTTGCAGACTGGTTTGATGGAGGGTTTAGCCCTACAGGATCCGATTTTTCTATCGATGGTTGGTTGTCTACAAATGGCTCTTTCTTTACTATCACTTCATTTTTTGAATTCTCTAGCCTCTTGTGGTTAGCAAATGATTCAAAGTTCTCAGATTTACTGTCCTTGGATGACTCAACCACAAGCTCAGATTTCGGAGCTTCCAATCCTGCCATTTCGGCTTCTAGTACCTTTTCCCTTTGCAACAATTCCTCGGCCTCTTCAACTTTCCCATTTCGTCGAAGGGCAAGAGCCTTTCTTTTCAAACCCAGAAGTTCTCTTTGGATTTCCCCTTTATTTCTTGGTGGTGAAACTCGAACTCCTGAAGAGGGTTGACTGCTCAATGGATGGCTAGAATGTAATGTCTCACTGGCAAGAGTTTTAGAGTACTCTTCCTGCATAGTTATAGGTTCAACTTCTTCATCCTTCCAACCCAAATTCTTTAGCATTGAGAGTAGAGCTGGATCAGTCATATCATTCTCCGTAATATTCTCCGCATCTTCTTCTTCTGCAGCACCTTTATGGGCAGATATAGTGGCTTTTTCTTTTGGAAACTTTGATTCGACCACTTTCTTTGGTGCCTCCATCTCTGCCATCTCAGCCTCTAGTGCTTTTGCTGTTTCCAACACTTCCTCTGCCTCATTAGTATTTCCTTGGCGCCTCAGCAAAAGAGCTTTCCTTTTCAAGCCTAATAGCTCCCGTTGTATTTCAGCTTTAGTTCTTCTCGATGCCTTAGTCAGGATTTTAGGAGGGGCATGAGCAGAAGAAGATTCAATAATTTTCTTAGAACCATTTTGTTCAGAATGTTTCAGGGAAGAGTTCGAAAGCTCGTCATCACTGTCATTCCAACCTAAGTTCCTTAGCATCGAAAGGTAAGTTGGATCATGCAAATCTTGTTCCGTTACATCTCCTTCAACAGGCAGAGTGTCTGATACATTAGGATGCTCGTGTTTCAAATCCTTTCCCTTACTAGTTACCTGTGCAGCCTTCATGTTGGAAGTATTCTCCATTTCTTCAAGCTGCTGCTCAAGAATCCTGCCCTTCTGCAATTCTTCATCTGCTTCATCCAATCTTCCTTGCCATCTCAAAGCAAGGGCTTTCTTCTTCAAACTTAGAAGCTCTTTCTGAATCGTCAATCTACTCTTTGATGCTGGTTTCAGATCCACACCCTTCATAGCGTTAACATTTTTATCAACAAATGTAACCAACTTCTTTGATATATCAACAGTGTGAGGAGCTGTGATATTTTGGTCAACTGTCAAATTCTCTGGCTGAGAATCGAAACTTTCAAGGTCCTTCTCAAGTAACTTAGCCTTCTTTAACTGAGCCATTGCCTCTGCAACATTACCTGCCCGCTTTTGACTAAGAGCCTCTCTCTTTAGCGAAATAATTTCATTTAGTAGTGCCTCCCTTTTAACAGGAGCAGACTGTGTTGTAACATCTTCGATAGGACTAGAATCCTCAGTCCAACCTAATGATTTCAGAGTAGCATCTATTTCCGGATCCTCCATACCCTGATCAGTTACTTCAAAATTACTATCAATACCAAGATCATCAGCAGTTTCCACAAGGTAATCAAAGTCAAGGCTTTGCGTATGTTCATACTGCATTAAAATTTCATCTTGTTTATCATTGTCCATACTACGGATTATTGCAGATACCTCAGCATCGAAATCTTCAGCGCCAGCCAATAGTTCTTGTTCTTCAAGTTGCTTCTCTAAAATTTTGGCTCTCTTCAGTTCTTCTTTCGCTTCTGCAAGCTTCCCTTCACGCTTCAACATAAGAGCCTTTTTCTTAAAGGCAACAACCTCGGTCTTGTCAATGCCATGACCATTAATCTTCTCCGGAATTTCTCCAAGAAGAGAAGATAATTCACCATCCAAACTCAAATTTGTGTACTTTTTATCATCATCACGTAAATCCATATCAGACCATCCCAATTCCCTGAGTTCAGCAGCCAGGTCATCCTTATCCCTACTGGCTGGATGACAAACCTTGTTTTTTCTGCCATATTCCTCTGGAACTTCTTTATTCAGGATCCCAGACATGTTGTCGAATGGAAAACTATTTTTACCATTCTTTCTTATATGCATCTCCAAAGACTCAGCCTGTCTCTCTAGCTCCTTCCCTCTCTTAAAGGCTCTCAAAACTTCCTCGGATTTCCCCTCTCCTTTAAGAACTTTATACTTCCTTTTTTCATCCAATGCTTGCTGGCGCAATTTCTCTGGACTGGATAACGCCCTACCATTCTGCATACACTGATCAACAGACGGACTTTTATGTATTTCTCCTCCCCCATCATGACCGACAACTTCTTGAACATTGGAACATGTAGCCCCTTGAACACTAGGAGTCGTGTCATTGTTTAAAGCTACTCCTGGTGACGACGATTCCTTTATGTCACTCCCTAAAATCTGGTTGAAAGCACCATCCTCATCGTTCACAGCTGGTTTCAAACGACCTGTGCAAAACAATTTAACCCTTTTGATATCGAAGATAAATCCTCATGAGCAAACAAACAAGCAAACCATGAGTACAAAAACAGTGATAACGGAGTGAGACAGTAGTATCAATGACTAAATGCACTACACAGTGAAAATGAGGGGACTTTATGTAATAACCAAAACAAAAATTATACCTCTCCCAGCTCTACTTTTGTATCCATGTCGGGACTCAAATCGAGCAGCCTCTTCTAGGTTTTTACAAGGTTCACAAACACGCACAGGTAAATCACCATGTCCACGTAAAACCATTCTGTGTTGAGTGCAACTATTGCAGAATATGCCCTCACATTTTCGGCAGTGGTGCTGATAATTCATAATAAAAAGACAATCAATAACAAGTAAAATCATCACAAAATAAATTATACATCTTGCTTTACTAAAGTAGGATACTAATGAAACTCAAAGTTGAAATTTAACTATAAGTTAACCAACTAAAGAAGCTCATATCCAATTATCCAATACAAACCCAGAAATTCTTGAAGTAAACTAAAATACTAAAATTGGAAACCGACCCACATAATTGGAAAATAAAAATCACAAATTTTGATATATGGGTATCGAATTAGAGAGAGAAAAAAAAGACAAGAATAGTGAAATGATGAAGGGATTAAAGCTCGAAACCTTGCGATTGATGAAAGTGAACTGAGAAGAACATCCTTGGCAATGTGAAGCATCAATCACCCAATGAGTCCCTCTCAATCCTATCTTCTCCAACATCTCTGCTGTTTTATTTAGAATCTCAGCCTCTGATCATTGTTTTTCTCTTTGGGTCCTTTGTTTTCGATTTTATGGTTAGATCTCCTGCAGAGAGATGAAGCAATAATGTTGCAGTCCAAGGACTTTTCTATTGAAATGAAGGTGCCTTGCTTCTTGAAGAATCGGAGCCAAAAGCCAAAATTACTTGAAAGGGCATGATATTATAAAAGTAAAGATGGAGGGACCAAAATCTGAATTTGACCTATAATTACATCATATCCAATATGGCATTCATTAATGTCACAGCACAGCATTCCACCATTTGGTAGACTGGATTGGTAAAAGTGTTACAATAGTCCCTGTACTATACCTCATATTGTAAATTAATCCTATACATTAGATAAAGTAGCAAAATAATGTCTCCTTTAAACACCAAATAAAAGAGTGGGGCCAAAATGAATAAAAATGTAAAGGTTAAGGACTAAAATTGTTATTATTCCTTATACATAAAACACCAAAATAAGCTTTTAACGGCACAATTTTAGTAAAGGGACGATTTTGCTCCTTCATCTAACGTAAAGGGACCAGTTTACTTATTTTTTTCAGTAAAGCGACCAAAATGTAATCTGAGATATAGTACAGGGACTGTTGTGTATTTTTACCGAAAAATATCAGTAAAATCAGAGTTTTTGGGGATTGTATCTATTATATAATCGAATATCAGCAGTGCCTTTACAATAATGCTGGTCCATCCCCCTTTCATTTATGGCTCACACAAGCCAAGGTTGAACTAAACAATTTCTTCGCAGTGGCATATAATTTATACATCCTTCCATGTCTCTTATTCATAGTTAAATTAAATCATTAGTTCATTATGCAATTCTCATTCTCCATGAAACTCTGACAACGTTAATGACCGGTCTGTTCATTCTTCACAAAAAATTTCTCACCAATAAAATAACAATCTTTGCATTTACATTAATTGCCTTCATTTATACAAACATGTAATGTTTCAAGAACATAATTTTGGTAAGAACCTAGCATTATTACCAAGGCTTGATAATCTTGTTCTTGGAATATTTCCTATTTGAGTCTGCATTATCCCACAGTACTTTTCCAGTTCTGTTATCGTGCATTGCATCCCTTGCAGCTGTACATCAAGGTGCTCAGCTTTGTTGGGAAGGTTGATTCTTTTCGCATACACAAGGACTTGATCGGAACTCACCTTCTCGTCAATACTTTCCTCGGCAAAAACCGAACTACTAAAGGTGTCAACAAGGTGTGTTTTGTCCTCAAATAAGTTTTCAAGCTTGGATTGTTGGTTGATGAAAACTTGTATTGCTATTCTTGAAGGAAATTTCGGGTTTCTAGCTAAGTGTTTCAATGCATCTGTTGAGAGCTTTGCATAGTTAAGTGCACTGCAGATTTTCATTTTCTTTGCTTCACATAGTCCACTATGAACCTGTTCAGAAATTCGAGTTTCCGGGTTAGCATTGATCCTAAGCATATGACCAAATTTTGTGCAGAACAGTTAATAAGTTAATAGCAATAGTACCTCAAGATAAATGTCTATGGCTTGAAAAAGCCTATCATGGGATTCTCGTGCATCATCAGGGAGCACCAAGACTAATGCTGCAAATTTTGAAGGGCTCAGGTGGGAATCTGCTGCCACTTCCACAAGGTATGAATCAACCAAGCTAGCGACTTTCCTCAACCGGGAGGCGAGTACGAAACACCTTCCTTCAATGTAAAATGCTTTCACCAGCCTTAGAACAAGATTCACATCATACACATAACCTTTCCTGCGTGAGGATGGGACAAGTAGAAAATCTATAGTTGCTCTATCAAGTTGTGAACCAATAAGATTTTCCAAAATGGATTTGTGGTGTGAGCTAATTTTCAAGCTTGAAACGACTCGAAATATACCAAATAAGAGCTTGCAAGAAATGGAGCTCCTATCAAGCAAAGAGAGCAGATTGATCATGACCTCCATGATTTTGCACTTCTCAGTTGGGGTGGCGGTAAGGAATCTTGATCTTTGATAACATAAAAGGAACTTACTAATCATAGCATGATCGACGTTCCGGTTTATCGACATTCTTATTACCTTGTCAATCAAATCAATTTTCAAAACCAGAAGATCCTCAAACCACCAAGATATTCTGGTGTTCTCTGAAGAACATGTGCAAGGGCTAGCAACAACCAGAGAGGCAAGCCTTGTTACAACACAGTCGAGGATCTTCTCGAGTATTAATGAAGAATCAGAAGCAGAAAGCAAATCTTGGCATTCTTTCAAAGCTACAAGGAGTTCAGACCAGGTCCAGAAGCTGATACAATCTAGAGACTTCTTGTTTGCTACTAGCTCAAAACCCTCAGCTCCATCCTCAAAATCATGAAATAACACTTTCAGGTCCTTGGTCTCATCCATCAAATAACCAAACAATTTTTTGAAACTACCAGAGAAAGATGCAAGAGTTCTCTGCATGAACAAATAAATTGAAAATAAATTATATAGGACATGATACTATGATGTTTAGTTCATCACTTCACACCAAAAAGCCAAGTGGTTACCAACTCAACAAAATGAAATGAAAGTGTATATATGAATCAAATACTAGTAATTAAACCCTATAGAGAAGGATGAAAGAATCTTTCATTCTTAGGCAATTATGGTGAGAAGTTGCTGTCAACAATAAGCTTTCAGAGTGGTCCTGTTAGGGACCAGTATCCTTGGTGAAAGGTATAGATTACAAAAACCAGTATGAATCAGAAAAAAGGCATGAAAAGAGAGTATACATAATATCAACATTCAACACATTTGAGTACAAACTAGAGTAGTCAATATCATTGAATCCCTACAAGAAAAAGAAAAGATTGAAGGATTGAATGGTGAACATTAACTCATTATACCTTGTCTACCATGAAAACCTTTTCAGTTTCACTATTGACATCCACTTTCAAGATCACAGCAGAGAGCAGTGTTGCATTGTTGAGATAAACAAAACTTAAAAATGAAAAAAACCCACTAGACTATAAAAGAGGTTTTGTACCTTTATGGAGCTTAGAAAAAAAAGAAAGAAAGGTGCTGTGTTCAAAAAGGGGGTGGTGCACTTTTGGGGGATTGAGCCAAACGAGGAGAATAAAGGACATGAAGAATGATGGAAAGACAAAAGGAAAAGAATAGTAGAAAAGCTGATTGTATGAAGAAGCTGAAGCTGGTATGGTGTTGGTTAGACAATGGACAATTGAGCATAATAGACAAGGTTTGTAAGTGGAGGCTAGAGGATTGGCTAGTGAGAAAGGACGGTAAGGAACCAAAAGCAACAAGACATTTTTTTTAAGTACAAGCTCAATTTTGCAGATTTCGATGTAGCATTCAGCTAAAATCCTCCCACCAATCATGAACTCAATCGAAATATAAGAGAATTAGGAAGAAATCCATTCTACTTCCAACCACCTGTATATATATTGCAAATTTACACCCTGGAAAAACAGTTTGAAAAAATTGGCATAATTGTTCTTCAAGAGTGTGATTATACATGCAGCAATTTCAGTTTGGAGGGGCAACTGAGTATTGAAAGAACACTAGCAAAATCTGGGAATCATTTGAGGCGAATAAAGATGACATAGCAATTGATTTGGTGTGCCAATTGTTCTGAAAATTTGTTTTAAATGAAAAAAACAAAGACAGATCAACTGTATGAAATGATGAGGTCATACAGCACAACTATAATCACTGACATCCTAAAACCAATTAGGGAATTACTGGTAACACAATCCGGTCACCAGTAAGAAGACAATAGCCTCCCAAAATTTAGTAACCATTTATCTGAGGCCTTGGAGTTGGACCCATCAGCCGAGAAAAGGGCATTTGAGGACGGCCAGGAAGACCCCTTTGCCCGGCATATCGATCATCTGTTTTCTGATCTGAGAATGATTTGGAAAAGGCTTGAGCAAGCTCCAAAGCTGATGCTGCTTTTCCATGGCGCACACCAGCAGCTTCAGGAGAGACTGGTTTAGGCTGCTCCGCAGACTTACGCCAGGTCTCAGGTGATGGCTGCCTCTCCTGCCGCAGCTGCCTCTCAATTTCCTTGTCATTCCGCCGGTTTTCATTAGGCCGGTTCCTCCTCTGCATATCAACTCTTTCATTGTAAACACCATGGTTTCTCTCAGATTTTCTTCCAGCTCTCTGATCAACAGGAGGATTCCCAACTCTTTCACTGGGACGAGGAGCTGCTTGCTCTGCTACTTTTTCACTCCTCGGAACATTATGTTTGATGACCCTTCGCATAACCATAGCCAATAGGTGAATAACAAACCCAATAAGTTAAAGAGGGCAAAATGTTCTAGAAAAGTATGAAATAAAAGAAATGACTACCTATCAGGATGTTGGTCCGGCTCATGGATGCTGTCATCAATCCCTCTCTCCTTCAGAACCTGAGAAGCAAAACACAATACTTTAGCTGTTATTATGAAAATCAAAGTACCAATAATAAGTATAGCTATAATAATAAATCAAATTATGTTGACATAAAAAAAAGAAAAGATTAATGAATAAAAACCAAAATCATTGAAACAATCCAACAAGCAGACAGGAGAGAGATTCACTCACCAGTTCTCGTGGGCGAGCACCGCCGAACAATGCATTTCTGCATCAGTAACACTTACTAATAAATACTCATAAACCTTTCAACATTAAATAATCATTATATGCAACCTCTATTTGTAACCAGTTATGATGCACAAGATGTAACTATTATACAAGTAATGGTAGATTAGTTGTGCATGGCAACATGACCAATAGGCGACAAACAAAATTTAAGAAAACCATTCACCTTCATTTTTTATTTAGTTGCTTCATAAGAAATTAAATGTGACTCGATGGTTCACAGTTCTCTAATGCATTATATTTGACAGTTCCATATCTCAACATTTCTGTTCCTCACCCTCAATGATTTACTCTTACCAAAGAT
This sequence comes from Gossypium sturtianum, assembly GCA_025698515.1. Lineage (NCBI taxonomy): Eukaryota > Viridiplantae > Streptophyta > Magnoliopsida > Malvales > Malvaceae > Gossypium > Gossypium sturtianum. The sequence goes on along the minus strand of CM046952.1, from coordinate 1,395,199 downwards.
GATAATACAAGGCAAACTTAACATATTCAAATTTTCAAAAAGGCTCGCAATTATATAATAACAGGAATACACATCTATAAGATAGTCTAGACACATACTGACCTTTCTTTCTCAATGTTACCCTCCAACTGTTCAACAGGCTGTGACCGAGGCTTTAAATTCAGCTTAGGACGCTCCACTGCCTGGTTCCCATTCTCACTGCCAGCTGAACCAGGTTTCACAGTATTCACATATCCATATGAATCATTACCAATTCCAGCATGAGTAAGAACAGATTCGCTCAACTGCTGCTGCTCCTATTTCAAGAAAATTATCAGAATTAGGAGAGAACAAAACAAATGCAAGCTTCAATACTATGGCATCACATGAATACCTGCTTAGCATCAACAACAGGTGGTTCTAGATTATCCAATGGCTTGGTGCGAGGAAGTAACTTCAACTTGGGCCGCTCAGATGCTTCTGACGGTGATGGCTGCAACTTAGAACCACCAAATTTGCCATCTGATCGACCTGACTGAATTCCATCACCACATATTACTGATCTATTTTCTTTAACTTCCAAATAGTTAGGACGAGGATTCCTCTCATAGTCTGGTGACACCTTTCTACCACCGTTAATTCCATGTTCAACATTCACACCCCTTTCAACTTGCCTTGCCGATATCACATCAGAATGTTCCCTCCCAGCCACAGCATTCACATCATAACCCTGGGAGTGCAAGCCGGTTTCTGTTTCCGAATGTTTACTAACATCGACATCTTTCTGATATTGAATAGATTGCTTTGACTGCCATCTACCTGAGGAAATCTTTTCCATAGCACTAGCATGAGCCAACTTCGAGACAGCACTTTGTTCAGACCATACAGATTGTACAGTCTCAGCAGCACTCGCTGTCACCTCCTTCCTAGCTGCCCATGCATTAGGATACCACCCAGAAACAGCCTGCACACGGTTCCCCCCAGAACTCTGAGAACTTACACCAACAGCAGCAGCCTCGGACACTCGACTAGAGTACAGATTCCCTGAACCACCCATCGACGAAGACACCGGAGCAGACCCATATCGACCCGAAACCCTCCCTGCATAAGCAGACTCAGGCTTCAGCTCCATCTGACTAACAGGAACCCCTAAACTCTCATCGGCAATAGTTCTACGCGGGGCAGAAACCCCATCCAACGGCTTCCTTTCATCTTCATCAAAATAACGACCAATATGAACTGAACTAGTAAGAAATGGAGATTTATCATCAAAATGCCTAGTTGCAGGCGACGAATTGGGCCGGGCACGATGATCGGGTCGGCCTACCTGGTTTCCCCATGATGTTGCTCTATCATAACATGAACGATCGGTAGGCCTAACAGTCCTGTATCCATAAAATTCAATATCAATTTAAAAAAAAAAAAAAAACTAGGGTTTCACAACAGATCCAAGGGTTTTCAGATCTAACAAAAAAAACCGACTCAATTTTAACATTTCGGATCATACCGAGATAACTACACATAAAAAAGAACAAGAAAGAAGAGAAAACCGAATCAGATTAAACGTAATTTAAAATCTTGAGAACTTACACGCCAGGGGCAGACGGTAAAGGAAGATCACTAGGGATAGAACCGCCATGAAAATCTTTTAAAGTCATGGTACTGCCACTGAAAGCTTTCTTCTTTGACATCTTCCCTTTGTTCTTTTCCCGCTCCAAAGCACAAAAATCTTTCACTTTCTCGATTTATGAACAAAGAATTTGTATTAACAAATAAAAAAGAGAAATCGAAAAGGGAAAAAAAAAGAAAAGAAAGAGGAACCCCCGATTTATTGAAACAGGGAAATAACAAGGAAAAAAAAAGATCGAAGAATGGAGAAGCTATAGAAGAAGAAGAAAGGGGGGGTTGCCTCTTACACACTATGGTTTCTTTGTGTACTATACAAAACAACAAAAAGCTAATAATAATGTCTCTTTCTCTCTCTCGGTTTGTGTGTTCTTTGGTTGTACGCTTCTTCTTCTTCTTCTTCGTTCATGGATCGATATGATCCCTTATTAGGCATCGAACCAGGGCTTGACTTGAGCAATTTCAATTACAAGTCAATAGCTTGTTGGGCTTTTTCTACTATAAAAATGGAATCTTTGAGGGTAAACCAAACCCTAAAATGTTTTGGGCCACGTATTTACTTTGGATGGGGTCTTGTAGACAATCCACAATTGGTCTTTTACACTATTTACTATATAATTTTTTTTTGTCACTTATAAATTTAGTCCTTATAATATTCGCAGATGGTCTTTTACAGTATTTACTTATTTGGTTTATACTTCGATACGTTGTGGGTATATAAATGGTAAAAGTATTATTGAAGTTTTTATACTAGGAGTTGAATTGTATATTACCCATTTTATTTAAAGCATAGGTAAATTAGTTTATGTACGTTAGATCAAAGAACAAATTGGTCCTTCTATTAAAAATTCCATCTATTTCTATTATTGGAAATTGATCCTTGAATATCAATATGAGGTACATGTGGCTCCCCACGTGTCACTGTTTGATAATAGTACAAATGGATGAGAATTTTAACAAAAAGGACCAATTTGCTTCTTGATCTAATATACATAGACTAATTTTCTCATTTTTTTAATAAAAGGGACAAAATACAATCTGACTCTTAAAGCCTCCATGATACTTTTACCTATTAAATTTGTAATATACATTGACAACTCAACTTTTAAAATTAAGCGATAAAGCAACATTAGTTCTTAAATTTGGCAACTTTTGTCATCTTGGTCCTTGAACTTTTTTTGTTCATATTAGTTCCCGAATTTGGGTTCTATCAAAAATTTATATATATATATATATGTCGAAACCATTTTTTATTTCGGGTTTGGAAAATGAGGATCGACTTTAAAAAATAAGGAGTCGCCACCGATCCTTTTTGTCTAGGTGCGATCGGATCACCTATAAAATATTTTGGTCTGCGTAATTAGAGAAAGCGGGTTCGGGAGTCGGTTACGTGCGAGGAAGGGTTAACACCCTCGCAACGCCCAAAATTGGTACCAAATCGATTAATTAGTGTCCTTGCGTCGAAAATTTGAAAATATTTAAGGTATAAAATTTTTAAAGAAGGTTAACTAACCCTGAATTAAATTTTAAGATTAACTCGTTTCAAAGGAACAAAAATGTCATACCCAGCACGTTAGGATATAACACATTTATACTTTGACACCGAGGTCATCTTTGATCTTCAAAACATATGAAAAGGGTATTTGGTTATTTAGTCGAACGAAAAATCGACACCCAGCACGTTAGGATGTAATCTTTCGAACTTCTAAACACACAAATATTGCCTTGTTTTTTAAATAACTTTTTAAATAAGCAATTTTACAACTGACTTAAAGTGTGCTTTTATTGAATCAATATTTGATAACAAGAATATAACATCGAGCATAGGATAATAATATGTGAATACAACTTTATGCAAATGGATAACAAAAATAATGATATGAACATACAATCCAAATTATACAATAATCTCACAACTCCTATTTTGAAAATACCAACACTATTAGATAAATGAAAATTTACAAATAAAGCAATACATAATAGAGTTTAAAATAGATAAAAAAAAAAACAAGATGAAAATAACTAATACATAATAATAAAAATGAATTTTAAAATAAATATATTATATAAGAAGAAATTTAAAATGTATAATATATATTAATTTACAAAATTACATGTACGAAATAAACAAACCAATATAAATAATTTATATATGAAAATAATAACATATAAAAGTTTTTGAAATAAACAAAAATATACAATGAAATATGGACTTAAGATGAAATAAATTATATGATTAAATAAATTTGAAATAATATACCTATACACATAAATAGATTTAAAAGAAAAATACATGAATAAAATAACATGAAATCCATAATAGGTATAAATAATTTAATATAAATGATATATGTATATATATTTATATGAAAATAACATATAAAGAGAAATAATTAATCTCTAGAACAATTTAAAATATAATATTTAATATTAATTAAAAATAATTAAAAATAAGTGAAAAATTAAATAAAATGATTAAAGGACTAATATTAAAATCAGAGCAAAATCAGAGGGCTAAAGCAATAAATTAAAAGAAATAAAAAAGAGGACTAAAATACAAATACAGCATAAACTAAAAGGGACAAAAAGTGCAATATTACCCGAATTATTAAACGCAGAGTTTAAATAGGGACTAAATTAAAACTGCACAAAATTACTGGGTAAAATCAAAATAAACGAAATCTTAATTAAAAAGAAATAAAATGCGGAAGGGCCAAAATAGAAAATATCCCAAAACTTTGAAAAACACGCGGATCTAGCTTGGAGCAGGTCGGATCCGGGTCGAGGGGGTTAAACGACGCCGATTTAAGGCCACTTAAACAGACCTAAAACGACGTCGTTTCCAGAGCCTATAAAAGGAAGAAAAATTTGTTAAAAAATCATTTCTGCCGTGTTTTTTTAAAAAAAAGAAGGAACCAGGTTTTTGTTTTCTCTGTTAGGGTTTTCAACCCCCTCGCCGCCGTCGAACCACCGCCGTCTTGCGCGGTGGCCGGAGGGTCAAAAAATGGTCGTTTTGAAACCCTCTGAGTGCCCTAAGCCCAAATCTACCCTTCAAGCACCCAAAACCTCTCAAAAAACAATCGAAAGAAGCATGAAACGCTTCGGTTTCGGCTCGAAAAAGCTTCGGTTTCGGCTTCTGATCGTCACCAGAGGTAAAAAAAACTTTAATCCCTATTCTATTTCTATATGTATATGCTATATGCGAAGCAAGAATAGATTAAAAACTCCAAGAATACCTCTGAAATTGCTATGTTTGTATTCAAAAATCGTAAAAAAATACAGGGGTTTATTTGGCTCTTTTTATAGCCGATTCTCTCAATAAAAATAAAAATACAAAGTTTTTTTCTATTTTATTCTTTTTCTATTTTGTATTTGCTGTTGTCGTCCTTTCTTTGTGCAGGTACGAGGCGACATGGAAGCACGAGGGTGGCGTACGGAGGCCGTACGGTGGCGACGTGGCGCGGGGTGGCTTGCTGCGTGGGAGGCTTGCGGCGTTGGAGGCTTGGGAGCTCCCTAGGGTTTTGTGAAACCTTGAAATGTTTGGGCCATTTGGGCCTAGTTTGTAATTGGGCTGGTTGAGTATTGTAAATGGACATTTAAAAGACTGTTTATTGGTTTTTTTTTTTTTTTTTTTTTTTGGTTAATAGACCGGGTGAAAATTGGGTCTTATAATATATATATATATATATATATTAATTTTCAAGTGATGATGTCGCACAATTTTAAAATGTCACATCATCAAACTTTTATTTTTGGGTAAATCATACCCATGATCGCACTAAAATAGGGTTTGTCCTATTTGGTCACTTTAAAAAAAAAATTCAATTTAGTCACTCTAAATAAAATAATTTTCGAATTAGTCAATTAATCCATTAACGGAATGTTGACATAGCACATTAGTCCATTGATTAATTTACATGTACTATTTATTTGACTTTTGACTAAACACAAGGAAGTCCAACATATATATATATATTCTTATTTGCAGCATGAGGATTTCTTTTTATCTTTTTATTTTTCTACTTTATTCTCTCTTTTTCAATATCTTCATCACCGTCAAACACCTATCATCACCATTTGAGTATCTTCAAGCATCCTATCACTTATCATCATCAAATTCAAATACTAAAGTAAACATAATTATCAAGTTAGGGACCATGTCTTTTTTCTGTCACAACCACTTTTTTGTTTTATTTGGAATTGGTACATAAAAACTATTACAAATAGCAATGTTCGAATTTCCACCCAAGTTGTGTAGCACTAGGAATCTTGTGAAGCATCTACATACATGCATCATAAAGTTCAATTTTGTACTTTAGAGTAGCATTCACTTTTCTTCTTTTCCTTATTTTCCTCATGTTTTAATCCTTTGCAGTCTTATCCAAATTGAATGGCTCAATTAAAAGAGAAATGATATGGTTTCGAGTCTCTCGGTCTTGAATGCCGAACCCATCACCAAACTGATAGAGACATTGCACTATACGTGCAACGTTAGTAGTAACCTTAACAAAAGAACATGGGAGCAAATTATGTGATTGATTATTCAAACATTGCCGATTTATTTTCTTCCATGTATTGTTGATCATGTTCTTGATATGTTCTTCAGCTTCTTTCTCTGAAACATTCATTTCTCGCACGTAACAATGGATTGATGATGGTGCATCCCCTCTCTCTTTCTCCGCCTGTTACAATTCATTCAATAATTTTTATATCGCTATAAAAATTCATGATTGAATTAGTGTCACGAGAAAAAAATTTACCACTGAAGTTCCTAAGTCGTTGTAAATTCGTGTTATGATGCTGATATTGTACACAAGATCTTCATCTTTTCCCAATAGATTGATAATTTTTTTCATCAGTACTCCCTATTGAGAGCATTGAGTGAATGGAAATCACAATGGCTCCTGATGAAATTAATGCATTGCTTAAATATTCTTCAAGGGAAGGACTTTATCCTTTATTATACCATTTTGCTTCTACAAATAGTGCCTTACAAAATCCTGTCCACTGCAAAATAAAATCTAATGTAAGATACAAAACTTGAATTGATTAAACAATAAAGGGTATTCATTTATGTAAACATAGTACCGCTTTCCTCATATGAAGCAGTGCTTGGACTTGCCAACCATTGAGTTCTTATATGTCATAAGCAATTTCATTGGTAATAACGTATAGAGCTTGAAAGCATGTTTTCATGCACTCGGGTAGATCCTGAGTTTTGCTTAAATCCCACCTGAACTTAAGATGGTTTTATCAACAGATGCTTTACAAACATGAAATAAATATTGTTTAAGGGTTGACTCATTTAGGAGAAGTTTTCAAAGTGTTGTCTGACGGATAGACGATCAAACCCCCAACAACTTTAAAGTATTGTCCCTATGTTGGGGTTTTGTTTCTCTCCTCTGTCAAGAACCGTGTACAGTTCACGGAAAAAGAGCACCTCAATTGGTGAAGATATAGAAATATGACTAGCAAGACTCAGGGGAGAGGTGACACTATAGTGCGTAATATAGTTATGTAAGTCACCTGAATGCAAAGAGATTAATGTGATTAATGTGGTTAATATGCTTTAGGTTGGTGGTTTGAGTCCCCTGCACATAGGTAACTTCCATAATTATTATTGCGCAAGTAAAAGTATCATGGAGGTCATTGTACTAAGAGTTAGATTGCATTTCGTCCCTTCTACTAAAAAATGGACAAATTAGTCCCTGAAACTTAAATTAAAGAGCAAACTAGTCTTTTCTATTAAAAATTCCATCCATATTTTTCTACTTGTGGCATGCCACACGTATATCATTCTAACAAATGACCAATTTTTAACAGTAGAAATGAATGAAATTTTTAACAAAATGATCAGTTTGCTCTTTGATCTCATGTAAAAAGACTAATTTGCTCATTTTTTAGTAGAATGGGCAAAATGCAATCAAATTTCTAGTATAAAGGCCTCCATGATACTTTTACCTTATTGCGCACTATATTAACACTTCTCCCTTAAGTTTTGCTAGTTATATCTTCACCAATCAATGATTTTTCCCTCCATGAACCCTTCAAGGCTCTCACCAAAAAAAGAAGGCAACACCTCAACTTGAGGACAATACCTTAACTATAACACCCCTTACCCGTATTCAACGCCGGAACAGGGTACGAGGCATTACTGAACCCACCACACAAGCATTCACACAATTTTGGATCATAAATTTGCGTCCAGATTAAAACCATTCATATTCGATCATAGAGTCCCTAATACGAGCCCACGAGGCCCATAACATGCTTTGGAAACGGTTCGGGACTAAATCGAGAACTCAGGAAAATTTTACAAAACTTAAAAAAATTTTGCTAACTGTAGGGCTCACACGCCCGTGTGGTCCAAAATAATCGTTTGATAAATTAAACAGTAAGAACAATAAGAAAATCGACATAATGAAATCCAATATGTGAAACCATACTGAATTTCCATGAACTCAACCCATATTGAGTAATAAAGATCTTAATGATTCCTCAGAGAAAAACCAGGAGAAAAACATTGCTCATACGCACAGAAATTAGTTGTGACAGAGACAATATATTTTTCATATATATATAAAACAAAACAACAACCAATAAAAACAGAATAATAGCCTCATATAAATTTCACCGTCAACTTTTATACCAAACGTATTAGAATAGAATCCCAAAAAAAGAAAAAGAAATGCCGATCATAAATCAACCAGGCCAACAGTGCTTTCTTCTAACATTATAGTTAGCTAGCATTCTCATACGATAGGAATTTCATTTGAAAACGAACAGTTACATATACCTCTGAAAATAAATGAACACATAGAATACCCGGAAGAGATCGTCATAATCTATTCAACTATAACTGCTGTACTCAGATATCTTTACAACTCAAATATCATTCCACTGATTATTACAGTCATCCCTACTTCCACATTATTCCATTCACTAACGAAAATCAATTCAGCAGAAGTTTCAGTTAACACATTCTATAGACATCATACATGAATGAGTCGATTAGTCGAGATTAACTTCTTCTTTAAAAGCGACAATACGAAATCTGAATAATCTTCTGAAAAACCTGATATCCCTTCTAGATCTGTCCTTACTCGATAACCCATTCTCAGCTCTAACCGCATTATTAATCATTCGGCCACTGAACTCTTTGGTTTCACACTTGCGAGTTTATTAAATCCAAATTTTATGGGTTTTATTGTACCATACTATACTAGTAAAGGGGTGAAGATTGTAAAGCCTCTAAATTTAACTCTTATGTATACACACATATAACATAATATTTATCATCAACACAATATTATGAACTTTTATCCATACCTTCATGAGTTTCAACTCATCATAAACATATCTTTACTAAGATACTTGAGTATCATTTCCAATACCATCGGAATTAGCTCGATTGGGATCCATTTACTAAATGAAAACACAATTTAAATTGTCAGGAGTCGTCATACTATCACAATTTATATATGGCATGTATAGCTAGACTCTTACACACGCTAGGTTAGTCCGAGAATCGACTAAACCATAGCTCTGATACCACTAAATGTAACACCATTTACCCGTATTCGATGCCGGAACAGGGTACGAGGTATTACCTGACTCACATCACAAGAAATCATACAATTCCGAGTCATAAATTTATGTCCAAATCAAAACCATTTGTATTCAATCATAAAGTTTCTAATACAAGCCTACGAGACCCAAAACATGCTTTGGAGGTAGTTCGGGACTAAACCGAGAACTTTAGAAATTTTTACAAAACTTAGAAAATTTTTGCTAACTGCAGGGCTCACACGCCCGTGTGGTCCAAGGGACACGCCCGTGTGACTCTGGGACACGCTTGTGCTTCATACCGTGTTCAATTTAGGGTGCTCTCTAACTTGTGCCATATGGCCGTGCCACACGCCCGTGTGTCTAGGTCGTGTGTGACACACGGTTTGCCCCACGGGCATGTGTTCTGGTCGTGTGTCCTCTGCACCTTAATTTTGAGAAACAGAATGTCCAGAATTAAGCACACGGGCAGAGACACGGGCGTGTGTCTCAGCCGTGTGTGCTACACGGCCTAGCACAAGGGCGTGCGGCACGGGCGTGTGGCACAAGTCAAAGAGCACCCTAAATTGAACACGGTCTGAAGCACGGGCGTGTCCCAGGGTCACACGGGCGTATCCCTTGGACCACACGGGCGTGTGAGCCCTACAGTTAACAAAAATTTTCTAAGTTTTGTAAAAATTTCTAAAGTTCTCGGTTTAGTCCCGAACCACCTCCAAAGTATGTATTGGGTCTCGTAGGCTTGTATTAGGGACTTTATAATTGAATACAAATGGTTTTAATTTGGACGTAAATTTATGACTCGGAATTGTATGATTTCTTGTGATGTGAGTCCGGTAATACCTCGTACCCTGTTCCGGCATTGAATATGGGTAAGGGGTGTTACATTAACATTGTTGGGGGCTCAGCCAACTGCCAAACGGACGATAAATAGTTTGAAGACTTTTCCCAAAAGAGTTAGCCCCTCAACAAATATATATATTACCTATCAACAGCCTCGGTGAATTGCTCTAGCTCTTCAATGGAACCATAAACATCATCTATGATTAATATCATGGTGGTAATCTTAGTGAGACATTTTCTGAAACAACTGTATTGAGGCTCGTAAGTAAGTCCAACTGAGCATAAGAAACTTTCAGCCAATCGATCCCTTGTAAAGTTTAAACCCTCCATTATCCTTAGGGTCCTCCACCACCTGAATACATACATACATACATACATAAGTTCCATTTGCATGTGTCATGAGATTGAAAAATGAAAACAATACAGTGCTTGCCATTGTTCATCACCTGGAAATTTCCCTTAGATCTTTTTGAAGTATGGCTTGGACTGTGTTAAAGTTAAGTTTAGCCAATTCAAGAAAACGTTTGTCTATGTTTTTATTGTATGTTTCATACATGGTGATGCGCCATTTAACATCAAACCACTGTACTCTCCAATGCATTGGAAGTTCCAAAGCATGAGCAACTTCCTTAGCTAAGTTCAAATCCAGTGTAGGATAAAACATTCCTAAGAGCTTCCATTGAAAAAGCTTTAGCTTCATCCAAAATGGTTTCTCCTTCAAAAGCTAGATATGAAGCTTCGAAGAGTTCAAGCAATCCTTTGATGTCACTGCATTTGGTTATTGAGACTGCATTGAATACATCTGTGTAGTTCATAAGAGTTAGATATACTGTAAAAAGATAGTTTAATCTAGAGATAATGATTAGATTTCATGCCTTGTGAAACGTCGTAGCCATGCAGCCTAAGGAGCTTGAAGCGTAAAGCAGTCATATAGAGTTCTTCTTCTTCACCATTTTTGTTGTTTTTCATGGAAGATACTACAGTTTGTAAAGCTTTATGTGTTTCCTCTGCAAAAAGGTCCCCAAGGCCTAGTTTTCTGATAATGTCAATCAGCTCCAATTTGGCTAATTGGTCCTTTGCTTCCACAAACATGTCCTTCACATTCTCTTTCAAATTCTCAGCCCTTAACTTATATTCCACACCGTGAAAATGTATGGTTAATTTAGTTGAAGGGAGAAAAGTGCTTTGAAAAAGACCCAACAATTACAAAGTTTTTACTATAAAAAAACAATATATATAGAGAGAGAATGATTGGAGTGAAATGAAGCTCACATCATATATGGTTGGAAGGGACTGTAAGAAATCATATTGCCAAATGTTAGGCTTATAATTTGCAGATCGTCTTTGTTGGATCTCATCAAAGGCTGCTGATTTCAAGTGGCAACTTACAACTTGCTGCTCATCATCTACTACCTGCACTTGCCTACTACACTCCAATGGGGGGGGGGGGGGGTGGGAATATGATTTGTGTGAGCTAGAATAAAAAAGCTAATGGATTTTATAGGCTAATGATACCCACATATATGAACCACACATCCTCCAAAATACATGGTTTGAATCATTTCTCAATAGATATCCCTTGATTTCGTAATCCAAATGAAATACTCCTTGATTACGTCATTTAATATATTGTTTTTCATGTGAAGGGGTTCGTACTTTTATCCATCAACTCATGCATAATATCTTTCTTACAAAAAACGTTAACGAAGAAAATACAATTTAAAATTCATATTAAACAAATTCTTGTGAAACAAAACACATGTAAAATAGCATTAAAATTAGTGTATTAAGAATTTGTATGTGATATCTTTGTGTATAATTCAATTAGGGTTCATACTATTAAGTTTGATGAGGTCGTGGATAATATAGTTTTTGTTTTCTCAATTTGATAATCAAGTTGACTTTTATATTTGTAATTTTTTTTTGTTCACTTTGATATTTGTACTTGACAATTAAGTATATTTTAGTCCTGAATTTGAAAATTATAAAAGTTTAATGACATGGCACTATGAGATTGTGTTCAATTCAGTGTTTTAATAATCAGATAAGTGGTTGAACAGGTCAAACCATCAGTTTTTGATTTTACTAGTTCGATTGGTTCAATTGTCGGATTAATAATAATTAAAATTTCATAAAATTCTAAAAAAAAAAATTTACTAAACTTGTTCAACTGTCGCTTTTTGTCTCGGTTTTCAATTTTTACCAACTTCAAGCAGTTTTCAAGTTAATTAGTTCAACCCCTTTGTTCAGACTATTATATCAATCAGTTTTTGGTCTATCCAATCCGGTCCTGTTCTAGTAACATTGGTCACACCATCAAATCTAGACAGAATCCAAGTTCATGAACCAAAATAGACCTAATTGCCAAATTTAAAGACCAAATTAAACTTAAAAAAAATACAAATACTAAAATAGACCTAATTGCTAAATTTAGATGTCAAATTCAAAATTTAAATCACAATCGTATTGAAAAGAAAATATAATGTCCACAACACTTAATGGACTTGTATGTTATTTGCATAAAAATCATCAAAATAAAAACAAAAACATGTTTGGTTAAAAATTTTGAAAATGAATTTTATAAAATAAAGATAAAATTACGTGAAAATTGGTCAAAGAAAACATGTTCTCATTATTTTCAATAAAAATGTTTTACAGAAAATGAAAAAAAAAGTTGAAAACTGTTATAAAATAAATAGACAGAGTGTAAAGAACAAAGAGAATGGGAGAACAAAGAGAGAGCGTATTTTATTGATCAATCAAAATATTTACAAATTCTCCAAAGTCTTTATTTATAGGCATAAAAAAGTATAAATAAAGTAAAAGATATACTTTTAATGACTATTAATAGAATTTAAAATACATCAAAACGTATCCTGATCTTAATGGACATTCACTTAATAAGATATTCATAACAAAACAAATAATTTTTTACGATAATTTTAAATTAAATTGTAATTTTTTACGATAGTAAAAGTACAATTTCAAAATTTTAATATTCTATATCTTTATAATTTTTAAAAGATTAAATCAAATTTTTATCATTTTTAGGGGGCAATGTACAATTTTACCTTTACTAATTTAAAATTTTAAAAATCTTAAAGGGCCTAAATAAAAATTTTTCTACTTTAGAGGGGTCGAGCCCCTGCCAGCCCCCTAGATTCGTCCCTGACCATGTGTGTTATTTGATACCTTGACATGCAAGATTTTCAACAATGGTTTACTTAAGTCCCAAGCTTACCAATAATCATGTATTTAACTACTCAAAACACAACAAAAAGATGCTAAATCATGTCAAATTATACCAATTCTCTATCAACCTATATGCCTAACCAATATGCCTTGTTGGCACCACAATTTAAACATAAACAACAATCTTTCTAGCCAAAGCATTTTTATTTTCAGTTACCAAATATTTTTTTTTTTCAAAAAATAGAAAATGAAAACTGTTTTTTTGAAAATGAAAATAGAGAATGTTGTCTAAATCAAATGCACCCTTAATTTCTAAAACTTTGCATTCTAATATATTAAAATAAGATAACAATTATTGTCTAACTAAATATCAAATTAGCATCATTTTACATTGATATATTACATTATTAATAAAAAATGCAAATATATGTATTTATTTATTTTTTTAAATGTGTACTATTGAATTTAAATAAAAGTTTCATATATATATATGAATCACAATTCAAATTTCATGTGTATATTTATACAAAATCAAAATTTATGTATCAAATTACACATTAAAATAAAATTCATATATAAATTTGATATATTAATATTTTATACAGCCAAAAAAAATTTCATAACACATACATCTACTTTCAAAGGTAATTTATTAAGCCCTCACATTTAACACATCCAACTATTCACTTGATAACATATTTCATATTCACTTGAGTGTAGAGGTGAGCAAAACTCGATTCGATTTAAAAGTATCAAAAAAGTTTTCGAATTTTGAATTAATCAATTGAGTTATTCGATGTTTTCAAGTCGAAATCGAATAAGTAGTTTGGTTTTTTGAGTTTGAGTTGAGTTTAATTTTACAATTTGAATAACTCAAAAAATTCAAATAACTCAAATAATATATTGATGTAAATACCCATTTGGTCCTTGTCAATTTAAAAAAAAAATGAATAAATTGGTCCCTTTCAACAAAAAATACAAAAACAATTAAAATAGTTTTAAAATATATATGCTCTAACATGGAACTAGTTATACTATAAACTTTTTTTAAATTTAATTCGAATAATTTCACTTGATTCAACCCAAATTGCATTTTCTCAAGTCAATTCAAAAAAGTTTCAAATCAAGTTAGAATGATAAAATATGACTCATCAATTTGATTAACTCTATTTCACTCGATTCGGTCAAACGCTTGCACTTACTTGAGTGATACTATCGAGTAAAATTTTCACGTAGGTTATGTTGAATGAACTTTGTATCTAACAAGCACACATATGTTATCCTAACTACCTCACAAATCTAAACTTATAAAATCAATTACATATATCCCATGCGCGAAAGCTTAACTTATGGTGGTTTTTAGTGTATTTTTTTTTTTTTTAATCATATATCTAGTTCTCTATACAACACTCGTCAATAACCTTTTTAAAAACATGGCTTCAATACAATACAATATCAAATTTATGAATCCTCATAATTTGTTTTTCTTTGTTACAAAACTCTTATATTAACTTAAACATCTAATAGTATCTCGAAACTAAAACTCCAACACCTATAACTCACATTCGCTCTATAAAATCTACCAGCTTTTCAGGCACAGTTTACCGGCCTAAAGAAATGCTATCCAAACTAGGAAGAAAAAAACAAAAACAATAAAAGTGCTATAAAACCCCTGCAATAGGAATTACACTTCATTTTGCCTCATCTACTAAAAAAATAGACAAATTAGTTCTTGTACGTTAGATTAAAAAGTAAATTGATCATTTTGTTAAAAATTGTCTATTTCTACGATTAAAAACTGGTTTCTATATGTTAGTGTAACATACGCGTGACATGCCACATTCATTGTTTAATTATTCCAGCAAACGCGCCAATTTCTAACAATACAAGTAGATGAAATTATAATAAAAATATACATAAATTAATTTACCTATTTTTTAAGAAAAAATGACATAGCAATTTACTTCTATTATAGGAGTGTCTACGGTACTTTTACCAGCAAAGACATATCCATACATGCATTTATCAATTTTCACTACCACAATAATAATAGTAAATAACTTCTTGGTTATTACCTTTTTCCCTCGATAACTAATCATCACTTAATAGGTAATTTAGGCAAAAGTTTCATCCATTTCCATATTTTCACCACCCTAATCATCTAAATAAGGAAACGAATTACGCCAATATATTTAATCGCCTTCCATTGCCTTTAACCCATTTTTTCCCAGATTTCATCAAACACCAAAATAGGCATAAAATCTCCATATTGAAGGCAAACATACTAATCCATTAAAGCAATCGTCTGGATTAACAAGTACTTAATTACGTGTCACACCCTTAATTTTAATGATTATAAAGCTTTATTACTATATAAAAAAAATCTTAACGTTATTTAATTAATACCAATGCACATGCACTTGTGCTATATATGGATGGTTGTAATTTTCCCAGACAGTCTGGTCTAATCCGCACATGCTTGTAGGTATGAACAAAAACTGAAAAAAGAAAACATAACTTTACATGTTTTTCTTCTTCTTCTTCTTTTTTCTTATTAAATAATAGATTTAAGTGAAAGCTTTAACAGGTTTTATTTTAAGGAATGAAAACTTTCGAGTTGGGATTAGTTTTTGGCACCACCATTGGAGTAGGAGTTGGTATTATTTTGGCCATGGCTATTGCATGGTACATTATGTACCGAGAGAAACGCTTCGATCGATCTCATGATACGGAAAAGGTTTGTCCAAGGGCTGACAATCACCCCATCCGTATTCATGGATCAGATTCCAGCACAGTATTGTCGGATTCTAAC
Source organism: Gossypium sturtianum (assembly GCA_025698515.1). Lineage (NCBI taxonomy): Eukaryota > Viridiplantae > Streptophyta > Magnoliopsida > Malvales > Malvaceae > Gossypium > Gossypium sturtianum. Next base: position 1,379,184 of record CM046952.1, on the reverse strand, counting down.
CATAGTCGAGATTCCCCTAGGACATCTGAATGGAGTAACATGCCCCAATGGTTAGAAGGGCTTCGGAGGAAGAGTGTGGCATCCGCATGCGGCATACCAAAATACTCTTACAAGTATGAAAGAGTTTTTGCATTTCAGACTTTCTTTTCGTTTATTTTCTTTCTCAACGTTATTTCAGGACGAAATGTTTTGCAGAGAGATACAAAAAGCGACATGGAATTTTACGACGAAGATAGGTGAAGGGGCATTTGGTCCTGTTTATAAAGCTCAAATAACAACTGGTCAGACAGTTGCTGTTAAAGTGCTTGCTACTGATTCCAAGCAAGGGGCAATGGAATTCCTCACAGAGGTAACTAAATGTCTGGTTTCAATTTCCATGTCCTATGAATCAATGATTGGTTTTATTGGAAATCAAGTGAAAGCTTGTACACATCAATATTTTGTTGCTTTGTAGGTTCTGTTGCTTGGAAGATTACACCATAGGAACCTCGTGAACTTGATGGGGTATTGTGCTGAAAGAGGACTGCATATGCTTGTTTACGTTTATATCAGCAATGGAAGCCTTGCCTCCCATTTATACAGTAAGAATAACCAAAGCTGACAAGAGCACAAATAACATTGCACTCTACCTTTCTATTAAGAGATATATAAATTAATCTTTATACTTTAAATTAAAGAGCAAACATATTTATCTGTTAAAAATTCATTCATTCATTTTTATTATTAAAAACTAATGTCTATATGTTAGCATGAAATACACATAACACACTATATGTAATTGTACAATTATTTTGTCAACCACATCAGTTTTTAATAGTAAAAATTGATGAAATTTAACAAAAATGATCAGTTTACTTTTTAATCTTACATACAAGAGATTAATTTGCTCATTCTTTTGAGTAAAAGAAAGATAATATAATCTATCGGTTAGTACAAAAGTTTACCGTTGAAACTCCATTCATGTAACATCATCTATCATAAAAATGCATGCATACTTTGTCCCAGAAACAAATTCAATAGTACTTGTCATGATGCAAAATGCATTATCACGTTTGAATTGCAGATGAAAAACATGAGCCTTTGACCTGGAATCTGAGGGTACAGATAGCTCTAGATGTGGCAAGGGGTTTGGAATATCTTCATTATGGGGTAAGTTCAGTAATCTGGTTTAGGGTTTACAGTTTAAATACATAGTTGCTCACTCCGCCTGTTTTCATAACAGGCTGTTCCACCGGTAGTGCACCGGGACATCAAATCGTCAAATGTTTTGTTGGATCACTTCATGAAAGCTAGAGTAAGTTTTCAGTTCTCTGCTAGATATTTCTCCTATAAATGAGGCTTAATAAGACCATACTGTGCAGGTAGCTGACTTTGGGATTTCAAGGCAGGAGAAAAGTGCTTTGCATTCTTCATCTGATATTAAAGGAACTTTCGGTTACGTAGACCCAGAATACATATCTACATCAATTTTTACTAAGAAAAGTGATGTTTACAGTTTCGGGGTTCTCCTATTTGAACTAATGAGTGGCAAGAATGCACAAAAGAATCTCATGGAATACGTAGAGTTTGTAAGTTCAAGACGTGCTTAGCTTATGATTACTTGATATTATACGTATAGATTATGAACATTTAATTGAAGGGCTTTGACATTGAATAGGTGGCTCTTGGTGTAGAGGACAATGAAGGGTGGGAAGAGATTGCAGACCCTAGACTTGAAGGAAAATTTGATGTTCAACAACTAAATTTTATGGGTGGTCTTGCTTATAATTGTGTAAATCCTGTTTCAAGAAAAAGGCCCTCAATGAGGGAGATTGTGTTGGCACTGTCCGAGATTCGTAAGCCAAGGAACTCGGAAACCTACCGGGTTATAACAGAAGAAACTACTTTCGAACTGGACTTACAAGGGACTTTTGATTCTTCCTTAACTGAAAGATGAAAAGATATAAGCACAATCAGTAGAATCCGACACGAAAACAAAAAATCAGTCATTGTCAAGAGCTTCAACTTTATTGCAATAATAGTCGATAATGTTTTCATCTCGATTAAACTTCACACACTCAGCACAAACATTAGGCATACCAATGCTTACTTGATAAACTACAGCAGGGAAGTTGTATCTCTATAAGTCTTTATCAGTTCAGAACAGAAAATACGACGAACCAAGAACCGAGTTGTGATTTTTTCCAAGGTTGCATCCTCTGAGACACTCTAAATCCATTACCTGAGAGTGATCCACAAAAAGGTTCACCTGAAAGTAACAAGTCATCAATGTCAGTTATATATAATCAGAAACATCAGAATTTGGTATGAGGTAACTTAATGAATAATCATTATACCTTTGGTCCATATTGCTTGACAAACCACTCGGAGGCTCTAGCATTTGAAGCGTCGAACATTGTCTTCTCAAGACCTAGACGACCAATAACCTTTGCAATTACATCCGCCCGTACTGAATCAGCATGTTTGCATAGATCATCTGCATCGATCATAATCATGTCTGCACCAGCTTCTAAGCATCTCTCAGCCCTCCTGATCAATAGGTCAACATCTTCAACAAGTTCTGTAAATTTATTCGGGTTATAGCAAATGCAACAATGATAGTTGGTTTTTGAAAACAGCTCAGAGACCACATTGGTTCAACCAAACCATATTTCAATGGTTCGACTCATTCTAACCAGTACAAAAACTGAACATTATTGCTATGAACATCCATATACATGAAAATAAAGGGTCTAAAAGATGGCAACCACTGAAAAAAGTCTGATTAGCTACATGGTTCAACTCCCTTGAAACTTAATTCAATAAAAGCAAAACAAATGCAAATCCCTCATCAAAATTTGGAAAAAAATCATAAAAACCAATAGTAACGGTAGAGTACCATGAAGGCCCCTATACTAAGAGTCAAATTACATTTTGTCCCCTTTACTCAAAATATAAGCAAATTAATCTCTGTACATTATATCAAAGAACAAACTAATCATTTCTATTAAAATTTAATCCATTTCTACTATTATAAACTAGTGTTGCTGACAGAAACTAAATAATAATTACAAGTAGTGTGCCAGTGTGCCTCATTCTAACCTATAGGGACCAATTTTTAACGGTAAAAATGGATGATAAAATTATTAATAAAAGGACAAGTTTGCTCTTTGATCTAATGTACAGGAACTAATTTGCACAATTTTTTTAGTAGAGAGAACAAAATGTAATTCAACTCTTAGTACAAGAGCCTCTATGGTACTTTTACCCAATAGTAACTCATTCAATGAAATATAGTTCACCAACAAGAGTTAAGTGCAGTGATAAGGCACATTATCCGGGCAATCACGACTCCCAAAAGATTAGTCTCCATGGACCTGAAACGGACATGAGAATACCTTGCTTACACACACACAGAGGAAAAAAGAAGGAATGAGATCCATACCAGTAGATCTTGGAGGAGGAGGAACATAAGCTCCAAATGCTCTATCACCACCAATAGGTATACCAGACTTATTAAACTTGACAGCAAACTGAGGCTTAGCTTTTAAGCCACCACTTTTAATCAATCTCACATATCTCAAAAGTGTATCTTCAGGAACTTCAAGTGATGTCACATTCAACTCAATTGTATCAAACCCCATTTGCTTACACTCCTTCAAGAACATTAAATCACAACATTATCAAAAAAAGGAAAATACTTTAACCATAAAAAAGCTTCAATCTCGGTATAATTCAACTTACTTCAACATAATCTTTAAAAGCCGAAGGACCTTTACGAATCAAATGTTCAGCCCAATCACCAGTACTAACATAAACATTATGTTGATGAGCCATATCAATCACTTGTTTCAAAAACGATTTAGGCATTAAACTATGAGAACCCCCGGAAAACTTCAACCCATCAACAAATTGACCCATTGATTCAAATATATCCTGGTAAAAAAAAGAAACCATTTTTATTCAGCTCAATCATAAATTTCCGAAATTTAAAAACAACCCATTGAAATTCAATACCTGAAGAACGTTCTGGGTCAAGAGAGTATGATTGGGTCCTCGCATTTCAGTGACCCCAAACCGGCGAGGCTTTTCGGGTCGATCCTCGTCTTCCTCGAAATTCTTCCATCTGTAATAAAGCGACATTTTTTGTTCACTCTGTTTTTACGTTTTTTTCTGGAAAACAGAGAATTTCCCAGGATTTTATTTTTATCTCCCAATATATAAGCATGGCGATAAATGACAATAATCTGTATCTGAAGTTTTGAGTTGGTTCTAGAGAAATGTTTTTTTTCCATGATCGAGACTCATCGAACACTTGTACTTTTCCGAAATATTTTTGTCCTACGTGTAATATATATTTTCCCTCGAAAATGGATAAGGCCAGAATTTTCCTGTTAGAGAGAAAATTTTACGTTGTATTAGTTGATTTGGGCCTTTATCTTGTTTGTTTACAAAGAAAATTCAAATGGGCTTTTAAGTAAAAATAAACCCTTTTAAAAAAAACTAGCTCTAAAGCATTTTGAGATGATTTCCATATGTTTGTTTTATGAGAATTTTTCTTCTTTTCTATTTTTTTTCTTTTGTCAATGACTTTATGAGAAATTTGACATAGTTAAAAAAGATATTGTTGACTTTGCATTGACTTCTTAAGCATAACTACCTGTCCTACTCCAAAAAGGACTTACTACCTGGGCTTAAAAGAGAATATTGTACTAACGCGGACGTACTTCCAAGACAATAATGAATCTATTAGGCTTAACTACCTCATATTGATAGAATCCCATGATACGTGACTGTGATGATTCATTACACATTTAACGGGATTGAATGCTTATCTGAATATATTATGCCAGTGGATGAGGGACCTCTTACTTTAAAAAACTATGAAGAGGAGATAGAACTTATAGCACCCTATAATGACTTTGAGTATATTTGTTTTTCTCAATCAGTTTGTAATCTTGTCTTTATTCCAGACTCTTAACTTTTACAGTTACATCACCTTAATTTCCTTCTTATATTCCTCCTTTATTATATCTTATATCAACTGTTAATAATATTAAGAATTCAAAATAAGAGAATGAAATTATGTTAAATCCCGAATTTTAGAGAATTTGACCAAAAAAAAAGTAAATGGCATTGCCCTCTGAAAGTGTGATTCCAGGCTTCCAGCTAAGGTTTATGATGTATGTATCATTTCCTTCACAAAGTTACACTGTTACCATCTTTTCCTTTGATTCCAAAATAAAAACACATCTCATGGGTCGATCAATGTTTTTTCTATCATTCTTGTGAAAAAAAATTCTACTTTTCTTGTCATCCATGGAAGGAATATATGAATTTCAAATAAAAAGCAAGTTCAAAAAAGAAAGAATAAAATATGTATGAGCCAAAAAAAGAAGCTTTTTAATCCAAAAACAAGCAGCTTAATCACTTTCGTATTTGTTACTAATCTCCATACCTGTTCCCTACTTTATTCTTATTCTCCTCTTCATTAATACACCATATATGGCCCTTTATATAATGGGTGCCATTCACTGACAGATATCTGCAATTTTATTACAGTAAAAACATGGCAAGAAACTATGGTTTTTTGATTTGTTTATTGATTATGGCTTTGGATATTACTGCTGGAGTACTTGGCATTGAAGCTGAAATAGCTGAAAACAAGGTATGTTTGTAAAGAGAATTGTAATTATTGATTCATTTTTTTTCATGGTGTTTATGGTTTTTTTCTTTTTTGGGTTAAAACAGGTGAAGCATTTGAGGATGTGGATTTTTGAATGTAGAGACCCAAGTTTACAAGCTTACAAGTTAGGACTTGCAGCATCTGTACTACTTGGTCTTGCTCATGTTACTGGGAACTTACTTGGTGGTTGTGTGTGCATTTGGACAAAGGGAGATTTAGACGAAGCATCTGCTAACAAACAATTAGCTGTGGCTTCCCTTATTTTCTCATGGTATGCATGTCTTGAATTAGTGTTCATAAATCGAGTGAGGTTGAGTTGAATTTATGTTAGATCTATAGTTTGAATATCTTATATAGTTAGTCAACTTGAAATATAGATTTTAATTATTTTTTTCAAATTCGTTTATATCTATAATTAATTAATTTAACTCATTTACGTCACATTTTGATTTTTTTTACTATGAAAATGTGTGTTTTTTTTTTTTAACATTTTGTAATTTATTTTATTAAACTTCTCGAATTATTCGGTGATTAAACCTTAAATCTGCCGGTAACAAAGACTTAAAATCAATGCAAATCTTTGCACTTATATTATAGTATTATATATTTATTTTTGTATAATATAAACTCAAGGGTGAATACAAAGGGCATTGGTCTTGGTCTAAAAAATAAATGAAAAAAATTGATTTTATTATCCTTTGAAAAATTATAAATTAGTATAATAGTAAAATTATTTTTTAACTCCTAAAAAAATTATAAATTTAATTTTGATCCCTTAATTAAAATATTTTTCTTAACTTTGTCTATTATAAACTTCATGTCTATTATAAACTTCATAAGTAAAATAAGAAAACATATTATAGAATTGAAAATGGACTAAATTGGCCGGACTCAAATCTTAACTATTGAAATCAAAATCCAACTCATATTTTAAACAAACTTAATTTTTTCTTATTCGAATTCATTTTGAAAAAACTTTCCAACTTAAATGAATAACTAATTCTGTCTATGTCTCCTCCATTGTTGAATACACTCAATAGATGATGAATAGCCACTTACTTCTTGATACCCAAATTTGCAATTTACAAAAGTTTGCCAGATTTTTTCTTAAAAAACTTTTTTGATGATGAAAAACAGGATAATATTAGCAGTGGGATTCACAATGCTGATCATAGGGACACTGTACAACTCAAAGTCGAGGAAAACATGTGGCATAACCCACCATCGGCTGTTTTCCATTGGAGGGATTCTATGTTTCATTCATGGACTTTTCACCGTTGCTTACTATGTATCAGCCACCGCAGCTGGCCGAGAAGATAAAGCAAATGGGTCTCGAGCCCCCACTGCTTAATTTGCCTTTTTCCCTACTTTCTTCTTATGCTTTGTAACAAAAGCCTACAATCCACATTTTTTATTTTATTCTTTTTTTTGTATTGATGTTTTGGATATAACCACCATATTAATGGTTGTTTTACTTTTTGTGTTATTGGAATTGAAATCTTTTTGAATGAGGTTGATATTCATCATGATTAAATTTTATTATTAGTTGTTGTAATATACGTAAATTATGAATTTAATTCATGTATTTTGTTATGTCATATCCGTAAAACCTAAAAGAATTATAAAATATATTTAATAGATATATAATAGGGAAAAGCAACCTCTTAAGGATAGGCAACATGCAAGCGAAGGACCCTAACATTGCGAATGCCAAGCGAGAACAAAGCCTGACATGCTCAACATGAGACAATGAGAGCAAACGAACATAGCAGGTGGATGAGTAATCTCGAGACAAGGACCTCTGAAACCTCTTTTAAGATAAGCTCACAATTCATATTCTTCAACCTTAATCCTTTTCTCTAGCTTGTTAATCACCAACTTAACCATCAGAAAGAGATTGGAATGCCAATTCCAACGCTCATAATTTATTTTCCTCCTTGCAGGGCCTTTTGCCTTCACAGTCCAGATTCCAACTCAAATCTATACTTATTCGAGCTTGCATTAACATACTTTAATTTGGTCAATTTTAATATTATTATTTTTAAAATTTTGAAATTTCAATCATAATCCAAATTGTAGTTCTTAGATTCGTTAAGTCAAATTTTGCTATTAATCTTATACTATGTTTAAGTCGTGGATTTAACCCTTATTCTCTTATTTGATCATTTTTAATTACTACATTTTACGATTTTTGAAATTTTAATCTTGACTCAAATCGTAACCATTAAATCCATTTACTAGAATAATGTGATTTTTTTAAGTATTATGTGAAAATAATAAGCTAAACATGACATTATATATGTGATAATATCGTTAAACAATGATTCTGGACTTTCTATTATATTGAAATTTGAAATTTAATCATATGCTTGAATTTGACATGACTTGATCATCTTATTTTTGTCATGTTATTAGTTAGTTTCAATTAGTAATATGGTTAAAGTGATGAGGTAAAATGTTTTTTTTAAGACATGATTAAGCATTCAGTTTACATGTAAACTTTTCTATTGGATTAGACTAACTAATAATATTATAAAAGTAAAAAAATGAAATTATGTGAAATTAAAGTATAAAAATTAAATCCCACATTAAATTTAGCATATTAAAGGGACCGAATCTAGAATTTGACCTAAAAAATGTATATGGCATTGCCTTCTGAATGTTTGATTCGATTCCAGGCTTTCAACCAAGGTTTATGATGAATGTCATTTGCTTCACAAAGTTGCATTGGTACCATCTTTTCTTTAGATTCCAAAACACAATCCAAGGATAAAAGAATTGATTGATCAACGTGTTTTTTTCTATAAAAAAAAAATCTACTTTTCTTGTCATCCATGGAAGGAATATGAATTTCAAAAAGAAAAAGCAAAGTGCCAAAATTAAAAAATTGTATGAGCTAAAAAGAAGCTTTTTAATCCAAAAACAAGCAGCCCAACAGCCAAATCACTTTCGTATATGTTACTAATCTGCATGCATGTTCCCTACTTTATTCTTATTTTCCTCTTCATTAATACTCCATATATAGCCTTTATAAAAGGTTCCATTCACTGACAGATATCTGCAAATATTTATTACAGTAAAAAAAATGGCAAGAAACGATTGTATTCTGATTTGTTTATTGATCATAGCTTTGGATATTACTGCTGGGATACTTGGCATTGAGGCTGAAAAAGCTGAAAACAAGGTATGTTTTAGAATGGAAAGAGAATTATAATCATTGATCCTTTGTTTTTTTTTTCATGGTGTATGTGTTTTTTTTTTTTTTATTAAACAGGCTATGCATGTGGGGAAGGGGCTTGTTGAGTGTAGAAACACCAGTTCTCAAGCTTACAAGCTAGGTTTTGCAGCATTGCTACTACTTAGCCTTGCTCATGTTATTGGGACCTTACTTGGTGGGTGTGTCTGTATTTGGAGAAAGGGAAATTCAAACAAATCATCTGTTATCAAATATTTAGCGGTGGCTTTCCTCATTATCTCATGGTATGTCTTCTAATTAATATACCAGTGTGAGGAGCGAACCCAACAATTCATTAAATACCTCAAACTAAAAGGGACTAAAACGGATTTTTATCCCTTAATTAGCTAGGGGTGACCAAAGCTATTGCCTGACCCTTCTAGCTATGTCTCTGTTGGTGTCCATAGGTGGTAGGGGGTGTGCATATGATTTCAATATTATGTATAGCATTAGTCGGTGGTCCGAAAAAATTCGAATTCTGAAATCATCACTATTGAGAGTGTTAGAGTTGTGTGACCCGAATCTCGTTTGATTCGGTCTGAAAAATTTGAGGAGCAACTTACTTGTTAAAGAAATTAAATAGAGAAGCAAAATTAGAGATTTATGGGACAAAGGTTCTAGAGCTAAAATGATTTTTTTTTAAAAGTTGAAGGATAAAAAAAATCATTATATTTATTTTAAACAAACCTAATTTTTTATCCAAATTTATTTTATAAGTATTAACTTTTTTTAAAAAAAATTCTGCAAAAATATCTGACAAACATTCAAAATTGAACGAAAAATTCATTCATTGGATAGGTCTATTTCCCTAAAGGTGATGAATATTTTAGGCCAAAAACAAAAAAGTTATTGTTACACTAAAATAAATATTAGAATTATAAATAAATTTTAATTTAATGCATAATTTAATGTATAAATTTTGATTTAGTGTATTTAATCTACAGGATCATATTAGTGGTGGGATTGATAATGCTGATTATAGGGACATTGTCAAACTCAAAGTCAGGATATTCATGCGGCATATCCCACCATCGGATGTTTACCATTGGAGGGATTCTGTGTTTCATCCATGGAGCTTTCACGGTTGCTTACTATTTATCAGCCACCGCAGTAGGCCGAGAAGGGCCTCGAACCACCACTTCCTAATTTGCCTTTTCCCTACTTTCTCCATGCTTTGTAACAAATGCCAACAACTCACATTCTTTATTTGTTTTCATATTTTGGATGTAATTCAGGTTTTTATTTTTGTGTTCATAAAATTGAAATTCATTGTGATAGTTAGAGTGTTCATAGGTTGAGTTATTCTTTTAAATTTAAAGGTTTATTCAAAATTTGGAAAGTATTGGAAAAATATTAGGTTTAAAAAATAAACTTTGACAAATAAATTAGACATGTTTAAAATATAAATAATGGTCGAGCTCAAACATTCAAGACCTAATCTTAGCTTAGCCCATTTTCTATGTTTATAATTTAATATAATAAGTTTTTTTTTTATATATATTATATAATTTATAACACAGAAAAACTAAATCTACAATAATATATAATACTATAATATAAATATTAAAAAATACTAAAATGTCTATATAAAATTTTAATAAATGAAAAATATTAAAATATTAAAAATTAAATTTAAAATGATATAAATATGTTTTTTTTTAATTAAGAAATAATATGGGAGGGCTTAAAATGGGCCCGTGTTAACCATTTACAAATATGGGCAGACATGAAAAAATCGTTAGACCTATATTTCAAGTTGAGCAGGATCATGTTTAAGCCCGACCTGGCCCGTGAACACCTCTAATGATGGTAAAGTGCTTGCACAAACTAACAAGTTTCAATTTTATCAACATTTGCTATTAGTTCATGTATTATATGTAAGTTATGGATTGTTCAATTTTAAACTCTTCACTTTTTCAAAATTTACAATTTCAATCATGACCCAAATGGTAACTCTTAAATTTGTTAGGTCAAATTCTGTTATTAATATTGTACTAAGCATAAGTAATGGATTTTGCCTTATTCTCCGATTTGATCCTTTTTAATTACTATACTTTTCAAATTTCGAGATTTGAATTTCGACTCCAATATTATTAATGAAAATAGCAAACTGACAAGATATTATATATGTGATAATATATTTGCTAAATAAACTTTGGTCGAGTCGAAATTTCAAAATTAAAGAAAAATACTAAAAATTAAAAATGATCAAATTAAAATACAAAAATTAAATCCGCACCTTATTAATATCACAATTTGACATTTCAATTTCGATCTTTGGATAGCATAAAAAAGAAAGTTTCTCTACAAACGATCAACAATGCTTACATCAAAATACAACAATTCCCTTAGCCAAGCTTGGCAATAACTTCATTCAAAGCTGATGCAGTCTCAGCATAGTACTTTTCTGCTTCAGGGGTGCTCTTGATCTTGGCTGCATGGTCAAGCTACACGGAAAAAAAAAAAATCATATCAGTATGGTAAGTTATAATGTTTCGTTAAATAATATAAATTAATCTGTAAACTTCAAAACTTACTCCATCAATGGTATTGAAGAGCTTTTTAGTGAGTTCATCGAGAGATTTCTTTTCATCTTTGGGCTTGGAAGAAATAACAGTTTTAAGGTCAAAGCGGAGGTACTCAGCCTTGAGACGAAGGTCATTCATGACATAGGGCCATGCTTTTTTGTCGATCAAGGTCTTGACACCAAGGATGTCTTTGGCTGATTCCTTTGCCCTCTGAGCCGCTTGTGCCGGAGTCAATGGTTGGAGGAAAAACCGATCTTTGTACGGCAGAACAAGGTCTCTTGGCTCATCGGAATTCAAAGTTCCGGCTGCCAACAACATGGTTTGGCTATCAAATTATTGAACCATATCACATGCTGATGATTGGGTTAATTGTACCAAATGTCTTTTTCAGGTAAAAGTATATGGAGGCCTTTATATTAAAAGTTGAATTACATTTTGTTTTTTCTATTTAAAAAATGAGTAAATTAGTCTCTCTATGCTCGATCAAATAGTGAACTGGTTCTTTTGTTAAAATTTTTATCCGTTTTGTGTTAAAAATTAGTCTTCATACATGTGGCACATCAAGTATCCCTGTTTGATTATTCTATTATTCAAGCTAGTTTTTAATAGTATAGATCAATGAAAATTTTAACAAAAAAGATCAATTTACTCTTTAATCTAATATATATGGTTTAATTTGTCCACTTTTTAGTAAAAAATGCATAATGTTATATAGCTCTTAGTATAAGAGTTTCCATTATATAGTTGCTCTTTTTCACTACGACTCATATTTTAAATCCATTTCAAACTTCAAAATATTTTAATTATATCTTCAAAGTATTATGAAGGTATCAATCATGTCCTGATTAGCCAATTTAAGCTAATAGCGTTAGCTTAGGAGTTAAATACTAGCTGTAATCGAAGCAAGTAAAGTGATGATTTGAAAGGATAATTGAAGAAGACTTACGCAATCCACCGGAGGGTGGTGGAGGCGGGCCAACCTTGATGCTTCGTGCATCAGCAAGCACAGCTTGAACAAAGGAGCCAGTAGCCAAACCAGCAGCAACAAGACCCAGCACAGCTCTGCGTCCAGTTTCAGGCTCGGCAGGGACCTGTTGTGCTCTAACGGAAAAACCAGGTCTAGCCACAGCCACCCTGTTGGTGCTAGCAACGTTCAACCGAGTTTGGCCGCTGAGTTGGAGACTACCTTCCAACACAGCTTGTGAAGAGCCACGTAAACCAGTCATCGATGCCATTGCTTGTGCCATTGCAACCCAAATGTCTTTCAACAATGAGGTAAGTATCGAAATGTGGGATTATATTTTTTTTTAATGTTTGGTCCAATGATTTTGTTCGTTGTTTATGTGATGTAGATTGGTTTGGGGCACACACATACCTTATCTGCCATTTTCGGATAAGTTGGATATGGCTTTAAACCAATTGTTATGAGCCATGTGGTGGACGATGACTTTGGGCATTAATTGGACATGTTGGATTGGGTTTCGTATGACCTGGTTTATGTTTCGACACGTGGACTTTTCAAAGATTTCGACTATCGACTTCAATGAATGTTCACTAATGTTGTGAACCATTCTTCCTTGAATAAGCTTTGATAAGATCATCTCTCACTAATGTCGAGCAATGATAGTTATTGGTAGATAAAACGAATTGATACAATTTTGTATTTTAATTTACAAAAATTTATAATTCAATCATGATTATCTAGCTTCTTTTGAATTATCGATTATCTTAAAGAGATGGAATTTTGAAAAATAATGTTACTTCATTTGAGTTTTTCGATGTTTAGAACACCGATAGTGAGACAAATTTATAATATAACTAACAGTGAGTCACCTAGGCTCTTTCGCATCACGTTACTTTGTTTGCCTACGAGATTTCCTGCTTTAAATTGATTCAAGTGAAGATTGCTCCCCATTCCAGCATTAGGATTTTTTACCTCTTGGGCCTTGAATTGTTAAGAACTTTTGACTCTTAACTAAAATTTTCAGAAATTAAATCGATAATCGAATTGATTAAGTTATTAGTTCAACCAATTTGGACGGTTCATCTGATATAATTAAATAATTTATTAAAAAATTAATAGAAAAAATCAGTTAACTAATTTAATAGTTGATTCAAACTGATTCGACGAATAGGTTCATAAATCAATTAATCCAACCCTTAATTCCGTATTTAGTCCGGTCCGAAAAATAGTGTTAGCTTCAAAATTGACATAAGTTTTCTTTTCTTCTAAAGGCCCAATGTTTGAATCAGTGAAGTCCAATCAACATGGATCATTCACTAAACACGTAGATGGAGCGGGTTAAGATCAATAGATCCGACCCAATCGGGCCCAAAGAAACTTAGTTACCGTTATGTACTATTTGTCTATTTCTTATTACATAGAAAAGACCGCCAGATCTAATTTCAAATCAATTCAAAAATCAAGGCCCTAAGGCTCCCCCCCAATTTCACAACGCTATCTTTCCCCCTTTTTTTCAAACCCTAACGTTCCAATTGGTTCCCCAATTTCAAAATTCTCCAGGAAAATCAAATCGATCTTCAATTTCACTCTTATCTCCCACATCAACGGCTCAGATTCTAATATTTCTCTCTGATTCCTTCACCAATAGTAGCAACAGCTTTCACTGAGTTTCAACTATGGCTTCCCGTATTCAGAACCGACCTCCTCGCAGTCCTTCATCTGTAAATGAAATTTCTATTTTTTTTTTCGTTTTTTGATTCCTTTATTTAAATGTTTCGATTTGTTTGTTTTAATCATTAGCTACCTTTTTTTTTATTAATTTAGAGGAAGGAGCTTGGAGATGAAAATCCATTAGATAAACGGAGAAGGCTTGGAGCAATGGGGAGAGGAGCGGGATCCACAGGAACCGCGCGAACACGGCAGCCGTTTGCCGTTGTTAACAACCGTCAAGATGTTAATACCGCTGCCGTTGCAAATGCCGAGGAATGTTCTAATCATGAATTCACTAAGGAAGAAGTGGAAGCGATATTGAATGAGAAGCCGAAAGCGAAAAAGTTCGATCTCAAGGTGAAATCAATGTTGTAATTTGTTAGTTTTTGTTGTTTATTTGTTGTTATCATTGTTTATATTGGTTGGTGATTATTTGGTTTACTGTAGGCTAAATATGAACACGCAGCTGAGCATAATAAAAAGCTTAAGCTTTGTGTGAAATGGTTTCAACAATGTGATGAGAATCATGTAATTGATGCTGAGAAGCTTAAGAGTTCATTGGAATCTGCTGAGAAAAGATGCATTGATACAGGTACTTGTACTGCTTCCCTGGGTTATTTAGAATTACTGCTTGATTTGGTTAATTAACTTTTGATTCTACAGAGTTGGAGAAGAAAAACAAGGAGGAAGAATTGAATACTATTATTTCTGAATTAAGGGACAATAATGCATCTCTAGAGGAGAAGCTTTCCAAGGAAGTGTCTGAAAAGCTCGTAAGATTTTAATCTTTATAATCTGTCTTGGGTATTTGTTTTTCTTTAATTTTATTTATACGTTTGTTTTTTTTGTTTTTTTAATAAAAAAACTAGGATGCTATTGATCGCCATACAAGTGAAAATGAAGCTAGGGTTGCAGCTGAAAAGTCAGTTGCTTCACTGACTGAAGAGCTTGAAAGAGCTCAGCAGGATATAGCAGCTGCTAATGAAAGGGTAATAAACAAATCTCTTTGCTTTTTTTCCCTTTTCTTTTGAAAATTGGTGCTATTATTATAACCTTGTTGCTTTTCAGGCTGATTTTGGTTGAATTTTGCAGGCTGCTTCGCTTGATAATACACACAAGCGATTACAAGAGTATATCCTGAGTCTTCAACAGTACAATTCCAAATTGATCACTGACCTTGAAACAGTTCGTGAGTCACTCAAACGAGTAGAAAAGGAGAAACTGACAATAGTGGAGAATCTTAGCACTTTGAGGGGCCACTGTAGCTCATTGCAAGAACAATTGACCTTGTCAAGAGTAAGTTTTTATATCAGCCTTTTTTTTTTCTTTGTTAGCTTTTTAGGTTATTTCTTTTGCTTTTCCCCTTTCCATATTCCATTTCAAGTGATTAATGGATTTTGAAGAACTCCGTTTGGTGTTGTTGGGCTTTTATCGTTCAATCTTATAGTTGAGATAGATTTTCCTGATGACTAATTCTGAACTGACATAAAAATTCTATAAGGGTCTTTCATGCAACTTTTCTGTTTTTCTTCTCAAGCAATGCAACCTAAATTTATTTGATAGGTGGTTTACCATAAACATGTGTGCAGTGATCACGCCTGTTTGCATTCTTTAGCACTGAGGTTTACGTATACGAGACAACAAATATCATGTTCAATATATTTTGGGATCATACTATTCTCAGGTTTCACAAGATGATGCTGTTAATCAAAAGGAAACTTTAGCAAATGAAGTCAAATGCTTACGAGGGGAACTACAACAAGTCAGGGATGATCGTGACCGGCAAGTGTCACAAGTGCAGGCACTATCTGCTGAAGTTACGAAATACAAAGAAAGTACTGGAAAATCGTTAGCAGAGTTAGATAACTTAACAATGAAATCGAAGTCCTTGGAGGTTGGTTGATTTTGTTTATCATAAGTGATATAATTTTTCTGGGCAAGCTTTACTCATGCTAGGCGACTTTTGCAGGACACATGCTCTTCTCAGAGAGAGCAAATAAGAATACTGGAGCTTCAGCTTGCTGCTGCAAATGAGAAACTAAAGGTACAATTGCTTGAAATTAGACAGGAATGCTTGTGTTTTATCTTGTTTTACAAAAATATCATGAATGTAGTTCTTGATGTCGTAGCTTGTTCTTTTCTTCCTATCTTTAGATGACTGATTTATCAGCTTCAGAAACAAGGATGGAATATTTAGAACAAAAAAGAATTATGAAAGAACTACAAGATCGGCTGGCAGATATGGAACATAAATTGATTGATGGAGAGAACTTGAGGAAAAAGTTACATAATACTATTCTGGTACTACTGCCTTATCACCTTGTTTGCTACTTTAATTGCAGAAATGAGTATAGTTTTGGAAATGAAGCTAAATGATCTTTAATTGCAGGAACTAAAAGGAAACATTCGAGTTTTTTGTCGGGTACGTCCTTTATTACCGGATGATGGTGCTGCAGCAGAAGATGCAATCGTCTCTTACCCAACATCAACCGAATCTCTTGGCCGTGGCGTTGACTTGATACAAAGTGGTATGAACATAGATGCTCTTTCTATGTTAATCAATTGCTGTTTATATTGAAGGCCTTGACCATTTTATTTCTCTCCGGCAGGACAAAAGTATCCTTTCACATTTGACAAGGTTTTCAATCATGAGGCTTCTCAGCAAGATGTTTTTGTGGAGATATCTC
This sequence comes from Gossypium sturtianum, assembly GCA_025698515.1. NCBI lineage: Eukaryota > Viridiplantae > Streptophyta > Magnoliopsida > Malvales > Malvaceae > Gossypium > Gossypium sturtianum. Next base: position 1,362,395 of record CM046952.1, on the reverse strand, counting down.
AGTTGGTACAGAGTGCCCTTGATGGATACAAGGTGATTTTTCTATTCAATTGTTTTTGCAAACGTGAGCAAAAATTTTACTAATCTAGAAATGTTGTTCATATGGTGGGTAAGTTTTGTTTTCTTCAAAATCGAGGAATATTACTTTTGGTGACTTCTTTTGGACATGGCATTTCTTTTTGAAGCTGAATTCTACAATGGCTGTGGTGTTAGCTAAGTTATAAAATCATTAATACTAGTCTGCGATTGCTATATGATCTGCATTATTTGCCCTTTGCTACAAAGGAAATATGGATTCATAGATTGCTGGTGGTTTATTTTGTTTGGCAGGTTTGTATATTTGCTTATGGACAGACAGGTTCAGGCAAGACTTACACCATGATGGGAAGGCCAGAAGCCTCAGAACAGAAAGGGTTGATACCGCGTTCTTTGGAGCAGATATTCCAAAGTAGTCAGGCGCTGCGAGCACAAGGATGGAAATACAAAATGCAGGTAATTTACTTTGATCTTGATTTCCACTTATTATATTGGTTAATCATGGTTTTAACCACACCCTTTCTAATATCTTTTAGGCTTCAATGTTGGAAATATACAATGAAACCATCCGCGATCTGTTATCAAATAATCGATCATCTGGCTCAGATCCAACACGTCCTGAAAATTCAGTTTCCGGAAAGCAATATACAATTAAACATGATGCAAACGGTAATACATATGTCAGTGACTTGACCATCGTTGATGTTAGCAGCATATCAGAGATCTCCTCACTTTTACGGCAGGCTGCTCAAAGCAGGTAAAATCGCTTAGAGTTTTGCATTAAGCATACCTTTGAATATGTTTCAACAATGTTATATTGGAGTTAAATTGTGCCAGAAATTGTTTCAACAATTCAGACAAATGATTTAACCTTATTAACTATCAAATGTTTATGAATGATATAGTTCTCTAGTGTGGGTGCCAATATAACAAAACTAAAAGCAAGAACAAAAAGTTGTCTCTGATATTATGCAATTCCTCATTAGTTTTGGTCTCAATGACATGCAATAGAACAGTTTTTATGTTTAAGGGGATCACACTTTTCTGCTTTGCAGGTCTGTGGGAAGGACACAAATGAATGAGCAATCATCAAGAAGTCACATGGTCTTCACATTAAGGATATTGGGAATAAATGAGGTAAATATCCTTTCTTTGTATACTGGTAAGCAGCCGTCCTTTCTCTGTGATACTGACATTTCTTTTCTTTGTTCTTTTAGAGCACTGAGCAACAAGTACAGGGAGTCTTGAACCTTATTGATCTTGCTGGAAGTGAGCGACTGTCAAGAAGTGGTGCTACTGGAGATAGGTTGAAGGAGACTCAGGTGTGTAACATACCTCAGGATTTGTCTGTTCCAAAAATTGTTCTTTCAAGTGCATTATGTTAACCTCTTTCCATGAAATCAGGCAATTAACAAAAGCTTGTCGTGTTTGAGTGATGTCATTTTCGCCTTGGCGAAGAAGGAGGATCATGTGCCGTTTAGGAATTCCAAGTTGACATATCTTCTCCAGGTAATGTGCTCTTGCGGAGCTGTTTCATGTTGTAGAATGATATTGTTTTCGTTGAATCACCGGATTTCCTTTGAAATTACAGCCTTGTCTTGGTGGAGACTCGAAAACTCTTATGTTTGTAAACGTGTCACCTGATCCTTTATCCGTGGGAGAATCACTTTGCTCCCTCCGCTTTGCTGCTAGAGTGAATGCCTGTGAAATTGGAGTTCCCCGTCGTCAAATGACCTTGCGGCCCACTGATTCTCGATTGAGCTGTGGCGGAAGTTAATGATTTATCACATTCTTTTATAACATTAAGTAACTATCATGATTTGTAATGATATGCCTTTGCTTTGTATCATCATTTCTAGAGGTTCTGCTTTAACCTCCCTACTGCTAATCTGTATTCCTAGATTTCAAATGTGTTTCTGATTGGTCGATTTCATGGACCGGAACAAAACTCCGATTTTATTGGCTTGTCATCATTGTATGATAAAAAAAATTCATCATTTGATGAATACAGAAACAAAGGATTATTGAAATTTCATGTAAATGGGAAATGAAGTTCAAAATAACTTATATTTAAGTGGGACAATGCAGTTTCTTTACATACAAGGAATCGGACTCTTTCATTTCAAAGCGTAAATATAAATATAGAAGCTCATAAAATTGAATTCAACAAGGCATTTTGAATCCCATGTAACTCCCCGATATATAATCTTGCCAAACATCGAGAACTCCGAAGCTAGTCATCAATACAGCACTCAAGGCCATCACTATACCGATTGAGAACACGATCAGCGATGCTCTCCCGAACTCTTTTATGGCTTTCTGTACCACCACTAGTCCGAGAACCGATGCTACGAAACAAATGAACGAGAATACAAGGGCAGCACCGGTTTGCTCCATGCCCAACAATAAGTACTGGAATGCAGACATTGTGGATGAAAAGAAAACCATGAGGGAACAAGTAGCTGCTGTTACCTGCATCAAATGACAAAAGTCATACATACATATGTATGTACGTAAATCGTTCAATAAGGAGGAAGTGATGGTATTTTTACCTCAGGGGTTACCCCAACTTGAAGAAGAAGTGGGCTTATAAGCATACCACCACCAATTCCAAAAACTCCACCCAAAGCTCCAGCCATTAAAGCCATTAATGGGAAAATAAGCTTGTTAACCCCCTTCACAAGTAAAAGAGAAACAAAAGGTTTTCAATAATTTTTCCTCTATTTATATGGTATTTTTGTACAAATAATTTGGAAAAGCACCTGTTTATTTGGACCAAGGCATGCAATGGGCTGTTTGCTAAAAAAGATCCAAGAAGTAAAACCTATGGCAAGTGGAACTTGAAACAATGAGAGAGTCCAATACCCTACTCCACATGGCTTCATTGGTATAATACCCTGCATCATTTTTCTCAAAATGGTCATAAAATAATTGAAACATGCCATGGAATGACACATGGATTCAAGATCATCATCCGTAAAAGTATTATGAAGGTCCTATATTAGAGTCAAATTTCATTTTGCCTCTTTTATTTAAAAAATGAGTAAATTAATCTCTTACATTAAATCAAAGATTAAACAAAATAATCAGACAGTTACACGTAGTGTGCAACAGGTATCTCATGCTAACATATATGGACAAGTTTTTAACAATAAAAATGTATGAAATTTTTAAAAAGACTAATTTCTTCTTTGATATAACATACATGAATTAATTTCTAATATTAAACCTAAACCCTATTAAAAACAAACTTGTCTTTGGTGCAATATTTGACATTAACATTAACACAATCTCATAGCTAGTGTCTGTCACAATCTAAGAGTTGGACCATTTATCATAGATCCTCATTGTCACTGGCTATGAGTAAAGTCCACAGTAAGGTAGCTTTCACTTCACTCTCCATTTTCTTCAGTTGTGGGTTTGGTGAAAAGAAAGAGACATTACCGGTAGTTAAACCTTGTCTATTATCCATTTTCATTGCTTTCAACTTGTTTAAAATCGTATCCTCTATATTCATTTTATAGTATAATCCGAAAATCCTTTCGGGTTTAAATTCGAATCCTTCCCTTAAAAAATACAATATTACAACTCGAAATTAAGTAGATAGAACACATTTGACAACATTTATCATGACAAATAATTGTAATAATGAAAAATGAAACAAGTAAAGCATGCAAAAAGTTGAAAAGAAAGATGAAAATGAAGACAAGGGGTACCTGCCCATAGCTATTGCCACGAATGAGATAGATGATAAAGAAGGAAAACCAGACCATAACTAACACCATAAGTTTCTTCCATGGAAACCCTGAATTTTCTTTCCCTTCTACACCCATCAATGGTTCTCTTAAGTTCTCAATCTCTCCATTATTAGTCACCCCATTTCCCACTTTTTCACACCCATTTCTACTTTCATTATGTTTAGCTGTTTCTGTTTTCCAATACCCAACACCATTACTACAAGTCTTAAAAGTAGACCAAACAAGGAAAACAGCAAACAAGATAGTGATTAACCATTCAGGGAAGACATGGTTACAAACAACCCCAACACTTACACCTAATAACATACAAGGCTCTGACAAAAGTGCTATGTCGTAATCAACCAAACCCTTTTTCATACGTCCTGATTTGTCAGTTTTGGTACGCAAATTGTACATAACATTTGCAATTGACCCACCGGTGACCATAAAAGCTGAGAAAGATGAAGCAATTTTAAGGTCTAAACCAGCAACGATTGTGAGAATGGGAATAAACAAACCTCCACCGCCAATACCACCGGCACTTGATATAGAGGAAGCTATGAAACAACATATTGCTGCTAGTATTGTAGGGGTTGATAGTTTGAGTTGGTGGCCTTGGAATTTGACAAGGCGAGTTTTCCATTGGAGAGTTTTGTTGATGAAGGTGTGGATTGTGAGATCATTGAAAATGGGTTGTTGTTGGTGGTGGTGGTGGGCGTGGTATTGGGTGGTGGGGGTGATGAAGAAGAAGATGAAAATGGGAAGGGCAAGAGAAACATATCTAAGCAGATTCTGAATATTCATTTTGGGGGTCTCGTGAAGAGAAATTTGTCTTTAAAAAACGACCCTTACGAAATTGTTCTTATATACCACGTAGCAGGTTGTAGTGTCACTATCCGACATTAGTATATTTTTCCTTTATTTTGCATTCCAACCAAAAAAAAAAAAAATGCACTATTCTATTAGTAGTTAAATTACTTATAAATTTTCATTTTGATTATTTAATTAAAAAAAAAGTTACAATTTAATTATTAAATTATTCGAAAGTTTTCATTTAAGCTATTGAATTATTTAAAAGTTTTTATTTAAGTTATTCGTTGTTAACTTTTTCTTTTTTAAAGTTCTGCCAGCGAGTTCCAAATTAACGACAATTCGATGATTAGTACTGTAGATTATTACCAATCGACAAGTAGAAAAGCATACATTAGATTCAAGTTGATCTAACAGTCAGTGCCGGGGATTAGAGGAAAAAATTGCTTGAATTTCGGTTCACAGATTTGCGTCGTTCAAAGTTGTTTCATAAAAAAAATTGAGTTGTAGAAGAAAAGATGAAGGAGAACTTTTGATTGGTGCAGACATTGTGAACAGAAAAAACCATATAACTTTCTTTTAAGATTTTAATAACTCAATGACTTAAATGATAATTTTCGAATAGTTTAGTGATCAAATTGTAACTTTTTTTAATTAAGTGACCAAAACAAAAACTTACCAATAATTTAGTGACTAATGGTATAGTTTACCTAAAAAATTATAATGATTGAAATCCTTTTTACAAATAAAAAAATTTAATCATTTAAAAAAAATTAGTTTTTAGGTTAAAATATGCCATGGTTCCTTGTGTTCTTCATTAATTTGAAATTTAGTCCATGTACTTTTATTTTTAAGAATTTAGTCTCTCTACTTTTAGTATTTAAAATTTAAGTCCAACTGTTAACACTGTTAAAATTATTTTGTTAAATTTAAGTTCGTATAACATCATTTTTTAGTTATATTGTGACGTAGTGAGTATTTATTTTATTTCAAAATGTCACACCAACAAATATAACAATATTAACAACTGGACCTGAATTTTGAAATCTTAAAAGTAGAGAGACTAAATTCTTAAAAATAAATGTACAATGACTAAATTCCAAATATGTAAAGAGTACAATAACTTACGACATATTTTAAAATTTTTTATTAAATAACAAATGATTGTGTTACATATAGATTATTAAGTGAGATTATAGATATAGTCTATCCATTATGTTTAAATTTAGGATTTAGTATCTATATATAATTTAATTACTTTGACATAATTTAATATCTACTTTTATAATATCATTTATTAGTCCAAATAGTTGACGCTCTTAATTATTTCAATTAAAACAGTTAAAGATGTTAACTATTTAAATTAAGTAACACGATTGTAAAAATAAATGGTTAAATTATATAAAAAATATAAAAATTAAAATAAAAACTTTACCATTATCTTATAAATTAGATGTACCATTTTAATACATCTAACTATCCATATATTTTAATCCAAAAATTAACAAAGTTAAAATACAAAGCCCCACTTTGGATCAAGGAGATTGTGGGTGCACCCATTGTACAAGTAACTATTAAAAGAATTATTATTAATAATACATGAAAAATTTATTGAATATGATTAAACATATGGGTGATTAAAATAATTATAATCATTTTTAAAAATGTTCAATCATCATATCTTACTGATGAAGTAACAACTATTATTGAAGATTAGATGTTTCATCTTAATGTGTATTATGTGATATTTCTTAATCGTTTTTTGTGTTAATGGTGCAAATTAAATTAACTATAAGAAGGGGTGAAGCTAGAAATTTTTTTTAAGAAATCGGAATTGAATTATATATTTTTACGATAGTAAAAAATATAATTTCACCATTTTAGTGGCCTATATTTTTTTATAATTTTCAAAGGATTAAATCAAAATTTTATCATTTTTGGAAAGTCAAACTGTAATTTTGCTATTACTAATTTAAAATTTTATAAATTATAAACGGACCTAAATGAAAAATTTTCTATTTTAGAGGGTGGTGCCCTGCCAACCCCCTAGCTCCGTTCTTAAACACAAGTGATTAAAAGTGGCTTATTGAATGTTTAAAATCTAAACGATAAAAGTACCATAAAGGTCCCTTGTACTAAAAATTAGATTACTTTTTGCTCCATTTACTAAAAAATTTGCAAATTAGTCCCTGTACGTTAGATGAAAGAGTAAATTGGTCCTTTCTGTTAAAAGTTTCATCCATTTCTACTACTAAAAACTAGTGTAAGTGGCAGAATAACCAAATAGTTACACGTGGTGTGCAGCACATCACGTGTACAGCATGCTAACAATATGGACTACTTTTTAATAGAAAAAATGGATGAAATTTTTAACAAAAGGACCTATTTGCTTTTTGATCTAAGGTACAAAAACTAATTTATTCACTTTTGAGTAAATGGGACAAAATGCAATCTAACCCCTAATATAAAGAACTCCACAATACTTTTACCAAATTTAAACAAAATGTAATCTAACCCCTAATGTGTATAACAAAGCTTTAGTTGAAATGATAAATTGAAATTCTGAAAATTTTAAGGTTCGTTTAAGTCTCATCATATGTAAGTTTTATTTAAATTTATTTTAGTTTAAATCTAGATATATTTCAATCTTCAATTTGACACAATGATTTAATTAAGTTGTAGTTATTTAGGCATATTGTACTTAAAAACTTTTTACAATAATTATACTTGACTTTTTTTTTTGTTTTGAATCCATATTAATTTTAAAATTTGACATATTTTTTTCAATTTAGTCTTGAATACGAGGGTTACACAAATTTAAAATAATAACTAACATCAAATGATGTAATAGAAAAAGAGAATACAAGGTTTGAAGGTATATTCTTAAGGGTAAAGTATTTGGGAGGTTCATGTTTTATAGGGATTAAATTAAAATTAGTCCGTCTATTATTAAATAGATTAATTTAGTCTTTATAATAGAGTTAACAATTATTATATAAAAAATGCATTAAAAATTATTTTTTCAATTGCAGTTTAATTCCAAACAAAAGATTTCATTTATAGAACCATAAAAACTTTACAAATATTAACTCTATTAAACAATAAATTGTATTTTTAAACCGTAAATATTAAATTCATTCCAATTTAATTTAATTTTATTTTTTAATAATACAAAAATAAATTAATTCATTTAATAGTAGAAAGAATAAGATTATGTAGAAAGACATGGATTTTATCTCATGAAAAGAATCATAAAATAATAAAATGATTTAACTTATCTATGTGGTGTTAATTCATTATTAAATGTTTGAAATTGGGTGTTGAAAAGAAATGAACGCACGAAATTTAAACAAAAAAGGTTATGGGGTAGGTTTAGGGCAATGATGGCCGCATTCAATGGGGATACACATTTTTACACCCTAAAATTTTTTAATAAATTAGTATATGTTTATAAATTAAAAAATAAATTGATTATTTTATAAAAATATCCATTCATTTTAACCGTTAAAAATTAATTTTTATATCTCAGCATGAGGTATACGTGATAACTGTTAAGTTATTTGTTAGTATCAATAATTTTTAATAGTAAAAATTAATAAAATTTTTAACATAAAGAATTAATTTACTTTTTAATCTAATATACAAGAATTAATCTAATTATTTTTTAAATAAATGAAGCAAAATGTAAGATAATTTCTAGTACAAGCAGGGGCGAAGCCGGGGGGGCTGGCATGGGCCCCGGCCCCCCTAAAAGGCAAAATTGTTATTTAGGCCCTTGAAATTTTTTTAAAATTTTAAATTAATAAAGGTAAAATTGCACTTTGGCCCCCTCTAAAATTATAAAAATTCGATTTAATCCTTTACAAATTATAAAGATATAAACTATAAAAAATTAAAATTTCATCCGCCCCTAAAAAATTATCCTGGCTTCGCCCCTGAGTACAAGAACCTTCGTAGTATTTTTACCGAGTTAATGTAAGGGGAAATTACTCTAATATAGAGTTAAAAGATATGTTATCCTCTTCATAAAAAAATAAAAAAGATATTTACATGTAACCCATCAATTTAAATTGCTTGTAAAACTTCAACTTTGAATATTTAAAAATTTAAAAATCAAAAGAAATTATAATTTTTTTTTCAAAAATATAAAAAAATTTCAAAAATTCAAAAACACATTTATAAATATAAAAAATAAAAAAGATCATATAAATTTAGGAAAAATCTTAAAAGTTATAAATCATTTGTGTCATTCATCATTAGTTTTTTTTTTATTTTTTATTGTATTTAAAAAATAAATTAATTTTGTTTAATTTTTAATTTGATACTTGAGTTTAATTTTAATGTTCAATTTGGTACTTACAGCAAACGACTTATAAACATTTGATACATATTTTCTAATAAAAAGGTAGGTACTTAATCAGGATAAAAAAAAACTTAAGTACTAAATTGAGCATCGAAGTCAAACTTAGACACTTAGCCGAAATAAAATAAACTCAAGTATTAAATTGAAAGAATTTAAGTACCAAAGTGAATATCGAAACCAAACTCAAAAATCAAATTGAGACAAAAACTTAAATACAAATTAAATATATACCAAATAATATATTAACCTTATTTATTATTTTATTTTATGTCCATTAAAATTAATTATATTTTTTATAAGTATCTTTAAATTGCGTGGCAGTTGTCGGGAAAAGGAATAAAAAGACAAAAATTATGTTGAAAAAGTGTTTTGAGTTAAATAATAACACATAATCTACACTAGATTAAAGCTTTTTGGATTAGCTCAATCCCATGTTTTCCTTCATGTTCATAAACACTCATTATTAATAAAAAAACAGTAAACCACTTTACATATTAAATAATATTAAAATTATATTTAATTATCTCCTACCTTAACCATTTATCGAAGGTTTGATCCTCGCCCTGAGAATAGAGCAGTTTTAAAATTTGTGATCAGCATCTACCCCTTAATGAATTTACAGAACGCGAATGATTAGTTATTGAGCTTGTTCCGATAGATACCTTGAGAAATAATATATATTTAATTATTTAATACAATTATTTATTAAAAATTTGCATTTGATCTGAATATGTAACAACTGAAACGGTGAGATCCCAAAACTTTAATATCTCAAATTTATTTTGAATTTAAAATTTATAATATGTAAGTTGTATACATGTTTATTATGATCTAAGTTTGGATTTATTTTAATTTTCAATTCTTAATTATAGTTATTTAGATATGTATTATTTGTATTTGTACTTGTAAACTTTTTAAGAAACAAGGTATAAGACAACAATTAGTCCCTTAAATTAACAACTTTTCTAACTTGGTCCCTGAATTTTTTTATCCACATTAATCCTAAAACTTGGTAGCTTTTTTTATTTATATTTTTATCTTGAATTTGAATTTTGTTAAGGTGTGACGACGTGTCACTTCGTCTCTTGAAAAATTTAAATATTAATAAAATCTAAACATATAAAAAATATTATAAAATTATAAAATATCATTTAAAAATTTCAGGTGATATATCGCATAATATTAAAGTATCATGTCATTATATCGGAACAAAATTTAAATTTAAGAACCAAAATTTAAAAAGTTATAGAATTTTAAACTAATATGAATTGAAAAAAATTAGCAACAAATTAATAATAAAATATTGCTTTATTCCAAAAACAATGAATTTGAGTGAAACAAAAATGGGGTGGTGATTAATCTGATTTTGTATACATTATCGTACTGTGTCCTGAAAAGGAAACTTCAACGCAGGTTACACTGTGAAGAAGGGAAAACCACAGGAAGTTTCCCTTACAAATTACAAGTGTGAACACATGTCTAATTCACTGTAATGGCAGAAAACTTCAACATACCTTAAAATGAAACTAAAAAAAAAAAAAAAAAAACCAGTTGCAGTGACAACCAGACAGGCTTTTGGTCTGTTGTTGTTGTTTCACACAAAGTTGAAATAATGACTAAACATCAAATGATTTAATAGAAAAAAGAGAAAACTAAGTTATCAAACCATCACGTGATTTTTTCTTATGAAAAGAAAATAAAAAAACAGAAACTCTTAATGATATGATATCTATGTCTTAGATTGATTCATTATCATTAAATGTTTGAAATTGGGGCTTGAAAAGAAATCAACGCACGAAATTTGAAGAAAAAGCTTATGGGGGATGGACATGTTTTACACGCACACATATATATAGGTTAAAATGTGTTGTTAGTCCAGTATTTTGATAAAATTTGAGATTTAATTATTATATTTTAAAAGTTAAAAAATTTAATCTTCTTATGTTTTTAATTTAAAAATCTTAGTTCTGTCATTATCGTCTTTGGTAGCTTGTGTTAAAACTTGTCAATTTAACATGTTTATTTTCTATTCAATTTTGTATTTAGACTTTTTTTTTTGTTCAATTTAGTGTTTGAACTTGACACTTTTTCTTAATTTGATACTTAATTTTTTTGTCCAATTTAGTACATGAACTTATTAAATGTTATACAAATTACTCCAATATACTAACAATGTTAATTTTTTATGAGGTACCAAAAATAATCAATGTACAATTGATATGTGGCAAATGACATGGTATATGCATTTTAAATGTTGAATTACTTTTAGTTCAATTTATTTATTTCATTTTATTAATTTAAAATAATAAATTTATTTTATTTTGGATTTTTAGAACTCTTGTTTTCTTATTAAATATTAAGTCGTTAAGTATAGCTCAATGCATAATTTGTTAACATGAATTTCTTTTAATACTGATGATATTTTTGTAGCATAACATGAATTTTTTAACACAGTTAGTTTTTTGGGGTAACTTGTATAGTTGTATATCAATTAACAAGTTTAGGTACCAAATTGAATCTAAAAAAGTTTAGGTACCAAATAAAGAAAAAGTACCAAGTTCGATTACCAAATTAGACCCAAAAAAGCTTAGGTACCAAATTGCAAAAAATTATCAAGTTTAGGTACCAAATTGGGTAAAAAAAGTTTAGATACCAAATTAGAAAAACATGTCAAATTTAGGTACCAAATATTATACTAAACCAAAAATTTAATATACGTAAATATTAAAAAGATAAATTTATTTTTAATATTTTACTAATAAAAGAAAAAATTATCTAAAATTAATAACACTAAACGCAAATTATTTTTATAAAAAAAAAAATTTAACGAGTTTGAATAGGTTCTATACAAATATGAGTAGATTTGAATAGAATTTAAGACCTATATTTTAAGTTAAGCTGAACTTCAACAATAATTACATATTTAAGTGATTAGAAGAAATAACAATGGATTTATCTTTAGACATTTGGATTGAATTTAAATATTAAAATTATAGAAAAATATTTACCTAAATCTCATCTTCGATTCGGATAAAATTGTTCGCAAAAATATTAAGATTATATAAAAAGAATACAAATACGAGCCGACTCCATTGATAATTCTCTAGGGGTTGGGAAACATAGAATCATTTTTATCTCGACTTCTATGGCTGCCTTTTAAATAGTAGCCACTAGTATAGCAAATATCTGTCGATTAATTATTGGTTAGCATTTTCCTACATTTGGAATTTATTGATGAGTTAGAGGATAGGGCCAGATAAGATGGATAATGCTTATATGATGATTGCTCTTCATTATTTATAAGCTTTTTCGAAAAAAGTGGGCGGACAACTGTTTATGTTCATAGTTTATATCAGAAGGCAAGAACATTAGAACATAAACCATGTCCTAGGAATAACATTGGTAGTTACAATTTCAGTATGTTTATTTTACTAATAAACCTTGGAAATGATTTGATAGTTGTTGATAAAAAATGTGATGAGGTGATTAAACATGGTTTATTCGGTGAGTCGAGAATTGTAAATAATTAAGTTGAGAGAAGAAAGATTGTAAGAAACTTCGATAAAACTTGACTAAAAAAGAGAGGTAAAAGAAAGAATCCCCCACCCATGGGGAGTGTGAAGGGGAACATTTATATGCCACATGTCCTCCTTTAATTGATGGATTTATCATTCAAAGTGAGTGTCTTGTTAAATTGGTTATGTGATTTGACGTGATGGGGTTGTAAGACATGTTAGTACTTAGTAGTGAGTGACAATTGTCATATTAGAGTGGTTGAGCTTAGCGTGGACTTAATTCTAAGTGAAGTGTGAAGGTTGACGGAACATCTTTATTGGTGAAAGCTTAACAAGACTCAGGATAACAAGTAAAAGAAAAAAGTGAAATAAATTTTATAGTTTAGATTTTAACTGCCTTCTAAATTTAAAACATTAGTAGCATATGAGTTGGATTTTCTTGTCAAAATTAATCATAAAATTGAGCTTAAATGCTATTTTAGATTTGTCTCGTAGAGTACCATGTGTGTAATTTTTTATATATGAAGGAATAAAGTGTCTAATTATAGACAAGTGAGGCTCCCATCATCATTGGAGTAAATTGAGCACCTCTTTAGACGGGCTGCTATGATCATAGAATCCAATAGAAGTGTCTAACCCCATTTTAATCAATGTTAAAATTTGATGAATTTATTTTTAATATATTTTATATTATATCTGAAGTGATATTTAATATTCAAGTTAATGATTAGATTAAATAAACGATAATAACACTAAAATGATTTGAAGTTTAATGACAATTTAAAATCCGAGTAATGGTTTAGCACCTCTTATGGATTAATCCAAAAAACCAGAATAAGACGGAATATCAAGGTTTTTGGAAGTAAATAACTACAACAATAATTCATAAACAGGCGGAACAAAAGCTTAATCAACATTGGCAGATAGCTATCTACCTTGAGGTTGAAGATGATGATGCATCTAATAACTCACATTACCGAGGGTATAATTCCGTGATAGATACCTCATTGTTAGACCATGGCATTGATCGACTTGTAGATTGATCAGATTCAAGACCCTTGTCTGGCATCCTCCCATCTGTTCTACTCTGAAGCACAAATCCTGGTTGTTTAGGCACTTGTACTGTGGCAGAGTAACTGTTGAGCAAGAGAACAACGGTGGCCATTGTTGGCCGGTCAGCTGGATCTTCTTGAACGCATAATAACCCGATTTGGATGCATCTAATGACTTCATTTCTCGAGTAATTATCTCTTAGAACAGGGTTCAACAATTCCAGGGATCTCCCATCCTTCCATAGCTTCCATGCCTGCATTGGTTCATCAAAGGTTCTATAAGTTCTTAATAAAGGATATTTGAACAAACTAGGCCAAAAGAATTTTACTCACATAGCTAATGAGGTCCTGAGCGCCTTCTGCTTCGTAGAAATTACTGTTCCTTTGGCCACTTATGATTTCTAGAACTAAAACCCCGAAACTGTATGCATCTGATTTAACTGAAAATTGACCCAGCATTGCATATTCCGGAGACATATAGCCACTGTTGAACCGGTAACAATGTCAGTGTAATGGAGGTGTTACGCCATCCAATAGTTGTTATGAACAAAGGTAAAACTTACTAGGTGCCAACAACTCTTCTTGTTGTTCCTTGAGTTTGATCAACCCCGAAAATCTTTGCCATGCCGAAATCCGAAATCTTGGGGTTCATGTCTCCATCTAATAATATATTGCTGGCCTTGAGATCACGGTGAATGATTTTAAGCCGGGAATCCTCGTGCAGATAAAGAATTCCACGTGCAATCCCTTCGATTATCTTGTATCGTCTCAACCAATCCAATTGTCTTTGTTTTGCAGGATCTAAACAAAACAAGCAAATGTGTTAACAAATCAATTCAAATTCTCAAGAGGGCCGGTCATTGCAAAGAATGAGAAAAATACCAAAAACAAAATAGTCAAGGCTCTTGTTGGGAGCATATTCATAAACTAGTATCCTTTCTTCTTTTTCCAAGCAAAAGCCCAATAGTCTGACTAGAATTCTGTGTTGAAGCTTGGCTACCAATACGACCTCATTTTTAAATTCCTCATCACCTTGTCCTGAACCTCTTGATAATTTCTTAACAGCTATTTCTTGTTGGTTAGAAAGGATACCCTGAGCATATACAAATTAATAACCAATCATTAAATGCATATTTAGATAAATTACTTGGTTTTTCGGGTCAGGTTACTATGGATTTGCATCCTTCCGTTTACTTTTTATGATCAAATTGTGTTGGGTCGGGTTTAGAATCTGGTTTATGATCAAATTATGTTGGGTCAGAATCAAGAGGAAGTAACAATACCTTATAAACCTCACCAAAACCGCCTTCACCTAGCTTGTTAGCATCTGAAAACTTGTCTGTTGCAGCTTCAATTGTGGCATAATCATACTGCAAGGAGTCTATGGTGCTTATGTCATACCCTACTGCACAGCCCAACCAAATAGCAAAGACTGTCAATTTCTTTTTGTGAAAGACAAGGAAATAAATATGGTATGGATCAAAAGGAACACAAATTTAACCATGCCCATTACCATTAGTGTCGTACTTCTTCTTTGCTCTTCTCTTTAACAGCCAACAGATCAGTAATAAAAGCAAAATGGAAGCAGCAATTGAAACAACAATAGCAACAATTATTGGCCATGATCTTCGGCCATTCCCTCCTGGGGCTGGAGGAGAAGGTGTTGGGGAAGGTGGAGATGCAACGCCTGTTTGATTATAGAACGGGTAAACTTCATATCTGACGTTACAGCTAGGATTCAACACTCTTGCGCCTTGCCATCCAGTTGGAAGACTTGATATTACCATTCGCAGACATCTAGTGCAATCCATGCTTATCAAGTCCGGTGTACACTGACCAAGGGTATACAGTGCTTCAAAAGTTAATGAAAAATTAGAATCTTCCTCTCTAGTCGCAAATTTTTTAGCACCTTCTGGTGTGTTTGCTGCTTGGTTTGCTGTATCGTTCATCATAGCTGAGACTTGCTGGTTGAAAAGGTCTTGGTTACCGGTCACATTCTGAGTGTTACGCAATCTAACTTGAGGTTCTTCTGCCACAACGGAAAAGATATTTTCATTCGAGTACCGTAGGAGGCACTCGTCGTACCAAACCACCGCCGTTGTTTCGTTGGGACAAAGTTGGGAAATATCGGTGGTGGCAAAGGTGACACACGCTTGGCAGACGCTGGTAGAAAGATCCCCACGGCAAAGGAAAAGACCGTATACCATGTCAGGGCTCCTGCCTGCGGTTGTGTTGTAGAAACCATCACCACGGGTGCTATTAGACGACAGCGATGATAAGACGGTATTGCGGTTGGCTTGGTAAGTGCTGTTTACGGTGAAAGTGGTGGTGTTTGGACAAGAGTGGTACCGATAAGTAGGCTGCTGAGCTTCAATTGCAGGGCTAAGCAAGGAGAGTACTATTACTAACAGCAACAGGTTTATGGAAACTGTGGAGATTTGCATAATTTTTGTTCTAATTAAAGTAATCCCCCTTCTTTATCTTGGATCATAAGACAAGAGAGATCAACCATATAAATCTGGGTTCTTGTCTTGAAATTATGATATGGGTGATTTTTCTTCCATTGCAGAAGCTTCTTTGAACCTTACTATGAAAATTTTGAGTCAAGTTCGTTAATTTTTTTGGTAAATTCTGCTATTAATCCTTGTATTTTGTGAAAATTATGAATTTAATTTTTATACTTTAATTTGATCATTTTTAGTCTTCGAACTTTTCAAATTTAACTGTTAACTATTTCCAAAATTTGAGGAGTCAAACATGTATATTGTCATAATGTAATACCATAACATTTTATTATTACCATATATTACTCATTAAAAGATCGGGTTATATTTAGATTAATATTTAAATTTTAAAATTTAAAAAAGTATAAAATTTAGAATGATCTAATTGAAGAATATGGACCAAATCTACAACTGTATACATTAATAATTGAATTTAATAAAACATATTTAACTATTATTATTTAGGTTAAGAATAAAATTCTAAAATTCAAAAAATCTAAAAACTAAAATTAAATAATTTTAAAAATATAAATATTAAATTAAAATATAAATACTAAATCCATAATT
Organism: Gossypium sturtianum; assembly: GCA_025698515.1. NCBI lineage: Eukaryota > Viridiplantae > Streptophyta > Magnoliopsida > Malvales > Malvaceae > Gossypium > Gossypium sturtianum. The sequence goes on along the minus strand of CM046952.1, from coordinate 1,345,812 downwards.
TTTACATTTTTATTTATATTAGTCTACAAGGAAGAAGAGTTGGGTACGCAATGAATGGATGGGATGAAAGTGAAAGATAAAATAATATTGGAGGTGGCAGTTGGCTACATGGTTGTGTCCGGGATGGTGAAAGCACTGCACTCTGCATTTTGACTTTGATTTTTTGAACATCATGACATGTATACAAGACTGTAGTATACACATGTAATCTAATCTGGTTAGATAAATTTGAATACCATCTGTTTAAATTTTAATATTTGGATTGGATTTGAGTGATTTAATATTTAAATCATTTAAATATTTAATAATTATAGCTTCAGACTCTTAAAAATATAAAATTATTATTTAGGCTTTTAAAATTTTTAAATTAATAAAGGTAAAATTACACTTTGACTCCTATAAAATTATAAAAATTTGATTTAATCCTTTAAAAGGTATAAAAATATAGACTATAAAAAATTAAAATTTCATTTGGCCCCCTAAAAAATTATTCTAACTTTACCTCTGACTTCAGATTAAATAAATTTAAGTTAGAGTTCAAAAGTAGTTTGAGTTGAAATTAATTTGATTCGTGTTGATTTAAATTTATATTATTCAGATCAAATGCGATATTTATATTTTGAAATAAATTAGTTAAAAATTTTGAATTTGAATAAAACACCAACAAGATATAAACGTGTGTTAGAATAGAGCCGATTTTGAAAGTCTTGGTCTTAGGGGAGGGGGTGTTTTTATTTTAGGTAAATTGTCGAGTTTTGTCATTCAATTTTTACTGTATTTTTATTTTGGTCATCCAAGTGCGTCACATCATATTTATACTTTCATTTTAGTCACTTAACTTTTAAACAGCTTTTATTTTGGTTACCCAAAAGAATATTTTTTTAAAGTATTTGATCGGAGTAAAAAAAATTAAGATTAAAGTGAAAAAAAAGGATATAAATTAAAATAATATATAATTTTTTTTCATATTGTACTTTTTTACCCTAAACGTCTAAATTTCCTCTCTTTTTTTATATTGAAAATTTAAATTTCGTTTTAAAACATCAAAATTAATTAAATAAATTATTATCTATAAAATTTAAAATTTTATTTTATATTTTTAAATTAAAATAAAATCAAATAACTCATGTTTAATAATTTTCTATGAAACCTAAATTTCTTTTGATTATATGATATTGAATAATCTTCCATGCTAAGCTAAAAGTAAAAAAAAAATCCTTACAATTAATTAAATTATTAAATATGAGTTAAGTATTTTTTTTTTTACTTTTAGCTTAGTAGGAAAGATTTAAGATTATATAATTAAAAAAATTAAGTTTCATAGACAATTATTAAATATGAGTTATTTGAGTTGATTTCGTTAAGGATAATTTAAAAATATAAAATAAAATTTTAAAATTTAGAAGGAGATTATATTAATTAATTTCAATATTATAGTAACAAATCAATTGATATTATTAAGGGATAAATTTTTTAATTGTTTTTGATATTTTAAAATTTAAAATTTCAAGATTGAAAAAAATAGATTTTTCGGAAATAGGATAAACAAGTACGAATTGACAAATTTTTATTGTATTATTTTAGTTTTTACCACCTTTTTTTATTTTAATCCTTAATTTTTCTACCTATATCAAGAAATTTTTTTTTTTCAGTGATCAAAATGAAAGTGACTTAGAAATTACGTAACCAAGATAAAAGTGTAAACTTAATATGAACATGATTTAGTGTGTATAGTCAACTACCATTAAAAATTTAAGGTTTGCGTGACTAAAATAAAAATGTAAACTAAAAATCGAGTAATCATCTAAGTAATATACCATTTTACTTTTTGTTAATTAATTGATGCAGATGCCAATCAAGTTTGTGGAAAATAGAAAGATGGGTAGAATGTTGGTTTTTGGCGTGTTTGTCCCACATGGAAAAGCGGATGACTTTTACAGGCTCAACTCCCCTATATGAAAAGGCATTAAGCCTTCCCTCAGCTTAAGCTTTGTTCTTTAATCTCTTTTGTATACTTGGAAAATTTTTTAATCAATGTTTTCATTAGTTTATAATTAACTTCGTAAATTAACTCAATAGTTATCTGTTGGGTAAAATTGCTATAGTTTTAATTTAGTAGTGTTGATATAATTTTTTTGGTTGAAAAAAAGGATGTAGGACATGAAACGACACTACTTGCATTGAACTGTCAATATCCTTTTCCAAAAGCTTTCATACATGTTCTGACAGTGGGTCAACCCTTTTCTAAAAGCTTTCATACATGTGACAGCGGGGATCAACGAGTACAACCAGTTGATTCATTCTATTTCCTACTGTCTTTGCTAAATAATTAGTAATCTTGTTATTTTTTCTCAAGATATGTTGAAGCTTAACTTACTAATTTCTATTACACCACTCATGAATCAGTCGAACTTCCATCATATTACGGTTTGCTGCAAAACCATTTCTAATAATATTAATCAACAGAGTATTATTGTTTTCCACCTTAACCTGTCTGAAACTCTCATAATTTGATATTTATGTTTAGCATTGAAGTTATAGCTGTGCGGGAAATTACCCGGTACAGCTAATTACAGGATACGAAACATGTTAGAATTGTAGCTTGTAGACAAAACGCTCTTGTTTTTCCTGGTACAGCTAATAACAAGTTTATAAGACTTGGTCTTTGGGTTCTTTTCTTTTCATTAATTGATGGATTTCTTATAAAATGCATATCGAGTTGTGGAAAAATATAAGGGTAGAATTTAAAGACATTTAAAAGGATGAGATATGAATGCGTGTCATTTTTCTTGGTTACCTTTATTGCATATCCAATTATCAGACTGCCTTTGATTTATGGTTCATGACAAATATTGTACTTGATTTGATTTTTAGGTGTTTACTATTCTTTGGAAGTCAAGTTAATTGGTTTCTTTTATTAGAATAGACTTTTCCAATAAAACTTAAATGCTACATTCAATTTTGGTGGTAGAGAAATTATTCATTATCGTATCCATTATCAAATAAATTTTTAAATTTTATTAGGGTAAATTACACCAATAATCACTTAGCTTTGGCGTAGCTGACAAAACAATCACTCAAGTTTTAATTCAGTTATTAACTTTTAAAAAATAACAAAACAGTATCCACTAACTATTTGGGCATGGATTTAATTATTGCTGAACGGAGCTATCGTTTCTGTTATTGACTTAACAGTAATCTTGCTGAACTTGTTTGACATTTGGGCATGGTTTTAATAATTGGGAGTTCATTTCAAAAAGTTTGGATTTTTTTTTCCTTGTAAACAGGAGATCCCCCATTCTATCAATGGAAATATGCATGTATCTCTTCAAGATAAATCAAAATTTTCTTTGTTGGGTCAGTATGGAGCTTGTATTAACTATGGTCAAAATGGAGTAGAAGAGGATGATCTGAGAAAAACCTGCACTCACGGTGTAGATGGAGTTTGTGAATGCTATGGACAATGGAGCTGTGGATGCCTTAAATTTGATGGGTTTTTAGGCCAGTGTAGACAGGTAACTATGGAAAGTAATTGCTGGATTGAGCTAACCTATGAATCTTTTCGTCTTCAAGCCAGGGAAATTCACTGGGTTCCTAAATTGCATCATCTTCATTGGAAGAAGGAAATAGTGTCTCAATGCGATGTCCATGTACGAAATTCAGATTGCTTCTACTGTTTGGTTGATCATTTGAGTTGTATTTGTCAATGGTGATTAATCCATGGCTCTTTGTCTGAACAAGTTTAGGTTATATTATACAAAACTCCAACATACGGTGCTCACCATTTCTCATGCGATACTGGAATTCTTCTGAGCATGGTAAAGCTTCTCCTAAGAAGCCTCAGTGGGTTGATGAGCTTCAACAAAAGCAACCTTTAAATGACACGGTAAAAATAGTTCACGAGTACCTTCTTGTGGAGCTAGGACAGTTTCTATATATATATATTCTTAATTTTAAAATTTTGAAAGCAAGATATAGTTGTTTTGGCTATCAACATGGTGGAGAGGTTTGCAAAAAAGTAAAGGGACTTGTGATAGGGGGAGGGATGGTGGGGAAGAGGGAGGGGGATGAGAGAGGGATGGAAAATGGTATATTTGTTAAGTCAATAACGGAAAATGATAGCTCCGTTACAGACGTAACGGAAAATGATTAGTTTTAACTGTTTTATTATTTTTTGAAAGTTGAATGATTGAATTAAAACATGAGTGACTATTTTGTCAGCTACCCCAAAGTTGAGTGACTGTTGATATAATTTACCCATTTTATTATTTAGATTAATCGGTTTTAGAGTTTGTTTAAAAAAATAAACAAGACATGTAACTTTTTAATTTTAGTATAAAGATCAAACTCTTCTTTAGTATGTTATGTTTGCTAATTGCGATATAATTTTGTAGAGTTGGTTGCTGACTGAATTTTAGCTCGATTAGTATGGGCATTGTTATCAATACAGGAGGATGTTGGTTCGAGTGCGTTGAAACGTATTATCCTCCTATTTGTAGGTTGGAGAAGTACTATAGGTAATTCTAAGTATTGTGTCAAAAAGAATAAATATAATCATAACTTATAATGAAATTGTTAAAAAAAAAATTACAAAACTAATTGAAATGGGAATTTGACCTTTACTAATCCAGGTGCTTTCATAAACTAAAAATAATATTCATAAATTGATTCATTATCAACTTTATACTAATTTTTACATTCAAATATATATTCAGCTATAAGTTGTTAAAATTAGAATAGTGATGAAATCAGCCAATTGAAAATTTTGAAGTTGTGACTTCCTTTATATAAAAAAAACTTCATCATTTGAATTTTGAAATGTGCTCAATTGGTTTTGCAATGATATGTACAACAGAAAATGCTTGTTCAACTGAACCAGGGAACTTTATAGTATCACTTGCCAACATGACAATCACAATGGGTCTTCTTGCACACACCATAAATAAATGTGAATGCATTTAGGCACGAAATAAAAAGCTTTTCTATTAGCTCCATTCCTTCATCCTTAGACCATAGTTTACTATACCAAAAATTGTAAATTAAAATTATTTTCAAAGTTATTGTATCAATTCTATTAATAAAATTTTTGATTAAGTTGGTGTTATGAGTAAATTGCACACCAACTCGATTAAAAAATTATAAAAATAATTTTTTATTTAAGATAAATTATATTATTTGAAAGTACTTTAGTTTATAACTCTAATATAAAGAATTTTCGGACAATTCCTTTAATAATATTGAATATTTTCTTTCAATCTAGTCGCACATCCAATTTCAAATGAGATATAGATGTAGGATCAAGCTGAACAAAACGACGTCCAGGCTTCTGTTAGGCATCAATTTATATACAAGTAACTTTTCATTTTCCCCTGAATAACATCCTACAAGTCTTACTAGATTTCCATGTAATTTTTAGTACCAAGGATTGAAAAGAGTGAAGATGAATTTTTTTTCAATCTATTGCTTAAGCTACCAAGTAAGAAATTAATTATAAATCTTAACCATTTGATTAACAAATTTTCTATGTTCACTCGTTTTCATCCTTCACGTTAACATGATTTCACATTAACATTTCAGACAAATCAGGAGTGCACTGCACTAGAGCGTGTAACCTTTCCAAAGCACTCAGCGACGAGTTACCTGCCGCGTACTTAAGCAGAGCACCCCCTGCTGCTGCTTTACTACGCAGGTCACTCAACAACTCTCCGAGTCTGAGCTGAAATTACTCATCAGCTGTAGAGCCTGTATTATATAGACATGTTTGAGGATCAATTTCCAATCTCAGAGAGGTTTGTGTTCGAGTACCGTAACGTGCAATCCGCAGATCACCAACCGATTGCTTCTTTGTTGTTAGGACAATCCAGCTTGACCCTTGATATAGTTTCGTTTAAACAACTAGAGCAAACATCTAGCTTAACATCTGCTCTGCAAAGTGCCATGGCGTTGACTTCGCCGACCTTGTTGCTGTAAAACCCATAATTGGATTTTGTTATAGAGGTGATCTCCTTGAAGATGCTATTCAGGTCACGCTCGTAGGCACTATTAGCGGTGTAGTTGCCGATGATGTTCGCCCAATAACGCTGGAAATAAGGGTCGAAGGAAATGGTGAGAGTAACGAGGTATGTAAATGTTAAACCTGAAAACAAGAAGTGAAACAATATTGTTCTTGAAATTTCCGTTGCCAGTTTCTTTAAGGAATTCACTTACAAATTAAAAGTTCAATTGTCGAAGGTGGCTGTATTTTGTTGACCGGTTCTCACAAGATGAAGATGATAAAGCAGCTTATGTTCGAGGAAGCTACACAAGTCAGTCAATTCTTTGTCAATATGACTAAAAACATTAATTTACGTATGTTGAACTATTCTTGCTGTATTTTGTTTAGGGTTTCCCAATGAATGGATGGGGCGGAAGTGAACAAAAGATAATATTCAATGCGGCAGTTGGCTACATGACCATGTCCGGGACAGTGAAGGCGTTCCATTGACATGGTTACTGATATTACTAAATGTAACAGTTTATTTCCTGATTCAATCATTAGGTTTGAATAATGAAATGTCATATTCGTTGTCTGGGTTTATTACTAAATGTCTGGGTTTTTATATCGTTCATGTTCATAACAACTGTGGTAGCCACTAGCTGGTCGAAAGGGATTTCTGTCCCAGTTGCATTCTGAGTGTTATGCAATCTAACTGCAGGTTCTTCTGCCAGTGGAAAAGATATTTCCATTCGAGTACCGTAGGAGGCACTCGTCGTACCAAACCACCGCCGTTGTTTGGTTGGGACAACGTTGGGAAATATCGGTGGTGGCAAAGGTGACACACGCTTGGCAGACGCTGGTAGAAAGATCCCCACGGCAAAGGAAAAGACCGTATACCATGTCAGGGCTCCTGCCTGTGGTTGTGTTGTAGAAACCATCACCACGGGTGCTATTAGACGACAGCGATGATAAGTCGGTCTTGCGGTTGGCTTGGTAAGTGCTGTTTACGGTGAAAGTGGTGTTTTTGGACAATCGTGGTACCAATAAGTAGGCTTCTGAGCTTCAATTGCAGGGCTAAGCAAGGAAAGTACTATTACTAACAGCGACAAGTTATGGAAACTGTGGAGATTTGCATAATCTTTGTTCTAATTAAAGTTATCTCCTTTCGATCATAAGACAAGAGAGATCAACCATGTAAATCTGGGTTCTTGTCTTGAAATTCTGATATGGGTGATTTTTCTTCCATTGCAGAAGTCCTTACTATGAAAAATTTTGGTTAAATTTTACTATTAATCCTTGTACTTTGTGAAAATTGTAAATTTAATTTGGTCATCTAGTATTCCAAACTTTTCAAATTTAACTGTTTTTTTTTTTAAATCTAATTCAATTATGAAAGTATCTGAAATTTTTTCAATTGATATAATATTTAGAACTATCCATAACTCGTCCCAACCCTTAAATAAGAGGATAAACGTGTTTCAGCACACTTAAATCCACGTCTCCTGCACTGGCAACAGTATCAATGCCAACTGAGCAAAGGCTCAATCATATTATCATAATGTTATGCCATGTCATTTTATTATTTCCACATATTACTCATTAAAAATCTGGTTATAATGTATTAACAACCAAGGGTGATGCTAGGAATATTTTTAAGGGGGCCGAAATTATATTTTGATTTTTAATAGCCTATATTTTTATATTTTTTAAAGGATTAAATTAAATTTTTTTATTTTTAGGGGGCAAAGTGCAATTTTATCTTTATTAATTTTAAATTTTAATTTTTTTTAAAAGACATAAATAGACAAATTTTCATTTTAAGGGAGGGTCGGGCGTAGTCATCCTAGATAGCCACTGTTAACAACCATAATTTGGGTTAGGATTGAATTTCAGAGTTTGAAAAGTATAGGATCAATTGGAGAATATGAATTAAATCTACAACTGTACACATAGTACAATATTAGTAATTGAATTTAACAAAATGTACTTAATTTCTATAGTTTGGGTTAGAAATAAAATTTCGAAATTCAAAAAATATAGAGACTAAAATTAATTAATTTGAACCATATAAATATTAAAATTAATTAAATTAAAGTATAAGTATGACATCTATAATATTTACATTTTTAGTCTTCAAGGCTTAAAGTATTTAGTAATAAAAATATGTTTTGCAAATGAAAAAACCCGTCTTATTACTCCTATTTAGTGTGCAACTTTGCAACTCTTATACCTACAATCTATAATTAAGAGCCACACTTATTATCTATCATCTATCGTTACACTTAATATTATAAAATATCTACTCTAATCTTCCTTTTCATCGTCTTTTGTTACATTCCGTTTCACTTACTTATAAAATTCCTCTACAGAAATGAGAAAATGCGGATACAAAACATGTTAGAATTGTCGTAGACAAACAATGTTGTTTTTTTCTGGTACAGCTAATAACGTCAAGTTTATAAGACTTGGTCTTCGGGTACTTCTTGTTTTTGTCAGTAATTGATGGATTTCTCATAAAATGGCAATCAAGTTGTGGAAAAATACATTGGTAGAATATAAAGACATTTAGAAAGGACGTGATATGAACGTGTCTCATTTTTTTGGTTACCTTTAATGCATAGACTGCCTCGATTTATGATTTATGATAATTATTGGACTTGATTTTATTTCTAAGCGTTTACTATTCTTCCAAAGTCAAGATAATTTCGTTTTTCTTTATTAGAATAGATTTTTCCAATAAAACTTCAATGTAATGTTGAATTTGGTGGTAGAGAAACTATTCATTATTCTATCCATTATCAAATAAAATTTTAGATTTTATAATTTAGATTAATCGATTTTAGAGTATATTTTTTTAAAAAAAATAAATAACATGTCGTAACCATTTTTTTTAGAAGAACGGGCCGACTTTGGTTTTGAAAACGAAAATAAAAACGGGAGTCGCCACCAATTCTTTTTGATGAGGTGTGATCGGATCACCTCTTTATTCAATCATTTTAATAAAATTGGTAATTTACTAAAACGACAATTTTTTTAGTCTACGAAATCTAAAAAATGGGTTCGGGAGTCGGTTACGCCCGAGGAAGGGTTAGCACCCTCGATACGCCCAAAATTGGTACCTAATTGATTAATTAACGTCTTAATGTCGAAAATTTGAAAAGATTTTAAAATATGATTTCTTTTAAAACATTTGAATATACTCGAGTTGAATATTAAGATTTTCTTGCTCCGAAGGAATAAAATATCACGTCCAGCACGTTAGGATACGACAATTTAAATCCTCGAATCCAAGATCATCTCATGATTCCCGAGACTCATGCATTAAAAATATCAAAAGGATATTCGATTATTTGGCAAAACGAAAAACCGAAACCCAGCACGTTAGGGCACGATTTCTCGAATTTTCAAACATGGAACATTGCCTAAAAAATCTTATCTCAAGGTAACAAAATGTCACATCCAGTAAGTTAGGACGCAACATATCGAATCCTCGAAAATAAGCTTTCTAAAACTTATGTATTTTAAAATTAAAAGGGTATTCGATTATTTAGATTCAAAGAGAAAAATCGCAACCCAGTAAGTTAGGGCACGATATTTCGAATTTCCAAATACCGAACATTGCCTTTATTTTAAAAATTTGTTTGATTAATATTAGACATAATGTTTACAATATGCTTATTTTGTTTAAAGATAATAAATAAACATATCCGAACTTAAAGTATCGATGATGGATGAAATATTTTGATGATGCGAACATGATTGTAATAATAACAATTATTAATTATTTACTTGTATAATCAATAAAATATGGAATCTTAGAAATAAAACAAAATGGATAATGCACAAAAACTAAATAAAATAACATTAAGAATAAAAATAATATAGCAACGAAAATGCAAAAATGAAAGGAATAAAAATAAAAAATGTTAAAAGTAACGATAATAACAAATAAGCAAATACGTGAATAAATCTAATTCTTATAAATAAATAAATGAATGAGTAAATAAATAGTGAAATAAGAATAACAATAATAAAATCATAAAAATAATAGAATGATAATAATAATAATAACAATAAATAAATAAAAAATATGATAAATAAATAAATTACTTTAAAATACTAAAAAAGTAAAGAGCAATAAACGAATAAATAATAAATAAATGAGATGACAAATAAATAAATAAAATAACAAATAAATAAATGATGAATAAAATAATGTAAAAAAATTCATAAATGGTGAATTAAGTGAAAGAAGATCAAATTTAAATTAAATAATGATGATAATAAAAAATAATAATACATTAATAAACGAATAATAATAAAATAAATAAATAAATAAATAAATAAGAGTAATAGTAAAAATAAAATAATAATAATGGTACTAGTAATAAAATAAAATACTAATAATAATAGTAATAATAATGGTAAGGAAAATAATAATAGTAACAAAAACAATAATAATAATAATAATAATAATAATAATAATAATAATAATAATAATAATAATAATAATAGATAGCAATAATAAAAAATAATAGTAAAATATAATAGTAATAATAATAATAATAATAATAGTAGTAAAAATAAAATAATGGTAATAATAGTAATAATAATAATAGTAAATGAATAATAATTGTAAAATATCTAAATAAATATTAGTGACAAAAAGGAAATAATAATACTGTTAATAATAAAATAATATTAATAATAAAGATAATAGCAAAGAATATTAATGATAACAATATCAATATTGAATTAATGATAAAAATAGCAAAACTAACGAAAGAAAATAAAAAAAAGGACTAAATTAAGAGAAAAGTAAAATTAAAGGTCCAAATTTAAAAGAAAAAAATGAATCGGGGCTCCTGTATAACGAGCGAAAATGAGGAGGGACCAGATGGGAAATAATCCCGGTTCTTCAAAACGCGCAGCATTAACAAGGACTAAATTGAGATTAAAATGAAATTTGCGTGGTAAATGTAAAAGAAAAGAAAAAATCAGATTGAAGCAATAGAAAAATGCAGAAGGACCAAAAGGGCAATTAGCCCAATTAATGAAAACGCGCGGATCCTCTGGACGGGTCGGGTCGCGCGCGCGGATCCTCTTCAAACGGCGCCGTTTTGGCGCTAATGGCCTTTGCATGAAACGGCGTCGTTTCTGCGTATTATAAAAGCAGCTTTTTTTTTTTTTTGTTTTAAAAATCATTTTTACTCCTCCCTTCAGAAAAAAATTCAGAAACCCTCTCCCCCTAGCCTTGACTCCGGCCTGGAACCCATCGTCGGACCACCGCCGGCGGCCGCCGTGCGTGGTGGCCGGAAAGGCGAAAAGGCGCCGTTCGAACGCTTTTTAAAGCGTGCCAAAAGGCCGAGTCTTCCCCTTGCCCAGAAAACTGAAAGGAAGGAGTCTCTTGCCCAAGTTTTGAGCCTAATCCCGACGACGAAGGGGGATCTCCGACAACGGGACCGCGACCCTTTTCAGGTATCTTCTTCCTCTTTCTTTTTATTTTGTTTTAAAAGTTTAAAAATAATAAATAAAAATAGATAGAAGTCAACAGTAATAGTAATAAAGTCGAAAGGAAAAACGAAAATCAACCTTCAAAATTTTATTCTTGTTTTTGATTTCTCTGTGTTCGTTTTTTTCTTTTTTCGAATTCGGAAAATCCCCCCCTTTTACATTGGTTTTCGCTCGACTTATATAGCCGAATAAACATTACATTTAAATCCTATTTTTGCTATTTTCTCTGTTTGCTTTTGTGTTGTTGTCTTCCATTTTTGCTCGTTTGCAGGTCTCTTGGAGAGTCAACACTGTGACCTTGCTTCTTTGGTGAAAGATGGAGCAGAGGGCGCGTCGGGGGGGTCTAGGGACGAGGCATCTCGGGACGAAGCGCGGGCACGACGCTCGAGGGAGGCAGCGGCGCTAGGGTTTCATAAACCTTAATTTTCTGAAAAAATTAATTTGGGCCTGTTGGGCTTGTAATTTGGGTTTAATGGTTTATTGTTTTAATCTTCTGGTGGCCCGGGCAAAAATGGCCCATTACATAACACATTTAACTTTTTGAAAATTTATTTTTAGTATAAAAATTGAACTCTTCTTTAGTACAATATGTTTGCTAATTGCAATATAAGTAGGGGTGAGTGTTCGATTGAATGGAGTAAAAAAATATCGAGTTAATTAAGTTGATGGGTCCTATTTTAGCATCTTAACTTGATTCGAATTCAAGTCGAGTCGAGTGAAATGGTTTGAGTTAAATTAAAAAATTAATCATGTCAAATTAAAATCTTGTTACAATATAACTAATTTTATCTTTGAGCACATAAATTTGAAATCGTATATATTTGAAAACTTTTCAAAGCAAAATAAGAAAAAAAGAAGAAAATATTTTACCATGATAAACTTGAACAATTAATTAACTTATTTAAGTCCCTACAACTATTATTTTAGAAAATTTTATTTTAAAATTTTAACTTTCTTTATATATTATTTAGAATTTTTTTACAAAATATTTTATAATTCTTTAAAAAATATAAAAGTTGAAATCTTTATAAATATTTTAAATTTTAAAAATTATTTTAATTTGTTTTTGTAATTTTTGTTAAGAGAAAGACCAATTTGCTCATTTTAAAAATTGGCAGGGACTAAAGGGGTATTTATACCAAAATGTTATTCGAATTATAAAATTCAACTTGACTTGGACTCGAAAATAGAATTACTTGTCAAGATGACTCGAGAAAATTGAATAATTCGATTTGATTAACTCGAAATTTGAAATTTTTTAATTTTTCAAATCAAATCAAATTTTACTCATTCCTAATATAAGTTTGCAGAGCCGATTGAAAGAAGAAAGGGTAGCTAAGTTTTGTATATTTTTGAGGGTATAATTTGATGCAAGTTTGAACTTTCTTTACTAATTAAGGTGCTTCAACACATTAAAAATAATATTCATAAATTGATTAGTTATCAGCTTTATACTAATTTTTACTTTCAAATATATAATCTTAAAATTAAAATAGTGATCAAATCAACGAGGTGAAAAATTTTAATAAAAAAAATTAACATTCATCATTTGAAATGTGTTTGATTGATTCTGCAATGATATGCCCACAAAAGATGATGGTTTAATTGCACAAGAAAGCTTTACGGTATCGGTTGCCAACATGACAATAAGAGATGATTTGATTAGTCTGAGTACCAGATTTTCTTGCATGTACAATAACCCAAAATGCATTTAAGCACTTCAAAATTTACACTCGACGGAATAAGGAACTTATCTATTAGCTCTATTCCTTCACCCTTAGATAATAGTTTCCATACCTAAAATTGTAGCTTAGTAGGGAAAAAAAGGAGAAAAGCACATGATTTCATTTTTGAACTCAACAAGCTTTTGATCGGAAGTTCTTGATAGCCTTTTAACTGCAGTTGTTTACCATCCGCTAGTGTGCCCCGAAAGAATTCATTTATTTATACCTAACGTTACAAACTTGATTCTCACATATCAATTCTTCCCTCTACCAAGTCAAGTAATTGAATTTCTCTGTACTCTGTATCTGAAATTAATAAAAGAAGAAAGTAAGAAAGTGATCAATATAACAATACAAAACAAATTTGTAATGTTTGCCATTGCATACCTTGATTGTTTCTCCTCTTCCAGATTAAGAAACCTGAGATAGAAACCACAGCTACCCCAAAAATCACTGATAAACTTGCAACAAGTACTGGAGTCCTTTTTGATTTGTTTGGTTCCTCTTCTAATTAAATAAGGGCAGAATCAGATTTTCTCGATTCAACAAGAGTGATAGACTAATATAGTGCCTCCAAATTGAAGCTGTGCTAACAGGTGGTTGGAAGAAGTGACAGTGGAAGGAAAATTGTCGTACCTTCTTTTTGCCGATCGCCCGAGGGTGATGGTGGTGGTGGAAACTCAGCTCCGGCTTCAACAAAGGGATATGTTTCGAACCTCAAGTTACAGCTAGGACTAAGAACCCGGCATCCCCTCTGCTTAAGGCAACACCGCAGAATCCCGTTGGTTGCCGCCTTATCAAGACAATGATTGCAGTCTCCCTCTGACAAATCAGGAGTGCACTGCACTAGAGCGTATAACCTTTCCGAAGCCCTGAGCGACGAGTTACCTGCTGCATATTTAAGAAGAGCACCCCCTGATGCTGCTTTATTACGCAGGTCACTCAACAACTCTCCGAGTCTGAGCTGAAAGTACTCATCAGCCGTAGATCCTGTATTATATAGACAGGTTTGAGGGTTAATTTCCAACTTCTCGGAGAGGTTTGTGTTCGAGTACCGTAACGTGCAATCCGCAGACCATCCGATGGCTTCTTTGTTGTTAGGACAATCCAGCTTGACCCTTGATATAGTTTCATTTAAACAACCAGTGCAAACATCTAGCTTAACATCTGCTCTGCAAAGTGCCATGGCGTTGACTTCGCCGACTTTCTTGCTGTAAAATCCGTAATTCGATTTTGTAATAGAGGTGATCTGTTTGAAGATGGTATTGAGGTCACGCTCGTAAGCACTATTGGCGGTGTAGTTGCCAATGTTGTTAGCACAATAATGCAGGAAATAAGGGTCGAAGGAAATGGTAAGAGTAACGAGGAATGTAAATGTTAAACCTGAAAACAAGAAGTGAAACAACATTGTTCTTGAAATTTCCGTTGCCATTTTCTCTAGGGAATTCACTTACAAATTAAACGTTTAATTGTTGAAGGTGGCTGTATTTTGTTGACTGGTTCTAACAATACGAAGATGATAACGCAGTTTTGTTGTGTAAATTGGTCTACAAGGAGAGTTGGGTCCGCAATGAATGCGTGGGATGATAGATAATTATTCAATGTGGCAGTTGGTTACTTGACCATGTTCGGGTCAATGAAAGCACTCCATTGACTTGGTTACCGAATACATGACATGTATTCAAGGACTGTAATATGCAAGCCTGCAAGTAATCTAGTTTTAAAGCTTTAGATGATTTCAATTAGGATTAAATTAGGATTTTGAATTATTTGGGGTTGAGGTACTAGCCTTTTAAGTTGCATCAATATAAATTTGGATGATTTCGAGTTTTAATCTTTTTAGACTTTAGTAATTTTAAGTTATTTGTTTAAGTCATTTTGAGTTTAAATCGATTTGATTTGTGTCAATTCAAGTTCAAAATAATTAGATTTGAATTGTTAATTTTTTTTAATTAAAAAAATTGAATTAAGTCAAATTAGATTCATATTAATCTAGTTGAATTTTCAAGTTCTAATAAGAATTAAGAGATCTAAGTTGAAGGAATAACAAGGTATATAATAAGATAGAATTGTAATAGGTGGACACTAAGTTTTTCCTAATACACGTAATAATAAAGACAATTTATAGAGTATGAAAGATACTTTTGAAAAGGGATAAATTCCAAAACTATATATGAACTATAGTTTAATGTGCAGTTGTATATACGAACTTTAATTTTGTGTAATTTTATACACAAAATTTTGATTTGATCAAATTCTTGTAAATTGTTAACACAATTATTGCTATAACATCATTTTATGTTTATATATTGCATACATAAATAATTATATTTATTCAATATAAAAACAAATTGTTGTATTTTTTTAAATGTGTATGATTAAATCAAAATTAAAGTTTCAAGTATACATTTGAACTAAAATTAGAGTTTCACGTATATAATTGCACCAAATTGAAGTTTATGTATACAATTGTACATTAAATTAAAGTTCATTCATGTATAATTTTAAAATTTATCCCCTTTGAACAAAAAAAAAAAAAAAAAATTTTATAAGTCAAGGTCTTATTGAATTTCATTTTTCTATTGTTATTAATTGATACATTTGAAAAAAGATTATGTAGAGTTTAAGACATTTGAAAGGACAATATGTGTGTGATTTTTCTTGGTAAGGCATAGCCAATTATCAGACTATGTACTTCATTTAATTGATTTTTTGGGAATAAACTTTTCCAATAAAGCTTAAATGCGATGTTCATTTCTGGTGGTGGAGATATTATTCATTATTTTATCCCACCCACCAACAATTCATAGGCACTATTGGTGGTGTAGTTGCCGATGTTAATTTCACAATCATGCTTGAAAAATGGGTCGACGGAAATGGCAAGAGTAAGGAGGTATGTAACTATCAAACCTGAGAACAAGCGTTGCCATTTTCTCTCGCAACTTGCAGTAAGAACGGAATTGACATACAAATTAAACGTCGATTTGTTGAAGGTGGCTGTGTTTTGTTGACTGGTTCTAACAATATGAAGGTGGTAAAGCAGTTTGTGTTCCAGGAAGCTACACTATTCACTCACATCTTTATCAATATGACTAAAATGTTGATTTCTTCAAGAAAAAAAGAAGACTATTTCTGAAGATATTAAAGGAGGGCCACTCTAGTGTGACCCCAAGATAAAAATACTAATTTCTTCGGGAAAAAAAATGGAAAGAGGTGGGAAAACTATTAATAATTTTCAAGAAAACATGAAATTTTCTTGAATTTCATGCCAAATGTTTGAAATCGTTAAACCATTGGCAAAGCATTAATCTTGAAAATCTTAATAATTTAAGATTTCAACAATTATTCACCTTCCGAATAGTTTCGTGTATATTAGTTTACAAGGTGAATTACGCCAGTGATAAATCGATTATTAGTGATTAATGATAGTGCGACCTTTACTAATTCAAATGCTTTCCATAAACTAAAAATAATATTCATAAATTGATTCATTATCAACTTTATACTAATTTTTACATTCACATATATATTTAACTATAAGTTGTTAAAATTAGAATAATGATGAAATCAGCCAATTGAAAATTTTGAAGTTGTGACTTCGTTTATAAAAAAACTTCTTCATTTGAAATGTGCTAAATTGGTTTTGCAATGATATGTACAACAGAAAATGCTTGTTCAACTGAACCAGGAAACTTTATAGCATCGTCGCCAACATGACAATCGCAATGGGTCTTCTTGCACACACCATAAATAAATGTGAATGCATTTAGGCACATAAGCCACATTAGACGAAATAAATAGCTTTTCTATTAGCTCCAGACCGTAGTTTCTATACCAAAAATTGTAACTTCAAATTATTGCATCAGTTCTATTAATAAATTTTTTGATTAAGTTAGTGTTATGAGTAAATTGCGCATCAACTCGATTAGAAAATTATAAAATTGATATTATTTATTTAAAATAAATTATATTATTTGAAGGTATTTTAGTTTATAATTCTAACATAAAGAATATTGGGACATTTCCTTTAATAATATTGAATATTTTCTTTCAATCTAGTCCAATTTCAAATCAGATATAGATGTAGGATCAAGCCGAACAAAACGACGTCCAGGCTTCTGTTAGGCATCAATTCATGTACAAGTAACTTTTCATTTTCCCCTGAATAACATCCTACAAGTCTTACTAGATTTCCATGTAATTTAAGCTTTATTTAGTACCAAGGATTGAAAAGAGTGAAGATGAAATTTTTTTCAATCTATTGCTTAAGCTATCAAGTAAGAAAATAATTATAAATCTTAACCATTTGATTAACAAATTTTCTATCTTCACTCGTTTTCATCCTTCACGTTAACATGATTTCACATTAACATTTCAGACAAATCAGGAGTGCACTGCACTAGAGCGTGTAACCTTTCCAAAGCACTCAGCGACGAGTTACCTGCCGCATACTTAAGCAGAGCACCCCCTGCTGCTGCTTTACTACGCAGGTCACTCTGTTGGAACTTTGGTCAACTAACAACAACAAGTAGCTGAAGCTTGAGCAACAAGGCTCGAGGCTTGCAGCAGTAGAAAGAAAGAAAGAACAGAAATTTGCTAGAGAGAAAACGTGAGACAAAAAATGGAGCATAAATTTGAATGAAATCAAGTGTATAGCCTACTAGCTTCATGTTTTCAGCTTTGCTGAACTTTAAACCATATCTCAGGGTGCCTTTGATGTACCTGAGCACTCTTTTTCCAGCATGAAGGTGCTGCCTGTTGCAGCAGTGCATGAACCTCGATAGCATGCTCACAGCAAACATAATGTCTGGCTTGCTTGCTGTTAAATAGAGTAGACATCCCACTAAGCTTCTGTAGGCAGACTCATCCACTCGATCATAGTCATCTTGGCTTGACAGTTTCATTCCAACAGCCATAGGTGTGCTTGTTGATTTGCTATTCTCCATGGAGAATTTGTTTAAGATTTTCTTAGCAAAAGTTTGTTGGCTCAAGGAGATCTCTCCTTTTGTTTGACTCACTTCCATTCTAAGGAAATAGGTCATGTAGCCCAAGTCTGACATCTCGAACACCTCCTTCATATTGACTTTGAAGTCACTTAAAACATTGTTGTCTCCTCCTATCACCAAGAGATCATCTACATAAAGGGACACTATGAGCTGTTGAAACACCCCAAACCCGGCCCACGAGCTTTGACCAGATTTGGTATGTTCCTCAAGTAAACCGGTTCAAAATTCTTTTGTTACTTAGGAAAAACTTGTATGATTTTTAAAAAATATTGTTTGGGTTGGGCTTGAGTTGAAAACAAATTTATCTTATGTTAAAACCCATTTATTTAAGGTGACAAAACATTTAGAGTTAATTTTAAAAAGGAATTTACTTAAACTTTAATTGATAAAAATCCATAAACATAATAAATAAAAGAAAAATAAAGTAAACCACAATGGCTTTATTATATCAATGATCCCAAAGTAAAACTTAAAATACTTAAAATAAATTGAAAGTCCAAATCATAAATTTCTTGCTATGCATGGCCACCTTTAAGCTCCTGCCGACCGGGTCCATTCTGCTCATCACACAGAAAATTATTCCCCAAACGGGGTGAGTCAACAGACTCAATGTGTACACAACACTAAGTCATAATAGAATCGGGCATGCAAATGATACACATTCAAATCATAGAATACAATTAATGATGCATTCCCAAACCCAAACCTAATTAACCATCCGCTACACACCACCCGTACACCAAATACACCGTGGGGACTACTAAGTCAACCCTCCATCCACTACACACCATCGAAGCGATCATTTGCGATCGGCGTGCTCATCGCCCATATAATTTGTGTCATTAGACACCATATTCAAATAATGTAACCGAAGTTACCAAATTCGAGATAATGTAACCGAAGTTACCATATTCAAATTTTGTGACCGTAGTCACCATATTCCGTTGGTGAGACCGAAGTCAACACCTTCTTCCCTTTCACATAGATCCCGAATGCCCCATAAATTTTATATCATGCATAACATACTTAATTCTCATTCATGTTACTATTCATATGTTCAAAATATATCATATTCATAATCCTATCGTAGTAGGAAACGTGCACAGGTACTTTTACCACATTTGTGGTACTTAGCCACATTCACATTCTTATGCATATTCATATATTAAAATAATTGCCATATGATATATCGAAGGTTAGTATGAGTACACACATTCTTAATAATACATTTAATTTAAACATAGCCATGAACCTATCAAAACTTAGGGTAGGGTACACACCGATTTGCTTAACGAATTCCTTGAAATCCAAAAATCGATCTACGCCTTAGATCTCAAATTCCTACATTTGATTAATCACTTACTAATTTAATAAAAAGCCATTCGGCCATAAATCCAAATCTTAGTAGGATTAGTATTCTTAAAACTTACCTTGAAATTCTCAAATCCCAAAATCCTTATATCCCTCTGTCGTAAATCCCTATAACTACATGTTAGATCAATTTCTAACATTTATTCACAACAAATAACCCTTAGCCGTATGTTAAATATGACTTACCTTAGATTCTTAAATCCAAAATTCACCGAATAACTAGGGAACACGCGGCTTATGGTGTACCTTCTGAAAAGAACTTCTCCTTCCTTGTAGTCGACACTTAATAAATCCCGAAAGATCTCTTGACAATGTGATATATAAGGGTATTAGAATCTTAATTTCGACAGCCTTAAAAGAAATAGAATGAGAATCTAACCTAATCTTACCTTACTGAAAGAATTTGATGGAACTCTTGCTTGAACCCTTAGCAGTGATTCGGCTATGGCTTTGATGTGGATAACAATTTCGGCTCTTGAGGCTTAGTGAGAAATCGACTAGGGCTATTGGTATATTCGGCTTTTGATTGTGTTTGTAATAGAAGAAGAAAAGAAAAGAGAAAAAGAGAATAATGGCGAGAGAAAATTCGGCAGAGAGAAGAGGAGAAACTTTAGAGAATTTGTGAGAGGTTTTCTTGAAAAGAAAATAATGAATGAAGAATAGCCTTACTCTTCCTTTTATAGCCAAAATTACTAGCTAGAGTCCTTTACTTGGCTACCACTCTTCTATTTTGATAGCTTTATCCCTTGATTTATCACTTTAATAAAACTTAATCCAATAATTATCTCTTATCTCTTAATAAAAATAATACTAATAATAATCCTCTTTTATCTCTTCCTTATCTATCAAAATAAAAGAAATAATATCCACATTTATCTCTTGAAAATAATCTAAAATAAATCCATTATTTATCCCTTATTTATCCACCCTTTATCTCTTAAAAATAAAAGAATAAAAGCTCCTAATTTATAGCCATGTGCCGTCCACCTCACTTCTTCTTCGGAAGCAAAATAAAATTTCTTTTATTTGCTTCCCATGTGACTCGAACTCAGGCCCAACACCTTGCATGTGGCGCCATTTCCAGAGGCCCTAAGTGGCATCTCCGGGCCACTTTTCCAAGCTGTTTGTGTGTCAAATTCCTCATATTATTTTTCTTAAGGCCACCTTGCCTTAGTTTTCTCTTTTAAGCCTTAAAACTTGACATTTCTTTACATTTCCAAGTTTCCAAAAATTTTCGTTTGGCTTTTTAAACTTGACATTTCCTTACATTTCCAAGTTTCCAGAAATGTTTACTTTCCTCTTTTGAATCATTTCCACATCATTTCCTTACATCCCTAGTTTCCAAAAATGTTCACTTTCCTCTTTTAAACTTAACGTTTCCAAAGCATTTCCTTACATTTCCTTACATTTCCATACATTGCCTTACATTTCCATACATTTCCATGCACCTTAGGGTTCCTAGAACTCCTCAGAACACATCCAACACACCCACTGAGCCCACTATCTCATGAATTACACACGAACGCATAACCCCTAATCTAGGATGTTACAGCTGTGTTTCACCTTCATTCTTCATTACATACAATGTTGGTTCACTGGCACTTCTTTCACACCCCAAACTGATCAAATAGTTGTCAATTCGAGCATACCAAGCTCTAGGAGCCTGTTTTAGGCCATATAGAGCCATTTTGAGCCTGTACACCATGTGTTCTTTGCCTTGTACAACAAATCCTTGAGGTTGATCAATGTAAATCTCCTCTTCAAGGAGGCCATTAAGGAAGGTAGATTTCACATCTAATTGGTGTATGCTCCATTGCTTTTGTGCTGCCAAAGCAACTAGCAATCTTATGGTGTCAAGCCTGGCTACTGGTGCAAAGGTTTCCATGTAGTCCAGGCCATATTTTTGGCCGAATCCCTAAACTACAAGCCTAGCTTTCAGCTTGTTTAAGCTACCATCAGCATTCTGCTTGGCTCGATAGACCCATTTGACACCTATGACCTTCCTGTTTGTAGGCCTTTCAACCAGCTCCCATGTTTGGTTCTTCTTGATCATTTGGATTTCATCAACCATGGCTTGCTGCCAACCTTGGTGTGCTTGAGCCTCCTCAAAACAGCTTGGCTCGAAAATGGCCACTTGTGCCCTTTCATAAACTTCTGCTAGAGACCTTGTTTCGCTAACTGGCACATCATCAAAGTCCATTTCTGGACCATCTCGATCAGGCACAATCTGGCCTGTTGTGAGTTCTTCAGAAGTGGCCACTGGCTCATTCTTTTCCCAGTTCCAGCATGCCTTTTCATCAAAGATCACATCTCTGCTCACTAGGACTTTATTTGTTGAGGGAACCAGAACTCTATAGCCCTTTTTGATCGAGCTATAACCCACCAGTATGCCTGCTTGAGCTCTTTCATCTAGTTTGCTTCTTCTAGTAGCTGGAACTTGTGCATAGCATAGACAACCAAAGGTTCTAAAGTGAGCCAGTGATGGCTTGAACCCGAACCATGCTTCAAATGGAGTTTTGTGAGCCAGGGCTTTGGTTGGGAGCCTGTTTTGTAGATAAGTTGCAGTGTTTACAGCTTCTGCCGACAAAGTTTTTGGCATGTTCTTCTCAAACATAAGGCATCTGGCCATATCTAGCAAGCTCCTATTTTTCCTTTCACTGACCCCATTTTGTTGAGGTGTATACACATTGGTCAGCTGATGTTTGATGCCAGCATCAGTGCAAATGGCTTGAAACTGAGCTGAGGTGTACTCAGCTCCATTGTCTGATCTAATGATCTTAAGCTTACAACCTGTTTCTGTTTCAGCCTGTGCTTTAAACTTCAAAAACACATGAGCCACTTCTGACAATGAAGTGACCATTTCCCACTTTAACCTTGGCTTTGAAGCTTCTGTCGACTGACTTGAAAATGGTAGCATCTGATGTCATATGGTTGGTGCAGCCACTGTCCAGGAGCCACTCTTTGCTAACTTTCTCTTTTGCAGCTAAGCATGAGACTGCAAAGACCTATTCTTTATGTTCACTGCCCTCTTCAGCTACTCGAGCCTCAGCCTTTGGCTGTTGATATTGTGCCTGCCTTGGTTTGCCTTTGTTTTTGCAAACCTTCTCAACATGGCCCTTCTTTTTGCAATCTTTGGCATATTGCATCCGCTGAACCAAAGATTTGTCCTCGGATGACTGGTCTTTGCAAAACTTGCAAAGTTGTTCACCACCCCTTGCAACATCAGGCTTAGGCCTGTTCTTCCAGATCTTTTTGCCTTTGTAGGTAGTATTGCTCGAGGATGGCTTTGATTTGGCTTGGAAGGCACCTTCTTGGTGTTCTTCTTGTCTACTGGCTCTCCTTTGTTCCTGAGCATACAAATCATTAATAAGCTCAGTCAGGGAGATGGTAGCCAGGTCTCTCGAATCCTCAAGGGATGAGATTTTTGCTTCATATCTCTCAGGCAGTGTTGAGAGCACCTTCTCCACGATTCTTGCCTCACTGAACTCTTCTCCTAGCAACCTTATGATGTTAACTACAGCCATGATCCTATCTGAGTACTGCTTCACTGTCTCTTCTTCTTTCATTTTGAGATTTTCAAAATCCCTTATCAAGTTCAAGAGCTGCTGTTGCTTAGTTCTTTCAGTGCCTTGGAACTCCTCCTTGAGTTTATCCCATACCTGTTTTGGTGTTTCACAAGCCATAATCCTGGTGAAAATAACATCAGATACACAGTTTTGAATGCATGACATGGCCTTGTGCCTTTTGGTCCTCTCTTCAGCATGCTGCCTCATCTGAGTCACTGTTGGATTGGCTCGAAGAGGAGCTGGCTCAGCATCGGTGTTGATTACCTCCCATAAGTCGAATGCTTGCAGGTAAGTCTTCATCTTCACAGCCCATATGTGGAACCCTTCACCACTGAAAACTGGTGGTGCTGCTGGAGAAAAGTTTGCAGCCATTCGAGTTGAGTTTTTGACAACACAAGGTCCTCTAAGACAAAGGCTCTAGATACCAATTGTTGGAACTTTGGTCAACTAACAGCAACAAGTAGCTGAAGCTTGAGCAACAAGGCTCGAGGCTTGCAGCAGTAGAAAGAAAGAAAGAATTCACATGAAATAATGGCTACTGCATGGCCACCTTGCTGCTTCACATGCTGTTTTCTTGCTGCTGCATGGGCTACATGGAAGACTAAACTCTAACACACTCAACAACTCTCTGAGTCTGAGCTGAAAGTACTCATCAGCTGTAGAGCCTATATTATATAGACATGTTTGAGGATCAATTTCTAATCTCAGAGAGGTTTGTGTTCGAGTACTGTAACGTGCAATCCGCAGACCTACCGATGGCTTCTTTGTTGTTAGGACAATCCAGCTTGACCTTTGATATAGTTTCGTTTAAACAACTAGAGCAAACATCTAGCTTAACATCTGCTCTGCAAAGTGCCATGGCGTTGACTTCGCCGACCTTGTTGCTGTAAAACCTATAATTGGATTTTGTTATAGAGGTGATCTCCTTGAAGATGCTATTCAGGTCACGCTCGTAGGCACTATTGGCGGTGTAGTTGCCGATGATGTTCGCCCAATAACGCTGGAAATAAGGGTCGAAGGAAATGGTGAGAATAACGAGGTATGTAAATGTTAAACCTGAAAAAAAGAAGTGAAACAATATTGTTCTTGAAATTTCCGTTGCCAGTTTCTTTAAGGAATTCACTTACAAATTTAGAAGTTCAATTGTCGAAGGTGGCTGTATTTTGTTGACCGGTTCTCACAAGATGAAGATGAAAAAGCAGCTTATGTTCGAGGAAGCTACACAAGTCAGTCAATTCTTTGTCAATATGACTAAAAACATTAATTTACGCATGTTGAACTATTCTTGCTGCATTTTGTTTAGGGTTTCCCAATGAATGGATGGGGCGGAAGTGAACAAAAGATAATATTCAATGTGGCAGTTGGCTACATGAGGGACAGTGAAGGCGTTCCATTGACATGGTTACTGATATTACTAAATGTAACAGTTTATTTCCTGATTCAATCATCGGGTTTGAATATTCATTGTCGGGGAAACATACATCATACAATTTTATAATTTTATCGAACACAGTTATAATTTTCCATATAATTTGAATTAATCTGAACTGAGCATATGAGAAACTTGCACAAAGTAGCGACACTTTGCACAAGGTAACACGTATCCAAACTCTTAATTTCTAGATGCAAGACTATTCTTTGGAAGTTAATTGGATTCTTTTATTGGAACTGAATTCCAGATTAAGTGTAAACTAATGAAATAAATTATTGCAACTCCTTTATCATTACAAGAGTATAAAAATCACACTCTTCCCTGCTATATGTTTGTTTCCTTATGCAAATCGCAAAGAATAGCTAAATTATATATACTTTAGAAAGTATAAATCCATATAATTTTCAACTTTCTTAGGTGCTTCGATACATTAAAAAAATTGAGTAAAAAATTAATATTCTTAAATTGATTTATCACCAACTTCATACTCAATTTAAAATTCAAATATATGTATATATAGTTTCAGGTTCAAGTTCTTAAAAATCATGGCTTTAGTATTCATAGTTGTTAATTCAGACTGGGAAATAAAAAAGAAAGTTTTTTGATAAACTAGTACTGTTCGTACAACAATCAAATTAGCGAGGTGAGAAATTTGAAATTGTGACCTCATTAACCGAAAAGACTCCATCATTTGAAATAGGTTCAGTTGGCTTTGCAATTGCACGCCCAACGGAAAATGCTGGTTCAGATGGACAAAGAAGTGTTATGGTACCATCACTTGCCAACATGAAAATCACAGATGACATGGTTGGTCTGTCTGCCGGGTCTTCTTGCACACATAATAGCCCAATATGAATGCATTTAAGCACCTCAGAAGCCACACATGAAGGAACAAGGACCTGATCTATTAGCTCCATTCCTTCGTCCTTGGACCATAATTTCCATGCCTACAATTGTAGCTTAAAATTATTAGTAGAATAGTTAAAACATTTAATCTATAGTTTGAGGACAAAAGGGAGGATAAAGAACATACAAAAGTCAACAAGCTTTCACCATGCTCTAAATGATGAAAACCATTGTTCTTTTTTCCACTAATAATCTCCAACAAAAGGACTCCAAAACTGAAAACATCAGATTTGATAGAAAAGAGTCCTTCCATAGCATATTCTGGTGCCATATATCCACTATTTTAATTCATAAGAAATAAAGAGACAATTTATTAAAATAAAATTAGATGATATCATAGAAAATTTTATAAACAAAGAAAATAATTAAATAACAATATTCCCATAAGCCTCTCACTGTAAAGGAACGTGTTATGAAAATATGCGTACTTACTATGTTCCAACGACTCTATTGGTATTTGCTTCGTTTTTATCTTCAAAAATTATTGCCATACCAAAATCAGAAATTTTCGGATTCATCTCATGATCGAGTAGAACATTACTTGCTTTAAGGTCCCTGTGTATAATTTTTAGACGAGAATCTTCATGTAGATATAAAATACCTCGAGCAATTCCTTTAATAATGTTGAATCGTTTCTGCCAATCCAGTTGAGCAGCTAATTTCGAATCTGATATAAATGTGGAAAAAAAGAAAAAGAAAAAACAAATGAGTACATTTTCAGTAATTGTTTCATGTTTTTTTTTTCTTATTAGTTAAAGGTTCAAGAATCAAACCGAATAGGAAAACGTCCAGGCTTTTGTTGGGCATGAATTCATATACAAGCAACTTCTCATTTTTCTCTAAGCAACATCCTAAGAGCCTCACAAGATTTCTATGTTGTAGTTTAGCAATTAACATGATTTCATTCTTGAATTCAACAAGCCCTTGACTGGAAGTTTCTGACAGCCTTTTAACTGCAATTTCTTTACCATCTGCTAATGTTCCCTGGAAGAATTCATTCATTTACATAACATATCAAAATTCAAAGGCATGAATATTCACATACTTAATTCGCATAGATCAGTTCTAAAGCCAACTCAGATAAAAGTTTCAAGTTATATAATTACTTTGTATACAGGACCAAATCCACCCTTTCCCAGCTTATTTTCATCCGAAAAGTGATTTGTCGCTGCATGTAAAATATCCAACTTTATAGAAGGAAACTCTCGAGATCTCTCCCCACTTTCTCCGTTAAAAGTTTCCCTTGAGTGCTCATTTACCAAGTCAACTAATTGAACTTCTTGGTTGTTTTCTTTGTCTGTAATAAAATCATAATATGATCAGCATAATAATATAAAAAGAAGTTATAATACTTGTCAGAAAGATCACTCCGATGTGTACGTCGACTGTTTCTCCTCCTCCAGATGAAGAAACCAGAGATAAAAACCACAGCCAGCCCAAAAATTGCTGATAAACTTGAAACAAGTACTGGAATCCGGTTTGATTTGTTTTGTTTCTCTTCTTCTGATTAAATAAGAGCAGAATTAGATATTCTCAATTCAGTTCATTATAATCCTCATGAAAACTGGGGCTTTTTCTTTACCTATATATTAATTTACAAATTACTGACCAAAATGAAAAAAGAAAAGAGAATGTAGTGAATCTTGTTTTCTTTTTTTCGTGAACTATAAAAAAGGAAAAAGGGAAGAATCAAATTTATCAATTAACAGTGAGGATAAACCTGGTGCTGGAGGAGGTTGAGGTGAAACTACCGTTAGATTATAGAAGGGGTAAATTTCATATCTGACAACTAGCCCAAAAATCGCTGATAAACTTGCAACTAGTATTGGAGTCCTATTTGATTTCTTTTGTTTCTCTTCTTCTAATTAAAGACAAAACCAGATATTCTCAATCAGTTCACTGTAATCCTTACGATAGGGGATATTGTTTCCATTGGGGAAAAAGAAGTAAACAATGAAAACCTCAATAGGTTCATAAAATCATAGAGTTCCTTTAGTATATGTATGGAGGCTAGTGAGATGAACTTGATAAGAAGATAATTCAATCAAGTACTGGAGTCCTTTTTGATTTGTTTGGTTCCTCTTCTAATTAAATAAGGGCAGAATCAGATTTTCTCGATTCAACAAGAGTGATAGACTAATATAGTGCCTCCAAATTGAAGCTGTGCTAACAGGTGGTTGGAAGAAGTGACAGTGGAAGGAAAATTGTCGTACCTTCTTTTTTCCGATCGCCCGAGGGTGACGGTGGTGGTGGAAACTCAGCTCCGGCTTCAACAAAGGTATAGTTTTCGAACCTCAAGTTACAGCTAGGACTAAGAACCCGGCATCCCCTCTGCTTAAGGCAACACCGCCGAATCCCGTCAGTTGCCGCCTTATCAAGACAAAGATTGCAGTCTCCCTCAGACAAATCAGGAGTGCACTGCACTAGAGCGTATAACCTTTCCGAAGCGCTGAGCGACAAGTTACCTGCTGCATATTTAAGAAGAGCACCCCCTGCTGCTGCTTTATTACGCAGGTCACTCAACAACTCTCCGAGTCTGAGCTGAAAGTACTCATCAGCCGTAGATCCTGTATTATATAGACAGGTTTGAGGGATAATTTCCAACTTTTCGGAGAGGTTTGTGTTCGAGTACCGTAACGTGCAATTCGCAGACCATCCGATGGCTTCTTTGTTGTTAGGACAATCCAGCTTGACCCTTGATATAGTTTCATTTAAACAACCAGTGCAAACATCTAGCTTAACATCTGCTCTGCAAAGTGCCATGGCGTTGACTTCGCCGACTTTCTTGCTGTAAAATCCGTAATTCGATTTCGTAATAGAGGTGATCTGTTTGAAGATGGTATTGAGGTCACGCTCGTAAGCACTATTGGCGGTGTAGTTGCCGATGTTGTTTGCACAAGAATGCAGTAAATAAGGGTCGAAGGAAATGCCAAGAGTAACGAGGAATGTAAATGTTAAACCTGAAAACAAGAAGTGAAACAGTACTGTTCTTGAAATTTCCGTTGCCATTTTCTCTAGGGAATTCACTTACAAATTAAACGTTTAATTGTTGAAGGTGGCTGCATTTTGTTGGCTGGTTCTAACAATACGAAGATGATAAAGCAGTTTTGCTGTGTAAATTGGTCTACAAGGAGAGTTGGGTCCGCAATGAATGGATGGGACCGACGAGACCATGTTAAGGTCAATGAAACCACTCCATTGACTTGGTTACCGAATACATGACATGTATCCAACGACTGTAATACGTAAGCCTGCAAGTAATCTAGTTTTAAAGCTTTTAGATGATTTCAATTGGGATTAAATTAGAATTTTGAATTATTTGAGTTTGAGGTACTGGCATTTTAGGTTACTATGAGTTTGGATTATTTTGAGTTTTGATCTCTTTAGATTCTAGTAATTTTAAATTAATTGTTCGAATCATTTTAAGTTTGAATCGATTTAATTTGTGTTGTTCAAAATAATTAAATTCAAATTGTTAACTTTTTTTAAGTAATAAAGCGGGATTAAGTTAGATTAGAAGATAACATTCAATGTGACAGTTGGCCACATGACATGTATATAGGGACTGTAATATGCAAGCCTGCAAAGTAATCTAATTCGCACTTGAATTGAGTTTTACTAGAGGATCTGTCAGGTTCAATTCCGTCGAGATGGTTTGAAGTCGGAAAAATTTGCATCGTGTGAATTTGAGTTTTATAAATTGTAGATCATTTCGATTAGCATCAATTTACGAATATATAGGTCACTTTGTGCTTGAGTTTTCCTTTTCAAATTTAGATAATTTCAAATTTTGATCCTTTAGGTTTTAATAATTTCAAGTTATTTGTTCGGGATTTTTTTAGTTTTTTCTAATTCAATTCAATTTGATTTGTGCTAATTTAATTGAAATAAATAAATTCGAATTGTTAACTTTTTTATAATAAAATCGGATTAGGTTCGAATTAAATTTGAATTAATTAGTTTGAGCTCTCAAATTAAAATAAGAATAAAGAGGTTTAACTTGAGGCTCAACAATGAGGGGAATAATAAAATATATATAACGTGATTGAATTGTAATAGGTGAACACTCATGTTTTTCCCTATACACCTAACAACGACCAAGACGATTTTTTAAGTCTGGTTCTTTTAATTCTATGAAACATAGTGAATGTATCATAGAAGAAAATTTAAAACTAAATATTAATGCATCATATATTAATTCTTTTCATTTGGATTTATATTTAATGCATTTTAATTTGATAACACAACATAAAAAAAATTAAAATTAAATTTCTGATAAACTAATATTGTTAGAACAACTATCAAATTAACGAGGCAAAAAATTTGAAAGTGTGACCTCACTAATTGAAAGCACTCCATCACTTAAGATGAGTTTAGCTGGTTTTGGAATGACACGTCCAACAGAAAATGCCGGTTCAGATGGACGAGGAAGTGTTATGGTACCATCACTTGCCAACATGAAAACCACAGATGACATGGTCGGCTGTCTGCTGGATCTTCTTGCACACACAATAGCCCAATATGAATGCATTTAAGCACTTCAGAAGCCACACACGATGGAACAAGGAGCTGATCCATTCGGTCCATTCCCTCACCCTTGGACTATAACTTCCATGCCTATAGTTGTAGCTTAAAATTATCAGAACAATTAGCATATTTGATCTATAGTTTGAAGATAAAATAGAAGAAGAAAGACATACAAAAGTCAACAAGCTTTCACCACGTTCTGCAAGATGAAAACCATTATTCTTTTTTCCACTTATAATCGCCAGCAAAAGGACTCCAAAGCTGAAAACATCAGACTTGATTGAAAAGAGTCCTTCCATAGCATATTCGGGTGACATGTACCCACTATTTTAATTTATAAAAAATAGTGAGAAAAATATTAAAACATTATTAAATATTAATATTATTAAACATTATTATTGGAAAGCCACTTTGCAAACTACAGTCGCTTTGTCTACCACTGAAGCTGAGTACATGGCGATTATTGAGGCTTGTACAGTCGCTTTAGTGAACTCAATGAAGACCTCCAAATCAGTATAATATTTTGTGACAGTCAGAGTGTCATCTTCCTTACAAAAGACCAAATATTTCTATTAGCAGCAACCCATCTTTGAAAAGTCAAAGATAATGGGTGTCAGAAATTAAGCACCGAAAATAGGAGCATTTAATTTGGGTTGAAATTTGGCATGTGATAATTGCAATTCTGGTCCCTATTTGTATAGGTACTTTGCAAGTTGATCCCTGAACCTCAACTATAAATAGGCATAACCATTTCTCATTTTCTTCATCCCAAAATTTGTCATTCTCTACTTAAGGCATTGTTCTCTCTCCCTATTTGTAAATTTTCACTTGTAATTTTGGAGTGAAATATATTTGGTAGTGCCCGAGGACGTAGGCAAAATTTGCCAAACCTCGTTAAAATTCTGGTGTTCTTTATTATTTATTTTTCATATTTTGTAAGTGTGATTGTAGTGATTTATTGTGCTATTAAATTACAATATAGGGATATTATGGCTAGGAAAGACCTAGTACTTAAGTGATCCTCGTGATCCACCTCTCTTTCCTGGGAATTGAACTTAGTGTGATTTTTCACTACAATAATTTTACTCTTTTATACGCTTTCGCGCAACAATTGGTATCAGAGCTAGATTCGTACTTGGGGAATACAACCGTTTACAGCACTATTCACGTATACGGTACTGTTTACATATACAGTAATTGGGATTGAGGAGAAAAATGGCAGTGGCATCGTCATCAGCAAAGACTACTGTGACCAATGCAAAATTTGAAGTAGAGAAATTTGACGGTACCAATAATTTTGGTATGTGGCAATGTGAGATCCTGGATGTCTTATGTCAGCAAGAGCTGGATATAGCCCTTGAAGAAAAATCTGACAAGATGGATGATAAGGAGTGGGCCAAGATTAATAGACAAACGTGTGGTACAATCCGTCTATGTTTGGCCAAAGAGTAGAAGTACTCTGTCATGAGGGAGACATCAGCGAAGAAGTTATGGGATACACTGGAAGAAAAGTTTCTAACGAAAAGTCTTGAAAATATGCTTTATATGAAAAAGAAACTTTTTCGATTCACCTATGCTCCCGGTATGTCGATGAATGACCATGTG
Organism: Gossypium sturtianum; assembly: GCA_025698515.1. Lineage (NCBI taxonomy): Eukaryota > Viridiplantae > Streptophyta > Magnoliopsida > Malvales > Malvaceae > Gossypium > Gossypium sturtianum. The sequence goes on along the minus strand of CM046952.1, from coordinate 1,314,184 downwards.
AACTCATTCTATAAAATTTTAGCAGACTTGCTAAATTTGGATGAGAAATTTGAAGATGAAGACAAGGCATTATTGTTGTTGAATTCCCTTCCTGATGAATATGATCATCTTACCACCACATTGCTTCATAGGAAGGACACGATCACATTTGATGCAGTCTGTAGTGCGTTGTATAGATCTGAGACTCGAAAGAAAGATAAAAGAGATCACAGAGATACAACTGCAGAAGTCTTAATAGTAACAAGTCGTTCACGCAGCAGCAAACTTGATAGAAGGGGAAAGTCCAAAGGGAGACCCGCCAAAGATGAATGTGCCTTTTGTCGTGAGAAAGGGCATTGGAAAAAGAATTGTCCTAAGTTACAAAAGGGCAAGGCTATTTCTAATGCATGTGTAGCGGAGCATGATGAGGAGTCGGACTTTAGCTTGGTTGGCATGGCAATGGCATGTCCTACTGATGAGTGGATTCTGGATTCGGGATGTACTTACCATATGTGTCCTAATAAGGACTAGTTTTCTAGTCTTAAATAACTAGAAGGTGGAGTTGTTCTTATGGGAAATGACAGTGCTTGTAAGACAATGGGACTAGGTACAATCCAATTGAAGAATCACAACGGCTCAATCCAAGTCTTGACTGATGTTCGCTACGTACCTAGCTTGAAGAAAAATCTCATCTCATTAGGGGCCTTAGAATCTAAAGGGCTCATAATCACTTTGAGAGATGGATTACTAAAGGTAGTAGCTGGGGAATTGATCGCTGTAAATCAGAGTTTTAAAATTTATAAAGAATGATCGAACCTGAAAACTAACTCTGCCAACGATTGAGGCAAGTGCACCTATCGAACAGTAGTATAGCTTAGGCAAGACCGGATTGTCGAACCCAAAGGAACTAAAAGTACTAATACTAACATTCTTTTTATTATTTAGCCTAAAAATAAGTTAGGTTGTTTATTAATCTAAATTAGCTAACTATTAAACTAAAAACTCTAAGACAAAGAAGAATAAATTTGGAAAATAACTTGGGAAAAACACAGTTGATTTAGATGATACCCTAGGAAGAATCCATCTAGACTTCACTTGTTATCTAACACTGAACCATACGATTTATTCACTTAGTTTGATCCGTAAGACTCCCTAACGTATATTAAACCCTCTCTCGAGGCGAATAACGTCTAACCCTAGGTTAACTAGTGGAAATATCTTTCTCTTATAGTAACCCCCTAGAATAACAATAAATCGATCTGTGGACTCCCATATTAGGTTTCACCCTAATCCGGCAAAATCTCGTCACCCTATTTCTAGGCGTGCGATCAACTCCGCTTAACTATGTTGGATCTACTCTTAGGCAGGGTCTATTCCTCCTTCACCTAAGCACATTGAATTTGGATTAAGCTCACATAATTAAGAACAAACTAAGTATTTATCATATAATTCAGAAAACAATAACAAGATTCATCATAGGTTTCATCCCCTTCGGGTATCCAAAGGGTTTAGTTCATAATAATAAAGGAAAACATCTCAAGAGAAAAGATAAAACAAAACATAAGATAAATGTGGGGCTTAAATCATCCAAAAGCATATTAAATGTGGGCTTATAATATGTTACTTTTACGGTTTATCAAATACCCCCACACTTAAGCTTTTGCTTGTCCTCAAGCAAAATTCTCAACTTACAATTAGAACGAACTTTCCCTAATTCATAATTCCTATCAACAATGTTTCATCATAATTCAGAGATAATTCATACATGGATGATTCAACTCAAAGTGTCATAAAAATTCAAACAATATAAGCCTTATACTTTGTAGCACAAAACATTAGGTGTTTCCCTTCATCTAAATAATTACTTCTGATTCGAAATTGTGGAGTTAGAGGGTTAGAACCTAGGTGTTGATTACTCCACGCTCGTGTCTAGCCTGTGTTTGATAAGTCAGTGTGTTGGCACGGGTTGAAGGCACGGACGTGTGCTGCCCGTGGTTGGAAAGTCAGTAGCTTCACACGGTCATAAGGCACGGCTGTGTCACTTTGTCGATACCCGTGGTGGAGTGGTTGGATCCGTGACGTCGAAAAGTGGCTGGAACTGATTCGCACGACCTTTGCTATGTTGGTACAGGGATTCTTGTGGTCCACACGGCCACGGCCACGGCCGTGTGCAAGGCCGTGTGACTTGAGAATCTGCACTTCTGGTTAGCTTATAACTAGGTGATAAAGAAAGGAAAAAAAATAATTTTAAAGCAGAATGTAAAAATAAATTGTGTTAGTGCTCGGGTTGCCTCCCGAGAAGCACTCGTTTATAGTCTTAAGCTAGACTCTCCTCTCGTTTGCATTGTCAAGGTGGTTTGAGGAGTTGAAAGTCCTTCCTCATGCTATCATTTGTTTCCTCGTGAAAAGATTTAAGTCGAGATGCATTTATAGTAAAAGTACCAGAAATAGGATTACTTACCTCGACTATTCCGTATGGGAAAATGCTGGTTACCATAAAGGGTATTTCCTTGTTTGTATTAGGGTCCGGCGGAGATATTCGAGGATCTGCCTGATTTATCAGTACCTGGTCTCCTATTTTAAAGTGGTTTGCCGTTCCTATGAGCTCCTCTGGGTGCTCCTTCGATTTTACCTTGTGTGATTCAGGTTTTTCGTTGTGTATCCCAAATTTCTCCTTGAAGTGTGTTTTCCATTCGTCTAGATCATCGATCTGAATCCCTCAATCTTCATGAATTATTTCTTTGTTGGCATGGGGTTTAGGATCGGGTTCAGTTGTATTCTTGGGTGGTTCTTCCTGAAAGTAAGGGTTAATCGAATGGTTATCAGTAGAATTTATGTTCTCACATTGATTATTCGATGTTCTAGCCGAGTCAAGAGCCTTTATGGTGACCGTCTCATTACCTACACAAAGTATGAGTTCTCCTACATCAACATCAATTTTAGTCCCGGCGATCTAAAAAAAGTCTCTTCCTAAAATTAGGGGATCGAATTATCCTCATCCATGTCTAAGACAACAAAATCTACTGGGAAAATGAATCTGTCAATTTTTACAAGAACATCTTCGATAATACCCCTAGGAGTTCTAATAGTTTTATCAGCTAATTGAATGCTCATCCTAGTTTGTTTGGGTTTCCCTAGACCTAATTGTTTAAACAATTTGTAAGGCATGACATTTATGCTTGCCCCTAAATCAGCTAACACATTATCAATAGTTAGTCTACCAATTAAACATGAAATTGTAAAACTCCCTGGATCTTTTAATTTCTGTGGTAGCTTATTTTGCAAGATTGCCGAGCACTTTGCGTTGAGTTCCACATGCGAATCTTCGTCTAGTTTCCGCTTGTTTGTCAGAAGCTTCTTTAGAAATTTCCTAGAATCAGGCATCTGTGAAAGAGCTTCGAAGAGTGGTAAGTTAATATGTAATTTCTTTAAAAGTTTAAGAAACTTACTGAACAGTTCCTCTGTGTTGTCTCTCTTCAATGCTTCGGGATAAGATATGCGAGGTTGGTATTCTTTGATTACCGATTTTGGCTGTTCCTGAATTACCTCAGCTTCACCTTCTTCTTCCTCGTTCTCTTGTGTTGAGATGGGTTCATCTACCCTTGTATTTTCCTGAGCTGTTATGGCTTGGATTTGCTCCTTAGGATTTATCTCAGTGTTGCTTGGTAGACGCCCTTGCGGTCGTTCGGATAACAGCTTTGCAATTTGTCCGACAGACTGGGTAATTTCCCCGATTTCTTTTGTGAGTCCTCCAACTTGGTTCTCGATTGTTTTGATCGATGTTTTTTGGATGTCAAGTGTTGTCTCAGTTTTTTGGAGACGGGTTTCTGTGGATGCTATGAATTTGTTCAACGTCTCTTCAAGATTCGACTTCTTCTCCTGTGGATAGGGCTGATTCTGGAAATTTTGAGGAAGTTGTTGTCTTTGATTACCTTGATTTCCTTGTCCTCCCCATGAAAAATTTGGGTGGTTCCTCCAACCTGGATTATAATTATTACTATATGGGTTATTATTAGATCTGAAATTATTACCTATATAGTTCATCTGTTCGCTTTCTGTGGCTGGTTGGTATGGTGGGTACTCAGGGTTCGCCACGATTCCACCTGTGTCGTACTGTATTACTGGGTGTACCTGCGAAGAACACAAACTATCAAGCTTTTTATTCATCATCTCTACCTGTGTTGATAGCATGGTTACTGTATCTATGTTGGAAACTCCGGCTGATTTTGTTGGTCTGGTCCTTGTAACCTGCCACTGATAGTTATTCAGTGACATCTCTTCAATAAACTCGTAGGCTGCGTCTGGAGTTTTATTATTCAGGGTTCCACCGGCGGCTGAATCAATTAGTTGCCTCGTTGAGGGGTTTACACCGTTATAGAAAGTTTGGACTTGGAGCCACAAGGGTAAACCATGGTGCAGACACCTTCTCAAGAGATCCTTATATCTCTCTCATGCATCGTATAACGTCTCTAAATCCATCTGCACAAAAGAAGATATATCATTCCGTAGTTTGGCCATTTTGGCCGGTGGGAAATATTTTAATAAAAATTTTTCGGTCATTTGATCCCATGTAGTGATTGACCCTCGTGGTAACGAGTTTAACCACTGTTTGGCTTTATTCCTTAATGAAAAGGGAAATAATCAAGAGGCGTATGGCATCATCGAAACGCCATTTATTTTGAAGGTATCACAAAACTCTAAAAAGTTAGCTATATGAGTATTTGGATCTTCGTCCTGCAAACCATCAAATTGAACAAACTGTTGAATCATTTGTATAGTGTTAGGTTTCAATTCAAAATTATTAGCGGCTATAGCAGGCCTAACAATACTTGATTCGGCTCCTGTTAAATGAGGTTTAGCATAATCAAACATAGTACGAGGAGCATTATTTTCTCCCACATCTTGTGGTGGTGGATTATTTTCGTCCATCCCTTCAGTAGGATTGGATATGTCTTCTCGCTCTTCTTTCGTATAATTTAGGGCTCGCCTAATTTCTCTGCGATTTCTACATACGGTAGCGTCAATATCACTGTCGTATACTAAAGGTCCTGTCGGGTTCCTTCTAGTCATAAACTAGAGGTACCTGCTAGGAAAGAAAGAAATAAATTTTAGCAAGGTAAATTTGAAACTAAAAATAAAAATAATTTGCGAAAAATAAAAAAAAAATGGCTAATGTAATAAAAATAGAGTGTTCTTAATATTTTAGTTCTCCGGTGACGGCGCCAAAAACTTGATCGCTGTAAATCAGAGTTTTAAAATTTATAAAGAATGATAGAACTTAAAAACTAACTCTGACAACGATTGAGGCAAGTGCACCTATCGAACAGTAGTATAGCTTAGGCAAGACCGGATTGTCGAACCCAAAGGAACTAAAACTACTAATACTAACCTTCTTTTTGTTATTTAGCCTGAAAATAAGTGAAGTTGTTTATTAATCTAAATTAGCTAACTATTAAACTAAAAACTCTAAGACAAAGAAGAATAAATTTGGAAAATAACTTGGGAAAAACTCAGTTGATTTAGATGATACCCTAGGAAGAATCCACCTAGACTTCACTTGTTATCTAACACTGAACCATACGATTTATTCACTTAGTTTGATCCGTAAGACTCCCTAACGTATATTAAACCCTCTCTCGAGGCGAATAACGTCTAACCCTAGGTTAACTAGTGGAAATCTCTTTCTCTTATAGTAACCCCCTAGAATAACAATAAATCAATCTGTGGACTCCCATATTAGGTTTCACCCTAATCCGGCAAAATCTCGTCACCCTATTTCTAGGCGTGCGATCAACTCCGCTTAACTATGTTGTATCTACTCTTAGGCAGGGTCTATTCCTCCTCCACCTAAGTACATTGAATTTGGATTAAGCTCACATAATTAAGAACAAACTAAGTATTTATCATATAATTCAGAAAACAATAACAAGATTCATCATAGGTTTCATCCCTTTCGGGTATCCGAAGGGTTTAGTTCATAATAATAAAGGAAAACATCTCAAGAGAAAAGATAAAACAAAACATAAGAAATCCCTAAAACCCCCTGAAGGAATTGAAGGAGAGATCCTCCGTCTTGAGTAGAACTCTGGCTTCTTGAGATGAATCAACTGGCTATCCCTGAGTGAATTCCCACAAATCTGCCTTCTCTGGCCTAGCACGGCGCCCCTAGACGATAGCTTTGGGCTCTCGTCGACTCCCCCTCTTAGGTCATACTTAGGGTGTATTTATAGGCTTTTGAAATAGGTTTCTTTACCCCTAAGTATCCAAATCCGAATTAAACTTCTCTTTGCCACGACATGGGCACGGCCATGGCACACGCCCGTGTGGATCAACTTCAGGCCGTGTTCGGATTTCTTTAATGGGACACGGCCGTGTGAATCGGGGTTAGGCCGTGTTCTAGATGGTTGGCTTGGCACGGCCGTGTGGGATTAGGTTCAGGCCGTGTCGATTTCATGCTTTGGCCCATTTGTCCTATTTTAAGCCCGTTTTGCGTTCTTTTCGTCATCGGGTGCTTTCATGAGTATAAGACATGAAAAGAAAGGATCAAGAGCACCTTTTTACATAAATTGGGGCTTAAATCATCCAAAAGCATATTAAATGTGGGCTTATAATATGTTACTTTTACAGTTTATCAGGAATTGAAGCTGATGAAAGGCACAAGAAGAAATAACTTGTACCTTTTAAATGGAAGTACAGTTATTGGATCAACATCAACAGTTTCTGTGAAAGATGTAGATTCAGAGGCTACCAGGTTATGGCATATGCGATTGGGACATCCTGGTGAAAAAGCTTTGCAGACTTTGGCGAAGCAAGGCTTGTTGAAAGGTGTAAATTCTTGCAAATTGGAATTCTGTGAACATTGTGTTCTGGGCAAGCAGACGAGGGTAAAATTTGGTTCAGCAATTCACAATACGAAAGAAATTCTAGACTACGTTCACAGTGATGTGTGGGACCTACCAAAGTGGCTTCTTTGGGAGGTATGCACTATTTTGTTACTTTTGTTGATGATTATTCAAGAAAAGTATGGGTGTATCTAATGAAAAGAAAAAGTGAAGTATTGGATGCATTTCTGAAATGGAAGAAGATGGTGGAAACTCAGACAGGTCGAAAGGTCAAACGACTTCGATCAGACAATGGTACTGAGTACAAAAATGACCCATTTCTACAAGTATGTCAAGATGAGGGCATTGTGTGACACTTCACTGTTCGAGATACACCACAGCAGAATGGGGTGGTAGAACGTATGAATCAAACTATACTGGAGAAAGTTCGATGTATGTTGTCTAATGCTGAATTGGGCAAGGAATTTTGGGCTGAGGCAGTTACATACGCGTGCCATCTAATTAACTGATAAATCGTAAAAGTAACATATTTTAATCTCACATTTATCATGCTTTGGGATAATTTATCCCTTATTTTATGCCATTTGATGCTCTTAATCCGTTGTTTTCATGTTTTATACTCAGGAGAGCACCGGGGGATGAAAAGAACAGAAAATAGGCTTAAAACGGGCCAAATGGGCTATATCACGAAATTGACACGGCCTGGGCCCAATACCACACGGCCGTGCCTCCTTATCAGACCTGAACACGGCCGGGCCACGATTCACACGGGCGTGTGCCATGGCCGTGCCCCTGCCGTGAAAAAAAGAAGTTTCATTCGGATTGGGATACTTAGGGGCGAAGAAACACATTCCAAAAGCCTATATATACACCCTAAGTATGACCTAAAATGGGGAGCCTAGTACCTTTGATAAGGGGCGTCTTGCTAGGCCAGAGAAGGCAGATTTGTGGGAATTCACTCAAGGATAGCCAATTGATTCATCTCTAGAAGCCGGAATCATACTCAAGACGGCGGATCTCTCCTTCAATTCCTTCAGGGGGTTTTAGGGATTTCTTATGTTTTGTTTTATCTTTTCTTCTGGGATGTTTGCTTTTATTGTTATGAACTAAACCCTTCAGATACCTGAGGGGATGAAACCTAAGATGAATCTTGTTATCGTTTGCTGAACTACATGATAAATATTTGACTTGTTCTTAATTATGTGTTCTTAATTCTTGTATTGATATTTCGCGGATATTGATTCAAGTTTGATGTGCTTAGGTGGAGGAGCAAAAGTCCCTGCCTAGGAGTAGATCTAGCATATTTAAGCGGAGTTGATCACACGCCTAGAGATAGGGTGACGAGATTTTGCCAGATTAGGGTGAAACCTAATATGGGAGTCCATAGATCGAGTTAATGCAATTCTAGGGGTTTTAATTAGAAAGAGATTTCAATTAATCAACCTAGGGTTAGACGTTATTCGCCTCGAGAGAGGGTTTAATATACATTAGAGAATTTTACGGATCAAGTCAAATGAATAAATCGTCTGGTTCAGAGTTAGATAACAAGTGAAGTCTAGGTGGATTCTTCCTTGGGTGTCGTCTTAATCAATTGGTTTTTCCTCAAGTTATTTCTCCCAATTTATTCTTCTTTGTCTTAGAGTCTTTAATTTAGTAATTAATTAATTTAGATTAAACAACAAATTCCCTTTATTTTAGGCTAAATAATAAAAAGAAAGTTAGTATTAGTACTTTTAGTTCCTTTGGGTTCTATAATCCGGTCTTGCCTAAGCTATACTACTGTTCGATAGGTGCACTTGCCTCAATCATTGTCATAGTTAGTTTCCAGGTTCGATCATTCTCATTATATAAATTTTTAAAACTCTGACACACGATCATTAACCGTTTGCCATCAGCTGCAATAAATGGAAAAACTCCTATAGAGATGTGGGCTGGTAAATCTGCTACTGATTATGATTCTTTACATTTTTTTGGTTCCACTACATATTATCACGTAAAAGAATCTAAGTTAGACCCAAGAGCAAAGAAAGCATTATTCTTGGGTATAACTAGTGGAGTAAAAGGATACCGTCTCTGGTGTCCTGATACAAGGAAGATTGTCTTCAGCAGAGATGTGACTTTTGATGAATCAACCATGTTAAAGGATTCACAAAAGGATGACAAAACCAGTAGTACTTTGCAGCAGGTGGAGCTTGAAAAGGTTAATGATGAACCAACTAATATTGGAAGGACAAATGATGAAGAAGTTTCGACCCAAGAACCTCTGCAGCAACAAGATTCAATTGCATATAGGAGGCCAAGAAGAGAGATTCGTAAGCCTGCTCGCTTTGATGATATAGTGGCCTATGCACTTCCAATTGTAGATGATGATGCTCCTTCTACTTATACAGAAGCAATAAGTAACCCTAATGGTGTAAAGTGGAAGCAAGCCATGAATGAAGAAATGCAGTCTCTTCATCAAAATAGGACTTGGGAGTTGGTGACACTGCCCAAGGGAAAGAAGGCAATTGGATGCAAATGGGTATATGCAAAGAAGGAAGGATTTCCTGGTAAAAATGAAATTCGGTACAAGGCTAGATTGGTAGCAAAGGGTTACGCTCAGAAAGAATGAATAGTCTACAATGAAGTGTTTTCTCCAGTTGTGAAGCATTCGTCTATTCGGATTTTACTAGCCTTGGTTGCGCAATATGATCTTGAACTAGTTCAGCTTGATGTGAAGACCGCGTTTTTACACGGTGATTTGGAAGAGGAAATCTATATGACTCAGCCAGATGGATTCAAGGTTGTTGGTAAAGAAAATTGGGTTTGCAAACTGACAAAGTCGCTTTATAGATTGAAGCAATCTCCGAGGCAGTGGTACAAGCCATTTGATTAGTTCATGAAAGGGCAAAGGTACACAAGAAGTAAATTTGATCATTGCATGTATTTTCAGTAGCTACAAGAAGGAATTTTCATATACTTGCTCTTATATGTTGATGATATGCTAATAGCATCTAAGAGCAAAGTTGAGATTGAGAGATTGAAGACTCAACTCAATCTCGAGTTTGAGATGAAAGATCTAGGTGAAGCTAAGAAGATTCTTGGCATAGAAATATGTAGAGATAGAGCTCATGGCAAAGTTAGCTTGTCTCGAAGCGATGATTTGAAGAAGGTACTACAAAGCCAGCTTTGGCATGAACGAGCGCACAAAACCTATAAGTACCCCGTTGGCTTCTCATTTCAAGCTTTCTGCACAACTATCTCTTTCGACGAATATGGAACAAGAATACATGTTGCAAGTTCCGTATTCTAATGCAGTGGGTAGCTTGATGTATACAATGGTGTGTACAAGACCCGACATTTCACAGACAGTTAGTATAGTGAGCAGGTATATGCATAATCCTGGAAAAGGACATTGGCAAGCTGTGAAATGGATTCTACGGTATATTTAGAAAACTGTGGATGTTGGATTACTGTTCAAGCAGGATAATACACTTGGTAAAGGTGTTATTGGGTACGTTGGTTCTGACTATGCTGGTGATTTGGACAAACGAAGATCAACCACCGGTTATGTGTTTACACTTGCTGGAGGACCAATAAGTTGGAAGTCTACACTACAGTCTACAGTTGCGTTGTCAACCACATAAGCCGAATACATGGTCAGTAATGCAGGTCAGTAAAGGAAGCTATTTGGTTACAAGGTATGGCTAAAACCTTGGGATTGGTTCGTGAGCATATTAACGTGTATTGTGATAGTCAAAGTGCTATTCATTTAGCAAAGAATCAAGTCTATCATGCACGTATAAAGCATATCGACGCATTTATTCCATTTTGTGCGGGAAATTATTGATGAGGGGAAAATTCGTCTTCGTAAGATTAAGATCACAGATAATCCCGATCAGATATGATGACCAAGGTGGTAACAAAGAAACCAAGTTCGAACATTGTTTGAACTTGATCAATATCCTGCAAGTTTAACAGTTGAAGAAGGCACTATCAAGTATTGTTGGCAAAGGCAGAAAGAATTGTGTGAAGATAAGATTATCCTAATCAAATCTTCAAGGTGGAGATTATTAGCAGCAACCCATCTGTGAAAAGTCAAAGATAATGGGTGTCAGAAATTAGGCACCGAAAATAGGAGCATTTAATTTGCGTTGAAATTTGGCATGGGATAATTGCAATTCTGGTCCCTATTTGTATAGGTACTTTGCAAGTTGATCCCTGAACCTCAACTATAAATAGGCATAACCATTTCTCATTTTCTTCATCCCAAAATTTGCCATTCTCTACTTAAGGCATTGTTCTCTCTCCCTATTTGTAAATTTTCACTTGTAATTTTGGAGTGAAATATATTTGGTAGTGCCCGAGGACGTAGGCAAAATTTGCCGAACCTCGTTAAAATTCTGGTGTTCTTTATTATTTATTTTTCATATTTTGTGAGTGTGATTGTAGTGATTTATTGTGCTATTGAATTACAATATAGGGATATTCTGGCTAGGAAAGACCTGGTACTTAAGTGATCCTCGTGATCCACCTCTCTTTCCTGGGAATTGAACTTAGTGTGATTTTTCAGTACAATAATTTTACTCTTTTACACGCTTCCGCGCAACAGTTTCATGAGAGAACAAAACACATTGATGTTCGGTATCATTTTGTTCGTGATATTATTGCTCGTGGTGATATTATTATGAGCAAAATTAGTACTCAAAAAAATCCTGCAGATATGATGACTAAGTCACTTGCTATAACCAAGTTTGAGCATTGCTTAGACTTGGTTGTTGTTTATTGTTAAAGTTAAACCCTTAAAGGGTTTTATGGAATAGGTGGAGAACTTGTTCATTGAGAATTCGTGTCAAGGTGGAGATTGTTAGAATTAAGTGACCCGAATTCTTATTTAAATAAAATACAGTGCTAAAATAAAATAAAAGTAAAATCTATATAAAACTACACTTCTTTTATTTTATTTTAGAATAAGGTTTTTTAAACCTTATTAAACTCCATCTATTTGATATTGATTAAAATAAGGTGTTTCAATCTTACTACACTCTTATTTGAATATGGTTTTACAAGCCTATAGACGTAGTCTACTCTTCTTGTAATCATTTGAATTCAACATAGTGAATTTTTTTCTCCTCTGTCCGTGGTTTTTTCCCGAAAGAGTTTTCACGTAAAATCTGTGTGTTCTTTATTTTTATTTCTCTTTTATTTGCTATATATTGTCATTATCAACATTCTATTTTAACAAATATAAATTCGGATCATTTCGAGTTTTGATCTTTTTAGACTTTAGTAATTTTAAGATATTTGTTTAAGTCATTTTGAGTTTAAATCGATTTGATTCGTGTCAATTCAAGTTCAAAATAATTAGATTTGAATTGTTAATTTTTTTAATAATAAAAATCGAATTAAGTCAAATTAGATTCATATTAATCTAGTTCTAATAAGTATTAAGAGATCTAAGTTGAGGGAATAACAAGGTATATAATAAGATAGAATTGTAATAGGTGGACACTAAGTTTTTCCTAATACACGTAATAATAAAGACAATTTATAGAGTATGAAAAATACTTTTGAAAAGGGATAAATTCCAAAACTATATATGAACTATAGTTTAATGTGCAATTGTATACACGAATTTTGATTTTGTGTAATTTTATAAATAAAATTTTGATTTGATCAAATTCTTGTAAATTATTAACACAATTATTGATATAACATCATTTTATGTTTATATATTACATACATAAATAATTATATTTATTTAATATAAAAACAAATTGATGTATTTTTTTAAATGTGTATGATTAAATCAAAATTAAATATTCAAGTATACATTTGAACCAAAATTAGAAATTTACGTGTATAATTGCACCATATTAAAGTTCATGTATACAATTGTACATTAAATTGAAGTTCATTCATGTATAATTTTAATATTTATCCTCTTTGAAAAAAAAGAAGAAGAGAATTTTATAAGTCAAGATCTTATTGAATTTCTTTTTTCTATTGTTATTAATTGATCCATATGAAAAAAAGATTATGTAGAGTTTATGAAATTTGAAAGAACAATATGTGTGTGATTTTTCTTGGTAAGGCATAGCCAATAATGCTTAAATGCGATGTTCATTTCTGGTGGTGGAGATATTATTCATTATTTTATCCCACACACCAACAATTCATGGGCACTATTGGTGGTGTAGTTGCCGATGTTAATTTCACAATCATGCTTGAAAAATGGGTCGACGGAAATGGCAAGAGTAAGGAGGAATGTAAATCACAAACACGAGAACAAGCGTTGCCATTTTCTCTCGCAACTTGCGATGAAGAACGGAATTGACATACACATTAAACATCGATTTGTTGAAGGTGGTCGTGTTTTGTTGGACTGTTCTAACAATATGAAGGTGATAAAGCAGTTTGTGTTCCAGGAAGCTACACTATTCACTCACATCTTTATCAATATGACTAAAAATGTTAATTTCTTCAAGAAAAAAAGAAGATTTTTTGTTGAAGTTGGCTTCGCATGCAAAGACATGATGCACCAAGAAGCGCAGAAGTTTGCGAACCATGCAGATCTTTCTTTGAAGTTGATGCAAATTGCTCAATTTCGCTTTATTTTGTTACTTCAATTGATGTTCTGTAACTTAGTTAAATTAGAACCAAGTTGCTAATGTACTTGATGTATTTTTGTTGACATTTGAGCTAATAAATCAGCTTTACCAAGTGTGCAAGTTTAGTATAGCAAGTTTCAATGTAATTAGTGGTAGCAGGTAAATGTTTAGATGAAATTTGTTTGTTTTTGATCAGCCTATTGACTGATATATGTAATGGCATTATGCCTTGTTAATTATGACTCATATTTCAGTCAAATTTGAGAAGTAATCTTCTAGTTAAACTCTATTTATTTGTTTCAATCAAACACTGATTAGTTAGATTATTTTATTATTATTTGACCTATGAATTTAGCCTATAAATAGGCTCTTTTACAATCTTAGAAAAACACACCCATTAGATATTAGAACTCATAACACATTTAGAGAATTTTGTGTTTACGTTTTGAGGGTTCTTTGTTTTCGGGTTTTCGGGGTTTAGTTTTATCTCCATCTTTTGTACTCTTCGTTCTGTTGCCATTATAGTAAAATTATCTTTACCCGTGGTTTTTTATCCTCTTTGGAGGGGTTTTTCCACGTTAAATTTGTGTGTCCAATTTCTCAATTTATTCCGCTACTTTTACTTATTCGTTGCTTAATCGGGTCGATCCTAACAAGTGGTATCAAGAGCTAGTTCAATTTTCATAGATCAGCCCATTCAGATATGGCAGCAACAAGGTTTGAAATTGAGAAGTTCAATGGTGAGACAAATTTCAATCTGTGGCAAGTTCGGATGATGGCAATTTTAGTTCAATCCGGTTTAAAAAAGGTTGTTACCGGGAAAAAGCCTGAGAATCTAAATAAAACAAAATGGGAAGAGCTTGATGAAAAGGCTTTGTCTGCAATCTAGTTGTGCCTCGCGAATCCGGTATTGCAGGAGGTATTGATGGAGAAGACCTCATCTGCCTTATGGAAAAGGTTAGAAACTCTTTATGCAACTAAGTCTCTGGCTAACCGTTTAATGTTGAAACAACGTCTATTTACGTTTCGCATGAACGAAGGTGAGCTTCTTAGAGATCGCATCAGTCAATTCATTACTCTTTTAAATGATTTAAATAATGTTGAGGTTCATATTGACGATGAAGATCGTGCTATGCTATTATTGTGCTCTTTACCCCCTTCATACAAGTCTTTCGTGAGACCTGATTTATGGCGAGACAAACTCTCATTCAAGATGTGAAGGGTCATTTGTTGAGTAGAGACAAACTCGAAAATGAGCTTCATTTGGATAGCAAGGCGAGATAGGCAAGCTTCTATTTTGATAGCATCAAAGAAACGAGACAAAAGGTGTCGCTATTGTAAAAAAGTTAGGTCACGCCAAAGCGATTGTTATAAATGCGAAAGAAAAGAGTCACGAGAGTAACGAGGAAGATGTAGCTGGTGCTAATTTGGCCGATGAAAGCGGTGATGATTTCTTGTTAGTGTCAACGAGCGATAACTCCAAGCTCACGTCTGAGTGGATCCTAGATTCGGGATGTTCTTTCCACATGTGTCCCAATAGAGAATGGTTTTCCACATACAATTCGGTTGAAGGTAGAGTTGTGTGCATGGGAAACGATTCATCTAGTAAGGTAATTGGTATTGGTACTGTTGGAATTAGGATATACGATGGGACGATTAGGACACTCTCAGATGTTAGGTATGTACCTGACTTACGAATGAATCTCATCTCCTTGAGTATTTTAGACTTGAAAGGATGCAGTATCAACATCGAGTCGAGCAGCATTAAAGTATCTCGTGGAGATCTCGTTTTGTTAAAAGGTAAAAGAACTGACAGTCTTTATATTCTGGAAGGTTCTACAGTGACCGGTGAAATCGGACGTCCCTCGTCCGTTACAGAGTCGAAGTCAACTCATTTAGAGCGGAGGCAACTTGGTCATAGGAGGGAAAAAGGTATGACCGTTTCGTTGAAGAGAGGTTCTCTTTTGGATGCAGTGTTTTGAAAAGTTAGGGCCAGGTGTTCGTGAAAATCAAACTCAGGTTAGTTTTGATTTGGCGGTGTACAAGTCGAAGGCTAGAAGTCTTCCGGTTTCTAAGCACAGATTCGACTCGATTAATTCCTGCATGGTTCAAGATAGGCTCGTGGCGGGCTTTGGCAAAGATGGCATTGTGGAAATATGAGTCAAGGTGGAGATTTGTTTATTATGACTCTATTTCAGTCAAATTTGAGAAGTAATCTTCTCGTTAAACTCTGTTTATTTGTTTCAATCAAACACCGATTAGTTAGATTATTTTATTATTATTTGACCTATGAATTTAGCCTATAAATAGGCTCTTTTACAATCTTAGAAAACACACCCATTAGATATTAGAACTCATAACACATTTAGAGAATTTTGTGTTTACGTTTTGAGGGTTCTTTATTTTGGGTTTTCTGGTTTAGTTTTATCTCCATCTTTTGTACTCTTCGTTCTCATGCCATTATAGTAAAATTATCTTTGCCCGTGGTTTTTATCCTCTTTGGAGGGGTTTTTCCACGTTAAATTTGTGTGTCCAATTTCTCAATTTATTCCGCTACTTTTACTTATTTGTTGCTTAATCGGGTCGATCCTAACATGCCTCAATTTGAAGTTAATGAAAATACACATTTTCTTCTTCATTTTTCTGGTTTTTTACTCAAGCAAATAGATTAAGCTTCATATCTGATTTCTGTTGTTTGCTTAACAAGCATCGAGCCTTCAAGCTCAAGTTTGTCTTTGTCATTCATCCTCATTCTTAGTTCCAACACTATTTCTGAAGATATTAAAGGAGGGCCACTCTAGTGTGACCCCAGATAAAAATACTAGTTTCTTCGGAAAAAAAAATGGAAAGAGGTGGGAAAACTATTAATAATTTTCAAGAAAACATGAAATTTTCTTGAATTTCATGCCAAATATTTGAAATTGTTAAACCATTGGCAAAACATTAATCTTGAAACCATCTCTATGGGTGACATTTGATGATAGTGAAGACAAGAGGGTATCGCGGTTGGCTTGGTAAGTGCTGTTTATGGTGAAAATGGTGGTGTTTAGACAATCGTGGTGGATGTAAGTAGGCCGTCGAACCTGAGCTTTAGTTGCTGGACTAAGCAGGGAAAGGACTATTACTAATAGCCACAAGTTTATAAAAGTCATCACCTTGTTTTAGCTTGGATTTTAAGATAAGAGATACCAGATTTATAAATTATAATATGGGTTGTTGTATAAAGGGCAATACTTTTCACCATTACAGAAAATTCGTTGATCCTTTACTAAAAAAAGTGAGTCAAATTTTTGGATTGTATTAGTCTACAAGGAAGACTAGAAATCCCAATCAAATTGGAAGCTAAGAACTTAAAAGAGTAGGGTCAAAAATGAATACTCAATGAACCAGTTGGCCACGACTCTCGGTGGGTCGAAACACTCAAGTAATCGATTGCAGTAGTACTGAGCAATCTAATTTGTTCCACTTGAAGGGGTTTTTGGTTTGTAGTA
Organism: Gossypium sturtianum; assembly: GCA_025698515.1. NCBI lineage: Eukaryota > Viridiplantae > Streptophyta > Magnoliopsida > Malvales > Malvaceae > Gossypium > Gossypium sturtianum. Next base: position 1,297,282 of record CM046952.1, on the reverse strand, counting down.
GGCAAGCACTTTCATTTGTTTTTTTCTCGTGCATATGTGTAATTACAGAGAATTTTATGTCATGGTCTTGGTTTTTTTTTTAAAAAAAATTTTATTTCCTCTTTTGTTATTAATTGATCGAAATCTCATAAATATGACAAAGCAGTTTATGGTCCAGGAAACTACACTAGTCAGCCACAACTTTGCAACACGACTATGGACAATGTTAGAATTAAGTGACCCGAATCCTTATTTAAATAAAATACAATGGTAAAATAAAATAAAAGAAGAATCCCTATATCACTACACTTCTTTTATTTTATTTTAAATAAGGTTTTTTAAACCTTATTAAACTCCATCTATTGGATATTGATTAGAATAAGGAGTTTCAATCTTACTACACTCCTATTAGAATATGGCTTTACAAGCCTATAAATAGACATAGTCTATTCCTCTTGTAAACAGATTCGAATTTGACATAGTGAATTTTCTTCTCCTCTGCCTGTGGTTTTTCCCGAAAGGGTTTCCACGTAAAATTTGTGTGTTCTTTATTTTTATTTCTCTTTTCTTTGCGATATATTTGTCATTACCGACGTTATATTTTTTCACAAATTGGTATCAGAGCTTCCGGGTTTTTTTTCATCTCGATCACGGAAATGATGTCTTTAAAGTATAAAATTCCGCTGTTGGATCGCAACACCTGATTTGCGTTGTGGCAAATAAAGATGCAGGCAGTTCTTGCACAGATGAATTTAGAGGAAGCCCCGCTAGGTAGATAAGATGCCTTCGACATTGACGGAGGAAGAGAAAAAGCACAAGGATCGAAAGGCGTTAACACAGTTACATCTGCATTTGTCTAACGAAATTTTGCAAGATGTGATGATGGAGAAGACCGCCGCGGTATTATGGAAGAGGCTAGAACAAATATGTATGTCGAAAACTCTAACCAGCAAGTTGCATATGAAGCAACGCCTTTATGCTCATCGCTTGGAGGAAGGTGCGTCAGTGCACGAACACTTAACAAAGTTGTTTAAAGAAATTCTCTCAAACTTGGAGGCCATGGAGGTTCAGTATGATAAGGAAGATCTAGGGTTGATTCTACTTTGTTCGTTGCCCCCGTCATATTCAACCTTCAGAGACACGATTTTATATAGCTGTGAGTCTCTCACAGTTGATGAGGTTTATGATTCTTTAACCTCGTATGATAAGATGACGCATCTTGTGGTTAAACCCGACTCTTAGGGAGAGGGTCTCATTGTTCGTGAGAGACAAGATCGGAATGCTGATGATGATCGTGGAAGGACACAGGAACGGAATCCTCGCGGTAAATCTAAGGGTAGATCGAAGTCTTCAAACAGAGGTAAAACTTGTAACTTCTGCAAGAAGAAAGGGCACATTAAATCTGAGTGTTATAAACTACAGAATAAGATTAAAAGGGAGACTGCGAATCAAAAGGGAAAACAACCAGAAAATTCCGGTGAAGCTGATGTTGTAGAAGACTACAGCGATGGTGAACTTCTAGTCACTTCTGTCAACAATTCTAAAGTGAGCGAGGAGTGGATACTTGATTCAGGCTGCACCTTTCACATGAGTCCCAATCGGGATTGGTTTATAACTTACGAAACAATGTCTGAAGGTGTTGTTTTGATGGGAAATAATGCTTCGTGTGAAATCGCAGGTGTTGGAACAATTAAAGTTAAGATGTTTGACGGAGTTGTCAGAACACTTAGTGACGTACGACATGTTCCAGAATTGAAGAGAAATTTAATTTCATTAAGTACTCTTGATTCAAAAGGGTACAAATACACAGCTGAAAGTGGGATTTTGAAGATTTCCAAAGGTTCCCTCATTGTGATGAAAGGGTAGAGAAAGACCGCCAAGTTATATGTTTTGCGTGGGTTCTCATCATTATTGGTGATGCAAATTGCCGCTTCTCTTCCTTGTCGATGATGATATTACTAAACTTTGGCATATGCTCCTAGGGAATATGAGTGAGAATGGCATGGCGTAATTGAGCAAAAGAGGACTTCTTGATGGGCAAGGAATTTGCAAACTCAAGTTCTGTGAGCACTTTGCATTTTTTGGAAGCAAAGAGAGTTCGATTCACCGTGAGGAATCCATAACATGAAGGGAACGTTGGAGTATATTCATTCGATCTGTGGGGGCCATCAAGAGTGCCTTCAAGAGGTGGAGCTAATTATATGCTAACTTTTATTGATGATTTTTCCGAGAAAAGTTTGGGCATTCTTCCCGAAGCGAAAAGCGATGTGTTTTCCGTATTTAAGTCTTGAAAAACTATGATTGAAAAACAGACGGGAAAACAAATAAAACACCTCCGCACAGACAATGGCTTAGAGTTTTGTTCAAATGAGTTTAATAAACTATGCAAGTCAAAAGGGATCGTGAGACACTTGACAGATTCGTCATACTCCACGAAAAAACGCGGCGTTGCGACGAATGAACGTAATGATCATGGAGAAGGTTCGATGTATGTTTTCAAATGCCAACTTACCAAAGTCGTTTTGGGGCGGGCAAATTTCATCGCATATTTTTTGATCAACCGATCTCCATCCGTTGCCATTGAAAAAGACTCCACAAGAGGTATGGTCTGGTAATCCTGCTAATTATTCTGATTTAAAGATCTTTGGGTGTCCTACGTATGCTCATGTTGATAATGAAAAATTAGAACCGAGATCCATTAAATGTGTTTTTCTTGGTTATAAAACTGTGTAAAAAAGGGTATAAGTTATGGTGTCCTGAAAATAGAAAAGTTGTGATTAGCAGAGATGTTGTTTTTGATGAAACTACAATACTACCTAACTTATCTCTTAAAGACTCTTCCAATAAAGAAAATCAAAAGCAGTGGAGCATCGAGTTAATACAGAGTCAACTCCTCAAGCCGATACAAAATTGAGAATAGAGTTGCTTCTTCACCACAATACTCTATCGCCAAAAATGAACTAGAAGAGAAATTAAACCTCCAAAGAAGTATGCCGAAGCTGATCTAGTTGCTTATGCTTTAAATGTGGCCGAAGATATAGATGCAAACCAAGAGCCGTCTAATTATTCTAAGGCGGTTAGCTGTGAAGACTCAGAAAAGTGGATGTTTGCTATGCAAGAGGAGATGGAATCACTCTATAAAAATAGAACATGGGATCTTGTGAAACTTCCTAAAGGTAAAAAGGTTGTTCGCTGTAAATGGGTGTTTAAAAAGAAAGAAGGGACTCCAGGAGTTGAAGAACCTAGATATAAAGTAAGGCTTGTTGCAAAGGGTTACAGTCAAATTCCAGGAGTGGACTTCACAGATGTGTTCTCCCCAGTTGTGAAGCATAGTTTGGTTCGTGATATTATTGCTCGTGGTGATATTGTTGTGAGCAAAATTAGTACTCATGAAAATCCTGCAGATATGATGACTAAGTCACTTCCTATAACCAAGTTTGAGCATTGCTTAGATTTGGTTGGTGTTCATTGTTGAAGTTAAACCCTTAAGGGGTTTTATGGAAGAGGTGGAGAACTTGTTCGTTGAGAGTTCGCGATGAAGAACTTGTTTATTTAGAATTCGTGTCAAGGTGGAGATTGTTAGAATTAAGTGACACGAATCCTTATTTAAATAAAATACAATGGTAAAATAAAATAAAAGAAGAATCCCTATAGAACTACACTTCTTTTATTTTATTTTAAATAAGGTTTTTTAAACCTTATTAAACTCCATCTATTGGAAATTGATTAGAATAAGGAGTTTCAATCTTACTACACTCCTATTAGAATATGGCTTTACAAGCCTATAAATAGACATAGTCTATTCCTCTTGTAAACAGATTCGAATTCGACATAGTGAATCTTCTTCTCCTCTGCCTGTGGTTTTTCCCGAAAGGGTTTCCACGTAAAATCTGTGTGTTCTTTATTTTTATTTCTCTTTTCTTTGCGATATATTTGTCATTACCGACGTTATATTTTTTCACAGACAATAATTTTGACAAAAAAATAGAAGAATATTTCTTCATTGTTTTTTTCTTGATAAGCAAAACTTTCCACTTTGTCATGAAAAAAAAATGAACATGTGTAGCTTCTTCGTTTTTGAATGCAAAAGAAGATTTCTATAAGATATTCCATTTCTCCATAGAAATAAGTTTGGTCAATTAAGAGTAGTAAATGAGAAGATTAATTATGGAGAAAATGGAAAACAATTCGTATTCACATTAGAATTACATAAAAATTCAAATGAGGCCAGTGACTTAGGTTGGGTCATGACACTCCTTTTTACATCACCATATCCTAATATATTATATTATATTATAATATTCTAGCTAAATAAGGGAATAATCATTTATGTTTACATTATAATTTTTTTGACATTTGAATTTACTCATTTCCTTTTAATTCTTTAAAGTTATTTTATGTTTAAATTTATTTTATAATTTTATATATAAAATATAAAATTGATTTTAAATAAATTATCACTTTATTTAAAATTTTACTTCTTGATCAACGTCGGTAGATAGCTATCTACCTTGAGGTTGAGGATGATGATGCATCTATTAGCTCACATTACCGAGGGTATAATTCCGTAATAGATACCTCATTGATAGACGACGGTATTGATTGAGTAGTAGATTGGTCCGATTCAAGCCCCTTGTCTGGCATCCTCCCATCTGTTCTACTTGTAACATCCTGAATTTATGGGCTTGTACATCTTGTGTGCTTAAAATATTAATTTGAGAGTTTGAGGTACAAATAGGGCTCAAATTGGGCTGAGGCCTTGTTTTAAATATTTTGTCCAGACACTCTAGGGGTTTAAATTGAAGTTTTAGTAGTTTAATAAGCATTTTGGGCTTGTGGCTCAGAGGAAACTGTGCTACTAGGAGGAAGAGGAGTTGGCGTCACTTGTGCATGAGGAAGGCCCAAATTATGGTTGCTTGAAGCCCAAGTTTTAGGGCTAAAATTAGGCATTTAAATGAGCAAGGGGGGACGGCACAAGGCTAAATTTTAGGGATTTTATTGTGTGGATAATAAGCAGATAAAGGCTATTTTTGAGGAGATAATAGATCAAAGATAGGAGCCATCTTTAAGTGTTTAATGCTAGCCAAAACTTTGAAGAATTTGAAAAGAAAGGGGTATTCGGTTTTGGCTTAAAGTGTATGTGCCAAAATTGCTAGCAGGTTCTCATTATTCTTCTCTTTTCTCTGCCGAAATTCCTACTCCATTCTTGCTCTTCTCTCTTTTCTTTTTCTGACAGAAATCAAAACTCTTGAAGTCTCAATTGTCGAAACCCTGCTATTCTTTTCTTTTGGCCGAATCTCTCTACCCATTCCTTACTTTTATTTTTCCAATTCTTTGTTCTTCTAAAAGCCGAAATCACTAAGATCTCACCTCCTAAGGTTGCCGAATCTTCTTTAGTGGAGCTTGTTTATGCTGAATTTTGAAGGAAGCAATAGGTAAGTGTTGATTTCGGGATTTCAATGTTTTTTTTTTGGCTTTTCAAAGTCCCTAGCTGAATGGCTATTTAGAAACTAATCTCTTATTTCTCTCTTATTTTCTGCATTCTCGGATCCAAGAGGAGTCAATCGCGTAGATCTCTAAGTCATAAGTTCGGTAATACTTGAATCGTGGTACTTTCGGGATTTTAAGGTAAGGGAATCTATTGATTTTAGTGTGTAAGATCGGGTAAAACACTAACCATGGCCGATTATAGGAGAGGCCCTATTGTCACATCTTTTCAGCTTTTCGAGCAAAGTTATAGATCGGTTTAGCAAGGGTATCGACATTAATCAGGTGTGTAACTTCTCACACCATTAGATTGAATGCTATTATGTATATATATATATATATATATAAGTATAAATCTGCTATACTCTGTTAAATGTCCCGGCATAACGTTTGAAAACCCGAGAAGGGTAAAGGATAAATATCAGGTTAGTGTTTTCTGCCATTCTTTAGTGAATGTTTCATTAAAAGATATGTTTTGCATGTTGATTTCTATGTATGCTCGGGGTTGGGTGATTGATAAAAAGGGAAGTGATCTGCTCGGTGGCTTATGCCATTTCACCGGTGATCACACAATCTCTGCTTTCGTGGCTTCGCCGCCATTTCACCTAGTGACTCTGTCACAACTCGACGATGAGCAACTAATCGCAGCATGACCGCCATCGATGGTGTGTAGCGGTGTGGGTTGATTGTAGAAATCCCCAATGGTGTGATTGGCGTGTAAGAGTGGTGTGTAGCGGATGGAAACCTAGGATTGGGTTGGGTTTTTATGTATGTTATCTCTTATATTATGTTCTATATTCGACTGTGGGCTAAGGCCCACCGATGGTGCACGAGGGTTGCACACCGAGTCTCGCGACTCACCCTATTATTTTTAAAAATTTCAGGTAGCACTTAGTGCATCGGACCGGCCGAGAGGAGAGCAAGGTGGCCATGCAAAAGAACATTTGGATTCGGCAAAAGGCTTTAATTTATTATTTTATATTTTTATTTAATGGGTTTTAAATCTCATTGTAATAAGGCCTCTGCCACTAGACTATTATACTGCTTTTTTGGGTTTTAGTTTGGGCTTTTATTACTTGATAGACATTTAAATTTTAATTAAACTAAGGCATGTATTAAGGTTTTGGTTTTTAATTCACGAAAACAACAAATGAACTTTAAATCTTACTTAAACTTATCAAGTTATTAAGTTTTGCCCAAATTTCGACATCTTTTACAAAAATCTCCTGAGTGACATACCAAATCCGGTTGTAGTGTTTGGGCCGGGTTTGGGGTGTTACACTACTATCAAAGACAAATGCTGGTTGTTTAGGCATTAGTAGTTTGGTAGAGTGCCTATTAAGCTTTAGAACAATGGTAGCCATCGTTGGCCGGTCAGCTGGATCTTCCTGAACACATAATAATCCGAGTTGGATGCATTTGGTGACTTCATTTCTCGAGTAATCATTCCTCAGAATAGGGTTCAACAATTCTAAGGGTCTCTCATCCTTCCATAGTTTCCAAGCATGCATTGGTTCATCAAAGAGTCAATAAGTTTTATATAAAGGATATTTGAACAAAAAAGGCCAAAAGAATTATACGCACGTAGCTAATGAGGTCCTCAGCACCATCTGTTTCATAGAAATCTCTGTTCCTTAGGCCACTTATGATTTCTAGAACTAAAACACCAAAGCTATACACATCCGATTTCATCGAAAATTGCCCCTGCATTGCATATTCTGGAGACATATAGCCGCTGTCGAACCAATAACAATTTCAAGGTAATGGAGGTATTAGAACATTCAACAATTAGGCTGAACAAAGTCAGGACTTACTAGGTTCCAACAATCTTTCTAGTGGTTCCTTGAGTTTGATTAATTCCAAAAATTCTTGCCATGCCAAAATCTGATATTTGGGGGGTCATGTCTCCATCTAATAATATATTGCTGGCCTTGAGATCACGGTGAATGATTCTAAGTCGAGAATCCTCGTGCAAATAAAGAATTCCACGAGCAATTCTTCCAATTATCTTATATCGTCTCGACCAATCCAATTGTCCTTCCTTCGCACGATCTAAACAAAAACAAAAAATTGTATTTAAGAACCAACCTTAAAGCAAATGCAAATTCTCAAAATGGTCATTGCAAAGTATGTGAAAAATACCAAAAATAAAATTTTCAAGGCTCTTGTTGGGAACATATTCGTAGACAAGTATCTTTTCATCTCTTTCCAAGTAAAAGCCCAATACGCTGACTAGATTTCTGTGTTGAAGCTTGGCTATCAATACGACCTCGTTTTCAAATTCCTCAGTGCCTTGTCCTGAACCTCTTGATAACCTCTTAACAGCTATTTCTTGTTTGTTGGGTAAGATACCCTAAGCATATAAAAATTAATAACCAGTCATTAAAATACGTATTTAGACCAAGTTTTTTTCTCAAATTGATTGGACTCTGTATGAACAAAATGACCAGGTACCTTGTAAACCTCACCAAAACCTCCTTTGCCTAGCTTGTTGGTATCTGAAAACTTGTCTGTTGCAGCTTCAATTGTGGTAAAATCGTACTTCAATGATTCTATAGTGGTTATGTCATATCCTGCTAAACAATCAAATGGCGAAGGGGTGACAATTTTTTTTGTGAAAGACAAGGAAATAAAATAGTTATGGCTCAAAAGAAGCACAAGCTTAATCATTCCCTTTACCGTTTTCTCCGTGGATAGCATTGTACTTCCTTGTTCCCCTCTTTAACAGCCAACAAGTTAGTATGAAAAGCAAAATGAAGGCAACAATTGGAGCAACAATGGCAATAATTATTGACCATGATCTTCGGCCATTCCCTTCTGAAGCCATGATATATACCGTTAATATACTATATAGTCAAAAAAGGTGTCTAGGTGGTAGACTATTAGATTAAAAATCTATATCCTCTAGCTCTACCTTTTTCATGATCTAACCCAAAATTATGAATGAACAGTAAGGATAAACCTGGAACTAGAGGAGGTGGAGGAGATGCAACTGCTATTTGATTTAGATTATAGAAAAAGTAAACTTCATGTCTGACGTTGCAGCTAGGACTCAACACTCTTCCTGTTTGGCTTCCTCTTGGAAGGTTTCTAGTTACGTATTGCAGGCATTTGTCGCAATCGGAGGTTGGCAAATCCTGTGTACATTGAGCAAGGGTATATAGTGTTTGAAAAATCCTTGTAAAATTGGCATCTGCCTCTCTAGTCGCGAATTTTTTAGCACCTGGTGCTGCGTTTGCGGCTTGAGTTGCTGTACCACTCATCACTCCTTGAACTTGGCTGTCGAAACGGACTTGATCACTGATGTTCTGAACGTTTAACATGATAATTGCAGGTTCTTCAGCAACGGCGAAAAATATATTTTCGCCCGAGTATCGTAGGAGGCACTCGTCGTACCAAACCACCGATACTATTCCAACAGGACAACGTCGGGAAATGTCAGTAGAGGCAAAGGTGACACACGCTTAACAAACGCTGGTAGAAAGATTGTTGAAGTATGGCCTCCCATGCAGCCCATGCAACGTACAAGAGCAGCTCATGCTGATCCCCTATGCAGAAACCATTATTTCATGTGCAACAAGAGCTTATTTTGTTAATGTTGTATCTCTAAGTCAATGTAACTTAGTTTGGTTCACTTGGAACTATGTTAGGTTAATATTTTATGTCATTTTGATGAAGATTGAGCTGATTAGATCAGCTATGCAAAGTGTACAAGCAATTATTTCAAGTTTCCATGTGATTTAGTGGGATTAGGTAATATTAGGTGATGATTTGCTATGATTTGTATTATCCATAGCTGGTATATGTAATGACAGTGCATCATTGATGTTTTGTAATGAAAAACAATAGTTTTCATTCAAATTCTATGCTCCAACTTCCTCTTCTTCTCATTCTCCTACACAAATTTCTTTCTTTCTTTCTTTCTTCATCAGCAAGCATCGAGCCTTGTGGCTCAAGCTTCAGCTTGTTGCTACTGTTTGTTGATTCAAGTTCCAACAATTGGTATCTAGAGCCTTTTTCTTAGAGGACCTTGTGTTGTCAAAAAAGCTCAAATGGCTGCCAACTTTTCTCCTGCAGCACCACCTATCTTCAGTGGTGAAGGGTTCCACATATGGGCAGTAAAGATGAAGACCTACCTGCAAGCATTTGACTTATGGGAGGTGATCAACACCGATGCTGAGCCAGCCCCTCTTCGAGCCAATCCAACAGTGGCTCAGATGAGACAGCATGCTGAAGAAAAGACCAAGAGGCACAAGGCCATGTCGTGCATTCAGAACTGTGTATCAGATGTCATCTTCACCAGAATCATGGCCTATCAAACACCAAAGTAGGCCTGGGACAAACTCAAGGAGGAGTTCCAAGGCATTGAAAGAACTAGGCAACAACAACTTCTAAACTTGAGAAGGTACTTTGAAAATCTCAAGATGAAGGAAGAAGAAACAGTGAAGCAGTATTAAGATAGGATCATGGCTGTGGTTAACAGCATAAGATTGCTAGGAGAAGAGTTTAGTCAGGCTAGAATCGTGGAGAAGGTGCTCTCAACACTGCCTGAGAGATATGAGGCAAAAATCTCATCCCTTGAGGACTCGAGAGACCTGCCTACCATCTCCTTGACTGAGCTTATCAATGCTTTGTATGCTCAGGAACAAAGGAGGGCCAGTAGGCAAGAGGAACACCAAGAAGGTGCTTTCCAGGCCAAATCTAAGCCATCCTCGAGTAATACTGCCTATAAAGGCAAAAAGATTTGGAAAAACAGGCCAAAGCCTGATGTTGCAAGAGGAGGTGAACAGCTTTGCAAGTTTTGCAAGAGAGGAGGTCACCCTGAGAATAAATGCTGGTTTAGGCCAGATGCAGTATGTCAGCACTGCAAGAAGAAGGGTCATGTTGAGAGGGTTTACAAATCCAAAGGCAAACCAAGGCAGGCACCATACCAACAACCAAAGGTTGAGGCTCGAGTAGCTGAAGAGGGCAGTGACCAAGAAGAACAAGTCTTTGCAGTCTCATGCTCAGCTGCAAAAGAAAAAGCTACCAAGGGATGGCTCCTAGACAGTGGCTGCACCAATCATATGACACCTGATGCTACCATATTCAAGTCAATAGACAGAAGCTTCAAGGCCAAAGTCAATGTGGGAAATGGTCACTTTATTCATGCAGTAGGTAAAGGTGATGTGTTGATATACACACTTACAGGCAATAAACTAGTCTCCAATGTGTTGCTAGTGCCTGAAATAGATAGAAACCTACTAAGCATTGCACAGTTGCTAGACAAGGGCTACACTGTTGTGTTCGAAGGCAAGGAGTGCAGAATCAGTGACCCTTATGGCTCCAAGCTTATGTCAGTCACAATGGCTGATAAGAGCTTTATTGTTGACTGGACAAACCACATGGACACAGCATATGCTGCTTCAACTGAAGACTCCAAGCTGTGGCATCAAAGACTTGGACATGTCAACTTTAAGTCCATGACCAAGATGGCAAATGAAAGTCTAGTTGAAAACTTCACTAACACAGTTACTGATGAAGGAGTTTGTGAAGTATGTCAGCTAGGAAAGCATGCCAGGCATCTATTTCCTTTGAATCAAGCTTGGAGAGCATCAGACAAGCTCCAACTTGTGCACACTGATGTGTGTGGTCCCATGAAGACTGAATCACTCAATGGTAACAGGTACTTTGTCTTGTTTATTGATGATTTCTCAAGATACTGTTGGATTTATTTCTTGAAGCACAAATCTGAGGTAGCTCAAGTGTTTTTGAAATTCAAAGTCAAGTCAAACAAAACAAAGCAGTTGCAAGATAAAGTGCATAAGGTCGAGATAATGGAGTGAATACACTTCACTTCGCCCAAACAAGTCGTGGTCGAAGCCGGCATCAAACACCAATTGACCAATGTCTATACTCCTCAACAAAATGGAGTGAGTGAAAGAAAAAACAGAAGCTTATTAGATATGGCTAGGTGCCTGTTGTTTGAGAAAAATGTGCCCAAATACATGTGGACTGAAGCAGTGAACACTGTTGTTTACTTACAAAACAGACTTCCCACTAAGGCCCTAACACACAAAACTCTATTTGAGGCATGGTTTGGGTTTAAGCCATCACTGGCTCACCTTTGAACCTTTGGTTGTTTATGCTATGCACAAGTTCCAGCTGTCAGGAGAAGCAAACTTGATGAAAGATATCAACCAGGCATACTTGTGGGCTATAGCTCGATCAAGAAGGGTTATAGAGTCCTTGATCCCTCAACAAACAAAGTCCTAGTAAGCAGGGATGTAATCTTTGATGAAAAGGGATGCTGGAACTGGGAGAAAAATGTGCCAGTTGCTGCTCCTGAAGAAATCACAATAGGCCAGATTGAAGCTAATCAAGAAGGTGCTGAAATGGACTATGATGATGCCCCAGTTAGAGGAACGAGGTCACTTGTAGAAGTTTATAAAAGGGAACAGGTAGCCATTATTGAACCAAGTAGCTTTGAAGAAGCTCAAGTACATCAAGGCTGGCAACAAGCTATGACTGAAGAGATCCAAATGATCAAGAAGAACCAAACATGGGAGCTGGTTGAAAGGCCTTCAAACAGGAAGATCATAGGTGTCAAATGGGTCTATCGAGCCAAGAAAAATGCAGATGGGAGCCTAAACAAGCTAAAAGCCAGGTTAGTTGTCAAAGGCTTTAGTCAAAAATATGGTCTGGACTACATGGAAACTTTTGCTCCAGTAGCCAGGCTTGATACCATAAGAATGCTAGTAGCATTGGCTGCACAAAACGAGTGGATAATTCACCAACTTGATGTGAAGTCTGCCTTCTTAAATGGTCTTCTTGAAGAAGAAATCTACATAGATCAACCTCAAGGCTTCATTGTTCCTAGTAAGGAGAACATGGTCTATAGGCTCAAAAAGGCACTTTATGGCCTAAAACAAGCCCTTAGAGCATGGTATGCTCGAATTGATAGTCATTTGTTGAATTTGGGATTTGAGAGAAGTGCCAGTGAACCAACATTGTATGTAATGAAGAATAAAGGTGAAACACAACTCATAGTGTCCCTTTATGTTGATGATCTCTTGGTCACAGGAGGAGACAACAAAGTCTTGAATGACTTCAAAACCAAGATGGAAGAGGTGTTCGAAATGTCAGACTTGGGCCACATGACCTATTTCCTTGGAATGGAAGTGAGTCAAACTGAAGGAGAGATTTTCTTGAGTCAACAGCATTTGCTAAGAAAATCCTAAACAAATTCTCTATGGAGAATAGCAAACCAATGAAACAGCACACCTATGGTCATTGGGGTGAAATTGTCAAGCCAAGGTGACTATGATCTAGTAAAGAGTCTGTCTACAGAAGCTTGGTAGGATGTCTACTCTATTTAACAGCAAGCAGGCCAGACATTATGTTTGCTGTAAGTATGCTATCAAGATTTATGCATTGCGAAGAATAGGCGGACCTCCAAGCGGGAAAAAGAGTGCTCAGGTACATTAAAGGGACACTGACATAGCAAGGCTGAAAACATGAAGCTAGTAGGCTACACAGATAGTGATTGGGCAGGATCGAAGGATGACATGAAGAGTACTTCAGGCTATGCATTTACACTTGGTTCAGCTATGTTTTGCTGGTGTTCGAAGAAGCAAAACCTGGTGGCCCAATCAACAGCAGAAGCTGAGTATGTTGCTACTGCTGCTGCTGTGAATCAAGCCATATGGCTTAGAAAATTACTAGCTGATTTGAATCTACAGCAAGAGGGAGCAACAGAGATCCTATGTGACAACAAGTCGGCTGTTGCAATTGCAAAGAATCCTGTCTTCCATGGCAGAACGAAACACTTTAGCATCAAGCTTCATGTGGTAAGGGAGATGGAACAAGCTCGGGTAATTGAGCTGGTTCATTGCAATCAAAATCGATTGCGATATTTTCACCAAGGCCCTCAATGCAACAAGGTTTATTGAATTGAGAATGAAGCTGGGAGTATGCAGCAAGGAGTCCAAGGAGGAGTGTTGAAGTATGGCCTCCCATGCAGCCCATGTAACGTACAAGAGTAGCTCATGCTGATCCCCTATGCAGAAACCATTATTTCATGTGCAACAAGAGCTTATTTTGTTAATGTTGTATCTCTAAGTCAATGTAACTTAGTTTGGTTCACTTGGAACTATGTTAGGTTAATATTTTATGTCATTTTGATGGAGATTGAGCTGATTAGATCAGCTATGCAAAGTGTACAAGCAATTATTTCAAGTTTCCATGTGATTTAGTGGGATTAGGTAATATTAGGTGATGATTTGCTATGATTTGTATTATCCATAGTGGTATATGTAATGGCAAAGTGCATCATTGATGTTTTGTAATGAAAAACAATAGTTTTCATTCAAATTCTATGCTCCAACTTCCTCTTCTTCTCATTCTCCTGCACAAATTTCTTTCTTTCTTTCTTTCTTCATCAGCAAGCATCGAGCCTTGTGGCTCAAGCTTCAGCTTGTTGCTGCTGTTTGTTGGTTCAAGTTCCAACAAAGATCCCCACGGCAGAGGAAAAGACCATAAACTGTGTCAGGGTTTCTGCCTGCGGTTGTGTTATAGAAACCATTACCACGGCTGCCATTAGACGATAGCGAAGTTAAGAGGGTATCACGGTTGGCTTGGTAGGTGCTGTTTCTGGGGAAAGTGGTGGTGTTAGGACAATCGTGCCAGAGATAAGTAGGCGGCCGAGCTTCAGTTACAAGGCTAAGCACGGAAAGGACTATTACTAACAGCCGCAGGGTTATGAAAACTGTGGAGCTCTGCATTTTATTTTTATTTTTTTTGCTTTATCTCCTTATTTGGATCTAAGACGAGAGAGCTCAGCTATATAAAATAATTTATGACATGGCTGCTTTTACTAAGAAAAAACCCAGTCAAGCCTATTGGTTGTGTATAATTAATCTACAAGGACGAAAAGACGGTACACAATAAATGAATTGGATGGAATTTAATGATAAATAATATTCAATGTGGAAATTGGCTATATTTCTTCGTCCGGGATGATGAAAGCAATCCATGGACATAGATTACCGAAAACATGACATGTACATAAGGATTATCGTATGCAAGACGGGAAGTCATCTCATCTCTCAGATGCCATTCCATCCAATTGGTTTTAGGTTAGATAAATTTGGGTGAATGAATCTGGTATCATAGTCTGCGCACAAATTTGGGTATATAGCTTTCTCTGTGATTGTAAATTTATTGGAGAGAACCGGGTACCTATGAGTAAGTTGATCAATCCCTCTCAATAAAGAAAATAAGAAAAAGTAAACTTTCTTCAAACTACTCTATTTTTCCATAGAAACACTTTAAATGTTATTAATAATAAATGAGAATATTAATTACGGAGAAAATGGAAAGGGCGTACCCAGATGGAAATTACTGGGGAAGGGTAGTGATATTGTTTTGATTTATTTTTTCATTCTTTTTCTTTAAATATATATGGATACAATATTTTTTTAAGAGATGAATTTAGGGTTTTTTTTTTTTAAGTTTGATTTTCGCGTATTATAATTTCAAATATTTGGTTAAATTATAATGATATGATTTGCGGTATAAGTTCTAACTATTACGATATTATTTTTGAAAATTTTAGGTTAATGATTTGGTGTAATATAGTTTTAATTACATATGGTTTTATTTTTATTGTATATAAAATCAATCACAGATTAAAGTTTTTCGATTTTTTATGGTACTATTTAGATGATTTTATTTTTGGTTATTTTGGATTTGTAGCACGATTTAAATTTTCAATTTGACTTTTGACTGTTATGAAATTTTAAATTTAAATATCGATATATTAATATATATATATATATATATAAATAACTTAGTTGAAACAATAAGTTGTCAAAGTAACCTTTGTTA
Source organism: Gossypium sturtianum (assembly GCA_025698515.1). Lineage (NCBI taxonomy): Eukaryota > Viridiplantae > Streptophyta > Magnoliopsida > Malvales > Malvaceae > Gossypium > Gossypium sturtianum. Next base: position 1,281,949 of record CM046952.1, on the reverse strand, counting down.
TTGAAATTATTTTGTTTTAAAATATCAAAGTTTGTATGTATGTAACTTAAGTTACGTTAATATTGATCAGTCCAAAAGAAGGTTAATATTTAACAAAATTACATATGCAACTGTAGTAATAAACATGTGATGATTTTTTAGTTTCACATGTGAGTAATAAATCAGTCCAAAGAAAATTTTATTATTCAATATATTTTTATTGTTAGTGTTTGATTACTACAACAAGATACCACTTACAAGTTAACATTTTTATCCAAAGATGAAATATTAATGGAATGATTGGTATCCTGAGATGGGGTTTACCTTTATTTAAATTATTCTAGATTTTTTTTTTTTTTGTGATAGGAAAACAACTTAAAGAGTCCTAAAAGACACTAAAAGCTTGGTCTTGTTGGAAAGCCGTGGCCACCACATCACAACCAACATTACAACCAACATTAACTTGATTCTTATGTTAAATGACACCAACTTTAAATCAATGCAAGAGAATTTTATGATTATTCTCAGAGTCATGGATCTCGACCTTGCGTTAATGACTCATTCTTCTTCACCACTTACAAATAAGAGTATCTGTGATAAAAGAAGTGAGATGGAAAGGTGGGAGAGATCAAATCGTGTGTGTATGGTGATCATAAAGGTCATTCCAAAAACATTCAAAGGCAATATGTCTAATAAGATTACCACGGCTAAGGAATTTTTGACCGACATTGAAAAGAGATTGTTGAAAAAATATGGACATTACATATATAATTAGAATAATTACATATTATATATGATTTACTATTATAAAAGGCTAGCCCAAACTAAAAGTGATCTAATTTAATTAAGACTTATTCGGCTTCAGTTATTAAATAAAGTAGGAGCTAAATATATGTAAATACTCTGTAACTAATTTCTTATTGATGATGGACTAGTTAGAAATTTTAAGGTTAATGTGCAAAAGTTATATATTAGGGTTATGGTCTCAAATTACATATACGTAACTTTTCTGGCATTCTATCTTCAGAAAAAAAAAGAGAGTCACATCCTCTAAAATACTTGTGGTTTTAAAATTCAAATATAATGATGAGAAAATTTCAAGTAATAACTTTCAAATGCATTGCATCAATTGGATTTAGATTTGCTGGTTTAGACAAGAAAGTAAAAATGAAAAACTTTTACATAAGCTTGAATCAAATCAGCGAGGTGAGAAATTAGAAACTGTAACCTCATTAACTGAAAAGACTTCCTCACATGAAATGGGTTCAATTGATTTTGTAACAACACGTCCAACAGAAAATGCTGGTTCAGTTGGACGAGGAAGCTTTATGGTACCATCGCTTGCCAACATGAAAATCACAGATGACATGGTTGGTCTGTCTGCTGGGTCTTCCTGCACGCACAATAACCCAATATGAATGCATTTAAGCACTTCAGAGGCCACACACGAGGGGACAAGGAGTTGATCTACTAGTTCCATTCCTTCACCCTTAGACCATAGTTTCCACGCCTACAATTGTAGCTTAAAATTGTTAGTATAATCCGTACATTAAATAAATTGTTTGAAGACAAAAGAAAGGATGAAAACATACAAAAGTTAGCAAGCTTTCACCACGCTTTGCAAGATGAAAACCATTGTTCTTTTTTCCACTTACAATCTCCAACAAAAGTACTCCAAAACTAAAAACGTCAGATTTGATAGAAAAGAGCCCTTCCATAGCATATTCAGGTGCCATGTAACCACTATTTTAATTCATAAGAGATAAGGAACAAAAAAAGATTAAAAGAAAATTAGATTATATCGTAGCAAATTTTAGAAACAAAAAATTATTAAATACCGTCAAGCAATGAGTATATATATACTTACTATGTTCCGACTACTCTATTGGTGTTTGCTTGGTTTATATCTTCACAAAAAATTCTTGCCATACCAAAGTCTGAAATTTTCGGATTCATTTTATGATCTAGTAAAACATTACTAGCTTTAAGGTCTCTGTGTATAATTCTGAGGCGAGAATCTTCATGTAGATACATAATACCTCGGACAATTCCTTTAATAATATTGAACCGTTTTTGCCAATCCAATTGTGTAGCCAAATTTGAATCTGATATAAATGTGAAAAAAAGAGAGTAAAAAACAAGTGATTACATTTTCATTACTTCATTTACTTGTCAAGGTTGTTGATTAGCTAAAGGTTTAGGGAGCAAACCGAACAGGAAGACGTCTAGGCTTCTGTTGGGCATGAATTCATATACAAGCAACTTTTCATTTTTCTCTAAGCAGCATCCTAAGAGTCTCACAAGATTTTTATGTTGTAATCTAGCAATTAACAGGACTTCATTCTTGAATTCAACAAGCCCTTGACCCGAAGTTCTTGACAGCCTTTTAACTGCAATTTCTTTACCATTTGCTAGTGTACCCTGAAAGAATTGTTTCAATTATATAACTTCTCTGGAATACTTACATACTTATTGATTCACACAGATCAACTCTAAAGCTGCCATATAGATTACTGTAATTACCTTGTATACAGGACCAAATCCACCCTCTCCGAGCTTATTTTCATCAGAAAAATGATCTGTCGCTGCATGTAGAATATCCAATTGTATAGAAGGAAACTCTTGAGACCTCTCCCAATTTTCTCCACTAAAAGTTTCCTTTGAGTGCTCATTTTCCAAGTCTAGTAATTGAACTTCGTGGATATTTTCTTTGTCTGTAATAAAAATCAAAATGTGATCGGCATAAGAATATAAAACGAATTTGTAATGCTTATCATGAAGTTACTCCATTGCATACCTTCACTGTTTCTCCTCCTCCATATAAAGAAACCAGAGATAAAAACCACAGCTACCCCAAATATCACCGATAAACTTGTAATGAGTATTCGAATTCGGTTTAATTTGATATGTTTCTCTCCTCCTAAATAAGAGCAGAAGTTCTCAATTCAGTTCAGTGTAATCCTTATGAACAGAGGGCACTTTTCTCTTTTCTTAACATTGATAGGTTCAAATGCACTTTCCACAGCTAAACTATACACATCCATCCTATAACATACTCTTGATTACAAGGCAATCGTGATGATAAATGTGCACTTTTGGTATGCAAAATGCTCGGGAATTATACATAATGTTAATTAATTACAAACCAAACACAACAGAACATTGCCTCCTAATAAAAATAACAATGCTATTGATATTTAAATTTCACCAAATGAGTAAATTCCAAATAATCCAAGTGTCAAACTCAATTGATATGAAATCAAATTTATACTAATCAACCAAATTTCGAATCCAAAATATCTCAAAATTTTAAAGGCACGAATTAGTTTAACCTAAATTAGCTCCATCCGAATTCAATCAAACCCTTCAATTAATAGTTCTAAACTGATTTATTCATGCTCAAGTTTAAAGACTTGTCCGAAATATAAAAAGTCTGAAAAAAATATAAAGCTTAAAAAATGAGTTTAGATATAAAATTTAAATCCATTTAAAATGTGAGTCGAACTTGAGCTTCAAAATTCAAGTCTTGATTATGTAATTTATATCATATAAAATTAAGGTTTAATATAGCATTTGGTATTTGAACTTGGCATTTTTTTTAAAAAAAATTTGGTATCTAAACTGTTTTTTTTTCCCAATTTGGTACTTGAACTTGACACTTTTCCTAATTTGGTACCTAAACCCTTTTTGGGCCCAATTTGGTACATGAACTTGGCATTTTTTTCCTAATTTAGTGCCTAATTTTTATACCTAAATTTATTAAATGTTATACAAATTACGCAAAACACTAAATGTGTTAATTTTTTTTTTTTTGTTATTCTACAAAAATATTGTCAGTGTTAGAGGAAGTTCATGTAAAAAAAAAAAAAAGGTATTGCGCTATGATTAGAGAATTAATATTAAATAAGAAAAAAAAAAGAGTTTTAAAAACCCAAATTAAAAGAAATTCATATTTTTTTATTAATAAAATAATTAACTAAAAAACTAAAAGTAATTCAACATATAAAATACAAAAAAAATCATATCATCTGTAACATGTCAATCATACATTGATGCTACCTCATAAAAAAAATAACATTGTTTTTCTACATTGGAGTAATTTGTAAACGTTTGAAAAGTTTAAGTACCAAATCGAACAAAAAAAAGATTAGGTATCAAATTAGGAAAAAGAGTCAAGTTCAAGTACCAAATTGGACCCCCAAAAAGATTAAGTACTAATTTAAGAGAAAGTGTCAAGATTAGTATCAAATTAAGAAAAAAGTGTCAAGTTTGGGTACCAAATTGAACAAAAAAAAATTACTAACCAAATGAGGAAAAAAATGTTAAGTTCTGTTATATTAAGCCTAAAATTAAATATGTAATAATATAGTGTTATGTAAATATTAAAAATTATGCTAAGTTGTCTAAATTTAATGTTTTAATAAAAGAAAAACATCTAAAACATTAAATTAAAAATAATATATTTTAAAAAATTAATATGAATAGAAAATATTAATAAATTTCAACAAAAATTTAAACCTATATTCAAGCACAGCTACGCCTGGGTAAACATAAATTGCACTCAATAGGAAAAAAAAAAAAAAAAAAGGAAGAACAAAAAATTATGGTGAGAGAAACCTTTAGCTGGAAGAGCTGCAACCGCGGTTAGATTAAAGAAGGGGTTAAATTCATATCTGACGCTACAGCTTGGATTAAAAGCTCTTCCACCTTGCCGTCCAGCCGGAATATATGCTCTGGCTCGTCGCAAACATCTACCGCAATCCGCACCTGATAAGTCCGGTGTACAATCGACCCTGATGTACAGTGTTTGAAAACTAGATATATTCTCAACTCTAGTCACGTATTTTGAAACACCTGCCGGTCTACTTTCCGCCATGGCTATAGTTTCATTGATCACCTTCAGAACAAACTTCTCGAAACGGTCTTCCTCGGAGATAGTCACAATCGAAGACCTGCCGCTCAAGAAGTAAATTGTAGGGGTTTCAGTCACAACGGAAAAGATGTTTCGGTTCGAGTAGCGTAGGAAGCATTCTTCGTACCAAACCACTGCCGTCTTGTCGAGGGGACAACGTCGGGAAATGTGGGTGGCGGCGTAGGTGACACACGCTTGGCAGGCGCTGGTAGAAATATCCCCACGGCAGAGGAACAGACCGTATACCATGTCAGGGCTCTTCCCTGCGGTTGTGTTGTAGAAAAAAACACCACGAGTAACATTAGACGATAGCGAAGACAAGAGGGTATCACGGTTGGCTTGGTAAGTGCTGTTTATGGTGAAAATGGTGGTGTTTGGACAGGATGGGATTCCAATTCTATGCTGTTGAGCTTCAGTTGCAGGGCTAAGCAAGGAAAGGACTGTTAGTAACAGCACCAGGTTTATGAAATTGGTGGAGATCTGCCTACGTTTTGTAATAGAAGGCATATCCTTATTTTACCTTTGCACCATAAGACAGAGAGACCAACTTTATACATCTGGATGACTATCCTGTCAGCCATAAATTATAAAGTTAATTCACTTTTGGGGACTATTGGAATCTCTCTAGTTGACCTATTGGTTAAGCGCTTTTACTCTTCGAGTTGTAAGAAATATCTACATTTGATGTGCATGTGTATTGATGGTGATTTACTTTTGTCAATAGTGTACGAGATTTGTAAAAAAACAAATGGACTACTAAAAGTTGTTATGAAAAATATGTTTCTAAAGTATTTATTTAATTTGTTATATGAATTAAAGATTATTTTAAAATATATTATTAAACTTTTGGTGAATCACAAGTTAACAACATGATTTAGCCGATAAAAAACTTTTACTGTGTAAATTAAAATAAAAATGATATATTATGATAAAGTAAATATAACCCAATCGAAACACATCCATTATTTAATACTAATTTAAGAATGAAAGGATGAATATTATATCCAACACATGAATAAGATAAGAAGTGAAGTTGATAATTTAGACCCAGCATCCTAAATGTGAGTGCTTATTGGACCCTCCACACTACTACGATTAATGCCAAGTAATGATGATGATTTAGCAATTCACCCAATCCTTTTTATATTGGACGAATATTTTAAGAAATTATATTTAATAAATGGGTAAACTTCATTTTACATTTTAAAATTTAGCCGATAAACTCTAAACGACGATTCGATGATCAATTTGATGAAACAGTACTCATCAATACCTTAGATCTAAGCTAATTTGATAGTCGGGGTTAAAGATCGAAAAAAATTATTAGAATTTTAATATAACATAACATTAAAAAAAATAATGTTGAGATGTATTCAAAAAAGTCATATAATAATTAGCGCAATCTTCATCCTCAATTTTCAATAAGTCCACTAATACATTATAATATAATACAGAAACATCACACATATGAAAGAAGGCATTAATTGTAATATTTGACATACAAAAGGGATGGTCCACTTTCAAGTATTCTTATCATGAGTTCACATTAGTGATTCTACAAAATTAAAACTCGTGTGCATTACTATTTCTTTATTATAATCCAAACTTTAAGTAAACTATATGTATTTATAAGATGTGGAAAGTTTTCACTCATCCGCCATTGTTGAACTCTCATTCAATGAATTTGCCCCTGCATTTACGATGGCAGGATATAGGTGCATTGTATTTATTATTCTTCTCTAGTTCATTGTGTTTAAAATTGGATCAAGTAGATTGGATTAAATGGATCAGGAATCGATTGAAATATTGATCCGGAATAAGAGGTTGAATCAGTTGACTCACGAATAGAGGTGTTCATGGGTCAGGTCGAGTCGGGTTTGGGTTCGGGTCAAGCCTAAGCATGATATTATTTTTTTATGCTTGCCAAGCTCAGCCTGGCCAGAAACATGGGCCTAAAATTTTGTCCAAATCCGCCCATATTCACAAAAGATTAACCTAAACCCATTTCAGGCCCACTTATATTTTCTAAAAAAATTACTTGTATTATTTTAATTTAATATATTTTATTTATTAATTTTTTTATAAAGTCATCTTAACATTATTTTAATGTTTACAATAGAGTAGTATTATATATTTAGTATAATTTTATTTTTTTTAATGTGTTATAGATTACATAATACAAAGTAATATAAACTTAAAAACGGGTCATGCAGGGCCGGGCCAAGCTCGGGCCTTGAATGTTCAAGCCCGAGGCTAACTCATATTTTAAATGGGCCTATTTTTTTTGCCAAACCCATTTTCGAGCTTAATACTTTTATTCAAACCTTCCCAAATTTCAAACGGGCCTTCAGGCTTGGACAGGTAGCCTGACCCATAAACAAGTCTACTCACAAACCAATTGAATTGATTGATCGAATCAATTGAACCAATTTTTTTATTTTTTATTTTTAATTTTTTTAAATAATTTATCCAATTGAATCAGATAAACCGATCAAACCAAAATCTGGTGGTCTAACCAGTTCGATCACTGATTCGGTTCTCAAAATTAGTTCTCAAATTTTACGAGAACCTTACAATTTGAAAATTTCCCCAAAACTAAAATTTGTCAACATTTTATTTGAATCTAAAGAAAGAAATATTAAATTATTAACTTATATTATCATACTAGCTTTTTTTTTTTTTTGGTCTCGTGCTATGCATAAGTTTTGTTGTTTATATCAACTTTTAATATTTTTTATTTATTTAATATTTATTATAAAATTTGTATCGCTTCAATAATACTATGATTGAGAATGTAAAAATACAAATGTTTGATTTTTAGAATTATACAGTTTGCATTATGATGAATACAAATTAGGAATGGAAAATTTTAATATTTAAAATAAATTTGAATTAATTACTAATATTCATCGAAATAAAAAAATTGTAACAATCTAATTTTAACCGATGTCAAAAAATGCATTTTTGGAATTTAATTTCGTAAATCGAGTTTGTGAAATATTGAATAGAAAGATTTACATATTTTGTATGAAAATATATTAGTGGACAGTTGAATAATTAAATCGAGAAAGTTATTAATTATAATATAGAGATTAAATTATAATGTACAATCGCTATTAAATTTTAATTTATAATTGCTTGAGGGCTTAATTATTAATTAACCAAAGGACTTAATGGTTATTTAACCATTATTAAATTGAACTTAGTGGGATGGGCTGATCATGATCATCCATTTCCACTAACTTTGTCATGATTAACTATTAGCCATTAAATTAGAATCAATTAAGGTAAACTAGTGTCTTAATGACATGTATACAAATATGAAGTGGGAGAGAGAATGTAAATATATATATCATCCTCTCCACCATTGTCGTCCATTGCTAGGAAAAGAAAAGAAAGAGTCTTCTTTTCCTTTTCAATTTGCTCCAAAATCTTTAAGGTAAACATACTTTTCTTTTGAATTCTTTATGAAATCATGGTCTTGTAAACTAGATTTAGTAGACCCATGTGTTTAGAAATTTGAATTGGTTAATGTTCACCAAATTACCATGTTGAACCTCAGTGAAATTTGAGTTGATTATGATGAATTATAACAAAATATGTATAGATTTTGTTAATATTATATTAGAAAGGTAGTGAAATTAGCTTAGAATTAAAGGTTTAGATATATAGTTAATTTTGATATTAGGGATTAAATTGAATAAAATAAAACTTGTTAGAAAATTTTGTCATAGATTGAAAGCTTTGGGTCCCTGATGAAAGAATATGAAATTTGATTTTGATTCAATACTAGATATCGAAAAATATGAGCATTTCAGATATAGGGACTAAAATGAATAAAATGTAAACCATGTTTAATTGATGTGTTTTTCATGTGATTGCGTGAAAACTAATATTGTTTCTATAATCGAATTATCGTGCATAGTTAAAGACGACATCGGGCCGTCTCGAGATAAATAAAAGGTGAAGCCCATAGACAAGTAACCTATTTCGGTTTGTGCTTTCATGACTTGTTTTAGTTCATAGTTTAACTAAGTATTAAATTGAGTAAGGAAAGTTAAGTTTTACCTATGACTTAATGTTTAATTGTAATTGTTATTTGATGAAAGATGTTGTGATAACATAAATGATGACATGAATATGATGATTTGATATAAATATGTGAAAAATATAGTTAAGATATAAATGAAGTAATAGAAATTGAAAGTATGAAATCATATGTAAATAAAATGTAGACATGCAGTTTGATTTGTATGTGATATGTGAGATTGTCGTATATACTGTTCATGAAATTGAAACATAGTAATGATATCTAATGTTAAACAAATGATTGAGTATGAACTGAATTTACTATGTAATGGCTTATAATACGTGGATCTTATATATTTTGGAACATTGAATATTTTATTAACGATTTTGGATAAAGTTGAGTATAACTGACATACTATAAGATTAATTAATGTACGGAATTTCACTTTGATTTATATCGATGAGGCGTAAAGCGCATATTGTACTTCAAATATATCGATGAGGTGCTCCTTCAAGAATTTAGAAGACATGAATATGCGTTTAATAAAATAAAAAATTCCATATGCATCCTATGAATTGTTTACGGGATAAGAATGAAACGTGGAAACTTTCCATATATATACGTCTCTATATTGTAATTATTAACTTTTAATTTTAAAACTGTTGAAATATACAGGCTTTCAAAATAATAATCATAAAGAGTGATGGATTGAAGTAGGTGTCCAAGGTACTAGTTGATTGGATTTTGTCTATGCTGTTGGTTTTAGCTCCAATGAGGTCGTGGGGACACCCAACGAGCTCACCAAGCGTTGCTGGTTGACTTTGTTCTCATGAGTTGTAAGTATAACAAAATAATTAAAAGGAAAAGTTTATTATGTCTCAATTATTTCATCGGTTTAGCTTTACCTTTTGCTCCTTTAAAAATTCTATTTGATGAAGTCTAAGTGAATTTATACAATAACTTTGAAGACATTAAAATTTATGTTTTGAGATACATTTCGATGTTTAAGTCAATAAAGAATAACAAAGTTAGAGAGATCAAAGGTAGAAAAAGTAGATTGGTGGAGTAACCATCATACTTAGATATTTATACCAAATGTTTAAGATGTTTAGACGACTGTCTATGGCCCTTGATAACCCGCGTGGCTACGCTAGTGCTATACATCATGTTAGATCTTCAAGTACATATAGAATTCCCCTAGCAATTCCATTAGTAATGTTAATACCTTTGCTTCAATTTATTTGTCTAAGTTTCTTTGAATCTGATGCAAAAACAAATTTTTAGTGAAGAATTTGAGTAATTTCCTTATATTAATTAGATTCAGTGGATCAAATTAAACATCTGAAAGCAAATATAGAGTTAAGAATAGACTAAAAAGGACTATATCTATAATTACATTGATTTAATCATGCCTATTCACAAAAACAACCACATCAACATTCCTGTTATATCATTTGAACAAATGGGAAATTGAAATTTCGGACATCGAATCCTACAGTAGTTAGGTTAAATTCTATTTTCACTCGGAGCCAATTTTTTCAGCGGGCCGAGATATTAGACATTGTCATCTGGTTTATTAACGGATCTATTATTGAAGACTGATAGTTCGTAATCATTCTTCCGACCGAAAATGCAGGTCTTTTGGGTTCGAGAAGCGTAATCGTGTCACTTCCTAAGACAACTACTACATCGGACATGGTTGGTCTATCTGTCGGATCTTCCTGCACGCATAATAGCCCGACATGTATGCACCTCCTTATTTCGAGTATCGAGCATGATTCCAGTAAACAAGGGTCCATTAATTCCAATTCTTTCCCTTCTTTCCATAGCCCCCAAGCCTGCAAAACCCCAATGCATTCATTTAATCAATATTCTAGACATCAATGAACACAATGTTACAGCTATACTTACATATGCAAGCAGTGTTTGAGCATGTTTGGTTTGGTAGAAACCGCTGTTTTTTTTCCCGGAAAGAATCTCTAGCACTATCACGCCGAAGCTAAAAACATCGGATTTCACCGAGAATAATCCTTCCATTGCATATTCCGGCGCCATATATCCACTGTTTCACCAGAATGTTTTCTACTTTTAGTAATTAAATATCAAAATTAAAATTACAAAGCAAAAGCATATTTAGCTACTCACTATGTTCCCACAACTCTTTTAGTGTTGGCTGCGTTCTGGTTTTCACAAAAGATCCTTGCCATCCCAAAATCTGATATTTTGGCAACCATGTCTTGACCCAACAACACATTGCTGGGTTTTAAATCTCTATGAATGATTTTAAGTCGAGAATCCTCGTGAAGATAAAGAAGTCCTCTGGAAATTCCAGTAATGATGTCGAACCATGTTTTCCAATCAATTTGTGAGCGTTTGTCAGGATCTGAAATTGAAAAATTAAAGATCAATTAATAAACAAAATAACAGGGTTAATTTCACTCGATGTCCCCAATTATCGCCCAGAGTCTAAATTAGTCTCTAACTTTAGAACATTGTAATTGAGTCATTAAAGTATCAATCAAGTCTTTTTGTCCACCCAACTTGAACATGACATGTAGCATATTTAAAACACATAGATCAATTTGAAAACATGCCTGTACTTATTAATAATTTCGTTTTGGCATGTTTAAAAAAGAAATAATCCTCCTCAATTTTATTAGTACGGTCTTTTTTTTGTCCTAATTTGGCACTTAAGTATCAAATTGAAAAACTCAAGTGTCAAATTGAGCATTGAAACCAAACTTAAGTACTTAATTAGGAAAAAAAACTCAAGTATTAAATGGAAAAAAATTCAAATACCAAATGAAATATTCAAGCCAAATTAAGGCACCAAATTAGGACAAAAAAAACTTAAGTACCAAATTGAACAATGAAGTTAAACTCAGGTACCAAACAGTATATTAACCCTTTACAATTTGATCTACACCAAAGTCAAATTGCTTCTAAAGTCCCTGAAAAATTATAAAATTATAAATTAGTATAATGATAAAATTACCTTTTAACCTTCCAAAAATTTTTAATTAAATTCCAACCCCTAATTTTTCTTTCAACCTTCACCCCTAATCTCCATGTTTCGAATATGCTATATGTCTTATTCAAACTAGCATTGAATTCCTAATTTCACAAGTAGGTTGATAAAAGTACCTAATTAATCTAATACTTTGATAATTCAATCAAAACATTTTCAAATTTAGGTAGTAATCTAGAGTCCGCGCTATAGTTTTGGGACTTTTAGTGGAATTAACCCAAAAACATATAAATAATTTCTAAGCTTCTACCCTAAAGAGAAAGAACAAAAAAAGGGTACCTACCGAAGATGAAGAAATCAAGGCTTTTGTTAGGCATAAGCTCATATATAAGCAACTTTTCATCACCTTCAATCCCACATCCCAATAGCCTTACAAGGTTTCTATGTTGAAGCTTTGCAATCAAAATAACTTCATTCTTCAATTCTTCCAAGCCTTGCCATGATTTCCTTGATAACCTTTTAATTGCCACTTCCTTCCCATTTGGTAACACACCCTTAAAATCATTGAATTCAATTCACAATTTCAGACACCATGAACCAAAATGACAAAAAATTAGACCATAACAACACTCAAGTACCTTATAAACCGTGCCGAATCCGCCTTGTCCGAGCTTGTTTGAATCCGAAAAATCATCCGTAGCTACCCTTATTGTAGCTAAATCAAGGAAAGGAAATTCTTGAGCAGTCACCAATTCGCCTTCTTGTGTTATGATCACTTCTTTGGGACTTGCCAATTCATATAGCAATATTGTCTGGCTTCTTTCCTCGTCTGCAAATACATTTCATAAGTTGATCACTTAATACAATATCAAAGACGGTTTTAAATTTCTTTTGTGATTTTACCCTTTTGTTTCCGTTTCTTCGATCGGGTGTATACGAAACCCGAAACAGCGACAAGCGCAACAACCAGTACGGCGGCACATACGACTGCGATAATCATCCCAGAGCTCCATTTAGACCCTGTTTGGAGACCAAACATGTAAGATAAAATGTTTCAAGGAAAGAAACAAATTAAATGATGTTCATATACCTGTTTTGGATTCAGGGTATATTAATGGAGAATTCATGACATTATAAAATTTATGCATTTGGAACCTCACGTTACAGTTCCTACTAAGAACACTTCCCCCTGTCCGAGACCGGCAACAGCCATTAAGATCTTTAAGTGCTGAATCTAAACAGCTACGACATGTATCACCAACAATGTCCCTTGTACATTGAACTAACCCATATAATGTTTCCTTCTTATTAACCTTCACTTCTCCGGTTTTGAACATCAACAAGGAATCATACGCTGCATCGTTCGATATATTGTTCATTAAAAACGTCAATTCATCATCAAACCGACCGGGATTCGATATGTTTTTCTCTTTGTTGTTCGAATCTGGGTATTTCCCGGTATATACCATCAACGAACTGTTTTGAAATGAGTACTGAACTTGACAATCATCATACCATACGATCGCTTCTAAGGTCTTGCAACCGTTAAGGACGTCTCGGCTAGCGTTTTTAACGCAATTTCGACATAACGTAGCGTTCACATCTCCCCGACAAAGCGCTCGTGCGTAGACGCGATCGACGTCTTCTCCGATCAAGGTACTATAGAAACCTGTACCCGAAGTATTGGATGGTAATGAGTCTAGTACCCATTTAAGGTTGTTCTCAAATGTGCTGTTACTTGTGTAATTGCCTGTATTGTCTGAACAAAAAGTATAAAGAGGATTTGAAGAAACTTTAATGGAGAAAATGAACATGATCAACAAAAGCATAGCTGAAAATGCAGAATTGTCCATTTTTTTTTTAAAAAAAAAAAAGAAAAAGAAAATTGGAATATGTTTTCATTGGATTAATTTTTTGTCTTAATAACTGTAAATGTGGAAGTCGACTTTGATTACTATATTCAAAATTTTAATATGGTCAAGCTAATGAACGTCACGGTGAAATTTACACTACTGTAGTGAAGCTGAAAATTCAGGCAGCATTATAGAAAAACTCAGACCAGACCTAATTAAGTGAATCCTGTAATTATTATTTTTTAGTCAATGTGTGGTTTTAGTACCTTTACTATACTCAAATTTCGGATATGGTCTTTGTATTTTACTTTTAACATAATTTGGTTCTTCTATTTTTATAATATCAAAATATTTATAAATATATTCTATATAAAAAATTAAATATTTATAAATTTATTTTTTTGGAAATTTTATCAAATAATGTTCAAAAGACATACAATAGCTCATTTTTTTCATTGTCAAAATAAGTTCAAAAACCCAAAACTAGCATGAAAAAATTGAAAACTAAACCAAATTATAATAGACGGTTCATGAAATTTAAAAAACTTATCCGAACCGAATCGAACTTACCCTTAATGGCATTGGCTAGTTCAGATAACTACCATTGTTAGCTATTTCAATTAAAATCATGACCTGAGCTTTTCTTAAAAACATCTTTTTTTAATAAAAAAAATCATGTCAATCTTCTTTTAAAAAAATTCATGTCAATACAAAGGATATTTAAAAGAAATCAAAATTAACTAATAGCATTATTTAAAATAAAGAGACTAAATTGTTTGAAATTAAAATATAAAAATTAAATACCAAATTCCTGCATAAGACAAGGACCAAAATCAAATTTTCACCTATTTTTTTTTTAGTTAAACGTGATTCATAACGACTGACCCTATATGTATATATAATAATAGGACGTCTCAAACTTATCCGATGGAATTTTCTTAATAACATTTCTCTCATATACTGATTAAAATACAGTTGTAATGCTACAATCAAGGGAAAATGATGACTAAAATGAATGGTTGAATTTCTAATTTAGAAATTCCAGGGGCAATTGTTTTTGTTTACAGGAGACGAAAGCTAATAGTTAGTACTGCACCTATGGGTATTTTATATAAATTTTATAAACATTGAAATTGATAAATTTAGATTTCGAATTGAATTAAATTCGAGTTAAATTCACAGAAAAGATAACTCGAAAAATGAATAAATTTTGATTTTTCTTAGTGAAATCAAAATTCTAATATAAGAGAATTAATAGTCAAGAAAGGCAACCGAAAAAAGACTTGCTTAGGTTAGCTCTAGGTTGGAATAAAATATGTGTACTAATTGTGTAATTGTCATTGTTTTCTCAAGGCAATCAACTAATTTTTTTTAGTATGGTCAACTTTTGACTAATATTGTTATTGTCATTATTTGCTAAGGCAACCAAATTATACTTTCGATCTCTTATTATACTTAAATTTACAATTTAATCTCTCTAAATAGTTAGATTAGAATATTGCTCTTTTTGATATAATGTATAGAACTACCCAAAGTTCCTCCCTAACCCATGAATAAGAGAACAATGCGCTTCAGCGCACTCGAACTCACGCCCTCCTGTATTGACAATAATGTCTATGCCAATCGTACTAAGACTCAATTAGTTTTTTAAGATTTTAATAATTTTTCTATGATAGTAATACTATATAAAATACAAGACTTGATTTTATTTTATTTGACCTTTTCAATGTATTGAATGAATAAATTATATATTTATAGTCAATGCTTCAAATTCTACATGAGCACTTAGTTGTTGGTTATGATCAAAACTAAAGGTTTATATGTATGTATGTATGTATGTATGCATTATTTTTATATTAAGCAATTGAATTAAAAATAATCTCAGAATTGGATGAGACATCCTTTAGAAACTACTTTGAAAATAAAATTTTGATAATCATTTAATTTCATTTGTTGGAATTAAAAATTCAACTATTATTTTATGAAATTGAGAAAAATGGTGGATTGATATAAAGTCAAATATTGATCCTAATTAACTTGTTTATCCCGTAAGAATAATAAATTAGAAATTTCAAATGAAAATAAAAAAATAGTCTTTTAAAGTTTTAATGATTTTTTAACACCGTAATTCAAGTTGTTTATATCACTTTAAATATGTTTCATGTTAGCAATTAAGCTGGTGGAAGAACGTGAATAATATAATATTAAAAATTTTAAAGATTTAATTAAAATACTTTTAAAATTTTATAGAAAATTTTAAAATTTGCCTCATAATTTAAGGATATCGTGTAAATTAACCCCAAAGAATAATGTATAAGAATAATTATTCCGATTAAAAAATAAGAATAATTAGAGATTGAAATTGGACCTTCTGTAATACAAATAACTATTGGGCCCGTTAATCTCATATTTGGACCGTTGCTTAAAAGTTCCACTTAAAATTGAGTGGAATCAATTTTAGATGATTATTTTTTATAAAACTTGCTTTTTGAGCTTTTTCAAGTTGGGTCATTACAGGATTTCACTTTATGTTTAGGTCATTTTAGCTCCTTGATCTGAGTCATTTTAGATTTAAGTTGTTTCAAGCTCATGCCATTATCGGATTTGCATTTAGATTTATGGTCCAATAAACAAAATGATATTGTTTCATTTCATCATATGAAATTACATTTAGATCCCTAAATCCGTGATCATAAACCGTCAACAAAATACAAAACTAATATTAAAAAAAAAAACATATTACAACAATAAACATACATAAAGAACCTCAAAAAGCAAATCAAGCACCAACAATGCTTCATAATTTCCATTTTTTCGATGCATGTCGAAGTTTAACCTCCTTATTGTTCAATATCATCCCATCTTTACCAATACGTATCTTCCCTTCCCTATTAATCCCATGTTGCTTACTCTTTATGCCCCACGTATAGTACACGATCTTTGTCGACAAATCAACCCTTAATTCAGCTGATGCATTCATTATTGCTTTACGAAGATCGGTCCAAAGACGAGTCTCAACATCCATTTGATCACTCAATCGATGACTTTCACCCTTCTCTCGGTTTTTCCCTTGGTAAAAGCAAGGGATAGTTTGGTTCCCCACTTTATCTTCTCCATAATAGAACGTGAGGAAGGTATCGTCGTACAAGATACAAGAGTCTCTGTTCGGATTTTTGATATCGAGCTCGTACTCTATTCTTCCATGACTGGACCCGTTGTTATGATTCGTCAACGGGACTGAAAATTTGATGATAGTGTAAGCGGGGCTTCTAGGATGTACGGCTAGCCATAGACAAAAAGCAAGAAGGCCTAATATGTAAACAAGTTGGCCAAGCCACAAGCAGAGGTTTTTGGTTTCGAACATTATTGCTGCAAAGAGAAATGAAAAGCAAAGGAGGTTTCCATGAAGGATTTACTGGAATTTTGCCAATTTGGTTTTAATTGTGCGAGGGTAGAGAAGAAAAAGTGATGGTTTGAGTGAGAATAAAGTCTAAGAATATTAAGAATTTCATTCATTGATGGATATGGGAAGTTTAGCAACAACTTTTATCAGTGTTTTTGGCCTTTTTGGGGGTGAATGAAGAACTACATTCTTTTCTTTTAGAGTGTTATTTTGCTTTTATGTGATTCAAGCTTTCAATAACTAGCTATTAACATTGTTACAGTGAATGAAAATTGATCTTTTCAAAATTTGTAGTAGTGCATCCTAATAATAAATATTGTCTCAAATATTTGAGTTTAAATTTTTTTTCTATACAAGTATAATATACCTCACCATTGCGTTCAATACTTGTTGATGAGTTTTTACATTTTTTTAGCAAAAGCATGATATATATATATATATATATATATATCTTAAACTACTAAAATTTGAAATTTAATCTCTATAATTTTATTTTTAGGAATTTAGTTTATCTATTTTTTAGATTTTAAAATTCAAATCCAATTGTTGATAGTTTAATTTTTTTCTTAAATTTATTGGTGTGACATTTTAAAATTTAAAAAAAAAATCTTATTGGTAGCCATGTAACTAAAAAAAACTGAAATTGTAATAAACTTGAATTTAACAAAATAATTTTTTAATAGTGTTAGTAATTGGATATGAATTTTGAAACCTGAAAAGTAAATTAACTAAATTTCTAAAAATAAAAGTATATATACTAAATTTAAATTTTATAAAAAGTATAAGGACTTAGTACATATTTTAACTTTTATTTTTTTTATGTCATACTCTATGTTAACCTGAGATGCCAAGATTTAAAAATGAAAAAAGATATTAAAATTAAGGATTTTATATGTTGACTTGGAATATATATAAAAGAATTATTTTTGAACACTACTAAGTAATAAATAAATAATAAAAAATCAAGACAATTTAATCTCTGACGATTTTGAAAGTGAGCAAGTAAGAAAAATTAATCACGACATTGATGTCTTCCATCAATTCTACATAAATTTTATTAATATAATAATAAATTTAGCTTTTAATGTTTACATATTTTGTCTATTTTATCTCAATTTTAAAAAATTCAACAAATTCAACCTCAACATTTACACATGTTGCAAGCTAGATTTGGCAAATCAAGACCAAATTGACAGAATACAAACTTTAAGTTTTAAATTTGTTATTATATCAATCAAAATTATATACAATTAACGAAAAAAAATATTAACACTATGATCAATTATCCTTAATTATTCATTTTCAAAATTTACATACATTTTTCGTACCCAACAAAACAATAGTACATAGCATTGTTTCATTGCATGTATTGCATTTAGAAGCCTAAATCATTCATCCAATAAAGTTCTTTTTTTTTTCTTTTCATTTTTTGTCTTCACAAACTAATTAACATATACAACTCCAAAGAGAAAAAAAATGGTAATTACAACAACAAATATATAAACAAGATCAAAAGTAAATCAAGTACTTAAGAGAAACCGAGTACTTCGTTGTTTCCATTTTTTTGATGCATGTCGAAGCTTAACCTTCTTCTTCTTGTTCGATATCTTACCATCTTTACCAATAGGTATCTTCCCTTCCCTATTGATCCCATGTTGCTTACTCTTTATGCCCCACGTATTGTACCTAATCTTTGTCGACAAATCGACCCTTAATTCAGCCGTTGCATTCATTATTGCTTTACGAAGAATAGTCCAAAAACGGGTCTCAACATCCACTTGATCAATCACTTGACGAGTTTTATCCTTCCCTTGATAAAACGAAGGTATAGTTTTGCTCCCAACTTTATCTTCCCCATGATATAACATAAGGAAGATATCATCGTAGTATATACCGGAATCTTGGTTTGGGTTTTCGATATCGAGTTCGTATTGTATGAAACCGTGATCGGATTCGTTGCTTGTATTTGCCCCCGGAATTGAAAAGTTGACGATGGTGTAGTTGGGGCTTTTAGGACGCATGGCTAGCCATAGACAAAGAGCAAGAATGCCTAATAAGCCAATGACTTGGAGAAGCCAGAAGTAGAAGCTTTTGGTTTCACACATTGTTGCAAAGAGAAATGAAAACACAAAGGAGGTATGAATGGGATTTTGCCAATTTGGTTTAGTTGGGAGGGATAGAAAAAAGTGATGGTTTGAGTGAGAATAAAGTTTAAGAATCTTAAGAATTTCATTGGTTGAAGGATATGGAAGTTTAGCAACAGCTTTTATTAGTGCTTTTTGGCCTTTCTTGGGGGGGTAAATGACGCACTAAATTCTTTTCTTTGGGATGTTATTTTGCTCAATGGGGCACATGCTTTCAAGGACTGGCTTCTAAATATTCCAAGTCAACATGAAATATCAAATAGTTTAAAATTCGACATATTATTACTTCAATTAAAACCAAAAGCTTTCATAGGTAAAATCATATTATTTAGAAATTAAAAAGAATATAGTAGTTTTAAGGAATTTTTTTAATATATTAGCCAAAAAGGGGAAATTTTTCCCCTTATAGCACTTTAGTGATAGGAGGATTGGAATAAAATTAAAAAAATTTGAGGGACAAAACTAAAAAGTTTTGTATTAAAAATTAATTAAATTGTAGTTTTAACTTTTGGTGGTGGCTTAAAAAAATAAAATTATAATTTTTTATCTAAAAAAGCTAAAAAAAATTAAATTAAATAATTAGAGAGGGTAAAAATACAATTATATTATACAGTCAATGGTGTCAAAGCCCCTGTTTCCCAACCCCTACACCCCTGGTCATGGGACCATTCTAAAAGAATTTAAGAACTGAGGCAACTTAATCCTGAATTATTTATATATGCTTGCTGATACAACATAAATGGAGAGATAGAAAGAGAAATGAAAAGGTGGGAAGAAGTGCCGAAACAAAAAGATGAGTAGGATCCTTCATGGTCTGAAGTTTGACTCTCGGATTTGGATCAAAGTCGAGTTATTATATAATAAAATATAATATTTATATATATATATATTATTATCATCGTAAAACAATGCTAAATACATATAAAAATAATTTAAAAAGTTCCTATCAATCATAATTCCAAACATATAACATTACAAATCAAATAAAAACTGCAAGAATCAACTGAAATAGACACAACATTTCCTGTTCTTCCAAGCCAGCAATATCAACCCATCGGAACCAACAGCAACATCACAATTTACATGCATTTCATGGTGCACACTCTTCCATGTCGAAACCTTAAATCTAATCACCGACATTATACCTAATCGAAAAACCACAGTTCCATGTTCCCTAACATCGGCTGTTGACAGCAAGCGTAGCTGCACCGACACCGAACTGACCGTACACAACCGTAGTTGTATTTGGTTCTTGGAAAAATGGTTGCAACAATGGGGTCAACCCTATTTGTTTATCTTTGTAATAAACGAACCCTTTCATGGAATTGTAATAGATTCCAATATGCTGGTTCGAATCCCTAGCTTGACATTGAACGTTATTACAGCATTGTCGAGCCTGGTTTTTGAGCCAAACGAGGAACCATGAAATCTATCATGGGGAACCTTTGACGATGAGGGCGTAAACTAAGCCATACGATGAAGAAAACAGTGAGAGCAACTAAAAGGAAAGACATGAAAATGGTGCATAGTACTTTGGTGACTCTAGTGGTGAAGCTTTAACGAACACGCTGCGCGTAGTAATGGGCGGAGTGGTGGTGTTTGATGGGTTGAGGATACTGCCGGGTGTCTCGGATCGGTAACCTATTGGAACCGGACATCGTTTTTTTTTTCGATGATTTGGAGAAGGGTTTTTTCGAGGAAGCTTGGTGAATGAAAAGGAAGTATATGTAGGACGGGTGTTTTTATCTAAAGGTGGCACAGGGAAAGAATTAAGAATTTCGAGTCTTTTTCTCTCTTTTTTTCTTTTTGCATGGCGATGGTCAAAGAAAGGAATCAGTCTATATATCTGTTTACTCTACAGGTTATCTATGTCTTAAATGATGGTATGCTCTTATATTCTACTGCATCAAACTTTATATAATTTGTGTTTTGATTATGATTTTAATTATTCTAGTAATAAGCTGTAATGGTTCTCCCGGTCCACTTTACAATAAAAGTAATGAAAAGAAACTCGGAATACGAGTTCACTTCACCGAAACAAGATGTTTCTATTGTTCCCATAATAGGCATCGGAGGACTAGGAAAGACCTCGTTAGTTAAAATGGTGTTCAATGATGGAAAGGTTGGGGATCATTTCGATCTAAAAATGTGGGTTTTTGTTTCGGACAAATTTGAGTTAAAAGTCATGGTGGAGAAAACCATTGAGGCTGCGACTTGGAGAAAGCCTGAAAGGGACCTTCAGCTAGAAATACAGCAACATCATCTTCGAGACAGAATTAAGGGAAAGAAGTAATTGATTCCATAATTTAATTACGGTTAAAATCAGTCATAACTCTATGTAGTTTTCATAAATTTATAATTTAATCTTTGTAATTTTATTTATTGGAATTTAATCCGTTAAAATTTTTTTATTCAATTTATCGGTAAGACATTTTGAAATAAAAGAATACTCACTTGATAGTAAAATAACTAAAAAAATAATTTTATCATGAAGTTAAATTTAATAAAATAATTTTAACAGTATTAACAGTTAGACTTAAATTTTAAACTCTGAAAAGTAAAAAAACTAAATTATTAGAAATAAAAGTATATAGACTCAATTTTAAATTTACTAAAAGTTCAGACACCCATGATATATTTGTAACCTCTAATTATTCTAATAAATAATGATTGGTTGTAAAGGATATCCATATCCACTTTGCAATAAAAATAATAAAAAGAAACATGGAATACGAATTCACTTCACTGTAATCTATTGATCAGATCTTGACCTTTACCTTGACCTTGACCTTTGCATCAAATTTCTTTCACCACAGCCTTTCATTCTTTCCGGAAAACCCATCTGAAATAGTGTTTCCAATGGCAGAGGGCATTTTGTTTGATCTTGCTGGAAAAGTGTTGGAGGGTCTGGGATCATTAGCAGCAGAAGAGCTTGGAGCGGCATTGGGTTTGAAGGAGGAAATGGAAAAGCTGGCCAGAACTGGTTCGGCTATCAGAGCAGTGCTACGTGATGCGGAAGATCAGCGCAACAGAAACAATCACCAAGTACGTCTCTGGCTGGAAAATCTTAAGGTTGGGCTTTACGATGTGGAAGACTTGTTGGATGAGTTCTCTTGTGATGCTCTTCGGCAGAAAATAGTGGCAGGCGATGGCAAGCCGAAAAAGGTACGCCTTTTCTTCTCGACATCAAACCAACTTGCTTATGGTCTCAAGATGGCTCGTAAAGTTAAAGCCATTAGAGAGAGACTAGATGCTATTGCAGCTGATAAAGCCAATTTTCAGCTAAGTGACTGCCCTGTAGAGACACCAATTGAAGTGTGGGAGAGGGACCAACTTTTTGTGTCATCAATGATTGGGGCGCATTCTAATTAGTCGACTTTTTTTCAACACTGTTATTTATGAAATATCAAAACGAGTAATGATGTAAAATTTAGATATCAAAATAAGAAATAAGTATAATTCAAAGGCTAAATCATGAATAAAACCTTTAATATATTAGCAAAAAAGAAGAAACAAAATTACCTGAACACTTTGGTGAAAGGCAGTGAGGGGCTTACCCGAAAGTAGAAAACTTTTTATAGTCCATGAAAATATAAGTTAATAAACTATTGGTCCTTAAAAATAAGTTTTTTTATTTAATCCCTTCACAAAATAACAAAATCATTATTTAATACATTATCTTTCAAAATTTTAATTTCTGCCTAAAAAATTTTGTCCTCCCTTATGAAAGCTAGCTTAACCCTTAATTATGTTAAACATATATAAAGTGCAACCAATCATAATTCCATTTATCATAAAACATTACAAATAAAATCAAATAATGATTGATTGTAATTTGTAAAGGAGATCCATATCCACTGTCACTGTGCAATTAAAATAATAAAAAGAAACATGGAATACGAATTCACTTCACTGTAATCTACTGATCAGAACTTGACCTTGGCATCAAATTTCTTTCCGGAAAACCCATCTGAAATAGTGTTTCCAATGGCAGAGGCACTTTGTTCAGACTAGCTGGAAAAGTGTTGGAAGGTCTGGCATCGTTAGCAGCAGAAGAGCTTGGAGTAGCATGGGGTTCCAAAGAGGAAATCGATAAGCTCCATAGAACTGCTTTGGCTATCAGTGCAGTGCTACGTGATGCGGAAGATCAACGCAACAGAAACAATCACCAAGTAACTCACTGGCCGGAAGAGCTTAAGGATGTGCTTTACGATGTGGAAGACTTGTTGGATGAGTTCTCTTATGATGCTCTTCGGAAGAAAATAGTGGCAGCCGATGGCAAGCTGAAAAAGGTACGCCTTTTCTTCTTGAAATCAAACCAACTTGCTTATGGTCTCAAGATGGCTCCTAAAGTTAAAGCCATTGGAGAGAGACTAGATGCTATTGCAGCTGATAGAGCCAATTTTCAGCTCAGTGACTGCCCTGTAGAGACACCAATTGAAGTGTGGGAAAGGGACCAAACATATTCCTTTGAGCGTTCTGAAGAAATAATTGGAAGAGATGATGATAAAAAAAAATTGTACAACTGCTGCTGGAATCAGAAAAATAAGTGGAGCTCATCTCACACGCTCTTACAGTACAGACCACTGAATTTTTTTTTATGTGATATTGTTGATTTATAGGAACTAATTGATAAAGGATGGATATTTAGGTGATTTTATTTATTTTTATCTTTCCTAATATTTCATTTTCATTTTCATTTTTTTTCAGTGTGAAGAGGCACAGAACAGAAGTGAATGGATCTCTTTTACGAAGCATTAGTGTCTTTTTATAAATATGGCTGTTGGTGCTATATGCAAAGGCAAGAGTTGAGCGATGTTGGTGTTTCTCTATTCTTAATTATGCTTTGTTATATTCCCTTCGGTGTGTTTTTTACTTTAAGTTTGGATTTGTTTTTGTTGTTGTTGGGTGGTTTCTTCTGATCTGTTCCTTTGTTTCTACTTTCCTTTTGCCTTTAGACTATGCTGTCTTTTGTTCCACGGCATCTCTATACTTATGCTTAGCTAAAAAAATATGCTGTCTTTTGTTCCACGGAATCTTCTATCTTGACCCTGACCTTGACATCAAATTTCTTTCACCACAGCCTTTCATTCTTTCCGGAAAACCTATCTGAAATAGTGTTTCCAATGGCAGAGGGCATTTTGTTCAATCTTGTTGGAAAAGTGTTGGAGGGTCTGGTATCGTTAGCAGCAAAAGAGCTTGGAGCAGCATGGGGTTTGAAAGTGGAAATCGATAAGCTCCATAGAACTGCTTCGACTATCAGAGCAGTGCTATGTGATGCGGAAGATCAGCGCAACAGAAACAATCACCAAGTACGTCTCTGGCTGGAAAATCTTAAGGATGTGCTTTACGATGTGGAAGACTTGTTGGATGAGTTCTCTTGTGATGCTCTTCGGCAGAAAATAGTGGCAGGCAATGGCAAGCTGAAAAAGGTGCGCCTTTTCTTCTCGAAATCAAACCAACTTGCTTATGGTCTCAAGATGGCTCCTAAAGTTAAAGCCATTAGGGAGAGACTAGATGCTATTACAGCTGATAGAGCCAATTTTCAGCTCAGTGACTGCCCTGTAGAGACACCAATTGAAGTGTGGGAGAGGGACCAAACATATTCCTTTGAGCGTTCTGAAGAAATAATTGGAAGAGACGATGATAAAAACAAAATTGTACAACTGCTGCTGGAATCAGAACCAAAACAAAATGTTTCAGTTGTTCCCATAAAAGGCATCGGAGGACTAGGAAAGACCACGTTAGCTAAAATGGTATTCAATGATGAAAAGCTTGGAGATCATTTTAAACTAAAAATGTGGGTTTGTGTTTCGGAGAAGTTTGAGTTAAAAGTCATTGTGGAGAAAGTCATTGAGGCTGCGACTAAGAAAAAGCCTGAAAGGGAGCTTCAGCTGGAAACACTGCAACATCATCTTCGAGACAGCATTAATGGAAAGAAGTACTTGCTGGTTCTTGATGATGTGTGGAACGACGATCCTGAGAAATGGCGCAATTTACGGAATCTGCTATCAGGTGGTGCGAGAGGAAGTTGGATTGTCATCACTACACGCAGTGGATTGGTTGCAGAAATCACAGGCACTGTTTCACCATATAATCTTCAAGGTCTGTCAAGAAGTGAATCTTGGTCTCTATTGAAGCAAACGGCCTTCAAGAAGAAAGTCGAGAATCTAATAATTCACGCATAGAAGCGATTGGAGCGGAGATTGTAGACAAGTGTAAAGGGGTCCCTCTTGCCTTAAGGGCAATAGGAAAAGTATTATATAAACGTACAGAAGCAGAATGGGTAAAGGTGAATAAAAATGTACATAAATACCTAACTCATGAAGAAAATGGTATCATGCCAATATTGAAGTTGAGTTATGATCATCTTCCATCTCATTCGAAACAATGTTTTGCATACTGCTCTTTAGTCCCAAAGGATATATTAGCAGCAGCCCATTATCTTTGAAAAGTCAAAGATATTGGCTGTAGAAAGTTAGGCACCGAAAATAGGTGCATTTAAGGCACCGAAAATAGGTTTGAAATTTGGCATGGGATAATTACAATTCTGGTCCCTATTTTTATAGGTACTTTGCAAGTTAATCCCTGAACCTTAGCTATAAATAGGTCTAATCATTTCTCATTCTCTTCATCCCAAAATTTGCCATTCTCTACTTAAGGCATTGTTCTCTCTCCCTATTTGTAAATTTTCACTTGTAATTTTAGAGTGAAATATATTTGGTAGTGCCCGAGAACATAGGCAAAATTTGTCGAACCTCGTTAAAATTCTGGTGTTCTTTATTATTTATTTTTCATATTTTGTGAGTGTGATTGTAGTGATTTATTGTGCTATTAAATTACAATGAGAGGATATTCGGCTAGGAAAGACTCGTACTTAAGTGATCCTCGTGATCTACCTCTATTTCTGAAATTGAACTTAGTGTGATTTTTCAAAGACAATAATTTTACTCTTTTACACGCTTCCGCACAACAATTGGTATCAGAGCCAGATTCGTACTTGGGGAATACGATCGTTTACGGTACTATTCACATATACGGTACTATTCACGTATACAGTAGTTAGGATTGAGGAGAAAAATGGCAGAGGCATCGTCATCGCAAGGGACTCATCGTGACAAATGCAAAATTTGAAGTAGAGAAATTTGATGGTACCAATAATTTTGGTATGTGGCAATGTGAGATCCTGGATGTCTTATGTCAGCAAGAGCTGGATATAGCCATTGAAGAAAAACCTGACAAGATGGATGACAAGGAGTGGGCCAAGCTTAATAGACAAGCGTGTGGTACAATCCGTCTATGTTTGGCCAAAGAGCGTAAGTACTCTGTCATGAGGAGACATCAAGAAGAAGTTGTGGATACACTTTGGAAGAAAAGTTTCTAACGAAAAGCCTTAAAAATAGGCTTTATATGAAAAAGAAACTTTATCGATTCACGTATGCACCTGGTATGTCGATGAATGACCATGTGAACTCATTCAATAAAATTTTAGCAGACTTGCTAAATTTGGATGAGAAATTTGAATATGAAGATAAGGCATTATTATTGTTGAATTCCCTTCCTGATGAATATGATCATCTTACCACCACATTGCTTCATGGGAAGGACACGATCACATTTGATGCAGTCTGTAGTGCGTTGCATAGATCTGAGACTCGAAAGAAAGATAAAAGAGATCAAAGAGATACAAACTCTGAAGTCTTAATAAAGAAGAGGTCGTTTATGCAAAGAAAGAAACCCGATAGAAGGGAAAGTCCAAAGGAGACCCGCCAAAGATGAATGTGCCTTTTGTCGTGAGAAAGGGCATTGGAAAAAGAATTGTCCTAAGTTACAAAAAGGCAAGGCTATTTCTAATGCATGTGTGCGAAGCATGATGGGAGGAGTCGGACTTTAGCTTGGTTGGCATGGCAATGGCATGTCCTACTCGATGAGTGGATTTTGGATTCGGGATGTACTTACCATATGTGTCCTAATAAGGACCGGTTTTCTAGTCTTAAATAACTAGAAGGTGGAGTTGTTCTTATGGGAAATGACAAAGTGCTTGTAAGACAATGGGAGTAGGTACAATCCAATTGAAGAATCACGACTACTCAATCCAAGTCTTGATCGATGTTCAAGCTACGCACCTAGCTTGAAGAAAAATCTCATCTCATTAGGGGCCTTAGAATCTAAAGGGCTCATAATCACTTTGAGAGATGGATTACTAAAGGTAGCAGCTGGGGAATTGACGCTGATGAAAGGCACAAGAAGAAATAACTTGTACTTTTTAAATGGAAGTACAGTTATTGGATCAACATCAACAGTTTCTGCGAAAGATGCAAATTCAGAGGCTACCAAGTTATGGCATATGCGATTGGGACATGCTGGTGAAAAAGCTTTGCAGACTTTGGCGAAGCAAGGCTTATTGAAAGGTGCAAATTCTTGCAAATTGGAATTCTATGAACATTGTGTTCTGGGCAAGCAGACGAGGGTGAAATTTGGTTCAGCAATTCACAATACGAAAGAAATTCTGGACTACGTTCACAATGATGTGTGGGGACCTACCAAAGTGGCTTCTTTGGGAGGTATGCACTATTTTGTTACTTTTGTTGATGATTATTCAAGAAAAGTATGGGTGTATCTAATGAAAAGAAAAAGTGAAGTATTGGATGCATTTCTAAAATGAAAGAAGATGGTGGAAACTCAGACTGGTCGAAAGGTCAAATGACTTCGATCAGACAATGGCACCCAGTACAAAAATGATCCATTTCTACAAGTATGTCAAGATGAGGGCATTGTGCGACACTTCACTGTTCGGGATACACCACAGCAGAATGGGGTGGCAGAACGTATGAATCGAACTATACTGGAGAAAGTTCGATGTATGTTGTCCAATGCTGGATTGGGCAAAGAATTTTGGGCTGAGGCAGTTACATATGCGTGCCATCTAATTAACCGTTTGCCATCAGCTGCAATAAATGGAAAAACTCCTATAGAGATGTGGACTGGTAAATCTACTACTGATTATGATTCTTTACATGTTTTTGGTTCCACTGCATATTATCATGTAAAAGAATCTAAGTTAGACCCAAGAGCAAAGAAAGCATTATTCTTGGGTATAACTGGTGGAGTAAAAGGATACCGTCTCTGGTGTCCTGATACAAGGAAGATTGTTTTCAGCAGAGATGTGACTTTTGATGAATCAACCATGTTAAAAGATTCACAAAAGGATGACAAAACCAGTAGTACTTTGCAGCAGGTGGAGCTTGAAAAGGTTAATGATGAACCAACCAATATTAGAAGGACAAATGATGATGAAGTTCCGACCCAAGAACTTCAACAGTAACAAGATTCAATTGCAAATAGAAGGCCAAGAAGAGAGATTTGTAAGCCTGCTCGCTTTGATGATATAGTGGCCTATGCACTTCCAATTGCAGATGATGATGCTCCTTCTACTTACACAGAAGCAATAAGTAACCCTAATGGTGTAAAGTGGAAGCAAGCCATGAATGAAGAAATGCAGTCTCTTCATCAAAATAGGACTTGGGAGTTGGTGACACTGCCCAAGGGAAAGAAGGCAATTGGATGCAAATGGGTATATACAAAGAAGGAAGGATTTCCTGGTAAAAATGAAATTTGATACAAGGCTAGATTGGTAGCAAAGGGTTACGCTCAGAAAGAAGGAATAGGCTACAATGAAGTGTTTTCTCCAGTTGTGAAGCATTCGTCTATTCGGATTTTGCTAGCCTTGGTTGCGCAATATGATCTTGAACTAGTTCAGCTTGATGTGAAGACCGCGTTTTTACACGGTGATTTAGAAGAGAAAATCTATATGACTCAGCCAGATGGACTCAAGGTTGCTGGTAAAGAAAACTGGGTTTGCAAACTGACAAAGTCGCTTTATGGATTTAAGCAATCTCTGAGGCAGTGGTACAAGCGATTTGATCAGTTCATGAAATGGCAAAGGTACACAATAAGTAAATTTGATCATTGCGTGTATTTCCAGAAGCTACATGAAGGAATTTTCATATACTTGCTCTTATATGTTGATGATATGCTGATAGCATCTAAGAGCAAAGTTGAAATTGAAAGATTGAAGACTCAACTCAATCTCGAGTTTGAGATGAAAGATCTAGGTGAAGCTAAGAAGATTCTTGGCATGGAAATATGTAGAGATAGAGCTCATAGCAGAATTAGCTTGTCTCGAAGCGATTTTGAAGAAGGTACTACAAATAGCTTGGCATGAACGAGCAGACAAAACCTGTAAGTACCCCGTTGGCTTCTCATTTCAAGCTTTCTGCACAACTATCTCCTTCGACGAATATGGAACGAGAATACATGTTGCAAGTTCCGTATTCTAATGCAGTGGGTAGCTTGGTGTATGCAATGGTGTGTACAAGACCCGACATTTCACAGGCAGTTAGTATAGTGAGCAGGTATATGCATAATCCTGGAAAAGGACATTGGCAAGCTGTGAAATGGATTCTACGGTATATTCAAAAGACCGTGGATGTTGGATTACTGTTCCAGCAGGATAATACACTTGGTAAAGTTGTTATTGGGTACGTTGATTCTGACTATGCTGGTGATTTGGACAAACGAAGATCAACCACCGGTTATGTGTTTACACTTGCTGGAGGACCAATAAGTTGGAAGTCTACACTACAGTCTATAGTTGCGTTGTCAACAACGTAGCGAATACATGGTCATGAATAGAGGTCAGTAAAGGAAGCTATTTGGTTACAAGGTATGGATAAAACCTTGGGATTGGTTCAGGAGCATATTAATGTGTATTGTGATAGTCAAAGTGCTATTCATTTAGCAAAGAATCAAGTCTATCATGCACGTACAAAGCATATCGACGTATGATTCCATTTTGTGCGGGAAATTATTGATGAGGGGAAAATTTCTTCTTCAGAAGATTAAGACTGCAGATAATCCCGCAGATATGATGACCAAGGTGGTAACAGCAACCAAGTTCGAACATTATTTGAACTTGATCAATATCCTGCAAGTTTAACAGTTGAAGAAGGCACTATCAAGTATTGTTGGCAAAGGCAGAAAAAATTGTGTGAAGATAAGATTATCCTAATCAAATCTTCAAGGTGGAGATTATTAGCAACAACCCATTATCTTTGAAAAGTCAAAGATATTGGCTGTAAAAAGTTAGGCACCGAAAATAGGTGCATTTAAGGCACCGAAAATAGGTTTGAAATTTGGCATGGGATAATTGCAATTCTGGTCCCTATTTGTATAGGTACTTTGCAAGTTAATCCCTGAACCTTAACTATAAATAGGCCTAACCATTTCTCATTTTCTTCATCCCAAAATTTGCCATTCTCTACTTAAGACATTGTTCTCTCTCCCTATTTGTAAATTTTCACTTGTAATTTTGGAGTGAAATATATTTGGTAGTGCCCGAGGACGTAGGCAAAATTTGCCGAACCTCGTTAAAATTCTGGTGTTCTTTATTATTTATTTTTCATATTTTGTGAGTGTGATTGTAGTGATTTATTGTGCTATTAAATTACAATAGAGGGATATTCTGCTAGGAAAGACACGTACTTAAGTGATCCTCGTGATCCACATCTCTTTCCTGGGAATTGAACTTAGTGTGATTTTTCAGTACAATAATTTTACTCTTTTACACGCTTCCGCGCAACAGGATACTTCGTTTTTGGTGCTATATTTGATCCAGCTTTGGATGGCCTTAGGGTTTATCCAGCCCCTAAGTGAAGACAAAGATCTTGAAGACACCGGCTATGAGTATTTCAAGGATCTGGTTTGGAGATCATTTCTTGAATACAAATCAGTGGATTATTCAGGTAAGAGTGTGTTCACAATGCATGATCTCATGCATGATCTTGCCTGCTCTGTTGCTGGGAAAGAGTATTGCATCGTGAGTTTGGATGCAGAAAATGTAAATAAAAGAAG
The DNA here is from genome assembly GCA_025698515.1 of Gossypium sturtianum. NCBI lineage: Eukaryota > Viridiplantae > Streptophyta > Magnoliopsida > Malvales > Malvaceae > Gossypium > Gossypium sturtianum. The sequence goes on along the minus strand of CM046952.1, from coordinate 1,250,747 downwards.
CCGCCATGTTTCATTTGACGATGATTGTAACATCCTGAATTTTTGGGCCTATGCGTTTAATGGGTGGATATGTTTAATGTGTTAATTTAAGTGTTAGGGGTCCAAATTGGGCTCAGGCTTAGGTAGAGGCCTTGATTAAAATTATTTGTTTGGGCATTATAGGGTTTAAAAGGTAGTATCTATGTTTAAAATATCAAAGTGGGCTTGTGGCCCAATCTTAGGAGGTGACGCCACACAAGGGAGTAAGGGGCCCAAATTTAAGTTTCATGGAGCCCAATTCTTTTAATTTAAGTTAGCTAAATTTTGGGCATTAGGATTAGGTGGAGTGGATGGCAACAAGGCTAAAATTTAGGGGTTTAATGTTTAAAATATGTGGATAATAAGCGGATAAAGGCTATTATTTAAGAATTTATTTTATGTGGATAATAAGCGGATAAAGGCTAAAATTTAGGGATTTTAATGATTAAAATATATGGATAATATGCTGATAAAGGAGGGAGGAGTTAGAGATAATTTAGTCTCTTTTAGATGAGCTAGTAGATTAAGATAAAGGAGAAAAGATAGGATTTATCTGCAAGGTTAGGTAAGTGCCGAAATTTCTATAAATAGGGGGAATATCTCTTTAATTTCGGCATTTGGGTCTTTCTCTCATTCTTTTCTCTTCTTCTCTGAGTAAAAGCCGAAAACTCCTAAAGTTCCATCTTCTTCTTCATTCTCTCAAAAAAAGTCGAATCTCTAAGCCTATTCCTCATCTTCACTTTGATTCAAAAGCCGAAACTCTTTTCATTCTTTTTCTTCCTAGCCGAAATCTTCAAGTCTCTTCCTTGTTTTCTTTTCTTCTTCTATTTTCCTGTCAGAAACCGAAACTCCTCACTCAAGTATTTTAAAAGCCAAAGACACATCAACCTTCTCTTGTTCATACTTTTTCCAAGATTTTCCTAAAAGCCGAAATCCCTAGATCTCATCTCATGTGATTGCCGAATTACTTCTGTGGTGCCTACTTGTGCCGAAATCTGAAGGGAACTTTAGTGGAGTCAATCGCATAGATCTCTAAGTTATAGAATCGTGTTACTTTCGGCATTTCAAGGTAAGGGATCTATTAGTTTTAACGTGTAATTTGGGATTTATTAACCTTGGCCGATTGTTGAAGGGGCTAAATTTTTGTGTGTTTTTCCGGCTTTTAAGCAAGGCTTTACATTGAGGATAATAGATCCGGATAGCAAGGACATCGACTAAGAATATTGGATTTCGCGATATCATGTGTGTAATACTTCCCCACCATCTAGATCTGATTATTAATGTATGCTCATAAGTTTATATGTTGTGATAAATACCGATATCTCGGTTTAATGTTGGAAACCCGAAAATGGTGAAGCAAATCACCAGGTAAGTGAATGTTTGACTTTATATGATAAAAGCATATTGATTTTATGACTGCATGGGTTGGGTTGATGAAAGGAGGAAGTTATACGTTATATATGTAGCGGTTTATACCGTGATCTGTTATATGTTGTAGTGGCTAATGCCGTGATCTGTTATAAGGGCTTCGGCCATAATATGTTGATGAGCAAACATGACCGCCATCTTGGCGTGTAGCGGTGTGGGTCGATTGTAGAAATCCCCAATGGTGTGAATGGTCGATGCGGGCGTGTAGCGGATGGAAACCTAGGCAAATGGGTTGGGCCTTGCATATTATTTGTTTTTTTTTTTTTTTATAAATGGAATTATTAATCTGCTTTATGGGCCTAAGGCCAAAATCTAGTGGTGCATGAGGTTGCACACCGAGTCTCGCGACTCACCCTATTAATTAACCTTTCGGTGATACCTAGTACTTCTGGACCGGCCGAGAGAGGAATGCAAGGTGGCCATGCAAAAGACCAACTGGATCCAAAGAAAAGTCTCAAGTTAATACTTTATATTTTTAATTAATGGATTTTAAATCTCGTTGTAATAAGGCTATGGGCCACTAGTTTATGTTTTGTTTTATTTTTGGCTTTAATTACTTTTAGTTATTTAAATTCTTATTGAACTAATGTATCTATTTAAATTTGGGTTTTTAATTTATAAAGGCATATTTTATTTAAACTATCAATTATTAAATTTCTCTCGAATAAGAAGATAAACTTTAGAAAAATATTTTTCTCAAAATACGACATGTTCTTCCAAAATTTTCTTAGTGACATACCGCATCCGGTCGTGGTGTTTGGGCCGGGTTTGGGGTGTTACAAATTGGTATCGAGCCCTGTTCAAAACTCGGCTCTGGGGTTTTTGGCTCAAAACGCTTTTCTAAAGTTGGGTTTTGAAACATGCATATTTATAGAGGTCTGTTAGCTCAAAGATGGCACTGCGTCTCAGACCCAAGTCCGCTGTAAGTACTCAAACCATTGTGTGATACATATATGTGGGCTTGATGGGCTTGATGGGACGTGGGATAGTTAGATTAGAACTTGATGAACTTTAGGCCTAGTCAAAACAACTCTTAAAATCTCATAAGACTTAACTTCACTAAACAAACCCGTGAACGAGCCGCAAGACTAGGGTGTGGTAACAGGTATACGCATGTCTAGGATTGGATCCGGAAGAGCCTGGTATTTAAGCAGTCCTAGTGACTCACCTCCTCTTCGTTGGAATCCTGCAGTGCGTGTAGAGGATCGCTCACCTTAACCAAGTTAAGGTGTGGCAATGGGCATACGCATGTCTAGGAGTGGATTCAGAGAGAGCTTGGTACTTAAGCAGTCCTAGCGACTCACCTCCTCTTCACTAGAATCCTACTTGATGCGTGGTGACTATTCACCCTAGTTACGATGACTTGTTGATGGGCTAAACCTTATAATTAAAACCCGAAAGGGACCAGCCACCCTAGTTTGAAAAAAAAAAAAAAGAAAGAAAATTTCTCAAGTTTTGCAAAATTTTCAAAATACGTTTGATTTGTGAAAACTACCACCCAGCCATGAATTTGTAAAATACCTATGTTTTAAAATTTTACCCGAAAATCTCATGTTTATAAGAGTAACCCGGACCATGAAACTAGATTTTTCCCCAAAGTACCCTGTTTGAAAAAAAAAAACAACAACAACAACATCGAAATATCCCTGGTTAGAAAAAATTACCAACCTACCCTCGTTTTGTCAAATGACCAAAATACCCCTGGTTTGTGAAATTACCAAAATACCCCCGATTTACAAAATTATCGAAATACCCCTGGTTTGTAAAATTACCGAAATACCCCCAGATTTCAAAATTACCGAAATACCCTCGGATTTCAAAATTACCAAAATACCCATGGATTGTAAAATTACCAAAATACCCCTGGATTGTAAAATTACCAGAATACCCTCACTTCACAAAATCACCAAGGAACCCTATTTTGGAAAATTACGAAAATACCCCTGGGTAGTGAAATGACGAAAATACCCTTAGGTGATGAATGTAAGTTCTATTTGTATGATTGATGATTGCATGTATGTGTATATGGAACTAGGAGACAAACTTGAGACTCAAACTTGTAGATGTAATTCAATTCGAAAGAACTACTCTTAAACTATCGCTTTCATAAGACTGTTTCAGTGGTTAAACAAAGGAAGAAACTTATTAATTCATAAAATTCTTAATCGGATAAACGTGGACCGATAGCATGAGTACAAGGGGACGAGGACGCTCTAGAGGTGAATACCTGCATGTACTCTACCATAGAATACTAAGTGTTTATTTTGAGTTTAGTATTGGAGTCTTGCATAAAAGCATGGTAGTGAGACTTAGGTAGTACGATTAATAGTTAGTTGGAAATTTCGAGGACGAAAATTTCTTTAAGGGGGTAGAACCGTAACATCCCGAATTTTTGGGCCTATGCGTTTAATGGGTGGATATGTTTAATGTGTTAATTTAAGTGTTAGGGGTCCAAATTGGGCTCAGCTTAGGTAGAGGCCTTGATTAAAATTATCTGTTTGGGCATTATAGGGTTTAAAAGGTAGTATCTATGTTTAAAATACCAAAGTGGGCTTGTGGCCCAATCTTAAGAGGTGACGCCACACAAGGGAGTAAGGGGCCCAAATTTAAGTTTCATGGAGCCCAATTCTTTTAATTTAAGTTAGCTAAATTTTGGGCATTAGGATTAGGTGGAGTGGATGGCAACAAGGCTAAAATTTAGGGGTTTAAATGTTTAAAATATGTGGATAATAAGCAGATAAAGGCTATTATTTAAGAATTTATTTTATGTGGATAATAAGCAGATAAAGGCTAAAATTTAGGGATTTTAATGATTAAAATATGTGGATAATATGCTGATAAAGAAGGGAGGAGTTAGAGATAATTAAGTCTCTTTTAGATGAGCTAGTAGATTAAGATAAAGGAGAAAAGATAGGATTTATCTGCAAGGTTAGGTAAGTGTCTTAAATTTCTATAAATAGGGGAATATCTCTTCAATTTCAAAGATTTGGGTCTTTCTTTCATTCTTTTCTCTTCTTCTCTGAGTAAAAGCCGAAAACTCCTAAAGTTCCATCTTCTTCTTCATTCTCTGCAAAAGCCGAAATCTCTAAGCCTATTTCCTCATCTTCACTTTGATTCAAAAGCCGAAACTCTTTCCATTCTTTTTCTTCCTAGCCGAAATCTTCAAGTCTCTTCCTTGTTTTCTTTTCCTCTTCTATTTTCCTGTCAGAAACCGAAACTCCTCACTCAAGTATTTTAAAAGCCAAAGACACATCAACCTTCTCTTGTTCATACTTTTTTCAGGATTTTCCTAAAAGCCGAAATCCCTAGATCTCATCTCCTGTGATTGTCGAATTACTTCTGTGGTGCCTACTTGTGCCGAAATCTGAAGGGAACTTTAGTGGAGTCAATCGCATAGATCTCTAAGTTATAGAATCGTGTTACTTTCGGCATTTTAAGGTAAGGGATCTATTAGTTTTAACGTGTAATTTGGGATTTATTAACCTTGGCCGATTGTTGAAGGGGCTAAATCTTTGTGTGTTTTTCCGGCTTTTGAGCAAGGCTTTACATTGAGGATAATAGATCTAGATAGCAAGGACATCGACTAAGAATATTGGATTTTGCGATATCAGGTGTGTAATACTTCCCCACCATCTAGATCTGATTATTAATGTATGCTCATAAGTTTATATGTTGTGATAAATACCGATATCTCGGTTTAATGTTGGAAACCCAAAAAGGGTTAAGCAAATCACCAAGTCAGTGAATGTTTGACTTTATATGATAAAAGCATATTGATTTTATGACTGCATGGGTTGGGTTGATGAAAGGAGGAAGTTATACGTTATATGTGTAGCGGTTTATACCGTGATCTCGTTATATGTTGTAGCGGCTAATGCCGTGATCTCATTATAAGGGTTTCGACCATAATATGTTGATGAGCGGCATGATGACCGCCATCTTGGCGTGTAGCGGTGTGGGTCGATTGTAGAAATCCCCAATGGTGTGAATGGTCGTACGGGGTGTGTAGCGGATGGAAACTTAGGCAAATGGGTTGGGCCTTGCATATTATTTGTTATTTTTTTATAAATAGAATTATTAATCTGCTTTTATGGGCCTAAGGCCAAAATCTAGTGGTGCATGAGGTTTGCACACCGAGTCTCGCGACTCACCCTATTAATTAACCTTTACGTGATACCTAGTGCTTCTGGACCGGGCTAGAGAGGAACGCAAGGTGGCCATGCAAAAGACCAACTGGATCCAAAGAAAAGTCTCAAGTTAATACTTTATATATTTAATTAATGGATTTTAAATCTCGTTGTAATAAGGCTATGGGCCACTAGTTTATGTTTTATTTTATTTTGGGCTTTAATTACTTTTAGTTATTTAAATTCTTATTGAACTAATGTTTCTATTTAAATTTGGGTTTTTAATTTATAAAGGCATATTTTATTTAAACTATCAACTATTAAATTTCTCTCGAATAAGAAGATAAACTTTAGAAAAAATATTTTTCTGAAAATACGATATGTTCTTCCAAAATTTTCTTAGTGACATACCAGATCCGGTCGTGGTGTTTGAGCCGGGTTTGAGGTGTTACAATGATTTTCGTTCCTCTCGGGAAATTCGGAACGCGTTACTTAAAGCAACTAAAGTGAGGTCTTTTGTTGGACATATGTATTGGTACTTGAATCGATCAACTTGGAGTACACTCACGTGTAATCTCAAGTGTTTGCGCGTGTTGAAATTGTATGGCTCAGATTTGAAGATGTTACCGCATTCCATCGGAAACTTGAAGCATCTAAGGGCACTTTATATTTTTCGTAATTCACAGTTAAGTAAACTGCCTAGTTCATTGTCGAGGCTTCAACTTTTGGAAACATTTAATGTCGATAGGTGCAGTAATCTTAGAACATGGCCGAGCAAAACAAGCAGATTAGCCAGCCTCAAACATCTTCTATTTGATGGGTGTGATGAATTGGATTACATGCCTCGTGGACTAGGGAAGCTGACTCGCCTGCAAACATTATCTAGGTTTGTTGTAGGGAGAACAAAAGGTAAGAATGTTGGTCGCTTAAGTGAGTTAAATGGGTTGAACAAACTTAGAGGAAATCTGCATATTTCAGAATTACAAAATGCTATTGTGGAGAAGGGATCTACTTACTTGAAAGACAAACTGAATTTGCAATCCTAGTATTGGAGTGGAGGCGCAGGAGAGGTGAGGATGAAACGGTTCTTGAATGCCTCCAACCACACCCAAATCTAGAGAAGCTGCGGGTGATAGGGTATCCAGGAAGCAAGATGTCAAGCTGGTTGTCTTCCATCACGAATTTAAGTGAACTAATATTGCATCAGTTGTATTCCCTCAAATTTATTGGGCTTTCATGTTTAGAAGCTTTGGAGAATGTTTCGCAGACTGAAATGCAAGAGGAGTTGGTTTCGGGGAAATCAACAACAATATTTTTTCCATCCTTGGAAAAACTAAAGATAACAGATTGCCCAAATCTTGAAGGATGGTGGAAGGGTGATGGTGATGTTGGTGAAGCTTCAAATCCACACTTGCCGTGCTTTCCTTGCCTTTCACATTTAGCTATCGAGCACTGCCCTAATCTAACCACTATGCCATTGTTTCCATCTGTTAAAACGTTGAAGTTGAAGAATACAAGCTCAAAGCCATTTCAAGAGACAATGAAGTTGAAGATGACAAAAATAGAAGCACCATCATCATCAACTCTACATCCTCTCTCCAAACTGGAATCTCTGGAAATTGATGAGGTCAAAGATCTACATTCTCTACAAGAGGAGTTTCTGCAAAACCTAACTTCTCTTCGGACATCAATGCCAGAGGGGATGCGTGGTCTCACCTCTTTGACCCACTTGGAAATTATTGATTGTCCCCAATTATCGAAAAGATGCCAAAGGAATACTGGTCTGGACTGGCCTAATATTGCTCACATTGAACGCATTTGGATTAAAGACGGAGGCTTTGTGGAAACTTGCAGGGGTTTGAGAGGTATAAACTAGAATTCAATCTTCATTTTACCAAAATTTATACCAATTCATATATAAAAACTTTCCTTACTTAAAATAGGCAAGAGTTGAGCTATGTTGGTGTTTCTAGGCTTGGTGGTGATACTGTTTCTCTATTCTTTATTATGCTTTTCTTGTATTCCTTTTGGTGTGTTTTTGACTCTTAAGTTTGGACTTGTTTCTGTTGTTGTTGGATGGTTTCTTCTGTTCTGCTCCTCTCTTTCTACTTTCTTTTGTCTTTGGAGTATGCTGTTTTTGGTTCCACGGCATCTCCGTACTTATGCTTAGCTAAAAATAAATGTATGTATGTACGTATGTATGTATTTTTAACAATTTGTGCTTAAGTTGCAGAACTTGATAATATGCTTCGTTGCTAATATTAAGTGGAGATTATTTTTTATTTTATTATTGTTCAATGTAATTAATTGAACCATAATTTGTCAATTTTCGTGTAAAATGTCAATTACAACTTTTTAGTATATTCAAACATGAATTACAGGGGTTTTGATTCTTTATTTTCTAAAAAGAATCACTGGATCACCAGTAATTTTTTTATACTAATGATAATTTCGGATTCTTAAGGTTGTGAAATGATCATTATCTCAAGAGAAAGCATATCGAAGCTAAAATAGATTTGTTTTCTTTTTTATCTCGAGACTTGTTTTGAGAAAACAATTCTTTTGTTTCAAGATATTCTATCATCGAAGCTAAATTAAGAAAACAAAGGAGGTCTATCTCAAGACTCCTATGAATTGAGTTTGAATTCAAGTTTTAACTCTTTATTGACCTCGTTAAACCCATAAATGCATAGAATATGGCGGTTTGGCATTCATTTAATCTCTCAATATGTGTAGATAAGAATGTGTGGTAACTTATTGTGTTTGAATATCTAATTAATTAATGATGCGAACTGAATTAATCCGAATCGCTCTAGTAATATAATGTCATGTCATACATCTAGATTCGACAACTAAATTAAAGAACTTAGTAGTATTATATCTTAAAGGAATTGATTTACAAGGTATTTAATCAAAGTGTAGCAATTAAAGACCTTTTTAGTATATTAGTAAAGAAGAAGAAACATAATTCCCTAAGCACATTGGTGAAAGGCAGAGGGATTGCAGGCAGGGGCTTGCCCCTAAAATAGGAAAAAAAAAATATTTAATCCTTTATAAATGATAAACATTATATGTTAATATATAATAAAATTATATTATTATATCCCTACTTTAAAAAATAATGAAATTCTAAGTTAATGTTTAATTTTTTTTTAAATATAATTTTATTCCAAATGCCACTCATAATTCCATTAAACATAAAAATATTACAAATCAAATGAAATAAACAAGAAATGAAAATGCAAAGAATCAACTGAAATAGACAGAACATTTCCTGTTCTTCCAAGCCGGCAATATCAACCCATCTGAACCAACAGCAACATCACAATTTACATGCATTTTATGGTGCACACTCTTCCATGTCGAAACCTTAAATCTAATCACCGACATTATACCTAATCGAAAATACACAGTCCCATGTTGCCTATCATTCACAAACTCCTTCCACCGCCTGCTGTTCACAGCAAGCGTAGCTGTACCAATACCGAACTCACCGTACACAACCGTAGTTGTCTTCGGTTCTTGGAAAAACGGGTGCAACAATGGGGTCGACCCGATTTGTTTATCTTTGTAATAAACGAAACCCTCCATTGAGTCGTAATAGATACCAATATGCTGGTTGGAGTTTCTGGCTGTGACATTGAACGTTATGACAGCATTGTCGAGCCCTGATTTTTGAGCCAAACCAGGAACCGTGAAATCTATCATATGGAACCTTGGACGATGAGGGCGTAAACTAAGCCATACAATGAAGAAAACAATTAGAGCAACTAAAAGGAATGACAAGAAAATGGCGCATAGTACTTTGGTGACTCTAGTGGTGAAGCTTTCACGAACACGCTGCGCGTAGTAGCGAGCAGAGTGGTGGCGTTTGACGGGCTGTGGCTGCGGCCGGGTGTCTCGGATCGGTAACCTGTCGGAACTGGCCATTGTTTTTCGATGAATCGGAGAAGGGTTTTTCCGAGGAAGGTTTGGTGAATGAAAGGGAAGTATTTGTAGGGAAGGGTGCATGTTGAAGAAATTGGAGTCTTTTCTTTTTCTTTTGCATGGCTATGGTGGAAGAAAGGAATCAAATCAAATGGCCATTTTGTTTACTCAATTAATGGGTTATGGATACCTTAAATTATGGTATGATCTTTATATTCTATTGCTTCAACTTTTTAGTTTGTGTGTTGGATTATATGCTGCAAAATCAGAATATATGCTCAAGAGCTAATTATATATATATATATATATATTTAAAGTTAAATTCATTAATTCATTCAATGAATGGAATCATACAATTCCGAAATAAAAATATAGTAAACACTCGTAGATGGTGAAAGACAAGTTCTATGATCAACACAATAAATGCTTTAGCGTCAGCATCAATAGAATATTATGACACGTTGACAATTGGCTTTGTCACAACTCAAGCACGACATATCTGGAGTAATTGCAAGCACTTAATACGATAATGAAATTAACCCCGAATGGTCCAAAGCGGCGAGCAAAAATCGACAAAATAATTTAAATCAATTTTTTATGGGGGATACAGTGCAACTTTACATTTATTCTAAATGGTCTAATTGGACAATTTTCCATTTTAGGGGAGGCCGGGGCTCTTGCCAACCCCCTAATTATGCCCCTACCGATAACAACAATGTAAATTAAACAAATACTCATATATATTATAAAATTTTAATTTAATTTTTTTAAAATTATAAAGATATAAACTATTAAAAATTACAATTTAATTCCGTCCCTTAAACCAACTTTAATAACTTGTGATTGAGGTTGAATGAGAGTGGATATGAATTTTTTAAGTACATAAAAGAATATCAAACTTTAAAGAAAAGGATAAAGAAGAATTTAAGAAATGTTAAAAGCTGTTAAGATGTAAAGGTTTCTTGCAATCTATGGGCTATGGCATGAGGGAGCTGAAAAGTTTGTATATATTTTAGGAGAAAGAATATTATTTTTAAATTATTTAAAATATAATCCAAGTCTTTATATTTATATATTTGATATTTAATTACTTTATTTTTATTTCAAAAAATTTATTTTTTTACACCTATTACCACTTTTAAAATTATTAATACCTTTAATTTTTTTTCTTTATTATATGGTTATTAAATAAGTATTTTTTTTTCAAAATATTATACCAAAAAATTTAACTGAAAATTTTTAATAGATTAACAATTAAACTTAAATTTTAAAAATACAAAATAAAAATAAAAGGATTAAATTTCAAATTTTGATGTTACAAAGTAAATGATTGATGTTTGGATTAGATTTAGGGTCAGTTCTTCATTGCTTTTCAAAAGTACTTCTAGCTCCAAAAGCATTTTTGGAGGAAAAGCTATGCAGAACAAGCTACTTTTGGCTGGAATTTTTGGCTTTTCAGAAGTGCTTTTCAAAAGCACTTCTGAAAAGGAGAAGCTAAAATTTTTAGCTTTTCATTTTCCCAAAGCACTTTTAGTGCTTAATTACTTTTTCACCCCTCTAATAACATAGTGCTTTCCTTTTTTTTTCGTGGTGCTTAATTACAAATGTGTTAAAATCATTAATTAAAAATAAAAAAATATATTTTAAAATATTATTTACAAATATTTAATGGTTATATTTAAATATTTAAAATGTAGTTTATATATTCTAATTAAATTTTATAAGTAATTAATATTTATTACTTAAAAATATTTAAAATTTATATTTCATATATTAAAATATTAACAAGTTATAGTAATTTTTTTATATTCTTACTAAAATATAATAATATTAACTAATTTAAATTTTATTTAAATGTATATTTGTTACTTGATAATAACATGTCTAAAATGGACATTTTATTTCTCAAAAGCACTTTTTGACAGCAATGCTAAACACTCAAATTTTAAAGCAAACTTTGCAAAAGTACTTCTCAAAAGCACTTTTCCACAGCACTTTTCAAAAGCATTGCCAAACTAGCCCTTAGTAGTTTAGATTTTTTATAAAAGGATAATTTATTTCAATTTTTTAATAAAATAAAATTAACTTAATATTTTTTATATTAAGTGATTTTTTGGTTGAAAATTTTAATTTAAGTAAAAAATTAAAATGATTATCAAACACATCCTATATTAATATAGAAACAAAAAGGGATAAATATCAAGACTACACAAGAATATTGATTGAATGTGTAATATCATACATAAACTTTGATTTTATGCGACTTTATACATTAAATTTTGAATTGATTCATTTTTCACAAATTACTAACAATGTTCTGGAATTAGTACCATTTTACGTTGATATATTGTATACGCAAACAATTATACTAATCTGTGATAAAAATAAATGTACATATTCATTTCTTGAAATGTCTACAATTGAATCAAAATTTCACATATATGTACGAACAACAACTCAAGTTTCATATGTATAATTGTACTAAATCAAAGTTGAATATCATATTTTCTATTGTATCAAAATTCATGTATAAAATTTATCCCCAACAAAAATAATGCCATTGAAGATATAAGAATTTCATGCCAATTATTGAAATGATTTCTTTCCAATTGCCGATCCAATGTGACCAAATAGGGTATGCTCGAGGGGTGAACGGCCCATTAACCTATATATAATTTGAAGTAGATATTGATGAATTTTGATTCGAACCCAAAAATTCAAACTCACAACAATATAAACTTGCTTAACTAGATTTCGAAATTGACCCGGACCAAAAATAACATACATTCAAAACGGTTTGATATGAAAGACCTAACTTACAAACTTAAATAATTAAAATTCAAAATAAATTAAACTCAAAATTGACCTAAATACGAAATAACTTGAAACCCTAAATGATAAGAATAAAAGGATTTAAAATAGGAAGTGTTAAACCCGAAATAAACAGGTTTGCAGATATGTGTTAGGCATTGAAATGGATGTTAACCGCATACATAATATATGAACGTCCATCACTTAAAACAAAAGCAAATATAACTATGCTGACAAAAAAACATATTGCATTGGACAAAATTCCTATCTGTTTCATACATTGTCCATTTCCTTCAAACACCTTTGTCTTACGTTCATGCCGGCCCATGATGGAACTGTTTTGTCTTCTTAGCAGTTGCTATTATAGCCTTGGTTAATGCTGTTAAAAAATTATTACACAAGATAAGCTAAGTTGGTGCTTTTGTGTTTTTTTTTTCTATGATGGCATTCATCAAAGTTGCAGGCATAGTGTTTTGTGGTTGTAGTGGTAGCCAACATGTGTATGATTATGGTATTGATTATCTGCATCAATTATGGTTGATAATTATTGGTGGTGATTAGGGTTAAAGGGACAAGTATTACCATATGATTATCAAACTATGTAAATATTCATCATTATTTAGCCTACACCAAATCTAAGTGGAACCTGCAATCATTCTTCTCTTCCTTAATCTCCTAACTTCCATCACCTAACACTAAAGAAGATTATAAGCAAAGTAAAGAGAATATCTATTATATATTTGAAGATAAGGAAGGGGTGGTATGTGGTATCACTACACCAAAACAGACTTTTAGCGGCGTTTTTGGGCCTTTAGCGCGTTTTTAAGCGCCACTAATAGTACTCATGCGCGCTTTTAAAAGCGCCATAAAAACGCCGCTACTGAAAAACCGCCGCAAAATTAGTGGCGCTTTTAAAAACGCCGCTATAGGTAGGGCTTTTAGCGCGCTTTATAAAAAAACGCCGCAAAGGTAGGGGCTTTTAGCGCGCTTTTTAGAAAAACGCCGCTATAGGTAGGGGCTTTTAGCGCGCTTTTTAAAAAACGCCGCTATAGGTAGGGCTTTTAGCGCGCTTTTTAGAAAAACGCCGCTATAGGTAGGGGCTTTTAGCGCTTTTTAGAAAAACGCCGCTATAGGTAGGGAGCTTTTAGCGCGCTTTTTATAAAAACGCCGCTATAGGTAGGAGCTTTTAGCGCGCTTTTTAGAAAAACGCCGCTAGGTAGGTAGGCTTTAGCGGCGCTTTTAGAAAAACGCCGCTATAGGTAGGGCTTTTAGCGCGCTTTTTAAAAAAACGCCGCTATAGGTAGGGGCTTTAGCGGCGCTTTTAAAATAAACGCCAAGCAGTGTAGGCTTTTAGCGGCGCTTTCTAAAAACGCCACTAATTTGCACAGATTTGCTATGTACTTTTTCCCAATATCCTACCCTCCTCGCAGTAAAAACCACCAATAATAAAGAACAATTGCATATAATTCCAACCTAATGCAAAGAAATAAAACATTTAATTCTCAAGAAAAGCATTAAATCTAAACAAATACTTCAAATTTAATAAAAGATAATATTGATTAAAAATGAATCATAATTCAAACAATTCTTAGAATAATGTTTAATCAGAATAATGTTAAAAAAATCTTACAATAAGAAAAGAAATGTCTAAGATGGCGGCTCATGCAATTTCGCCGCTGAACATATTCATCATAACCCTGCAATTTGTAGTTGGAGTTCTTCATACTTTCTGCTCGCTCGCCTCCTGCACTGCTTCCGCTCCGCTCTAAGTTGAGCAACATGCTCCGCCTCTCATTCTTGCCTCGCTCTAAGCCGAAATTTGCTCACCGTGCTCGCTTCCATCGTGGATATCTGTTTTTTCACTCAACTTCAAGACGAGATTGACTCTGGAAGGCATGTATTGCCGAGCCGATCAAAAATATTGGGTCTGAGTAACACCCGATCCTTGACATCGAACCCGACCATACCTTGTAAGACCCAAAACATTAGTGATAATTTCGTTATAAATATACTCAAGATTAACAAAACTATCAATCGGCGATGCATTTTCGGGACCCAAAACATCGCAATAATCATGTTATCAACCTCGCCGAGATTAACAGAATCGCGAGACGAAGCAACCGCTTCATACTCCGCCTTCTTCTCCTTTAGTTTATCCTAATAAATCAATAAAAGAGTTAGAAACGAAATATATAATAAAAATGAATGGAACATAAGTTAAAATTAGAAATTTAAAACTACAAACAATGAATTAAACCATTATAATTAAGCATTATAAATATTTAAATAAAATAAGCATTTATTAAATAAATATACCAAAATTTCTGCGAAATTTCTGATGTCATCCGAGATCCATCCTTCTTCCTATATGCGTAATGTCAAAAGTTGAAGCCATCCAACTTTTTGACTCGACTTAAACTTCCTACATTATAGCGTAAAAAATATAAGTTAATAGTATAAATCATTAATATTTGAAAGAAGTAATAAATTATAATACCTCACCCTCTTCAAACCACACGAGCAAAACTTCCGAACCCGCGCAAAGAAATGTTGTTTCGTCACGCTTGTTCCAACTCGCTCACGGTCCTACATAATGGGATTTGAATTAATTATATAGTAAATACGATAAACCGAAAAATTTCTAAGACTTTGAAAGTACGCAATACCTCTCCTTTCTTTGAATTCCGTAATCTAACTTGATCTTCCCATTGGTACCTCAACATTCCCTATGGACATTTCGCAGCTTTTCGTCGAGGTCGATGTCTTTTTAAAATATTGTTTTTTAGGGTACTTTTATTGTCTCTCCATTTTTTGCCCAACGTCTTCTTAATATAGTCATCTGAGACCTCTAAATCAAATCTACCTCGAATTTTTTTTTAAAAGTTAATATAAATGAAGGTTAAATGAAAGTATTATAAATTACATTCACCTTCTATTACCTTAATATTTTCGAGAGCTCGATTTTTGTTGGCATCGGCATGTGATGCCATGATTCATAGTTAATGGGCAACATATTCGAATTTCGTACTATAATGCCCAAATAGCTCGCCAACAATCGAGCTTCGGATCCGATAGGTGGCCATGATCGTTTCTCCTTACTATAACACGTGGGTAGGCTCTAAGTCATATAAATCAGTAAGCAACGTGACGCCCCGAAGCTCAAGGCCCCACCACCCTCAAATTGAAAAATGATATATTATTATATTAAAATTGAAAAATGAATCAATAATAAAATTCAACATGCATGTAAAATAAACTTAACATTACTTTGGAATTCTCCATGCTCGCTATCTATGTCCCGGCAGAGTAGAAGATCCAACAACCGTATCCCGCCCACTATTTACGTCTGCTGAATTTTCAAAGATAATTGCTAATATTTAAACCTCGTAATCGTCTTCTAGGCATTTTCTCTGCAAACACATAAAAGAGTTCAAAATTTTAGTAACAAATAACAACAATAATAGGACATTTAAAATAGTTAAATTATATAACATGACCAACATGAAAATTATAATATTACATATAGAAAATAAATCATTAAATCTTACTACATCATATTTCAGAAATATCTTCGTCCACATCCCGACGAACCCATTGAAATTGTTGACTAGTACTAGGGATATTTTCGCTTAAGTCTTGTTCTCGAAAAGGCAAAGTTTCGATCTTTCGACTATGTCATCTCTACTTCCACCGCCAATGTCGAACAAGTCTCTAGGGGTGTTTCAAGTACAACGTACCAACCTCATCGCTTGGATCTTCTGAGTAAAAAACTTGTTTAACTTGAGAAGAAAACACATACGGCTCGCCCATCACTTGTTCTCCTGTGTGAATCAATCGAGAGAAATTCACCATTGTAAAGCCATATTGATCGCTTTTTAATTCCGCGAGCCGTATTCACATCACCCAATCACCTCGAAATAAGACAACTTTACAATTGCCATAATAATCCAACTCAATGATGTCGCAATAAGTCCGTAATACTCTGCATTCCCTCGACCGGATTCTTGTCCCTAGCACTAGCATAACTTGTAATCGAAGAATTAACAACAATTCCGCAATTTTGGGTTCTTCTCAATCTCTCGCGATACCTTGTATGAAATCAGATCCGTTGATGAGAAAGCCATTATATCTTTTAACTATTCTGTTTGGACCTTGTGAAAGCCATTTAACGTCGTCATTTACTTCATTCCTACCGAAACCTATTGATGGAAAGTAAATCGAGAAATTATGAATGTTATGAGAGAACATTATGACTTGTCAATGAAAACTTAAATTACATACCATTTGGCTTAACCATTCATGGAATGTTTCGTGAACAACTTATTAATTTCTCGTCGATTTAATCTTCTGGTCGTGAACGAGCTCTTAATATTTGTTTGTACTCACCAGATTTGGTTAAAAAGTTTTACCTTGTTAGAAGACAAATAAATTATAATTGATGAGTATTTATCAAATTCTAGAACTTACGCCGAAAATGGTTCCATTGAATCGTGATGAAAAAGAATGTATCGATGTGCTTGGACCCACGATCTATCGCCTAATTCTACAATTTCGACTTTGCCGATCGGTTCTCCAAAACTTTGAAATAAATAAGTGTCGACCGAATTATGATCTGTGAGCCCAAAGATTTCTACTTGGTCTGCTTCATTCTTGTTTCAACATCTTCCAAATACCTCGAACAGTAAAGTCATACATTCCTCTCGCCAAGTAGCCCTCGGCAATTGATCCTTCCGATAACGCTTATTGCGGCGCGTGATGACTTCAATTTGGAAAGGAACCTAAACACGGTATACAACATTAACAAAAGTTGCAACTAAAGGCATTGAGCTGAATGAAGGAATATGTTGCAAATAAATTAAGACCTTTCAATGGGATACATCCATCGATAGAAAACGGGTCCACCAAGAAGTGCTTCACGCGGAGATGAATTAACAAGTGCACCATAATAGTGAAGAAGGAAGGCGGGAAGATCTTCTCCAGATTGCATAAAGTCAATGCGACTCGATCTTGTAGTCTCTCAAGTTCTTGAACATTCAAAACTTTACCACAAATACCTTTCATTATATTTGATACTCAATTATAGGAGCCGTCACCTTTTTCGACATACAACACCGCATAGCAACCGCGCAAGAAGTCTTGCATCAAGATGTGATAGTCATGCGATTTTAAGCCATATAGTCTTCGATCCTTAAGACTCACACATCGCGAAATATTTGATGCATACGCATCCGGGACCTTTATATCCTTCAACACCGCATGCAACACTTCTTTCTCCGCTTTGACATTGAAAAATAGCGAAGCGCAAACCGATATTTCATATTCGGAAGTTCTCGGGGATGAAGCTCACGCCGAATTCCCATGTGGACTAAATCAAGTCGACTCAAGATTATCTTTCGATTTTCCATCGACATTCAAAATAGTCCCAATGATGTTCTCGCAGACATTTTTCTCTATGTGCATGACATCAAGATTATGGCGTAAAATCGATGCTTCCAATAAGGCAACTCGAAAAGAATACTTCTTTTTTCCACAAGTCCGCCTCATGAGGATCATCCTGCTCATCGATTCATCATCGATTCATCCCTAGATCTTCTATTTCTTTGCGGGTTAGCCGTTGATTCACCTTCCCATAAATGAAATTCATATCTTTCAACATTAAGAATATTTCTGATCCACAGTGTCCATGGAGGAACTGGTCTCGAACTCTTGAGTACCATCAAACCGAGCACTCAAAATCTAAATGTATGATTTTCCCAGAACCACTGGCGATGCCCCATGTACGAGAACTTCTTCCCATTATATAACCATTGCGAACATGTCTCAGCAAAGACAACACGGGACAAGCATAACGCCCCCGGTACTCCAACCGATAAATTAGCATAAGCCGGGAAGTCGTTAATAGTCCACATTAAAGCCGCACGTAAATTAAAGTTCTCTTTTCTCATTGCATCGTATAACCGAACACCAGCCCATAGTTGTTTTAACTCCTCAACAAGTGGTCGCAAATAGACGCCAATATCATTCCCCGGCCCTTTCTCTCGTGTATAATCATAGACAAGATAAAAGAAGATTGTTTCATGCAAACCCATGGAGGCAAATTGTAGGAACAAGCACCACAGCCAAGTCATCAGACGCAGCGCATGAGTTTGTAAGGGTTAAATCCATCGGATGCTAGCCCAAGCCTCACACTCCGAGGATCGCTTGCAAAGCTTGGAAATTTTGAGTCAAAAGATTTCCAAGCTAAAGAATCTGCGGGGATGCCTTAACAACCCATCATCTGCTCGTCCATCCCGGTGCCACGTCATTGATTCATTGTCTTCGAGGACATAAAAAGCCGTTGAAGCCTTGGTATTAGCGGAAAATACCGCAAAATCTTAAATGGTCGCTTCTTTGATCGTATCGTGTTCATCCTCGTTACCGCCCTCTCGTATTTCTATTAATCCAACGGATTGGCCGCATACATGACAAAGATCGTTGGTTTATCCGGCGCCCCAATACAACATGCAGTCATTTCGGCAACTGTGAATTTTGTTGTAGCCAAGGCCTAAATCCTTTATCAATTTCTTCATATCTTTGGAAGATCGAGGGATTTTTGCAAAAGGGAACATTTCGTTGACAGTTTCATCCAACTCCTATCCATTTCGTTGTTGTTGAAGTCTAAAGTTCACGATAATTTACACTTCGCTAAATTGTTAATTGTTAATTGACAAGAATTTGATTTTTAAAACAAAGATTTATTTAAGCTTCATCATACATGGCATTGTAAGTATTATTTAAATTGCATGTATTATTCAAGATTCTTCATACGTGGCATTGTTACACCTGGGGAGGATCCGTTATATCTTCCAGTGAGATATAAGGCAACCCGTTAGGTTTCCAGCCTATATACTTTGAATCTTATTATTATGTAAGTTATGTATTATGTAAGTTAAATAATTTTATGTTAGGTATGTATTACGTATTATGTAAGTTAAATTAAAATTTCAAATCGAGAATCAAGATTATTATTATTACTACTTTAATCATTATTATTATTACTATTACTTTAATTATTATTATTATTATTATTATTACTTTAATCATTATTATTATTATTACTACTTTAATCATTATTATTATTACTATTACTTTAATTATTATTATTATTATTATTATTATTACTTTAATCATTATTATTATTATTACTATTACTTTAATTATTATTATTACTATTATTACTACTTTAATCATTATTATTATTATTGTTACTATTATTACTACTTTAATCGTTATTATTATTATTATTACTATTACTTTAATTATTATTATTACTATTATTACTACTTTAATCATTATTATTATTATTACTATTACTTTAATCATTATTATTATTATTATTATTATTATTATTTTTATTATTATTATAACTTTAATCATTATTATTATTATTGTTACTATTACTTTAATCATTATTATTAATACTATTACTTTATTTATTATTATTACTTTGATCATTATTATTATTATTATTACTATTACTTTAATCATTATTATTATTATTACTATTACTTTAAATATTATTATTATTATTACTTTAATCATTATTATTATTATTACTATTACTTTAATCATTATTATTATTATTATTATTATTATTACTTTAATCATTATTATTATTATTATTATTATTATTATTATTATTATTAATACTTTAATCATTATTGTTATCTAACAGTGAGATATAAGGAATTATGCATTCTTTAAGATTCATCATACGTGGCATTGTTACACCTAGGAGGATCCATTATATCTAATGATGAGATATAAGGCAACCCACAAAGTTTCCAAATTTATATACTTTGAATCTTGTTTTTTTTAATCTATACAAGTAAGTTATGTAAGTTATGAATTATGTAAGTTAAACAAGTAAGTTAAACATTGTAGTTTTTTTTTTAAAAATTGATTGGTTTTAGTTTTTCGTTTGAGGTAGGCTGGAAAATGTTATTATATGTTTTTTATAATTGAAATTTGTTCTGATGTTGTTAAATTTAAAAAGTTTTTACCTTACTTCTTTTTAAAAAAAGAATTTATTTTCTATATTAAAACAAAAAATATAAAGGAAACAACAATGATGTTTCAACTCCAATTTCTTTCCTCAAACCACAAAAATATCATGACTTTCAAATTCCAATAAAAACACAAACAAATTAAAGCTAAAATCAAACAAAAAATTACAGGTGTCCTAACTCGTAACATTCTAAAGCATTTCCTTTATGCATTTATCATGGATCCATTTGCTTATTAATTTTACTAATTGCTTTTGGTCTCGATATAGAACCGAGTAATTTACTTCTTCAGATTCGATATTGGTGCAAACAAGCAAAATTGATAACAATGTTTGTGAAAAACCATCCAAATCCTCTGTAAGGGATTTTATCTCAACCAACATTCAATTCAAGTAAAACATCCCCTTAATAATTTATATAAGAAAAATTCCAATTCTACGTACTGAGGTGGATTCAAACCGACCTATTGGATTTGACACATAAGCGTGCTGCACTATGTTGGTGCCAAAATAATGTTTCATTTTCATGAAAATGTGTATTGATTTAGACAGGCATCTGTCTTTTTGAAAAGGGAAATCATAAAAAGTGGTTGGTTTTAAAGAAAATAAAAATCCTCCAAAAAAATGAAATTCAATAACAATATATGGATGTAACCCGTATATTTTTCAATCACTCACTCAAAACACCTCATCTAATTTATCATCGCCAAATATCCTTTTCGCTCTTCTGTTTTCATATAAAAGTTTAATAGTTCAAACTCATTTTAGGCGGTTTATATATATATATATATATATATTCAAAATATTTATATTATTTTTAATTTAATATTTATTTTATATATAAACATCTTAATTTCTTAAATATTATTATCTTAAAATTTTAAATTATTTTTAAGATAAATGTTCAACTCTGAACCAACTCTCTACTGGTTCTCCAATAAAGATAAACCAGGCTTCACTTAGAAAAAAACAGCTTTCAAAGACAAACAAAAAGTTATATAACATAAAAATATATATACGAAGACAAAAGCAAATTTTGAACATGAAGATTGATGTACCCATGAAAAATTCCTTCAATAGCTCATAAACTAATATAAAAATAAAAATATATGGCGTAATGTTTATATATATAAGTAAATGATAAACCATTTTATACTTAAACCAAGAAAGTAGTGTTTCAAACTTTCACAAATAGTTTGTGTTTCTCTTTACTTGCTTGCTACTTATGTTTTGGATCATACCCAGTGCACCATCAAACTTAGATTGATTTAGATCATATCTACAAATATCCACCGCCTCAACTAATATTATATATGTAATTAAGTCATTTGTTAGTGTTTGTGTGTGTATTTCCTATAGTTGGATCATAATATGAGGCATATTAGGAACTGATTATGCAATCGATAAAGTTAACTATTTTTGCAAGTCTCAAATATACTCATTTCGCAACCATAAAAGAGTCATTGTTTTCATATGTGAATTCTTTCAACTAGAACTAAAGCCTAAGAAGAAAAAACTAAGTATAGAGCGTAAATCTCTTTCAAGAATGTTTCACTATATCCATGTCTACAACTTTGAAAATGGAAATACGCCATTAACATGTAAGCCACAAACCAAAATTTTAAACTCAAATGCATATTCATGGAAAAGTTGGAATTGCCATTAGAACTAAATAAGCAAAGAATAATCTGATATTCTCGCTTCTCCGCATGAAATTGCAAAATCAATATAAAATTAGAGGCGACTATCTCCTCACAAGGAAAGTTATAGGTTAAAAGTATGTTCTTTGCTTATTGGTTTTGGGGTAAAAGAAGAAACAAAGAGAGGAAAAGAAAACTTAATAGTACGAACTAAGGAAATACCTCCACGAATTCGAATATCCAGCCAATGACGGTGGAGAGAAACTGTGAACCAAAAATAATAATAACGACTTTGTTAAAAAATTGAGGCGTATAAAAGAGAAACTTACCTCAACTTGTAAATGAAAGTGGAAATTTGTAAATGAAATTGAAACAGAAATATGGCACTTGAATTTATTTAATTTGTAAATGAAAATAAAAAAATTTCAACCGAGATTCGTGTCTCAAAACTCACCTCAAATAGATTAAACCACAAGATTTATTAAGAGCTTCTTCTTCATCTTCTTCTCTTGATGAGAAATTCTTTTCAAAGTCGAAAAATGAACAAGATCAAATGTTTTCTTTTCGAGTAAAAGACGATAAAAGAGAAGGGGATTCAAGAAAAAGAAAATAAAGGTTCTGTGTTTTCTTTTCTTTACTGTAAAAAAGGAAGAGCTTGGAAATCAAAGCAAAAGAAAAGGAAGAGAAGGTGCAGTTCGGAAACAGAGATGAGAATAGGAAGAATAGGAAGAGCAAAGAGATGGGAGTTAGGGATTTCGGGAAATCAAAAATTGGGGGAACAGAAAGCCTTAAGCAATTTTTGATAAACGCTAACAATACGGCGCCGTTTTTAACTGAAATAAAATGATTATTTGCGGCGTTTTTGAATAGCGCCGCTATTTCTTATTTGCGGCGTTTTTAATTAAAAACGCCACTAATATTCTTGAAAATAATATATTTTTAAAGATTTAATCAAATTTTTTCTTTATTTTAAAGTTTAAGTAATATTTAAAATATTTGGATAAATTTTGAAATTTTTAATATTTAAAGTTATTTAATATATAAATTAAAAACAATTACTCAGATACTCAAAAAAATTTAAAAGTATTTTAAATAATAGTATTTTATTTTTTCCATTTTTAACATTCATTTTTAATGTTATTGGTTCTAAATTTTTCTACCGACATTAATTTTTTGAATATTTTAAAAGTAAATTACAAATAAATTTTATATTAATTAATTAATATAAAAATTAGATAAATAATAATAGATCAAGAGGATGAAATTAAGAGTACTGCATGAGTTTTCGAAAATAAAACATGATGGCCACTTGGATGATGGATCAGAATGTACAACACTAGTTTGTTTAAATCCAGACCCTAAGTCGGCCCCTAAACCCCTAAAACCTATAAAACCTTAAACACGTAACCCAAATCTAAACCCTAAACTATAAACCTTTATAAACTCTAAACCCTAAAATACCATAAACCACAAAATCTTAAATCATAAACCCTTATAGACATATAAACCCTAAAAGCATAAATACTAAACCTTAAATCAAAAACTCTAAACAACTAAAACCCTAAACCCTAAACCCTAAACCCTAAACCCTAAAATTCTACACTTAACTCTTACAAACATATAAACCTCAGAACCATAAACACTAAACTTTAAATCAAAAACTGTAAACCACTAAAACACTAAACTATAAACATTAACCCCTAAACCATACGACCCACACCTTATACCCTGAATGCTAAATCTTAACACTAAGGCAAAAAAATTAAACACTAAACGTAAATTAAAATTGATTTATTATACAATGATCAAAACAAATATTTTTTGTTTTGAAATAGATTGAATAAATGCCAACCTTAGTTTTTGCTTTGAAATAAAAAATAGTTTATGATATCACCTTTAGCGGCGTTTTTATAACAAACGCCACTATAAGTCAGCCTTTAGCGGCGTTTTTTATAAAACCGCCGCTAATTTTATCCCATTTTTACATTGTAATTTAAACGGCGCTGCTTTTAGTTTCAAAAAAAAAATATTTTGTGGCGCTTTTAGAATTCAAACGCCGCTAAAATCGCATTTAGCGCGCTTTACATACAAACGCCGCTATAAGCCATCCTTTAGTGGCGTTTTTATCAAAACGCCAAGTATTTTTCCTTTTTTTAAACGCAATTAAAACGCCGCCGTTTTGGGCTTTTTTAAATTGCTCATACCTTTAGCGGCGTTTGTCTAAAAGCGCCGCTAATGCTCCGACTTTTAGCGGCGTTTTTCCAAAAGCGCCGCTAAAGATCGACTTTTAGCGGCGCTTTTCTGAAAGCGCCGCTAAAAGATCGACTTTTAGCGGCGTTTTCCGGCGCCGCTAAAGATCGAACTTTTAGCGGCGCTTTTCCCGAAAGCGCGCTAAAGATCGACTTTAGCGGCGTTTTTCGGAAAGCGCCGCTAAAGATCAGACTTTTAGCGGCGTTTATCCAAAAGCGCCGCTAAAGATCAGACTTTTAGCGGCGTTTTTCCAAAAGCGCCGCTAAAGATCAGACTTTTAGCGGCGTTTTACCAAAAAACGCCGCTATTTCTCCTTTTTAGCGGCGTTTTCAAAATAAACGCCGCTATTGCTCATTTTTTTGCGGCGTTTTCATTCAAACGCCGCTAATGTGTAATATTAGCGGCGTTTTCCTTTAAAACGCCACTAAAAACGCCGCTAGAAGTCTGTTTTGGTGTAGTGTATTGACTTGAATGGAGTGGTTATTGAAATTTTGTTAGAGACGTTTGTTTGACACGCATTTAAATCGTATGACCCTCATATGTACTTTCAATATTATATTAAAAAAAGTTTTAGAGAGGACTTAATTAAATATTTGAGGGTTTAATGATGATTTTAAAAATTTTAAGGGAACAATTAATTTTATTTTTAGAAAAATCCAAAAGCTTAAGGAAAATTTTATAAATTTTTGGATAGTAGCGCTTTTTGTTTTTGTTTTTTTTTTTTGTGTGTGTGTGGGACGATGGGTGGGTGAGAAAAAAATTTGGAGATAAAGGAAGGATAAAAAGAAGAAAAAATTGGAAAAACAAAAGATTCTTTTTTTGTTTTGTGTTATTTAATTATTTGTTTAAAGGTTGATTGTTTTTTATGTATTAATAAATTATATATTTTTTACGGGAAATTATTTGATTCATCATTTCTCGAGGTTTTTTTTTTTGTTTTACAAACGGATTGAGAGTATGATAAGTGTCATTATACTCATTTTATATGTAGTTATAGATACTTAATCTTTTATTTTTTTCAGTTTTTCTCAACTTGGTCCTTAATTTTTTTTTATCCACGTTAGTTCTAGAATTTGACAATATATTTTTAATTTGATCCCTAATCTTGGATTTCATGTCAACTATTTTTTTCTTTTTAATAGACTGATTTCAATCTCAATTTAATTTATATTTCACATAATTTATTATTATATATTCAAATTTAATTTTAAATAGTTTACATAAAATATAAAAATAATTTTATTTAATATTATGATTTTTAATTAATTATTTGAATCCGGGTGTAGCAAGAGTATAAATCTAATATCAATAAAGACTTCAACAACAACACCCATAATTTGCAATTACACAAGTATTTAATTGATTTATATTATATTATATTATCTCCAAATATATATATATATATATATATATTTATTAGGTGGTCGAAACCTGAAGGAATACCAGCAAGCAGACATTATCAAAATTGTAATCCAAAAAGGAAAAAACATAAAAATTTCCAATTGAAAGAGATAATTAATGAACCGATGATTGGCACATTAAGTTTTGGCAGGGCCTTCAAATATAAATTTGTCCCTTTTATTTTGTACATAAAATTGATTCATACCCACACACCTAACCATTATATAATTCACCGAACGAGTATTAATTCGATTGGCATAAACCTTCTTAATTATTATTTAATTATATATTTAATAACGTTTTACAAGTAAACTGGCTCGTGAATTATACCTCAATTCATTATATATATTGTCTCATTTTAGTTAATATAGTGTCCAATAAAAATATATCATGTGTCACGTTCTTATTAATTGATTTTCTTTTTATACTTCGTATTTGTTAGTATTAATTTTTAGTTAATTTACAAATAAATTCTTTTAGTAAAATATAAGAAAATAAAAAGATAAATATAAATATAAAAGGTATAATCTTTAGATTGATTTTTTTTTATTTACTTCCTTTCATATGAATGTAACATCACCATTCCTAGTATTTATTTCCCGATACAATGCCTCAACGTTTAAACAAGAGGATAATGCGTTTTAGCACACTCAAACTCATGTCATCTTGCACTAACAACAATACCGATATCAGCTCGATTAAGTTTTCAAATAATAGTAAACAAGATTTATGGATAATCTGGTATAATTTTTTTCAAATAACTATGTGACAACAAAAGTACGTCACATTCACCATTTTTTTAAGGAAACTTGACCTATTATAATATTAATTAATACTGCATAAAGTCCAGTATCAGCTCTTATTTCTTCACTTTATGTAACATAATTTATATATATTTTGAAGAATCTCGTTATAGCTTCTAATCATTTCTGTTCTGTTTAACACAATGCTTAAATTTATCTATAGTCCATCTCCAACCAATAAATAGGAGGATAATGCGCTTCAGCACACTTAAACTCACATCCTCTTACATCAACAACAACACATATATCAATCGAGTTAAGATTCAATCGACAACATATTCCAAAAACCCAACTTAAACAATTTCTTTATATAAAAAGATATGACATTGCTTCAACAAGTAAAACATTTTTCTATCTTTTAATAGAAGTAATAATATAAAGGGTATATAAGCAATTATTATATACCAAACTCCACATGATCATCTGCCCACTCTGTATATTTTACTTACTATAAATAAATTATAAAAATATGATCACAAATTTTTTTTTATTATAAAGTACATAAATGTTCCATTCCATTCCAATGCAATCCAATCAGTGCCATACCACCAACTCATCCCATTTTATATATATTCCAAATTTTCTTTTATTCTTTTATTTGCATGCTTCAATTACATCACCATCACCATCATCATCATCATCGTCTTCTTCTTCTAAACCAAAATTCCCAATTCGTTTTCTTTAACAAAAAACTGAAACAAAATCTCTCTCTTTGGTAGCTTCAGCAAACTCAGTTCATTTGACACCATATATGTCAGTTAAACTACCTGTCTTTTTTTTCAACAAAGAACAAGAGTTGGTTTTTTTTTTTTTTTTTTTTTGTCTTCGTTAAACAGGTTTGGTTGATTCATATATTCATATACATATACATGCATATATATATATGTGTGTTCAAAGTTTTTTTTTTTTAATTCTTATTTTATATTTCAATCAGGTGTTAATTAAGTCTCCCCATTGGAAAACGCAATAGAATCTCTTCTATTATTATATTTTATTATTAATTTCCCTTCATTTTCCCGAGAAAATTATGGCGATGACGGAAAATCCAAAGTTGGTAAGCACAATATCTCTCTCCGGGATTTTCAGTTTTCTGCAAATATTTTTCCCGACGGAAAATTCAATTCCATTAATTTCTGATTTTGATTTAGGATTTCGTATCTTCCTACGATGGTGGTGGGTCGGAAGAAAGGATATCCACACAAAAGAATTCGGGTTCGGATCATATCAATGGAGATAATAAACCCGATAGTTTTGTTATTGATATTGAAAGTTTCTCTCATGGAGGATCCAATATTAAAGAAGCCAACCCAAATTCAAGAATCACAGTAAGTTTTCCCTTTTTTAATTTATTTTCTGGGAAAATCTCAAATATGCTATTTCGCTTCCCAGTTTTATTTTTCATTTAGTCATCTCAATATAATGATATATAATTAAAATGTCATTCTCAAGAATTACATTTTGTGTTTTTTTTCTTTTCTTTTTGTCAATTGCAGAGAAGCCTTTCTCGCAAAGGGTCTCAGAGAGGTGATAGAGATTCTTTTGTTTCCAACTCTTCTTCTTCATCAGGAGGTACAAAATTTAAATCATCCCATTGTTACTTTGTTTGTTCTTGAGAAAATTTCCCGGAAAATAATGAACGGAATTTACCAGTTTTTCCCAAGCTTATAATGGTTTAATTTTCTCGACCTCTATTGAATATTGGTCCGTTGCTTCTTAATTTGCATATGCTGAACAATGAGTAGACAATAGTGACATGTTTGTTGTTTCACGTAATGTAGATTTTAGTAGTTCAATACACTCTCGAGTTTAAAAATATTTTAATTGAATTTTTCAAAATATTATTTAATATTAATTGAATTCTTCCATGAAATATCAACTCAAATATCATTATATGGGATCGAATTATAAACACGTATATCTATCACACGTATACCTATCACATGTCTATTTTTTTATTGTTTGGTTTGAAGTATAGATTCTCTTGGACGCATGTTCTTTGTATGCACGTATTGTTGTGAAATTTATGTTAAAAATTAACTGTTAATTTGCATATATTTTTTATTTCTGAGATTGGAGATGGAATTATTAAATGTTGAACTAAAACATGATAGGGTCGCCGGAAAAGCTAATGGCGGTGGCGGAAGAGTTCACCGATCATTTAAGCAATCCACAAGTCCATCATCAGCTCATCAGTATGACATCTGGTAGTAATATCACAGGAGCAACTGAAAGTAGATCCAATTTAAGGAGAAATGGTATCAAGCGATCTCCTCCACCATGGCTATTAGATCCCAAGAGGATTCTCATGTTCTTTGCCACCTTGTAAGTTTTTTTAACCTAAACTATTATGATCTTCAAGTCACATCCAATCAAATCATCCATGAAAGTATGTTTCGTTAGGGCTTGTGTGCAAGATCCCTAGGCCTCCTTTGATCACTCACTTAAGACCTCATCAATACAAATGTCTGCTTGTCTGCAAGTCACGTCCATTACACTGAAAACACTCACTTTCCACCGCCAGTTTCCTTTGTCTAACTCGTACAATCCAATCAAATCATCCATAAAAGGACTCTACCGTCAAGCGCTGATCAATACAAATGTCTGCTCATCTAGGGGATTTCTAACTCGTACTATCCAGTCAAAACATCCATATGTGTGCAGATCCCTAGTTCTCTTTTGGCCTATAAAACGAACTTCCATCCCTTCTTTGGGGTATGCATATGATTAACTTTCTTAGCAGTTTTCGGCACCTAAAACTACAACGTGAACCGCCTTTAACAGTCAACCCTAGATTCTGCATCAACAATATGTTATATTGAAAATGAAAATTTTCTTCTTCTTTTTTTTTAATGGCAGGTCGAGCATGGGTACAATTTTGCTGATATACTTCACATTGACAATTAGCCGAACAAATGCAGATGAGAATGCTTTAGATTAAGTGCGTAGTTAGGAACCATACTCTCCCGCCAACCTATATAAGCTGATTAAAATGTATGTTGCTATATGTAGCACACACATGGGAGTTTAATTCATGCCCGACAAATATAAATGGGTGCAAGTGGTTGATTGTGAGTGTTTTCTTCCTTTCTTTATTAAGAAATATGTTTGCTGTTGATGAGAATTATATAACACCGGTTAGTGAAGGAAAATTTCCAAAGTTTTAGGAAAAAAAAATTGTATATTTGCACTATGAGCATTCAAATTTAGAAATTTCAACTCGGATCCATTCCCGCTTAAACTCGATCGTATTACTTGAATCCAAATAGATCACCCAAAACAATCTAAATGGAAAATAATTTATACAAGTATCCAAAATAAAATGATTAAAAGTCAAAATAACTTTGCCTCAAACTTTAATCTAAAATAAACCTCAAACTTAATTCATCACAACTTAAAGCCTGAACCCTAAATCATCTGAATATAAAACAACTCAAATTTAAAATGATTCGAAAAAATTGATTTAATTCAAATTAACTTAGACACAAAATTAACCCTACTTTTCAACTTAATAGTTTTTGAAGCTTTTTACATTTTCTTACCAAAAATTGGTCTTGAGGATTAAAGGGTGTAGTTACAAGATTGTTTTTCAAATTAGTGATGTTTTAGAAATTCGATCGCCAAATCGACAAAATCATTAATTCTCAGTTCAATCGTGAATCCAACAATAATTGAAAAATTAATTAAAAATAAATCAATTCAATGGTTGGTTGTTGTTTCTTTGGCCTCTATTTCTAATATTTTATTGATTTCGAGAAGTTCACTCAATGTTCAATTTAAACATTTAAACCAATATACTAATTGTTTCTCAATCAAACCGATTTATTCGATCGACTCCATCCGACTCCAACACCATGACAAATTACTACTTTGTACCTAAAACAATAGTGGAAACATACTAACAGAATTTAGTAGCCCAAAAGTTAAATTGGGCTGAAAAGATTATATTGCAAATTTCTTGGGCAATGGACAACCATTTAAAAGGGCTGATTTTGCTTGCAACTGTAATTATACACTTGAGCACTTAATTAATGTTAGCCTAATAGCATAACATAAACATGAGCAGACTAGGACAAATCTTTAGTGGAATCTCATATTCTTCTGACAGTAAATTTACGAAAAAAAATATAAAGATTTATTGCATAATTTAAGGTACAAATAATAACCTGACTTATGACTATATCTAGAAGGTCATCGTCCATGGGATCAAGTGGTGCAGAACTCGATGTGTCTTTAACAAAAGTCTCGGTTGGAGGAAAATTATATCGAGTAAGCTTTATCTGATCGATATTTACTCGGCAAATATTTATTTTTATACCAGAAACCTTGGAAGCCCTATTTTATAACCATAATTTTGAACATCTTCTTGTACTTGTTGTCTATATTCCTTAAAGCTAAACCTTCTATAAACCGAAGGCTTATTGCTACTACAACTCTCAATCACGGTGTCATGCGATGGACAAAGGAAATAAGCAACCGAGAACCTTTCTTTCGTCGGATTAGTAACCGCACAATGTTGTACACTTTTATAACAATCATTGCTCCATGCTTGAAATAAATCTCCAATGTTTATAAACAAAGCTTCCGGGTTTGGTTTAACTGCAACCCATTTCCCATCTTTCACTAATTGTAACCCTCCAACTTGGTCTTGGTACAGTACAGTGAGGAAATCACTGTCTGTGTGTGGCATTAGACCGAACAAAGGGATCGGACATGGTGGGTATCTGTTCAACCGGAGATAACAAGTGCTCGGTAATGAATTTTCTTGGAAGAGCGTGGATTTTTTACCTGATTTCTCTGCTAAAATTTCGGCTAGTTTTTGAGCAAGACTGGCAACTTTTGTAGCGAACTGGTGTAGGGATGATGAACTGGTTTAACAAATTAAAAAAAAAGAACAAACTAAATGAGTAAAATAATAATAGTTTGAGACTTATGATTATTGCTTTTATTTGTGAAGAGTTGGATCCAAAGTAAAACGGTAATACTGTATTGACAGGAGCCTCATGCAAAGGTAAAAAATGCCAGAGAGATGGTATAATTAACCTTAATTTAACACACAAAAAATAATATTATAAATGAATAGTTAGAACTAAATTTTAAAATATAAAAATTAAATAAATTAAATTTCTAAAAACAAAAATATAGAAATTAAAATTCTCATTTTTCCGAAAAATATCAAGAACTTTTTAACTAGCAATAGACTTGGTACGAAATACTGATGTGACATAAAACTATTGGAAAATAGATAATATCCATGTTTCATACAATCCTTTCTCAAAGAACATATGCATGCAATTGCAAGGTAAGGAAATCCTCATGATACGTTGAATGGTTTTATGGTAATAAGTTTTAGGTTAAATTCTGTCATTAGCCCTTGTACCATGTATAAGTTCTGAATTTAATCATTGTATTTTAATTTGGTTATAATTAAAATATGCCATAAGTCTTTTTTTTTATTTAGTCCTTATACTTTTATTTCCAAGAATTTAGTCTCTCTACTTTTAAGATTCCAAAAATTTAAGTCCAATTGTTAACATTGTTAAATTTTTGTTAAATTTGTTGATGTAAGATTTTGGAATTAAAAAAAAAAATACTCACTTGGTAGCCATTTAAGTAAAAAAAATGACATAATTAACCTGCATTTAACAAAAAAAAACAATTAACTATGTTACCAGTTGGACCTGAATTTTAAAATCTGAAAAGTAAAGGGACTAATTTCTTAAAAATAAAAAATTTAGGGACTAAATTTTAAATATCTGAAGAGTACAGAAACTTATAGCATGCTTTAACTTTTGGTCATGAAAATCCTTATACTTTTAAAATTTAAAAAATTTAGTCGTGATCAAATGGTAGCTATTAAATTTGATGTGACAAATATATTATTGCAATGTAATGCATGTCAATTTGCTATATTATAAATGATTTTGCTCCCTAAATGTAGTTCATATACTTTAATTTGAGTTAATTTGACCCTACTACTATTATAAATGTTATGACTTAATCCAAATAGTTTATATTACAATAAAAATATTCATTAGTCAAAGGTTGAGTGAATTTTTTAATGGTTAAATGCTCGAAGTGAAGCGCAACCTTTCAACATAGTCATATAAGGATTTAACATTTACAAAAATATTCAAGTGAAGATTAAATCTTGGATCAAACATTTTCAAATGTGCTCAAATAAGGGCTTTTCAAATTCGTATATTACGTTTCAAATTATGTTTCTTTTTTATTTTTATTTTTTTTAAGCAATATCTAATTCATCAGTCATGTAAAAGTTAGACCATTATATAACCATTTTAAAAGGTTTGATGCTTATGTAAGTAAGCTCTAAAATGTTAGACATTAATTTAAGTATTTACCCTTTTTTTTTAATCACAAACTATTATTATTTTCATGTTAAATTGAAGAAAAAAAAAAGGGGAACCATATGCAAAGTTCAATATAAATGCATGCAAAGTTTCAAGATTGTAAAGAAAGAAAAAAGAGAAGGGTTTCATTCATAAATACCTGAAAGTAGAAGTATCACCAAGGCTAGAGATATCGGTCATGGGGATATGAAAAGCTTCAGACCACGACAGTTGCCTTAAACAAGTAGCCGTCGGCGTTCCCCACCTGTAACTACCGGCCGACACGTTCATGGACTTGTCTTCCCTACACTTATGTTGAAACGGTTGCTTAAACACTTTGACTTGCTCATCTCTCATCTTCTCCAATACATCCCTCGAAATCCCATGGTTCACCACTTGAAAAAAACCCCACTCATTTGCAGCCCTAGCTATATCATTCTTACACCTCTCCTTCTCCGGCGACTCGAGGCTTAACCGGGTCAGATCAATCGAGGGAAGCTCAAGTTCCTCCACCGCCGTCACCGCCGCGAGCCAGTCGTTGTTTAAAGGCTTAGTGGCGGCAAAAAGGGTCTTGTAGGTTTCATGGAATGGTGGGTCCGAATCCATGCCTAAGGACTGATGATGATTTCAATAAAGATAAAACATTATGTTATTATTCTTATTGCCCCAAATTCTTTTTAAAAGACATTGGAGACAAAGATGAATTTGCATGTGTTTTTTATAGCACTTTTGGTGGAGTCAATAGATTTATATTGGTATATGTTTATGCATTTATTATGTTTATCATCTTTCTACATTCTTCTTCTTACACATATTTTAATATTATTTATTATTACTATATGCACTAATTTGTTAATTTACTAATCCAATCATAGGTTTTTGAATTCTAAAGATTTTACTTTCCCATTTTCCTATATCAAATTATGAAATATAGATAAGGATTGTGATTATCTATGTCGGTATGATAGTTAGGGTGTTCATCATTTTAGGTATGACCTAGATTTGAGTCGTGTTAGTCTAATTGTTATTGGGGTGTTCATCAAATATGCAAAATGTTTTTATACTAATATTATAGCTTTGTAATATATATTCGCTATATGTATATTACACCAAATTAATATTGGTAATTATGCTACTTTCCCATATATCTATTATAAAACTTTTAACTGAGTTAATATCACGGGTTAATTGAATATCTATTTAATTAAAAAAATGAAAATACCCTATTTTTTTAAAGTAGTTTATATTTTAAGGTATTTTATCATTTAATATCTTTTATATAAAAAAATAGAAAAATATACACAAAATATAATTTGAACCCATACCTCTTTAATTTTTCACATTTATATTTTACTATTCAACCAAAGCCTTAATTATTATCTATAAATTTATTTGTTACATAAATTTATTTTTCACCCATATAGTGGATATGTATTAAAATGATGAAATTCGAAATTTTTTTCATTTACTTTACAAAAATTAATAAATTTTATTAAAAGTAAAATTAAGAAGTTAGTGTTTTCATTTTATTTTATTAAAATTGTTTCTAATATTTAGAAAATTTTAAAACATTAATCCGATTGGATAATATTATTAAACATTATCATTAAATAATTAAAAAAATAACTCTTCAACAATTTATTTACAAAACAATTTATAAACAACAAATTAGAAAAAAAATTAACAAAAATCAAGAGTCGAATCTAGGGGGCTCCCCCCTAAAATGTAAAATTGCTATTTAGGCTCTTAATTTTATTTTAAATTTTAAATTAGTAAAGATAAAATTATACTTTGGCCCCTCTAAAATTATAAAAATTCGATTTAATCTTTTAAAAATTATAAAGATAAACTATAAAAAATTAAAATTTCATTCGACCCCTAAATAATTATTCTGACTTCGTCCCTGCCAATAAAACTTAGAATTAAACTATCTCCAAAAACAAATTTTTTTATCAAAATTTAGATAAATTTGAACTTTAAATTAAAATACATATGGAGGGGATGTAAAGTAATAATAAATGGCAGTGAATTTGACAGCTACAGGGGAAGAGACCCATGCAAAACGCATTCATTGAGTAGGACCTTATTTCCATGTCGGCTGTCATTCCCAACCATATATTATACATATAAAGATCATAAAAGACAGTTGATTAAAATTATTATTTATTAGTCCCTTTAAAAATTTATTGTTATTAATGCTAAATGCCATTTCGACTTCCACATATTATCACATTAAACTAAGTTATTGATATCAATAATAAAGTACATATAGACTGTCGCACATTTTAACAAGTCAATAAACTTTTCCTTCTAAAACAAGACAATTTAACTAAAATTTAAAAGTTAAAAGGCCAAAATAATAAAATAAATAAACATAGGGACTAAATTATCATTATATCTTTCACTATATTTGGAAGTTGGTAAATTTCTTTATGAGCAACAAGCTTTGTTTTTTAGCATAGATTGATGAATGGCCATTTGGGTCATTTCAATGTTCCATTTTGGGCACACTCACATCACGTGGATTTGCAACGGGAAAGTGGCACAAATCTTCCTATTGGATTCTTATACAGGGATAAAGCACCAATCATTCATTGAACTTAATTAATAGCCTTTTTTTCAATTTAGTCCTTAAAATTTTTTGTTGTTTATATTAGTCTAAAACTTAACAATTTATCTTGGTTTTAGTCCATGTGTTCACAAGGATCAAAATTAGAAAAAAAAAATTGTCTAAGTTTCAAAACTAATGTAAACCTTAAAAAAAAAATTCAGGATCAAATTGAGAAAAAAAAAAATTAGAAACTAAAAATTACATTATCCTTTTTATATAAAAGAATATAATTGACTTTTAGTTGGAAAAAAGAATACTTTAGGTGATGTCACACCACTTTTTGAAATATATATCTCCACATTTTAATTAATTATTGAGTGGAAATTTTTAAATAGGAGGATAATGCGCTTTAGCGCACTCAAACTTACGTTCTTCTGCATTAACAACCATACTCATATCAATCGGCAATTGTTAAATAAGATTCTTAAATAAAATATAATTTTTTTAACATAATCTTTTATTTATATTACTCGATTTTAAATTTTATATAAAAAATTAAATTCTTTATCACTCGATCTAATGAGCATTATTTCTTTTACAAAATTTGTAATTAATTTAGATATAGTGTGCTGCAATCAGCAATCGTAAATTTGATTCATTAAAATCAAATCAAGAATGCGACCCCTTCAAGCTGTGGTACATGAATATCCTTAAAAGAAATATTAATTTGACCATTTTTGAAGTAAAAGGGTAAAAATAAAATCCTACTCTTAATAATTTTACCCATATAATCTCATCTAACCTGGTTAATATTTGTCTTCAAGGCTATGAGTCTCCACCATGTTGTTGAAAACGTGCTGAGCTATAATATGATATTTACCTGTATGAACATAAAAAAAGAAAAAAAAAACAACAAAAAAGGAAAATTAAAGGACGAAATTTGAAGTCAAGTATCAGATAACAACTAGAACGTCACTGTACGTAAATGTCTACATCTACCAATACATTTTCAGCTTATTGAAAACAACTATACTTACAAGGAAAACGATGCTTTAATGCTTATATATATATAAAGTAGTCATATACACCTATATATATAGGTGAAGGGGAGACACTGTGTGAATGCTTTAAATTGTGTAGTTGAGGAAGACGGAAGGACAGATATTTCTATATATAGTAAAGATATCAATCATTATAATTATTGATGTAAATTATTAGTTTAGGCAAAAACAGTGGTGGTGATTGTGAGCTTATGCTTTACAGAAGAACACGCGTCTTATGTGATTATCAGAGAAAATGCAAATGGCTACACTGTCATGTTGTTCCAAACATATACATATATATATATTTATATCTAGTGTTTGAAATGGGAGTGAAAGATAAAGGGGAGACTTGGAAGAAGGAGAACCAAATGAAAATTTTCATGTAATTTTTGTGAAGGAAAATTTTGGTATACGTTTATATATACTTGGCTGAATCTACACCAATTGAATCCAATCATAAGAAAAGAACCCATGGTCTCTGATAAAATAAATTAAGTATATTTAAAATATAGGTTAAGTTTAGATTTTAGTATATATTATATAAAAATTGAATAATATCATGTTGTTCTATCTTTAATCTAACATGTTTTTTTATATAAATAACTAGGAATAATTTAGGTAAGCTTAAAATAAAATTTAAGGCTTGTCAAATTTAGGGTAAATATGTAGGTTTTTTTATAAAAATAATATTAAAAATAATTAATTACAAAAATGGGTCTGAGAAAAAATTAATTACGAAAATGGGTTGTTTTAAATAGTACATGTCAGGACCGCCTGACACACCGACGACACTATCCATTTTCCCCTTAATCATCACCCAATCATGTGTTTTAAATAAAAATAATTTTTTTTTGGTGCCGCTACTATGCCAAGCGGCACCGAAATATATATATTTTTTAAAATACCCGTGAAAATAAAGATATATGGTGAAAAAAAAATATTTTTAATGTTGTCGCCGATGTGCCAAGTGACACCGGTTAAAGTAAAAAAAATTAACATAGTAAAAATTATTTTCATTTTTGAGTTTTTTTCTCTTTCTATATAAAGTGGCCCCCTACCCCATCATCCACCAATGGGGAAAATAAAGTGGGTTGTTTTATTTATTTGTGTGTGTTTAGTGCTGAAATTTTGGGAGGAAGTTTATTTGTGTTGGAATTTTAGGGAAAAAGTGTTGTAATTATTAATATATATATTTTAATTTTAATTTTTTATAAAAGATATATGTTTATATTTTAGATTATTGTTAATTTTTAGATATAATTTTTAAGATTATATTTTTATTTTAAAAATTTGATTTGTGTTTAAGATGTATGGATAGATTAAGATAATTTTAGTGTTTGTTTTTTGTTTTTAATAATAATTTGTATATTATAATATTTAAATTTAGTGTTTAAGATAATAAAAATAATATAAAAATTAAATAGGGGAAATTTTAATTACGGGGATGAGTTGTTTACTACAGTTTATTTGTGTTTATATTAATATATTTTTTTAATAAAGATACTTAAATTTCAATTGAAAAAATACGAGTTATGGTAAATTATTGGTTTTTTGTTTAGTCGGTGATTAATTTTTTTATTGTTTGTGCAGATATAAAAGTGAGTTTTTTTTGTTAGAGCAACCAATCACACAACAATGATGATTAATGTGCTGGAAAAAAAAATTGTTATTTGTTCTTCACATGTATATTTATAAAGT
The DNA here is from genome assembly GCA_025698515.1 of Gossypium sturtianum. Taxonomy (NCBI): domain Eukaryota; kingdom Viridiplantae; phylum Streptophyta; class Magnoliopsida; order Malvales; family Malvaceae; genus Gossypium; species Gossypium sturtianum. The sequence continues at coordinate 1,212,659 of CM046952.1, read as the reverse complement.
TGCATGTCAGTTTTTATTTAATTGAAAGAATTTAACTAATGCGGTAATTTAATATGGACAGGGTGAGTACCATGTGTTGAGGGGCGTGTCCATGGTCCGTGCTACCGGCCGGACGAACGTATTATGCCGTACTTGGATGCCATCAGATTTGGACCAGCGACATTGATATGGATGTTTAAGTTGGGGGCCGACTTAATATCCGCATTGGTTGAGCGGTGGCGCCCGGAGACCCACACATTTTATTTATTGTGTAGGGAGTGCACCATCACCCTAAAAGATGTTGCATTGCAACTCAGGCTCTTAGTTCATGGTAATGTAGTCACGGGTTCAAGTAAAGTGTTCGAACTTACGGCGCTCTACTATGAGTTACTTAGCCGCTCGCGCGGTGATGATGAAGCTAGGCTTACACGTTTGAAATTTTAATTAATTGATTTATGATTATTTAATTTATTTATTATATTAAATAATAAATCATTTTAATTATTTTTTTTATAATTAATTAAGATGTTTACAACAATTCCAAGTACTATGTCCACAAATAAAAAAAAGTCATACGTGGATGATTTTTTAAACAATCTACTTAGAAATTATTTTTAATTAACTTGATAGGAAATAAAGCTAAGGTAAACTTAGTACTTTTTTCTATCACTCTACCCACTAGAGAAAGAATTGTATGAAATAAAGGTGTCATGTAATCCTGTATTTTTTTTAATTATTTAATGATATTTTAATAATTTTTTTCCATATCATATATAATTTTGGTAATTTTTTTTTACTTTGAATCATAAATCCTAAACCTAAAACCCAACCTTGAATACGAACCCCAAACCTTGACTCCAAATCCAAAACCTCGAATCCTAAACTAATTTTAAGGTTTGAGGTCGAAGGTCGAAGGTCGAAAGTCGGGTTCAGGTTAGAGTTTTGGGTTGTGTTTAGGGTTTTGATTTAATATTTAGAATTCAGGGTTTAGAATTCAAGGTTTGAGATTCAAGTTTAAGATTCTGGATTCGAATTTAGGGTTAGGGTCAAGGTTTAGGGTTCTGGTTTAAGGTTGAGGAAAAAAAAATTTGCCAAAATTATATATAAATGATATAAAAAAATAACTGAAATATCATTAAATAATTGAAAAAGAATAGACAGAGAAAAATGTCGAAATAGACTTAGAAGCTAGCTCCAATGAAAAGTTTCAGCTAAACTCAACACTCTCGTGTTTAGCCAAACACCAAATTGTTGCGAGATTGACTGGGAAAAATGTCCAAACAGACCTCACTGATGCCTACTTGCATGCCTTAGTGCTGCTAGATATTTTATCATAGCTCATACACAAATTATATGCATATATATATTCTTTTAAAAAATTGTTTCCCTATAACCTTGACTCAATCACGGCCGACAATGAAATAGTGGAGGATCAGTGTCGATAATTCCCAACTAGCCACCATCCAGGAAGAGCAGCACATTATAGTTGCTTACAAATGGTCCATCAAAAAGTTTAACGTCCTGTCAATACCAGTGAGCCAACCAGCCAGCCTGAAACATGTAGAAATTTATTAGGAAGTGGATTTTTTTCAAAGGACCACAACAAAAAAATCTGCAATCAATTAAACACACTGTCGGGGAGAAAAAGAGAGCAGGTGACATTGTTGCCTCCATTATCATCCACATGGAGGATTGACGAGTCTAGTAGGTTCAATATTTGAGTGGTGGGATTGGGCCCACTGTTGGTCCCTATTTTTATTCGTTGTATTCCCACTTAATCATTAAGAGTCCCTTTCTAAAACCTTTTGAATTTTAATATTTCTGGCACGCGGTTATTTGGCCATTCACCCATGCCGACAAGGGCGAAGTTAAGATAATTTTTTAGGGGGTCGGATAAAATTTTAATTTTTTATAGTTTATATTTTTTTAATTTATAAAGGATTAAATTGAATTTTTATAATTTTAGGGGGCCAAAATATAATTTTACCTTTACTAATTTAAAATTTTAAAAAAATTTCAATGACCTAAATAATAATTTTACCTTTTAGGGGGGGCCGGGGCCCATGCCAGCCCCCCTGGCTTCTCCCCTCCATGCCGACCTGCTCAACATCTCATGTGCATTTGCCTCCATTTGGGATTCCAATTAAAATCATTCAAAATCGGAATTATTTAATGATTAAACATTAATGATTTGATCTTAATTATTTTAAAATTTAAATTTGTTCAATTTTAATTCATTGAGTCTAAAATTAATTTAACTTGTTTTTTCTAATTCTAATTCTAACAAGGCGATCTTATTAATTTATTAACATTTGTAATTACGCGTATATAGAGTTTAATTGGATAATAAGTGTAAACCAGAATTCATGCAACATTACAATAAAGTTTGCCAATTTAGGTATATAAACAAAATTAAAGTTCGAGAAAAGATAGTGGATTGAGTCTTAACTCGACTAGTATGAATATTGTTGTTTATGTTGGAGAATGTGGGTGGGAGTATGCTGAAGCGTATTATCTTCTTATTTATGAGTTGAGAAGGGACTATGAATAACTCTAAATATTATGTCAAACAAAACAGATATGATCAGAACTTATAATAAAATTATTAAAAAAAAGACTTCGAGAAAAGTTGAAAATATGTGGGCACAATGTAAAGGATTTATTGCCATTGAGAAACATGATAAACGTCTAAAAAGCTCAAACACTAATGATTAACTCATCAGTGCTAAGTTTCGGTAAACACTGTCGTGCGCAAAGCTAGCGGGCAATCCCGATATAGCCTGCCTTTGACCACTATTTCTTCGAAATTTCCTTAATTTTTTTTATTTAAAAATAATTTTGGTCTATTCAAAAATCCATAATTTGAACTTTTTATCCCTATTTTCCAACACGATTTAGAAAGAAGAAAAAAACTCCATCCTAACACGATTTTACATAAATTAAAAAATTAATTTAAATTTACACTTCAACAATCCATACTCAAATAAAAAGTAATCCAAATTTAAAAAATATTTGAATTTGAAATGACTCAACTAAAAACTCGATTCCCAAACCTTAATAAATCGAATCTTAAATTATCTAAACTTGAAACAACACAAACCCTAAATGTGATGCACACTATACATCCACAAAACAACAATATTATGCCCTATAAAATAAAAGATATTACGTACTTAAGCGTATTTAAATAAACATCCTTCAAATTTTATTGTAATAATACCAATACTAATTAAACTAAATCTAAATTTACGTATTAAACCATATTTATTCAAAGTAATTTCATACTTATATCATTCTATAGTATAGTTTAGTCCTTTGGAAATTAAGAAAAATTAAGTTTCAATAGTATTGGAAAGGAAAAAAAGAGAGTATAAATTAACATTTTAGTTGAATCCTTGAGGTATTAGTATAATATTAATTAAGCCCTTTTGTTAGTTTACGTGCTAATTTTGGTCTTAAATGGTAGTTCAAATATGACGTGGAATATGTTTAAAACATGTGAATCAAATTGTACATACATGTATTTACTGTAAGGACAATTTAGATTTATCACGTTTGACAAAAAAAAAAAAGAAAAAGAAAAAAAGAACCCTCTTAAGCTTTACTAACACAATTTTTTTTAAATATGCATTATTTAAGTTATTCATGTGGTAAATACACACAAATTTATAATTTTATCAATCTGTTTTAAATATGCTCATTTCTAATTTAAACTTGCATCTAAGTTATTTATGTGATAAGTATACATATATTTATAATTTTATCCTTGTGTTTTTCCTAAAAAAAAAATTTAAATAAAGGCTAGGCTGGTGAAAGGACATGATTGGTACAACATTGATCTGTTGAGTTCTTAATTAAAACATTTTGCAGTTTAGGAACAAATTTAAAATTGGGCTATAGTTCAAGGACCTTTGATGGAATTAACCCTCAAAAGAAAAGTGGGCTCATGTTAAAAAAAAAGATACGAACTATGAGAAGGCTCGGTGAATTAAGCCTACGCATGTAAACCATGAGAAGGCCCAGCATCTGATGGACACCCAGCCCAGCCCGAAGTTTGAATCAGTAAATACGTTGACTTTTGTAGTCAAATAGATCAAGCGGTGTACATTTTTTAGTTACGCAAAAGAAATCTGTTTCCATCTATACAACAACAACAACAACAACAAAAAAAAAAAAAACCGAAGCCATTTCGAAGGAAAACCAGAGAAGGGAAAATCAAAGATGGCGCCACCGGCAACTATACGGTGGTGCGCGGTCGTATTGACGCTCTTTTTATCTCTCTATATCTCACCGTCGATCGCCATTTACTGTGACGAAGACGATTGTTATGATCTCCTAGGGTCAGCTCCCTCACTTCGAATTTATCTCTCTCCGTTCGTTTTTTCTTTTATTTTAACTTTGAGTTTATATTTTATAGGGTTTCTCAATCTGCTAATGCCTCGGAGATCAAGAAAGCTTATTATAAGCTCTCCTTGAAATAGTGGGTTTTCTTCTTCTTTCCTTTTTTAAATTTCTTCGATCTCTTTCTTGATATAATTGTATCTTAAACTAGAATTTTTATTATTTTTTCTTTTAGTCATCCGGATAAGAATCCAGATCCGGAATCTAGAAAGCTGTTTGTGAAAATTGCCAATGCGTATGAGGTAAATTACATTCCCTTGTCTTTCAATTTGTGCACTACATTGAATTCGAGATTTTTCTTATCTGTACTGTGAAAGCTAGTGATTAAAAGTAATGATTTTTTGGTTGCAGATTCTGAAAGATGAAGCCACAAGGGAGCAGTATGATTATGCAATTGCACATCCAGAGGAGGTGAATTTTAAGTTTTTGTTTTAAGGCATTTTATGAAATATATTATGATATGTAATATGTAAACTATGTTTTCGTTTAGCTTTGTCACTCTTGTTACTATCATGGATCATTTGATTTCAATACAGTTGACCTTGTACATTACTCTGTATAATTAATCATCTAATTTCTGTTCGTTTTAGGTGTTTTACAATACAGCTCGTTACTATCGTGCATATTATGGTCACAAAACGGTGAGGATTATTTTATTATATCTGTGATTACTAAATATTCTTTCTGGTTCGGAGTAGGGGTTTTGGATTTACTTGTTTGTTACAATTCTATATGCATGCTTTCTAGGATACTCGTGCTGTCCTTGTTGGTGTTCTGCTGATTCTTTCGGTGTTCCAATATTTCAATCGGTTGACAAGGTATAATCAGGTGAGTTACCATCGAGTATTATCTAAATATTGGCATTTCTGAATGTCAATCGTATTTGGTCGACTTTGGACGTGCTTAATATTGGTAGATAGACTTATAAGATTGAACTTTTCACACTGTAACCTCAGTAGTTTACATGTTACACATTTGACCCCTTTTTTTTTTTCCCCCTGCTTTCCCTTTTCTGGATTCAGGCTGTAGATATGGTGAAGAAGACACCTGCTTACAAAAACAGACTGCGGGCGTTGGAACTTGAACGCAGTGGAGGAACCACAAATAAGAAGAAGAGTAACAGGCAAATTGTCAAGTATATCTCATTTACCTTTTTCATTTTTGGCCCATAAAATTAGACTCTGGTGTTGTGGCTTTGTTTACATTAGGCACATATACAGTAGTGTGGTTTTGTTTACATTAATCATATATAGAGTGATGTGGTTTTGTTTACATTAAAAACACATTGAGCAACGGCATATAACACTTTGTTTTCTTTTTTAATGGAAATTATCATATTTTCATTGTAGGAAAAAGGAGGAAGATCTCAGCAATGAACTTGAGCTGGACATTAAGGGAGCTGAAAAGCCATCCATCTGGGAATTAATTGGTGTCCGTTTCATTCTCCTCCCTTACACTATTGGCAAGGTTAGGACAACGGCTATTAAGCTAAAATAGCTGCAATTTCGGGTTAAGATTAGTAATTTTGTGAATACCAAATATGTTGGTTATAGCTGAGTGTTTGGTCTCGCTGTTCTTATATTAGCTAAAAACTTCAACCCTAGTTTTTAAACTGAAATTGGTTACTGGCTAAATTTCTGTCTCTCCAGCTATTGTTGTGGTATGGCTGTTGGTTCTGGAGATACAAAGTCAAACAAGCTCCATATTCTTGGGAAGACGCAGCTTACCTGACGAGAAACTCCCTCAGAGTGCCTCTTGATGCGTGGCTAAACATCGGTAATTATGCTTAAGTTCCTCCATTTTTCATAAAGGCAACACACCCTTTTAGGCATTTAAACGAGGTTAGATAGATAATAGAACCTTAGAATGAGTGAATGACTTATCAAGGTAGTCATTTACAGTCATATGTGCTGATCAACATAGTGATTAGTAATTTTGTACTCTTATACTAATTAGATGAATGCGGGTTTCATCCATTCCCTTTAAACTCGTATTTTAATCAAATCTTATTATTTGTGTTTATTAGATGAATCAACAAAGGAGGACCTTCTCCAGAGGCGGTTATGGATAGAGTCCAACTTAGATAGCTACTTATCAGAAATGCGGAAAGAGCATAAACGCAGAAGATAGGAAAGCTTTATCATATTGCTTGCTCGAGATTGTTCACGGAAACTTCTACATTCAAGGAAAAAAAACCTTTTTACTCATAAGGTGATTTCGATTTTATTTATACTAGAAAGAAGAGAAGACAGTTATTGCTGATCACCAAATTTTGATAAGGAAAGCATCCGAATCTAATTCTTCTAGCAAGGGTACTCTAGCATAATCTTCTATATTTCTAAATACGAAGTTATAGTTTTAGATAGCTGTGTTGATGTTCTAGTAATTGCTGATCAGCTATATTCATATATGAAATCATGCTAACTCGTATCACTGATGATAAATTGTTTGAGTTACTCGTTTGTGATACTGATTTCTTTTTCTAGAGATGAAAATCGATGCGTTTAGAAAGTCGTCATGTTCATGCTAAAGTTGAAAAATGTTTGGACATCCGATTTTGATCTTCGAAGAGTGGGAATGCTCAGATGCTTAAGTTAGTAAATGACTCGAGGTCTTTAATCACTTATTTGAACTTAATCATTCATTGTCACTGCCCATTTATATTGTCGGACTGCAGCTAGGCAGTTGTGGCAGAACTAAATGTGCGTTTGTCCAATCATGCATATAGGTTACGTTAAAAAGTGTTGGGTGCAGTAATAAAACACATTGTACTCTTAAGGAAAGAACGCAGGTTTGAGTTTTAGAGACAACATTGTTAGGAAGAGATAGTCACAAACCCCGAACATGAATCATGAACCATAAAACAAACATAAATGGTAAAAAGAAAATAAAAGTTTTTCACATATATGAATTCTTCAATTGTATTTAAGATTTTGTACTTATGCGATATTTTATGTTACTAACATGGATTGGTAACTTGGAAAAATGAATTGAATGATGTAGAATATTAGATTGTTGAAACAATGTTCTTATTATAACAATTATAATCTATAATCTACTTGAACATTGATCATAAAATAGAAATGAAAAAATACTAAAAAAAAAGAGAGAGTATAACTTACTTTATTTTTAAATCCAAATAAATTTAGTGAATGAAAAAACATTTTTTCTTCGAAAACTAACTCGGTTTAAGTTGTTAATTTGAGTTATCAAGTTGGATCATTGTTCACTATTGATTTTCATTCACCATTTTACCTTAAATCGTGAAATTCTTTTTTTCAAATTATCATCGATCTATCGTTGATCTCGAACACCATCGATCTTCATCAACCATGAATCTGAATTGGAACCCTCCATCAACCAGAACTCCCCTGCCGTATGCTGTTGTATTTGTGGATTGTACGTGGTAATATATGATTGTAGATTATTTAAATCATTTTATATACTATATGTGATCCAAATATGCGCGATACACGATTATAATTTGTGGATTATTTATATTATTTAGCATAATGAATAGAGTGTAGATGTGTAATGTATGATTGCAGCTTCTGATTGAATTTTATCTTTTTTATTTATTTAAAATAAGTAAATTAATTTATACATGTTAAATTAAAAAATAAACTGATTATTCCGTTAAAAAATTCATCTATTTCTTCTATTAAAATTTGATCTTTCTATATTAATATATTTTCTGAGCTATTGTAAATAGATTAATATATAATTTTAAATAAAAATAAAATATAATCTAACTTTTAATATAAAAATATATTGCTGTTAATTTGTGAATTTCATGAATTACTAAATCAATTTACATGCACCGCACCGCAATCTCTGCTTCATAATTTAGGGTAAATTTAGATGGATGGTACATTTATTTGTAATTACTGTTAAAATAATAATAACGATAAAATTAAATATTATAACAATACCTGAGACAAAAAAAAAAAAACGCTAAACGCAATCGCCCACACTCAATCCCCATCCTACCCCAAACTTAATTTATTTAAAACTCAAATAAGTCCCAAAAGGCGAAACCATACCAGTACCACCCTCCCTCTCCAAAATACTGCGTCTGTTTCTCTGTTTACCTTCTTTTCCACTTTCATGCACCAAACGCCACTTCTTCACCCATGCCTCGATCTCAGGTCAATTCCCTTTGAAATGATTCTCTCTTTTCCCTCTTTTTTTTTTTTCAAAATTTTCTTTTAAATTTCATGGTTAATTTTTTTTGTTTAACAGATTGGATACTTGGTTGCTGTAAATAAGAATCTCGAAGAGGTGGCTTCACTCCCGAAGCTCCCCCTCTTTCACGGCCCTAATTTCATCGGCCGGAACGATGTTTCCGTTCCCGATAAGAGACTCAGCCGCAAACACATTGCTTTAACCACCTCCCCTGACGGCTCCGCCGATTTACTCGTCGTAAAAACTCCGTTATCTTAACTAATTTATTCCTCTTTTTCCTTCTCACTCTCTGTTTTTCATCAATTAGTGGAATTTTTGTAGGAAGGGACTAACCCAGTGGTCATTAGGTCCGGCGAGGTGAGAAAGAAGCTCGTTTCCCGCGAGAAAACAGCTATTAACAATGGTGATATCATAGAGCTGATTCCAGGTAATCACTTGTTCAAATATGTATCAGCTTCAACTGGTGAAAAAAAGAGAAATTTTAGTGAAGCTAATAGCAATGAACAAAGCCCTAAACTTTCTGGAAAGAAAATACGAAATCAAGGTCCCAAAAATGAAGAAAATTCAGCTGACAAATTGAAGGTATTAATTAAATTTGAAAGTTTTTTGCTTATTTTTTTCTTTAAAAGCTTTAATTTTTATGGTTTTTACTTGACAGGCAGAGGACAAAGACAGTAATAAAGAGCAAAACTGTGTCGAGGCGATTCGGGGTTTTCACGTTTCAAATGATAAGTTACCGCATACATTTCGATTATTGAAAGTTCAAGGCTTGCCAACATGGGCAAATACTAATTCTGTTTCTATAGGGGATGTGATTGAGGTTGTGTAATATTAGTGATTCATGTTATGCATAGCCTATTTTAACTTCATATGTTGCTGCTTGATTGTTTATTACATTGTTAGGGTGATGTTCTACTCGCGGTCCTCTCAAATTATATGGTAGATATTGATTGGTTAATATCAGGTGAATTCGACTTTGGTGTAGTTCTTGTTTGAATATGAGCCTTTTTTCTTCTTTTTTTGCTTATCTGTTTTATACGGCTTTCATGTCGTCCTTTTGTAGCATGTCCAAAACTTGCAAAAATTCCCAATGTATTGGTTATTCATGGAGAAGGTGATAGCAGGCTGGATCTTATGAAGGTCAGCTAAGGGTCTAAATATATTATTTTATCTCGAGTTATACGGCTTGTGGATTTTCATGTTATTTGCCACCCCTTATACAGAGAAGCAAGCCTACCAATTGGATTCTGCACAAACCTCCATTACCTATTTCATTTGGGACACACCATTCGAAGGCAATGCTCCTTGTGTATCCTCAAGGAGTGAGAGTTATTGTTCATACAGCAAACTTAATATACGTTGACTGGAATAATAAAAGTCAAGGTTTATGGATGCAAGATTTCCCTTGGAAAGATCAAAGTAACTCTACGAAAGGATGTGGATTTGAAAATGACTTGGTTGACTATCTCAGCACATTGAAGGTACCAAATTTTCGTACAATATGTGGATCTAAATACGATTTTGCGTTACTAATCAAGTTTGAGTAGATTGGTAGGCAGTTGTTAGGGTATTATCATATACTAATGCCTTTCTTCTCTGGAATTTTCATAGTGGCCCGAGTTCACTGCTAATTTACCATCTCTGGGAAACTTCAACATCAATTCCGCCTTCTTCAAGAAGTTTGATTACAGTGAGGCAAAGGTATAATTTTGTCTGTTCAACTAATTTCGTTACATATGTAACCAATTTTGTTTCCATCTCATAATTACATGGGACCATATAAACTCTTTGATAATTTTTCAGGTTCGACTAATTGCATCTGTCCCTGGATATCATACGGGTTCCAATCTGAAAAAATGGGGCCATATGAAGCTGCGAACTGTTCTCCAAGACTGTGTTTTTGATAAAGAGTTTCAGAGATCTCCTCTAGTTTATCAGGTATTGTATTTGGAGTTCTGTTATGTCGAGTCATGCAGTGGTTTCGGGTGAATTTATTTTCTATATGTCCTCTCGTGTGTGTGGGTTCTTCACCGTATAGATTAAGAGAAGAACTAGTCGTATATATTTTGCTTTCATTGATAATATTTTTTTTCTTGTTCGACATACTGCAGTTCTCCTCCCTCGGTTCATTGGACGAGAAATGGATGGCTGAGCTAGCATCGTCAATGTCATCAGGCTATTCAGAAGATAAAACACCCCTCGGTTTAGGGGAGTCATTAATAATATGGCCCACTGTTGAAGATGTCAGATGCTCCTTAGAGGTACTATCAAGTCGGTTTTTCCTATTAGCCGTTTATATACGGAAGTGCATGGTCGTCCACCAACTATTGTTAGTTCTAAACATAAGCTAAAACTACTCGCTTTTTAAAAGCATATTATGAATTTGGTGTTGAACCAATTCACTCTGGCTTGATTTTGGTACTATTTCTCATCGGGTTTCTGTTATATTTTGTTATTCTACCTTGTTTTCTAGGGCTATGCAGCTGGAAATGCAATTCCGAGTCCACTTAAGAATGTCGAAAAAGGATTCTTGAAGAAGTATTGGGCAAAGTGGAAGGCAAGCCATACCGGGCGCTGGTATGCCTATTTCATCCTTTGTGAAAGATTAAGCTATAAATACGAGTTATTAGTGTTGCTTCTTAAGATCCTATTTTTCTTGGTGTTTCAGTCGTGCAATGCCGCATATCAAGACATATACACGCTACAAGGGACAAAATCTGGCGTAAGAATTCATTCAAGCCCTACATATCATGCTTGTAAAAGCTTTTATTTTTCAAGATTTGTATTTCCTCTGCTACACCTTTTAACCACAAAAAAGAAAAAGAAAAAGAAAACTGGGATGTAGCCCCCTTTTCTCATCCGGATTTCTGAAACTTTCTTCATGCATGCAGTTGGTTCTTACTAACTTCAGCAAATCTTAGCAAAGCTGCCTGGGGAGCCCTTCAGAAGAACAATTCTCAGTTGATGATCCGTTCTTACGAGGTGCATACATCTGACCCGGATGTCTATAATCTTCTCATAATTTGAACCCTCCACTCGTTTGTGCTGACAGTATTGACACTATGTTTTCTGTAAATATCCATCTAGCTGGGTGTGCTATTTTTACCATCTCGTATCAAAGTAGACGGTCCTAGTCGTGAATTTTCCTGCACTGATAAGGGAGGTTCATCAAAGGTAAAAATACCTGAATTTCACCAGGAACGTCATGCGATAAACAAAATGGCTTTTAACCATTACCATTGTTTTCTAAATCAGGGTATCGGTAAATCAAACTCACCCAGAAATCCCGTACCAGCAATGACGAAGCTAGTTACACTTGCTTGGCAAGGAAGCAAGACATCCGAAGTAATTCAATTGCCTGTGCCATACGAACTCCCTCCTGAACCATATTCATCCCAAGGTTCCTACAGCTTTTATCTCGTGCCATCATCACCTTCAATCTTTATAAACTGCATTTTGTAGTTCATTTAACTTATATATATATGTACATTTACTGTGCAGATATTCCATGGTCATGGGACCGGCGATACAGTAAGAAGGATGTTTATGGTCAAGTTTGGCCTCGATAAGTTCAACTGTAGTGCTGTTTAAATGAATCATCATCTTCATTGTTGATTTCTTTTGGATTCTTGCACATGGATTTTGTATAGTGTAGGGCTAAACAAAAACCAAGAAAATTGAAAACTGTAGTTTCATTTGGTTTTGGTTCGGTTAGTTGGGTTTTTATTTACAGATTAAAAATTGTAATTATTTCATTAAGTCGAATTTTATTTTTTAAATTTTTTTATAATATAAAGCATATAACGTTTAAATTAGTGAAATTACCTTTAAAAATGAATTTTCAAAAACATATAATATTATATAAAATATTATTCTTACTAATTATCTTGTTTATCAAGATTTACAATTTGTAAGATATGGCCTAAAAGTTTCTTGATTATTTCTCTTGAAAACAAATGATTTTCTTTAAAGTAAAAACAAATGATTATATATATATATAATATTCCTAATAAAATTCATTTTTGTAAAATTTATGGTCAATGACAAATTATTATGGATCATCCTTTTTTCTAATAAAAGAAATAAAAATGTTGATAAATTGAGTTAAAAATAAAGATATATCAATAAAATTTAGAATCCAATTTCTCATTCTTTAGATATATAAACATATTTTCAATTTGATTCACAAATAGACTCCATGAGTTGGCGGAAAATTGAAGATTCAATTAAATGATTTTAAAGGTGAGGACCCAATTATAATATAAAGCATAGTTTAAGGACGTATAACAGAATTAACCCTAACTCTTACAAAACCAGTGAAAGGAATAAAAAAACAAAAAAATCCGCCAATTGTAAATGCATGCATGCATCATGGTTTTGTTTTTTTCAACTTACAAGAACAAAATCCGAACCTTTTAAAGAGCATTTATATCACATCAATTCCACCCTCAAAATCTTCAAAAAAAGAAAGAAATCCAGAGCAGAAGAAGAAAATAAAAACAAAAAATCTGCAGCAAAATCGGCCTCACAGTTGCAATATATCGGATATTAGCTGTTAACAAACACCACATTACTCGCATTACAATCAACTTTCTCTCTAAATCCACTCTCACCACCAAACCATTCTTCTCTTCAATCTTTTCAAATGGATGTCATCTTTGAAACCCAAAAAAGCAAACCATTTTCCATTGAAGTTGGTTTCTTTGATACTGTTCTTGAAATCAAAGAAAAGATTCATAAATACCATGGTATCCCTATCCCTCACCAAACCCTAATCTTTAATGGCCATGTCCTTCAAGATGATCGTGACGTTGAGTACTGTGAAATCCTTCAAAATTCCCGTATCCAACTCTTGGTTTCTTCTGATTCCGATACTAGTAACAGTGCTAAACAACCCCAACCCAATGCCGCCGCCGCCGACCATCAACTTCCTTCGCCGGCCAAGAATGTACAGCTCAACAGCAATACCCCTTCGTCGAAAACCGTTGTTCCTTCAGAAATGGACGTAAACGACAACGCTTTACGATTAAAGGAGAAGATCCATGGCCAAATGGACCCGGTTCCCGTTGACAGCCGATCGTCACGGGAATGTGAACTGGCGGAGAATAGTGATGTTGATGTTAATATAAAGCCATCCCCGACCGGGTCCGGTACTGGGTCTGCGGGTACAGCGGTGGGGACTCCGACGGCGGCGAAGAAACTGAAGCTGTTGGTTTTGCCAAAGTGTGGAACGAAGAAGATACCGGTGGAAGTGAATGCGACGGATAATGTGAGTGAACTGAGAAAAGAACTGCAAAAGTTGCACCAAAGACTCCAGTTTCATTTACCACAAGAAGGGTATTTCTTTATTTATAAACAAAACGTTATGGACGATGATCGGTCGTTTAGGTGGCATCAAGTTGGACAAGGTGACACCATTGAAATCTTTAATGGTAGTGTTACTGGTGGGTCATGAAATGTTTTTTTTTCTTTTTCCAGTGTTGATTTTAAACTAGTTTAGTGATAATTAGGATGATTTTGAAAGGATGATAATACTTGGGTTTTCTTTACAAAATTTTCTATTTTTGTTATCAATAGTTTTACCCCTTTATTTTGGGTTTTTTTTTTTTTTTTTTTTTAATTTGTAAAAGGAAACCATATGATTTTTGTTATGAAGCAATCTATATACAAAATTAAAGATATTAGGTGGATGATTAGGGTTTTATCCAATGTGGGATTATGATGAGAAGGGTTTAACATTGAAATGCTAAAGATAAAATTACCTTTTAAAGTAAGGATGAATAGAATCTAAATATTATATTATATAGGCTTAATATATAATTTCGACTTTTTTTAATGCGGTATTTGGGTTATTTTTTTGTTCAATATGATACTTGTATTTGACAATCGTTGGTACTCAAAGCTAACGGTATTAACTTTTTAGTGTTTAATAGTTGGGTTTTAAGGTTTAATAAAAGTTAATTGTTAATATTACTAAGTTTGAATTTTTCATGATTTTTTTAATAGAATAAATTTAGTGCTAATTGTAAATTTGTTTAATTTGTTTAATACAATTCGATAGACCTGAATTAATTTAGGTTTTAGGGTAAATTTGATGAAAGTCAAATGCTAATATTATTAGCTAATTAATATAATTTTTTATCAAATTAACTCTAAAATCAGAATTAAGCATTACTATCTTCATGTACCGAAATTCATGAAGAACTTCTGTCAAATATAGGTACCACATTAGTCCAAAAAATAACACGAGTATTATATTAGAAAAAAAAAAGTGTCAAATTTAGATACCAAATTAGGAAACATGTTTCGCTTATGAATAGTCGGATACTCGTATATACACGATAACTAAAATTTATGAATACTATCGTATACATACATAAAGACTTTGATTTTGTGTGATTTTATAAATGAAATTTTGATTTCACTCAAATTTCATGTGTATGATTACACTAAATCAAAATTCATGTATCAAATTGTACATTAATATAAAATTCATGTATAAATTTGATGTTTATCCCAAAAACATATAAAATTTAATTTTGTTCATTTCAATCCTCCCCTGATCTTATTTTAAAGCACAACCCATTAGCAACAAAAAATGGGCATCGTCTCCCTCAGAATCACCATTCGCCCATTTCAATTAGCTTCATGAGCCCATTCAAGAAAAAGCCCCAGAATTACCATTTATTATTTTAAATATTAAAAAATTATTTATTATTTCCATAAAAAAATATTTTAAAAACAATTTGATTCTTAATTTAAACTTCTTGGAAGCATGGTAAAGTCAGTCCACCAAGCACCAACCCCGCAACTTGCAGAGAAAATTAAATCCATGTGGGCCGAATGACAAAGACAAGTGGGCCCACTTTACTTTAACGAGCAACTTTCCGTCAATGACGACGTTTCCTTCCCTTTTCTTTCTTTCACTTTAAACCAAACACCTTTAAACGGAATAACTAACGGCAGTGAGACCCACCACCTAACCTTATCACTATTAGATTCCTATTTCCTATGCCCAATGGATTAAGTAACCGTTACCGTGTCCAATAACATTAAACGTCACCTCTCCTTACGTGTCAAATTTTTATTCGTTTGTCATTTTCGAAGTTTTCCTATAAAGGAAGCCCACCGCTTGCCTTATTTTCCATCACAAGCAATTTGTTTGCTCTGTATATTGAAATTTTCTTTCTCGATTTTCTCTTTAGCCAAACAAGATGCAGATCTTCGTTAAGACTCTAACCGGCAAGACGATCACTCTCGAGGTCGAGAGCTCCGACACGATCGACAACGTGAAGGCCAAAATCCAAGATAAGGAAGGCATCCCTCCAGACCAGCAGCGTCTGATCTTCGCCGGAAAACAGCTCGAAGACGGCCGGACCTTGGCCGATTACAACATCCAAAAGGAGTCAACTCTCCACCTCGTCCTCCGTTTGCGCGGTGGGATGCAAATCTTCGTGAAAACTTTGACCGGCAAGACAATCACTCTCGAGGTTGAGAGCTCCGACACGATCGACAACGTTAAGGCGAAGATCCAAGACAAGGAAGGCATCCCCCCAGACCAGCAACGTCTCATCTTCGCCGGAAAACAACTCGAAGACGGCCGTACCTTGGCCGACTACAACATCCAGAAGGAGTCAACTCTCCACCTTGTCCTTCGTTTGCGCGGCGGGATGCAAATCTTCGTTAAGACGCTTACCGGAAAGACGATCACTCTCGAGGTCGAGAGCTCTGACACGATCGACAACGTGAAAGCCAAAATCCAAGACAAGGAAGGCATCCCGCCAGACCAGCAACGTCTCATCTTCGCCGGAAAGCAACTCGAGGACGGGCGGACTTTAGCCGATTACAATATCCAGAAGGAATCGACTCTTCATCTGGTTCTACGTCTTCGAGGTGGGATGCAGATCTTCGTCAAGACTTTGACCGGTAAGACGATTACATTAGAAGTGGAGAGCTCGGATACGATTGATAACGTGAAAGCGAAGATTCAGGACAAAGAAGGAATTCCACCAGATCAGCAAAGGTTGATTTTTGCTGGGAAACAACTGGAAGATGGAAGGACTTTGGCTGATTACAATATTCAAAAGGAGTCCACTCTTCACCTTGTTCTTCGTCTTCGTGGTGGGTTCTAAGCCTTAAGGTCTCCCTTAATGTGGGTTTTCTGGTCTTACGTGAAGGATTGTGCCCTGTAATGGCCTTTTAAATAATTTCTAGTCTTTGTTTACCGGTTGCATCTATGTATGGTTTCTCTTTGAATGGAATTTGCATATTTACCTATATTCTCTGTTCTTCGTAAACTATTTTTCTTGGATGTGAAAGATTTCCAATAATCTGTAATTAAGAAAGTTTTTAAGCTCAAAGAAAAATAAATCAGAGAATACAGTATAAACACTTGTCATCGAGAAAATCAGAGAAATGTAAGGAATTTCAAGAAAATCGCCAAATCCTTGGAATAAATGTGTTTAGGAACAGTTATAACTCGGATTCAAATCAAATCGGAGCTTCTGCTCTTGACTGGTGCCTAGTATCCGCTCCCGACCACGAATATTTCAACGTTTAGATCAGACGAACAAATGAATCAATTAGGCCTCAAAAAAGCCAGATCACAAGTTTAGACATGATTATTTGAATAACAAATTCAAAATAACTAGCGAAAATTAATCTTGAAATTATTTCAACTTAGAAATTAAGAAATATAAATTTATTATCAATTATACTTAAAATGGCAATCAATTGATTAATCCAAAATTGATTATGTGACGCACGTGTTATGTTAATGAATTTTTATAACTGCATTAATTGGCTCTAATATATTATTAGTAATTATTTTTCATTATAGATGTAATGGAAACGTTGATGTGGCACGTTAACCCACGTTAGACGTTAACTAGCTATAGCAGAAATCTAATTTAAAAATCCTAATTGTTGGAAGAATCATAAGAGAAGAAATGAAGATGTCCACTATTGATTTAAATTTTCTCTTTCATTTTCTCTGTTGATTTTCCCGGCATTCAATCAATAGAGAGTTTAGTCCTCCATTGCTCTTTCATCGCCGCCGCCGCCACCACTCCTTTCTAACTTAATCCCAATGTTTTCCTCCATTTCCGTAATAAACTTAGGGTGGGTTTGGATGGGCGGTGCGTTTACCTGCGGTTAGTGTAAAAATAGCGGTGGCGGTGAGATTAGATACTGTAGCGATACTGTAGCGTGAGACAAAAAGTAAGCTAAACGCACCGCATCGCACTCAATCGCCCATCCAAACCCACCCTTATATCCAAATTGTTCCAGTCGCCTATTTCCTGCCATCTTTCTCGTTCATTGCCCTTTGATCCCCTTTCAATTCTCTCTTTTTTCCCCCTCTTCTCAAGCGAAGAAACCCTTTACTTTTCCTTACTCGTGTCACTTCTCAAAACGACAATGACCCACCACCTCAAACGACACCTTCTCCTCCTCCGCCGCCGCAAGGAGCTAAACTCCTCCCTTTACTCATCTCAATTTCAATAGGCAATAGCAGTAGGGGAAGAATGATAAGAACAATGAAAGAGCAAGAACTTGAGAAACCCTTTGGTGCTTCAATGGAAACAAAAGTAGAAGAACGATGACCGTTGCTGCCATGGATGATGTTTTCAACAGCTTGAAAAATCTTCTAGAACCCTTTTTCCAAATTTCAATATTCCTTTACTTTTTCTTTCTACTCGTCCCTTCTTCCCCCCCCCGGTGGAAATAAATTATGTCCCTTCGACTGCTCATGTCCAACGTGGCTAGTTAACGGACCACGTCACCTGTCCTGTTAGGCCTGTAACAAAAAATATTAATGAGTGACTAATTTTTCACTTTTCGGTAACATTAGTGTCTGTTTTGTTATTTTTTTAAAGTTTAGTGACTGTTTGTTATTTTATTAAAGTTGATGACGGTTGGTAATATATTACTACCAAAAAAATTGACTCATATATGTTATTAATTATAAAAAATGATTAATTAATTAATTTAGAATAAATTATATTCAAGGTCACTAAACTATTAATAAGTTTACATTTTGGCTACTTAACTTCAAAAAGTTGTAAAATGATCATTGAACTATTTAAAAATGAATTTTTTTATTTAAGTCATTGGACTATTAAATTCTTTTAAATAGTCTAACTAGTGAGCTTCAAACAACAATTCGACTTTCAGTACGATGATTCAGTACCTATCTACAAGTAGAAGAATATATCTTATATCCAAGTTGATCTATCGGTCAATGTCCGAGATAAAAAAAGAAAACTATTTAGATTTTGGTTCGCAGATTCGTGACGTTCAAAATTGTTTCATGTAAAAAAAAAAAATTGAACTATAGAAGAGAAGCAGAAGAAGAGCTTTTGATTGGTATAGGCAGTTCGAATATAGGTTATACAATAGCGATTTTAACAACTCAATGACTTAAATAAAAATTTTCAAATAATTCAATAACTATTTTGTAATTTTTTAAAATTAAGCGACCAAAATATAAATTTACCAATAATTTAGTGACTTTTGATGTAATTTATTCTTAATTTAACTCATCAAACAAAGTAAACTTTTACTCCTACCTCTTTTAAATTGAAAGACTTAAACTTTATGTCTTCTTTGTTGCTATAATAACAAAGGTATCAACTAACTTAAGGTTCAATTCACCCTTGGTTAATATTTATGTTTATTAATTAATTAGTTAAATTTAGGGATTAGTCAATTAAATTTGATATTTAATTTTTTAATTGAATCGATTTAACAGTTTTTTTTTATATAATGTCTACTTCTACTCGTAATATTTCTTCACTTAAGCAAATTTAAACGGATAATCTTTTAATTACTATAATAGCAACAATATCAACTAAATTAAGGCTCAATCAACAAAACTTAATGCTCATTTTCTTTATCCAAATTAAAATAAAAGGTAAAAGTATCAAGGAGATGGTTGTATTAGGAATTGATGTCTCTACTAATAAAAAAAAATTAATCTCTATACATTAAATCAAATAGCAAACTAGTTATTATTTAAAAAATTCTATCTATTTTTACTGTTAAAAATGGATTCATATACGTTAGAATTAGGTGCATATAACATGACATGTAATATATAAAATCAAGCAGCCCAAGTATGCAAACCTCTCAGTTCTCATTTCATAAGAGTAAATAAATAATAATTACATTATTTAACTCCATTTCGAAAATAATAAATAAAATACAAAAACAAAAACAAAAAAAATTCTCACCTGATGATAGCTCCTTAAAAATCCTAACCCCAAGGACTCAACGAACACTCCACAGGCAATTTAGGGTACCGATCAGTATCCTTACAATAATCATAAATCACAAGGTTTCTTTGTACCCAAGCAAAATCCATCTTTTGAGAATCAGTTAAATGCCAAGCCCGGTATTGATCCCACCATTTCTTTGTAGTAGTCGATACACAAGCAGGGTACGGGTCTTCCCATTGGCACCCATCGACGCTAAAATCCTTGTAAGATGAAACGAACGGAGCTTTTTTCCAGTCGGTTTTCTCGAGCCCACCTCTAGTCGCCCAGTCATCAGCGTTCCATATACTGGAGAATAAGTACATCGGCTTCTCGTTGGGGAAGAAATCGTTTTTCTCGCCGTTGTTTTTGAATACTCTGATCGGAACTCTATCTACGAAGAATCTGTGTTTTCAATGATTGAATTTTCACTTTCAGATTTGAATAACAATGTACTTGGGTAGTACTTATTTGAAAATGACTGATTTTATTTGGTCGAATTCTGGTTTTGGTCCTTTTACTATGCAAAAAATTGCGATTTAGTCACTATTATTTTCTTGGTTTATTTATGCTCTCTGTTTCTATATTCTCTAGAAGTTAAAAATTTAATTGATAATATATAACCAAATGTTAATAATTGAACTTTAATTTTTATATCAAACCTTTGCATATTCCATTAATAATTTTATCAATTGAATTTTAATTTTCAAATCAAACAAATAAAGGAATTAAATCTCTAAAATTAAAAATAAAGAGACTAAATTTCTAAAATTTGAAGAATACAAGGAATGAAAGTATAATTAATCCTAATATCAGTGTTAACTAAAACTGTTAACCATCCCCCCCTAAATTATGACCTAAAATTTTTCTTAAAAATATCCAATTCATCATAGTGACATAATTAACTGTCATATTTAGATTAGGTAAAAATATTATAAGCGCTATTGTAATAGGAATCAGATTACATTTTGTCTGTTTACTCATAAAATGTGTAAACTAATCTTTATACGTTACATCAAAGAATATATCAGTCATTTTTATTAAAAACTTAATTAAAATTGTTGTGCCATGTATACCTTATATTGAGATACAGAAACCAATTTTTAATATTAAAAAACATATAAAATTTTTGACAGAATGACCAATTTTCTCTTTGATCTCATATATAGATTAATTTACTAATTTTTAATAAAAAAATAAAATACAATCTAAATTCTAGTACAACGACCTCTATGGTACTAAATTGAAGTTGTAAGATATTTTCCAAATTCAAGCATAATAATAGAGGGACCAAATCAAAATTTGACCAATTTAGGGACTTACACAATTTGGTGGTCATTCCACAGAATGGAATAAGAATGAAACTCTTCAGTAGGATCAAACCAAAGCATATGCCTCATTTCACGACCACCGACCCCGTTTTTATACACGTTTGTCTGAATTAAATACGGCTGTCCTGTCCTATTCCCCAAGAACTCAAAATCCAGTTCATCTCGTTCTGGTCCTGCCCCATTTTCAGAACACATCTGTAACACCACCACCCTTTTAGAACTTCACTGATGGAAAATATATATATATCATAATATAAAAAATTATCATAGAAAAACACATACATAGTAAGCTGTAACAACGCCAGCAGAATCACCTCCGACTAACTTCAGTTTCATACTGAACCACCCAAATCTATATCTTTGCTTGGTTTGAAATCCACACCCTGAAAAATTGGTAAATCAATCAATCAAATTCAATAATGGAACCAAATTCTATGAAGAGACGAAGTTTAATGACATACCTGTTTCTTTGTCTAAGGAGAGGAACCAGGTGTTACCATCTTCAGAGGTTTTGAAATGATTTTCGGACCACATTATACTGAAGTTGTCTTCAAATGGAGATTGTGAACTAGCTGCTGCTTCAGATGATGAATGAAAAGCGGCTGCTAAAGCTGAAATGAAGAAGAGAGAAGCCATTGGAGAGACCCTTTTCTTCATTTTGTTAGATTTGATGGGATTGATGGATCTCTGAGGGGGCCGGAATGGGGATTGAATGATGAGTATTTGACGATGGGCGAGTTCATGTATGAAAGGGGTAGAATGGTATTTGCCTCTATTAATGATTTTGATAATGATTTGAATGTTCAAAATTGCCCTGCAATGAGGAATGATACTTCTTATTTAACAATGTGTCTATTAACGGTGAGTTTAGATGGGCGGTGTATTTACTTGCGGTTAGTGTAAAAATAGCGGTGGCAGTGAGATTAGATACTATAGTGATACTATAGCGTGAGACAAAAAGTAAACTAAACGCACCGCACCGCACTCAATCGCCCATCAAAACCCACCCTAATAAAAAGATGAAATAATTTTTTCAATATTGAAATTAGAGAGAGAAAAAGTCTTTTTATTTATTTTAAATATCAAAATAATCGAATATATTAATTTTGACTCAAACCGATGTTATAAAGATGATTTAATAGACAATATTAGAATATTATTTGTAATTAAATTTAGAAGGGATGAGGGTATTTTAGGGAATGATCCATGGAGAAGAGAAAAATGAAAAGCCAGGCTGCAGTCCGACTGGAATTTACAAGTTATAAAAATGGAGAGTGGGGTCCATTTCTTACATGTCATAACATGCCTGTGTTTTTATTTTGTCTTTATAAATAAATAATCAGAAAATTCTTGGATTTGACAACTGGATTTGGCGGTCTGAATTTCGAGACCGACACTGCTTACTTCGCTGTTCACTGTCACCGGAGCAGATCACTTCAATTGATTCCTTCAATCGTTATCGACTTGTCTGAAAATAGAATATATCAATACATTAGATTCAAAATTAATCTTTTTCCCATTTTTCTTTTAATATATTTTTTATATGTTTATAAAAATTAAACTCTTTAATGAAGTAGGAAAAATGGCACTCTGTTGTACGTAAGTGACCATCAACCCGAGTCTTGGATAGAATTCAGGTTATCTATTCGAGATCAAGATAGATCGTACCAATTGATTGAGTGAGAAGAGTATCGTGAGAGGATAGTAAGGAGTGTTCGCGGACCCAGCTTGCATGGTAGGCTCACAAATCTAGTTCGTACGAATCAAGGGAAGGTTGCAATCTCAGCTTGCATGTGTCAAAAGAGCTCACAGAAAGGGGACCGCATGCTCCGCAGGCAACCCAGAGAGAAATATGTGTCCATCAGACCTGAAGCCCGCACGGAATGTCAATACTAGGAATAAAAGGATCACGTGCTCGCAGCAACCCAGCAGTGAAACACGTGTTCGATGAAGTCTCAAGTCCGCACTTTAATGTCGATCTAAGAACGCATGAGTCAAAACAAAACAGTGGAGTCTTATCGTGAGTTGTAATAACATATATAAATACTCAAATATTTCATTAATAAGATACGAGACAAATTACTCAACACATTAAAAAATATGAATTTTTTTTTTCTCATTCATATATATTTAATTTTATCCCCCAATAAGCTCTCAAATGTATGGCACTCATTAAGTATTAAAATTTTAGTTTTTTTTTTTAATCCATTAATTTAGTCTCTCTTTTTTTTTTCATCTCATAGAAACTACTCAAAATATTTTATTGCAACTTGAGAGATTAATAATAGTTAAAACACTTCTTCACATGATAGGGAATTGACACATGCTCATAATGTGGCACTCACATGCACCATATTTATAATCCTTGGGGATCACATGCAATAATGTAATAAGAAACATGGGTTGTTAACTGTCAAACATACCCTTTAGTCCCTGTCCGAATTTGTAATACATATACATACACATAGATTTATTGATGCATATTGCTTGGTTCTTGTTGTCTGCCTTCATTTGGTTTTGGTTCAAAGAGGACTAGGTAGGGAAAGGAAACATATCTTCGTATTCAGATTCAATTCAATTCAATTTAATCATAATTCGTCAATCTAAATCTTTAATGATTTAATTCAAAAAATTTAAATTCTAAAATTGAACAACTTGAAATAAAACAAACTTGAACCTAAAATTAAACTGAATCGAAAATGACTCGAACTTTAAATTAAAATAAGTTGAAAATTTTAAAACTTAAATTAACTCATCAACTAAAAACTAACTCCACGATAAGACTATTTATTAAGCGGAGACCTGGTATCTAATAATAATCTACAAATGATTAGAAAAAAACGTAAATAAACTTCTTTTCTAAACATTTAAACTAAATCCGAGTCATGAAATCGTTATTATTAGAAGGGTTTTATTTAAATATCATATGCGAGAAGATTAATCTAATGACCCTCTTTCATCATGATAATAGCATCCATCTAAAGTGGATTAGGTGAAAAAGGATATATTCCTTACTTTCGTCCCACCTACAAGTTCCATCACTTTTTTAACCTTTTGGCTTTCAATATGTTTTTATATTTTTATTTTTAGAATTTAATCTTTTTATTTTTTAATTTTTGATATTTATGTCTAAATATTAACATTTTAAAATTTTTTATTAAATTAATTGATATGACATTTTAAATTTAAAAAATACATTTTGTTGCTATGCAACTAAAAAATAATTTTATAAAAAACCTGAATTTAACAAAAAAATTAAAAATATTAACATTTGAGCATGAATTTTAAAATATTAAAAATAAAAATATAAAAACTAAATTTTATATTTACAAAGAATATAGTGACTTATGGCATATTTTACTCTTTTTTTTCGTACTTTTTCGTATGTGACAACTGAGCTGATATGGCTTTTTAAACATTCATCACAAAAAAGGCTACGAATTATAGCGAACTCTTTATACTATAATTTCAATCCACCTCGCAAACATTGCGTATCAATGCAGCAGCGTCGATTCCCCCATCTTCCAAATTACCCTTTAGCTTTGCTTTACCTACAAGCTATGTTCTTTTATGGCATATTCATTTTCCTTATATTTTCAATATGCCAGGTTGAGGAACCCTTCTTGCTTGCGTATTGAGTGTTATAGGTAATATGGAAGAACAGATCGATTCGGTGGGGAAAGCTTTCGTCGATCATTACTACCATCTTTTCGATAACGATCGGCCGGCGATGTCTTCCCTTTACCAGCCGACTTCCATGTTGACGTTCGAGGGACAGAAATTACAAGGGGTTGAGGACATCATTACTAAGCTTACGCAGTTACCGTTCGATCAATGCCGACATGTGATCAGCAGCGTCGATTCGCAACCGGCTTCGGTTACCGGTGGCATTGTTGTTTTCGTCAGTGGTAGTCTACAATTGCCCGGCGAAAACCATCCTCTACAGTTCAGCCAGGTACGTTGCTATTTCTTTGCTCAAATGTTTTGGTGTAATCATGTTTACAGTCCCTGTTTCCTTCTTCTTTTAATTTCAGTAATTTAATTTTTATTTAATAATTAAATCTAATTTTCAATAAATTAGATTATGTATCATTTTTAAAATTAAAAAAAATTGTTCTCACGACCGATTTAAAACCACATGAACAGGGGCGAAGCCAGAGGGGGTCTGGCATGGGCCCGGTCCCTCCTAAAATATAAAATTATTATTTAGGTCCTTAAAATTTTTAAAGAAATTTAAATTAGTAAAGATAAAATTACACTTTGCCCCCCCTAAAATTATAAAAATTCGATTTAATCCTTTACAAATTATAAAGATATAAACTATAAAAAATTAAAATTTCATCCGCCCCCTAAAAAATTGTTCTGGCTTCGCCCCAGCACATGAAAGCCATAGAAGCAATATATATATATATATATATATATTGATTTTTACTCTATTTTTTTTTAGAATAGTGTTGAAGAGCCTTATAACCTCAAATTCAAAATTAAAAATCTTCGAAATCTATATCCAATATTTTTATTTACTTATTTGGCCTTCCACATGTATAATATTAGCGTTGTACTAGTAAATTTCTTTTATTTTAAAAATATCACGTAATTAAATAGTAGAGGAACTCAAATCATTGATTAAAAATAGAAGATTAAAAATAACTCAAATGTACAAAGAGTACAAGGACTGGAAGCACAATTACACCCAAATGTTTTACTTCGCACATTAATTTTGACCCCAAAAGTCAGTTATTCTTCATTACTTCTTTATAGAAAAGTACTTTTAACTTCTCAAACGCAATGAAAAATGGGATGTTACTTAATTTCAATTATATGTATTGCAGATGTTTCATTTAAGTCCCACTCCTCAAGGAAACTTCTTCGTGCTGAATGATATATTCCGCCTTAATTATTAATGTTGATCAATCATCTATGCTGTAAACTTATGTTTATTTTTATTTCTTGAATATAATAAAAGCTAAAGTTGCCTTGCCTTGCATTTCCTTTATTTATATAAATTTTGATACATTTGTTGTGTAATTCGACTTTGTCCCAATTTTTTCAAAGAGGGAACTCTGATATTCTTCATTCATGGCATTATCAATCATTTCACATCTTTTCAGGGGCGAAGCCAGGGGGTTGGCATGGGCATTACTATTTAGACTCTTGAAATTTTTTAAAAATTTTAAATTAGTAAAGGTAAAATTGTACTTTGGCCCCCCCTAAAATTATAAAAATTCAATTTAATCCTTTACAAATTAGAAAGATATAAACTATAAAAAATTAAAATTTCATCCGGCCCCCCCTAAAAAATTGTCCTGGCTTCACCCCTGATCTTTTATCCCCTTTATTGCTTTACTTGCTCTCGTACTCGAGTTGGATGAGTTCGGATTATTGATCTTTTATTATCAAATTAATTAGATCAAATCGAGTTTAAATTTAGATTTCTCTTA
The DNA here is from genome assembly GCA_025698515.1 of Gossypium sturtianum. Taxonomy (NCBI): domain Eukaryota; kingdom Viridiplantae; phylum Streptophyta; class Magnoliopsida; order Malvales; family Malvaceae; genus Gossypium; species Gossypium sturtianum. Next base: position 1,186,070 of record CM046952.1, on the reverse strand, counting down.
AAATACTATATGGGCTACGGCTTATTGGCTTTCTTGCCAATGCAGTGGCTTCGTGGTGGACATATGGCCCAAGACAGATGGGCCACAAAGTATAAAGCAATATCCCTCAATTGTAGTAAACTCATATTTGGACCGGTAGTCGATACGCAAGTGAAATTCGACTCTTAAATCGGGAGTAAAGCTTTTTTGATTTTATTATTAAAGATATATTATCTTGAAATTTTTACTTGGGCATCGAACTTTTTATCACTCAACTCAACAGACGTTGATGGAAGTGTAAATGAGGTATTAATGTTCACAAACTATTCGAGTTCGACTAAAAGAAAATCCAAATTCATTTTGATAATTATTAAGCTGAGGTCAAACCAAATACTAAGTTGAATTGAAGCACCATGATGCTTGATCGAATGGCTCGCGAGACTAATAAACTTTTCATTTTCATATATTTTTATATTATAAACTTACATTTTACCCTTATTATGCAAAAGAAAATCTTAAGTATGAACGAACTAATTGAGTTTATACTCGGGTAAATTCGATTAAATCTCAAGTTAAACTTAATCTTAAACTAAATATCAAACCTTGAATTTTGAGTTGAAAACATCTTAATAATAATAATAATAAAAGTTGTGCTTCATTGAAAGAGATAGCTGCCCTTAACGTGGCTACAACAATCAACAATTCTCACCATAACTAACCTAATCAGCTATTAATTTCCAAATAGCTGTATTGGATTGCAATATGATTTGGTGACTATCAATTTACGATATTATAAAAATAAACCCCAAAAGAATTTCATAAGCAATATACAACTTCAAATTGGTCCATAGTTGATGAAAATTATATATATATATATATATATGTTAATTACCAAATAATATGAAATGATTCTTTCATGTTTTTGACTTTTTTGATACTTTCTTTCCTCTATAGGGACCATCCTTGAAATTTTACCATATTTGTGTTAGGTTAAAAACCAACACATTTCTATCTTTACTCTTTATATATATATATATATATATATATATATATTGTAGGATAGATTTTAAATTAATCCTCAAAGCATGATTATTTGTATAATTAGGTTTTCTTTGTCACATTAAATGTGAGGTGGAGTATTCTTAAAAACACTTGGTCAAATTGTAAATATATATCCACCTACTACATAAATGATTTGGATTTAATATACTAAATAAATAATACTCTTAAATTTTAATGACATTGTATTTTCTTTTTTCTTTTTCTTTTTTTTTTAATAAATTAGATTTGAATTTTCCATATAGTAGGTACATATATATTTACAATTTGACACACGTGTTTTAAAAATGTTCCATGTCAATAGGGGCGAAAGACAAGAATTGTGTGATGAGGGGTCAAGCTAGAAGTAAAAAAATTGTAGGGGCCAAAAATGTAAATTTTCATTTCACAAAGAAACTAGAAGGGTTTAAATTGAATTATTAATACTTGGGAGGGGTTAAGGTTGGAATTATACCATCAACCAAGGGGGGACCAAAGTAGGGATAAACTAGTGTTGCAAGCTACTCAAATTCAATTCGAAAAATACTCAAACTCGATTAGTAATTATCAAGCCAAGCTCGAGTAGTTTGAGCTATTAATCAAATCGAATTTGAATTTAATAATACTCAATTCAAACAATTCGTGAACCTTATCAAACTTTTCATTTTAATATATACATTTAAAAAAAATTTATGTTATTAAATTACGTTAGTTACCTTAATATACTTTGTTATTCTCAAGTTTGAAGCTTGAATACATACAAGCTTATAACTCAATTATATCTCAAGCCTATCTCGAGCTTAAAAATAGATGTATGATTGAGCTTGAGTCAAGTATCAAGCTCCGAAAATTCGAGTTGAGACCAAATTCGAGCTTGCCAATATTCGAGTTCGGATCGATTACACTCTTCTACCTAATCCCCAGCCTACCTTTGTATGTAAGATTCGATCCTGAAACGGACAAAAATACGTAATTGATATAACACTAATATTTTGAAGATTTAATTAAAAAAATATATTTTAAAATTTAGAGATTGAATTTAAAATCTAAATTTGGTATAATTAATTCACAAAATTACGTCATAGTTAACAAGAAATCTTCAAAACTGCAACAGTTGTGTATGAACTGTGGTCAAATATACTTTTTTTATCTCTCTCCGATATCTGCAGCTATTTTTGCCCGCATTTAACGAGATAGTATTTTGCATTTGTCTTTTCATTGTTGCCTTAAAAACACATAATCAAAAACCTGAGTTCCGCATTTTACTCGATTCTCTGTTGTTTCTAATCTCTTGTCTTTCAAAACCCAATTATCTCACCTTTCACACCTTCTCATTCTTCTTCATTTCATGGTCTTCATTCATTTGCTTGCATTTTCTTTTAAAAAAGGATCATTGGTCTCTATCTGTTTGATTTTTTTCCTCTTAGACCTTCCCTTCTTTGCATCTTTTTGCCCATTCATCAATACCATTAGTAAACAACATGAACAATGGAACCTTGCATCAATGCTTGGAGGAGATTAAGGAATAGTTGCTTCTCTCTTGAATCTTATAGCTATCATCAACGTGCTCTATAGGTAAATTCTTACATCACTCAATAAATACCAAGCTTTGTTTCACGGGCAATAATAATATAGTTCCCTCAGTCACATGTATTTTACTCCTTTGATATGCAGCAACTTTTTGTCCTTTTTCTATTGTTTTTTAAGTGTTTTTGGTGATCTAAATTACAACTATTTTTCCACCAGGCAAAAACATAATCTCTCTCACATTTATTTGGAAACGGCTGTTCCATTGTGTTCTTAGTCCATTATCATGTCTACCAAGTCCAAGATCAAAGGGATCTACAAAAGTTTCAAATACATTTCTCAACTCTTTGGTAACTCCCTTTTCATATACACTTCTGTATGCATATATTTGAGCATGTTTTCTGGTATTATTGCTTTGCAACTAAGGTAGGAAAAGGGTTTTTTTCTTTTTTCTTTTTTGCTGTAGTTGTGAAAGAGAGAGAGATGGAAATTGGGTACCCCACAGATGTTAAACATGTAGCACATATTGGCTGGGATGGCCCTCCTGGCAGTGGCACTGCACCAAGTTGGGTATGTTTTTTTCTAAATATTTTGCATTACTTTTACATACATTTGGATATTCAAAATTCAAATACTACTATCATTGTAGGCCAAAGTGGTGTGTGTTGTGTTTTATCTCTTAATTTGTTGCCTTTGCCTGGATCCCTTGATTGCAGATGAATGAATTCAAGACAGTCCCTGATTTCACAACAACATCAATAGGTATAAGTTTCCTGTTTCAACATGGTTCAGTTTACCTTATTTTTTTGTGTGTAGAGTTATATGTGTGCACGTTGCTAACAAGATATTGGTCCAGTTACAATAATTTAAGTGTGTTCAAGTTTGTGTTTGTTTTCCGTGCGTAATCTCTTTCCCCTTGAAACGAAAACGAAAAGTGAAATTTGTAGTAAACTTAAGAGGTAAAGGCCTTTCACCCTACACTCAAATATAATTAATATATATATATATATATATGCATGCACGTTTAGATGTAAATAAATAATAGAAAAGGATATTAAAATACAGAGAATAGTAGGCAAAAAGTCAAGGTTATATCATGTGCGTAGTTTCATAATGAGACAATAGTAAAAACAAAGACCTTTTTTCAAATATCATGGGATTTTTTTTTAATGTCTCAATTTGTTGATGCTAAGTTTGAATGATATGAAGAAAGTTTTTTAGATTATTTGCTCCCAATAGGAAGAGTTTTGGCTCTTTTGTCACGAGACAAAACTTTCATCTCAAGGGGAATCTATATAGGTTTACCTTGTCCTAATCATAGATCATTTCTCTAGTCCCTTGCAATAACTTCACTCTTGTTTTTCATAAGTCGAATTTTGGTTTTGATCCCTTTACTATGATCAATTGTGGGATTGAGTCCTTATACTTATTAACTATTCCAGTTACAATAGTCACTTGGATATTTCTTAAAAACACCCTTTCCAATACAAAAGAACTTCATGTCAGCATGATGACTAAATCCAAATTTGAGCATAGTAGAGAGATCAAAACCATAAGTTGACCCTTTTTTGTCATATTCCTCTTCTTTTAACTATGATCTCAATATGTTGTGACAGATTTTGGACAATCCATGGGATCCCAACCTGCAACAGAGATGATAAGGAACCTTTCAGCCAAGGACATGCCAAATGTTCCCAAGAAACAAAAATGGAAAAAGAAGAGCAGTTCATCAAAATCTTCACTAAAGGCTACATACACTCAACTGGGTTTTAATAACAGACTTTGAAGCTTAGAAAATCATCATCATGCAGCATTGTGGATTTTGATTTTCAAACAACTGATTCAAGGTATATTCATGGAGATAATAAAGTAAGTTGTAGGAACTTAAAAAGCAAATGCTTGTGTAAATTAGATTTTCATATGTTGATTTTATGAACATAAGGAATGATTATGGTCCAAAAAGGGTATGAAGATATTTTGGCTTAGGGAATAAAATTTTATTAATATCAATTTTTTTGTTCGTTTTAGTTTCTTAAAGCCCCATTACTCAGCTGATAATAGCAGAGAAGAGTTTGGGCCTAGAGCCAGTTCCTGGTGGAAACCCAATAATAAAAGAGGCTTTTTAAAGCCCATTTTTATTGGTGGTGGCCTGCATTCATGACTAATAAAATGAGTGAAATTTTTATGAAAGTCGGATGTTTTTTAAGTAAAGTTTCGGATTTGAGTATTGTGAATTTTGAGAAAATTTGTCCTGAGGTGAAGTTAGGAATAGTGTAATGGAACCCGAGATAAAATAAAAAATTTCAGACATTTAAGCTAATTTATTTAATAAACAAGTATTATTGGGATTCAATTAAATTATTAATATTTTTTAAATATTATATAATTTAAATTTTTTTTTGAGTTTTTATTATTTTTTGTATTTTTTTAAATGGATCAATTTACTCATTTTTAAAATTGAATAGGACCCAAAGATACTATTTATATCAATTTATTACTTAATTTTTCAGATATCCGTATTGTAAAAATTCAATTTAACTCGAATTTGAATAACTAAACTACTTATTTAAATTAATCCAAAAATAATTCTATTCAGTTAACTTGAAATTTAAAACAAAAATTCCCCTCGAAACGAGTAACCTATAATTAAAAACAAAGAAAAAAAAACTAGTGGCCAAAAAAGTTTATTGTTGTATAATTGTTATGCAATGTCACTTCTTGCATGCCCAAAAATGAATGTTAAATAATTACAAACCCTGTTTCCATTTTTTTTTCCAAAATAAACAAAAAAAATCTCAAGTAAATAAACAAAAGAAGACATATTAGAATATTGAAGGAATGAAAGGACATTTTAGTTAATAATTTGGTTGAAATGTTTTAAAACATCCTGAACTTTTAAACCTATCATTAATGATGATTAACAAGATTATAACCAAACACCCTATTTATTTGCTCTCTTGTACATCTTCCTATTATGTGCATCTCTTTCTCCCTTTCCAACCAAAATTCATTTTGTATAATTATATATTTTCATGAATATTTCTTTGTTTGAAAAAGATCGTAATTCAACTCGATTTAAAATTAAATTTTAATTTATCTATTTCGAATTTAATCTGAAAAATTATAATTATACTCGATTAGATTCTGACCCGATGTGTCATATTTTTAATTTTTTATTAAATTAAAATAATCATTTATTAATTTTAATGATGCTATTAATTTTTTTTTAGTTAAAAGGATATTTTAATAATTTTTGAGACTAAACTTGACACATCATTTTTATTTTGGACAACTTCATACACTACATTTAATAAATGATTGAGAGGAATGGGTAAGAGAAAATGTAGTTAGGGTCACTTAGGAACGTATACATGAAAGAGGATAATATTTATCCATATTGTACATAAGTTGGTGGGTTACATAATAATATAAAGTTGTCACATGTTAAAAGCAATTAAGTGTATTTATTACAGTCGATTGAGTCTTAGCTCGATTAGCATCGAAATTGTTATCAGTGCAGAAGGACGTGGTTTCGACTGTGCTAAAGCGCATTATCCTCTTATTTAAGAGCTAAGGAGGGGCTATGGGTAGTTTTAGACATTGTATCAAAAAGAGCAAATATGATAATAACTTATAATAAAATTAATGTTCCAAAAAAAATCAATTAAGTGTATTTTAAAAAAATTAAATACAAAGTAGGTCCAAAACTTAATTTAATGTTCCAAAATTTTATAATTTATTTTTTTTAAATATTTCATCGAGACTACTTAAGAAAACATATTTTAAAATATAATGTCACGTTAAAGGGTTGGATTATTCGTCAAAATTTGAAGGGTTTAATAACTACGAGGGTAGTGGTGCCAGATGTAAAGCCGACTCTAATCTGTTCAGTATTGACAAGGAAGTCCTTTAATCCGGATAGTCTGAGGGCGCAATTGAAGAGCATATGGAAAACCAAGGAAAAATTCGAAATCCAAACGACTGGGCAAAATCTCTTCTTAATCATCTTTGATTTGGAAGATGATTTGGAGCTGATCATGGAAGGGCGGCCTTGGTTATTCCGTAAGTATTTAATTTTGTTTGAACGATTACGAAATCCAATTGATAGGGATCATATTAAACTTACTTCTTCGCCTTTTTGGATTAAATTTGGCCCAATTCTTCCTGAATTTGATAAGAAGGATCTCATGCATGCTATTGGCTGTACTTTTGGAGGAATTATCAGGTCAGAAATAAATGGTGATAATTACAGAATTAGGGTTAATCTTGATATTCAGTATCCACTTAGAAGAGGTCTGTTTGTGTCAACTGATAATGGTGTTAAATTATGGATTGCTTTTAAATATGAGAAATTGTCAGTTTTCTGTTTTGGGTGTGGAAGATTGGATCATAGCCTGACCGACTGCCAGCAGATTAAACCTGAAGAAAAGAATAAAGTTAGAGAAGATCCTCCTTTCTCCATTGCATTAAAAGCAGAATCAAAAGCAATGGGCAAAGAAAGTCTAAAATTTAATGCTTTTACAAAGAAGATGGGGGTGCAGCATATCTACACGGGAAATCTAAGTAAAAATCCTGAAGGGGATAAAGGATCTGAATCTGTTGTTCTAAAAGAAATAAGACAGACAGGAAGAACATTGGAGAATTGGATGGAAGGACTTCAGGAAAAGGAAGAGACTCACAATTTGCTGGGAATGGGGAAACAGACGAAAAAATTCGACGTAATAGAAAGAGATGAAGCTACCAAAAAGACAAGCTGGAAACGGTTGGAGGCAGTGAATCGTTTTGAATCCAAGAAGCATTTGAGTGTGACGGGTAAAAGAAAATTTTTAGCAGAAATTGATGACATAGTTTGTTCAGGTCCGACGAACAAAGGGGTAGGAAAAAGGCCGAAAAATGAAGATTAGGTTGATAAGGGAGGTGACTGTATGGAGATTACATGTGTTGGTGAGGAACAGTCTACTGTTACAAACTATTTTGGATCGGAGGCTGCCAATGGGCAAGCTGACCGCTCACAATGAAAACTATTTGCTGGAATGTTCGTGGGTTGGGGAGCTCACGAGCGATTCGGAGGCTGCATTATTTAATTAAGCAGCACCATCCCCAAATGGTCTTCCTAATGGAGACTAAATTAGATCAAAAGCGCATGGAAAGGGCTCGTAAGAGGTGTGGTTTCACTAATGGAATTGATATTGAGGCAGAGGGGTCTAGAGGTGGATTATGTTTAGCATGGAAGGGGGACATTGAGGTCACAATAAAGAGTTATTCGAAATGGCATATAGATACTATGGTGAGGGGAGAAAATGGGCAAGAAGATTGGAGGTTCACAGATTCTCTACTGGTTCTCCATATTTAAAAGATAAGAATACCGCTTGGGATTTGCTTAGAAGATTAAGTCAAGAGAACCTTTAACCTTGGCTGGTTGCAAGAGATTTCAATGAGATTTTATATGGCTCCGAGAAAAAGGGTAGAATTCAGGGAGATCAGGGGAGGATGGATGCATTCAGGAACACTTTAGAGGACTGTCAATTAATAGACATTGGGTACTCAGGAACTTGGTACACATGGGAAAGAGGAAACCTTCCAAAGACGAACATTCGAGAGAGATTGGATAGAGGAGTAGCTAACGAAAAATGGATTGCTTTATTTCCAATGAGTAACGTTCAACATCTTCCATATTCGATGTTAGATCATTGTCCTCTACTCATTAGCACAGATCACACAGTCAGTTTTTTCGGTCAAAAAAAATTTCATTTTGAATCTTGGTGGACGTTGGAGGATTCTACTGAACAAGTTATCAAGGAAGCACGGGAGACAAATTCGGATCCATTAATGGAGAAATTGGGATACTTGCAGAATAGGCTGAAGATGTGGGCACATTCTAATAAAAACAAGAGGGAGGATCGAAAGAAGAGGTTAGTAAAAGAACTTGAATTCTTGCTGAATGAAGAAAGAAACGATGAGATAATGGCAAAGATAATTGATACCAAAATCCATTTAAACATGGAAATTGACAAAGATAAAATGTATTGGGAACAAAGAGGGAGAGCAAATTGGCTACATTTTGGAGATAAAAATTTAGGTTTCTTTCACAAATGTGCAACAGTTCGTAGACGAGCGAATTCGATCTCCAAATTAATAAAAGAAGATGGGAAATAGATCACCACAGGAGCTGAAATTAATGAGACAGCAACGACATTTTTCAAAGAACTTTTTACATCGAAGGGAGTTGCGAATCCAGATAAAGTGTTAGAAGGTATTGAAGTAAGCATTTAAGATGAGATAAATACAGATTTACTAGCGCCATTCAGAGAGGAAGAAATATGGAAAGCACTGAAGGAAATGGGACCCACAAAGGCATCAGGTCCAGATGGATTTCCTGCATTGTTCTATCAGAGGTATTGGCATATAGTAGGCAAGGACGTCAAGGAGTATTGTCTGGGAATTTTAAATGGAGATAAGGGGGCTAAAGCAGCAAATACTACATATATAGTGCTTATTCTGAAAACTCCGTATCCCTCAACTTTGGTCAATTTTCGGCCTATCAGTCTTTGTTCAGCAATTTATAAAATCGTTGCAAAAACAGTGGCAAATAGACTGCAAGGGGTAATTGGAAATTGTATAGACAAAGTGCAAAGTGCATTTGTCCCGGGCAGACTGATTTCAGATAATGTGCTTCTAGCATATGAAATTTTGCATACGTTCAGGAGAAAACGAACAGGACAAAAAGGTTATATGGCGGTTAAGCTTGATATGAGCAAGGCCTATGATAGGGTGGAATGGGATTTCGTAAAAGAGATGATGCTCAAAATGGGATTTGCAAAGCAATGGGTGGATCTTATTATGAAATGTATCACAACGATTTCTTATTCAGTTATCACAAATGGAGGGAGGGGAAATATCTTTCAACCCACAAGAGGACTTCGACAGGGTGATCCACTAAGCCCGTTTTTATTTCTTATTTACAGTGAAGGCCTCTCATCTTTGTTGAGATCAGCAAAGAAGAATGGTTTGATAAAAGGAGCAAAAGCGAGCAGAAGGGGACCAGAGATTTCTCATTTGCTTTTTGCAGATGACTGCATAATGTTCGGTGAAGCAACAAAAAAGGGAGCAAGGATTATGAAAGATATTCTAAAGGAATACGAGAGTTGTTTAGGGCAATGCATAAATTTCAATAAACCCACAATATTTTACAACTCGAACATAAGTAGTGAGAAGCGTGAAGAAGTGTCATCAGTACTTGCTGTAAGGAGTTCTACGTGTCCGGAAAAATACTTAGGTCTCCCAAATGTAGTAGGCAGGCGAAAAAAATGAGGCTTTTCTAAATTTTCTTGTGAGAATAGTGAAGAGGATTGATGGATGGAGTACTGCATCGCTTTCTCAAGGGGGAAAGGAAATTTTCATAAAATCTGTTTTACAGGCAATCCCCACATATGCTATGTCTTGTTTTCTTTTGCCTAAAGCTTTATGTGAAATGATAGAGAGCAAAATTGCAAAATACTGGTGGCAAAAAGGAATCGAAAAACGTGGAATTCATTGGTGCCAATGGAAATGTTTGTGTCGACCGAAAGAAGAAGGTGGTTTGGGGTTTAGGAATATGGCTCAGTTCAATATTGCCTTATTGGCAAAACAAGGGTGGAGGTTGCTAAACTATCCGAATTCATTAGTAGCGCAAGTTTTCAAAGCAAAATATTTTCCAATGGGTGACTTTCTTAATTCAAGATTGGGGAATTCTTGTTCTTATGTATGGCGCAGCATTTGGTCGACTAAAGCCACATTGGAAAAAGGTCTATTCTGGAGAGTAGGCACGGGTACGAATATTTCAGTTAAGAACGACGTTTGGATCCCGAATTACATTAATGTTAATTTAAATTCTGGTGATTATAATTTGCATTTTGATAAAGTTTCGGAATTAATCAAAAGCCACGACAGAGAATGGGATAGGGATTTGATAGTCAATACCTTCCAAGCAGAAATAGCTGAGAAGATTCTCCGAATTCCGCTGGCGCTGGAACCACATGAAGATCTTCGAGTTTGGATCGGTGAACCGTCCGGTGAGTTCTCAGTTTGAAGCACTTATAAACTATTACAAAGAATCGATCCTACAGCTTACGCTTTACAAAACTTCTACAAAGAATTTTACAAAAAACTCTGGCTGATAAATCTACCTTTGAAGATTAAGTTGCTAATTTGGAAAATCTCCTGGAATTATCTACCTACTAGGGTTAATTTATCACTTAGGAAGGTAACAAGGAATACTCTATGCCCTAGGTGCGGTGAAAGTGAAGAAAATATGCACCATCTCTTCCGTGAATGTCCTGCATCAAAATCAGTTTGGAGAGAACTGTCAGATCCAATCTTTTCAATGTTTCCAGAAGCGGAGTTCATAGAATGGCTTACTAAGGTTTTTGTCCTTCTTCCTCCCGGAAAATGTAGAATCTACTGTGGAACGCTGTGGGCTATTTGGGGGGATAGAAACTCCCGTATTCACAACAAACAAAGGCAGATCCAGTCAGGAAATAGTAAAGTTTGTATATGGGTATCTTAAAGAACTCGATGGACTTAAATCACAAAAACAGAAATCTATGTTCTCAGAAATGAAATGGAGGCACCCACCTGGACAAACACTGAAAATAAACTTTGACGGAGTGTTTGACGAAAGAAGAAAGCAATCGGCATCGGGCGTTGTAGTCGTGACGAAAGGACCGTATTCTCCTTACAAAATCAAAACTTCACAAAGGGAGTGGATTCCCTTCCTTCACTGCTGCGATTGCGTGCGCCAAGCAACTCAAATAGGCCTCAAATAAACAGAGAAGATATTATAATCGAAGGAGATTCGTTGTCTATCATCAAGAAATGCAACGATCCCGATCTTGACAAATCAATGGTCGGGTTTACATACGTGGATATTCGCGAGAACGCGAGCAAAATCAAGGAAAATAAGATTCGAGTATACTCCTAGAATAGCTAACAATCTTGCCCATATGCTAGCAACAGAATCCATGAAAAGGAGAGAGAGATTTACCTGGTTGAAGCGGTTCCCGCCATGTATGTAAACAGCGGAAAGACGAGAGAGTGAGAGAACCAGATTGAACAATGAGCAGAGAGATGAAATGATAGAGGGGAGTTTCAAATTGAAAACTAAACAGTCTTCTATGCTTTTTACTCTCCTCGGTAATCTGATTTCGCCATAAATGCAAGAAATGACAGATGCGGCAGATAAGGCAGGCGAACAAGTGATGTGATTGGGCAGTAGGACGTGTCAGTTATTTTAATTATTGTTTTAGAGTATTTTGTGAGAAATTTTAATTTAGGGCCTTAAGTGCCAAAACGTTTTCTCATGCTGGGCTTCAATGATTTTGGTCCGGTCTTTCTTTATAGTTGTTTTATTGGATCTGTAAACTTATTTCCTAGATTAATTATAAAGCCCAATCTGATTTGAATAAAAAAAAATAACTACGAGGGTTTGAATAAAAATATTAAATCCAAAACATAAATTTTACGAAAAAAAATCTATTTAAAATTTGAGCCTTATAAGATATTAGTATAGTAATTCACATATATGTAACTTTTTATTTATTTATTTCCATATTTCATAAGATTTTTTTTTGAAAAATAACTTTATCCACCATTTATCATGCAATTCTTTTAAGGAAAAAAAAACCCACTTCATTAACTCTTCTCGAATATTTTTAGATAAATCTCAAAATCATACATGAGTTTTGATTTAATATGCAATTTGATACATGAACTTTGATTCAGAGCAATTACACACATAAAACTTTGATTGCAGTTCAAAAGTAAACATGAAATTTTAATTTTGAATCAATTATATACACTCAAATAAATACATCTATTTATTTTTATAATATATAAATAAAATTATTTGTGTACCCAATATGTAAACTTAAAACAGTGTTACATTGACAACTGTGTTAGTAATTTATAAAAATCGAATCATATCAAAATTTAATATATAAAATTGTACAAAATCAAAGTCCATATATAATATTACACATTGGACCAAAGTTCGAGCGTAATTTTAAGATTTATTTTAATATTTTTTATTTTCGCGCACAGAATGACTAATATTGGTCTTAATTTGGTAAGCAGTTATAATAATCTAGGTTTATATTTCTAATAATCTCATTATTTTGGTAAGAAAATCATTAAATTTATGCAAATTTGGTAAATTTTATTTATTTAAGACATCTTGTTTAGATGTAGGATTTGCTTTCTATATTTGTATGGGGAAAGATATATATATATATATATATATTAACCTTTAGATAATTAAAGAAACTTAGTGGATATGCAGAAGTAATTAATTTTTACCTAATTAATTCTTTTGGTAAATATATTTAATTTTGTGAAACATTTATGCATTTATTAATGAAAAAAAATTAATTTTGTAAATATATTTAATTCTTTTGGTTTTTAATTAAGGTTTATTAATTTTGGGTTAGTCTTTTTTTTCACAAATTTAAAAAATTAAAATTTAATTTTTATTTAATTTATATTTAGTTATTACATATATTTTATACTTAAATTAGTGAAAATATTATGTTGTAAGAATTAGACAAATGGTTGGACTACTCTGATTTTCTTAAAAAGAAAATAAAAACAAATAATAATAGAAACATCAATATTTATTTTATAATTTAAAAAAAAAACAAAATTAAATATTTAGATTAATTTAAATTCAAACGGTTTTTAATCACTTCGATCAATTTTTTTATCGATTAATCATTTTTTTTATTTTATGATATCGACTAAATCCGTTAAATAATTTCTTCTCGATTCAACCGATTAATCAGATCTTATTTTGACAACCATATAAAAAAAATATATAATTATTTTTTAAAACTTAATGAACTATTTCAATTCAATTATTCAATTTGATTTTAATTGGAGTTGAAAAAAAAATCAAATTATATACCGAATTAATTAAATATCGATTCGAAAAAAGAAATTAAATCGAATTTTTAATTTTTTTATTTTTAATAATTTATTTAATCCAATAACACTCTTACAAGTGAAATTTAAACAAAGAAAAGGGGGAAAAGCTGCCCCCCTTCTCTCTCTCTCGCAATTACACTTCACTTTCACCCTCCATAAATGCCATTTCACCCTCTGCAATAACTCTAATTGCTACCATACACCCTTTTCTCTCCTCTTCCCTGCATTTCCCCCCTTTCTTACCCTTCCTTTGTTTTTGCCTTTCTTTTTCGTTACCTTTTTAGTTCATCTCCTCCATACTTAACCCTCCAACAGCTGGTTTCTCAGGTGACCCTAAACTTAAAAAACCGCCATTCTAAACAAACCTCAAAAAACACCAATATTGATGCATCTTCTCCAGATATGCCATCAACTTGTTTTTTTGTCCTTTTTCAAAGAAATTTATCCCTTTTTCTAGTACAAAAAATGGGGTTTCGATACAGTACATATTGGCATAAGCTTTAGTTGAGCGTTACAAAGTTGGAGTATCGTAGGTATTCTCAAAATTCGTGCTTTCAACACTGTGTGAACTCAGTTGCTTTAGTCGAGTCATATCTGCACGTAGTAAAATCCAAAGATTTGTTTTTGGTTACACAGAAACCTCCACGGCCCTTTCATTTCTGTTGCAACTTGTAACAATCCCATTGGCTTTCTCGCTTATAAAAAACCCAAATTCCTTCATTGATAGGCACTTCACAAGCAAAGCAAGAGAATTCCATTTGCTAAATGTTCTTTTCAGTCATCTCCTTTGTCTAAAGGTAATGTTCTTTACTGTTTTTCACTCATTTTTCACTGCTTTTCTCTTTATCTTTGACTTAAGATTTGATTATATATATATCCATGGTGTTTAAGTTTATGTTTCTCTTGTAGAACAGAAAAGAAAGAAACCGATAGCTTTGGTGGTTGGCTATATTTGTAGCCATGTTCAACTCGGACTTATATGAAAATCCCAACATGTTCGATATGTTCCAAAGGCTGTCTGATAGTGACCAGACGGAAAGGGACGGGGACGAAGATAATAACGATACAAAATCAGGTACTGAAGTAGATGCACTATCTGCTGATGATGATAATCAAGGTCCTACTTCTAGTGGACCTAGCCGTCGTCGTGCAAAAAGGAAGCGTTACCACCGTCATACTCAGCGACAAATCCAAGAAATGGAAGCGTATGTCTCTTCTTCTTTTTTATGCCTTGTTGTTTAATTGGACATGAAAGTGATAAGATTCTTATGTTTTTTTTTTTTTTTGTCAGGTTGTTCAAAGAGTGTCCTCATCCAGATGATAAGCAAAGGAAACAACTCAGTCGTGAGTTAGGGTTGGACCCACTGCAAGTCAAGTTTTGGTTCCAAAACAAGCGTACCCAACTCAAGGTATATATACATATATATAGATAGATAGATTTCTCATACATATGTGCTTACGTATGTTTATATGCAAAATGACAGGCCCAAACTGAACGCCATGAAAATGGTTTGTTAAAGGCTGAGAATGAAAAGCTTCGTGCTGAGAACCATAGGTACAAGGAAGCTCTTAACAATGCTTCATGCCACACCTGTGGTGGACCTGCTGCTCTCGGAGAGATGTCATTTGAAGAACAACATTTGAGACTCGAAAATGCTCGGTTAAGAGAAGAGGTTCTTGAAAAAAAAAAAACGTTAAAATTAAATAACACTTGTAATTGTAATCTATTGTTATTACTTTGATGCTCGATATATATATATATATATTTTTTTTTTTTTGTTGCAGATTGAAAGGATATCTGGAGTGACAGCAAAATATGTTGGCAAGCCTATAGGCCCTTCGTTTTCTCGCTTTGCTGATAGAGCGCCTATCAGTTTTGGAACCCAACCAGGGTTTCTAGGAGAGTATGGTGGTCCTGGTGGTCCTGGTGTTGGTGCTGGTGGTCCTGGTGGTGGCCTTGGTGAGGTTTTAAGGCCAGTCTCTGTGACTAATGAAGCTGATAAGCCTTTGATTGTTGAGCTCGCAGTTACAGCAATGGAGGAACTAATTAGAATGGCTCAATCTGGTGAACCATTGTGGGTTACTGATGAGAATTCAATTGATGTGTTGAATGAAAATGAATACTTGAGAATTTTCCCTAGGGGTATTGGATCAAAACCATTTGCGAATTTGGGGTTCAGATCTGAAGCTTCAAGGGAAGCTGCTGTTATTATTATGAACCCTGTTAACCTAGTTGAGATTCTCATGGATGTGGTATGATTTTTTCTTTTTTTTTTCTTTATTGATTCAAAATATTTAGCTAATTTTGATCACCCCCAAAATTATTTTTCTGATTTTTTGGTTTTCCTTTTCCAGAATCAATGGTCTAGGGTGTTTTGTGGTATTGTTTCAAGGGCTATGACTTTAGATGTTCTATCAACTGGTGTAGCAGGAAACTACAATGGAGCCTTGCAAGTGGTAACTATTAATTGTATACTACACATTCAATGATAATAATTGTAACAATTCAACTCGATCTTGTCGTGTCGTGTTGTGACATAAAATGATTAATCGGTTAATTTTTGTTCTACGGACATTCATTTGTGCGCGACAACATAAATCTTCACATATATCGATTTTGTTGTGTCGTGTTGTGACATAAAATGATTAGTCAATTAACGTTTATTCTACGTATATTAATTTGTGTGTGACAGCATAAGTCTTCACATATATCGACCCTATTGTGTCGTGTTGTGACATAAAATAATTAGTCAATTAATATTTACTAGACACACATCTATTTGTGTATGATGACGAATGTCTTCACATATGGCCTAAGACCGTACATTTTTCAGATGACAGCTGAGTTTCAACTCCCTTCACCACTCGTACCTACTCGAGAGAACTATTTCGCTAGGTACTGTAAGCGACACCATGACGGAATTTGGGCGGTGGTCGATGTTTCATTGGATAATTTACGCCATGCTCCATTCACCAGATGTAGAAGACGACCCTCGGGTTGTTTGATCCAAGAATTACCAAATGGATACTCAAAGGTATAATAAGTTTAACTCTTTTAATTTCATATTAATCCCTGTATACACCAAACAAAATCTATTCATTCAATGATATATATATGTATATACTTACAGGTTATATGGGTGGAAAATGTTGAAGTGGATGATAGAGGTGTCAGTGACATTTACAAAACATTAGTGAATACTAGTTTAGCTTTTGGGGCTAAACGATGGGTGGCTACATTAGATCGACAATGTGAACGTCTTGCAAGTGCAATGGCTAATAACATTCCAGCTGGGGATCTAGGCGGTAATATATAAATAAAATTAATGCCATTGTAGTAGCATACTTCATGTTCTTTGTTAATTGTTATTATGTATTACCATTTCAATTATTGTTCTACCAGTTTTAAATAGCTCTGATGGAAGGAAAAGTATCCTGAAATTGGCTGAAAGGATGGTGAATAGCTTTTGTACCGGAGTCGGAGCTTCGACCGCTCATGCTTGGACGACTTTATCGGGATCCGATGAAATTAGGGTCATGACCAGGAAGAGTATTGACGATCCGGGCAGACCTCCTGGTATTGTTCTAAGTGCTGCAACTTCCTTCTGGGTCGCTGTTCCGCCAAGGAAAGCATTCAATATCCTTAGGTCCGAGAAATTTCGAAGCGAGGTAGTTAAAAAGAATATAAAACTAAATCCAAAACCCTAAATATACAGTAAATTAACACTTGAGTTTTACAGTGGGATATCCTTTCAAATGGTGGTGTTGTTGATGAAATGGCTCATATAGCTAATGGACGTGATCCAGGCAACTGTGTCTCCTTACTTAGGGTCAATGTACGTTCTAATACAACGAAGTCACATTTTTTTTCTTTAATTTCGATATCAACATTCTAACATTTCCAATTTTGTAGAGTGCAAACGCAAGCCAAAGCAACATGTTAATCCTACAAGAGAGCAGCAATGATGCTACAGGGTCCTATGTGATTTATGCCCCGGTCGATTTCACCGCTATGAACATAGTCTTAACCGGCGGAGACCCTGATTACGTCGCGCTTTTACCTTCTGGTTTCGCGATACTTCCCGACCGTGAAGGACCTAACAGAGGAATAGGGATCACGGAAATCGGCTCCGGCGGGTCACTCGTTACCCTTGCGTTCCAAATCTTAGTTGATTCTGCTCCGAATTCGAAAATCTCTATGGGATCAGTGGCTACTGTGAATAGCCTAATCAAATGCACTCTTGAAAGGATCAGAACTGCGGTCATGTGTAATGACGCTTGACCGAGCAAACAAAAAATGGTGACTAGCTCAACAGTAATAATGAAAGTCAAGAACGCACCTTCCATGTTCCTTGCAAGGAGAATTAGTTTGGTTCGGGTATTGACTTTCTCGGGGGAAAAGGACAATGAGAGCTTTCACCGTTTCTTTTCTTTTATGTTTTTGTGTTTTCAAGTATTATTGGGACTCACAGACCACAGTGGCCATCGGCAAACATTTCGTTTCTGGTTTTATGTTTTTGGTATCTTTGAAAATTAATGAATTGCTTTTTTCTTATATTTTCTTTTTCTTCCCCAGTTAGAAAAATTTTCTATCTATCCAAACAATAATGCATGAAAACCAAGTAGGAATTTTCTTGCCTAGAATCAATCATGGGGCCATGAAGTATATAATTGGTAAAATATTATTCGGAATTTGATGGCTTTAGCAGTTGTATCACTGAATTTTGCTAACATGAAATAGTGGCTGCTATGATTTTGGTGGGGTACAAGGAATGCGAAAAACTAATTTAATCTATCCTCTAATCCTATTTAATAAAAAAGTAAAAGGAATAGTGTACGAATTTGGGAGTATTGTATTAATCTTGAAAGGCGACGTTCATTCTCGATTACATCGATCAAGGCGAAATTACTTTTAAGATAATAGTTCTCTATGACGCACTATTTATTTATTTAATTTTCCTTTATTATTTGTATGTTACAGTAATAAACTTATAAAGCCCTGCCTTAATTAAACAGCTAAGAAGGATATTGCTATGAAAGAAGAACAAACTAAGTACACACGTTGGTTTGAGAAGATGGAGGCCTGAGTAGCCGCCGAGTTTGGATCTCGTGCTATGGTGCACCAGTTCATGCTTGGTGTACTGGAACTTTTCAAAACGGGGTTGGAATTAAATTTTAATTTTTAATAAGTTATATATTTATAATTTTTAAAAGATTAAATTAAAATATTTATTCTTTTAAGAGGGTTAAAGTGTAATTTTACCTTTACTAATTTAAAATTTAAAATTTTAAAATTTTTAAAAGGCCTAAATGGACAATTTTACCTTTACTAATTTAAAATTTTAAATATTTTAAATATTTTAAAAAATATATAATACATCCAAAATACTAAAAATATTAAAATAATTTTTTCCCAACAAATTAAAAACAAATATGTATACTTAAATAACATTTAGATAAAGTAGTAGCAAAATTAATAATAAAATAAGAGTTATACAATATTCAAACGATAACAACAAAATAGTAGTAACATAATAGTGAAATGATAGTAAAATAATAAAAAAAAAAGAAAACAACTTTTTTTTTTTTGCATGTTCGGGCTAGGCTTAGGCAAAAAATGGCCCGACCCTTTTTCTAAACGAAGCTTATTTTTTTTGTCTAAACCTATTTTTTGAACTTGTATTTTTATCTAAACCCTCCCACTCCATGGATAGGTCTAGTCATGTATATATTTATTATTGGTATAATAATAAATTTAGCTCTCAAAGTTTACACTTTCTGTCAATTAGTCTTGATTTAATAAATCAAATCTGCAATATTTACACATTCTGCTAACATTTACGTAGAATATATAAACATCAATGGCTAAATTTATTATTATACCAATCAAAATTATTTACAATTGACGGAAAATATTAACACCATAATTAATTACCCTTAGTTACTCAATTTTGAAATTGATAGCGATTATTTTAGGAAAAACCAATTTATTTAATATCGAAATTGAAAGGGACTTGAAAATGAATTTTACCTTAAAAAGATGAAAGAGGACAGCCTTGATGCGGTGCACGGCATTCCAATTAATTAGTAGATTTTACTTCTTTCTTGTTTTCTTTGCCGAATTTTGTAAATTGCAAAAGAAAAATTACATTTGTTTCGGAAAATATTCGGTATACTGATAATGGAGTTTTTAGATTCGTATAAATTTGAGTCATGATATATTTATGATGCAGAAAAATGTTAAAATCTATAAAAACATGAATTATTAGGTTAAACTAGCTAATAGGTCCGTGTACCATAGGATGATGAGTAGTAGTACATTAGTTATTTGTAATGTACCAAAAAATCTAAATCTAAGAAAAGTAATTTTATGGTAAGGAACCTTTGAATTAATAAGAGGGATGGCCAAAAATTTGGACAAGGTAGGTTCTAACTCGACTCGATTTTATAGGGTTAGGAATTTTTTTGAAATCGAATTTTGGGGTGGGTTTAATTTTTCAATTAGTTGAGTTGGTTTAGAGTCAGATTTAGGAAAAGACTATTACATTTGATATAATTATCAAAATACCGTTTTATATATAATATTGGTTCAAAATATATGATAACAAAGTTTATATTAGTATTTTCTATAGATAATTATACCTAAAAACCAATTAATAACATCATTAAAAAAAAATATTCTATTTTAATAAAAATATTTTAAAAATTAAAAATTACGACACATCGAATCAAGCCATAATCAAACCAGTCCTAATCATGAAAGAGTCTTTACAAAATCTCCTAGCTAAGGAGATTTGCTTTCTCATCTTTCCCTCATGTCGTTTTATTTCTCTTACCGTCTTCTTAGAACATAATATAGATAAGCTCTTCTTCACCTTTTTCTTCCATAACAGTATACCTAATTATTAGGTCAATTTCGATTTAAATCAATTTGAATTTTAAAATTTTCGGGTTATTTCAATTCCGCATAGAGTTTATATAAATATGTTTAAGTAATAAGTAACATACAAACAGCATCTTTGTAATATAGCCATGGATGTGTCTTTGAAGCTCTACATTGGTTTCTTTCTCTTATACATGTTGTCTTTGGAACAAAGCTTGGCTAATAATTCATCTTCATTTCCTTCCAGTTTTTTCTTTGGAACAAGCTCTTCTGCTTATCAGGTTTCGATTTGATCAGCTACTTCATCATTTTCTATCTAAATATACCCTTAATTCGTTTTTAAACTATAACCAATGTTAGATGTAGTACTAAAATGCTTTTCTTTGAACTTTGATAGTATGAAGGTGCTTATTTGGATGATGGTAAAGGTTTAAACAATTGGGATGTCTATTCCCACAAACCAGGTCAAATTCCCAAATTGATCCTCAATGTTCTACAAAAAATGGAAATGATGATAATAAGATTGGTGTATTTGCAGGAAATTTGATTGTTGATGGAAGCAATGCAGACATAGCAGTGGACCATTATCATAGGTATTTGGTATGTGCCTACCTACTTCCATACCATACTCCCTCATGATTTTCACCATTTGATGCAAAATCATAAGCATGTGATGTTTTGTGATATAGGAAGACATTGATCTCATGCATTCCCTTGGTGTCAATAGCTATAGGTTCTCCATTTCTTGGGCCAGAATTTTACCAAGTAAGTCCCTTTGAAAACACCCATTTATGATCTGTTGAAGCTTAAGTATTTGTATCTAATATTGTATATATGTATATGTATAACAGAAGGGAGATTTGGAGAAATCAATGAAGCTGGTATCAAGTTCTACAATAACTTAATTGATGGTCTCCTACTTAAAGGTTTATTTGCCTTTCTTGAATCACTGTTTTTAAGCTTTCTACATATTGGTCCTATGATGTTTTTTTTTACACTATCTGCAGGGATCGAACCATTTATAACATTGGCCCACATCGATTTCCCTCAAGAACTCGAAGACCGATACGGAAGTTGGCTAAGTCCAGAGTCGCAGTTAACTATCTTGTTCATGTTTTAGCTCTGTCATGGGGCTTAAAATGGCCATTTGACACTAATGGCTTTATTTTCTTGTTTCCAATCACAGGGAGGATTTTGCATACTATGCAGATATATGTTTTAAGTCCTTTGGAGACAGGGTAAAGTATTGGGTCACGTTCAATGAGCCCAATTTCCAAGTCAAGTTTGGGTACCAAGCCGGTACGTTTCCACCGTCGCGTTGCTCCAAGCCGTTCGGGAATTGTACCTACGGTGATTCGGAGAAGGAGCCTTTTATAGCAGCCCATAATATCATCCTAGCACATATAGCAGCTGTTCATATTTATAGAACCAAATACCAGGTACTAATTATTCACATTGTCATTCATGTTAAAGCCTAGTTAAAAACATATCGGAGTTAAAACCATTTTAAACCGTAGGCGACGCAAGGCGGTAGCATTGGTATTGTCTTGCATTGCTTTTGGTACGAACCAATCAGCAACTCGGTAGCTGATAAGCTTGCAGCCGAAAGAGCACAATCTTTCTCTATCAATTGGTATGTTCCTTTCACCATTCTCTTCTTCATTTTCTATACGAACGAGGCCGTAGTTTACGAATTAGAGACAGTACTACAGGTTCCTAGACCCGATCATATTCGGAAGATATCCTCAAGAAATGCAAGACATATTAGGATCTATTTTACCCGAATTTTCAACAACCGAGAAGCAGAAGCTGAACAAAGGGCTCGATTTCATCGGAATCAATCACTACACAAGTTTCTACGTCCGGGATTGCATGCTCACCACATGCTCACCGGGAAAAGGTACCTCGAAAACGGAAGGATATTGGGCTCAAAGCTCACAGAAAAATGGCATCGACATAGGAGAACCTGTAAGTAACATCAATACATGATATCAACAACTATATATGCTGCATCTTACACTAACAGCTGAATCTTTTAGAATTTTTATTACACAGACCGAGTTAACCGGGAGGAATGTTTTTCCCCAAGGAATGGAGAAGATTGTAACTTATCTTAAGGACCGATACCATAACGTACCGATGATCATTACCGAAAACGGTAGGCGAGACCAACGATGTCATTTAAACACATACATTTACATAACAAGCTCATATAAGTGTTCTCATGTAGGATATGGTGATATGAATAAACCAAATTCCACCACTGAATCACTTTTACACGATGTCGAACGAATCAAGTACTTGGCCGAATATTTGGATGCACTATCAACAGCAATCAGGTGAGATTCTATAATTAACCAATTAACTGGTTCATTACAAGAACCTGAACAACTTATTGTTTTGTTCCATTGAATGTTACTATCAGGAAAGGAGCAGATGTAAGGGGTTACTTTGTTTGGTCTCTGCTAGACAACTTTGAATGGAATGATGGATATACGATTCGATTCGGACTTCACCATGTCGATTACAAGACGCTTCGGAGAACTCCAAAATCTTCAGCAACTTGGTACAGAAACTTCATCTCGCAGCATATAGTAAAAGACTGTAAAAAACGTTACATGTTCTGTGATGATGTTGTGGATTAGACAAGATTATGTTATAGGTTTAATTGTAATAAATAAAACCAGGGACTAAAATGGTCCTGTCTGGTTATGATATATTGTTCAATTCTGGTATATCAGAAGGATATATTTCAATCCTATTGCTTTCTTGCTGTATATCCTAGCAGATTCCTGATTGAACTGTCAAAGATAAAATCAGGTTATTTAATCCCTGGTCCTTGTTTATTTCTTTATTATTATTAGAATATGTGATAAATATCATAATTATACATGAACTTTGATATAATGTGCAATTTGATACATAAATTTTGATTTTGTGCAATTATACACCTTAAAATTTGATTTTGGTTTAAATGTATATATAAAACTTTTATTTTGATCCAATTGTACACGTTCAAATAAATGAATGCATCAATTTATTTTTTATATTGAATAAATATAAGTATTTGTGTGTTTAATATGTAACATAAAATGATGTTTTATTGATAACGATGTTAGTTGTTTATGAAAATTGCACAAATCAAAGTTCATGTATAACTTTAGAATTTTTCCCTTAAAATATTCAATAACATGCGAATTTATTTTTACTAATATTAAATCCCTAGCTGAGCAAGTGTCATAAATTAACGGAACACTAACTTAATTGGTAAAAAACAAAAAAGAAAAATACAACTAAAGATATTGATGTAATTTACTTAAATATAAACTTTCCTTTTTTTTAAGAAAAACTTCATTAAAAAATATAATAAAAATTAGGGATATTAAAATGCA
Source organism: Gossypium sturtianum (assembly GCA_025698515.1). Classification (NCBI taxonomy): domain Eukaryota; kingdom Viridiplantae; phylum Streptophyta; class Magnoliopsida; order Malvales; family Malvaceae; genus Gossypium; species Gossypium sturtianum. Next base: position 1,162,295 of record CM046952.1, on the reverse strand, counting down.
ATAAAAATATTAAAGAAAACTAATTTATGGAACATGCAAAATAGATGAAGTTCAAAATATTTTAGTAGGAATTAATTTTATATTATTTTGATTTACTAATATACTATAAACTTTTTTATTTATAACATAAATATAACTAATATTAAATATTACCGTACTAAAAATTACCGTTACAATAATTAATCAAACCTTCACAGTTATTTTTAATTTCGTAATAATCAATCTTGTTGTCCATTTGAAAGGATATTAAGACTATCTCAAGACGAAAATTTGAACTCCTAAAAATTGTTTGAAATCTCCAAGAAAAATCTCAAAGAGGAATGTTTGATATGTGAGCTTTTTTTTAGTGTTTTACGAATAATATATATTTATATTTTTATTTAAGTTTTTAATTAAATTGATGTCACGAGTTAACTGGATATTAATTTATTAAGAAATTATCGAAGAATTAAACTTTTAAAAGAAAAGTTATATACTAAAAGGTTATATAGATAATTTAATCTATTTAAGAAAATGGTATAATGATAAATTTAATATTCAATATTTTTTATTTTTTTAATCAATTTGGCCCTTTTTTAAAAAATTAAATTTGGCCATTAACCTTTCAAAATAGTCAAATTGTTTTTCTTTAACGAAAATATTCATTAAAATATTAAATTTTTAATGATATTAGCAAGGCAATCTAAGTGTATTTCATGTTGACATGGTATGGTTTGTCTTATATGTCATGTCAACAAATAATTTAAAAATATTCAAAAAAAATTTAAAAATAAAAAATTATAAATCATAAATAGCTCATAAAAATTCAAAAAATTAGCATGACGTACACGTGAATTGTCATACAAGCTACCATATCTAAAAACTTAAACGTTTTAGCTACTAGTTTCGTTAAAAAAAATTTAATTTAACTATTTTTAAAATGTTAATGGTTAAATTCGAATTTTTAAATATTAATGACAAATTTTAATTAAAAAAATAAGAGTCAAAATCTAAAAAATTTTGAATTTAGATGATTTAAGTTTTAAAAATTCAACATTATCAATATAATCAAAATCTAATTAATAAATTTATTTAAATTTTTTATTATTTTATCAAAATCTAATTAACATAATTATTTATGTTTTTTTATTACTTTATCAATAATTATTATTTTTAAATTATTTTATTTCATTCACCACGCTTATTGAATGTACAATAGGACTAATATTTTTGATGAATTTGCAGCTTAGTAATATAATAAAATGTTACGTAATAGTAATTCGTATTACACTTTAAAAAAGAAAATATAAATTGAAATATTTGGTTGAGTCATAGACCTGTTCATGGGTCGGGCCACTCGATTCGGCCCGAAGGCCTGTCCGAAATATGGGAGGGTTTGGGTAAAAATATAGGCTCGAAAAATGGGTTTAGACAAAAAAATAAGGCTCGTTTAAAAAACAAGCCAGGCCTCGAGTAAGGCGTTTTTGGCCTGGGCCCGAATTCACTAAATGACAAAAAAAATCTGTTTTTTTTTTGTTTTTTAATATTACTTTCTTATTGTTTTCTCCATATTTTGCTACCATTTTACTATTATGTTGCTACTATTTTGTTGTTATTGTTTGGATATTATATAAAACTTATTTTATTGTTAATTTTGTTATTATTTTAAAGACATTTGTTAATTTTGTTATTATTTTAAAGGTATTTGCTTGTTAAGTTGCATCTATCTTAGTGTTATTTAAGTATATATATATATATATATATATATATATATTTTAAATTTATTTTCAATTTATTGAGAAATATTTATTTTGATGTTTTTAGTATTTTTGACGTATTATATATATTTTAAAATCATATAAAAATTAATATGGACGGGCCGGGTCGAGCCCGAATTTTAACATTTTTGTCTGGGTCGAACTTAGGTAAAATTTTAGGCCCATTTTTTGGGATGGGCCCAGGCCTAACAAATGGGCCTAAAATTTTAGTTGTGCCCGGCCCGGCTTATGCACACCTCTAGTTGAGTCAAGTGATAAAAATACCCATTTAAAATTTTAATTTAACTTAGAACAATGCTTTTTAAAATAGATTGATGGTTGGTCCAATTAGTCCAATTAAAAAATTATTAAAAATTAAAAAGAAAAATTAAAAAGGAACATTCAACCAATTTTTAACTGATTTATTAACCGATTCAATTGATATTTTAGTCGTTTAGCGGATTTTTACCTTCTCAATCTACCTGGTTCAAAACCATCTTTCGGATCAATTTCCTAATCAATTTTTAATCTAACCGACCAGCTGTTCCGTAGCGAGGAGAAGTCTTTCACCAAAACTACAACGAAAGTTCAAAACATTTTCTGATATTTTTCTCGTCTAGTCTCCTTTCAACTCCAGCTCTCTGTTTTCTTATTGATTTTCCAAAACTAACAACAAACATCAATGGTGAATATATCCCTTCCATTAATATAAATACAATAACCAAACGTCACTGTTTCCGTCACAAGTTGCGGGCGGCAGGAAAAAAAAAAGTAGTAGGTAAGTTTCATCCTTACTCTTAGGTCTATAAAAAGTAAATTAGTTTAAAATATCTCTGTCCATGCTTTGATCAATGCTTGTGCTGAATAGCCATGGATATCTCCATGAACAAGCTTTACATTGGTTTCTTCTTTCTCTTACAAATACTCTTCTTACCTCACTCTATTTCATCCGACCAGCTAATTCTTAGACAAAGCTTGAAGAAGAAGAACCTGTCTGCATTTCCTTCCAACTTTCTCTTTGGAACAGCCTCTTCTGCTTACCAGGTTTGTGTCTCAATCTGTTAATACCCCAGCAAACCTTTTTTTTTTATCTTTTTTTTTATTATTATATTAATTCTGGGTTTTGGGGCAGTATGAAGGTGGGTACTTGGCTGATGGTAAAGGGTTGAACAATTGGGATGTTTATTCTCATAAACCAGGTAAACTTGTACTTGTTGCTTTTGCTTGCTTTGTGATTATGGTGTATGAATCTGTTTAGTTCTTGATCTGTTCTTAGCTTCCTTATCCTTTGACTTTTAATGAAAAAGTTTTTGGACAAGAGGGAAAAAAAAAAATTTCTTGAGTCCCACGAGATTCCCATAATAAATGATTGGTTGATATCTTAGGAAATAATATTGTTGACGGAAGCAATGGAGACATAGCAGTGGACTATTATCATAGGTATTTGGTATGTGCCTACCTACTTCCATACCATACTCCCTCATGATTTTCACCATCTGATCCAAAATCATAAGCATATGATGTTTTGTGATATAGGAAGACATTGATCTCATGCATTCCCTTGGTGTCAATAGCTATAGGTTCTCCATTTCTTGGGCCAGAATTTTACCAAGTAAGTCCCTTTGAAAACACCCATTTATGATCTGTTGAAGCTTAAGTATTTGTATCTAATATTGTATATATGTATATGTATAACAGAAGGGAGATTTGGTGAAATCAATGAAGCTGGTATCAAGTTCTACAATAACTTAATTGATGGTCTCCTACTTAAAGGTTTATTTGCCTTTCTTGAATCACTGTTTTTAAGTTTTCTACATATTGGTCCTATGATGTTTTTTTACACTATCTGCAGGGATCGAACCATTTATAACATTGACCCACATCGATTTTCCTCAAGAACTCGAAGACCGATATGGAAGTTGGCTAAGTCCGGAGTCGCAGTTAACTATCTTTTTCAGTTTTAGCTCTTTCATGGGGCTTAAAATGGCCATTTGACACTAATGGCTTTATTTTCTCGTTTTCAATCACAGGGAGGATTTTGAGTATTATGCAGATATCTGTTTTAAGTCCTTTGGAGACAGGGTAAAGTATTGGGTCACCTTCAACCAGCCTGATTCCCAAGTCAAATTCGGTTACCTTACGGGTATATTCCCACCATCACATTGTTCCAAGCCATTCGGCAATTGTACCTACGGTGATTCGGAGAAGGAACCTTTTATAGCAGCCCACAATATCATCCTAGCACATATAGCAGCTGTTCACGTTTATAGAACCAAATACCAGGTACCAATCAATGCACTAAACATAATGCAATGTAAGCTTTAATCAGTAACATTTCTGGTTTAAACTATAGGAAACACAAGGTGGTAGCATCGGAATTGTCTTGAATGGCGCTTGGTATGAACCGATCAGCAACTCTTTGGTGGACAAACTAGCAGCCGAACGAGCTCGATCCTTCACTATCAATTGGTAAGTTTATTCACCATTCAAACCGAATGCTACCTTGTAAGGGTGGCAACATGAACCTACAGGGGTATATGAACCTTACTGAACTTACATATAGGTTCCTAGAGCCAATCTTATACGGAAGATATCCTCGTCAAATGCAAAACATTCTTGGATCCATTTTACCCGAATTTTCAACAACCGAGAAGCAGAAGCTGAAACAAGGGCTCGATTTCATCGGAATCAATCACTACACAAGTTACTACGTCCAGGATTGCATGTTCTCTGCGTGTGAACCAGGACCAGGAACCTCGAAAATGGAAGGATATTGCGCACAAAGCTCACAGAAAAACGGCACACCTATAGGAGAACCTGTAAGTAACATCAATACATGATATCAACAACTATATATGCTGAATCTTAACACTAACAGCTGAATCTTTTCGATTATACAGACCGAGTTAGCCGGGAAGAATGTTTATCCCGAAGGAATAGAGAAGATTGTAACTTATCTTAAGAACAGATACCATAACATACCGATCATCATTACTGAAAATGGTAGGCAAGACCGAACAATGTCATTTAAACGCAGACATTTACGTAACATGCTCATGTAAGAGTTCCTATGTAGGATATGGTGATATGAACAAACCAAATTCCACCACTGAAGCACGTCTACACGATGAAAAACGAGTCGAGTATTTTGCCAGATACTTAGATGCACTGTCAACAGCAATCAGGTAAGGTTCTCTATTGAATGCTCGATATTTAAGTTGCCGTGACATCGAAGATAAGCTATTAATGTTTGTTTTGTTGAATGCCATTAGGAAAGGAGCAGATGTAAGGGGTTACTTTATATGGTCATTGCTTGATAACTTCGAGTGGAACAACGGATATACGGTTCGATATGGACTTCACCATGTCGATTACGAGACGCTTAAGAGAACTCCGAAATCTTCTGCAACTTGGTACAAAAATTTCATATCACAGCACATAGTAAAAGAACCAAAAGTAGAACATTCTTAGAATCCCCCTTTACTAAATCTTATCTGTAATACTATTTTGAGTACACAAGACTATGTATACAGGGTCATTTGTGATAAAACCAGGGGTTAAATGGACCCTTTATGGTTTTTGCATTATGCTGTATTTTTTAAAATTTCGCTATTAGTCCCTGTACTTTAATTTGGTATTTTTAAAAAACTTCCAAATATTTTAGAAAACGGTTTAAACTTTTTTAAATCGATTGAAACATTTTTTTATTGTTTCATCAAAATTTTAAAAGGCCAATTTTAACACCTCCCCCTCTTGGCAAATTTTGAGCTGCTTAATCGAGCTAACAATAATTGTAAGTGCAATTCTAAAGTCTTGTTTTTGTTGTTTCCCAATAAAAGGGGATGCCAAATTTATATAAGCCGACATAAATATGCTCATAAACATATTTTCAAAATCATAAGTCCCATACCTTCCATTCCATTCCATTCCAAAGTCAATAAATAATACAAAACTAAATTTCTGTCAAATTAAGCCTTCAACATAAAAACTCATAGATATATACAACTACCCAACCTTTATTTACGCCAAATATGGTATGGAACAAAAACAAAACAAATTAAAATACTTCTTATACTTTGAACAACCATAGAATTTCTTCCCTTTGCTCCAAGGGGTATTTGAAGTACAAATCGGTGCTCTTAATCCAGAAGAACAATGAACAACCCTCAACCCACCATGAATTTTTGAGCTTGCAATCGACATCTACTACACCCAGCCAAGTAAGAAAGAAAAAACCCTAAGTTTTTGTTCTACACCAAAAAAAACTTTTCAGTCAAACAAGGGTTTCAATAAAAATATGGTTCTTCAACAATGGATTGGAGGTTCTAAGAAGATGATTGAAAGGGTTGATCAATTTTTTGAAGCAAAGAGAGTTGTTGAAAGTTTTTGAACTAAATAAGATTGTTAAATTTTATAAGGATATATTCAAGGAGTAAAATTTTACTTATTGTTTAAAAATATTTTAATTTTTTTAACTATTTTTAAATGCATTTATGAATTTTACTAATATTTTTTAAAAAAATAAATAGATATCTACGTGGCAAGTTATGGTTGGCTGATTTTTTTTTTAACGGGACTAACAATTGGGATAAAATGAGTAACGATTTAATAGGTTAAGTATTAATTTTAACCAAAAAAATTGAAGTATCAATTTGAAAAAACTAATATAATTTAAATACCATTTTATTATTTAAACCTAATTTAAAAATAAATCTATTTTATCGTGCACACTTTTTTTTTCTCTTTCAAGTGCAACAAAAAGATAGGATTGAATTGTTAATTAATGGTGAGTTTGGATGAGCGATTGAGTGCAGTGCGGTGCGTTTAGCTTACTTTTTGTCTCACGTTACAGTATCACTACAGTATCTAATCTCACCGCCACCGTTATTTTTACACTAACTGCAAGTAAATGCACCGCCCATTCAAACCCACCCTAAGAAATGTTGAACTTGTTAACTCATTTGTTTCCATTATTAGGATTAATTAAAACAACAAGTCTATCACTAATAAAAAATATTCATTGTCAAGTCTCTCCCCACCTAAAGGTAGCTTACCTTTCATCTTTTTCCTTTTTTTTTTCTTTTTTTAGTAAGTCTTTTTTCCCCTTATTGGTTGTTTTCAAGCTATATGGATAATCTTTTTTTTATTTCTTTTATATTTGTAATAGTAAATTACTCGAGTTTGATTAAAAAAAAATTAAAATTTAATTTAGTAATTATTGAGTAGAGCTTAAACTAAATTCAAGCTTAATAATACTTGACATTAAAAACTCGTGAGACGTATCGAGTTTTTCATTTTTATTATATATTTAATATTATTAAATTATATTTTTTGCTCTTAATATATATTTATTAACTCTAACCTTAATTATCAAGTTGAACTTGAATACATACGACTTTAATCAAGCTTGAGTATAAAAATTGATACACAAGCTTAATTGAGCTCAAACACGAGTAGCTAGTGGCGGAACCAATGGGGTCTGGCAGGGGCCCGGCCCTCCTAAAATAGAAAAATTTTAATTTAGACCCTTTATAATTTATAAAATTTTAAATGAGTAATGATAAAATTGCACTTAGGCCCTCAAAAATAATAAAATTTTAATTTAATCCTTTAAAAATTATAAAGATATAAATTATTAAAATGATAAAATTATATTTTTACTATCGTAAAGTATACAATTTAATTTAATCCTACCCCAGAAAAGATTTTCTAACTCTGTTATTGAAAGTAGCTCAATTATATTTTTATTAAACTCAAGCTTAAAAATAAATATTTAATTAAGTTTAAGCTCGAATTTGTTAATATTCAAACTCAGCTCAATTCAATTACCCCCTTACCTCAACCAAGCAATTTTCCTTCAGTGACAAGATTATTGGACAAGATTATTGGAATAGGGACAGACCAATCTAAAAAAGAGGTTGAACCAATTGATTTGGACATCAATTTAGACCGAATTTTTTTTATTTTTTATTTTCTAGTTATCCCATTGCATTAAAATATAATAGGATAACCAAAAATGTGACAATTTCAGTCACATCATTACGCTAGGCAGATAAGTATGGTAGGTCCATTTCTTCCATACTCTCACCTTTATAAAGTTAAATATATATATATATATATACACGTCAAAATAAGAGCCGATAAACAGGCTTTGTTTGTGAATCAGCCATGGATATCTCCATGAAAAAGCTTTACATTAGTTTCTTCATCCTCTTACAGATATTGTTCTTCTTCTTACTCAACTTCATTTCATGTGAGCTGCTAATTATTAGACAAAGCTTGAAGAAGAACAACCTGTCTGCATTTCCTTCAAATTTTCTCTTTGGAACAGCCTCTTCTGCTTACCAGGTTCAAATTAAAACACTTTTTCTTTCTGTTTTTGTTGTTGTTGTTGTTGTTGTATTAATTCTGGGTTTTTGGACAGTATGAAGGTGGCTACTTAGCTGATGGAAAAGGATTGAACAATTGGGATGTTTATTCCCATAAACCAGGTAACTTTCATTTTCAAGTTATCTTTGCTCTTTCAATTATTGTTCTTAGGGGGTAGTTGGTTTTTTTTGTTGTTGTTGTTGTTGTTAGTTATTTTGATATTATCTGTTTGGTTCTTGACTTTATTTTGTTGTTGTTAAGGTCAAATTCTATTATTAGTCCCTATAGTATGCATAAGTTATGAATTTAGTTCTTGTGCTTTAATTTGATATTTTTAGTTCTATATTTTTCAAGTTTTTGAATTTTAGTCTTGACCGAAACAGTAAAAATTTGCTATTTCCTAAATTTTATGTTGTTAATATTTTACCATATGTATAACGTCATCAGGGTTGAAGCTAGAAATTTTGTTTAAGGAGGTCGAGATAAGATTATAAAATTTGGGAGACCAAACCTAAAAGTTTTGTATTAAAAAAAAAGCTTAAATTGAATTATTAATTTTTCAAAAATACTAAAATTATATTTTTTTTCATTTAATCAAATGTTAAAGAGATCAAAACTAAATCTTTTAATTTTGGTGAGGGCCTAAAAAGCAATTTGACCCTTTGGCCAAAGTGTCAAGGGCTTCCCTTTGATACTATTGAAATATCAATTTGAGATTAAGTATACCATTTACGTATAATGTTGTCTAATAACAGAATTTGACCTAACGAATTTAACTATTATTGTATGATATATACTCGTTAATGAAGAAGAGACAAACAAAAAATTTTATGTATCTCATCTGTTTATCTTTTAATTTTTTTTTTTAAATATTATTTAAGGACACGTTTTTACAGGAAATTTGGTTGTTGATGGAAGCAATGCAGACATAGCAGTGGACCATTATCATAGGTATTTGGTATGTGCCTACCTACTTCCTTACCATATTCCCTCATGATTTTCACCTTCTGATCCAAAATCATAAGCATATGATGTTTTGTGATATAGGAAGACATTGATCTCATGCATTCCCTTGGTGTTAATAGCTATAGGTTCTCCATTTCTTGGGCCAGAATTTTACCTAGTAAGTCCCTTTGAAAACACCCATTTATGATCTGTATGTATGTATGTATGTATGTAATTCAATTTCTTAACAGAAGGGAGATTTGGAGAAATCAATGAAGCTGGTATCAAGTTCTACAACAACCTTATTGATGGTCTCCTACTTAAAGGTTTATTTGCCTTTCTTGAATCACTGTTTTTAAGCTTTCTACATATTGGTCCTATGATGTTTTTTTTACACTATCTGCAGGGATTGAACCATTTGTAACATTGACCCACATCGATTTTCCTCAAGAACTCGAAGACAGATACGGAAGTTGGCTAAGTCCGGAGTCGCAGTAAACTATCTAGTTTGAGTTTTTAGCTCTTTCATGGAGCTTAAAATGGCCATTTGACACTAATGGTTCTATTTCTTGTTTTCAATCACAGGGAGGATTTTGCATACTTTGCAGATATCTGTTTTAAGTCCTTTGGAGACAGGGTGAAGTATTGGGTTACGTTCAACGAGCCCGATTTCCAAGTCAAGTATGGTTACCGTTTAGGTACATTCCCACCGTCGCGATGTTCTAGGCCGTTCGGAAATTGTACCTATGGTGATTCGGAGAAGGAGCCATTTATAGCAGCCCATAATATTATCTTAGCACATATAGCAGCTGTTCATGTTTATAGAACCAAATACCAGGTACCAATCAATGAACTAAACATCCAATTTCGAATCGATGCATTAAAAGCTTAATCGAAACAACATTTCCAACTCGAACTCTAGGAATCACAAAGAGGTAGCATCGGAATCGTGTTGCATTGCATGTGGTATGAACCGATCAGCAACTCTGTAGCCGACAAGCTAGCAGCCGAACGAGCTCAATCCTTCTCTATCAATTGGTACGTTCCTTCACCAGTAAGGCCGCTCGGTTTTCAGATTAGGGAAGGTAATGCAGGTGTGGAGATTCGAGTTTTAAGTGTCTAATACGAAAATTGCATATAGGTTTCTAGAGCCAATCATATACGGACGATATCCTCCCGAAATGCAATACATTCTCGGATCCATTTTACCCGAATTCACAACAACCGAGAAGCAGAAACTAAACCAAGGGCTTGATTTCATCGGAGTCAACCACTATACAAGTTTCTATGTCAAGGATTGCATGTTCTCCGCGTGTGAACCAGGACCAGGGACCTCGAAAACCGAAGGATTTTGGGCTCAAAGCTCACAGAAAAATGGCATCCCTATAGGGGAACCTGTAAGTAACCTGAATTTACGAGATCACAACTAGGCTGCATAGCAGGTTAAGCTAACAACCGAAGCTTTTCAATTATGCAGACCGAGATAAGTTGGCTGAACGTATATCCCCAAGGAATGGACAAGATCGTAACATATCTTAAACACAAATACCATAACATACCAATGATCATTACCGAAAACGGTAGGCGAAAAACCGAAGCTCTCATGCACAAAGAAACTTACCTATACACTCATAATGTTTCGTGTTTCTATATAGGATACGGTGATGTGAACAAAGCAGATTCCACCATTGATGAACTTTTACACGATGAAAAACGAATAGACTTCATGGATAGACACTTAGATGCACTATCAACAGCAATCAAGTAAGAACACAAACTAAAAACCTGTCTGGTTTATTGAAGACAAGGGATTAATGTTGTTCTGTTGAATGCTATTAGGAAAGGAGCAAATGTAAAGGGTTACTTTGCCTGGTCATTGCTAGACAACTTTGAATGGAACTCTGGTTATACAGTTAGGTTCGGTCTTCACCATGTTGATCACAAGACACTGATGAGAAGACCAAAAATGTCAGCAACTTGGTACAAAAACTTCATTGCAAAGCATCGAAAATGTAAAGGACCAGACCAGCATCAACTAGAAGATGCTAACTACAGCCCTTTCTAGTATTAAGTTTGGTCCTATATATTTGCTCCAATGAATTATTGGGTGTAGCCGTGTAGGCAAAAACCATATCCAGAGTTATTTGTGTTCAAATAAAACATATATATATATTAAAGATAAGCCTGATGAACCCATATTCATATAGTTTGTAAAGTTTTCAGCTTTGGGTTTTTAGGGTTTAAGATTATGAGGATAAAACTTGGGTTGGAAATTGAACCTTTGGGTCCATTTATCTATAATCAATCTGGATATTTTAGGCCCAATTCCACATATATCTCTTTCATGTTAACCATTAATTACCCTCCTTTTATTAGATTTGCTACTGTCTAACAAAATTAACATTTTCAAAGTTTTTATGATTCTGTAAAAAAAAAAAATCTTTTAATTGCAATTGGAAAAAAATTCAAGACATTTTTTAAACAATAAATGTTAATCCTATTATTATTTGGATTTATTTAATTCTTTTTAATAGTATAAGGATTAAATTGATCTATTTAATAATAAAAAGATAAATTTAATCTAATCTTTATAATATAAGGACCTCCGAGATATTTTAACCTAAAAAAGTTACATGACGTAGGATTTATGGAAGCAAGAATCCCATTCCCAACTTTTTTTAAAATACATGATAATAAACTTAGAATATTTTACAAATAATTATAAGAGAGACAGTGATGTAATGATTGTTTGTCTTATCTCTTAATTATAAAATCGGAAATTTGATTCCTACTTATAAATATAAAACAAATTTAATTACTAATTATTATTTTTTTTAAAATATTCAATTAATTACTATAATCTACGCATAAAAGTAGGAAAATTTAAAACGACTGGCATTTGCGAAGCTATAAAAGGGTTTGTTTTGTTTATTGGAGACATGAAATTCGTGAATTTCAACGCAGCTCATAAATTTTCCTGCCAAATGCATGCCATTGTCAACCCAATTTGCTGCTTAAAGAAAATAATTTAAAAATCAAACCAATTTGGCAACTCATTAATGATGAACAAGGCAAAATTAGAATAATTTTTTACCGATATTTTAATTTTTTATAGTGTATATTTTTATAATTTTTAAATATTAAATTAAATTTTATAATTTTAGGAGAGTTAAAATGTAATTTTATTTTTATTAATTTTAAATTTTAAATTTTTTTAAAGAGTCTAAATAGTAATTTTTCATTTTAGGGATGATTGGGCTCCCTATCAGCCCCTTTAGATTCGCCTTTGATGATGAAGTAATATTGAAAATGGAGAGACTCAAACCGGATCCTCCTAAAATGAAAAATTTTTCATTTAAGTTTTTTAAAATTTTAAATTAATAAAATTAAAATTACACTTTAGCCCCACTAAAAATGATAGAAATTTGATTAAATCTTTTAAAAATTATAAAATTATAAGGTATTCAAATGATAAAATTATATTTTTACTATCGTAAAAATTACAATTTGATTTCGATTCTCCTAAAAAGAATTTCTAACTTCGCCCCTGATAAGTAATTTTTTTGGGTACAAGTAAAATAATTTGTATATGTGAAGTTTTAATTTGAATTAATGTGAGGGACTGGATTGTGACAGGCAGATTTCCACTTAAAATATTGGAAATCAGTTTTATTTTTTAAAATTCTATAAAATTTTAATAAATTTTTGTGACATTTATATTTATTACTATATAATAGTCACATAATTTTCCTTCCTAAATAATATGCTAATTATTAGCACTAGACTTGTCCGATTAATCCTTGTTGAACCGATTCGACAAATTTAAATTCAAATAGATTTAATTTAATTTTAAATATATATTTTTAATTATTTTTAATTATATAAATATATAGATACTAATAAAAAAGTTATTTTTAATACATGGTCATTTTTAAATTAAAAAAAAAGGATTAGATATTTTTTGGACCTGAATTTAGTATATATATAATGAGAAAGGATTGTATGAAATAGTGACGCCACGTCATCTGTATCCCTTTTTCCAATAGATTTATATCACATCAGCATTTTCATCCTAAATTTTAGCATTTTCATCCTGAAAATCTAAATTAAAATCCTGAAATTCAGGATAAGAATATTGATGTGGCATAAAACTATTGGAAAGGGATAATATCCCTGTTTCATACAATCATTTCCCTATATATAATAGCAATAGCGGATTAAGAAACAATCCCAAAAACAATTTGCCATGTGTATTCATATTCCAATTTTGAATATTTAATATTTAATATTAAATAATTTTTAATTATTTGTTAATACATGTTCGCCAAACTTTAAGAAACCATAAACATGTATTTTAGGTTATTTTATTTGGATAAGAAAAAATATGTTAACATATTTAATTTTAAAGATTTGATTATTAAAATTTTTTACCATAAACAATTCTTATCAAAATATATTATAATAAATAAAATTTTAATAATTAACTAATAATTCATTATATAAAAATTGGTTAAAGTAATTATATAAAATAACATAAACATTTAATTGTTAATGATAATATTTTTAAAAGAATTATGTAGGTTAAAAATAATTAATATTATCTTAACAAATTATGTTGTTGATACAACAATACAACAAGGAGGGAGTACAGAGAAGAGATTGGTAGATGTTATGGAATTCAGTTCACCCAAAATATAGGCTTAATATTCTCAAGAGTAGATCTCCTCTCCATCGCTCTTTGGGGTATTTATAGGTAGGGGTCTTGTATAATATGGTGTTAACGTGTTGGACTTGTCAGCTAGCCATCATTATGGAGTGCGTGAGAAATATGTTTTTGACAAGGCAAGAATGTATATTGTTTGAATCCATGTCAATTGTGTGATTATTAATTAGTTTCAAATAATACATTTCATTATTTATTGTATGTTATTTTAAAATTACAAATCTATGTTCTAAATACATAAGTTTCACGTACATACTCAACGATAAAATTTCCAATTTTATAAAAGATACTTGGGTTAATGTTATTTGTGACCCTCGAAAACTACTTTTTTAAAAAAATAATTAACTTTTCTCAGAAAAAAAGTACTCATACTTTTTTTTTTCTAAAATATTTATAAAAAAAACTATATAGGCAGGGGCGAAACCAGAACAATTTTTTAGGAGGGCCGGATGAAATTTTAATTTTTTATAGTTTATATTTTTATAATATATAAAGGATTAAATCGAATTTTTATAATTTTAGGGGGGCCAAAGTACAATTTTATCTTTACTAATTTAAAATTTTTAAAAAATTTTAAGAGCCTAAATAGTAATTTTACATTTTAGGGGGCGGGGCCATGCCAGCCCCCTGGCTTCGCCCCTGTATACAGGATTTTTTTTCATAAATTGACCCAGACATTATTTGCGAATCTACTCGTATGATCTGTACACATAGAGTCAATGTATCTGGTGAAAGAAATTAACAGATATGGATAGCCGTTGGACCAAATTCATTTAATTCCCTCTTCTTCACCTTCTATAAAGCCTACCACAAAAATTTTCACTACATTGTGGTATCCCCTCAAAGAAAATGAAAATGGAGTTGATTGACATTTTCATTATTGGTTTAGCACTTACCTTCATCCGTTTCTGGTGGCGCTACTGGTCAGTCACCGGCGGCGGACCAAAGAACCTCCCACCAGGACCACCTGGTTGGCCACTTGTCGGAAACTTAATCCAAGTCATCCTCCAACGTCGACATTTCATCTTCATAATACGTGAGTTACGTAAAAAATATGGTCCGATTTTCACCATGCAAATGGGGCAACGCACGATGGTGATCGTCACGGATTCCAAGCTCATTCATGAAGCGTTAGTTCAAAGAGGGCCGGACTTCGCTTCCCGGCCGCCGGACTCGCCGATTCGGCTCGTGTTCAGCGTCGGGAAATGTGCCATCAACTCGGCTGAGTACGGACCGCTCTGGCGAACCTTGAGGAAGAACTTCGTCACTGAGCTGATAACACCGACGAGGGTAAAACAGTGCAGTTGGATACGAAAATGGGCAATTGAAAATCATATGAAAAGGATCAAAAGAGAAGCGTTTGAGAATGGGTTTTTGGAAGTGATGAGTAATTGCAGACTCACTGTATGTAGTATTTTAATTTGTTTATGTTTTGGTGCTAAAATCTCTGAAGAAAGGATTAAAACAATTGAAAGTATACTTAAAGATGTAATGATGATAACATCGCCACAGTTGCCGGATTTCTTGCCGGTACTTACACCGTTGTTTCGCCGGCAAATGAAAGAAGCTAAAGCTTTAAGGAAGAAACAATTAGAGTGCTTGGTTCCATTGATAAAGAACAGAAGAGCTTTTGTGGAGAAAGGTGAAAACCCTAACCAAGAAATGGTGAGTCCAATCGGTGCTGCATATGTAGACTCACTCTTTGGACTCGAGCCACCGACCCGAGGTCCGTTAGGTGACGAAGAGTACGTGACTCTTTGTTCGGAGGCGATCAGTGCCGGTACCGATACTAGCGCCACGACCGTTGAATGGGCTATGCTTCACTTGGTAATGAATCAAGAAATTCAAGATAAACTGTACCAAGAAATCATTGATTGCGTAGGTAAAGAAGGAGAAATCAAAGAAGAAGACGTGGAGAAAATGCCGTATCTCGAAGCTATCGTTAAAGAAACTTTCCGGCGACACCCACCGGGTCATTTCCTTCTATCTCATGCAGCTACAAAAGATACTGAGCTCGCCGGTTACACGATTCCGGCAGGTGTTTACGTGGAGATTTACACTGCATGGATTACTGAGGATCCGGATATCTGGTCGGACCCGAGCGAGTTCCGCCCCGAGAGGTTCTTGCACGGCGATGGGGTCGGCGTGGACGTGACTGGTACTCGAGCGGTGAAGATGCTGCCGTTCGGAGCGGGGAGACGGATTTGTCCGGCTTGGAACTTAGGCATTTTGCACATAAATTTGTTGATTGCAAAGATGGTTCAAGCTTTCAAGTGGTTGCCGGTACCGGATGCTCCGCCGGACCCTGCCGAGACTTATGCATTCACCGTCGTGATGAAGAACCCTCTCAAGGCCGTCATCTTGCCCCGAGTATAAATCCCTTAAATGGCGAAATTGCTTTTAATAGTCCTTTTAAAAATTAAAAATTAAAAATTAGTCTAATAATAAAATTTCCTTTTGGCCCCTGAAATTATAAATCACTTGATTTGATGTAGCGTCATGAAAAGATGTAATTTTTGGTTGATTTAAATCCTCTTCGATGCTCTTTTCATCTTTCTTTTTTTGTTATAATTTTATGTATGGTATTAATGGTTAACAACTTAATTTCATGAGCTGCATTCACTTTCATGGACTGTGAATGATTTACAGATAAAGTCTTTAGCTTTTTTCTTAATTGGAATATTTAAGTGCCAGTCCAAATGGGTTCATAAAGGAGAGATCCACCATCAATATAGCTAAAAACATAAAAAAAAGTTTTTGCTTGTATTAAATGTATTAAATTGAAAATTTAACTTTTAAGAGGACTCGAAATACAAAATTTTCATTTAATAAAGTGACCAAAAGGACCTAAAAAGTAAAGACTATCTTTTGACTAATGATGCTTTTAAACTTATAAACGACCAGACATTACATTACTAATTTCATATTTGTCTCTCTTTAATACATGCAATAATACCAGATAAGGTAACATGGAATATTTTATCCTCAAATCCTTTCACTTTGACCAGACCTGCCATTTGGAGGATAAGGATGGTTTTAAGTTAGTTGAACTTGGGTTTGGAATTGTATTGCATTTTACCCCTTCTTTTTAAAAAAATTGTAAATTAGTCATTATACGTTTGATCAAAGAGTAAATTGGTCCTTTTGACAAAAATTCTATCCATTTCTACTTTTAAAAATTGGTCCCATGTGGCATGCTATGTGTTATTGTTTGATTATTCCATTAGTCACGCCAATTTTTAACAGTACAAATGGATGGAATTTTAATAGAAATGACCAATTTGCACTTTGGTCATATGTATAGGGACTAATTTGATCATTTTTTAGTAGGGGCAAAATGTAATTTGACTCCTAGTACAAGGGTCTCCATGGTATTTTTACTATTTTTTGGATTATAAGTTCGGGGTTTAGATAACTTAGGTTTAAAATTTAGGGTTTTTCTTACTAAAATTATTATGAGTTTGGATGTAAAAGTACTATGGAGGCACTTACAGAGTCAAATTGCATTAATCTTTATACATTAGATCAAAGAACAAACTAGTCATTTCTATTAAAAATATCATATATTTTTACTGTTAAAATTGGGGTGACTAACAAAATAATCAAATAACTTCATGTAGCGTGCTACGTCTATCTCATTTTGATATGCAAGGATCGATTTTAACAATAGAAACGAATACAAATTTTAATAAAAAGATCAAATTACTTTTTAATTTAACATATAATAATTAATTTACTATTTTTAAGTAAAAGAATGAAATGTAATTCGGCTTTTAATACAATATTTCCCATTATGATGCCTTGGAATGCGGGAAAGGGTGAACCTTTTAGCCTTAGCATTGCTGTTACAGTGTCATTGGTTCATTGCACCTAATTGATGGGAAGTTGATTATACCACGACACCGATCTCGCCATGTTTCTCATTCCATAAACAAAAGGGAAAAAGATGGTGTAATTAATGGAGTTTATCTGTTTCGTTCAATTTGGAACTTTAAAGACAGCGCCCACCTGTTTCAGGGCCAATAAAATCGCTACCAAGCAACTTCACTTTCTCTTAAATGCTAGTAGTGGGTGAACATTTAAGGCATCGGCATTGGGCAAACTGGCCGAGATTTATTGGCCATAACACAACGATTTTGCTTCAATAAATGATGCAAATCATTCATCATGTGTATGTGTATTCTTTGTATGAATAATTATTCTATGCACAGGTATTTCACATGGGCTGTTATGCAGCAGCCTGTTTTAGCATTATGTTTTGGGTAATTAAAATTTTAAGAGGTTTAATGATTTTTAAAAAAAAAGAGAGAATATCTAACTAAAATTTTCAAAAATTTAAAAGTTAAAAAACTTTTGGAGAGCTTAAGTGGAATGTTCAAAAATTTTCAATGATATGATGAAAATATTCAGATCCATTAATATTCTTTTGGATAAACTATACCCACAGTCATTAAATTATTAATAAGTTTACATTTTGGTAATTTAATTTTAAAAAGTTACAAACTAGTCACTGAACTATTTGAAAATTTTCATCATTTAAGTCATCGGGTTGTTAAGTTTTTTTTTTTTAAATTCGGCTAGCGAGTTTCAAGCGAGGATTCGACAACCGCTACAGTGGATCAATACCCGTCGATGAGTAGAAGAATATACCTTAGATCAGGCCCAGCCTTGAGGTTCTTTGAGAGTGTAGCTGCCAGGGCCCAAATTTTTTTCAGCTTTTAATGTGGAAAAAAAATATCAGACTAAAATAAATTAATTAAATGCTTAGGCTTTCAATTTTTCACCATAAATGCTTCATCTCTTAGGACCCCAGAAACTTTTTAGCTTTTATTGTATTACATTTTTATAATTTTCTTTAAAAGGGACCCAATTTATTGTTTCGCCTAGGGCCCCAAAAATGTCAAGAACATGCCTGCTTTAGATTCAAGCCAATCTGACAGAATGTGTCGGAGATCAGAGAATAAAGTTGCTTGGATTTTTGCTTGTAGAGTTGTTCCATAAAAAAAAAAAATTGAATTGTAGAATAGTAGGAAAATGAGAGCTTTTGATTGGTTCAAGTAGTGTAAACAAATTAAGGCATACAACAACAATTTAACAATCTAGTGACTTAAATGAAAACTTTCAAACAGTTCAATGATCATTTTGTAACTTTTTGAAATTAAGTGACCAAAATATAAATTTACTAATAATTTAGTGACCTTAGGTGTAATTTACCCATTCTTTTTCTTAAATGATGAGGGTAGATGTTGGCAATTAATGTTGCACAGAAGCCAACACAAAAAATGTGACATAAAAGTCTACCTATCAATGAATGCCATTGAAAAATTTAACAGCCAACTGGTCTGTTCCAGCCACTAAATCAAAGCAAATATGTACATTGTTTCTTGACCAAGAGTGGAGCTTCACACTTCCTTTTTTTTTTTGCAGTGTCTAAAACTCAGTCCAACTAGCTTAAAACATGTGAATGTTAAATTTAATTCGAATATTTTAAGGGTAAACTAAATAAATGGGCACTCGACTGTTGGAAATTTTTTTATTAAGTTATTTAATTTTAAAAAATTATAAAATAATTATTCGACTTACATTTTTATTTTTTAAGTTTAAAATAGTTAAATACTTAACAGTTGGTCGATGTTATTGGTAAATTAATGACTTTTTTTAACATTTATTTTTAATAAACATCATTTTTATCATTTTTTAACTTTTTAAAGTCGGTGACCTAATAATAAAATTTCTAATAGTCAAATGATCATTTATTTAGTTTACCCATATTTTAATATAAAAAGTAAAATTTGAATCATGCTTAACTTTGTATTTTTTAAAGTAGTAAATTTAGCTGTAAAAGTACTATAAAGATCTGTATTAGGAGTTAAGTTACATTTTACCCACTTACCTCGAAAATGAGTAAATTAATATTTGTTAGATTAAAGAGCAAATTGGTTATTTCTGTTAAAAATATTATCCATTTCTATTATTAAAAACTAGCATGGCTGACAAAATAACCAAAAAGTTACATGTGGTTAACCACGTGTACCTTATGTTGATATACAATGACCAGTTTTTAACAGTAAAAATGAATGAAATTTTTAACAGGATTGATCTAACATACAATGACTAATTTGCCTATTTTTTGAGTAGATGGAGTAAAATGCAATCTTACTCTTACTATAAAGACCTCCATGATACTTTACCTAAATTTAGCCTTTTATGTTTACATTCTTTTTGAATTTGGCTCTTATTTTTTTCTTGAGTTAAATTTGTTCTCAACTTTTTAGAAAGGGTTAAATTTAACAATCAACCTTTCAAAAAGCGTTGAATTGATTTTTTGTAATGAAAATAATGAGTAAAGCGTTAAAATTTTAAATATGGTAGCGCCTACATGGTAATTTACATGTATTTCATGCTATCTTTTTTATAATTTTTATGAATTTTTTTATAATATTTTTTTAATTATAAATTATAAATTATTTATTGACGTGACATGTAAGAGAAATAGTATTATATTAATATGAAATAATGTGAATTGCAACGTGGATTTTCACTCCAGTATCATTAAAAATTAATACTTTAATCAATATTTCCATTTGAAAAACGATTTAATTCTTTTTGAAAGGTTGATAACAAAATTTAGCTGGAAAAAAAAAAGATTAAGGATCAAATTAACGTTGCCCATTTTTAAGAGAAATTATTTTATGAAACCATGCTTACCACATCATCCATGGTCGCTACCAATTAAAAATAAACATATTATATTTTTTTCACATCATATGTACAGTTGACAACGAAAAATCATGAATGATGTGAAAAAAATATAATATGTTTATTTTTAATTACTAGGAACCATAAATAATGTGATAAATCCATTTTTAAAGCACGTGTGAGCAGGGGCGAAGCCAGGGGGCTGGCATGGGCCCCGGCCCCCCTAAAAGGTAAAATTACTATTTAGGCCCTTGAAATTTTTTTAAAATTTTAAATTAGTAAATGTAAAATTATACTTTGGCCCCCCTAAAATTATAAAAATTTGATTTAATCCTTTACAAATTAAGAAGATATAAACTATAAAAAATTAAAATTTCATCCGCCCCCTAAAAAATTGTCCTGGCTTCGCCTCTGCGTGTGAGCCTCTCAAGTATAGGGCTTTTTTTTTTCTAGCTGGCCATATCTAAAATTCAAACTATTGGGCGTTGCCCCCACTAGCTCATGTTATGGTTGGTTTGGTGACACTATTTTGGGCCTTTGGCACGTCAATACTATTATAGTAAAGTAATGCAATTTTATATTCACTCTCTTTTGAACTCGAAAATTCAATTTTACAATAATTTGAATCCATTCAACATAAATTCAAATTAATTATATTTTAAACCTACTTAAATTTAAATTATTCAACTAAGTTCAAAGTGATTAAAACTCAAAGTGATTCAAAACTGATAATGATCTAACAAAAAAATCTAAACATTAAACTCGAAATAATAGAATTGGCTTCAACTAAAATAGACCCTAAAATTTAAAAGTTGAATTGATATTAATTGACAAATGTGTACCTTACAATTAGGGGTGAGTATTCGATCGAGTCGAGTTTAATAGAGTCAAAAAAATTCGAGTTAGTTGAGTTGACGAATCCTATTTTAGCAACCAAACTCAATTTGAATTTTTTTCGAATCGAATTGAGTCGAGTCGAGTCGAGTTAACGAATCATATTATTTATACTCAATGTTGCGTTTACATGGTAATGAGTAAACATTTATCAAAACGAGCGTAATTTTGCATTTTCTTATTTAGATTTTTGGATAACTCAAATTGTGTAATTCATATTCGAGTTAAACCGAAAAACTTAATTTTTTATTCGAGTTGATCCGAATAACTTGATTAACTCAAATAACTCGAACTAATTAATTCAAAATTTAAAATTTTTATCGAATTTTTCGAATCGAATCAAATTTTGCTCACCGCTACTTACAATCACCATTGTCACTCACCATGGAAAAGAAAACTGAGCTTTGAAACGGTTTCGTTGAATCCAAATTCCAACGAACCAAGCTAGTTGAGTTGCGTTTCGAATTGTTCAACCAAGTAAAACGACGTCGTTCGGTATATCTCCCTTAACTATAATAACGACCCCGACAGCGGGAAATAAACAAAATGAAAAAAAAAATGTCAGAGACAGAGTTCGTAGATTTCACATAATCATTATATGATAATCAGATTGTATTCCAGCTGCTATATGATAATGGGATTGAATCTCGATTAAATTTGGAGGGAGGAAAATCAAATGTAAAATATAACAGTATTATCAACCGTTGGATCGTGATAAACAACCTTCTCCCGCGCATTTTAACCGTCGGGTCACTATGTCTTGGGGATTAGGATGGAAACGACCGTCGGAGATCTTCCGTTTATCGCTATATTACGGGTACGAAGAATCCGGGGAAGATCTTGACCGTACATCATCGCAATTGATAGGTTCATGTTCTTCCTCGTCGGCATCGTTAACTCCTCCACAAGATCAGCAAGAACCGGGGTTTAAGATTGATCTGGATTGGGTATCGGGAGATGACGTGGACCAGGTAGCGCTCCGGCTTCAATCTCAGTTAATGTTGGCGCTCCCTTCGTCACAGGATACGGTGGCGATTGAATTGAAAGAGACAGAAGAGAATGTGGTGCGGGTGGAGATGTATGTTGAGAAGAGGAGGGAACCGTTACGGGCGGTTACGGTGGTTAAGGCAACCGGGTCGAGTCAGCAGAGTGATGGAGTCGGAGTTTTGCTTCGGTTGTTACGGTCGAATTTGGTTCCTTCTGTTGACGCGGATCCGGTTGCGAGTGATGATCATTGGAAAGGCATCACTTCGCTTAGCCTTTGCGGTTGCGGTTTAACGGTAAGGCTTAGCTTAACCTAATTTTTAACCAGAAACTGATTATTATTATTTTAGTTCGAGAATGAATATTTTCATAAATGTTTTGAATTTCTGAACTGAGCTCAATGAAGAAACTTAGGCACTCGTTGTTTACATTTTGATACAGACACTGCCTGTTGAGTTAACTCAGTTGCCAATTCTTGAGAAATTATACCTTGATTACAACAAGCTATCACAGTTACCACCTGAGCTTGGTGATGTAAAAAACTTGAAAGTACTTAGGGCTGATTGCAACATGCTTGTTTCAGTGCCTGGTAAGAATGATCTTGTTTTTTACATCTAAATTTATGTTCATATGTCGAGTGATTTTGAAGGTCAGACCATTGATGTTACTTCCCATTTGCCTACTGACTGCATTTTTTGTTGGTAATTTATGAGCAGTGGAACTGAAACAGTGTATTGGGTTGGTGGATTTATCATTAGAGCATAATAAAATTGTTCGGCTTCTTCTCGACTTCAGGTCACTTTATTGACAATGAAATCAATGTTTAAGCTTGAAAATGTATGGTACTTTTCTCTTGTCTAATGTTTTTCTCCAGTTGGATGGCAGGGCTACAATTGAGTTAGAAATTCTTAGATTGTTTGGTAATCCACTTGAATTCCTTCCTGAGATCTTGCCTTTACGCAAGCTAAGTCAGTTGTCCCTTGCAAATATCAGGATTGTGGCTGATGAAAATCTAAGATCGGTGACCGTGCAAATAGAGGTACAGGTCGACAGATATTAGCTGTTTGTATGCTCATGCTCATGAGTTTACATGAGCATCTATGAATGAAATTGTTTTCACTTTGTTGATTTTACAGATGGAGAACAGTTCTTATTTTGGTACATCTAAACACAAGCTGAGTGCCTTTTTCTCTCTCATATTCCGTTTTTCCTCTTGTCATCACCCGTTGATAGCGTCTGCACTGACGAAGATAATAATGCAAGACCAAGGGAACTGTGCACTTATTGGTAAAGATGAGAATGCACTGCGGCAGCTCATTAGCATGATAAGTAGTGACAACCGCCATGTGGTACACTGGATATACTTTCCTTTTTATGCAGTGACATCAGACATGTTGTCTTTTTAGTTCCCCTTCCTATTGTGCACTATTGTTCTGGTTTGTGTCAGGTCAGTCAAGCCTGCTCTGCTCTATCAACTCTTGCTGGAGATGTTTCTGTGGCCATGGAATTGATGAAATGTGACATCATGCAACCCATTGAGTTTGTTATGAAGTCTACTGCCCCAGAAGAACAGGTTTCTGTGCTACAAGTTGTGGGCACCTTGGCCTTTGGATCTGATATTGTAGCTCAGAAGATGCTATCAAGGGATGTTTTGAGATCATTAAAAATACTGTGCGCCCATAAAAATCCAGAGGTAACTTTCTGATTTTAAATTATTCTTATATTGAACTGTATTTAAACCCTTATATATAATTAGGTGCAAAGGCTTGCTTTGCTAGCTGTCGGAAATTTGGCCTTCTGTCTGGAGAATCGCCGCATTCTTGTCACCTCTGAAAGCTTGAGGGAACTTCTCATGCGGCTGACTTTTACATCTGAACCACGTGTGAATAAAGCTGCAGCTCGTGCTTTGGCAATTCTTGGTATATTTCTCCCATTTGATCCTTTTAACTTTCTTTAAGAACTTTTGGAATTTGGATCATAGAGTCATCTGATAATGTTCTTTCGTAGGAGAGAATGAGAATCTTCGACGTGCTATTAGAGGGAGACAGGTACCAAAACGAGGCCTACGCATACTCTCAATGGATGGAGGTGGCATGAAAGGTCTTGCAACTGTGCAGATGCTTAAAGAAATTGAGAAGGGAACTGGAAAGCGAATACATGAGTTATTTGACCTTGTATGCGGAACATCAACTGGTGGCATGCTCGCTGTTGCCCTTGGCATTAAGTTGATGACCTTGGATCAATGTGAAGAAATATACAAAAAACTTGGTCAGTATGCTGCACAAAGATTCTGTTTGACAACACTTGTAATCCAATTTGTTTATTCTTGCCCTATATTGGCTTTGTAGGAAAACTTGTCTTCACTGAACCTGTGCCAAAGGATGAAGCTGCAACATGGAGAGAAAAGTTTGATCAGCTTTATAAAAGTTCATCACAGAGTATCAGAGTTGCTGTACATGGATCTAAAGTATGGATTTCTCTTGTATGTAGATGAATTTGTGTTTCATTCTTCATTGCTTCTAAAATTGCTTTCTCTTGTTTTCCTTGAAAATGTGTCTATGAATTTGCATGAATTTCTCTTGCTTTCCTTAAATGCATGTCTTGAATGCATGAAGAGGCGTTTAACATCGTGAAAGCATAACTCAAACTAATAAGAACCTTTTTGTGGTTCTAAAGGATATTTCCAGAGTTTTGCTTTCAACAAGACACAATAACATGTAGTGTTGCAGCACAGTGCAGATCAGTTTGAAAGGTTGCTAAAGGAAATGTGTGCTGATGAGGATGGTGACCTACTAATCGATTCTGCTGTAAAAAACATTCCAAAAGTTTTTGTTGTGTCGACATTGGTGAGCGTTATGCCAGCTCAGCCTTTTTTATTCCGCAATTATCAGGTTTGAGGTCAAGAGTTTCTTTTTCTATAATGTAATCTGAACTCTAATTGGATTCAAGTATTCATATAGATATATGTGGTTGTGGACTGTTTTATTATCCATTATGGTAATTTCTTGGCACCTCAATGAGTTTGTTTATAAATCTATTTCTTAATGCGCAGTACCCTGTTGGAACACCAGAGGTGCCTCTTGCAATACTCGAAGGTTCAGTAACCACTGTTCAAGGTGCTCAATTTGGCTACAAGCGAAATGCTTTTATTGGAAGTTGTAAACACCATGTATGGAAAGCTATAAGAGCATCTTCTGCTGCCCCATATTATCTTGATGACTTCTCAGATGGTATTTTTCTTCAGCTTGCTTAAATTAACTCTTTTTTAAAGGATGTTTAAACTTCTTAACCTTTATTATATTTTATTTTACCTTATATAGATGTAAACCGCTGGCAAGATGGTGCTATAGTGGCAAATAATCCAACTTTATTCTCCATACGAGAAGCACAACTTTTATGGCCTGATACAAAAATTGACTGTTTAGTTTCAATTGGCAGTGGTTCTGTGCCTACGAAGGTAACTGCTTTGTTTTTGTGTAGTTGCAATCACCCTTTTATAAGGATATTCATGCAGAATAACAGGAAACTACATATATGTGCTTTTATTTATATTCCAAAATACCGTTTTAAGCAGTTTTGATATTTTGACTGATTGGAGAATAAAAAATCAAGAGATTTAAATCTCTATCTACCTTTTCGTTACTGATCATATTGAGATTTAATATTCATCACTTCATTCCCTGCATTCATGTGCATCTCTTTTGTTCTAGGCACGAAAAGGAGGTTGGCGTTACCTGGATACTGGACAAGTGCTGATTGAGAGTTCATGCTCTGTGGAGCGAGCTGAGGAAGCATTGAGTGCAATGTTAACCATGCTCCCTGAGATCCAATACTTTCGGTTTAATCCAGGTACATCTTGGTTCCTTGTGGCTATCGTAGATGAGAGTTTCTGTCCTTTTTACCTTGGCTGATGTCTCCATAATTAGCATCCAACCAGTTTTTATTTTGATATCCAAATTTAATCCTTGTGCAGTAGCTGCTTAGCAAAATAACTCAATTTATATGGTTGCCTTGCAGTTGATGAACGTTGTGACATGGAGCTAGATGAGACTGATCCAACAGTTTGGCTCAAGTTGGAAGCTTCTGTAAAGGACTACATCCAAAACAATTCAGATGCCTTCAAGAATGCATGTGAAAGACTTCTTGTACCCTTTGCACATGATGAGAAGTGGACAGAAAAATTGAAATCTCAACATTTTGCTAGGGCTAAAGCATCAAATGCAGGTATTTGACCCTCGTTTTTGATAGTTGTCATATGTTATAACTTTCAGGATGCTCTGCTGAACCTTTTATATTCTTTTCTCTTGGGTAGTACTAGATGAGAATACCCCTTCATTAGGTTGGAGGCGAAATGTACTACTTGTTGAAGCTTTGTCTAGTCCTGATTCAGGAAGAATAGTGCACCATGCTCGGGCACTCGAGTCATTTTGTGTACAAAATGGAATCAGATTAACTCTTTTGCATGACATATCTGAAGTTTCAAAGACAGTACCGACAACAACATTTCCGACACCATTTACCTCTCCTCTGCTCGCTGGAAGTTTCCCCTCAAACTCTCTTTCCTTCATCCCTGATGGCCTGCAAAGGCTTGGCCAAATTGACATGATCTCACCTTTTAGCTTAGATGGATTACTATCTGGAAAGAAGACAACATCTCAGCCAAAGTCTCCTACTGTACCCAGGGAACTATCTTTACCTGTACAGTCATTACATGAAAAGTTACAGAATCTACCACAAGTTGGCATTATACATTTAGCCCTTCAAAATGACTCAGTTGGCTCAATATTAAGGTACAAAATCCTTGCTTTTCGAGGCATTACATTTACCGTAGCTTTGCCCCAATCCTTACATGCTAACTGCTTATTTTCTCTAGTTGGCAAAACGAGGTGTTTGTTGTAGCTGAACCTGGAGAACTGGCTGATAGATTTCTACAAAGTGTCAAGGTTAGCATGTTGTCAATGATGCGGAGCCAGGACCGAAAGGGTGCATCACCTTTTGCACAAGTAACAACTATTGCTGATTTGATTCGTTGTAGACCATACTTCCAAGTTGGAAACATTGGCCATAGATATATTGGACGCCAAACCCAAGTGTGCATGCTTTTCAAATGATTTCATTCTTTTAAAATTGTTACTTTAATGTTATCAAAACTAATGAACTTTTTCTTGAAGGTTACGGAAGATGATCAAGAAATCGGGGCATACATGTTCCGCCGCACGGTCCCTTCTTTGCACATTACACCTGATGATGTTCGTTGGATGGTAAGCATATTACTCTCATTTGATTTTTTTCCCATCAATGCTCAGTATACCTGATGCTGTAATCCAATGATTCGTGTTCTCCATAGATCATGAACTGCGGTGCCCCGAATTTAGCATTTTATGTGTCTGATACTTTGTTGAACAATGCTAGGTTGGAGCTTGGAGGGACAGGATCATAATCTTCACTGGAACTTATGGCCCCTCTGCAAATTTAATTAAAGCCTTCCTAGACTCTGGTGCTAAAGCTGTTTTATGCCCCACAGCTGAGCCTCAGGATGTGTTGATCAATGACTTAGGAGAGTACAACGTTTTGGGAAAGGGAAGGTTCGAGATCGGTGAGGAAGATCCAGAAGACGAAGACTCCGAAACCGAAACCGAAACTGAATCCGAACTAGAAACTATCAGTCCGTCAAGCGACTGGGATGATCATGACATGGAGAAGAACACGGACCATGGTACCAGCTTTTGGGATAAAGAAGAAGAGGAACTATCAAGGTTTGTCTGCAAATTATATGACTCAATATTTCGTGAAGGTGCAACAGTGGATGTTGCCCTAAAAAATTCTCTTGCTTGCCATAGGAAGCTGAGGTATACATGTCATCTTCCCTATCTTAAATAGCTA
This sequence comes from Gossypium sturtianum, assembly GCA_025698515.1. Lineage (NCBI taxonomy): Eukaryota > Viridiplantae > Streptophyta > Magnoliopsida > Malvales > Malvaceae > Gossypium > Gossypium sturtianum. The sequence goes on along the minus strand of CM046952.1, from coordinate 1,134,062 downwards.
GTAAAATATATTAAGTGCATGAATAAGAGGCAGCATTCATTTTTGTAGCTTTATAAGTAAATATTTGTTTCCAATCATTCATTTTTTTAGCTTTATAAGTAAATATATGGGAATTTAAATTTTTATAATGTTGCATGTATTAGCAGCCTCTAGTTTTGGTCATTCCTAGTTTATATATTATGGAACAAACAGTGCTTTTTCCCACCTTTCAAGCTCAGTACATCATAATTTGTTTCATGACCCGATCTGTCAAGTCATGTGTCAGATTTCGGGATTGTCTTTTTTGTTTGAACCCAGAATGCACTCCTTTCTGTGTGAGTTCAATTACATAGATTACTAACATTCGATTTGATGGGTCAGGTCGAGAGACAGTTTAGGTAAGCTTTTGCACTTTTCTTTTTTATACAATGTAAGTCTTACTACTGCCTATAATCTTCAAAACCCTTTATATACAAAAATAATGTTTAAATTGAATTGGATTGAATTGATTAGGATATCAGTTTAGAGAATGACATTGAATCAACAAATTGGTGGCTAGACCAGTTCAATCAGCGGTTCGATTCTAAAACATTTTTTTAAACGCACTCAGATCCACGTCCTCCTTATTGTTGCAAGAACAATTATACCAACTAAATTAAAACTCAACCGATAGCTTTTGCTTTTTAAAATCAAATTTGGTCTTTGTTTTGGTGCTTCTATTAGACTGTAAAATCCCTTTACCCGAGCAAGGAATACTACATTTCTAGACAAATACTTTATTCTAGAACCAAATTTATTATTCAAGTTCTTCTCATCTTTTATACCTTTTTAAAGTCATTTTAAATTTTATAGACAATTTCTAGGTTTTCTTTATAGTTTTATTGCATTCAGGATTTATTCGGGACTCTTTCTGATAAAAAAGAACAAGACAAAGGAAACAGGGCTAGTGTCGCGATATCATGGGGCTAGTATCGCGACACTTGATTCTCTAATGCTCATGTTGCGACATCTTATGGCTACTGTCACGACCCTGAATCCTCTTTCCATGAAGACTAAAAGTACTAGTAATTACCGTCTTTTTATTATTTAGCAGAATAATTCGAGTGATTGGTCAAAAACTAAAATTAACTAAATTAATTATTAACAAACACGACAAAGAACAAAATAGGAAAATTAAATAAATTAACCCTTCTCCGTTAAAAAATATTTATCTTTCAATACAGATTCATATAATATTGTTGTTTGTTTCTCTTGAAAATGGACTTATTAAACTTTTAAACATATAAATTTCATCTCCTAAATATATATATATATATATATATATATATTAATTTTAATAATTTTTCAAAGTCAGAATAGGAAAAGCTGAAATCAATTTGAGCTTATCTCACTTAGATTTATTTAACTTCTGATCTATAATTCTATTGCTTACACCTTTTTTTTATACAAAACTAAACTTAATAGGATTTAATTTCATATTGGTTCAACCTCTAACTCAATTTATACAATTGTTGGTTAATTCTCAAAGTTGAGCTATTTTTAATGTTTTTCAAAAAAAAAAAAAAGAATTGTTTTAGTGAAAATATTTACTTTTCCATAATTCTTTGCATTAACTTTCAATCGGATCTATACAGTTATTATACTTTTGATTATTATTCAATTTAGTCATATAAATTAATATGTTGGAAGCATATTCATTTTCTTTACCTTAACAATTCTCATGATACAAATCATCTATCTTTTTTTTTCATAAAAACGTAATATCTTTATATATCATTCATTCTAAAAGTACTTTCTAATTCTACTATTTTGATTAAATTAACATATCATGCATTTCAATCACAACATATTTAACTCGATTCTTTGAAATACAAATAAAGTAAATATGAAAACTTAAATCTTTTACCAATAATTTCCTCCCATTTGCTTCTCTTCCCTTTTCTTCTTCAACTTCATGACTATCAATTTATCCTCTTCTTTTCTTCTAATTTTCTTCACTTTCATCTACTAATTTCTTACTTTTAAATTGATGAACATACTTTAGAGTCTCTACTTCATTTTTTTTTTTCCTTTGGAACCTATGAAAATTTCTAAGAAATTTGGAAGAAATAGTGGGATTACATGATAAGGGACCAAATTGTAAGAAAAGTAAAATTTTCTTTGACGGTGATGTTTGGATAAACAAGCATGAAGAAAATCCTTCATTTTTCTATAAAAACATCTTTATTAATTAAATAATAAAATACTCTAACCAATCATATTTTGACACTATTTTCACTAATTATTATCATTATGATTATCTTGATTGAGAAATAATCATATTTCCCTTATAATTTTTATCTTGACCTATGATTTTTGAATATTTACACTAAAACCACAACACTTTTCACATTTTTATAATTTAGTTCCTACCCTAAATTACTCCGCCATGTCATACTTCTTAATTCAACTCACTTTGCTCTCCAACAACCTTCAATTTTATCGATCTTAGATCTTATATCTTATTCCACTAAAAATCTATAACATATTATTTACAACCAACAATGTTTTTGGATGTTACATAGACTTCTCTCCATAAAATCACAATCCATTGTGTTTTTTTCTTAGAGACACATTCATGTTGAACAGTGACATACAACCATGAAGATTTTCCTCACAAGGTTTCATTACGTGTTAAATCTGAGTTGCACAATCTATAAAATTTACATGCTTACATACCAAATCTCAAATATTACAATTTAGTTCTATGTTTGACACTATTGTCTCTCCCATGTATTTGAACACGAGTATAACATTACGATCATCCAAAATATATGAAAACCTTAAAAAAGATTATGCATACTTATATTTGACACTTAGAGATAAGCTACTTAAACAATTACACACATAAAAGAACTCACAATTATCTACACAAACAACATGCTAACATGGTGCGAGCAACTTGTAGCTTGAAAACCAAGTACCAGTTTCAGTTGGTTTTCAGTTCTGCAATTTCTTCAAGTTTCAAGATTGTTAACCTCGGCTACAGTAGCTACAAATCACGGTCTCGTTTCGAACTTCGTTCTTTCACGGACTTAACATGGAAGCTGCTGTTTCTTTGTGACTCTGCTGTAAGTTGGCCGTCAACCTTTGGCCTAGCAAGAAACTCAACCGCAGTTACAACATCACCGATCAATGGCCGGCTATTAGCATCCTCTTGAAGACACATTGCTGCTATAGCAAGAGCTTGATAAAGACCCTTTACGGGGTAATTCTCTTCGAGCAACGGATCTATGATCTTCGTGAACTTCTGCCTGTCTTTAAGTAATGGCTCTGCCTGCAATATGTGGACGATAATCGATGATAAACTTAAATTTACAAACTTAAAACAGAGCTTAAGACAAGTGATTTTGGATTCCATGAACATACCCAAAGAACCAGATTCTGTTCTTCAGCCGGTCTTTCGAGATCGATAGCTCTCCTCCCCGAGATAAGCTCCAGAAACACTACACCGAAGCTGTAAACATCGGATTTTGTCGTCAGCTGGCCTGTCATTGCATATTCAGGAGCACAATAACCATAGGTCCCCATGACCCTAGTTGATACATGGTCTTTCCCTTCAGTAGGACCTAACTTTGCAAGTCCGAAATCCGAGAGTTTGGGATTGAAGTTCTCATCTAGTAATATGTTTGAAGCTTTAAAGTCCCGATAAATTATCGGCAGATCAGCAAAATCGTGTAAATATTCTAGTCCTTTAGCCGCTCCTTCAGCTACTTTCATCCTGGTATTCCAATCCAATGGCTCCTTACCAGGGGGTAAATCTAAATAAACATCAAACAGAATGAATTAGTAGTATATAAATTGGTACTAAACAAGTTTCAATGTGTCATTTTTAACATACCAAGAAGATGATGTTCCAAAGATCCATTTGCCATGTATTCATAAACTAAAATCCTTTGATCCCCATCTGCACAATAGCCGATTAGATTCACGAGGTTCTGATGGTTAACCAGACTTAGCATCAATACCTCTGACAAGAATTCTCGACTTCCTTGAGTTCCATTCCGATCAAGCCGCTTTACGGCCACAATCTAAGGTAAACCAAGCACAAAAGTTATCAACTTTCAGGGTCATACAAGTTACATGCATGAAACAATTCTAGAGAAAAAAGATATATATCTGTATGCATGTAAATATATTTATATATACTTGATCAAGGTTCTCAATGTATCCTTTATAGACCCTGCCAAAGCCACCTTCCCCTATCAGACAATCAGGATTGAAGTTGTCTGTAGCAACTACTAGTTCTCTAAATGTGAAAATATGAGCTGAAACTTTTACTTTGCCAACCTTTTGTATTTCTTCAGCTATTTTTTGCTTGTTGGCACCTGCACATTGATTCAAATGGTCAAATAAAAGGTACCCAGAATTAGGAACATAAGTATCGTTTATAGATCGGATCGAGAGATGTTCTTCAAGGAAGGTGAAATCAACTCGGATGCTTGCTTACGACTTTAAGCTATTTTTTCTCCATTACAATGATGTTGTATGTATTGGAAAACGTATCGAAGCACAAGTTTTATCTACCCCTGTTGAAGGGAGGTGGGTCTCGGACCCTCAAACAGTGGAGGTATTGTACTCGAGGCATCTATATTTGATTTTAGCCTCGAGTTTTGTCTACAGATTCACGAAGTTTGGGGAGAAATGTTAAAAATTTTGGCCTTGATAAAATTCAAACCCATGCCTTTAGTGGGGTTCTTACCCACTAAATGCCATATAAAAAACATGGGTTCAAATTCCACCAAGGCCAAATGCTCATATTTCCTTAGCCGTGAGATACTCCCAAACTCTGTAAATCATTGGGCTTTCTTCGGAATCAAGAGACAAAACCTAGAACTAAAACTGGACTTAGACACTCCGATCAAAATTTCTCCACCGTTTGAAGATCCAAGACCGAACTCCCCTCAAAAACGCCTAAGCTTCTGTTCTTCTTATAAAAACCCGAAATTATCCAAACCCCAATGAGGCATTTTAACATAGACAAGCACTACACTTCCAATCTTTTATCTGAATTTCATTTACATAAAAAATAAACAAAAGATTAATACCTGCTTTGCTTAACAAATTATTCACCAAAGACCTCAATGATTTGCCATTGTTGTTGCTATTGCCACCAAAGCCACCGGTACGGTGCTGCACCTCCACTCCACAACAAGAGAAGCAGCTCATTTTTTGAAAAATGGGGAGCAAAGAAACAATGGGTGTGTTTTGAAATATAAGAAAAAAGAACTAAAAACTTCGTCTTTTATTCATTAAAAGTAAGGATTAACTATAAAGTTTAACTCCATTTATATTAGCTTGAGTCAGTATTATTAATTTTCTAAATATAGGAGCTTTTCAATTAGATTATGGATGGAGAGAAGATGAGATCAACACTGAGAAACTATAAAGAAGAAAAAAAATGAGTTAAAATTGTTTGAATAAAGTTTGGTAGAACAGAAGAACGAAACGCGTTTCACTTTAAATTCCATTTAAACAAATTTGAACAAGTTTCCCAACAACTTTTCCTTTCTTCCCATTATGTAACTTGGGTATTCATGGCATGCAGTACATAGGAAGATGCTGATACCTGTTTATATAAAGTAAGCTATTCCAATTCACAGGGAAGTTAAAATTTTTATATAAAACATAAAATTTTAGAGGGTCAAAATTTTCGTTATAATGCTTAAATTACATTATTCGTATTTTAAAGGAACTGAAAATTAAAAATTTCCATTTATTCAAAAACTAAAATACTTGAATGATTTATATTTTGAGAGAAGTTAAAAGACGGAAAATTTCTCTTCTCTTTTTGATACAATACCTAAAATTACACACTCAAACTTACGTTCTTCTATTATGACAATAATATCGATACCAGTCGAACATGAGAAACTAATATTATTATAATTTGAATAAACTAATAATTTGATAAAAGGAGATGAATCAAATTATGTAAAATCAAAATAAAAAGACTAAATCCAAAATTTCAACATAATAGAGGGACTAAAATCCAAGTTTTAGATTTATTGGTTTTTTGCAGTGATTAATTAAGTTAAATGAAAGATGAAAGGTGATTGTAAATAAAATGTATGGTTTTGCATTTCTGGGATTGTCTATATCTGGTGTTGGGATGGATGACACTGTAAGACTAGTTTAATTTTCAAATTGAAGTGTGTTGTGAAAAAAATTAAATTGAGCTCAATCATGGTTTTTGGAACCAAATTGATAGTCGAGCCGATCAAATCATCGGTTTTCAGTTTGATTATCAATCCGGTTTCAATTAAAAAAAATATTAAAAATATAAAATCCGGTTCGATCTGTTCGTATCAGTTCATGAGTCAATCAGTTCTTTCCCTTACTCCGTAGTCCGTACCATGTACCAGCCGGTTCTTGAACCAATCTGCTAGTCCTGTCCGGTTTCAACATTCATTGAACTCAATTTATGGCATTCCATTGGCAAAAGACATCTACAGAATGCAAAAAGATCCCAAATGCTGCAGCTTGGAAAGGCTGCAGAGAACAAACTGGATGTAGAATCAAAGGAGCATATTGGTTGCTTGGTGAATTCCCTGTACCCATCTTCTAACAAAACTGTATAACCTTTGTTTTTAAGAAATTCTTTTGATTTATGTCATGTCCCTCAATCTAGCGATGTTTTGAACACTTATTGCCAAGAGTGACTTCAAACTGAAATCCATAACTTTCGGTTCCAATAATCAAGTCTAGAAACAATGGTTCATTCATATCAGGAGATATATCATTCACAAAGCATCACCCAATTGGATAAAAACTTAATTCATACGAGATTTCTAATCTCATTGCCTTAGTAAATCAAAGCACAATCTGAACAGGCAAGAATTTTCAGTTGGGACTTAGGGCTACAATAGGCAAAAAGCATGCGCCACTCGGTTTGTTTATAAACCTTTAAGGTTATGTACCGGTATATGCACCACAATTTTACCTAATAGCATGAGAATGTGAGGTAACACATGGTGTTTAGCTAATTCTACAAATACACATAACTGAATACGATAGATTAGCTTACGAGGCATGACACAAAAGTTCGATATTTTGTCTCAAATCAACCTTACCTGTATACTGCATAGGATATCCAATGAACTGAACTGCTTCCCACCTCACTGACCTCAAATATGAAAAACTTTCACTAGACTGAAATCAATGAAAAGTTTTATCAGTAAGCAGAGCCGAACCAGCAGCTTCAATTCTATTATAAATATCAACTTGATAACAGGATTTCATTCAGAAAGACATTACTGTTTAAAAGTGGTGGATTCCACTGCTAAATAACCCAAGCAAAGCATCATTTTAGTATTCAGAAAAGACAAGCTTTTCACTAATTAACAAACAGAAGGAAAAAAGATCCGTCCCGATAATGAAAAACTGTCCAATTCATTTTCATTTCCATATAAAATGGCTAAGACCAGACCTAACTAGCTCTAATAGTTCATAATCATTATTTAAAGAACAGTCTATGCCATTGTCACCCTAGTTACAACAAACCCTTCTCGATTTCATCCCACAAATCCGCATTTTTCGAGAACTTCTTCTTAACATTCTTGATAAGTTCTTTAGCTTCCTCAACCTTAGATATGCTAACAAGTCCATTCACGAGTGATTTCATAGTCGAAAATTTCGGAACCCATTTTTTCTCCATACTGTCCTTACAAATTTTCAAAGCAGCCTCAAAATCCCCACCTTGACACAAGAAATGAACCATATTGAAATAACAATTACTATCAGGCTCCAAGTCTCTATTCACCATGCTATTAAACAAGCTCTTAGCTTCCTCCAAATTCCCTTCCTTACAAAACCCATGAATCAAATGGTTATAAGTAACCGAGTTCGGGTTTATCCCTTTCGATAGCATCCCATGAAGTAAGGTCTTAGCCTCATTAGATTTCTTCAATATACACAAGGTTTGAATCCTTATGTTATATGTATTAACCCCAACAGGAATCCCATATTCCTTCATCAAATTCAACACTTTCCCAACATCTTCATACTTTTCTTCTACATAAAACCCAGCTAACAAAGTCCCAAACGTTGTCGCATTGGGTTTAACCCCTCCTTTTTTCATATCAACCAAAATTGAATACACTGAATTCGAAGACCCAGATTCACAAAAAGCTTTAATAGCATTATTATAAGTTTCTAAATCGGGATCAATCTTATACCTTTGTGGAAACTCCATGAAAATTCTCTTCACTTCTTCATAATCCTTTGCTATCAACCCTGCAACGAGCAAAGCGTTTAATGATTTCGTCGAACGGCAAAACCCCTTGTTATAGAATTCGTCAAAGACCGTCACGGCGCGGTTTAGCATCTTGGCTTGACCGTAGAGGATTAAAGAATGGGAAGCGAAACGATTATTTTGTAAGTCGGGACGGTAACGGAGTTCTTGGAGGAAAGTGTCGATGGATTGGAAATGATTGCCTTCGGAGAGTTTGGAGATGGCGACGGATAAAGCGATTCGGTCGATATGGGAGGATGGGGTGAGGCGGGCGGCGCGGCAGATTTCGAGGATGCAATCGGGGTCTTGCTCGGATTTTAGGCGGGAGAGGGCGGCGCGTGAGTTTTGGTGGGTGGTGAGAGAGGTGGAGGAGTTTGGGGAGACGTTTGAAAAGTGGCGGAAGCGGAAAGCTGTGGTGGCCGGTGTACGGATGCGGGAGAATAAGGCCATTTTTTTTTCGGAGAGTAGATTAGTGATCACTGAGAAAGGAGTGTTATTTTTTTACTGAAAAAAAAAAAAAAAGCGAGGGAAGGAAGCATAAAAATTATAGGGACTAAATTCCGAATTTTCAAAAAGTACATGGATATTAACCAAAAATGGATCCAATTGGACCGGGATTTTGAACCCGACGTGAATCGAACACGCAACCTTCTGATCTGGAGTCAGACGCGCTACCATTGCGCCACGGATCCGTTGGTGATATTATCTAAAGAAAAGTTGTAAAAGACATAAGAATGTGGAAAAGTGGAGGGATGAAAAGAAAATGAAAAGGTGGAAATAAATTAATCTTTTATATACACAAAGAAAATTTATATTTTTCGTCCTACCATTTTCTTCCCACCATACCAAGCAAGGCCTAAAAGTTTATATTCATGTAGAAGCAAACTTATATTCGAAATGATAAGAATCTGAAAATAATTTAAATCATTAATGAGTTAACTAAAAAAATCGAACTCAAAATGATTCAAAATTGAAATGGAACAAGTACTAGATTATATAAACTCATTTTTTATCCAAACCTAAAAATCAAGCTTATTTAACTTGAAATTACTTCAAAATTTTAAACTTTAATTTATCTTATTCAAATTAATCAAATCTAATCCAAAACTAACTCGACCCGTCTAATTCTTTTGCTAACATTACTCCTCCTTTACATGGCCGATGCAAACAATCCCATAAAGTCCTCTTCTAGGGGTGAGTTCGGTTAGATAAACTAATCATTATAATTCAATTCAGGTATTGGATTTTCCATACTAATTTTGAAATTTGAATTTTTGAACTTATTTTAACAATATAAATTTTATTTTATGATTTTTAAATATTATTTGTTAAAGTTTCAAAGTTTTTTAATAAACATTTCTAAAAAAATATTTTTTATATAATATTTTTTTATTACGAAACTTTAAAATAATTTAGTCATTTATGTATAATTTAAATTACATTTTAATTACAAAATTTTAAAAATTTACAATATAATCACTAATACTGCGGATTTATTAGGTTATTGATCACTAAATCATCACCATAGTCAACGGTGTGACATTAATCAAAGGTGATTATAAAAATATAAAATTACCGTGAGGTGTACGCATGGATTCCACATATTTTTCGATTACTCGATTTAATTAAAAAAACCAAACTTGTAATGACTGAAATCTTAATTTCAAATCGAAATAATCTTAGTAAAGAAAAAACTGAAAATTAACAGCATTACAGCAGTTGTGGTGGTAGCCATCGTAACAGTTGCATCTGCTTCTGCTACTGCTACTGCTACTTCATCATTTCATGGCCGGAACAGAGAATCCCATATGGAAGACAAAAAAATTTGTTTGAATTTTGAGTTGGAAAATGGGGACAAAAAACACTTAAACATTAGATAAGGATTAAAAAAGAATGATTGAATTGATTGATTGATTGGAGAAACTTATTTTTCCTACAATTAATGACACCAACCAAAATCTAAAATTTTAAAAAAAAAAAATTCCTTACTTTTGACACATTCTATAATTAAAACAACGTTGCAAATTGCAACCAACCACCACATTTCATCGATGAACTCTGTTGAAGCTTAGGTTGGACTTTAGTGAACCCAACATAAGGAAAAGCGCATACTAAAGGCTTCATCACTTCATCATCATCCCTTTCGGCTTGGACCCATTGTTATACTTAAATACAAAATCCTTTCTTCTTCTTTTCTTTTTTTCTCTTTCCAAGTTGTATTCTTTCTGGGTGTTCTGTTTGGGTTCTGGGGATTTTGACTTTCCCGGGAAAGTTCGGGAAAAATAAGAGAGATGGTTAGAATAAGGAAAATACCACTGGACTTAACGCTTACTGAGTTTCCAGCTCTGGTTTCTAGCTGGTGGGACGAAGTCAATGAATCGACTCACTGGCAAGATGGCATCTTTTACACACTTTGCGCCGCTTATGCCTTAGTTTCCTCCATTGCTCTGGTCAATTTTCTCAATTTTTCCACTGTTTGTGCGTTTTTATTTCATTCACTCGACTGTTTTATTTCGTTTTGCTCGGATCGGTGTTGTTATTTATTTTCATTTTTATGATTTCCAGTACTTTAGGAATCCAACTGATTTGGTTTGCTTATTTACTGAGTTATATTAGTACGACTGAAGTATAAACGTCTGTGTGAAATTAAAGCTTTAAACTGTCAATATCATTGTTAATGATTTCAATTTCCAGAAGCTATATTAGTTTGCTTGTAATAATTAGGGGTTTATGATTTTGCAGATACAATTAATAAGGATCGATTTGAGAGTACCCGAATACGGTTGGACTACGCAAAAGGTTTTCCATCTTATGAATGTCATTGTGAATGGAGGTGATATATGATATCCTATGTCCTGTATTGCATTGTAATGAGGATTGAGGATGTAACTTTCAGTATCTGAATACGAGTTTTCTCGTTGTTGCAGTGCGCGCCGTCGTGTTCGGGTTTCACAAACAAGTATTTTTACTGCATCCCAAGGTTAGTCTGCTATGTAATTCGGAGATATCTGTTCGGTTTCGTATACGAAAAGTTCTTAAGTTTGCATTGGCTTATGTATGCAATAGGTTCTTCAAGAACACTTTTCAATTGCAGCAACAATACTAAAACTAGCCTTAACAACAAGGGTTTTATATTGACACGAGCCGTTTCTTCTTTAACTAGGTACTTATATTCGTACTCTTGGATCTTCCAAGCCTTCTGTTTTTCTCCACGTATACGTTACTAGCTCTGTTTTGGGCAGAGATTTATCACCAGGCAAGTGATTTCTCGTTCCGTTAAACGATGTATGCCTTGTCCTTGATCAATAAACCGAGTTAGAAACTTATGCACTCGGTTCTTTCTCCTAATGTTGCGAGAAACTTTGACGTTTTACCTTGCCATTATGAACAGGCAAGAAGCTTACCAACGGATAAACTCAGAATTTCTTATGCGGCAATCAATGGTGTTATTTATGTCATACAGGTGAGCCGTTTACTGAGTTTCCTACTACAACTAGCTTTGATACATGATACGAAAGTGAAGTTAAAATGAAGTTTTGACATTTGACTTCAGGTCTGCATTTGGTTGTATCTTTGGATAGACGACAACAGCATGGTGGAATTCATCGGAAAAGTATTTATTGCCGGTAAGCATAATAATGAACCATCAAAACAAGTTATTTATCTCGGGATATTATGCACGTTAAATGTTACTTCTTTTGTTTAACTGTGCCGCGTATTTTCCATATTCTTTTCTCCAGCGGTCTCGTTTATAGCGGCATTAGGATTCTTGTTGTATGGAGGAAGGTAATCGTTGTTTGTTAACGCGATTTTAATGGCTATTGTGCTTAGAGTTAAAATTTCTAATGATACCAATTCCACAAACTCAAATCCTCTCAGATTATTTTTCATGCTAAAACGTTTCCCCATCGAGTCAAAAGGAAGAAGGAAGAAGCTTAACGAGGTATTTTCGTCCCTATATAGTTCACCTAGCTACACTGCATAGTTAATCATTCTTGGCGTGACTATTTCTTACTCGATGTCCTTCTTGTAGGTTGGATCAGTTACTGCCATTTGTTTCACCTGCTTCCTTATTAGATGCTCTGTGGTAAGTTTTTCTTTTCCCGACCAAACCCGAGTGTATCTTCTTTCGAGTCCTCTTCCTAGGTTGGGTTTAAGATTATCTTCGCAAAGACATTTTGGTTAAGATTATCTGGCGCTTGTAAAATGGTAAAAAGTACCACAAAAGCCCTTATACTAAGAATTATATTGCATTTTACCCTTGTACTTAAAAAATAAGAAAGTTCCATGTATATTAGATCAAAGAGCAAACTGATCCTTCTATTAAAAATTGTATCTATCTTTACTGTTAAAAATTAATTCTGTCTTGGAATGAGGCACATGTGGCAAGCCACGTGTAATTGTTTGGTTACTGTCAATTACGCTAGTTTTTAATAATAGAAATGAATAAAATTTTTAATAGAAATGATTAATTTACTTTTTTATCTTAGGTAAATGAATAAATTGCTATTTTTTAATAAAAGAGGCAAATGACTCTTAGTACAAGGGCTTCTATAATACTTTTACTCTCGTAAAATGCGATATAACAATCATACTTTTTGATGCTGCTTTCTTCATTTGGTTGTGAAATCTTCCGATTTCTCGATGTGCAGGTAGTTTTATCGGCCTTTGATTCAGATGCATCGCTTGATGTTTTAGACCATCCAGTTTTGAACTTGATCTATTACATGGTATTTTAAGAACCCTTTTTTTTATAGGGAAATTACAACTAAGGTCACTAAACTACTGATAGATTTATGTTTTGGTCACTCAATTTTAAAAAGTTACAAAATGGTCATTAAATTATTCGAAACTTTTTATTTAAGTCACTACACTGTTAAGGGTTTTTTTTTTTTTTTAAGTATGGCTAGCGAGCTTCAAACGAATGACTTAAATGAAAACTTTTAAATAATTCAATGACTATTTTATAATTTTTTCAAGTTGACTGATCAAATGTGAATTTACTAATAATTTAGTGACTTTTGGTGTATTTTACTTCTTTTTTATTTGCAGCATCCTATTTATATGTTCCTAAGCATGTAAATTTCTATATTTCATCAAATTACAGCTTGTTGAGATCCTACCTTCAGCTCTAGTGTTGTACATCCTTCGTAAGTTGCCTCCGAAGAGAATATCCGCTCAATATCACCCGATCCGTTAGTCGGGATGCGTCTTTGTTCATTGGATTGTTCAAGTCGAGTGAGGGAAGCAAACCTCGAAAACCATCCAGACGTAGAACTCGACCTAGTCAAGATGCCGACAAAATCTTTTAAGGGAAACCGTTGTTGATTTCTTCATCTGTTACGTGATCGAAAAGTCGGTTTATCGACACTCTCCTCATTATTGGTCGACAACAATTAGAAGGAAAATATCTTCCTTGTAGATTCAATTTTGTGCTTGTTTGCATCAGTTTGTTCTTAGAAATACTTGGTCCAACTTATATCAGTTTTCTTAACCCATGCATTTGATAATATTACTAAGGGATAATTTCGTTAAACTCATTAAGTTATTGTTTATATTCTTAAATTGGTCCTTCAAGTAGACTTCAAAACATTGTACTCGAGCCTTTAAAGTATCAATATTTTATCTATTAAGTTCTTCCATCAATGTAATTCAATTTAGACGTTAAACGAGGTTCAGATTTGATGTAGAGTGTATTTAAAACACGGTCATTAAATTATAAATATGTGTGTGCTTACAATATCGATAATTTAGATTTAATGTGTTAAAAAAACAAAAATAAAATTTAAGGGAATTTTTTTAACATATCATATTCAAGTTGTCTATGCAGTAGGTATGTAATACTGTAAATTCAAACTAGTTCAATATTACAAAAACCTAGGTTTTTTTTCTGTTTTCCGACTTATTATACTTAATCACCTTGTATGGTATAACAACATAATGAGAATTCACATGTGCTTCTTACGTGGGTCATCACCATATCACATCAGAGTTCACTTAGAGACTTTTCTTATCATATTTTTCTTTCTAATACTTTATGTTGATTCTATAAATCATAATTAGATCACATCTTATTACATCTCAGTAAAGCACTCGACAAAACAACTATCCAAAAAGATTTTTATAAAGCTCACAACTTTACCCCAAATATCCTCACAACTTTCTAGACTTATATCAACAAGACTACCTCGTAAGAAAGTTTTAATATGAATTTCATTACATTTACTTTTCTGCTAGGAAAGAATCTTCTGGTATTAATCTTTGTATTTTTGGAATGGTGTTCTTCATAAATGTTTAGCTGTCAAATACAATGTAGCTTTTGGAGCTATTAATTTGACATTTTTATAAAATTCAATTAGCAAGAGCCTCTAATTGGACGATGTAAAATAAACTTATATGTAGGGTGAAGCAACTTATCGAAAATGCACAAAAGAAAAATGGCATTCACTAATGTTCATGTTGGAAAGGCACCCAAATGCAAAAGGACAATGAACAGTAGGTTTAAAACAAGAAATAGAATAACACCAGCCAGAAAAATTAATTATAAAAACTCTCTATTTTTAGAGTTTAATTGCAGTTTTAGTCCTTTTACTTTGTTAAAATTTGAGATTCAAATTTTTTTAATTTAACTTATCATAATTCTACTTTTATAATAAACCTAAACTAATAACACTGTTAATGTTTTTCCTTTTAAGAATATAAAACTTATATTTTAAAAGAACTAAATCTCAAATTCCAACAAAATAAGGACTAAAATTAGAATTAGATCAAAGAAACCAATATTTTTTAAAACGGACCAATGGTCAAATCACTCAGACCAGTTCAATTAAAAAATTAAAAACCCGATTTAACTGGTTCATACCGGTTTTCGACTTAACCAATTCAAAATCACTCTCTAGACTAATACTCAATCAGTTCTCAACTCAATCGATTGGTCTGATCAGATTCAAATAACATTGCGAATAACTATCAAGCAGATATATATAGTGACTAACAAAAATGGATAAAGTAACATTTAGTTCCTGATTTTGATAACTTTTCCCACACTAGTCTCCAAACTTTTTATTAGTTCATATTAGTCTCGAACTTGTATCTCATTAAGATAGTCATCACCTAAATTATTTTAAACAATAAAGAAATTATAAAAATATTGAAGTGATGACGTGACACAATCTTAAAATATCAGGTTATCATATCTTATCTAAATTTGAATACCAAATGGGAAAAACTAGTTGTCAAGTTTCGGAATTAATGTAGACTAATAAAAAGTTTAGGGATCAAGATAAAAAAGTTACCAAATTTAGGGACTCAAGATTAATTTATTCTTGACAAAAATACCACAACTTTTTCCTACAAATAGAACAACCATCTTCAATCCCCTCATATCACACTTTCGGTTTCAACTTTCAACAATGGATCTTACAAACTGTTTCATCTTCTTCCTTTTACTCATTTCTCTTTACTTTGCCTTAACAAGAAAAACACCACCCAAAAAGCATCCACCAGGTTCCATGGGGTTTCCCCTCATAGGCCAAACCCTTAGTTTCCTACATGCAATGCGAACCAACAGCATCGAGCAATGGCTTCTACAAAGAACAAGCAAATACGGTCCCGTTTCTAAACTCAGCCTCTTCGGTACCCCGACGGTTTTCGTACACGGGCAGAGTGCTAACAAGTTCATCTTCACTTGCGACGGTAACGTACTCGGAAACCACCAACCGCCGTCGTTTAAAAGGATCTGTGGGGAGAGAAATATGACCGCGTTGATCGGCGATGATCACAAGCGTGTGAGGGGAGCCCTTGTTTCGTTTTTGAAGCCTGAAATGTTGAAACAATATGTTGGGAAGATGGATGAAGAAGTTAGAAATCATGTAGAGATGCATTGGCATGGGAATCAAAAGGTTATGGTAAGTTCTGATACAATTGGTCAAATTGTAGTTTTTCTCCTTAAATTTGAACTTTAATTTATTGAGGTAGATTTCGACTCATGATGCTGATATGGGTTATTTTTCTCTCTCTGTGTGTTGGGATGGGTATTATTATTCTAATCGAAATAATTAATGGTATTGACTATTTAAGTTAATTAATGGCATATAGGAGGGTAATACGCTTCAACGCATTCGAACTCGCGTCCTCCTATACCGGCAGTAATGTCAATGTCAATTGATAAATCTATGATTTAATCCTTTTAGAATTTATAGAATTACAAATTAGTATAACAGTAGGATTTCACTTTGCCTTCCAAAAAAATTATAATTCATCTTTTGCTCCCTTAAAGCAATTTTGTGGCTCGGTGTTCCTGATAGGTAATGCCATTGATGAAGACTCTTACTTTCAACATAATGAGCTCACTCATATTTGGCATTGAAAAAGGAGAAACAAGAAACAATCTTATAGAGCTTCTTCAACATATGATGAACGGCTTAATGTCATTTCCAATAAACCTTCCCTTCACACGGTTCAACCGTGGCCTTAAAGCTAGTGCACAACTCAGAGCATTCATCAAGAATCTTATTAGTGACAGGAAGGCTGCATTGGAGCAAAGGGTTGCTGATACTCGAAAAGATCTCATCGCTTGCTTGCTCGGTATCGGAAAAACTGAGCCTTCGATCCGTATGTCCGATGAAGAAATCGTGGACAACGTAATAGGTGTGATGATAGCGGGGTATGATACATCCTCCGTTCTCATTACTTTCTTGGTCAGGCTTTTGGGCATGGATCGATCCATTTATGATAAAATCGTGCAAGGTAAGCGAATGAGTCAAGTTCCAAACATGTTTGATTATAGGAAGATGGGCAAATTATGATTTTGGTCCTTCTACTATGCTTAAATCTGGGATTTGGTATGGTTCTTATATTTTTATTATATAATTAGCTAATCTAAATAATTAACACCATTTTCAACCCATTATGTAAAATGGATTTTCTTTTTTGTGGGAGGGATGCTTTTTAAAAAAAATTCACATTGACATTTTAATTGGACTAGTTAACAGTTTAATTATTTGAGTTAACTAATGACATTATAAAAATAGTGAGATTAAATTATGCCAAAAATTACAAGTATTAATCCCAAAACTGAGCATAGTAGAGGGACCAAATTAGAGAAACCATGATCGAATTTGTTAGACCACTAATCCCTGGTTCATCCATTGTAAAAAAAAATCAAAATTTTCTAAAAAAATCATTAAAAATAGAAAAAAAAACACAAATAAATAATGCTAGAAACATAAACATCATTTTATAAATTATAAAAATCAAAATTAAATATTTAAATTAACTTAAATCCGATTCAAACAATTTTTAATTGATTTTTATTCGATTAATTTTTTCACCAATTTAATCTTCTTTCAATTTTATGGTACCGATTGAATTGATTGTATCATCCATTTTTAATTCAACCAGCTGATTCTATTAACCATGCTTATAGTATTTCTAATTAAGCTTGAAATTATAGAACAAGAAGAGATAGCCAAGACCAAAACTTCGGAGCTTTTAACGTGGGATGACCTTGCCAAGATGAAATACACATGGAGAGTAGCAATGGAGACTTTAAGGATGAACCCTCCATTGTTAGGTTCTTTTAGGAAAGTCCTCAAAGACTTTGAATATGAAGGATACACTATCCCCAAAGGATGGCAAGTAAGAATTTATATCGTTTAATACAGTAGTGGCACGTAGCATTAAGTTCTAGGAGCTTAATTAAAGATTTTAAAAATTTTAAAGGGTCTAATTAAAATTTTAAAAATTTTGAAAAAAATAATAAAAAACTGAGAAAGCTTTAGAGGGTTTAATTAAAAATTTTAAAACTTTTTAGAATTTTCAAAAATTTTGGCGAAATTTTAAGTAAAAATTTCAAAAAATTTGGGGGCTAAAGGCCCTTTGGCTCCCTTTTATGTTGGTCCTTAGTTTAATAATTTGGGGTTCTTTTAGGTAGCTTTAGTATCATATTTATCTCTAAACCGAATATGCAATCTTTTGAGAATTTTAGGTGATTTGGGCCGCAAACATGACACACATGGATGAGAGAATTTTCTCGGACCCGTCGACGTTTGATCCAGCGCGGTTCGAGAAACAAGCGTCGATCCCGCCATATTGCTTTGTGGCATTTGGAGGTGGAGCGCGGATTTGCCCCGGGAACGAGTTTGCGAGGATCGAAACGTTGGTTACAATTCATTACTTGGTGACTCGATTTAAATGGAAGCTTTGTTGCTTGGACAATTCATTTTCGAGAAACCCTTTTCCAGTTTTCAGTGATGGAATGCTGATAGAAATTGAGCCTAAGGACTCTGTTAGAATCCATTAAAACTTAAAGCACCTTGTAGCATTATAATGTAATTGTGTTGCTGAACAATTGATGTACAATACCTATTTTTATAAGTAATCTCTTTCGACTTCTAAATTGGATGAAATACGGGCTTAATCACACTCGAACTCATATATTATTGATTGCTGCAATAACAATAGTTTTAACCGAGTTAAAACTTAATCGGTAATAATATGTATCACTTTAGCTCAGGAAAAAATGGTTAAAATTACATTATTAATTGTGGCCCATATGTGTTCATAGAATTAAAGCCAGGGACAATTTAAAATCTTTTTGAGGGCGGAATTGAATAATAAATTTTTGAGAGATCAAAAGATAACTTTATAATGTATTAATTTGTTATTTCTATAATTTTTTAGGAGATTAAACATGATTTTATTCAATTTTTTAGAGTCAATGTTTAAATTTACCATAAATAACTTTTAATTTAATTATTTTATAAGGGACTTAAATAGCAAATTTTCATTTGAGGGACCTGCTGCACGGTGTGGCAGCTCCGATGCTAACTAGATCATTCATTAACTTGGAGAAAGAGAAAGTAAATGAGTTGATAGCCATGGGATCAAACCTAAAATGGGTGGTGCTGGAAGCAAGGTAGTCAGTATTGTATCAATGGACGTATCATTTTTTTACTAGTACTAATACATAGTGGTATCGATTCATTTTGGTGTACCATTTTGAATTTATCGCTATTTTTGAAAAACATTTAATATATGTATGTAAAAATTATTTACAAATATCAAATAATGAAATTAAATAAATCTCAAATATAAAATACTTATAAAAAATAAAGTTTTCGTTGAAGTGGTAAGGAAAATATTTTAAAATGTTGATGATATAAGTTCAAATCTCACCGCATGTAAATTTTAAGATATAAAAAAAAAACACTCATCAATTATATAAAATATTATTTAATAAGCTACATAAAAACAAGCAAAAATATTATTTCATAAATTAAACAAGATCATCTCATACTATGCATATAACAATTCATAATTCAATAAATTTAAAAAAAATAATAACAATTTAAATTAAATTTTAAAAATGTTTTAAAATTATTATTGTTACAAATAAATAATAAAAAACTTAAATTTAAAATATATTTTAAATTTAATTTTTTTGGTATCAACTGAAACACCATATTTTGACTGATACGGGTGAAAACAACTAATACATACAATTGCTACCGATCGAAATTTGCATTGGATCGTAACTTAAGGTTTATTGTTCCGGTTTACTAATAGAACATTGGTACGAGTGATACTAGAATGGTACCGACTACCATGACTAGAAGAAGATGTGGCTCAAGCGACTTTGTATTTAACTACTACATCATGAAAGGAAAATGAGTTTTAGATGTGAGTAACAAATGTGAAAAGAGAGAAAAAATATGCATAAGTCTAATTATAGAGAAGTCCTTAAGTTTAGTCAAAAGCAACAAGGAATGTCACGAATCTTTTAGTGGAAAATGAATTATAGTAACGAGAGTGATTAATTTCGGCAATTAGTTCAATAAGGTAATTAAATTGAGAAAAACAAATCGACCATAATAGAGGTGATCATGGGTTGGGCTACCCGGCCCGGCTCGACGGCCCGCCTAAAAAATGGGAGGGTTCGGGTAAAAATATAGGCCCGAAATATGGGTTTGGGTAAAAAAACGAGGCCCGTGTAGAAAACGGGCCGGCCTCTGTAACACTTTTTTGCGGGCTGCCTGCCCTACTGACCAATTATATATTAAATATATATTATTTTTAATCAAATATACTTTTTAAATTTACATATTTTTTGTTTTAATATTTGTTTTAAATTTTTTTATTTAACGAAAAAAGCTAAAAAAAATTAATATGGGCCGAGCCGGGCTCGGGTTTATCAATTTTCTTTTAGGTCGGGCCGGACTCAGACCTAAAAACAGGCCTAAAATTTTATTTGGGCCCGGCCCGAACCGGCCCGGGCCATGATCACCTCTAGACCATAATAAGGGAAACCTATTTTAGAATGTAATTTACTTTTAAATTTTTTTTAAAGACATGTAAACACGTGTGAAATCTTTTATCGGACTCCATCACGTGCCTGAGCACCCGGCTTCATCATATCAATAGTATCACTTCGCGCTCCAAATTTCAAATTCAAAATAAGGAGTACTAAATTTCCCCTTCTTCTCCCTCTCAAATTACATTATTCTCTAATTTGCTCAAAAAAAAAGAAAACTCCATCAAAGATACCAGCACCAGCTGAACTGTATGTAAGTCACCGATCAAATTAAACCCAAAAAAAAAAAAAAGGAAAAAAATGGAGGAAGAAGAGCGTTTTCCTCCATTATCTTCTTCTTTCGTTCTTAAAGACATCTCCAATTTCAAAACCCCAAAACGCATTCCCAAGAATCCTCAATTCTTCACCGCTTGTAATGAAACTCCGAGGTCATCCTCGTCATTTCGTTACCGTTCTCGGCCTTCCCTTGTCCCTTCCTCTTCCCGCTCCAAAGCCAAAGCCAAGCTCAAAGCCTTCCAGTTGGAGCGATCTCAGTCAGCTTGCAAAGAGCAACTCAAGAAGGACCGATCGCTAAAGTCTTTGGCTAAATCTCTCACCGCTTGGCTCAATTTCCTCTTTCAGAATCCGGAGTTTTGCGGCTGTGATTTGTCAATTAATGGATGCAATGAGAGTAATGTTGTGCGAGTGGACAGTGCCTGGAGAAGTCCGAAAAGGATGAGAGAGTTGTGGTGGAGAGGGGAGGAATCTGAAAATGTTGTTGCGGATGTTTCAAGTTTGAAGTACTCGAGTTTGAGGTCTTCGTTGAAGGAAGTATGTAGTTTTGATGAATTGAAGCAGCGGATGCATGTTTATTTGAGTTTGGTGAGCTGCAAAGAGGTTTTCAATGTCATGACTCAAGTAGCTAAGGTTGAATTCTCTAAATTTTTGTGAACGTGAATTGATTTCATTTGCTGAATAAATTATGAGAATGAAATGCGTGGTTTGTCAAATTCATAAATTCCGTAGGAATTTCAAATTCAATAATAAGTAGGCATCCAAAAAAATTATGGATTTGAGAAATAATTATGAGTATCATATTTGTATGTATTTTTAAAATTCAAATCCAAAATCTGAAATTCAAGTACCCAAACACTACCTTTTTAACTTTTTGTCTGTAGGAATGATGGCTTTTGCTACAAATTTTAAGTATTCTTGTTGGTTATAATTTGTTAATGGTATAACATTGAAGTTTATTTTTGTTTCTGATTAATTGGCAGAATATAGATGGAGGGAGGTTAAAGATGAAAGCAAATTGTCCTATAGTTACAGATGTTGGAATTAAGGAAAAGGCTACTAAAATTCTAATGTCCTACAACCCAATTTGGCTTCGAATTGGGTTGTATATTATTTTTGGTGGTGATTCCCTGATATCACCCGAGGGAGATTTTAGTTCTGTGAAAGATATTTCATTTTTGAAGATGATAATAGAAAAACAATTCTTCTCGCACACTGGACTTGCAAAGGCTTATGCCTATAACAAGAAGGTGGAAGGTTTGTACAGACCGGGATACTACGAGAATCTGGGGAATATTATATTGAAGAGAACTTTATTGCTTGTTCTTATCCTTGACCGAGCTAAATCTCAGACCAGTCTTCCTCTTAATTACGGTATTGATGGAGTAGATGGAGGTTCTCCTCTTCTGTTCACAGTTTCGTCTGGTATAAAATCAAGTCGTCAAGTCCTTAATAGTAATTCTCCAACTTCTTACTTCAATGTTTTTATTGCTTAGTTTTCACCTACACGTGCTATGTTTGTATGGGCTAACGTTGTCATCTTTTTATGATATGAAACTAGATTTCTTATCATCTGATGTTATGCATGGAGAAGGTGATCTTCTTGCACATCTAGTGATTGTAGGGTATAAAGTTTCTCATCAGCAGGTATGTTGGTTACATTTTAATCCATGTACAGTGCTTAACACTAATCTTATACTCTAGCAACTTAATTTTTAGGCATTGTTCCTATGGTTATACATCAATTTTATTTACCTTCCCTGAAGTATGAAATTTTAAATTTCTTTTTTCTTCTTTTTACCGTCCAAATATTTACTTGGTACAGTCTGCCCTTGTGGAGTTTAATTTCCAAGTATCAGATTTATTCTTGGATCTTCAAGATGGTGTGCGGCTCTGTAGAGTTATTCAGCTTTTGCGACATGATTCCTCTATCCTCATGGTTGCTATTTTTCTCTTATCGTCTTGAAGTTTACACAACAGGATCAACTAATAACAATTAACCAGTGTATGGAATGTAGTTTTAACTTAATAGCTTGTTGCATGAGCAGAAAATAGTAGTTCCTTCAGACACCCATAAAAAGAATTTGGCCAATTGTGGTGTTGCCCTGCAATATTTGAGAGAGGCTGGTGTCATGCTATGTGATGAAGATGGATTGAAGATTACAAGAGATGATGTTGCTGACAGAGATACGGAACTCACTCTATCCTTGCTCTGGAATATATTTGTTCGTTTACAGGTCTGCTAATCTCCTCTTTGTTTGAATTTTTCAGATGTTTATAAGAGTTCTTTCCATTGTTAGTCCTTTAGCTGTGACTTATGTTTTCATTGATCTTGCAGTTGCCACTTCTGATTGACAGAACAAGCATTGCTAGTGAAATATCCAAAATACGTGGCTTTAATATGGTATGCTTCATATTTTCCTCGAGTTCTGGTGAACGATGGATAACTGTTTAGTTTTTCTATTCATTACAGAATAAAGAAGTGCATGAAGTTTTAGCAACCAGTTATATATTTAAATACTAGAAAACTTAGCTAAGTTCTTTTTATATTCCTTTCTGTTGTTTATTAAGATTTCCTGATGTTCATAAATTATTTTTCATTTTTTCCAATTATGACAGGATAAGTTGAATGTAATTAATTCCACGAATTTGGGAATGCTTTTAAACTGGATCCAGGTATTCTGTTATATCATCACCACCCTAGTTTTTCCTCTTCTCCACTTTTAGATAACTTTTGTCTGGTATATTTGTTTGTGTTTTTCTTTCATTTTATGCATGTTCACTCTTAAATTTGCATCTTTATGATTTTACTGCTGTTAATAAGTTGAATGAATATTTGCAGGCAATTTGTGAAAATTATGGTCTTAAGGTTGACAGCTTTTCTTCACTGGTTAATAGAAAAGCCATATGGTGCTTGCTTGATTATTACTTCTGCAGAGAGCTTTCTTGTTCTAACAAGGTGGTACACATTTTTTCCTGTCCCAATGTTTTTCTTCTTTTTCTGTTGTGATTTGTATTAATCTCTTATTGTTGTCTTAACAGGACTCTCATGAAACAAGAGATGAGAAATCAATCATGTCCACTACTGATTACACAGATGCAGTTCACAATTTTGTATTATCACAGAAGCTAACAGCAATATTGGGAAAGTTTCCTGAGGTAATGTTTAGTTTAATGCTCATTGATTGAATATGTGCTATAAACAGTGGGGTTTGAGAGAAGCTGCTAATTTTATAAAAGCTTATGGGGGTTTTGAGGTACAACGGTGTTCATGATACATTGTGATTGTGATTGTCATAATTGAAAAGTGAAGTTTTAACATATCTTTATTTCTCAATACAATATTATTGTATGTCTTACTCTTTGTCTATGTTGTATAGGTTCTGCAAATAAGTGACTTACTTGAGCATAATGGTGCAGTTAGTGACAAGAGTGTGGTAGTTTTGCTGACTTTCCTTCTATCCCAGCTTATCGTCAAGAAAAATGTGGTAATGCCTGATGGCGGAATTATTTTTGAACCACTTGATTGTGCCATAGTTATGCAACTACTTCAAGAACTCTTCTAACTTTTGCCAGGATCAGTTGAATTTCCATAAATTGTTGGGTTGTAATTGCCAAACCCTAGAGAGGAGGAGACATTCATTAACTCGAAGGCGGTCAGCAAGTTCTGAAGCAATTGTGCTAAAGGACAGAGACTTAGATATCACTGAAGGTCCTTTATTTAGTGATAATCCTCATTTTAGTGAGTTATGTATGTTGCATGTGTCTTTTCTCATGCAGCTAAATGTTGTTGACAGTGCACTTTAAATTCTGAAAATAATCACATGATACGTAAATGCATGAAATTGGGACAGCATAGGAATTGCTCTTATCGAACCTAGCTTCCTGGGGTTAAAAAGCCAGAAAATAAGTTGGTATTGGCTGGCAGAGAACAATTTAATAGACCTGGGGCTTTGATACCATGTTAAGTGTCCAACCTAAAACCAATTGGCATTTTCTAGTTTACTGTATGTTCAAGCCCTTAGATTGAGCACTAAAATCTAATCTTTGTTTGCTCCCTCTTCCATTTCATTTATGCAGATGCTACTAAAAAGTTTAAGATCATTCAGGCTTGGTGGCGAGATATGACAGAACGAAACTACAAAAATGTTGTAAGACCTGCTGCTTCTACTTCATCTTGCTTTCCAGCTCAGAAGACAAGCATTGACATTTTACGAGGTTATTGTGAACCTTCTCTAGTTAGCTTTTTGTAATAGTTTTCCTTTTATTTTTCTTTGTCCTTTGTCTGTTTTGTTATAGTTTGATGCATTTTCAACACTGACTAGGAGTTCTATACCTTTTGCTCTAAATTTTTCTCCTTATTAATTAGTTGATGTTTCTTCTTAAGAAATTTATTTTTGATATTTTTGGTTTTATTGATACAAGAAATAAATAAGGGAGGAGAAAGTGGTGGGGTTAGAATAGTTCACCTTTGTATGGCGGAGAGCCATCAATGGTGGAAATGAGAGGGAGAAGCAATGGAGAGTCTAGGGGTGTAAATGAGATACTGATGCTCGCAAGTTGCTTGAGTTCGACTCGAAAAAATTCGAATTTGATTCGGTAATTATCGAGCTGAATTCGAGCATAGTAATACTTGGCTTGAATGGCTTGCAAGTTTTATTGAGCTTTTCATATTTTTATATTATTAAATTACGTTATTACCCTTAATATATTATTAACCCTAAGATTAATTATTGAGTTGAGCTTGAGTACAAAAATGACGAAACAAGCTTAATTGAGCTTAAGTAGCTCAATTATATCTTGAGCTGAGTATCGAGCTCCGAATTTTGATTCAAGCTTGAGCTTGGCATTATTCAGACTTGGCTCAATTTTACATTCGGCTCCTTTTTGATCTCAATCTTGGAAAAGTTTCCTTGCTTCTAAGTGCATGTTTGTAATGACGGTAAATGTTGAGCAATACCGTATAACAAAAGTACAATGATAGTTATTATCTCATTCTAGAATATTGGTACATTGAATAAAGCACCGGATTGTTACCCCACTTATTCCACCAACCCAATAATTTACCATATATTTTCAGAGTTAGTTAAAACGTGCTGGTGAATCACACTTTATCTAAATTCAAGATCATATTGGAATTGGAAAATTCACTTGACAAATTATACATTTCCCCTAAGGTTGTATGGATTTTTTGCTTTCTCACTTTTAGCTTAATATGGCATCTTTGACCTTTATGGCCTTCTATTGCATCTCTGTGGTAAGTAATTTTTTTTTCTTCTAACCTTGCACTCCCTGCATAATGCTTCAGAAAAGGCCGCAATAGTCATACAGTCTCATTTCAGGCGATTCATAGAGCGTCATAATTTTCTTAAGATGACAAAAGCTATTGGCTTAATCCAAGCTGTTACGCGTGCATGGTTGACTGTGAAGAAAAATTCAGAGCTCAATAAATTCAGTTTTGCCGGAGTTCCGGAAGTTCCATCTGGTGTTTACTCTTATCTGAGTATTTTGGTTATACGCATATTTCATATTACCTGTTTCTCACTTCACTTGTTTGATCTTTGCTTCACAAGAACTTGGGAGACTTGTCAAGTTTATCGGTGAGAGACACAGTTTTGTTAATTTAAGAAGGTCAGTGTTACTCATACAGCATGTTGCAAGGATTTGGGTAGCTCAAAGACGTGATGCATCCTGTCCAATCCTCATCAAGGCTGCCATTGTAATTCAGAAATGTTTTCGTGGTTGGGTGGTAAGATCACTTCACATGATTGAGAATGCTTCTCGTAAATGCCAGCAGAAGGGTCTAAGTAATAGCGAAATAGAAGCAGCAACCGGGATTCAGATTGCATGGAAGAATTTTGTTAGCAGATCTCTGCACAAACACACTTTTGCTGCTACAAAAATTCAGAGTCATTTCCGTGGCTGGCAGTTAAAAAGGAGTTTTATGAAGCAGAAGCAAGCAATAATCACAATTCAAAGTAATTTTCGACAGTTCAAATGTTCGAGTACTTTTCAACAATATAAAACTGCTCGTATTGAGAATGCTTCGTTCAAGTACGAAGAGAAGAGTCTAAGTATTGGTGAAACAGAAGCAGCAAGCAGGATTCAGATTGCATGGAAGAACTTTGTTTGCAGATATCTACATAAACAGACACATGCTGCAACTAAAATTCAGAGCCATTACCGAGCTTGGCATTTAAGGAGAAGTTTTATAAAGCAGAAGCAAGAAATAATAAAAATTCAAAGTAATTTTCGACGGCTGAAGTGTTGGCGGGCCTTTCAGATTGCTCAGAAGGAATTTGTCTGTAGATCTCTTCAAAATCAGGCATTTGCTGCAACAAAAATTCAAAGTCATTTCCGTGGTTGGCAGTTAAGGAGGAGTTTTGTCAAGCAGAAGCAAGCAATAATAGCAATTCAAAGCAAATTAAGACAGCTAAAATGTTCAAATGCTTTTCATCAATATAAGATGGCTGCCAGATCAGCAATCATCATTCAATCTTGTGTTCGTAGATGGATAGCTCAGAGAAGAGCTTTGAGATGTAGGTATCTTACTGTTGCAATCCAAGTAAGTTGTCTCTTCCATTGCTGATTAGATCATAGTGCTTCCTTATGTTTTCTTCATTGCCATGATATCATGGTCCATTTGATATCTTGACATTTTAGATAATAATCACCTCTATTTCAAATCTATTTCCATTCTTTAGCATATATTCTTATTAGATGTTTACTTTCAGCAATACATAACCACTTATCTTTTTCCTTAAAATTCAGAGACATTGCCGCGGTTGGCTTGCAAGGAAGGATCTTTTGAAGCAAAGGGATGCTGTAATAAAGATCCAAAGAGCAATACGGTGTGTAATATGTCAGAAGGCGTTTCATCTTCAGAAATTGGCAGCAATTGAGATTCAAAGGGCTATCAGAGGGCAAATTTCTCGAAATAAGCTTTTAGGTACTTAGTTTTCTCCTGAAAATTCACTTATTTGATTACAAAAAGTTCTCATTTGTATGCTTCAGTTGCGGTTCCATCTGAGAATTTACAAAGAATATGGTTTGAGAAATTGCAGGAGCATCTTCCTTTTGTGCGGCTAGTGCTTCCAGTTACGGTTGTAATATGTCAAAGGGCTTCTTCCAGAGTTTTGAACTAAAATTAGTGATTACTTCAGTTTTGAAACTGCAAAGGTGGTGGAGAAGTGTTCTGTTACTTAAATTAAGAACGAAATCAGCAATCATTATTCAGAGTCATTCACGGGGATGGATTGCTAAGCAAAAAGCATATATAGAGAGGCATTGTATTGTTTTAATTCAAGTAAGATATTTCCATATTGAGCTACGCTTTATATAGTTGGATTAAATGATGCAACGACTAAACTTGCATAAGGTGTCCACTTGCTGCAATACATGAATCACTGATTTTTTTATTTTTTTTACATATCAGAGACATTGCCGTGGTTGGCTCGTAAGGAAGGAGTTTTCGATGAAAAGGGATTCTGTAATAAAGATCCAAAGAGCAATACGGTGCCTAATATGTCAGAAGGCATTTCATTTACAGAAATTGGCAGCTATTGATATTCAAAGGGTTATCAGGGGTCAACTTTCTCGAAGTAGGCTTTTAGGTACTTGGTTCTTTCCTCGATATCCACTTATTTGTTTACTAGCAGTTCCCATTTGTATGCTTAAGTTGTGGTTCCTTCTCAAAATAGCATATGGTTTGAGCAATTGCAGGAGCATCTTCCTTTCATGCAGCTACTGCTGGCAGTTACAATTGTAAGATGTCAAAAGGCTTCTTCCAGAGTTTTGAACTAAAATTAGTGACTACTTCAGTTCTGAAACTGCAAAGGTGGTGGAGAGGTGTTATGTTACTTAAATTAAGAACAAAATCAGCAATAATTATTCAGAGTCATGCACGGGGATGGATTGCTAAGCGAGAAACTTACAGACAGAAGCATTGTATTGTTGTAATACAAGTAAGATATCTCCATATTGAGCTATGCTTTATATAGTTGCCTTAAATGATGCCTTTCTGATTCTTAGTATCCACTTGGACTTATAAGTCATACCCGTTGGCATTCTTCAGCATATATTTCCATAAGGTGTTTACTTGCAGCAATACATAGATCATTGACCCTTTTTTCTTACAAATCAGAGACAGAGCCGTGGTTGGCTTGTAAGGAAGGATGTTTTGTTGAGAAGGGATGCTGTAATAAAGATCCAAAGAGCAATAAGGAGCCTAATATGTCAGAAGGCCTTTCATTTACAAAAACTGGCAGCTATAGATATTCAAAGTGTTATCAGGGGCCAAATTGCTCGAAGTAGGCTTTTAGGTACTTAGTTTTCCCTTGAATATCCACTTATTTTATTTCTAGAAGTTATTTGTTTGCTTCAGTTGTGGTTCCATCTGAGAATTTACAAAAATATATGGCTTTGAGCAATTGCAGGGGCAACTTCTGTTCAGGCAGCTAGTGGTGGTGCCTGCAATTGTAACATGTCAGGAGGCTTCGTCCGGAGTTTTGAATTAACATTAGTGATTATTTCAGTTCTGAAACTGCAAAGGTGGTGGAGAGGTGTTCTGTTACTTAAATCAAGAGCAAGGTCAGTTATCATTATCCAGACTCACGCACGGGGGTGGATTGCTAGGCAAAAAGCGTATAGAAAGAGGACTTGCATTGTTGTAATACAAGTAAGATGTCTCCACATTGAGCTATGCTTTATATAATTGCATTTTTTTGTTAAATTTACATGATTGCATTTGATGATGCCTTCTACAAACATTTAGAGTTACAATTTTTTTGCTTCATAGAATCTGCTTACACTAATATCAACTTAATTTTGAATTGGAATCATGACTGTTGAGGGTCCAAAATCCTCAATAAAGCTAGCTCAAATAGTAGTAGTTTTACCCATTAATGTCCTATAAGTTACTGAGCACTGGTTTAAGTCTAACCATGCGTAACAAGCATGGTTTGCCTTTCTCAGGCACCTGATGAGATGCTCCCACTTTGAACCCTTCACCTTCTGACTTTTAGAACTCATAATGCCAATAGCTTATAGGGCTAGGGCATTAATGGGTGAGAATGCTACCACTTGAGCTAGCAGTTTTTTTGTTGAGGATTTCTAACTCTCAACGACCCCAATGAGCATCTAAAGAGGCTACAAGTTCAGAGTTGGAGTGCTTTGTCAGGTGACTGAACAGGAAAACCATGCGCATTGTTGGACTTGAACTCATTTAATGGGTGAGAATGCTATCGCTTGGGCTAGCGCTATAAGCTATAGGGCATCACAGATTCTAGTTGCGCATGGTTCACCTTCTCATGCACTTGACGAGATACTCCCGCTATGTGAACTCGTTGTCTCTTCATACATTTGAGCTCTTAGGAGACAAAAACCCTAGTGAAGACAATACCTGAAGTGTTGAGGGTCCGACCCATGCCACATTTGGTTAATATTGCTCACTGATCAGTCCTCATCCTTTTGCTAGTTGTCTTAATACATATTTTGAATGATGAACTTGCCTATCCAACCCAATTTTAAATTCTAAGTATGTTGTCCTAATTTCCTTTTTCTTATGGATTTGGTAGTCATATTGGAAAGGTTATGTTGCTCGGAAAGAATCAAGAGAGCAGCTATTGAATTTGCGCTTGAGAATGCAAAAGTCTGCTATGAATGTTGATGATAGCAGACGTCTTATTAACCGCCTTTTGTCAGCACTTTCGGAACTATTGAGCATGAAAAGCATCCGTGGCATTCTTCACAACTGTGAGACCTTAGGTGAGCATGCTATGTTCTACATCAGCCATGCTTTCTTCGTATTATCATGCCTCATAAAAATTGACCCTTGCTTTATTTATTACTAATCTTATATTTTCTGATTTTCTTTTGCGAGTCTATTTAGTTAATGGAATTAAAATGTTTGGATAACCTTACTTGTGTTAGGGAATAGTGCATTGGCATAATATGGTCCCCATAAAAAGGAAACCTAAGTACTGAGCATAGTCTAATTTGATGAGCTAAAATGACAATGAATCTACATTACAAGCTTGTAAAAAACACTTCGATTGCAGATATGGCTACAGCTCATTCTCTGAAATGCTGCGAAGAACTTGTGGCTGCCGGTGCAATCACCATTCTACTAAAGCTGATTCGTGCCGCCAGTCGTAGCATACCCGATCAACAGGTTCTAAAGCATGCACTCTCAACACTTCGAAACCTCGCACGTTATCCGCATTTGACAGAAGTGTTAATCGACACTCCTGCATCTGTAGAGACAATCTTATGGGAGTTGCACAGGTTTTAACATTTTCTACTGTATTACAAGTCAAGATAAATGGCACATCATATGTTATTTCTTACTTGTTTCATATTTTTTCAATAACTCATTCCAGGAACAAGGAAGAAGGATATTTTATTGCTTCACAAATCCTGAAGAAGATATGTTCAAATGAGAATGGTGTGATAACTGTGCACAAGTTTCCTGCTCTTTTGAAGAGACTATACAATCTTGTTGAAGAACTCACAAGGAAAGCATACAATGAAAAAAGGTTAGGCTTCGGTTACTAAATCTCGGGGAGACCAATAGTTCGGTTCGGTTGGTGCAATTAAAAAAATATTTTAAAAAAATCAATTTAACTGACCAATTTCATAATTTAATCAACTAATAGGTTAAGATAGGCCTTAATTGATTTAACCGAAAGGATTTAACATTTGTCATTGAATTGGGTTGGCTTTGGGATATGGTTAAAAATTATATTATAAAATTTTTATAATAATATAACTTTTAGTCTTCAAACTGATAATTAGGTCTATTTTATTATCTATATATATATTAGCTTGTTTTAGTACTGAATTTGATAATTAGGTCTATTTTAATCTTTGAACTCGATAAATGTAAAAGTTTGATGAGGTGATACAATTTCAAAATGTTATACCATGTAAACCAAGTTCAAGAATTAAAATAAATTTAGTTGTCAAGTTTAAATATCAAAGTGGATAAAAAAAACATAAATAATAAAAGTCAATTAATCTGATCCATTTAATCATCATATAAATCCTATAAATAAAGAAGATAACCTAATTTAAATCCTTACAAAACCGCTTTAATCACTCACAACTGATTTGACCGAACCAAAAAACAACTGTTAAATAAATTTTAATTGACTTTTACTCACTCTCATCATCGTAATTTTGTTACCCCACAAATTATGTTACCTTTCAGGAATCCCCGTGCTGTTGCTGTAAGAGACAACACAGATAGAAGAAGATTGAAGGAGGCCGTGGAACTTCTTAAACTAATAACAAATGGTTATAAATCCAGCAAATTGCCAATCGCTTTTGCGATGTGAAAGAAGTTTTATTTACACTTTAGTTAGGATCTAACTAACTCCCTAGATTTTCCATATATAGTGTGCCAGACTGCCATTGATGTGTTAAAATTGGTGGTGCATGATCCGTGCTCAATTGTGCATGTTTTAACATAGGCAATTTTGTTGCCTGTCATTTTGCTAGTTTGATCTTTTTAGTTTAAGCAACTGTAGAGATGAAAATTTAGTGTCAATCTGTAGTTGAATATTAGAAACAGAAATCATTTAACTATCCCCAACTTGAAAGAAGGTTAAAACTAATTTGACTTGGTTAAAAAATATTACTCTATTTTGTAAAGGACAATTATGGTTTTAGTCCCTTTATTTTGTTCAAATTTGAAATTTAGGTTTTATATTTTAATTTGAGATAAATTTTTTGATACAATGATGATTCAAACTCAGGTTATTCTTAAAGAGTGAATACTATTATTATTAAATTTAAATAGTTAATATCTTTAATTATTTAAGTTAAAATGTCAATGTAATTTTTTTATAGAACACTCAATTAGGAAATTATAAAAAAAAATTATTTTTTATAAAGTACCAAATATTATTATGTGTATGTTATTAACTTGTTTTTTAATATATTTTATATAAAATCTAAAAATATATATACTCGTGATAGAATTTGGATTTAAAGTAATATAATTTAATATTTTAATTGTATCATTTAAAGCAAAGTTTCATTTATTTTTATATGATAAATATATTTGTTAAATAAAATTTTTTAACCATAAATCAAATTATACCAAATATGGGGATTTTTGGCCACAAAAGTGAGGGACTAAATCTAAATATTAACATAATAAAGAGACCAAAACCATAATTTAACATTTTATAAAATATATTTGTTTTTTTCCATGAAATTTTGAAACTCTTTTTGTCCAAAACCGAATTAACTCTTTTTTTAGCTCGACAAAATCATCAAAATATCCCTTACCTTTACTCGTTCAAACAGCTAAGAGCGAAGCCCATTTTAGTCATTTCAACAAACCAGTTTTCAACCCCATTGCTTTAAGAGCTTTTCCTTTTCCCAACAATTTCTTCCCCTCTATCACATTTCCCAAACCTTACCTTATCTAGGGTTAGGGTTTTGCTCCTTCTGAGTTTCTCTCTCAGTACCAAAAATATCCCCAAATTGAAGATGATGCAACAACCAGCACAAGCTATGGTACCACCACCAATGGCTCCACCACCTTCTATGGCGGGTGCTCCACAGACCCAACAGTACCAATATCAGCAACCACCTCCGGCTCCGGTTCCTCAGACACAACAACCTTACATGATGATGAACATGATGCAGCCGCCTCAGAGTCATCCTCCACCTATGTGGCCCCCACAACAAGGTTCGGCTGGGGTACCGGCTCAACAACAGCCAGCTGGTCAACCGGCTAACGCAGATGAGGTTCGGACTTTGTGGATCGGAGATTTGCAGTATTATATGGATGAGAATTATCTCTTGAGCTGTTTTGCCCAAACTGGAGAGGTATTCAACGGTTTTAATTTGATATTATTTTAAAAAAAATTTATGCGATGTTTTACTTGGCGGGATTTATTTTGATGTAATGATTTAATCTCTGATTGCTTTTTTGTTTTGTTTTTTCAGATTGATAAATTGTATGCAAAAAAAATAAGATTTTGGTAGTGGATTTGCTTTTCTTACAAGGTTTTATATGTTTTTTTTTTTTCTTTTACTAGTGTTTTGATGTAGATGTGATATGTTCTGGGTCTAAGATGTCAACTTCTGTTTTTTATTGCGTAGAAGGGCTTAATTAGAGTACTGTTCTGTGCTAAGACTAGCAAGCATTGTGATTTGAGATGTGTCATTGTTACTAAAGCTTTTAATTTGTTTATGTTAGAGGATGTGTAAATTTCATCTCTTTTTGATGTATGTGTGAGTGACTCAATTGTTGGTTATCTTACAGGTTGCTTCTGTAAAAGTTATCCGCAACAAGCAAACCGGTCAAGTGGAGGGCTATGGGTTTATTGAGTTTGTTTCAAGAGCTGCTGCTGAGAGAGTTTTACAAACATACAATGGTACACCTATGCCAAATGGTGAGAGCAACTATAGGTTGAACTGGGCATCCTTTAGTTCAGGCGATAGGCGAGATGAGACCCCTGAGTTCACAATCTTTGTTGGAGACTTGGCTGCTGATGTTACAGATTACATGCTTCAAGAGACCTTCAGGGCACACTTTCCTTCTGTGAAAGGTGCAAAGGTTGTGATTGATAGGATCACTGGGCGCACAAAAGGTTATGGGTTTGTCAGGTTTGGCGATGAAACTGAATATAATCGTGCCATGACTGAGATGAATGGTGCTTTTTGTTCAACTAGGCCTATGCGCATAGGGCCGGCTACTAACAAGAAGACTGGTGCTGCACAGCAATATCCAGCAGGTATGTTTGCTGATGGTTGTTTGTTTTACCCAAGTCCTTCGGGATACTTTGATTCATCTTAGCTGCATATTTGAATTTGACTACATTGTATCTTCTGGTGCTCTTTGATGTCTGTTTTTCATTTCTTTCAGTGAATGTAATGTGAATGTTGGTGTCCTTCAAAATTGATAGTTATATTTTTTATTTTCCTTTTTGAAGGGTAAGGCAGGTTAGGCAAGTTTCCAATTATTACTTGCTGTGAAGTGCTTAATATCATTTTAAAGTTCCGTTTCTTTCAGTTAATTCTAGAAGTTGAGCAGCAGTTTCCACTAGTCATTTCCTGCCTGTACTTTCCTTTAACATTTGGGCACCGTAATTCTAATCAAATCTTGAAACTTGCAAAAACTTATGAACTCCTGTTGTATCAGAGCAGGGCGTCAGGAGGCTCTATCATCTTGGGGCCTGGAACTGATTTCAGCTGAAATGGTTACCCCCTTAGTCCGTGCCCTCGCTTAGGTCAGTTTTGTGTTTATGTCGGTCAGCTTACTACATTTACGAAGTTCATTTCAGTTCTATTGATTGAGCTGTCAGTCAACTTACTCTTCTCTGGTTAGTAAGCGCTTTCAGTCGGGTTATATTCAGTTTACCATTAGAGCCTTCATTTCAGTTTTACATAATGACATTGGTGATTTGTTATGTGCTTTTTCCTTTTGCCTTTTACTTTTCATCTTGATGTTATTGCTTAGTCCTCCTGCTCCTGATGTCTATTTCTGGTCACTGCCCCTAGAGTTTTAGGTCATGGTTCTTCAAGATTTCAGTCAAGTGAGAGCTCGGAGTGTGTGCTGTAGCTCCGTCAAAAGCTTGAATATCAATATTTATTTTACTTTCGTTGTTTGTGCTTGCTCGGCACTTAGTATCTTTTTTTTCTTGTCTTGTTTCCTTTTACCCCATGGGAGTTGTTGATCTTACATTGGTTTTGTGCTTTATGTGCTTCTCCAATCATATTTCTGTGAATCGAGTGACCTTGGTCTTTTACATATTATTCGAACAGATCACACTTTGTCCAGGCTATATATTTCTTAACATTCAAGTGACAGCCCCTGGAGGTGTGAAGTAAAAGTTCCATGGAAAGAATCTTGTCTATGCATTGTCCATGTTTTCTCATTGTTTCTTTATGGAAATGCTATTTCCTTTTTATTTTCCTTTTGTTACACATTTATTTTTTGTATGCAGCTTCATCTCAAGGGACTCAGAACGAGAATGATCCAAATAATACAACTGTGGGTACTTTGTCACTTTAACTGAGAAACATGGTGGTTTCTTGTTATTTGTTTTTGATTCACATATTTCCATGCAGATATTTGTTGGTAATTTGGATTCTAACGTGACTGAAGACCATTTGAAAGAGGTCTTCAGCCCATATGGTCAGTTGGTGCATGTGAAGATTCCACAAAACAAGCGTTGTGGGTTTGTTCAATTTGCTGATAGGTAAAGATACATTGCTCAGTATTTCTGAATAGATCTATTTAAGAGGGATATATTTCATGTTAATTTTTCTGTTGTGCTTGTGCAATGCATCAGGAGTTGTGCCGAAGAAGCACTCCGAATATTGAACGGGACTCAGTTGGGTGGACAAAGTATTCGGCTTTCATGGGGTCGTAGCACATCGAACAAGCAGGTTAGTTAGGATTTCGATGACAAACAGGTTGCTTTTTCTTGGTATTCAACATATAGACTCTGAAAGCCTTTGGCATGTCTTGCATTTCAGGCCCAAGCAGATCCAAACCAGTGGAACGCTGGATATTATGGATACAGCCAAGGATATGGTTACGGCTATGGCGCTGCCCCACAAGACCCCAACATGTACTATGGAGGGTATCCTGGGTACGGAAATTATCAACAGCCGCAGCAACAGCAACAAGTCGGATATAGCTAAGTGCTGATATTAACTATCTTTCGTGGCTGCTGTTCTCTCTTTACTAGTATTATGAACTTATGCCTACTTGATTTCTCCTTTGTTTCGCTATAGGGGGATATAAACTTAAGGCTGTGTTATTCACTTGTTAAATAGCATATGCACTGTATAAACCTCCTTTTATTACAAAAATTTTGTACTATTCTTGGTGTTCAGATTTTATCATATGGTTTGCTTTTTGTGATGCATGCAAATGATGAAATCATAATGCGCCTATAGACTCGGGTGTAAAAACTTGGACCTTGTAATCCAATAGCAATCCTGGATGGTTCGGGTCGGGCCAATTGTAGAAGGACTCGGATCCAAGTCAAGGGATTTTGGACCTTTGGTTTTTCTTTCATTTCATCTGCACTATAGCTCTCTTTTTTTGTGTTTTGTTTTAACAATTGGTGATTCAGTATAAAAATAAAATGTGTATTCATAATAATATTTTTTAGGTATAATTATTAATTTGATCTTTACTAAAATTGAAAAGATGGTCCTTTTTATGAAATTGTTTAATATTTTTCGATTAAGTCCAAAACAACCACAACCTGTCACTTGTTTTAGTTTTTTTTATTGTTTTTATTCCATTATCACCTTAGTCTCTTGACCGTTTTCGTTTTCTTTTAATAAAAAAATCCTGTGTTTATGTGTTTGCCTTCTGACAATAGGCCCCTTATATTAGAGTGTAATTCTCATTTTGACGTTCTTACTATTGTCTATGTGACACTCGTACCCGAGATGTAACGGTATAAAATCGAATAGTTATAAACAATTAACAGTTAAAATTTAATTTCTTTAATCAATTTAATCATAAAAATATAATTTAAAATATGAGCTTATGAGAGCTCTAGAGTTGACCTGAGAACAAACAAGGATCAAAT
Organism: Gossypium sturtianum; assembly: GCA_025698515.1. NCBI lineage: Eukaryota > Viridiplantae > Streptophyta > Magnoliopsida > Malvales > Malvaceae > Gossypium > Gossypium sturtianum. The sequence goes on along the minus strand of CM046952.1, from coordinate 1,096,654 downwards.
TGTAACATTTTTAAAAATTGAAGATAATCATGTAAAATAGGAATCACACGATTGTGTGTTCAGACTGTGTAACTCACTGAAGCTGTGCGGATCAAAATGTAAAATTTCATAAAAAGTTACACGATTGTATGACTAAATCGTGCAACAAACTAAGACCGTGTGAAAAAATAGGTGACAAAATGTTAAAACAAATTTGGGTCAATAATAAGGGAAAAACTTTTAATAGTGGAATTTGAACACAATTTTTTTCTATATCATCAATATACAATACAAGGAATCTAACTTTTAATGATGAAAAAAAGGGAAGTACATAAAGATCTCTACACTTTTCTATTATATCATGCAATGATAATGGTATATATTAACCCTAAATGTATGACCATAATAATCCATTGACATAGATCCATACAAATTTCAATGAAATGCTTGAAAACAGACACATAATGCTGTAAAAAAGACTGCAATAAATCTTCAGCATAATGCAAAAGCATGGGGATGCACTTGAAATGAAGTCAGAATGTAAAGGTACACTTCAAAGAGTACCCATTACAAATAATTCAAATTGGAGACAAAGTACCTATATTAAGCATTTACCTTCGTTCAAGCCTCGACTTGTAAGACTCGTTTCTATTCCGGCGAAACTAGAAAACTAAGACTGTGCTGGTGGAATGGCATCTTTAGCATTAGATTCCACGCTGTTGGTGTTAATGGCCATTGAAGAACTACTAACTTCAGGAACTACCATTCTTGGAAGAACAGATTCTTCGGCGGCGGGCTTGTGGGCAGACGGAATAGTTTCGGCCCCGAATATCATTATTGGTAGGCTGGTCATTGATACAGAACATGGAGGTGTCACAGTAGTAGTTGTAGTAGCATCACTTGCAAAAAGTCCATCCATGTGAGCCGTGTTGGTTCCGGTCATAATCTTCTTAGCAAGCTCCAATTGAGTATCTTCGGAAATATCTATATCTTGCCTAGATGAAGCCTGTTTACCGAACATGTTGAGTCCAGTAGGTTCACAATGTATGGCTTGGTGTTCAGGTTCAAGAAACTTAGAAGCTTGTTTCCCAAACATGTTGAGTCCAGTGGGTTCACAAGGTATGGTTTGAGGTTCAGGTTCAGGAAATTTAGAAGCCTGTTTCCCGAAAATGTTGATTCTGGTAGGTTCGCAAGACATGGTTCGAAGTTCAGGTTCGGGAAATTTAGAAGCCTGCTTCCCGAAATTGTTTATTCCAGTGGATTCACAAGGCATGGCTTGAGGGTCAGGAAATTTAGATGGCTGCTTTCCGAACATGTTGATTCCTGTTGGTCCACAAGGCATGGCTAGAGGTTCGGGTTCAGGAAATTTAGTAGCCTGTTTCCCGAAAATGTTGATTCCAGTTGGTTCACAGTGCATGGGTTGAGTTTCAGGTTCAGGAAATTTAGAAGCCTGCTTTCCAAACATGTTGATTCCAGTTGGTTCACAGTGCATGGGTTGAGTTTCAGGTTCGGGAAATTTAGAAGCCTGCTTTCCAAACATGTTGATTCCAGCAGGTTCACAGTGCATGGCTAGAGGTTCAGGTTCGGGAAATTTAGAAGCCTGTTTTCCAAACACGTCGATTCCAATGGGTTCACAAGGTATGGCTCGAGGTTCGGGTTCAGCAAATTTAGAAGCCTGCTTCCCGAACATGTGGATTTCAGCAGGTTCACAAGGCATGCCTTGAGGTTCAGGTTCAGGAAATTTAGAAGCCTGTTTCCCAAACATGTTGATTCCAGTAGGTTCACACGTCATCGGTTGAGTTTCAGGTTCAGGAAATTTAGAAGGCCGCTTACCAAACATGTTGATTCCACCAGGTTCACAAGGCATCACTTGAGGTTCATGCTCGGGAAATTTAGAAGCCTGTTTACCAAAAACGTCAACTGCAGTGGGTTCATAAGATATAGCTTGGGGTTCAGGTTCGGGAAATTTAGGTGTTTGGTTGTTAACAAGGTCAAGGCTCTTATCATCACCGAACAATTCTTGTGGCTTAAGATCAAAACTCACAGCCTGGTGTTCAACTTGAGGCTTCAAATTTACAGTCTCGGAAACTGGCAACGTACCGGTAAATGTTGCCGACATTGGTGCAGATGCTTTAGGTGCCTCTGCATTAATATTCGGTCCTTTCATCAGTTTGAACACTTCAAATCCCTGCAATGACTGATCTTGTCCAACACCAACAGCTTTATTGTTCTGCAATCCGATATCTGCGATTAGGTCTTGTAGGACCTTTTGTCCCAAGGGAAGACCAGTGTCATTCATCGGCAAGTTACTAGCCGGAGGAATTAGAATAGAGGCAGATTGGCTCTCACTAACAGGCGTAGCACCAGACTGAAGCCCTATATGTAGACCTTGGTCTAGAACTTTAGGTGTGTCGTTTTTATGCTCAATGGGCTTCTCACTTTTCCCCGATGGACTCGTAGCATCAAGATGACCCTGAGGGCTAACAAACGGGAAAGGAATCTCTTTTCTTTTGTACATCTTAGCATTCGGAGCCACATCATTTGCAGCAGTAATCGGAGTGAATCGCCCCGGTAGAAATACAACACCTCTAAGATGCGTGTTGGTATCACCTACTTTAACGTTAAGAAGATATCCAGCATCAAATGAACCTTCGATAACACCAGACACCATCTGACCTACCATGTCTTCAGATGCAGGGTCACTCATGTCCACACTCTGCTTGTTTTTATTCAGATTGTCGGAAACAGGTGTCACAGGCGAGTTGTCCCCTTGAACAGTCTCGTCCTTCCGTGGACGCCCACGTTTCCGCCTCATAGGAGGGTCTGCCGGTGAAGATAAACTAACCCCTTGGTTCTGGCTGCTCATCCTGCACGAAATAGATGCACAACCACCTTCCTACTATCTTTTTACAACTTGTTTTTGCAATAGTTTTCCCAAGTTTACCTGCAATCGATAAGCAATTAAAACTTTTGTCATTAATATGACCATAAAATAACCAAGCGAATTAGAAATGTGGTACAAAACTGTATTCAATCAACAATATACTAATACTACTTTCACCATGCTAGTAAACCATATTTCACAACAGAGTATACCAAACTATATAACATCGGGAAATCCGCTGGATGAGTAGGCTCAGATTCTGGTTTCAAATTTTGATATCGATAAGTGCTCAAATTTTGAACAGCTAATATCACCTAATGAATGAAAGAGCTATCGATGATGAGCTATGAAATACATGCTGAGATGGTTATGTAAGTAATAATCAGATACAAGAACAAGCCATTGTGATGTCTTTGCATTCATACTTCCTGAATTTCGGAACCAAGTGAATTAGAAAAGCGGTACAAAACCGTATTCATTCAACGACACACTAATACTACTTTCACCGATAGGAGTATACTAGACTATATAAAATAAGGAAATCCTCTGGATGATTATTACCATAAGATTGCCTATAGCTCTGGTCTTGAACTTTGATATCGATAAGTGCTCAAAGCCATAAAGATATAGATAAGTACTCAAATTTTGAACAGCTAATATCACCTAATGAATGAAGGAGCTATCAATGATGAAACTACGAAATGCATGCCTAGATGGTTATGTATGTAATAACCAGATTCAAGAACAAGCCATTGTGATGTCTTTACATTCATAATTCCCGAAATTCCGGAACCTATGCAAACAATATACATTCATAACAGTATGTTGCTATGTTTCAATGAATAAAGTGACAATATACAGCAATGCACTGGCTTAGCCTATCTGCCATTGAAATGATAAGTAAATCCCCATTTCAAACCATGATATTTTAGCCCCAAATCTCACATTATCAACTAAATAAAGGTAAGAAAAAAAAAACATTTCAGAGACAAAAAAATTTATGGGGGGGAAATTACAAATAGCAACAGAAGATGAAAGAGACAGTTCAAATACACGTACACCAAGAAACATAAAAAAACCCCTGAAAACACCATTCAATGAAAACAATGTGGGACTAAATTGATATTGGATCAAAAGTACACCCTAAAAATATAAACAAATTTTAACCCTTTTTAATCATAACCCCAATTCAAGCAACGATTAAAAACATAAACACCCTTTTTAACACATTTTCAAAATATTTCATAGATTTAAAAGTGGAAAAAGTCACAATTGGTACAACTTTTTTTTCCTTTTTTTTTATTTTAAAGTTACCACCTTTTTTGAACTACCCACAATCCCAAACAAAAATCTCTTACTGATTCCTTTATCCAAAAATAATATATATATATATAACTTACTAATCAGTTCTTGTTTATTTTTCAGGTTTTTCCATTAAACAAAGAAAAATATTAACGTAATGATAACATAAAAAAAGTACATAAACTACAGTTTTTAATTTAAAAAAATAAAAAAAAAATTACATACCTGTCTTCGTCTTGTAGGAGAGATTCCAAAATCACCTGAGTGAAAAAAAAAATGGGGGTGGGGGTGAGATAATCAATAAACAAATCCAAAATTTCCAGATTTAATTAGTCATAATTATACTATTTTTCCCTTTTTTTTTCTATCTGATTATTTATTTATTATTTTTAATATTTGGTTTATTAATTGTTTTATTTTTTGAAGTTGCTGTGTTGTTCGCGGGACAGTGTCATTAACCGAAACGCGAGGAAACCAGGAAACAGTGTAAATTATATGGGCTGCTTATTAATTGGGCTCAAGCCATTGGGCCATATGGGCCGATAAGTGCACGTGTTACCCACGTGACAACCTCTAGCGAAAGAAAAAGCAAATTTCAAATAATGAAAAATAATCAATTTTATTTTTTATATTTTGTTTAAGTTATAGGTTTTGGGTCATCCATTTGGAATTTTCAGGTTTTAATTATTTCGTGTTTTGATTCTTTTAAGTTTGAATATTTTAGATTCACTTGTTTTGGGTTTAGATTAGTTTTAAGTTCGAGTTAATTTGGGTTCAAATGATTTTAAGTTTTAGCTGCTTCTCGTTCTGACAATTACAAATTCAGATCATTTCCGGTTTTAATCACTTCAGTTTTAGACCATTTTGAGTTACTTGTTCAAGTTATTTTGGATTCTGCCTAAACAATTGCTGGCCTCCACTATTTTCAATGTCGAAAGTAGAAAAAAAATTTAGGATCAGGAATTAAATATCGTTAAAACATAATTTCACAATTTTAATAATTTATATATTTATATTTTAAAAAAATTAAATCTTCTTTTATTATTTTTTGAATTAGTTAAAAATTTATAAATTATAAAAGACTTAAATGAAATTTTTTTCATTTTAGGGGTTGCCAGCCGCCCCTGTCTCGGCCACAGCCAACTTTGTTCCTTCCTGAAACATATCCTGCTTAAATTACTAATATGTTTCCTTTTCAACTGTGCTGCATGCCGGTGGAAATTTGGTCCCTCTACATGTATTAGAAATAGCTGCCCCATTGACTTTTATAGCTAACCTCATTGTGTCTTTGGCTCCCTTTTTAATTAATGCTGTCTTTCTTACACTCTGATGCTCTGTCTTTTACTTCCATGCTCTGCTCTCATACCTCACAATTTGTTGGATCATGTGCAGTGACGTATGCTCAATTCAACCACAACGAGTTTTTATATATATATGGTTGGGAAGAGACCTACTTTCTCGATAAAAATATTTGAAGTATCGTTTATCAAAAGTTTATAAATTTTCAATGAGTTAGTATCATTTTTAATCGGAAGTTTGTTTTTCAACTCTAATAAGAGTTTGAAAACTTGGAATGGTGAGTCCAGTGAAATAGGAACACTTTGTTAAGAACAACGAAATTTTTTTATAAATGGAATGAAACGTTAAAGTAATAGATAATTATCAAAATTTAGTATCGATACTTGATGATAATCCGATGACAACCAATAAATACAATACCTGATCCCTCTACTTTTATATTTTAAAATTCAGGTTGAACTATTAACACCCTTTAAACTATTTTGTTAAATTCATATTCGTTATAATTTCATTTTTTTTTAGTTACAATGTCGGACCAACTTCATAGTACTAATAAATGGACTTAAATTTTAAAATTTTAAAAATAAAAAGACTAAATTAAAACACAACCACGATGTGAGTGAAAAATAAATAGATTTATAAAAGTCGGAGAAATTAAGCTTTAATTAAAATAGAAAAATATAAATATTTAAAATTACAGAGGTTTAAGTTGAATTATTATTTTGTGTATATATATTTTTATATAAAAAATATAAAATAATAAAATAAACCTTCAAAATAATATAAAATAAATATATATTTGTCAAACTCATTCGACTTTGACATAATATATATATATGGATTACGTCAGTACCTTCGACCTACTTCATGCTAGCCTGCTGCATTCATTTTATTTATTCATAAAAAAGGACAAATTTAATTTGATAAAAACCTGAATAAATATTAATATGAAGGAAAATTCAGTAGTTGTGTAGAACAGTAGAAGCGTGCTGTTTTTAAACAAAGCAGGTCAGTTTTCAAGCTGATGAAAGGCCAGGCCAGCTATTTTATTTCTTTTCTCTTTTTATATTATACATTATTATTATTATTATTATTATTATTATTATTAGGATAAACTATACAAATGGTGGTCCAATTATATCAATATTCTTGTTTTGGGGTCACTCAATTTTAAAAATTTTAATTTAGGCACTAACATTTGAATTCATTTTTGTTTTGGCCATTTATAGTTAAATTGATAACTGAAAGCCTTTTTCTAACAAATATAATAACATAAAATCCTCAATACTTAAAGATTCTATCAATTTGATCCTAATTCTAAATAGTTTAATAAATTTAATCCTTCTTATTTAAAAATTCTATCAATTTGACCCTCAAACTTTCTAATCAAATCTTTTTAGCTTTTAAAACAGAGGTTTTCCACATTTAAATACCTAAAATAGAAAAAAAAATTCTCTCGATTAATGAGCCATTTTCTCCTGATATCAATGAGTTTATCTTGAAACTTTATTTCGTTAGTTTTATTCTAAATATAATATTTTATAACCCTTTGGCTGATAAAATTTTGGCTAAAGAAATTAGAAAAACCTTAAGAAAAGCACTTTAGATTTACTCTTATTAACAATATGATATTTTCTTCAAAGAACATAGAAATAGTCTTCAAAGTTGGTCCTTGAAATTGGAAATTAAATCCAGAGTTAAAAAGTACGACTTTGAAAAATCCAATTGTTCAATCAATAATTATACAAGAAAAATTATGAACATTTAATTTTTCACAAGAAAAAAAAAGTGAAAGAATTAATTGAATTTCCTTTTATTACATTGATAATGACTTTTTTTTTAATTTTATAAATTGATTAAGAGATTATTATGTGTTCTATTTTTTTTTAAAATTTTTTAATTTTTAGTGTCAAATCATTTACCAAATTAATTAAAAACTAAAATTATTTATTTATATTCCTTCTAAAAAATATTATTTATATAATTTTATTATATATTATATTTTAAATTTTGTATTTTATATTATTTTTAATGGTATTTAGTTAATTTTTCAACACTTACTTCTTAAAAATATAAACAAAAAGGGTTATGTATCGAATTGGATAATTTCAACCATATATAAAACAATTAATAGATGTGGAATGCCCCTGTTTTAAAAGTGGAAAGCTTTGGTTAGGATGTTTGAGGATTAAATTGATAGAATTTGTAAATGTGAAGGTTAAATTTATTTAATTATTTAGAATTAGGATGAAATTGATAGAGTAAGCAAATATTGAGGGTTAAATGTGTTATTATATAGATTATAAAAAGGCTTCTCGTTATCAATTCAACAGTGAGTGACCAAAATAGAAACGAATTTAAACGTTAGTGCCTAAATTGAATTTTTTTTTTAAAATTAGATGACCAAAACAGAAACTTGGACATAGTAGGGTGACCATTTGTATAGTTTACCCTTATTATTATTCCCCTTCCAAGTCAATGTTAGTTCACATACACAACTCCATCACCATAGTATCTTTTCTCCTATAAATATTGCTTCCACCTTCAACGTTTTCTCTCAAAACTTTTTCCCAGCCACAAAATTTTCCCCAGAAACAACCAAAACACATGTCTGTTTTGAAGAGATCATATGGTTATTCAAAGGTGAATAAAGAAGACCCAGATGAGATAATCCATAGACGAGCTCAGTTCTTGATTTACAAAGTGCTAGAACAAGCTGATTCTAGAAGAAAACCATCGTTCTTTCGAATCAAATTATGTAGGCTGAAGCTGAAGATTGGTAGAAAATTGAAGAAATTAAAGAAAACTGCGATGGTTAGTACTTCTGGTTTAAGAGTTCATGTTTACAAACAGGTTTTTAGTCAGTTGAAAACTTGGAGACGATTGCTTAACCGTGGTGTTAATGATCATGGAACCATTGCTGCTGCCATTCATCGTCCTTTGCTCACTTAAAACATTATATGTATATATATATATATACATTCATATACTTATATATGTATATGCATATATAAGATTTTATGATTTTGTTTTGGTTAAAAATAGGAGAGTTCTGCTAAAAGAAAAAGAAAAAAGGAGAGTGATACTGCTGTGATTTTGGAATAATAAGCTTTTTTTTTTTTTCTTTTTCATTGGTGCAATTTTCCAGCAGGTATAGCTTTGTATTATGTTTAAAATTGAACAAAAGATTGATGGGATGTCTAAATAGAGCGAAGTTGATGACTATTTCTTTCAATAATGTTGTTTTTAGGATTTGAATCTACGTTTTCTTCTTAAAAGTGTAACGTGTCTTACTATTACATTCAATCACTTCTTAATAATAATAATAATGGTATGAAGATTTTTATAATCACGCTAATATATCATTTGATATCTAAATTTAATTTTAATGTTCAATTTGGTATATAAATCAAACAATATTATGCGATTCAATGAATATTCTACGCATGCGCTTTATATGTACTTCATTGAAACCAAATAAACTCAAGTATCAGACTAAAAAAACTCATGACCTAAGTTAAGATAAAAAAAAAATTAAATTCTAAATTGAGCATTAAAGCCAAACTCAAATATCGATATTTATCTCATAAAGCAAATAAATTCCAAGTCATTTTACTCTATTGGCATATTCATGCACCCCACACCTATCAGGAACTTGGTTGGGACTTGGGAGTGGGACCACGTTAGGCATAATCATCATTATTATAAGTGTTCACGTATAATATTACCCAATTTTGTACTATCTGAATCTGCTAAAATTCTTTATATATATATAATCAAAATACAAGCATTATGCAAGTAATAGGTTTAGATATCTAAATCGGAGTCCACGTCAGTTATTCGAATAAATAATATAAATTTAGATAATAAATATTTAAATATTTATTTGGAATAATAATTTTAAAATCAAAATTCATAATATTTGAAACAATAATATTTGAATTCGTAAATATATATATATGGATCGAATATTCGAATCTATAATCCAAATTATTATCCTTTTAACTTCACAATAAAAAAAAAATAGGTATTCAAATTTTATAATTAAAAATTAAACTTAATTAATTTTAAATTTAATTGAGTTACCAACCTCACTCTAGTAAACAGTTAATCTCCAAGTGTGGGCAATTTGGTCAAGTCCATTGTATTAGTTCTAAAAGAAGTCTATAAAATAAGCAAAATAGCTTCTATTTTTCAACTTTAGTAGCGACTCTACGTTCATCTATTTATATTATTATTATTTGAATATTCATTTGATTAAGGAAATTACTGTGATGTCCTTTCTTATTTAAAAGTATTTTAATCTTTTTAATTAAAAACATTTCATAGTATTTGAACAATGTATATGTTAATAAATGCATTCTTAATATGATGCATTTGCGTGTTTAAATTTTATATTACTTACAATTTATTTTTTTATTTTAATATCATATATATATTTCACGTGTCATTATTAATTAATTTTAAACCATATATTTTATTATTTATTATATATTATTTTTAAATTAATTTATATATTTTAAATACGTAATTTTTACACATACGCTTGTAATAAAATTTTTAATTTTTAATCTTAACCATATTTTTTTCCATAAATTTGAAAGGTATATATATTAGTGGGCAACAATAAGCCCAAAATTCTGATAAAAATTTCAAGATGGTTGGGCTAATTCTAGGTTATGAGCAATAGGCTATTGCCCAAAATTCTGAAGGCTTTGTTTTTGAGCCGAAGGTGAGCATGGCTTCACTGCTGGGTCTACTCTCTGGTTGATGATATGGACTTTTTAATTATAATTAAGAAAGGAAAAAAAATGTTTTCAATCAACAAATTATTCAAATTTGGAATTTAAAGTTTTTATGTTGAATCATAATTATTTCAAATTTAGATTATTTTAATTATGATTTTGAATTAAAAAAGTTGAAAGGAAATTTTATTAATTCATTAAATGAATGAGACTATATAATTCAGGGACCATAACTTAAATACAACATATCTGAAATGATTGCAAGTACTTAATACAATAAGGAAATTAGCCCCGAATGGTGTAAAACGGTTAGTATAAATCATCCACCAAACTAGAGAGGACGATTATAAAACTAGCCCTAAAATCATTCGTAAAAGAGTAGATAAAAATTTTTAAAAGTGAAAACTTATTAAATAATGGAAAAACAAAATAATATGACAGATGAAGATGCCAACGAAGAGCAACCTAGTTTAAAGAAATTGCAGGTGATCGGCGGTGTTTCAGCGATAATAGGCATCGTCATATCTCTATCATAAAATTGTGAAGACAACAATGATATCCGCAAAATAAATCTACAAACTGAGGAGAGAAAAAAAACAAATTAATGGTCTGGAGAAAAAGGTGGGGGTGATAGCCAAAAGAAAAAAGTTTTAATTAATCTATACTTAAATAAAACAAATTTAGGATATTAAATTTTTATAAATCAAAACAAGAGTTTGGGTGAATGCTTACTTCTTATTAGTACTGTTCGTCACGCCCTTATTTACAGCCACATTAGGGAGAAAAAGAAAAAACACACGTTTTCTCAATTCAAACAGCCAAACATTTTCCCGTTCAATCGGGAAAGCTTTTACGTGTAAATATGTTCTTAAAATTTCATTTACTTTGTTCATAAAACAGAGAAAAGAGATCGATCATCGCAAACTTTCGATCCCCAAAGGCCAAACAGTCCCCCCAATCTTCTTTTGCTTCCTTACATTTCAATTTTCAGCAGGTATCTCTCGATTTTCTTCTATTATCCGTTTGATTCTCAACACAAATGCAGGAAGAAAGAAAAAAAAAATGGAGCTTTGAATTTATATAAGTGTAGAAGCTTAATCTCATTTAAGCTCACGTTTATACTTTACTAACAAAAATTGGTATTTTAGTTTCATTTTTTTAAAGTTGAGTGCATTTAGCTATGATAAGAGTTGATTCAAATATTAGGTTGATTGACTTAATTTTAATTATTTTTAGGTGTTTTGATTTGGTTCTGGAGACTTGAAGCTTTTTTGGTTACTTTTTGAGCTAGAGAAAAGTTGAAGTAGTTGTTTAGGGATAAGAAATTTTGAAAATTTTGATAAATGCGGGTATAATTGTTGGAAAATTTTGTCTTTTTGTTTGAATTTAGTAGGAAAGAATGAGTGTGGTAGGATTAGATATCGGGAACGAGAACTGCATTATTGCAGTTGCTAAGCAACGTGGTATTGATGTGTTGTTGAATGATGAATCGAAGCGTGAGACACCTGCTGCTGTTTCGTTTGGTGAGAAACAAAGGTTCATTGGCTCAGCTGGAGCTGCTTCTGCAACAATGAATCCTAGGTCCACTATTTTGCAGGTTAAGAGATTGATTGGTAGGAAGTTTAATGAACCTGGTTTGGAGAAAGAACTTAAGTTGTTCCCTTTTGAAACATTTGAAAGCCCTGATGGCGGAATTTTGATCCAGTTACAGTTTATGGGAGAGGTTCATGAATTTACACCTGTACAGATTTTGGGGATGTTGCTTTCACATTTAAAGCAGATAGCTGAGAAGAATTTGGAAATGCCTGTTTCGGAATGTGTAATTGGAATTCCATCCTACTTCACTGATTTACAGAGGCGTGCTTATTTGGATGCAGCGGCGATTGCTGGGTTGAAACCGTTGAGATTGTTGCATGATTGTACTGCCACTGCCCTTGGATACGGAATTTACAAGACTGATATCTCTAACTCTAGTCCAGTTTATACTGTCTTTGTGGATGTTGGTCACTGTGACACACAGATCTGTATTGCATTATTTGAGACTGGACAAATGAAAATCATTTCTCATGCTTTTGATTGTAGCTTGGGAGGAAGAGACTTTGATGAAGTTCTGTTCAATCACTTTGCATCCCAATTTAAGGAGCGGTATAACATTGATGTTTTTACAAATATAAAGGCATCTGTTAGGTTGAGGGCATCATGTGAGAAGCTGAAGAAGGTCTTGAGTGCTAATGCGGAAGCACCACTTAATATAGAGTGCTTGATGGATGAGAAAGATGTTAGGGGTTTAATCAAGAGGGAGGAGTTTGAGAAGTTGTCTTCTGATTTGTTGGAAAGGATTACTGTTCCTTGTCGCAAGGTTTTGGCTGATTCTGGTTTGACTCTGGATAAAATCAATTCAGTTGAGCTTGTTGGATCAGGGTCTCGAATTCCGGCTATTACACGGATTTTAGCTTCTATCTTTAACCGGGAGCCCAGCCGGACAATAAACGCTAGTGAGTGTGTGGCTCGTGGTTGTGCTCTTCAGTGTGCAATGCTCAGTCCAATATTCCGTGTCAGAGAGTATGAGGTTTGTGTTTCCACACATTGTTGCTTTTGACACACTGTTAGATTGAGCTTTTACTTCTGAACCAAATCCATTTATTTTGTATTATAAAATAAACTGGTTTTCTCTTGATCTGGGAAAGAAAAATCCTTTTCCAAGTTCTGTCACATTTTTCTTATTTAAGCACACTCTCTCACTCATCTGAGTGATACAATTATGTCTTCATGCTTAAGTTTCTTCCTTTTTCATCTTTTGGGTGAAACTCTTTGATGTGGGTGAGAATGAAATGTGTTATGTAGATAAATACCATTTATTTCTATTAATGTTTATGCAAACCTCAATTTCTGTTTGCTTTGCACTATTTTCCATTGTGCTGGATTTCTTCTGGCTTTACTGTTATAGGAGTAATTACTATTGGTTCCATTTCCCAGCTCTTCAAGCCTGTCCAGGAGGTTGGAGCTTTCTAGGGGTAACTTCACTATTATGTTTTTGAAAGATGAGCTACTTTACTAATTGAATATCTATAGGAGGTCATCTCTAACCTCTTAGCCTCAGTATTAGAAAGAAAAGGAATAGTAAGTTCAGGTATCACTGAGGTTTTTCCTTGTCCAGTGTTTTGTGGGTACCAACGAACAAAAAGGAGGAGTTCCATTTATATACTTGCATCTGTATGCATGCTGGTGCTTAATTGGGTTATTTCCTGTACGAAGATATAACATTTGTCATATGTTTTCTCTTGTAGGTTCAAGATTCTCTTCCTTTATCTATTGGATTCTCATCTGACAAAGGTCCAGTTTGCACTCTTTCGAATGGTGTACTTTTCCCAAAAGGGCACCCATTTCCAAGTGTTAAGATTCTTACTTTGCATAGAACTAATATGTTCAATATGGAAGCATTCTATGTCAATTCAAATGAGTTACCTTCCAAATTATCTCCTCAAATTAATACTTTCACGGTATGATAACTATATTTGCATGCTTCTTCTTGTAGACATGTCGCAATTTGTAATTTTTTTGTTAACGGTTTTTCTATTTTAACTTTTGATTTAGTGTTATAAATATTTAGTTTTTTTTTCATTGTTAAAACACTCTTGGAATTATGATTTAATGTTTCTGTAGATTGGACCTATCCAATGCCACACAAATATGGCTAAAGTGAAGGTCAGAGTTCAGCTAAATCTTCATGGAATTGTCAAATTGGATTCAGCTGTGGTAAATATGATTTTTTTTTCTTTCTATTAATGTTGTATCATATTGGCCTTTAGTCATTTCCCAAGTAAATTAACTGTGGTGAACTCCAAATTTTATTGCATCAGCTAATAGAGGATCAACTGGATAACTCTGTGACAACCAATGATCCTCATTTGACTTCAGAAGAGGTAGAGGACAAATCTGATCGGATATCTTCTGTAGAAAATATTGCTCAAGTCAGTGATAATTCACAATCAGAACCTCCATCTTGTCCTGGTGTAAGTTTCAGTTGAAGTACTGCCCACTTTGACTTCTTCCTCCATCTGCATTTTAGTTGTTGTTATCACATTTCAGGAAAAATAGATATAAACCAGAAGAACGAGGAGAGCAGTGAAATCCTTGCTTTTACTGTTTGCTCTCAATTCAGAATTGAAATAAATAACAAATGGTTAGGAAACCTTAGACTAATTTGTTTGCAGTTATCCTCTTGTGGAGTGCCTTAGTAAGATGTTCTGCCAATGCCTATATCTATTGTGTCTTGACTCTTGACAATGTCATTGAGGATATTTGGACGAAAATTCAAATATACCACATTGAAGAGCGTTGATGTTAAATTCAGTATTCTTGTGCAGGCTGGTGTAGCAAGAAGAGGAAAAGCTGTAAAAAGGTTGGAAATACCTATTAGTGAGAGTGTCTGTGATGGAATGAAAAGGGACGAGATTGCTAAAGCTGAAGAGAAAGAACGTTGGTTGATGCAACAGGACTTGAAGATGGAGCAAACCAAAGATAAGAAAAATGCCCTCGAGTCTTACGTATATGAGATGCGTGATAAGGTATTGCTTTGGCTTAAAATGATAATAGCTTTATTTTCCTCATACAAGTAAAGAACTTCACATGGTTCCTTTCACATAATGATTTTATAAGAGGGAAATTTAATGTCTCTGTAATTCAAACCCAGTGTCTGGAAGTATAAACGCAGCCTGTGCTTTTAACTTTTAAGTCAGTCTTAAGAATAAGTTTGCTTTTTGTTAAAAGATGGATGCACCCTCCTGCCTTTTAAGATAAGTTAAGTTACTATAGATGGTAATACTTTTATATTAAATGCAGTATTTGGTAGTTAATTTGATGATTTTCAATGCATTGGAAATTGCAACATCATATGATTGGATGATTTATCATGAATAGTAATTGCAGAATATGATATATTCATGTCATCTAATAGGCCTAGCAAGATCTTTTTGGTGATTGCCATCTAATCTTAATCTGCATATTCTTATAAAATAATCTTAATTTCTGACATATTCTGAGGTGTAGTGGATTATGTTCATTTTCCGTTTCTTAAGTTCTGCTACATATTAGAGTAACAATATTGTGTGCATAGATTTTAAATGCATATCGAAGCTTTGCAAATGAGTCAGATAGGGAAGAGATATCTAGAAAACTTCAGCAGACAGAAGATTGGCTTTATGAGGACGGGATGGATGAAACTGAAAATGTTTATGTAGAGAAGCTTGAGGATTTAAAAAAGGTAGCTATAACTTGACTAATTATCTATTTACCCCAGTTCAGCTCTGTAATAAAACCAACTAATTGATTTGAATTTTAAAGCTTGTTGACCCTATCGAAAATCGTTATAAAGATGAAGAAGCTCGAGTACAAGCAGCAAAGGATCTGCTAAAGTGTATTGAAGATTATCGGAAGGCTGCAGCATCACTTTCATCCATTAAGAAAGATGCGGTATATGATTGTTGATGTTCAATTGGCTCAATTCATTGATATTGCTAGTCCATTGGTTAAACACTTGTGTCTTCTCCTTTTGCAGGTTACTGATGAGTGTAATAAAGCAGAGAGGTGGTTACAAGAGAAATCCCAACAACAAGACTCCTTGCCCAAAGATGTTGATCCGATGGTTTGGTCATGTGAGATCAAGAGAAAAGCGGAGGCTCTTGAAGCGTAATAATCTAATGCTACTAATATTTTTCTTTTTCTTGTAGCATCTTTTTAAATATCTGATGATTTTGAGTCATTTATGTTCAGGACATGCAAATATATGATAAGATCCAATGCTTCTCGGGATGATATGAATGTAACAGATCAAGGAGACAAATCAGATGGCATGCAGTAAGATCGATGCTGATACGCATATAATTTATCACACCAAATACCAACAAACTCAAAATCAACCAAATCAACTGTCGTTCGAAATATGAAGATTTATACTGACTGATACAAAATTGTTTGGGCTTTTAGATCATCATTGCTCAAGGTGAGCACAGATTGTTTTTTTTTCTTTTTTTCTTTTTCGTTTTAATACTTGATGTTTGTTTGATTAACACTTATGATTTTCGTTATTAGCCGTACCTTACATTTCACATTATCCCCTTTTAGTTCTAAACCTTTCGGTTGTTTTCGTCATTTAAAGGAGCTAACTACTATAGTGAACAGAAATCTTAATGTCTCTCCGCTTTCTCTCAGACACAATTTTAACTTAGTAGTATGAGCTTCAACTTGGATTAGCATTACTTTGTATATTGTTTTCTTGAGCAATAAGCACAATTAGAGCACATTGGGAAGCTTATTTTATATTTTATGTAATCAATCAAACTCTAGGATTCTACACTCTCAGCTGTGAGTTCAAGCGACAACCATATTTCAAGGCTTATATAGCCCTTTGAACATCTTACCAGTAAGCAAACCATTTGATAGTAGTATGAGCAAAATGCAATTGCATTAGCATTTTAGCTTATTGTGGTGGGTCAATCGATTCCTTAATTTCTTCATTGTTTTGATGCATATGCAGGCAAAAGCTTAATAATCCCTTCAATAATTAGTTATTGAGAAGAGTCTCCCTCTTGTCTTCCCATTTGTCTAACCGCTTCTTTGCTGTCTCCACCTGAAAATTTCAGTAAGCTCATCAATGCTTCCATCTTTTCCGCTTTGAGAATTAATGCCCCATATAGGGTGTTAATTAAGAACTTAATATAGATGAAAACTTCATTGAATGCCCTCTAGGTTACAAAAATTATGTCAAATTATGATTTTGGTTCCTCTACTATGCTTAAATTTGAGATTTAGTTGGTCTAAATAGTTAACGAAGTTCAGTATTCCGGTTAAAATACTGATGTTGATTTTTTCTCCTTGAAAACTGTCATTTCAACTTGTCATGCTAACTGACGTCTATAAGTTTTTGTTGGAAAGAATGTAAGAAAAATTGACATTTACATTTTAACCGGAATAGTTAGAGGTGTTATTTATTTCGATTAACTAATTAAATTATAATGATTAAATCTCAAATTTGAATATAGTTGAGGGATGAATAATTATAATTTAGCTGCAAAAATTGAACAAAGGTTTGAAAGGGACTACTTGCCTCTTTGTTCCAATCTGTTCTAAATGTCACCCACAATAGAATGAGGGTTTGCATTAATGTTCCTCCAATCATCCCAGACCATATTCCCTGCTCGAGGAGTCAAATACCTTAGGTTTAGGGCAAGTCCTTTTCACAAATTATAGGTTAAATCACTATTTAGGGTTTGGACTTGGTAACAATTTCTACATTGGGGCTTGAATTTTTTTTGTTCAAGGTAGTCCTTAAACTAGGTAATTGTTCCCATAATAGGGCTTGAGCTAGGCAATTGTTTTCACAATGGGGCTTGAACTTTTTTTTTTTTTTGTCCAAGCTAGTCATTGAACTTGAGAATTGTTCCCATATTGAGGTTTGAATTTTAGGGTTTTGAAGAAAATATGAGGGACTAACATGGATAAAAAAAATGTTCAGGCCCCAATGTGAGAACAATTATCAAGTACAGGGATTAACTTGGACAAATAAAAGTTCAAGCCATCACGTGAGAACAATTGTCAAGTTCAGGACAAAAAAAAAGTTCAGGCTCTAATGTGGGAATAGTTTTCAAGTTCAAGTCCTAAAAAGTGATTTAATCCACAAATTAATATTAGTTTTCTGGTTAATCTTTTTACAATTAATAAAATGGTCCCTAAACTTTAACTTTTTCTCGATATTGGTCAGAAGTGGTAATTAAGCTATCAATTTTGTCCCAGCCAATTTCAACCAATAAGAACGTGGCATGTTCTTCTTGGATGCTAGACACCTTCGAGGCAAAATAAGACAATATCGATAGTTTATGTACTATTTCTGAAAAGATGTACCAACATAAGAGAAAGGGTAAAATTTAGGGGCCAATTTAGATGTTAACGCGATTTTTACCTTTGCCCCAAGGTGGTATTTAAAGCCTAAAAGACAGCCCAGTGGGATCCCTACAACGTAGTAGCATCCCACATTTACATACGCTACAAATGTTTGCCATCCACACCCAACAGCCACCCCTGTAAATGCAATTCAATCAAATCATAAACATAATATGGTTTTAAAAAACTTCATATCATTACCTTAATTGCAACAAATAACAGCGCTACTTAACCCAAAAAAAAGTTGCTTACCAGACAAGACAGGTTGAACCCCATTAAGAATAAGAGTGACGGCCAAGAATGGGCATAGTTCCGACACTGCCTCAGCCACAGTCTCACCTTCCGTAAATACATAGCTTATTACATGGCGTAAAGCTAAAACAACGACAGCTTCGGCTACAGCAATGGTTAACGAAACCAAAGTGACAATTTTAACTGTAAATGCTGCCGATTTGGGATTCCCAGCTCCAAGCTCATTGCTCACCCTAACACTGATTTAGGGAAAAACATAAAAATTCAAATGAGCATTTTAACTCGAATGGATAATAATCTTAATTATTTTGATTACTAATGATATTATAAAGGTTAAATTCTAAATTTGAATATAGTATAAGGACCAAAACTGCAATTTAACCGGAGTAAAACTAGTGAAAGTGACGAACCTTGCAGCTGCATTGAACCCAATCGAAACCATCATCAACAAGCTGGATATACCCATGCTGCACCATTTCAACCAACATCAATAAATTCATGGTAATATATATTTGCTAGAAAGTACAAAAAAAAAAAGGGCATCTTTCGAGAAAATAAGTAGAATTTAACCAGGATGTTATGGTGGAATAGGCTAGTTTTGCATCGGATAAATTTGGATCGTATTAATTTTTGTTTTAAAATTTTTGAGTTATTTTGGGTTTATAATTATCTTATGTTCGAAACTCTGAGTATTAGGATAAATTTGACTGTGAATTATTTTAAGAATTAAATCATTTATTCGTTACAATCAATTTTAAGTTTGAGTTAAAATTACAGTAAACTATCAAAATAGTCATTTTTGTTTCTCTCATATTTTAACATTTTAGTCACTGAGTGTTAATTGTCATTAACGGTGTAACGGTAAGCTGATGTGGAACGTTAAAACATCATTTCAAATGAAAATTTTAGGTTAAATTATACAATTGGTCTCTATATTTTTTTTGTTTTGAGCAATTTAATTTTTTCTTTTACGTTAAAAGAGATAAAGAAAGGAGAAAAATAGAGGGAGGAGCAGAAGAGAATGAAAAAAATAAAAAAAAAAAAGAAAAAGAAAAGGGAAAGTTAAAAGAACATAAAAGAATTTTTTCTCAAATCGAAAAAAATATGAGGACTAATTGTATAATTTAACCTAAATTTTTTGTTTGAAATAATAATTTAACGTGCCACGCCAGCTTACCGTTACACCGTTAACGGCAATTAACGGCTTGATGACTAAAATGTTGTAACACATTAACGTAAGTGACTAAAACATAATATTTCAAACATAAGTGACTATTTTAATAGTTTACGGTTTAAATTATTAACTTTTTATAAATAAATTAAATTAGATTTAATTAGAGGAAGCATTAAAAGAAAAGTAAAAAGCAAAAGCTAAAATTAGAAAGAATAAGTAAGCAAAAAGGATTATGGCGTGTTTCACGAATGACCCCCAAGTACTCCACTTTCATTGGAACCATATATATGCACTTCGCAAGCATTTATTCCCTTTAATATTTCACCTTTTTCCCTTGAGACGTTGATACACTACATTCCATCTACTTTATGCTTCTAACCCTAATATTAATTAATTAATTAATTAATTAAGACCACATGGTAGTAGTAATAATAATAAATTAATCTAAAATTTGCATGAATTGCATGGACCAATATTGAAATACGAGACATACAGCTATTCCAAAGCTTTTTCATGAAAAAAATTCTAAGTCTAAATATGAGACATACCATAAGTATATATATATATATGTTAGAACAAATTTTAATATAAATTTCATTATTATATATATTTAAACTAATATTACATATAAGGGGTATTTTGGCAATATCTCTAGGTAAGTTTTTCCTAAACCCGATCAACCTATTGAAAAATTAGACCCATCTCAAAAGTCAATTTTTTAAAATTGACCCTATCGAATTCAATCGGGTTTGGGTTTTGTTTTTTTTTTTGTCATCCCTAACCATATCTCAAAACAACTCTAGTACATAACTAATGAGATTTTTTTTCTCAGTAACCGAGCTGAGATTTATGACTTTTTTCTAGAACCATGATATTTTTTTTTATTTGAACAAGAGTCTACCATCTTAAATGACACATTAGTAGTATCAACTATCCAAAGCTGACTCTGATACCAAATATTATAATCTATATAATGTATGAGATATATTATGCTGCTTAAGTGAAAAGCATAAAAATGAAAGTAGAAACTTCTCCCTAAAAAGATTAGGTAAATTTTGATACAGATACTATTTTTCAATTGATTTTTAACTTGGTTAATATCGTTGTTGTTATAACATGCAATAGAACGTGAGATTAAACTATTTAAGCACATATTATCTTTTGATTCAAGGATTTTAGTGAGATTATGAGTAGTAGTAAGAATTGGTAAAAGTACAATGAAAGCTTTTATACTAAAAGTAGGATTGTATTTTGTCCCCACTACTCAAAAAATAGGCAAAATAATCCCTATATAATCAAAAAGCAAACTGGCCCTTTTATTTAAAATTTTGTCTATTTTTATTGTTAAAAAATAGTCCATATATGTTAACATGATGTACACGTGGCACGTCATATGTAACTATCTAATTTTTCTGTTAGCAATGTCAGTTTTTACTAGTAGAACTGGATGAATTTTTTTAATGGAAAGAACCAATTTAATTACTCTTTGATTTAAGATATAAAGATTAATTTACTTATTTTTCGAGGAAACAAAATATAACCCCTACTATAATTTCTGGATGTTACTTTTAGGGGAGGAATTTTATGGGAAAAATAAACTTACTTACCATACAGAAAGAGAATCCAATGTAACCTCAGGGTTCTCCAACAAACCAGCAACCAAAACCAATATCTGCAAGTACCAAATCTCCAAACACAACATCACAGCTGAACCAACTGAAAATTTGAAAAAATCCCATAACCCATGAAAGGCTTGTAAGCTCAAACCATCCCATGTTAGCTTACACTTTTCACTTCTCAATATATACACTATCTGAGCCACCACAATGATCCACCATGATAAGCTTAACACCATTGATGCACCTATTAACCCCAAACCGAGCTTATACACAGCTAACCAACTCAAAACAAGGTGCACCACGAGTGTAGTAGCTGAGATATAAGCACTTGGGTTCACTATGCTTTGAGATTGAAGGAATTTTTGTATGGGAAAGTTGAAGGCATAAGCAAAGATTTGTGGGATTAAACCGTAAACGAAAACCGCTGTCCCCGATGCCACCGCCGGGGATTCGCCTAGTAAGATCATGATTGGTTTTGAAAACACATAGACTAACACTAATGGGATCCCTGTTAGGGTAAGTACAATGGTTGATCTTTGAAGATAAACCCCTAACATGGAGTACCTGTGAGCACCGTATGCTTGTCCACATAGTGTCTCTACAGCACTCCCCATACCTAGCTGCAAAAAGTTGAATAAAATTATAAAAACCCTACTAAAATAAACAAGAGAAGAATATAAGTAAAAGTCTAACTTTTTTGTTATTTAATCTAACGTACATGGACCAACGTACAAGGACTAATTTGATATTTTTTTAATAAATAGACAAAACGCAATCTGATTCCTATGGATGTGCAAGGGCATCCATGGTGATTTTACATATATATGGTTATATATAATATACCATGAGGCCATAAGCGAGGAGCTGTATGCCATTGTTACCAAGAGAAGCAGCCGCAAGCTCAAGGTTGCCTAATTGACCACAATAGATACGAGTGGATAAAGACATGAAATTGTTGATCAAGTAAACGAAAACCGCCGGTCCGGCAAGGTGGAAGAGCAGCCGGAGTTCGATCCATGAAGCCAGTTGGAGACGCTTGAAATATGGGAGCTCGTTGTCTAACAAGACTTTTTCAAGCTTAGAGTCCACATCATAGACACTGCCAGCATCACTGGATTCTGAAGAAGACAGCTCGGGTGTCTGCGGCGGCGGCCGGTGGCCATGCATGGAGTTTTGTAATGGCTGGTGCAGCTGCTCCTGCTGAGAATCCATGGTGTGTTTTATTTTTTTCAGTAAGTATGGTTTCAGATAGTTGATACTAATTAAGCTAGCCAGCCTTTTAAGGGAAAATGGCAGCCTTTATATTCTTTCAGGGATCTTTTTGTAAATTATATAAAGTGATTCTTTGTGCCTTTTACCTTGTAACTTGTAAGGGGCATAGACATTATTTTAGCACCTATTCTTTCTTTCTTTTTTCCCTTTTTTATGAAGAATCTAAAATGGGTATAATGATTTTTTAGCTCTCCAACTTTGCAAAAAATCATTTTAACTTTCTACTTAATTTTTCGTCTCTTTTAGTCCTTAAATTTGTAATATTTGTCAAATCATCCTAAAATGGACGGACTAGTTAACGTTTATTACCTTTGCTCATGTGGATGTCACGTCAATTATTAATTAATTTTTAAAATTATTAAAAAGCATAAAATATATTAAAAATATTTTTTAATATTTTAAATTTTAAAAATTAATTAATTGCCAATGTGACATACACATGGATGCCACGCTAGTAAAGTTAACAAACATTAATTTTTCTATTCATTTTGGGGTAATTTGACAAATAATGCAAGTTCAATGGTTAAAAGAGACAAAATTAAATGTAGAGCTAAAATAATTTTTTTATAAAGTTAGAGGGCCAAATAAATCATTATGCCTTTTATCTTATAAGGGGATAGCCATTATTTTAGCACCTATTCTTTTTTCCCCTTTTTTATAAAGTATCTAAATTGGGTCTCAATTAAATTTAGATTCAAATGGAATCGAATCTAGAAGATATTTTAAGGATAATATCACATTTGGTATATGTATTTTCACAAAAGATTTAATGTGGTACTTGAATTATCAATATGTGTTTTCTTACTGTACTTATACTTTCATAAATTGTCCAATGTGGTACTTATATTTTGAAAATGAAAACTTTTGAATAATTCAGTGATCATTTTGTAACTTTTTAAAGTTGAGTGACCAAAGCGTAAACTTACTAATTGTTTAGTGACTTTGGGTGTAGTTTACCTATTTTTATATGATGCTAGCATGGGTTGGTTGAGTCGATTAAGTACTGATTTGGTGAGTGATATATAAGTATCACTTTTAGATTCCATTTAGATGAGCAGTGAGATTAGAAACAATGATGGTAATGAAATTAATTACCGTCGCGGAGAGATTAAAATTAATGGCAAAATATGTTTGGATTGGATCACAGCAGTGGTGATGATATTAGAGCGAAAAATGTACATTAAAATCATTTTATCATATTAATATTTATATTAAAATTTATATAATATATAATTAAACTTATATTTATATCAAATTATGAATTAATAAAATAAAAATGAATAAAATATTATTTTATATTATTTATTATTTATGTGATTACTTAATTTAATTAATCATATTAAGTATAATAAAAAAACTATATTTTTAATTAATTTATCATATAATAAAATTATTAATTATTTAAAAATTTAAAAACTGTTAATTTTTAACTTAAAATAAAAAACAAGGATAGTTCTTAAAAGAAAGTCAAAACTGTAAAAAGGCAACAATTTGTCCAGTGAATCTTCACCCTCCTGTGAAAAATAAATTCCCTAGTGTGATTAGAACACTCTTACTACGTTGATTGCTTATTACCAAGGTTAAATTGGATTAAATTGGGTGATTAAATTGATTGAATTAGGATTTAATTGGGATCAATTCAGAGGATATTGAACTGATTGATTCAAAAATCGATACAGATTAATCGAATCTATTAAACCGATAAATCGATGAACTGGCTGGTTTAACTACTAATCTAATTTTGAAAACCTTAGTAACAAAATAGTGACACATCTTAATCCTTTAGAGTGATTGGAACACGTTGTAATAAGATTCTGATACATCAATAAACAAAATTAAAATAACCCGATATTTTTTTCAAAAATAACTTTAGTTCAAATCATTGTTGTAAAAAAAAAAAGAAAAAAAAAAGACATAATGATAAATTTAGCTCTTAACGTTTCTTTTTTTTAAGTGAAATGATAACTAAAATATTAATTTTTAATGTTGTTAACATGGTAACTCAAATGGCAATCTATATACACATCATGCTAACTTAACATCATTAGTATTATATGTCACATCATCGGATAATTCACAATTTATAAAAATTTAAAAATTAAAATAAATCAAAATTAAAATTAAAAAAAAATAAAAATTAAGGTAAAACCTTTCAATCTACCAATCAAAATTTACATTTTGTACTCAAGATCCTTGTATAGATACAATACAACATATATTTGTCTTTCTCCCATGTTATTTACTTTACAAAATATTATTATATAAAACCTGCAAGAATATTGAATTAATATGATCATATAGATGAACTTGAATCAAGCTTTTAACACTAACCTTTGAACCAGGAGTTATGCTTATATGATTGACTATAACCTTCTTCTAGTTATCTTCAGCTTCAATGAATGACAGGATTCTTGAATTAGCCTCAAACTAGACCTATAAGAGCATCATTATGGCCATTGAATATGCAACGAGGAGATAAACTACGATATATTCTGTGTTAAGACCTGCAAAAGAGAGGGTGAGACTTTCATTAAAGTTTCCAGGGTTTCCAAGAGATTACAATCGCTTGAGTAAACAGGGCGATTTCCTACCACTTTGAGCATTTGTGGCGGCAGGTAGTGCAGGAATTCTGATAGCTGTATGACATGAATACAAGTGAAAATAAGGAAATGATGAGGGAAATAGCGTTAAAGTAATTTAAAATCAATGTGAACCACCAATGAGAGTACATACTCTTATTGCATGATGAAGCTGGTAGTAGTGACAGAGACGGCCATTGAGCTGGAATATTATCATTTAGATCGCAAATGAAACTGATTCCGGAAAACTTGTCCAATGTTGCATCAGAAGGTAAGCTTGGTAAGAGACATCCAGATTCTAAAAACAGTGAAAAGAAACAAACAAGTTAGACATGTTAATAATGTAAATAGATAATTGAATATGCTACTCTTGCAAATGAAGGGTACAAGTACTTAAAAAATTTTCTAGTTTCGAAACAGGCATGACTCTTTCAATTGTAACAACTCCCACCTCGTCTTTCCTAAACCATGACGGGTAAACAACAAAAAGACGGGAGAAGAATGCTTTCAACATGATTCAAGTACCAACTAAAGAATTAGTATAAGATACAGATGCACATAGGAACAAATTCCCAATACGTAAAAGCAAATTTATGTTGCCATTTTTGAGTGGAGAAGAATCTTACCTTGACTTCCAACTGATGCATAGAAGTTGTTGATAATTAGTATCAAATCCGATCATGACAGAGAAAATAGAATAAGGTGTTAGTACTAATTCATTATTTTTATGTAAGGATCAATTCAGGTTGCTCATCGCAGTGGCATCAAGCAAGGAAACCAACCTTGAAGAGAGAAATCCTTAAGGCTTATGTGACATAGGCTATAAACATCTTTGGTGATATTGTATTTTTGGAGCTTCAACCCTAACGAGGTAGCACAGTCCAAAGCTTGTAAGTTGGTGATTAGGGTCTGCTTTTGTAAGTGAGAGACATAGCTATTCATAGCATCACAACAAGCTGTTTGGTCACTTATTCCGTTTCCACAGCTATTAGCCACATGCTTCATGTTGGGAAAAACGAGAGGGCAAACTGAAATAAAAGAAAACCAAAAACAAAGAAAATAGTTTAAATATGAAGCCTGTTGAAGGGAGGTCGACTGGGCCGGTCTCAGACCCTAAACGGTGGAGGTATTGTTCCCGGGGTGTCTATACTCAGTTTTAGCCCTACATTTTGTCCCCTGACTTCGAGGAGAGCCCAAATGGGTTCACGGAGATTGGGGAGCACTTCGCCACCAAGGAAATGTTTTATCATTTGGCCTTGGTGGGGTTCGGACCCATGCCTTTATATGGCATTGGTGGGTAGGAACACTACCACTTAGCTAGACTAGCCAAGCATAGAGCCATAGACATCCCAGGCACATTACGTCCACCGTTGAGGGTCCAAGACCGGCCCAGAGAGCGACCTCCCCACAACAAAGCCAAAGATGTAACCAGAATGATAATACCTAAGACGATAAGATAGAGGGGGCATTGATACCTTTGTTGACATTGCAATTGGTTAATCCTCTAAGAACTTCCTTTGCATGATAAGGGTCAAGTTTACTTGCCAACCATCGAAGCACAACGGTTTTACAATCATTTATCCTTGTTGTGTGCTGAGGTAAAACATGAGGTCCATCCATGCTTAGAGGATCAGAAGCTTTCAATGCAAGTCTTGTTGCAGCATCAGATATTGCACCTTGACAAACTTGGTCACAACATTCTTTAACAGGATCAATCTTTTCACATGAAGCAAGAAGCTCAGAAGAGTTTACCATGTTCTCAAATTCATCAACATCTTTTACGGGACAAGATGCTTCAGTAAGGTTTGATGAATGAATCGAACAAATTTGATTGAGACCGTCACCAGCACCCTGGCCAGCCAAGACTTGCTCAATATCTGATAAACAAGGCTTGGCAAGGGTTCTGTTTAGAGCGAGCACACCAGTTTCTTTACTCAATTGACCAACAAGAATCACAAGAGTAGCATGTAGTTGTGGACAACATATTACATTTGCCAATAGTGGAGCAAATGCAGCCCAACAATCAATTGACGTAATGCTTATCAAGCTTTGAGCAGCAGTGAAATTTAACATACAGAGCCCTACGGAAGACCAAACACAACACAAAAATGTAATTATACACTAAAATCCAAATAGATTAAGCTTTTAATCTATTATGTAAAGGGATAAATATCAAAATTGTACATGAACTTTGATCCAATGTGCAATGCTATACATGAACTTTAACTTTGTGCGATTTTATAAATGAAAATAAATGTGTTGATATATTGCATACACAGACTATTAATTTTGTGTTGATATATTGCATACACAGACTATTATACTAATCCAATATGAAAATAAATGTATGTATTCATTTCTTTAAATGTGTACAATTGAATCAAAATCAAAGTTTCATGTATACATATGAACCACAATTTAAGTTTCATAGCTGCACCAAATCAAAGTTCATTTTTCAAATTGAAACGAAGTTCATGTATAAACTTGATATTTATCCCTTATGTAAAACATACCTGATAATTTAGGAGAAGTGCTATTTGTGAAGGTTGATAGAGGAGAAGGTGCAAGTAGAGGAAGAAATGGTTGAGGAGATGCCGTTGGAGTAATTTTAGGTACAAAATCACCAGTTGCTCTACCGGTTAACATATAACCTTTATGATGAACTTGAGGATCGGATAAACATTCATGGAAGCCTGAAATGAAGGGATGAATCACAAAGATTGAAAATATCATACATAACCAATTAAGTAAGATGTGAAATTTAAAATTTTCCACTTATGCTACACAAAGGCAACCGATAATAAAACCGCAAAAATCTTATACTCATCTAGTGCTTAAACATTAAAGTGTTGCTTAGCATGGTTCAAAATGACAATGTTATTGATAAGACATGCATTGAACACAAGGATTACAAGAGAAATGAAGAGTCAAACCAACATAGCTTATGTTTGTTCCTCGTACATCAAGTTTCAACCACATTTATTGTGGTCTAACAGGCGCTGTCCCAGGCAGGATAGTCATTGTCAAAATCAACCTCTTTGTAAATGTTCCAAAATCAAGATCGTACATTTTTAAGCACGGAAAATACCTAAACTAATTCTCCATGGTATTTTTATGATCCTCACGGTCACTCGAAAAGCTTAAACAGATTAAAAAGTACATATATAAGTAAACAATTATAAGACCTATTTGTGATAAATAGTTATAAAGACTAAAATTTCAAGTATTTGTTAGCAGACAGATTTCTAAAACTACAATAAAACACAAGCAAACTAAAATTAATATCAACTATTCACAAGAATCAAACATTCCAATTACATTAACTTCTTTTCTAATAATTTTTTCAAGCTAATGGACATAAGAGAGGTCCAAAGCTAATATCATCACATTGGGTAAAAGTACCATGGACACCCTTGTACTAAAAGCCGAATTGCATTTTGCCACCTCTACTCAAAAAAGTAGACAAATTAGTCCATGTAAATTAGATCAAAGAGCAAACTGCTCATTCTGTTAAAAATTTCATCAATTCTACTACTAAAAACTGATCCATGTAGGTTAGAATGAGGTACAGATGGCACATCAGTTGTAATCACTTGTAACTGTCGGGTAATTTTGTCAGCCACATTAACTTTTAAACAGTAGAAATAGATAAGCTTTTAACAACAAAAAAGACCAGTTTACTCTACAACAACTAAATTTAACCAGAGTAAAGGGATAAAATGCAATCTTTCTCCTGATACAGGGCTGCATGATACTTCTACCCATCACATTGTATTTAACATAAATTACAAAGCTAATATAATAAAGAAAAGTTCAAGCTGGCAAACACAAAGAACCTAAAATGTATCAGCGCAAATAGTGCAAGAAAGTATAAGTTCAATAAGTTAATGCACCAAACCACTGAAAATTGAATACTATTTTCAATTAAGAATCTTCCTACACATAAAGTAAAAACTTTACCAGACTTATTTAGTGAAATTCAAGAATAATCTATTTCTTTAAGCTCAAATTTACAAGAAAAAAAAAAAGAATTCCAGGCTAACATTTCCCGCAAATTTAATAATGACCCAACAGTTAAAACAAATAGATGATACCAATATAAGCAAAACCCAGAAATAAGAAATGAGAAACAAGATGTTTAAAAATCACTCACAGGCAAGAACCACAAACAGCTTAAGCAGCAACATGCTGAAATTGTGCTTAAGAGACACGCCAGCATTCATCCCTTTCTTTCCTCTAATGATGATAAACAGTTGTAACTAGAAAATAGATGTTAAAGAGTTAAGGGATTAAAAGTGAGAGAATGTGATTAGGGAAGGGGATAAGTTGGAAGACATGAGAGAAAGAGAGAGAAGAGAGCACAGAGAAGCCATGAATGTGCTTCAAAAGAGAGATGAAAATAATAAGAAAAGAAAGCACTGAAGAAGAGTAATGAAAATAGCTGTCATCTTTAGTAGACCCTACCATCGAATTAAATGCTCAGATATAAACACACACCCACTGCATCAAACATTTAAGGCCATCAATGTTTTTTTTTTTTTTTCTTTTTTTACACTTAGTTTACAAGTCATCTTTCACATGTGTGAGACCTTTCCTAATTATAGATAGAATTAATTAGGTTAAAATATGCTTACAGTCCTTCTACTTTTCGAAAATTAAGAATCTAGTCCATGTATTTGGAATTTTTAAGAATTTAGTTCATCTACTTTTCATATTTCAAAATCTAAATCTATCTATTAAGCTGAATTTTGAAATCTGAAAAGTAAAGAGACTAAATTCCTTAAAATACAAGTATAAAGATTAAATTTTCAATTTTTAAAAAATATAGGGATTGTAGACATAGTTTAATTAAATAATTAATTTAAATTTATAATCAATTTTAATTTTAAAAATTCAAAGTTTATTTTAAATTTGGATAATTTAGATATAATCCATTTGAATTCCGCTGATATAAAAATATAAAATTTGATATTTAAATTTAATAAGTTTATATTAAAAGAGTTTTGTTGAGGAGAAGTCAGATTTTCTTTTAGGAAAAGTCTTTGAAGTGTCATCTGTTTCAGAGTCGATGGACTCTTCAATGGAAGATATTGTCCTTGTGTTGTGATTTTGTCCTTAACCTTCACAGAGAGTCGTGTACGATTCATGAAAAGTGGCACCTAGATTGGTGGAGATACGAACTTACCGACCAGTATTGGATACAGTGATAAGATATATTTCACTTCCAATGGAAGAATACATGTTCAAACCTTAGAAATAATGTTATTAGGAGGAGCAACCACAAACTCCAAAGGGATTGATCTTCATAAATAGTAAAACGAATATAGAAAATACATTGAGGTTAAAATATGTCATAAGTTATTATACTATTCGTAAATTTGTAATTAATTTAGTCAATGTACTTTTATTTTCAGAAATTCAATCATTCTACTTTTTATATTTCAAGATTCAAATTCAACTATTAACACTATTAAAATTCAGGTCTTTCTACGAAGAACTCAGGTTGAAAGTTCCAAACATTGGAAACAACGTATATTCAAAAAATCTATCAATAAGTATTTGATGCAATGATAAAATACTTTGCACTTAATGAACTTCACAAAAAAATTATCTTTATAAACCGTAAAATTGACGTAATAAAATATCTTAATTATTAAAAAAAATCCAAATTCTGGTAAAAACTCCAAGTTATGAATGGGCCTATTTGGGCCATTGGTGGCCCCCATATGAAGAGGCTTTCACATTAGTGACTACAATCCAAACCTAGAGTGGGGACTCTCTAGCCATGGGCAGTGACATAATCTTATGGCCTTACTCTCAATAAAGAACAAAAAAAAAAAAAAAAACTCTAAAATCAAGCAGAAAATGTTTCATTTTCATATATCAGAATATATTGATCATATATATACATCATCAACAAATATATAATCACCTAATTCTTTACCACAATACACATATTAACAACTACCATGAATTTGTAATCCGAATCTTACTAGAATAGTCCCCACAGTAATTTTATCAATGTCCAGTACCATCTGTGAGACTCATAGAACTAGTTCACCTCCGGAATACTTTGCAGCACCGGCTTCCATGGCCGACGCTGCTCCACCTCATAGACATCTCCGCCACCATCGACCAACATCCTGGCCAAGGCTTGTTCTAGGGTCGAACCTTGCACCTCCATCATATGTACCAATTGCTCCAGCTCCTTCTTTGAAATGGTTAGCTTCACCTCACTGGTGTTTCCAGCTATCTTTTCACCATGACCAAGCAACTTCACCTTGTCCTCCGTATTGTTAATCTCGCCATCATATCTATGCCAGCTATGGGTTGACACCAAAGAACCCCAATCTTCATCAGCCCAATATGAGTTTTCGTGTGTAAAACAATTCCCCATTTCTGGGTTTTTTTGCAGGTGTTTCTTAATATGGATTTTTAAGGGAAGAAAAAATTTTCTAATGTATTTTTACGTGCGTAGTATAAAAGAGAAGAGATTTTAAGCTTTGAAAGGAACGAAGAATTTATAGAGAAAACACACGAGAGGTCAACTACAAGCCTAATATCAAAATTAAGGTAAATTTGTGGTTTTGATGTCTCTATTGTGTTTAAATTCGGGATTTAATCCTTATATTTTAATTTGACATAATTTCATCCTATTTTATGATGTTATTAGTTAGTCCAAATAGTTAACTATTCTAAGTAAAATGCTGATAGAAATTATGTCTTAAAACATCATTATCAAACCATCATGCTTACATATTTTTGTGTTATTTTTGTGTTGGAAGTAAGGCAAAATAACAGTGGCGGATTCTGAGACTAAGTTTTTGGGGTCCAAGTAAAATTTTCAAAAATCTTAAGAGTTTAATTATTTAAAAAAAAATTGGGGTCTAATTAAAATTTTTGTAAGATTAATGAGTAAGATTAATGAGAATTTTCAAAAATTTTAAGAGAGCTTAATTAAAATTTTCAAAGAAAAAAAGGTATAATGAGAATTTTTCAAGAATTTGAGGGTGGCTAACTAAAATTTCTAAAAATTTCAAGAGAGAAATGAAATTTTCTAAAAGTTGAGGGCCTGGTTAAATTTTTTTTAATATTTCAAGGGAAAAATCAGAATTTCCCAAACCTTTCTCAAGCTCCCGTAAGGATCCCCGTTTGCATAGGAAAAATGAGGACGAATATAGGCTGACTAGAGGTGCTCATGACTTAATTAACCTTGTCCATTTTGGGTCGGGTTTGAGTTTATAATTTTCAATTCAGATCATTTTGGCTCGACCCATTTTATTAAATTATATTTTCTAAATGCTTATATTTCCTCAACAATATCTCCACCATTGAACTCGTTGGAGCTCTCTGCAAAGTGAATGACAAAACTCGAGAATAAAATCGAGCATAGACACTCCAAACATAACACTTCCACCGTTAAGGGGTCCTTTAGCTTCCTAGGCAACACTTTGAAGACTTTTCCCAGAGCAAGTCCAACCTCCCCTCAACAAGAATGGTTAACAATGTTAGCTAATTAGACTTACTAACGAAATTACAAAAGCAGAAAACCGAATGATATCAAATTAAAATATAAAGATTAAATTCTAAATTTTAAAAAATAGAGGGATTAAAACTACAATTTAACCTAAAATTAACAGGCTGTAAAAAAGGGACCCATATAACACGGTGGATCTCAACGAACCAGCCGAAACAGGCTCGAGCCAGGTTGGGCGGTGAAGGTGGGCCCAAGAAAGACGCTAAGGACGGCTCAACTTATGGTTTAAGCATTGGTTCATAAACAAGCAAAGGTAGGAAGCAAGACACAAAGTCAAACAGTGTTGTGTTGGGAAACCAAAACTAATGTTGGATTTAATTAAATATTTTGGAGTGTGAAATGGATTGAGAGTCGCA
The DNA here is from genome assembly GCA_025698515.1 of Gossypium sturtianum. Lineage (NCBI taxonomy): Eukaryota > Viridiplantae > Streptophyta > Magnoliopsida > Malvales > Malvaceae > Gossypium > Gossypium sturtianum. The sequence continues at coordinate 1,063,718 of CM046952.1, read as the reverse complement.
TCTTTAGACTTTAAAAAATTAAAAAAAAAAAAAGTGTGACAAAAAGTATAATGAAAGAAACTGGAAAAAAAGGGCTAATATTCTATTCATATTAACCACCTTCAAATATAAGTCAATAAAAGGCTTAATATAATATTTGATACTTGAATTTGATATTTTTTTCTAATTTAGTACCTGAACTTTTTTTGGCTCAAATTGGTACCTGAACTTGACACATTTTTCTAATTTGACACCTAAACTTTTTTTGTGCCCAACTTAGTACCTGAACTTGACATATTTTTCCTAATTTGGTACCTAAGCTTCTTTTTAGGTTCAATTTAGTACCTATATTTATTAAATGTTATACAATTTTTTTTTTTGTTATGCTATAAAAATATTGTCAGTATTAGAGGAAATTCATGTTAAAAAAAAATAGGTATTGAGCTATACTTAATGAAGTAAGATTAAATAAGGAAAAAAAAGTTTTAAAAACCCAAATTAAAAGAAATTCAATATTTTCAGTTAATAAAATAACTAATTAAATAAATAAAACTAAAATAATTTGAAAATATAAAATACAAAAAAAATATCATATCATCTGTCACATGTCGGTTATACATTGATTATTTTTATCACCTCATAAAAAAATATTATTAGTATATTAGAGTAATTTGTAAAGCGTTTGACAAGTTCGAGTACCAAATCAAACAAAAAAAAAAGGATTAGGTACCAAATTAGAAAAAAGAGTTAAGTTCAGGTAACAAATTGAACCCAAAAAAGATTAAATACCAACTTAAGAAAAAGTGTCAAGTTTGAGTACCAAATTGGACCCAAAAAAATGAGGTACCAAATTAAAAATATATATTAAATTCGGACACCGAATATTATATTAAACCTAAATAAAATTGAAGCAATTAAATATGAAAAAAGTAATAACATAGATCAAGGTAGACAAAAATGTCTATATTGATAAAAGAAATCAATGTCCGGATAAATATATACTTGATTGAATTGGATTAAATCAGATTTGAGTATGATTCATATTCAACATTATAAATAGTTGTTCAAGCTCAGTTAAATCTAAAATATAAGCTTTAAATTTTATTCAAATTCGTACAATATTTGTTTATATTTTTTTCATATATGTTTCATAAAAGAATATATATCTTTTAATTATTTAATAATTTTATATTGTTATTGAATTTTTAAACATAAATAATTTAAATATTTTTAATATTTATATTAAATATTATATAAAGTACATAACTTATAAAAATAGGGTTGAATATAAAAAAAATTATACATGAACTTTGATTTGGTACGATTATACACATGAAACTTAAATTGTGCTTCATATGCATACATGAAACTTTTTTTAAAAATAAATATGTATATTTGTTTTTCATATTGGATTAAGATAATAGTTTGCATATGTAATATATCAACGTAAAATTATTCTAATTTGATAATATTATTAGTCATTTTTGAAATTTAAATGAAATCAAAATTTAATATATAAAATTACATAAAATAACAAATGTATATATATGAAATTACATATTAAATCGAAATTTATGTGTAATTTTAATATTTATTCATTTCATAAAAAAAAATTATAAATTTAAAAATGGGATGGAATAGTCCGAAGCTAGAGCTTGGAAGGCTAGCCCATGTTTGTTCATATTTTCATGGGTCTAATATTTTGTTTATGCAATGGGCCATACTCACGGCATTTGATCATTTAATAAAAAATTAATTAATTTTTTTTTTAATATTTCAAAATTTTTAACTCGATTGGTATGGACATTGTTGTTAATGCAGGAGGATATGGGTTCGAGTGCATTAAAGCGCATTATCTTTTTATTTATAGACTATGAATAATTTTAGGCATCATTATGTCAAAAAGAGCATATTATTTAAAAAATTATACATTTCAATGTTTTAACCAATCAAACATTACAAAAGAACCATTAAATTGATAATTGAAATATATATTGACTAAACCATTTTGGTTAAAATAGTTGGCCACTATAAAAACATGATGACGCACCATTTTGTTATAACTTTCTTTAAAAAGTTCAATTTTATAGTCTTACTTGAATATCATGCTTAGTGAGTCCACACGATCTATAAGAGATACATTGGACTTTCGAACATCATCTATCCATTCATAGCATTTTACAAAATTTTCATTTAATCTTTTTGAGTTGACTCCATCAATGTCCGAAGCTAGCATATGTTAAAATCCATATAAAAATTTTTAATTTAATTTTTTCCCCAAGCCCGGCCCATATAAAAATGCTAAAATCTAGGCTCGGCCCGGCCCGCCCGTATTAAATTTTTATATTATTTTATATAATTTTTAAATATATATAATACATCAAAAATACTAAAAAAATTAAAATAAATATTTCCCAACAAATTGAAAATAAATTTTAAAAAAATATGTAGACTTAAATAACACTAAGATAGATGTAACTTAACAAGCAAATACCTCTAAAATAATAATAAAATTAACAAATACCTTTAAAATAATAACAAAATTAACAACAAAATAAGTTTTATACAATATTCAATCAATAACAACAAAATAGTAGCAACATAAAAGTAATATGGTAACAAAATAGGGAGAAAACAACAAAAAATAACATTCAAAAATAAAAAAAAAAATAGCAGATTTTTTTATCATTTAGTGAATTCAGGCCGGGCCAAGCCGAGCCCGGACTAAAAAAACCTTACTCGAGGCCCGGCCTATTTTTTAAATGAGCTTTATTTTTTGTCAAAACCTATTTTTCGAACTTATATTTTTATCCAAACTCTCCTAAATTTTGATCGGGCCGCCCGGCCATGAAGACCTCTATATTGCGTGGTCAAATGGGATCCATAAAACATGGAAATAATTATGTCTGCGTACCGTCGTACGTGGCTCTGTGCATCAAAGTAAGTATTTAACATTTTGGTGGCAAAACAATTTTCGTAGGTAAAGCGCATTGAAACATTTATGTCTGCATCAAATGTGTGTAAGAAAAATACGCCTGAGGGGATCCCCTCATAAATCTCAACAACCGCTTCCACTGTTGGGGACATTAGAAACTTAATTTACACAGTAAAATTACGTTGGGTATTCAATCTCTTATACTATCGGATCACGTATAGGTGACTCTAGAAAACTTTTTAGGAGAGATTGAAATTGATTTTATAATTTTTGAGAAAGATTTCATCATTTTCGAAGAAATTAAATGTTATAATAAGCGTTGATAATGACAATAGAATGATCGTAAAAAAAAATAGAAAACAAAGATTTTACGTGGAAATCTTTTCGGGAAAAAATCACGGGCCGAAGAGAAAAAATTCACTAATTGATAAATCATAAAAGTAACACATTTTAATCCCACGCTTAGCGTGTTTTTGGATGTTTATTTATATAATTTGGTGAATGCGATGCTCCTAATCCTTTAAATTCATGTTTTTATACTCAGGAGAGCATAGGGAAGCGAAAAAAAACGGAAAACGGGTCAAAATCAGATAAAACGAGCCATCTTATGGATCCACACGGCCAAACCCGCACCACACGGGCTGAGCACATGCCCGTGTAAACCACACGGGCTGGACACACACCCGTGTGTCAGCCCGTGTCAATCGAGAGCCAGGCAAATTCTCACACGGCTTGGGCCTCCTCACATGGGCTGATCACACGCCCGTGTCCCTGTCGCACCCTGCTTTGTTTTCACGCGAAAAAAAAGCCAATTTTTAGGGTTTTTGAGCCTTCTAAAGTCTATAAATACACGCCAGAGGAAGACCTCAAGGGGCACGCAAAGTAGATCGAAGAAATTACTCGAAGGAAGTCGTCGAAATCATCTCGGAAACAGGATCTCAGTCAAGATTGAATATCTCCATCAAGTTCTTTAGAAGTTTTTGGGTTCTTTATGTCTTGTTGTTTTCTTAATTCTAATATGTTTTCCTCCTACGTTATGAACTAAACTCCCTAAATACCTAGGGAGGATGAAACCTAGATGAATCTTATTATTCAATAAATCAGAATTACGTGATAAATACTTATTCTTGTTCTTAATTATGTGTTATTAATCATTGTTTTAATATTTTCAGGAATATTAATTCAAGACTTATGTGCTTATTCAGTGGAGCAAAAGTCCCTGTTTAAGAGTAGATCCAACATAATTAAGCGGAGTTGATTGCAACCCTAAAATAGGGCAACATAAATCTGCCGGATTAGAGTCAAATCTAATAAGGGAATCCATAGATCGAGTTAATGCGACGATAGGAGTTTTAATTAGAAAGAGATTTCAATTAATCAACCTATAGTCAGTTGTTCTTAGTCTCGAGAGAGATATTAACATAATTTAGGGATTTCTACGGATCAAGGCAAGTGAATAAATCGTTTAATTCAGAGTCAGAATAATAAGTGAAGTCTAGGTGGATTCTTCATTGGGTATTGTCTTTATTATTGGTTTATTCGATTATTTCTTTCACTCTCTGTCGTGTTCATAGTCAATTAGTTAGTTAATTTTAGATTAAAAACAAAATCCCTTAATTATTAGGTTAGATAATAAAAAGATAGTTATTACTAGTAATTTTAGTACTTGAGGATACGATATTCCGGACTCACCACAACTATACTACTGTTCGATAGGTGCGCTTGCCTTTGTCGAAATATTAGTTAGTTTCGAGCCCATCACTAATGTTGAAAAACAAATGATACAAGAAGAGTTTCGACTACATCTATTTAAATGTTGAAAAATATTATTCTAATCAATGTTAAATAAAAGAAGTGTAGTTCTATACGAATTTCACTTGTACGGCATGGTCCGGTCACAACCCCAGTCTAGTATTATGCTTAATAGGGATCTGTGGCAAGCAAAATGCCCTCTTATTTTGTCACTGTATTTTATTTCTTTAACAAGTGATGGGATTCATGCCACACAATTCTAACACTAAATAAAAAAAATTTATTTAAAAGAGCTAAAGTGTAATATTACCGTATATAAACTTTTAACTTCATTATTTATAAAGGGACTAAAAAGTTGTATTCGCCTTTAGGATCTTGAGTTATACATGTGTCAAGTGTTATTTTTGGTGAAGATTTTATCTCTTGATTCTACTTATAATTTGAATGACTGCACATGATTCGCCTTATCAAGCACTTAACTGGATATTCTCAGTCTGTAAACCCATCACTTCTTTATACTCTCGATATGATTAAAAGACAAAATCTCACCGAAAATAATACATTGTTGGTTGAAAATTGTACCAAAAAGTAAATGGATCTTTAAAATCTAGTTCATAGTTCAACACTACGTTTATGTAACTTACTTTTTGATTTTGAAGGTTCTTATTGATATGTCAAAAGAAAGTAATAAAGACCCACCAATTTACAGGTTTCAGTTAATAAGTTAAATTTTAAGAGATACATACATACATATACATATAGGTATCTTGTTGTTGTGGTATTCGTCATTATCGACCTGCTACTCGTTTATTCGACTGAGATTGATCAGATTCTCTTTATTTCAATAATGATAGTCTGCATAGTTTGCTTACATGAGTTCGCACGTGGTGAGTTCGTATCATCATGCAAGCGAACCCATACTTAGGGAACACGTGTTAACCTTCGAATAGGGTACGTGTTGACATGCACGGAGGCTTACTTAAGACGTCGCATCTAGGAACCGTATCATATAAATAGGAAAATCAACCTCCTTGAAGGGGATACACACAAAAACACTCAACAATTGTTATATTATCAAGTTAAGGTTGAAAAAGATCAAAGTTGACAAAATCTTAATCTAACTAGGGTGAAAGCTAGAAATTTTATCTTTGGTCAAAATTAAATGTTATATTTTTATGAGAGTTAAAATATAATTTCGTTATTTTAATAGTTTATATTCTTATAATTGTTTAAATGGCTAAAACAAAATTTTATTATTTTAAAGGACTAAAGTGCAATTCAAAAGGCCTTAACTTAAATTTCCTATTTTTGGGAGGATTGCACCCAATACCAACTTGTCAATTTATTAATTAGTAAACCAAGCCACTTGACATAGCAAGCAACAATTGAGGGTTAATGATGTTTGAACCATATCATATCCGGTTTGAAGAAGGACATTGAATCGGTTAGATTGAAAATCGATACGAATTCATTGAATCAATCAAAAAAATTGGTTGAAATATTTTTTTTTATTTTAATATTTTTAAAATTTTAATTTTTTGGAGGGTCGAAATTAAATTGTATATTTTTATGATAGTAAAAATGTAATTTCACCATTTTAATAGTTTATATTTTTATAATTTTTAAAGAAATTTTTATTATTTTTGGAGGGGCCAAAGTGTAATTTTATCATTACTAATTTAAAATTTTATGAATTATAAAGGGTTTAAATAGAAAATTTTCTATTTTAGAGGGGAACGGGACCCCTGCCAACCCCCTTGTGTGTATGATAAAAATTTTAAATTAGTAATAAAAATATTATATGTCACGTGTGTATGAATGTTAATAATATTAATATGTAGTTTATGGCCGTGTGTAGTTTATGCCGACATGACAATATTTGTTTTATATGTCACGTTAATAAATAATTTAAATGATTCAAAAAAAAAATAGCATAAAGTATATGTAGATTGTCATATGAGCTACCATGTTTAAAATTTTAACATTTTAATCTATATTTCGTTAGAAAAAAATACCAATTCAACTATTTTTGAAAATTTGATGGTTAAATTTAATTTAATTTTTTTTAAAGTTGCAAGTCAAATTTAGTTAATAAAAGTAACAATGACTAAATTGAAAAAAAATATAAATATTATTGACTAAATTTAGTATTATACCTTTTTGTTTAAGTGCACTCAAAAAGGCACGACATTATAATAAGGTCAATCGATTCTTAGTTCGGTTTTCATGGCGTGACTAAGGCCCCAACAGACAAACTCACCTAAACTCGAGCCCTCTTTTGTTATTGTCTGCTAATGCCATCGCCATCCCAATGAACTCAATTGGCGGGACCCACCCTTCAGCCACCGCTCGCCGCAAAACCCGGCGTCGACGGAGGCGCGGAGGAGCCCCATCAACCCCTCTCCAGTACTGGACTTTCCATAACAACAACGAAAAGAATAAACATGCATGGTTCTCCTCAGTCCCCGGAGCCGGAGATGAATCCAAATTTTCCGGTGGCGGACACGTAGTGGAGCTATCGGCGAGGAAACTGGCTGCTGGACTCTGGTGGTTGCGTTCGTTGCGCTACGGAATCGGTGGTGGTTTCAGCACTAGACGTAGATCCTCTGATCGGTCACACTTTGGGGTACTCATGTTTTCGTTATATGATTCAACTCAATTAGAAATACCTTGTGGGTTTAGTTCAGTATTTTAATGGTTGAATGACGTGTTTTGCATGGAGGGATATTTGGGGTTAATATAATATATACATGAAAGTGACTGCCTATTCTATTCTATATAAGTAAATATATTTATATATATATATTCATGTATGTATGTTATTGGATACCGAGAAAAATGTAGCTAAATGGAAATGGGGTTCTTTTAGATTTGTTTGGGATACTGAATTCGAGTTATAATTATACATTTGAGGTCTTTGTACCCTTTTGATGAGCTTGTATATCGATCTTAACAAAGAACTTATATGTTCAGTTCATATTAGGGAGAGACAGAGTGAGATTTTGAATTTGCTTACTTGAATTCCATGATGATTTTGTGCATATATTGAAATATTCTTGATAAGCTCTCTCTCCATAATTTTTTGTAATGATATCTCTGGAATCAGTTCTTGGCTTTCTTGCAAAGTACTGTACTTCATTCGGACATTCTTTTACCTCTGCAGCCTAGCGTGTCACGCGTAAATACAATGCATTCTCGGAATCAGTCTAGCAAAGAACATCGTGACCATCAGTTACGGAGGAGCCAATCCACTGGCTTTGGTCCAGAGCAGGGAACCCTTCATAAAGTATGTGTTTTAACATCACTAGAGCTTAGGCCTTAGAGGTAGTTGGCCACCATTTGGTAATGAAGCCATCTGGTCAAAAAGGCAGCTACGAGGACTCGATTCTCTCCTTGGTCTTGCCTTAATCTAGATAATTCGAAGGATAGACCTGATTCTATTTAGATCAAGGATCAATGCTTGTTTTTTCATATTCATCTTTGCAAAGTTGTTTTCTGAAACATTTGTTAGATTAAGAATTAATGTTTTTCGAACTACATTTTCATCTTCAGTTATGAGTAGTTGTTTTGCGAAACTTGATCCTTAGAACCCCTTTTTTGCTTTATAAATCCCGTATGGATTCATTATAGCCTTTGAGCTTCCTTTATAGACTGGTTCTAGGTTCTACATTTTCTCTGCCTCAGCTTATGACTTCTTAGGTTTGCTTACCAAACAAGGAACTAGCCTTTTTGTTTTCGTACTTTACGGTTATTATTGTCTCTTTATTTAACTTTCATACCTTGAATCTCTTTTCCAGCATTCAAAGTCTGTAAAAGAGGGAGCAAGTAGATGGTCGAAAGCATCCACTGAAGCGTATTATTTTGCAAGTCACATGAGGCTTCTTGAAGATCAAGTCAAAACTGTGTCTTTTGTGTCTGCTCTGCAAGCAGAACTAGTGCAAGCTCGATTATACATTCACGATCTTGAATATGAAGTGCGGTCTTCTAGGAATAGAGTCAAGTACCTAGCGAGGAAGCTTGGAGTGGAAAGAAGGTCACGGGAAAATAAAGAACATGATAAGATTTTTGCACTTATTGATGATTTGAAGGTCCAATTGAGCAGGGAAAGAAAAAAGCTACAAAAAATGGACGTTATTAATTCTCAATTAGTAAATGAGCTTGCTGAAGCCAAATTAACAGCAATGCAATCGGTTCAAAAACACGAGGACGAGAGAAGAACGAGAAAGCTCTTGGAGGAAGTATGTCATGAGCTAGCTAGGAAGATTGGAGAATCTGAAGCCGAAGTTGAAGCCATGAGAATAGAGATGATGGAAATTCGAGAAGAGGTTGAAGAAGAAAGAAATATGTTACAGGTTGCCGAGGTTTTGCGTGAAGAACGTGTTCAAATGAAGTTGTTTGATGCTAAGTTAGCTCTTGAAAGTAAGTACTCTCAGTTGAACAAGTTGATAACTGTCCTTGAAACTTTTCTTAGGTCGAGAAGCACAAGCTTAGTTATTAGAGAGTTAAAAAAAGCTGAACTGATCGAACAAGCGGTAAAAGCAGTTAGTATTCAAGATATGGAAGAGTTTTCTTATGAGCCGTTGGGATCGTGTGATATATTCTCAATCTTTGAAGAATTACAGCAAGTTGAAGTTTGTAAAATGGAAATCGAGACATGGTTCAATTACTCTTTGACTGGTGATATTTCTGATTACCACCCTGTGAGTCCTCAGGAAAATTATCATGATAATGACCATGTCCCGAAACGTTCAAGTGGCTTTGTTGATTACAACAGTGACAATGAAGAAGATACTAAAGGCCATGAAGGAGTTAATCATGTCGAGAATCAGGACTCGGTTGAGGAGAGTGGACACTCTATTGTCACAATTGGTGCATGCAGAAGCGCTCCAAGGTGTGAAATAGAATGGGATGAAACTGCTACTGGAGTATCTCCGAACACAGAAACTAATGAAGCGTGCTTGATATCTGCAGGACACCCAAAGCGGAATTCATCTTCTGCTAAGCTTCAGGCATCATGCGCGAGTAGTAGTGGATCCTATAAAGCAATAACAGATGAGGGTAATGGACAGCTTTCGAGTAGAATCATTTCCAGTCCCGGGACATATCTTTCAAATGGAAAGTCTATTAAAGTCGGTCTTAAGCACCAGAAGCCAATGGAGCAGTATGGCTCTATGGACATTGTAAATCCGCATGCAGTTCGAGGCATGAAAGGGTTCATTGAAAGGGCAAGAGGGTACGAGAACAACACCGTGAAGGCAAAACTCTCGGAATCCAGTACCGAAAGCAAGAAACCTCAATTGCAAAGACACAATACAAATCAATAGATAGAGGCAAACTATAGGTTTTTTCAATATTCTTTTAAAGAGCCAGTATCCAAAGAGCTAGATTATGGCCCTGGAAATCCTTTTAAAAGCTATACTTTAGAGGTTTCAACTCTGATGAAAGAATCTTCTCATCATATCTCAAGTTTGTTTTCATTTTTCACAAGGTGCATCTCTACCTATTTGTATTACTCTGATATCATCACTAGATTTTATCTATATATGATTCTTTTTTTTTTTGTTGCCTTATTTAATGCATTATAGTTTCCCTCTGACATAAAGCTCTATACAGAAACCTGGAACTGTAACTTTTTTGTAAAACGATTTTTGGTTTTGACATTACAGAACTGAAATTACAGGTTCATTTCTGTCCTATCAGAAACATGCCATTATGCCAATGCGCATGTTCAAATCCTTCTTTATGGACGGATCATTCTTTGGTAAAAGTACCATGTAGTCCTCTGTATTAAGAGTCAGATTGTATTTTATCCCTTTTACAAAAAAAGGGGCTAATAATTCATGTACGTTAGATTAAAGAGTAAATGGTCATTTTTGTTAAAAATTTCATCCATTTCTACTGTTAAAACTTAGTGTAGTCGGCAAAATAAGTAGACAATTTTTAACAGAAATACTAGTTTGCTCTTTGATCTAATGTATAGAGATTAATTTGTTCTTTTTTTAATAGAAAGGTCAAAATATAATCTAACTCCTATTTGTACTTTCACGATACTTTTATTTCATTCTTTTTTCTGTGCTTGTGGGGAACTTTGGGTTGATTTCCAAAAAAGAAAAAGGAGCAAAACTTTAGATGGCAAGGCGTGATCATGTCATTGTCTCTTTTGGTTCACATCATCATAGACCCACCTCCTTAAAAACTTTCATGCCTAAAATTATTTTGTTTTCATGTCATGCATTGTTTCACCTTGAAAACATACCTTGATTCCCCATTTGCCCCTTGGCATTAGACATTCATCATCATCTTAAAGATATATATCCTAGTGAAGTCCAATCTTTGTCTCCCATGATCCATGTAAAGCCACTGGTTAAGATTATAGTAGTAAACTCTTGATGGCTAAATCCTCATACATGATTGGTAGTAGTAGCTTGTTTGGGTGCTTTCATATCATCTAAGCACAACTCCACCAGCTCTACCGAGCTGAGACAACATGTGGTGTCCAAAATTATCGAGTTAGCGGTTTCTGATGAGCCTCAGCCACACTTTAATGTGATCGTGTCCAAACTAACTATGACAACGAATAAGGCAAGCGCACCTATCGTTCGGTAGTATAGCTATGACAAGACCTGAAATATCGTATCCTCAAGGACCAAGAGTACTAGTAGTTACTATCTTTTTATTATCTAGCCTAAGTATTAAGAGAACCGATGTTTAATTAACTAATTACTAAACTAAGGATGCTAAGACACAGATAGTGAATTGGAAAAATACTTGTGGGAAAACCAGTTGATTAAGACAATACCCGAGAAAGAATCCACCTAGATTTCACTTGTTATTTAACTCTGAACCAGACGATTTATTCACTTGACTTGATCCGTAGGATTCCCTAATTTATATTAATACCTCTTTCGAGGCCACTAATGTCTAACCCTATGTTGATTAATTGAAATCTCTTTCTAATTAAAACCCCTAGTGTTGCATTAACTCGATCTATGGACTCCTTATTAGGTTTGACCCTAATCCGGCAGATTTTCGTCATCCTATCTCTAGGGTTGCAATCAACTCCGCTTAACTATGCTAGATCTACTCTTAAACAGGGACTTTTGCTCCACTGCCTAAGCACATCAATACTTGAATCAATATCCTGAAATATTAAAACAAGAATTAAGAACACATAATTACGAACAAATCAAGTATTTATCATACAGTTCAGAAAACAATAACAAGATCCGTCTTAGGTTTCATCCCCCTTAGGTATTTGAAGGGTTTAGTTCATGTTTAATAAAGAATACATCTCAGAAGAAAGTAAATAACAAAACATAAGAAAAACCCTAAAACCCCCTGAAGGAAATTGAAGGGAAGATCTTCAGTCTTGAGCGTGATTTCGGCTTCTGGGATGAATCAACTGGCTTTCTTAGAGTAATTCCCCTGTGTTCAGCCTTCTCTGGCTTCGCTCTTCGTCAAAAGCCCTGATAGAAGGCTTCTGTCGACTCCCCCTTTAGGTTGCCCTCTAGGGTGTTTATATAGACTTCGGAATGTCTTTCTTCGCCCCTAAGTATCCTTTTCCAAGTAGAATTACAACGGGTCACGGCAGAGACACGCCCGTGGAGCATGCCCGTGTGAATCGAGCCTAGGCTGTATTCAAGTCTGATAAAGGGGCACGGCCGTGTGGTGAACTCTAGGCCGTGTCGATTTCTTATTTTGGCCCATTTTCTCCGTTTTTGGCCCGTTTCTCGTTCCTTTCGACTCCCGATGCTCCCCTAAGTATAAAACATGAAATTAAAGAATTAGGAGCATCAAATTCCACAATTCAAGGGATTAAATCATCCAAAAGTATGCTAAATGTGGGATTAAAACATGTATATATTATGGTTTATCATAATGATTATTTGGGATGGCTGAAATGCCTAGCATGTACCTAACTTGGATGACCCAAGAGAATGGAAGTGGGTGAAAGTTTGAGGTTACAATGATGTTGGTAAAAATATCATGGAAGACATTGTATTAGGAGTTAGATTGTATTTTACTTTTTTTTTATTTAAAAAAAGGGAAAATTAATTCTTATGCATTAGATCAATGAGCAAACTGGTCATTCTGTTAACAATTCTATCTATTTTTACAGTTAAAAATTGGTCATTGTATATCAGCATAAGGTACACGTGACACACTATGTAATTGTCTGGTTATTTTGTTAGTTATGCAAATTTTTAATAGTAGAAATGAATAAAAATTTTAACATAAAAGATCAATTTGCTCTTTGATCTACCGCATGGAGACTAATATACCTATTTTTTAAGTAAAAGGGACAAAATGTAATTTGATTTTTAGTACAAAGATTTTAAAGTACTTTTACCTAATGATGCCTTAAATGGTTTTGGTCTGATGATGAAATGTTGAAATTTTGTTCATTTTACTTGAAATATGACTAAGGCCTATAAGTACAAATGACCTATATGTTCTTGTTATACTAGCTTATAAAACAGGTCACGGTCGGATAGAACTCGGGTTATAGCCCAAAGGAGGCACAAGACCTACAAGGTCCAAACTTCCTCAATCCTCAGCTGGTAGCTAAGGAGCATGTAGCTTTCAAGGACCAACAATCTTGTTAGGAAAGACCCAAATACGAATCGAGTTGCAGGTCATTGGATAGACTTGTCGAGCCAAGACAACCATGCATTTATCGTGTACCAATTCATTCTCACCGTCTAGACTCTTTCGCACTTCTTCTCTACTAGCTTAAGCTCCTGTTTTAATCATTACAGTATCAAACAACGTCTCAAAGCATAAATTTCACACCCCTTAACTAAAGTACTTTTCAGGAAGTCTCAGTACCATGTGGATTAACAGTTCACGAATCCATATATGGCTTTACATTTATCTTTTGAAAAGAAATGAAAGTTTTTGGCCTCATTTGTGGCCATGTTTGAATAAAATTATGGACCATATTGAGATTTTTAGGAAATTAAGGTTAATTTGTTGGTCCTAATATAAAGGCATTTAAGATGGGACTATAAAACCAGTATGATATAACTTCATGCAATTCTTTTGGTTTAATCAACAAATTTAAGCATATTGTGATGGTTTGATCAGTAGGACCATGACACAAAAAGCCACATTTTTTTGTCACAAGCCGACTTGTCAGCAGGTTGTTTACATGATCCAGATTTGTTCTCTTTGGATACCCAGAGTTTCTGCTACATATACCTTTCAACTTATTTAAACTCAAAACCTCTAAACACAAAGAAATGCCCTCTGCAACAATGATTTAAATAGATCAAGTTACTGAAAATCAAATAGATTATGATAAAAATGGAGATAAAGTGTATATAAATAAAAGTACCATCAAGATCCTTGTATTAGGAGTTATATTGTATTTTACTCCCTTAACTTAAAAAATGGGTAAATTAGTTTCTCTCTGTTAGATCAAAGAGTAAATTGGTCATTCTATAAAAAATTCCATCCATTTCTCGTAAAAATGAAGTACACGTGTGTAACTATCTGGTTATTCTATTAGCTACGCCAATTTTTAACAGTAGAAATGGATGAAATTTTTAATAATAGAAAGTACCAATTTACTCTTTGATCTAACGTACCGAGACTAATTTTCCTACTTTCTAAGTTAATAAGAGATAAAATACAGTCTAACTCTTAATACAAAACTTTTACAGTGTACACCAGATAATTTAAATTAAAAAAAAAAAACCTTTATTATGAAAAAAAAAAGGTGACCAACTTTATTTAGTTTAGGGAACAGAAATGACCATGATTTGATCTGCCTTGGGGTCCTACTGTCAAATGATAAGATAGCAAGTGATGTTAGAGGCCAAATACAAGCCATAATGCATATTGGTTCATGATTGAAGGGAAACCCCACTTTTCAATGAGAAATGGACTTTAACACCAGCACCACACAGAACCACAAGGTCTAGGCACCACACCATGCAAGTGGGATTTTTTTTGGGGAGGAGCACTTACACTCACTTGACTTATAAATATATATATACACTTTCTGTTATATGTCATTGTGTATGATAGAATGAAGTATCAGTTAATTGAGACATGCACATGAGTTGTAATAAAGCAAAAATTGAAAGTGAATGTAAATCCATCTGAAACTTGTTTAAGACCTTTTGAAACTTATGGAGAAACACTAATTTTTGTAATAGCACTATAACAGTTGATTAAGATCTGCATATCAGGCTGAGTAGGTTAATAAGGTTTAATTATGATTTTAATCCTTTTACTATGCTGAAATTTGAGATTTGATCTATTTGTTTTAATTTGACATGATTTTTTATTCTTATACTTTTATCGTGTTACTTATCAGGTCCAAATTGTTAACACTATTAGTTGTTGCTGTTAAAGTGATAAAAGTAGAATTTTTTTCTTGCTATTCGACGACATAATTAGGGTCACGTGAAAATTCAATTAACCATGTTCAGCCAATAATAAATTTACTTGTAAGTTAAATATTTAAGGTTAATTTTTTTAAAAGAAATCCATGTCATGACTTTAAGAGTCTCAACTAACGGTGATATCAATGTAAACCTACTAATAATATTATAATAATAAAGGAACTAAATTATGCCAAAGTGATTAAGGGTGGGTTTGGATGGGCGATTGAGTGCGGCGTGGTGCGTTTAGCTTACTTTTTGTCTCACGCTACAGTATCGCTACAGTATTTAATCTCACCGCCACCGCTGTTTTTACACTAACCGCATGTAAACGCACCGCCCATCCAAACCCACCCTAAAAATCATAAATTTTTGGGGGTCAAAGGGATTAAAAATCACGTTAACCATATTTACGCCCCAGTTAGGCATATAAATACCCCTTTCCTTTAACAAGGGAGGCAAGACAAGCTATTACCTAAAAGAAAGCAAATCCTAAATTCGTCCATAATACGGTTCTTCATACTATATCACCACCACCGTGTAAACCATCATCTCTTCTTCTTACCCTACATTGTGTCAACAAAAGATAACTATTTATATTAACATTGTTAACCAATGAGGTGAACAAGGTAAGAAAGTGAAAGGAGAACGAGGAAGAGAAGGATGAAGGTTGGGAGGAGATTTCTGATTCCGAGAGAGAGTTTGGGGATCGAGAAGAGGTAATGTCCTACATGAGCAGTTTGCCTGACCTTTTTATAGTGGGGAACAAACTTAGTTACATGTCCTAAGATTGCTGACGTGGAAGTCTAATTTGACACCCTTGACAATGATAGTGGCATATATTTTAGGATGAGACATATCAGAGCGACTAGCAATCAATTACTATCTGTCTGCACGTGACATATAAGAATCATTAATGAATATCAACAACCCCAAAGTTCAAAAAGGAATTGTATTAAGTATTTTACTTATGTATTTCGCAATTAAAAAAAAAAAAAACAAGTGAATAAGATAGTATAACTGCACCCATTCAAAGGGCACCAAAGCCCTTGTTATGGCACCATCAAAAATACGTGTTGAGCACATGCATGTGTTCAAACCAAAAGGCAGGGACCAATCTGAAAGAAACAATTCCTCCCATGCCCTATTTATATAGAATCTATTTCCCATCCCACCACCACGTACAGGGAAACAATTCTCAACTTGCATTTAATATTGCAGAGAAATTTATTCAAGTTTTAATGTCTTGCACATGTCTCAGACTATTCATAAACAGGGAATTTAAATGGTATTTTAATTTTGGGGAAATCACGGTTTTGGTCCTTTTGCTATGCTCAAATTTGAATATTTTAATCTCTATATTTTGATTTGACATAATTTACTCCTCTACGTTTTTAATGTTATTAGTTTAGATTCAACCTATCATGTTGACAGGGGCGAAGCCAGGGGAGCTGGCATGGCCCCGGGCCCCCCTAAAAGGTAAAATTACTATTTAGGCCTTTAAATTTTTTTAAAATTTTAAATTAGTAAAGGTAAAATTGCACTTTGGCCCCCCTAAAATTATAAAAATTTGATTTAATCCTTTACAAATTAGAAATATATAAACTATAAAAAATTAAAATTTCATCCGATCCCCCTAAAAAATTATCCTAGCTTTGACCCTGCATGTTGACATAATTTTTTCTTTTTGTTGGAAGAGAAGTTTCTTAAAAATGTTCACTCTATGCTCGATCAGCAGCAGGAGAAACACGCAGCCCCTCAAAGTGGAAAATTGCTCCTCTATTTCTCTCTTTAAAAATTATAAAATTTTAAGTTAATTCAATGATAAATTTGTATATTTACCCCTTAAAATTTAATATTCAATTCTAATCCCTCCAAAACCAAATTGATTATAATCTAATCCTTCAAAAAATTGTAAAATTTACATTAATACAATGAAAAAAATATATATTTTAACTCTCAACAATTCATGATTCAAATCCAATTCTGGCATCCCCTTGATGAAGATGGACATGACATTTTATTTTCATGGTTTCATATGCAAGCTTTTTACAATGGAAAAAAAATTGCCATGCACTCTCCTGTTTTAATACGTGGACTTGTAGTTCTATAGGTCTAGAAAAAAAAAAAAAAAAACAATGAAACCCCACTGTCCTGCACCAGTTTTGATTGAGTCGCTCGTGCAAGAATCTGGTTTTCATTGGCTGGCCTCACAATACTTTAACCTCACTTTCCGACAAAACCCTAAAACCAAACTTTGCTGTGTTATTTTTTTCTTAGTACATCAAAGTTGGGAACCCTTTTCTTAAACTAATCATAGAATGCATGACTTTATTTTATGAGTTTTAAAAAAGAATAATCATTACTAAAAACTCTGATCCAACTTATCTAACCGGGGCATGCATGCATGCACTATAGATAATATATAAGACATATCAAATGGCATAATTGTATGCTCTACCAGTTTCGCAAGATTATGAATCACCTTGTGAGCTAAGGATATCTGCGAAACCAAGACTCGGGGAGTCCAAGTCTTTGCAAAAGCCCTCAACCTCATGAGTCCATGGCTTGTCACTCCTATATCACATTTATACGTACGTTGTCTTAACATGACAATTTATACTTACGGGACAGGACATAAGTAATTAGTTGGCAATGGTGAACTTAGAGATTTTGTTTAGAAGGATCAAAGCTAAGATTATATATTTTGGGGGACCAAAGCTAAAAATCTTGCATTAAAAATGCTTTAAATTAAATTATTAATTTTTCAAAAGGGCTAAAATTATATATTTTTTTATTTAATCAAAGATTAAAAAGTACTAAATTGATCTTTTTTTTAATTTTGGGAGGGGATATAAAGCAATTTTTCCATTTAGCCAAGAGAGGGCAAAGCTAAAATTCTTGTATTAAAAATACATTAAATTAAATTATTAATTTTCAAAAGGGTTAAATTATAATTTTTTTTATTTAATCAAGGGTTAAAAAGGACTAAATTGAATTTTTTTAATTTCGAGGAGGAGCCATAAAGAATTTTTCTATTTAGCCAAGGGACCCTTTGGCTACACCCCTGTCGGTTGGGGGATGTCTAGCGGAAGGAACAAAAGCATCCATTTTATCATATGCGTAGCCAGCCAAATGGTGAAATTCCTATATAAGGCCCTCTAACAAGAAAAACATTAAATTTAAGCATTTTAAGCTTTTACTTAAATGGAAAATTTCAAATTTTGGTCCCTCTAAAAATAAATAATTTAATTTAAGTACTTTTAACACAATATATTTAGCTTTGTTCCCCTCCCAAAAAATTATAATTTTATTTTAACCCCTAAACAAAATTCCTAGCTCCATCCCTACCTTTTATAAACAATACAACACCCACCAAGTAAACCGATAATCCTAAACCTTGTATAAACAATACTAATCCCCAAAAAGTCATTATATTTCATGCAAATATAAAACCATAAAATCATCACGTGCATTGAGATCTTAAAATGCAAAGGCTTTATGGATTTGTTGCAGAGATGGGGACGGTGATGACTGTGGTGGTGCATGTGAGAGTCTCAGATTTTGCCACAAATAATAACACACAGTACCCCCCCCCCCCCCACAGATCCTGTGTCTTTGGCACCCAAGGCTGTTCCAAAACTGTATTCATTCAATAGAGATTATCCCAAATTGCATGACATGTTTTCTTTTTTTCTTTTTTCTTTTTTCTGGTCATGGTAAGTGTGTTTGGGCTGTCATGTTTTGGTGTATAAGGGGCACAAAGTGGTGGGTCATGTTATGTACAATCTAATAATAATTTCCACATTGTTGCCACTCTATGGGATATTTAAATGACAATTAGTTAGCTCCAATGTTATTGGATATGGCTTATTTTATAGCCGCCATTATCCTCTTTGATTAGCTTTAGAATTTGGATGTCAGTATACAGCTAGATATGTCTTCTTTTAATTAGTGAATAATGATCATATTTGCATTGCTTAATTGGCTTTGTTATATGAAACTACTCTAAAATCAACATATTATTACATGCACATACTTTGTATTAAACAAATATTAATACCCTATTAACTAATTGATTTATTCTCGATTAAGTTTTAATTTGATTGAAATATGTGAGTTTCAACTATAATTGTTCAACTAGTTTTAAAAGAAATTTTTAAACTTAGTTTTATTTTCTGTCCAACTCGTCCGCTCATTTCACTTTAAAAAATTAATAAAATATTAAATATATATTTGTAGATTAATATTTAGATATTTTATAATTAAATTTTAATTTATTTTTATTATTTAAATTGAATTCAAGTCAACCCCAGACAAAAATTATTGTGTAAGTCGAGTCCATGGACAAGTACGGTTCAAACACACATCTTTCACTTTAGGGATGGGGTTATAGGTGGTTTAAGAAATGTAAGGAAAAAACAAATTGATTTATTAGTAAAGTGTTGAACTTGATTTTTTAGATTTGTCAATTTTTATATGAACTTGATAAGCTTGGTTTGATCGTAAAAAGTTAATAATTTAAATCTGAATTGACTTGAACTCAAGTTAACTTGAATCCAAAATTGACCCGAACATGACCCAAACCCGAAATGACTTAAACAAATAACTCCAAATGACTTAAACTTAAAGTGACCAAAACCCAAAATGATCTTAATACAATAATTCGACAAAAAAAAAAACGAGCCCCAAACTCAAATGGACAAAAAACCCAAAACAATTCGAACAGAAGCTTATTACTCAGCACACACAAGGTAGGAATATACCCACATCACATATACATTAAGTTTAAAGAGAGTTGTTTAAATAAATGCCTAACACTAACTCTCTTATAAGCTTGAACTCGAATAGATTCTATAAGTGAATATATATTCGCTATCACGATAATCATGGGATTTCTACCATTAGTGATTATACAATTGTAAAAAATAATGATATAACCAGGTTCTATCACATATATATAATGTATGAAAAGTTTTGAATTTACTATAGTGGGGAAGAAGAAAAAGAAAACAGTGGACCGTGCTATCATCAAAGCTAACTTAGCATTGGATGCTGATCAACAATGATGGAACCAAGACTAGCAAGAGCTGGGCCAGGTGTACAATCTGCCGAACCCAGCTAGTGGAAATAGGACCGTGGTGCGGGTCCGATCTCTGGTGAAACCAAGGTCCACCTTTTTCTACTATAAGGCCAACAGATGGTCAAGTGGCTGGTGGAGGTGATGCATATTAAGCACACCACTATCGTCACGGCAATTATTGACACCCCTAAGAGTTGCTGTTTTCTACAGCACTATTTGGTACATAACTATTTTGAAAGGATTGACGTTTGATTAAAAGTTTTGAATTTAAATTTGGGTTAATTTCATCTTATGTCCCCCAAATGATAGTTTAGATTCTACATTGTTCTTTGTTGATACAAGGAGAAAATTGTGGTTGTTTGTGATGGTTCACTAAAAGGGTGGAGAGTTGTAGATGGATTAGAATGATCAGAATGTGAAAGCCGAGAGAACACTAGAGAGGAGAGATCTCAGTTGAGAGTTTTGTCTTCTTTTTTTGATGTCCAGAAACCTATAAGGGAGGTTCTATCTTATAGTTCCTAATGTGTCACGTATATTTACATATTAGTTTCGAACACCATGAAAGTTAGTTGGTCTACTGATGACTTGTTGTCGGAGGTTTCTTGGGTAAGTCTTAATGTTTGGGCTATCATGTCTCGGTGAATAGTAGACGTCTCATCCATATCAAACATGTGGCCCCGATGGTTCAGGCTCATGAAGTCTTAACTCTTAAGCTCACAACTCAAGTGTTTGAACTTGCAGGGTGATCCCATTAGTCAAAGACATAAAAACACAAGGTTATAAATACTCGAGGTGAGCTCACAAGATATAGATATAACAATCTCAAAGCATTTTATTTGAGTCCTTGAAGCATCAGTATCATGTCAAAAAAGTTATTCTGTCAATTTAAACATTAAACACTAGTTCGAATTTGACTCAAAGCATTGATGCTTCTAATTTAAATAAAAAAAAATAGATTACTATTTTTGTAAAAATAGAATTGAACAGCTCATTGCTAGGCTTTATGTAAGGGACTATGATTGTGATTTGTGAATATTTTTTTTTAGTGATGGTGAAATGGGGATAAGGTTTTCATTATTTTAAATAAAAATGATAATCAAATAGTTTGGCCCTACAAAATGGCCTCTCACCCACAAGTGGGATTACTTAACTTTTAAACCACCTAAATTAACAAAAATAAATAAATAAACTTACTTAAACAACCCTTAAACCATCAATTATGGAAGGCTAATAATTATTATCATATGCACAACCATTGGGAAGAAAAAAATTTTACAGGTAGGGTTAAGATGGTAATATATGTCTATTTATTTGTGGGTAAATTGAACCCAAAGTTATTAAATTATTATTAAGCTTACATTTTAGTCACTCAAAAAAAGTTACAAAATGGTCATTGAACTATTCAAAAGTTTTCATTTAAGTCATTGAATTATTCGAAAGTTTTTATTTAAGTTACTAGATTGTTAAGTTTTTCTAAAGAGAAACTACAATAGAGGTCACCCAACTATGATTTTTTTCTTTTTTGGTCACCTAATTATTAGTAAATTTCTTTTTTGGTCAGCCGACTATGAAAATTTACAAAATAGTCACCCAACTATTTAGTTTTTTTTTTTTTTTTTTCATCAGCTGTCAAACGTAAAAATGAAAACACCCAAAAATCCAAGATAGTTGGGTGACCAAAAAAGACAAAATTGAATAGTTGAGCGACCATTTTGTAACTTTTCATAGTTGGGTGATTACTAGTGTAGTTCACCCCTTTTTTAGAGAAATAGTTAGACTAACGATCTCCAAGCGATGATTCAACGATTGGTACGATGGATCAGTAACCATCAAATAGTAGAAGAACATATCTTAGATATAAGTGGATCTAACGGGTAGTGCCAAAGATCGGAAAGAAAACTATTTGGATTTAGGTTCGCAGATTTGAGGCATTCAAAGCTATTTCACGAAAAAAAACTGAATTGTAGAAGAAAAGGGGAATGAGAGCTTTGAATTGGTACAAGCGATGTGAACAGAGAATGTCATACATCAACAATGTTAATAGTCTAGTGGCTTAAATGAATACTTTCGAATAATCCATTAACCATTTTATAACTTTTTTAAGTTGAATGACCAAAACATAAACTTACTGATAATTTAGCGAACTTTGATATAGTTTACCTTTATTTATTTTAATTTTTTTAAATATACTAAAAAAAACACATTATTGTATAAACTCTTCTTTCCCTAACAATACACCAAATCAGGGGCGAAGCCAGGGGGGCTGGCATGGGCCCCGGCCCCCCTAAAATGTAAAATTATTATTTAGGCCCTTAAAATTTTTTAAAAATTTTAAATTAGTAAAGGTAAAATTGCACTTTGGCCCCTCCTAAAATTATAAAAATTCGATTTAATCCTTTACAAATTATAAAGATATAAACTATAAAAAATTAAAATTTCATCCGACCCCCTTAAAAAATTATTCTAACTTCGCCCCTGCACCAAATAATAACTATTCTAAAAAAAATACATCAAATAATAACTATTTATTTTTAATTTATTGTCACTCTCAATAGCCTTAAACCCTTCTCTATGCTCACAACACCTCTACATTTTGTTATTAGTAAAAAATCTAGCTAATAGAGCTACGTGGCAATGTTCTAGACGTAATAGTGACTAATGGGACACGTGTTGGAGGATTGAAGGAACAATGGAAATGAGAGGGGTTTTAGTGTGAGAACCCACGTGGATAGTGGGACCTATTTTTGTCCTTATATTATATGTGTAAGTTGCGGATTTATCTTTATATTCTAACTTAATCGATTTTAGTCCTTTTTCTCGTCAAATTTTAAATTTTCATAATGACCTGAACAGTAATAGTTAAGTCTATTAGATTAAATTTTGCTATTAGTCCCATACTATGTACAAATTATGAATTTAGTCTCTATTCTCTAATTTAATTATTTTTGTTCCTCTATTTTTTAAATTTTATAATTTCAACCAATAATGATGTGGGTTTTCTCTAAGGATTATGTATAAATCATAAGCTATCGTGGCATTAAACATGTGATAATATGTTCGCCACATAAAATTTTAAAAATAGTAAAATTTAACTTAATAAATTTAATGACTACCATTTGGTCATGATTGAAATTTCAAAACTTGAAAAGTATAAGGTCTAAAAATGACTAAGTTATAATACACGGGATAATACATAATTTACACATAATATAGGGACTAATAATAGATATTGACCTAAATAGATATCTTTATGGTGCGGGCTCCACTACTTTTTGAAGAAAATGAAATCTGACGTGGATATATCATCAAGGCCATTTGAATAAAAAAATTATGTCTAGAAAGTAACTTATATTATTTATAAATATAAATATAAATTAAACATAACTAATTGAAAACTTTATCCATTATTTTAATACATCAAATATGAAAGTATTTTTCTGAACTCTTAAAATATTTGACAATAATATCTTTTTATCTCGTGCGTTGACATGATGATTAGAGTGTTCATTGTCCCAAGTGTGACCTGAGTTTTAAAGCTTTTTGCACATGTTCAAAAAAGTAATATTGCAACGAAAGAGCTATGGAGGAAAGAAGGGATTTACTAGGGCAGATCGGAACCGGAGCAGAATGAGCACCAATGGTTGAGGGAGGCGTTGCGAGAACCGGACTGAAGGAGGGTCTCGGAGAGGAGTTTTCAGAAAGGAGAAGCAACAAAATGAAGAATCTGGAAGGGGGAGGCTTCTTCAGAAATGCAATCCGTTTTTCAAGAAGGAATTATGATGAAAGAGACGGTTACAGATTTCAATGCATTTTGATTGGGTGGTTCTAATTAAGTCATCTAAGTATCAGAATTATATGTAAAGCATATAGAAAACACACAATTCGATTTACAAACACGTGTATTTATTGTATGAACAATTTAGATATGATGTGATAAAAGAATGTCACTCTAATTTATCGTCAACTCTCTATTCATTGGTAAGTATACTCCTAAATTACATATCACCCATTTATTTTATTTAGGGTTAATTTCATCAAAATGCTTTTAAATTATGGTCAAAATGTTAAATTGATTCAAAACTTCAAAATATTCTAATTGAGTCCTTTAAGTATCGGAATCAATCAATTAAGTAAGTCTGTTACACTAGCCATTAACTTAAAGAGTTAAATGTCATCTCAAACATGACAATAAAGTATATAAATGACACACAATTTAAATTATAAACACACGTACTTATTACATGAATGTTCATGTTGAAACACGTACAAATTATTTTTATAAAAAATGTATTTTTATATTTTTATATAAAATCTTTTATAAAAAAATTACTTCAACGAAGTTTGATTCTAAAATATCATTTTTCTGTCCAAATTTCATCTTAACCACTTCAACTAAAATCATATTTAAAATTCACGTAAATTTTTATAAATACATTTTTTAGTATTAAAATTTATAAAATAATTCTTTTTCAACTACAATTTAGTATTAATAAAGGAATTATTAGTATCATTATCCAAAATTTAGATTTTTGTTATTGTCGTTTACCTCTAAAATTTCCTCCAACCACCTGTCGGGGGTGTTTTCCACGTTATTCATAACAGCGCGTGATCATACACTTTCTTCTTCTTCGTTCTTATTTTATTTTACTTTATTTTTCAATTGCATATATTATTTGTTTTTTTTGTTTGTTTGTTTGTTTGTTTTTTTTTACAGTTTCGTGCCAGTGTTGGGTGTCTTCTAAATTCTCACCATAAATCTGATTGTAAAGTCGGAGATGAAATGAAAGACAAAATGAAGTCGAAATTCACATGAAATGAAAAAAAAAATGGCTTCTCGTTGTCTTCTCAAAATGCTATATAGTATAAATACATAGCTTCCCCTTATATGCCTCCTTATGTTCGAGTCTCTTCTCTAATGGACTCTAATTAACATATTTTACCTCCCTCTTTTCTGGGTTTCTTTTTCTTTTCTCTCTTTGATTGAATTTTTAATTTTTAATTTTTTTGGTTTTTGATTTTGGTATTTTGGATAGTATTTTATTGTTTTCATGGCGAAGGGACGGCGGTTGACCACCAGCAGAAGCGAACGGTTTCTAGGAAGTTACAGTTACGGTCACAGTCATGGGGATGCCGTCACAGGCGAATCGGAATTTGGGGAAGAAGATGTATGGTCGATGGTCGATAACGTCACAGACCGAGATGACCGGAGAGAGTGGAGTCCACGCGCTGAGTCCGAGAGTAACGAAACCGCTAACTTCGACGTGAGAGGCGGCCGTCGTCGGATCCCGCGAGGTGACGCTGGTCACGTTGGCGGGCTTTCCTTGGCTTTCGATGATTCTTCATCCGCGAAACCTAGGATCGTACACCAGTACCGTGGCCATGAAAACGTGGCGGCGGCGACGGAGGATTCGCCACGTGGACGGAATATGGCCACGTCAGCGCCGTTGAACGTGCCTGACTGGAGTAAGATTTATAGGTCCGACTCGGTGGAGGAGTCGATGCATGACTCGGATGATGATGGTGATGGTGAGTCGGATATGATGCCGCCACACGAGTACTTGGCGCGTAAGAAATCGGGTGGGCCTTCGGTTTTTGAAGGTGTGGGTCGGACCCTCAAAGGCCGGGATATGAGACGGGTCAGGGATGCAGTATGGAACCAAACCGGGTTCTATGGTTAAAAGGTTAACCAATTTGTTAGCCACTTGGACTAGAAAAAAAAAAAAAAAAGCCTAAACCAACTTAATTATTACATAATAATATATATTTTTTAACTTGAGCAATGATTCGACTGAGTCGACACAGTAGAGTTAACTCAGTTTCCGAGTGAGCTCAAGCAAGCAGGATTTTGAATTTAGGGTACTAGAAGAAATGAAGTGTGTTTACCTCCTCCTCTTTACAAATTAAGTTCATAAAAAAAAGTGCCAAATTAAGTTCATAAAAAAAAGTGCCAAAATTTTCCATTTAATGGGACATTATGTTAGGATAACTCGGAATATAGAATCAAGTCAAGTTAGACTTTTAAAACGAAAAGTAAAGTTCATTTAACGTTGTTTCTCTATTTACAATATCCGAATACGAAACTTTGCCTAAAAAGGTATCGAAATCTTTTTCACTAGACTCAATAAATATTAGTACAATCACTGATAAAGTACCATTTATACGAATTTGACTTGATTTTGAATTTTAATTTTTTTTTAAAATTTTTAAAAAATTTGACTTGGTTTAAATTGTTCATAGATAGTTTTGGAGTTAGCTCCATTTAATAAATGTCAAAATATGTTGTCATTAGCTGTATTTAAGTACATTTTGACTTAAAAATCGTAGTTTAATCATTGAGATCGTTAGTATTTTATATCAAAATTTGTTTATTATCATGATAATTTGACAGCATGGGTGCATTGATGATAAATTAATAGTGTCAATAATTGAACTAAAAATTTTAAATAAAAAAAAAAGAGATTTTTTTGTAAGTATAAAAAATAAATCTCAAACTTCATCAAATGACAGGGACTTACGGCATAATTTGACCTTTAATAAATTGTATGTTTGAAAATTGGCTTTGGATTTAGTAAAATAATGTAAATGTTGATGAATTTTTAAAATATTCGAATATATAAATCATAGAGAATCTTAGTTAACATGTAGATAATATATATATAGCGGTAGAAATATTATGGCGCCTCCTATAATAGAAGTTAGATTACATTCTTTCAACTTAATCTAAAAAAATGATAAATTAATTATTGTATGTTGAATCAAATAGCAAATTAGCCCTTTTTATTAAAAAAAAATAATCTATTTCTACCGTTAAAAACTAGCGTTATTAACGGAATAACCAAATAGTTACATGTGATATGTCACTATACCTCATTCTAGCGTACACGTATCAATTAATGGATTAATTTTTTACTAGAAGTTTTGATCTAATATATAAGAATTAATTTTTTTAAATAAATAAGACAAAATAAAATCTGACTTTTAATATAACCAATGAATCACATTCCTTCCCCGATTTGTAATGTAAAACAATAACACCAACCACTACTTCAACTAAATGTAGGCAAATTATCCATACTTTATATAACAAATAAAATAAAATAAAAATACCAAATTTATGTGTAAGTGGAAAAAAAAAAGAAGGAATAAAAACATGGTAAAAAAATGGACAAAAAGTGGGTCCAAAGTCCCAACCAAAATTGCTTTTGATGGAAGTTGATGGGTGGAGAAAAAATGGGGTCAAGATATAACACAAAATACACAACAAAGTCCATGAGAGAGAGAGCTTTGTATTGTAGCCATAGTTGTGATGTGGGGGCTTTGCCATTTTGTAAGGAAAAAAAAAAATTGACATTATAAGTCCCTATTTGATGGGTCTTTCAATTTAAGCATCAAAATTTTTATGACCATTCCTTCTTTCTTTCTTTTCCATCCCTCCATTCATTTCCTTTTATTTCTTTTATTTTTCAATGAAAATTTTATTAAAGCAATAAATATATGCCTTTTGGGATATTTTTGAGGTCCCATGGTTTTTGGTAGCATTGGTTATTATTGGTTTAAGTTCATTTGTTCTTAGATTCCCATTCTTTTGATCCATCCAATTAAATAATGACTTTACAAAGAAGAAGAAAAAAGAGAGCCAAAGATGAACAATATCTTTCTCCGTTGTCCCAATTTCATTCTCAATTTGTATATTTTTTTCAATGCCATTTTTTATTGGTTACTAAAATTCCGAATTTAATATATTTTTTATCATTACAATTTTTTTTTGAACAGTTCTGATTATATTTGTTCTTTTTTGACGCAATGTTTGGAACTATCCATAGCTCCTCCCCAACTCATAAATAGGAGGATAATGTGCTTCAGTGCACTAGAACTCACGTCCTCCTGCATTGACAATAATACTCATACAAATCGAGTTAAAACCCAATTAGTTTATCATTACAAATTTGTGAAAAGAGAATGGATTGTATTGGTATAAACAAATAACAATTTTATCACTACAAATGTAATTTTATGAGCTTGAATGTGATTTATTGGTGTTCAAATATAGCAAGTTGAAAAGGAAATCCTTGAAATTTTGTAAGAATAAGAATTTGGGCTCACTCTATGACTTTTTTTGGGCTTGAAATTTATGCATCAATATAATAAAACCAATGGGTTACATTACATGTATCCATAGTGGCCATATCAAAAGCTAAATAGGTAAAAAATGGAATTTTTCTTGAGTATCCATATATATTTTAGTAACAAATAGTTTCCAGGCAGTTAAGGTCATTTAAGACAGTTTTTGTAGTGGTTTCAATTCCGTTTTGGTCAGAAAAATTCATTAACTTTTACCAAGGGCAGGACATTGGAGTCTATGACATAACTCTAGAGAAGATAATGATGATGCTAACAGCTTGACCAAAATGATCCACGATAGAAGAGAAGGACTACGGTTATTTAAGGACTCCCCTTGAGAGCCTAGCTTAATTTTATGTAATTAAATTGTTTCATTTTCTTTCCACTAAAACTGTACTAGACATTCTTAAACTATGACTTGGATTTTAAATCGGCCCTTGAATTTAAAAACATTGTAATTAGTTTCTCCAAGTACTAGTATCATAGCAATCATGCCATTCCATCATCCCAACTATTAACTTTGAGAATTAAATGCTTGATTAAATATAATGTCGAACATTTTCAAAACATGAGAATTAATTTGTAAACACACACCTATTGCATAAACAGTTTGAATTTAAATTGTCCATGTGGCAGTCACACACATGTGTACAATTTGATCCACGTGTTTTAAATGTGTTCTACGTTAAGGCTTTTAACACCTAAATTGGCGGCTAAACTTATTGAAGGGCATGATTGATATTGTATTGATCCATTGAGAACTTAATTAGAACATTTTAATGTTTAAGAACCAATTTAAAATATGGGAGATAGTTGGAACGCACTTGGTGTAACTAACTCACAATAATAATGACGATAATTATTTGGCACAATATCAATGAACTTCTTTTAACTTCAAAGAAGACTCAAGATAAAAGTACCATGGAAGCCTCTATACTATGAGTCAGATTGTATTTTGCCCCTTTTACTCAAAAGAGAGAAAAATTAGTCACCATACATTAGATTAAAGAGAAAACTGGCCCTTTATGATAAAATTTTCATCCATTCTACCGTTAAAACTTGATTCATGTACATCAATATAAGATACATGTGGCATGGTACTTTTACCGAAGACTCAACTAATTGTCAAGTGTTCTCTCTTTTTTTTGTGTGTTTATGTTTGGGGTTCGTGACTGTCCATTTGTATTCTTTCTTTAGAATACAAGGTATGTTCCTAGAACTAAAAAAAAAAAAAAAAAAAAACATTACCAGTGTAGACAATGACACAAAATCTGAGCTTTTTTTTGGTAAATTTTTTTATAGGCCCTTGATGTTGGTCCTTTTTAGTGTATTTTTCTTTCTTTTTCAGGCTTGAAGTCCAGTAGTAATGGGGTTGAACTAGGGTCCAAGCTCGACCCTAAGATACAATATAAGAAAAGCAATCCAAAGCCTAGTCCACATAAGCCCATCTATGTTTGGATATGAGGCTTTGAAGGTATTTTGGGATAAATAAGATAGTTAATAGCACTTACTTTAATAGTTGATGCTTAATACTTAGTGTCAGATTTTGAGAGGTCAATTAAGACTAAATTTATACATTTAAATTAAAATATTTTTTATTTTATTAATGTAAATTATATATGTGTTGTATATTAAAATTATTTTTTGAAATATATTTAAACTAGATTAACCGAATTTCTATAGCAAAAAAAATGTAATTTATATTTAAAAAAAGAAAAGAAAATCATGGATGAAATATAGAAATATTTTTTATTTAAAATATTTACTGATCGAGCAGTTGATATCGTTTTTATTGCAATAACTATAAGAATATACATATTTTTTCCCAATTTAACCGTAATGTTTTTTTTTCCTCTTAGGATTCGATTTTATTATTATTATTATTGTTCTGTTTTTAATTAGGTCATGGTATTGTCTTCCTTTGATTTTTATTTAGGTATAATAATTTATTTGATCCTCCAATTTTACAAAAAAAATAAAAAACCTTTTATTTAATTTTTCGTTTCTTTTAGCTTTTAAACATGTATTATTTATTAAATCACCTCAAAGTTGATGTAAAGTTAATAAATTGTTGACTTTTACTAATGTGACATATACGTAAATTACTATATAGATGCCATGTTAGCAGTTAATTAACCTTTTGAAATTTAAAAATTTTAAAAAAATATTTGTAAGAAATTAAAAATTATTAAAATTATCAAACATTTTATAAAAAAAAATTGTATTTTTAATATTTTTTACTCGTAAAATGTCACAATTTCTAGTCATTTATTGTGGCACAAAAAAGGTACATATCAATGGGAAAAGCAACTTTTTAACATGGAAGTAACTGAAATGGTGCCCTCATCTCACATCTATTAATTAATGTGTTTATTTTACAATTTATAAAAATTAATATTTTAAAATTTTGTAGTTGTCTATTTTAATATTTTTATTTTTAAAATTTGAACTCTTATTTTTTTTTATAATTTCGTATAGTTAATTAATGTTTAGTTTTATTAATTACATACTTAAAAGAAGTAAATTATATAAGTACTCACTCAATTATGAAAATTTATAAAATTGTCAATTAATTATTAATGAATTTCTTATCGAATTATAAAAAGTTACAAAATGATCATTTAAATATTTAATTTTATCTTTTTTGGTCATCCAATTATATTAGATTTTTAGATCTTTTTGTTTTGACTTTTACCTTAACTAAATAACGATAAAAAAATAAATTTAAATAATTAAATAATCATTTTATAATATTTTATAATTACGTGGTAAATTGTTTTTATTAATAATTACGCCACAAAAGAAATATTAACTTGCCCCGAAAAAGTTTCATTAGTTTACATTTTCTTTTCCTTTTATGGTTTTCCATTATCCTCTAAATCAGGGAAAAATAAAAAGAAAAAGCCCATCAAGGCCTCGGCTTTGCCTAAACTGGGTTTTTTTAATAGAAAAATCTTATATTTTTTGTGCAAAGCTTTAATCTTTACTTCCCAAGTTTATTCTTTTCATAAATTTCCGAAGAAACCCAATTTTCAAAAATTCCCAAAGTTTATTCCTTTCTTTGAAAAGATGGGTTGTTTTAGCAGCAAACATAAATTGCCGGATCCTCCTTCAATGCCAACAACACAACCAAAACAAGTTCAAACCCAGGAAGTATCAATGCCTCAAACAAGACAGCCCCAACAAGAAGTTCAAACCCAGAAAGTATCAGTGCCTGAAGCTCAAGTTCCACAAACAAGGCAACCCCAAGCAGTGTCTGTCCCTTTGAAGCCTTCACCAGCAAGCACAAGGCCAATTCAAACAATGGAAGATACAGTTTTAGGGAAGCCATTGGAAGACATTAAGCAATACTACAAGCTTGGGAAAGAACTTGGTAGAGGTCAGTTTGGGATAACTTATTTGTGTACTGAAAATTCAACTGGTAACACTTATGCTTGTAAATCAATATTGAAGAGGAAGTTGAGGAGTAAACAAGATAGGGAAGATATAAAAAAGGAAGTTCAAATCATGCAGCATTTGTCTGGTCAACCATGTATTGTGGAATTTAGGGGTGCTTATGAGGATAGGCAATCTGTTCATCTTGTAATGGAGCTTTGTGCTGGGGGTGAGCTTTTTGATAGGATTATTGCTCAAGGACATTACTCTGAGAGAGCTGCAGCAGGTATTTTTAAGTCGGTGGTGAATGTGGTTCATATTTGTCATTTCATGGGAGTGATCCACCGTGATCTTAAGCCTGAGAATTTCTTGCTGTCTAGTAAGGATGCTGGAGCTATGTTGAAGGCCACTGATTTTGGCTTGTCTGTCTTCATTGAAGAAGGTTCAATTTCCAATTTTCCCTATGTTTTATAATAGTGTTTTTTAATGAATTGGTTTACTTATTTGATTCTTGGAATATGCATGTAGCTAATTGAAAATTTTGATGATTTGCCATAGCTACCACCATATGTCCTTTCTTATGTATGCTGTATATGATATGTGATCTTAAATTCAAAAGTCTTACTGTTTTGTTGCTTAATTTGGGGTGTTTGAACACTTAAATTTCAGATGCACAAATTGGTATGAAAGTAAATGGTAGAAGTACCATGGAGGTCCTCATACTAGAAGTCGGATTGCTTTTTGCCCCACTTTAGTCAAAAAATGGGCAAATTAGTCTCTGTATGTTAGATCAAAGAGCAATTTTATCTTTCTGTTAAAGTTCCATCCATTTCTACTGTTTAAAATTGGTCCCTGAATGCCGGCATAAGGTACATGTGATACAATGTAAATAAAAAATTTTAACAGGAAGGACCATTTTGCTCTTTGATCTAACATAGAGGGACTAATTTGCCCATTTTTTGAGTAAAAGGGGCAAAATGCAATCTGACTCCTAGTATAGGGGTCTCCATGATACTTTTACCGAAAGTAAATTGACATCATTGGAAGTCGGCATACTCATTAAGGTGCAATGATCACTAAAGTTCCCCGTCACCTTTTGATACCATTCTGTTTTGTGATTGATTCAAATGATATTTTTGCTGCAAATGTACTAACCATTTTTATTTTCGTCTCAGGGAAGAGATATCGTGATATAGTAGGTAGTGCATACTATGTTGCTCCTGAAATTCTACGACGTAGTTATGGAAAGGAAGTTGACATATGGAGTGCAGGCATTATTTTGTATATTCTACTTAGTGGTGTCCCTCCATTTTGGGCTGGTAATAGGAACAATATCAAGTGTTTGCTACTTCTACATGTTCTAGAAATTGATATAATTGCTGAAATTGTATTGCAGAAACCGAGAAAGGAATATTTGATGCCATTAGTGAAGGAAAACTAGATTTTGAAAGTCAGCCATGGCCTTCAATTTCTGAAAGTGCCAAAGATCTAGTGAGAAAGATGCTAACAAAGGACCCGAAAAAGCGGCTCACTTCTGCACAAGTTCTTGGTCTGTATTCCTTTTTAGTTATTGATTATAGTTCTTGGAGATATATTACTGTGTCTAGTTTGATGGTCTGACTTTACTCAGAAATTCAATTTTTATGAAGGTTTCTTATAAAACTTCAATCCGCTCATATGACAGTATGCGACCCTTCTGGCTTTCCTTGTTTGTCAATTGATTAAGATAGGTTCAAATTATATTCTAATATTATGTTAGCCTTCTTCAGTTTCGATGTTTTTGATTAACATATATTACTGGTATGGTTAGAGCATCCTTGGATGAGAGAAGATGGTGAAGCATCAGACAAGCCAATAGGTAGCGCGGTTCTCTCTAGATTGAAGCAGTTTAGGGCAATGAATAAGCTGAAGAAGCTTGCGTTGAAGGTATGATATCAGTTTGCATTGAAGTGGCTTCTTATTTGATAACTCTAAGCATGACAGTTTATGCAGGACGCTTGTATTCTTACAACAGATATCCTGAAATTCTTTAGACCTATGAATTGTTCTTCTTTCTGTCTTCAATTAATAATGTTGGTTTATTGGAAATACCCTATAGGTTATCGCAGAAAATCTATCTGAAGAAGAGATTAAAGGTCTTAAAGTAATGTTCACAAACATGGACACAGACAAGAGTGGCACAATCACCTATGAAGAACTGAAGACAGGTTTGGCTCGTCTTGGATCAAAGCTCTCCGAAGCTGAAGTAAAGCAATTAATGGAAGCTGTAAGTATTTATCTACATCACAACTATTGCAGTTGCTCATTTTGTTTGTAGTTTATTATTGCTTCCATCTTACACTCAAATGGCCTTCTTGGGATTACGTACAATACATTTCAGGCTGATGTAGATGGAAATGGAACTATAGACTATATTGAATTCATCTCAGCTACAATGAATAGATACAGACTCGATAGAGATGAGCTCCTATACAAAGCATTCCAGTATTTTGATAAAGATAACAGTGGGTGAGTACCGAGTTTTCGTCTTTTCGTTATTGTAGCTGCATCCTTCTACTGACCTAATGCTAAACTGCCCGCATTCGACATTGAACTGATATGCCAAAGAAATTATGAAAAATTTTCTTGTTAAATGTTGAAAATATACGTGTGAGCACTACCTGAATGATCTGTTATTCTCAGGTATATCTGCCATAAAATTTTCTTGTTAAATGTTGAAAGTTTTTCTGGTTCTTCTCTTAGATGCTCGATAATCGTTAAGAAGATTTGAAGGAGCTAAAACTTGACAGATTTGCAGGACAAATTCATAGACTGCCGCTTGTTTGATGTTAATTTCATCCCTACATATATAATTCCTCGCAGGTACATTACAAAGGACGAACTAGAGACTGCTATGAAGGAGTATGGAATGGGTGATGAAGCCAGCATCAGGGCTGTAATCTCTGAAGTGGATACCGATAATGTAAGTTTGCAAATCAAACTTTTAAAACATTTTATAACGTGTTTACATTACTGGTACTAACACTATTTGAATTCAACAGGACGGGAGAATTAACTACGAGGAGTTTTGCACAATGATGAGAAGTGGAACACAACAACCTGAAAAAGTTTTTTTAGATACTATTAACAGTTCCATTACCTAGCAACAACTGAGTCACTGAAGACTAAAGTGATTTAACAGTGTTAGCCGGCATAGAGCACTCACGGCGGAAGGTATGGGTTGGATATGGACTCATAGTCCAGGATAAGTTCCTTTTGGGTCCTTAGCTAATAGCTATCCTGGTTCTAGAAGTGGGCACTTTGTGAATTTGAGGGTATAAACTAGAATTGATTTAAGTTGCAGTACTGCTTGTGTATATCTATTTTCTGGAATAAATTTCCCATCAGTTTTCAAGTTCAACTGATTTTTCAACCTTTAAGGCGATTCTTTTTATCTTAATGAAATCGCTTACAACTCTATCAGGTTCTTTTCTCTCGTTATTCTTGCATAATCTCTCAATATTGCTGCAGTTTGAATCTTGTCTGCAGCTGGTTTTGTCAATTGATAAATTTTATTTTTGATGAACCAACAACTTCATGGTAACCAATAAGATTTCAGGGGTAAAAGTATCATGGACGCTCTTGTACTAAGATTCAGATTGCATTTTACCCCTTCTTCTCAGAAAAAGGGGCAAATTAGTCTTTAAATGTTAGATCAAAGAGCAATTTGGTATCTGTTAAAAAT
Source organism: Gossypium sturtianum (assembly GCA_025698515.1). Lineage (NCBI taxonomy): Eukaryota > Viridiplantae > Streptophyta > Magnoliopsida > Malvales > Malvaceae > Gossypium > Gossypium sturtianum. The sequence goes on along the minus strand of CM046952.1, from coordinate 1,028,358 downwards.
TTCAGCCATTTTTCCCGTTAAAAATTAGTCCCTGTATGTCAGCCTAAGGTATACGTGACACGTCACATGTCACTGTTTGGTGATTTTGTTAGTCATGCCAGTTTTTAATAGTATAAATGGGTGAAATTTTTAATAAAAGGGACCAATTTGCTCTTTGATCTAATGTACAGAGACTAGTTTGGTGATTCTGTCAGTCAAATCAGTTTTAATAGTAGATTTGAATGAAATTTTTCATAGAAAGAACCAATTTGCTCTTTGATCTAATGTATAGGGATTAGTTTGTCCATTTTTTTAGTAGAGGGGACAAAATGCAATCTGACAAATAGTATAAGGGCTTTCATGGTATTTTTACCATCAACTGTCTGTTTGCTTTAGTTTCATGTTTGAGTACATGACAGACATTGATGGAAAACTGTTGTTCAATCTTGTATATGTTGAAGTTACTTGCCAGGCATTGTTAAAGTTCTCAGAGCCCCCATTTCTTTAATGAAAACAAAAACATAAAACACAAGGTATCCAAGGATTGAATATCATAAAATATCATAAGAGGCAAACTTATGAAACACACTTCACTAGACAAAACAAATTGCATCTTACACAACCCAAGGGCCACTTGCAATTTTCTTTAGCTACAAAAGTTAATATTTTACTCATTTTTAACCATAAAAAAAGGCCAGTGAATTAAAGGTGTATTCATCATTATTATAGAATCCTTTCTTCTTAAGCAGCACATTTTATTTTTTTACACACAACCCTAAGAAGAATATCTTAACAATTCTTATATTATCCTTGCTGGCTTGTCCTCTTTTCCAATATCCGGCCTTAACCCTTGCTGGTAGAAATACTACTTTGTCCATTGCAGAACCATTCCAGATTGTGTTGTGTATTAAGATCAGACAAGGGCTGATCGGTCTACTTCATCATGAACTAAAATAATCATGGGGTTTCATGTTTGTTTAAAAAAGTGGGGTTTAGTTTAAAATTAGAAGGATGGTATCCAAGGTTTAAGCTTCATATTCCCCTGACAGGAACTGCATTAGAGACAACCATTTAAGTTAACCTTTCCACGTGGGTTTGTTTTTCTATATTATATTTTGTAACCCCCTCCATTAAGCAAATTACATGCACGTGTGCACACATTTTCTTTATGCCTAGGAAAATGAAGTGCTTCCCGGTTCCCTAGTCAAGACAGATAGTAAATTTCCTTCTTTTTCTATTACAGTAATCATAACCTTATATAATGAACTCATGGTCAGTCATTTTTCATTTATGTATTCATAATTAGGGTAAATTTTTTAATATTATGACCTTCAAGTAAGCCTTCACCAGTTCAATGCAGTTACCATATTAATCAATTTGTATTGAAAGGTGTGCTTATATATATGAATGAAGTTTTCATGCATCTTCGAATCAATATCATAGCAAGATAAGTGGATTTAAATGTTGTTTATATTTTGAGAGGTGATATACCCTATATGGAGACAGTGTTCTTCAAGCTATATGCACATAAACATAAAGCAAATCCAGTCCACTTATCAAATTCCTACAATGGAAGACAAGTGATCTATGGTTAGATTTCTTGATATACATAAACCAGGAAAATATATATAGTTGCAGAGATCTGATCATTTCCAAGTGTGGTGGGTCAGGTTAAAGGGTAGCCATTGACATTCTCCCACTACTTTTGATCTTTGTCCTCTTTTAGAAGTGGGTAAACTCTTTTATATATATATATATATATTCATTCTAGCTGTATAATTTACATTTCTATATCATTTTTTTTTGTTCTATATGCATATAATCCAATGCCTTGGATGCTTAACAATGGGGGTACATCCTTACCACTAAATAACAAGACAATACAACTTTGTTAAATTAAAACTTGCTGTCAAATGAACAACGAAATGATAATCTAATAAACTTAGGGACTCTAAGAAAGAAACATAAATGATAATCTTTTGCAGTTTTGAGATTAAAAAGAAAAATAAAATAGAGAAAGGAAAAAAAGGAAGTGGACATATAGAAAGAGATGCACGTGGGGTTGCATGCCACACTGCTCACCATTCTCTTTTAAATTCTTTTTTACAAAACCTCTTATGAATCTCTCTCTTTTCCTATAAAGATCAGTTCATTGCCTTCTTCTTACTTCTTATAGGTTCTTTCATTAACTTTTTCTTTGTTTTTATAAGTAAACAAGTTGATTGTTTTCAACTCTGAAAGCTTTCTGACTTAGTGTTTAAGTGAAACATTCCTTGTTTTCTTCCTTCTGATATAGAAAAAAGTTGGTCTTTCTTCATGTTGATTTAAACAATCTTAATACTTCTTTTTATTTGAAAACCACCTTTGTGATCTGGGTTTTCCGTTTCATTGTTGATCCTTGCATTAAACTTCATGGACAGAATGTTTACCTTTTTGTTTTGAAGCTTTTATCTGAGGTTTTCCTAGGAAGGTACTTTTGATAAATGGTGGAAATGGAACTTCAACCTTGTGCTAGCTTGGTTAATGCTTCAACAATGTGTGCAATAGAGAAAGGGATGAAAGGTGAGAGCAGTACCGTAAATTTCATAGCAGAGATTGCAGCTGAGTTGCAAAGAGAACGAGCGAAAAATGCAGAGCTTATGGAGAGAATATCATCACTTGAAGCTCAAATACAAGGAAGGGATAAGGAATCTCTTATAACAAATGAACAAGTATTGCTTCACCAATCCATTTTGATTTGTTTTTTATTGTCCTATTGATTTTGATCTCAATACTATGCTTCATTTTTCCAAATAAAAATGCATATTTCCTTTTACCTTTGATGTGCTCTGGCTATTATGCATTGTTTAAGGCCTCTTAATATTGTCTATTTGTAATAGGATAAACATTAGTTTTGATAAAATAATCCATTTAGGAGAGCTTCGGTGACATTTAAGTCGTATATTTTCGGATTAATTTATATCTTACTGCCTTAATCAAGTTATTGGTCTTTGATAAATGGTCCAATGGAGTTCTCCGTTGAAATTTCCGGTAATGGTCCAATGGTCCATGGTATACTTTTGACTGCTTAATGAGTGTCTTGTGTTATTTCACAGGTTAGCTGTCTTGATACCGCGGAACGAAGCTTCAAAAGACAGAAAATGGAAAGTGCTAGTCATAGAAGCGGAGATGGAAATGGTATCGAAAGTGAAACGGCTTCCAAGTCAAGAAACGGGACGCCAAACATGCCTCGTGTGGATGAAAACCAGGAAGACCAGTTAGTTAATTGGATGAGCATGGACGAGACACACTTTTCACGTTTTGATAAACTTAAAGACAGTGACATCGCGGGATATCACGAGGATATGGATGAGAGTGATGATGAAGATGAATATTACGAAGAGGATGATTCCAACATCGGGTATAAAGATAAAGAAAATGAAGAGAATCTAATAAGTACTTGTGAAGAAGAACTTCGTGAGGAAGGTGAAGGCCATGGAATGCCTATATTGAGTCTCCAAAGTTGTCCCGGTGGTACGAGTGAGCTTACTTTTGCAAACACGAGCAAGTTAATGAAAGAAAATCGCGAAAAGGACTATACATTACGGGATATACAAGTACCTTTAAACCTAAGCAATCTGAAGTATGAGCCTTGTCAAATGGTATTATCTGGAAAGACATCAAAAAAACCTCCGAAAGTTCCTTTCTGTCCGAAAGAAATAAAGAAAATACTAGAATCGGATGTGCTTTTATTGAAAAACGCACAGTCGCACACCATAAGGAAGATCATCGTTTTTGCATCCCTCGGCATAAGGCATGGATGTGAAGATATGTACGAGCTCGACTTTAATCACTTCAGCATTTTAAGGAAGGGGGATCCATACGTATCTCCAAGTAACCCGGGTGTAAGCAGCCTAGTTTTCTAATGTTTGTCGATTGTCTTTGCTTTGCTTGTTGCTATTGGAGCTAATAGTTTAATGGTTGCTTTCACTGTTATATATTGTTACAGGAGCATGTCTTATACGAAAATCCTGGCATCCAGAGGAAGGTTTTCTATCCAAATCGACAGAATCCAACACTATGCCCTGTTCAAATACTCGAGGAAGAGAAGGCTATGCGACCATCTGATCCTAGTTGTCCATCGTGCCTCTTTTTGTGCATCAAGTATGGTGGAAGAACAAGAAATCTGCCTCAAAATGAGTGAGTACCGACTACCGAGTACTGACATTTTGAACGGTTTTCTATTGACACCCCCGTACTTTTATAGAGCTTGTACCTCATCGGCCTAATGATCTAGCAACATTTTTCGGGCTGAACTTTTTCCAGATATGTCAGGCAACAAATGGGAAGAAATAAACTCAAGTCTTTCGGACCTATCATGTGCCGAATGGCAATGCTCGTCCATATTCGTAGTGGGAGCTTCTTCTTCAAGGCCTTGGGCATCACACTACTTTTCATGGCCGGTTTTCCTGACGACATTGTTCAAAGAGAAACGAAATATCGGAACCTAGACTTGCTGCAAAAATATTATAGGTAAGAACCGGATTAGGTTGCACTTTGCCACCATTATGATGTCTCGGTTTTGCAGTTAATATTCGAATCCTTCGTATTGTAGGACCGACAAGGATGCCGAAGGTGAAGAGTTGTTTCTTCCACATTCGGTAGCTTCCAACATTGTAAGATCGTGATTCCCGAATTTCCTGAAAGCCTCGTATTATGTTTTGTTTATAGTCATGCTAATTATTTTGCTTTTTCAGCAGGCTAGTCCTAGCTCTCAGCCATTGAAGACAACCTCAACAAAAACCAAAGGAAAAAGGCATACAAACTCCGACAACAAATCTCTCACTTTGCCGAAAGCCTTGTATCACCAATCTGCACCGTCGAGTTCAACACACCCTGCTCAATTCGGTCTAATGGGCTACACATCAATTCAAACTCACGCAATGGCAACATTTCAAACCACACCATCCCAGGCTCGACCCAATACTACGAAGATTCTTGGTAACAATATCTCCTACCATAACCAAACCCCGTATCACTTGTTTCCACCGCAACCTGCGAATAGTTTCATGCCTATGGTATTTTGGCCTCCACCAAATGTGTTCCCTCCTGGTCCTTATCCTACTACATACAGTTATCGGTCCTTTCCGACGAATGCGAATTATGTCTCTGTCCATCCACAGCCTTATTATAATCACCCTTCATCCAGTTGTTTTACTCCAAAGATGACAGAAGGCAATAATGGGAAGAATGTTTCAGCATCCTCGGAACCTGATAGCAACTCGAATAGCAGTTCGAATAGTACGGAAGAACCGAAAGAGGCATTAGCTAGCTGCAGATAGTGGATCAAGTATCATGCATATACAATTTTTCTTGTATCATTCATTTGATGAATAAATTACCAAATTTTGCATCAAACAATCATTTATCATAATTTGAGGGACTTTCTCTGAAATACACACATATATAGCCTTGTATAGTAGTAGGGGTGTTCAATCGGTTAACCGACCCGAAATAATATTAACCGAATTAACCGACCTTTCAAAATTTTTAACCGTTAACCGAACCGAAATTTTTTCAAAAAAAATTAACCGAACCGAAATTTTTTCGGTTAATTCGGTCGGTTAACCGAATTAACCGGAAATTATATCTTTTTTATTTTTGGTTAAAAATTAACTGAATTAACCGAATTAACCGAATTACCCGAATTACCCAAAATGAATCAATACATAATTAAAAAGATTACATAATTTTAGTTTTAGTTTTAGAATTTTATTTTTATTTATTAAATTATTTGTAATTTTTATGATTGGGTAATTGGGTTGGGTTGGATATTTGGGTTTAGGGATTGGGTTTAGGTGAATAGTGGGCCTATTTATATATTATAATTTTATTTATTAATTTTTTCGGTTAAACCGAAAAATTTGGTTAACCGACCAGTTTCGAACCGAATTAACCGTTAACCGAAAAATCACAAAATAATTAACCGACCCCGGCCGAAAAAATTCGGTTAACCGACCGATTAACCGAATTCGGTCGGTTAACCGAATTTTTTCGATTTTACCTGAATTTTGCACACCCCTATATAGTAGAGGTGGTAATTCGGACGGCAGATTTGAATAGTATTTGGATTTAAATGTTAAAGTTACTATCAGTTACAAATTTAGAATGGATGCGGATAGATATCTCCCAGTAATATTCACTATTCGAATTTTTATTGCTTTTTTAGATAATGGATTTGGGCATTCAAATTCGCACCAAATTTGCAGATTTAGATTTGGATATATGATAGATGTAGAAAAGATTGATTTTACATTTTAGCAGGCTCGGATATGAAATTTGGTGGATTTAGATATCAAATGAATAATAATGTCTAATTCGAATTTGGATAGTAACACTTAAATAATTTACTAATAAAAATTTTAATTTTTAATAGATTTGGAAATTTAAATTTGGATAATTAGAAAATGCAGATATTCCTCTCTTATACAAACTGGAAATAAGTAATAATGAAGTTCTGGGAAAAATTTTAGTTGATATTTAAGTAAATCTTAATTTTCATTTTGGTTTTTCTACTACATTCAATTTTAGGATTTAGTCACTGTAATTTAAATAAGATTGAATTATCGTTTTCGTCTTTATATTACATTTAATTTGAATTATTTAAGTTTAATTTTAATATTGAATTTGGTATTTTCTCAAACTAAATCTCATTTATTTTAGTAGAACAAACATATCAAACATTTATTGAGCCACCTAATGCCATTTGATTTTGGTACCAAATTAAACATTTAAACCAAACTCAGGTGCTAAAAAGTACATTAACCAAAAAGAAGAAAGCAAAAGGGGCCAGCATTAACAAATTGTGAAGAAAACGACGTCGTTAACTGGATCTATTCCTCGGATGAGAGAGTTACACATGTTTCCATCTTTCGCGCCCTACATTCCCAAATTCCCTTTCACAAAGCCGACTCAAATCGCCGGTACGACCACGATTCTCCTCTTTTCCTTTTTTCTTTCATTATATTTTAATGATTTGTTCTTATTTTCCATGTTTTAAAATGTTTCCATAGAAATATTTCGCGGTTTTTAATCTCTCAAACTAATTAATTTTCTCTAGTTCGCTCTGGTTTTTTTTTTTTTTCATGATTTATTTACAATGCAGTGAAATTAGGATTCAAAATCGATATGTATTTGATCTTGAACAATAAATTATTAGGTCAAATCTTTCACTTTGTTGATTTTCCACACACAATCATCTAATTTAGTGAATGATATTTGCAGTTAGTGTTGAAATCTTTAGTTGACACCGGTGATTAAAAAAATTTGATATTGGTTTATTGCTATACAATAGAATCATCTTTTTCCAGATTAATGTTGATGATGATCATGGGACGTGGCTTTTTAACTCTAGATTTGGGGTAATTGTTCATTGCAGTTTTTGGTTTTAAGTGTAGTCGAAGGCGTATTGATTTATAGATGCATGGATACTTTAGGTAATGCTGTTATGGAGTATTGATTTTTAATCCTATGTACGGTTTTAGGTAATTGCTGTTTATAGAGGAAATTGGAGATTACAAGGATTGATTGTTGCCATTAAATCAGTCATTCAAAATGTCTTCATGTGAGAATGTGCAAACTAGTGAATTTGGGAGCCAAGATCATCAAAATGATGCTTCTGTTGTAAGTGTTGGTTGCTTGAGACCTGATGATGGTGTGGAGGAGGAGGCTGAGGAAGAAGTGGAGGATGGTGAGGATGAGGAAGAAGATGTAGATTTCAATCCCTTTTTGAAGGAAACACCTTCTCTGGAGGCTTCTTCTAGTTTGAGCTCTGAAATTGAGGGTTTAGATGGTGATACTATTGATAGTAGAGAAAATGTTAATGTTACTCCAGATGTCAATTCATCAAAGATTGATACTATGTTGCAAAACTCCGATGTTGGAGATTCTGAGCACTGTGACGAGGAAATTGTGATGCAAAGTACTTCCTCCCATGAATTGCAAAATAACGTTCCCCGGAAAAATTACAAGAGGGAAGCTGGATCTAGTTCTCAATTGGAAAGAGAAAAGGAAACTCAGTTAAGCAATGTAAAGAATAGTATGGTTGGAGACTCGAGTAATGCTACACATTCCCAGAAGATAATAATGCATTTGATTGATGATGAAGATGATGCTATCTGCAGGCGTACTAGGGCTCGTTATTCACTTGCCAGTTTCACTCTTGATGAACTTGAGGCCTTTCTTCAGGAAACAGATGATGAGGATGATGTTCAAAATGTTGACGATGAAGAGGAGTATAGGAAATTTCTTGCAGCTGTTTTGCAAGGTGGAGATGGCGATCACCAGTCAACTCAGGAAAATGAAAATGTTGATGATGAAGATGAGGACAATGATGCAGATTTTGAAGTAGAACTTGAGGAGGCACTTGAGAGTGATTATGATGAACCTACATTGGAAAAGACACAGGCAGAGGAAAATCAAAGAGCTGGACGACGTCCAGAAACAAGGCAGAACAGACGGCAAAAAGCCTCTGCTCAGTATGAAAGAAAGCTTTTAGAGCAGACTAAGAGGCCATTGCGCCCCCTCTTACCAATCTTGCCTAACGAACAAGTTACACCCATACCTACTCTTAATGGGAAAACTTGGATGCCTGAGATTTATAAGAATTGTGTAGCTTCTGCAGCAGTAGATGGTTTCATCAATGGGTTCACTCCATATCAAATAGGCCAGTTGCATTGCTTGATACATGAGCATGTGCAACTTCTTATTCAAATATTTTCTCTTTGTGTGCTTGACCATTCTCGGCAGCACATTGCATCTCAAATTCAGGGTTTAATTCTCGAGATGCTTCAAAAACGAGATGAAGCGATAGCTTATAAAAGAAAGCCATATCCTGATTCTTGCTTCAAACCTCCATATGTCTCTTCGTCAGTGCCAAATGAGGTCCCCCTTTTGTGCCCCACAAAGAACACTTCTAAAACATCTACATCTAATGCTAATGGAGTCTGCTTTTCCCCATATACACAGCTGCCTGATGCTCAAAATATTTCCAGTCCTGGAAGAAGATATGAACATTCTGATGTGCAGTTGTACTCTTTCTGGGTGCCTTCTTTAAGCAGCCCAGTGTTATCCATTCTTGATGTTGCTCCATTCAATTTAGTTGGAAGATACATGGATGATGTATATTCTGGTATGCCTGATTCCTTTTTTGCTTGCTAGTTGCTATGCATGTCCTTGGGATTTGACAATTTACAATTATTTGACAGCTGTCCAGGAGCATCGGCAACGCCACTTGGAGAGTAGTACTACACAATATGAAAAGGCACCCCTGTTCCCTCTTCCTTGTTCTCCATCTATGATGGAAGCTAATAATGAAGCATCAAGAAGCAGTGCTTCACCAGTTGGCTGTTTAGGGCCATCATCTGTCTGTCAGCCACCAGCTAAGAAGACATTGGCTGCTACACTTGTTGAGAAAACAAAAAAGCAGTCAGTTGCCTTAGTCCCTAAGGAAATTGCGAAGTTAGCACAGAGATTTTTAACATTGTTCAATCCAGCATTATTTCCCCATAAGCCACCTCCTGTTGCAGTTGCAAATCGGGTTCTTTTCACTGATGCAGAGGATGAGTGAGTTGCATGCTTTCCTGTTCTTTTTTTGTTTGATTGTCTTGACTCATTGTTAAGCATACATGATCATGTGAAGTTTCATTTATTTAAACTATGAGAAACAAATCTTGTGAAGGTACATTTTTCTTATAATTGAAAATTTTATTTAGATTACTGGCATTGGGCTTAATGGAATATAATTCAGATTGGAAAGCAATTCAGCAACGTTTTCTTCCTTGCAAATCTAAGCATCAGGTAACTTATATCGTCATCTTTAGTTGTAACACTATCTAAGTATTCTTGCTTATTAAACACTTAAGTTCTTATTTCATTTTATGCATTTACTTCCTTCAGATTTTTGTTAGGCAAAAAAATCGATGCTCATCCAAGGCGCCAGAAAATCCCATAAAGGTATCAACCCATCTTACACTAATCAAAGATGAACATATTTGCCTTTCGATATGTGTTTGAATTAGGTTTTATCTTCTAGTTCGTCAATGAATATTATAAGTTAATTATGATACTTCTGATCTTTTTCTTTTTCTTTATCTGCTTGCTTATATTCAAACTAAGCACCATGGTTCCTAAATATTTTAATTTTCATATTATTAAAATCCAGGTCACCTTTTTTTGCTCCATAAAGCGTCTTGCTTTGTTCGATGGCTAAAAGAACTTTATAATTTTGGAATGTCTAATATGATTATTAGGTTATATTGCACTGAAAGAGGTGGTCTTTTGATTGAAATTTTCTTCTTGGAAAGTTACATCATAGGAGTTAACTTTGCATTATAGTTACTGGATTACTGACCTCTTTACTTTTATTTGGGAGGATATATAAGAAATATTTTGGTGCTTTGTTCAGGCAGTCCGGAGAATGAAAAACTCTCCTTTGAATGCGGAAGAGATACAAGGTATTCAGGAGGTAATGATTGTGTACTGCTTATGTCTGGTTCGTTTGATTATAATCTTGTAATTTGAAGCATGTCTTCAACATTTGCAGGGGCTCAAAGCATTTAAACTTGACTGGATGTCTGTCTGGAAATTTATAGTCCCACACAGGGATCCATCCTTGCTTCCCCGGCAGTGGCGCATAGCCCTTGGAACTCAGAAGTCATATAAACAAGATGCAGCCAAAAAAGAGAAGCGGCGACTCTATGAATCTGAAAGACGAAAGCGTAAAGCTACCAATTCAACTAATTGGCAACATGCATCTGATAAAGAGGTTTGTTACTAACCTGAAGTTGGAAACATGTATTCCCATTTCTTCACATTTTCACCTGTTATTCCGTGTACCATGCATGATCTTCGAAGCATGATTGTTTCCTCTGATATATGAAAGACTGTTAGAAAATCTAAATGTTCTCTAAATAGTTGTATCAAAGCATTTATGTCTATTACGATTGAGCTTCAAAATAGCTGATCTCTTTATTGCTTGGCTAAAGCTTGATCTTGAATCATCCAATTAATTGTATTACATTGCAGATTGGGATAACACTTTCAGACCATAAAGCAAAGATTCTAAAATGTTCAGAAAATTGTAATTAAAAATCCACCTGCATTTTGCAATATATGTTCATATAATGTTCTTGTTTGTAGTTCATTTATTTACTTTATAAGATGATGCTTGCGTGAGGGTTCTTTTATAAGATGATTATTGAACTTACTTCTCTTGACTGTAGGACCGTCAATATACTGGTGTAGAGAATTGCAGTGGAGATGATGACATGGATAATGCAGAGGAGTCTTATGTTCATGAGGGATTTTTAGCTGATTGGAGGCCGGGTATTTCCAAGCTCTTTTCATCTGAACATCCTTGCCCGATCATTGGAGACAGGAACCCACCTAATGATATGCTTACAGAAGAGGGTGCAAATGTCAGAGAACAATCAAATAGCTATATGTCTGCAGTCACTCGGCCCTTGAGTGGCCATAATCAGGGATCTGCACATGCGTTGAACCATTCTCAGTCGCCTTACACCTTTTCTCATTGTGCATCTAATGCATTGCAGCCAAAACACCCTGTTCCTAATATGATATTCAATACCTCTAAACCTCAAATATATTTACGGCCATATCGATCTCGTAAATCCAACAATCTACGGGTAGTGAAATTGGCACCAGACTTGCCCCCAGTAAATCTACCACCATCTGTTCGTGTAATCTCAGAATCAGCTCTGAAATTCAATCAATGTGGAGCATACACCAAGGTTTCTGCAACTGGAAATCGCGTTGTTGATGCTGGAATAGTAAATACAGTTTCTCCATTTTCAGGTTTTACTAAGCCATTGGTGAATAAAAGTGATAAAAGCAATCCAATGGGAGATACTGTCACAAATTCTAACTCAGAAGAATCTGGGGTTGTCAAGGACAAAAGTGTTGCAAAAGAAAGTACTCGTACTGATCTTCAGATGCATCCGTTGCTGTTCCAGGCCCCTGAAGATGGACAAGTTCCATATTATCCACTGAATTGTGGAGCTGGTGCATCCAGTTCTTTCAGTTTGTTTTCCGGGAACCAGCCCCAACTAAACCTAAGTCTCTTTTACAATCCACAGCAAGCTAAGAAAATGAAGGAATCTGTTTCAGCATCCTATGGCATTGATTTCCACCCGCTCTTGCAAAGAACTGATGAAACAAATAGTGAACTAATTACTTCGGGCTCTATTGCATCTCCATCTGTTGGTTTGGATGGCAAATCTGCTGCACCTAATCCTTCCAATGCTGTCCAGATGAGGCCAGTGGTCCATTACAGCCCATTTGCTGCTAGATCTAGGCCTTCTAGTCCAAATGAGAAAGCTAACGAACTAGACTTGGATATCCATCTTAGTTCTTCATCTGCGAAAGAAAATGCTGCATTAAGTAGGGGTGTGACTGCACATCCTACAAACTCATCAGTTAGGTTACAAAATTCTCATAATGCAACAGAAACACAGGACACTTTCCATTCATCAGGCAACAAGTTTGTTTCTGGTGGCTGTGCATCTACCATATCAAGCGAAGTCATTGGCAGATACATTGACGATGGAAGTGACCAGTCTCATCCTGAGATTGTGATGGAACAGGAAGAGTTAAGTGACTCAGATGAAGATGTTGAAGAACATGTGGAGTTTGAGTGCGAAGAAATGGCTGATTCCGAAGGAGAAGGAGATTCAGGCTGCGAACAAGTATCGGAGATGCAAGATAAGGTGTCTCTCCTCTTTCTTCATGTTATATTCAAATGTTTCTGAAATAAGAACATAATTGTGTAGGTATTTAAGTGTAATAGCTTATCTATATTTTTACTTTTCGGAAACCCAAAAAGAATTTCCTTCCGCCGTCGTTTGTTCTTTTCTGTAGCCCTTGTTCCTTGGTATTTTGTTACCAGTTTGCCTGTATGTTGTTTCTCAATTCCTACTTCATTGCTTTCTGTAGGATGCCCAAGGTTCCGTGACACGAGAAATTGTGATGGATGAAGATTGTAATGATCAACAATGGGAATTAAGCATCCATGGCAACAAGTCACAGAACAATGTTTGTGATCCTGAAAGCAGAAGCCCTTCTTTCTTGAAGACGGGTTCCACATGTCCAAAGAAGGATAAAAGCAGTTCCTGGTTGAGCTTAGATGCATCTGCATCAGGACGTACTTTACGTGCAAAACCTAAGAATGAAGCGAGTACAATCAGCAAATGCACTCCTACTAAAACTTCGGCTTCACATCGTACCACCAGACCTTCGAAGCAGGCAACACCAAGCACAAGAAAAGTTACACTACAGGAGCATGCTGTAGATATGGCAGAACAACTCAGCTTGGGTCCTCTATCAGCTCCAACATCGAGGAAACCAAGAAAACGTACATGTCGGGCAAATAAAATCACAAATGTTGGTACGAGTTTAGGGAACTCAAAAAAAGATGCGAAAGACAGTGGTTAGTTAAAGTGACAGATTTATTGCTGGTAATGGTGATTGAGTTGCTTATATTCCCCCGGCTGAGATTTTGTTTTTGTATGCTTGCTTCCGTGGCTGAAAAGAGAGCCCTCAACAGAGATTTTGTATCTCCACTGCCTTCACTCTTGCTGTAAGTTGTAAGTAATTTTGCAATGGCTTTGGAAGATCAAATGCCCAAAATTTTTGTTTTGTATTTATTAGTTTGGCATACAAAAGGAAAATGCTCATTCTCTTTCACTTTGTAGAGTTATTGAGTAATTAATATCTTCTTGTATGGTTCCAGAATCCATTGGTCACCATGTCTTGCTCTCTAATCTAACAATGTGGGTGTCCTGAAAACCATCTCTTTCAGACACCTTAGAGATCGTATCGATTCAGTAAAGAACACGCTGAAGATTACCTAAGCCATAAAGCTTGTTGCTGCTGCTGCTAAAGTCAGGAGAGCTCAAGAAGCTGTGATCAACAACAGACCTTTCTCCGAGTCTCTCTAATGGAAGTTCTTTACGACATCAACGAACCACTCCGGAGTGAAGACATTGATGTTCCTCTCACAAATGTTAGGCCAGTCAAAAAGGTTGCCCTGGTCATTGTTGCTGGTGATTCGTGGTCTTTGTGGAGGTTTGGACAATACATTCCCCGATCACGTCCAAGAATATGTGTGAAGGGCAATTAATCCCTGTTATTAAAATGTAAGACTTTTACCAAATGTACATTATAAATGTTCATACAAAATCTTGATACAGACTTGAAAGTTTAGGGTTGTACAAACCCTATTATGGTGACGTGAACCATAGGAAACGACATCGTGGGTTAGTGTTCAACATCGTTTTGATCATCCATTGGTAAAAAGATCTTTTCAGTCTCTTTCACTTTCAATATTGACTAAACTGGTTCTAAAAAAAAGTCCTGTCAATTTTAAAAGTAAACAACTAAATATAAATAATCACAATGTTAATATTTTTCAATCAATTTTATATAAATATGATTGGTATAATAATAAATTTAGTTTTCATAATTTACATCTTCTATAAATTTGATCACGATTTAATAAATTTAGCCTCCAATATTTTTGTAAATGTTATTATAGGTTCAACAGCTTCATCAGCTGTTTATTTTGGTACATGTGAATTTGGTTAAGTCATTTTTATCCAAATTAGAGTATTATCCAACTTTACTTATTCCACCAACTACTGTTGCTATGGGAAATATTATTTCATCAGCTATTGGTACCTAAAGAGTTAATTACTCAAAGAATGCAAGCTGGTGCTAAAGGAAGATCATGGCAAGTCTTGTTGAAAATTTTAGTAAAAGACGGGATTTTGGGTCTTTATGCTGGTTACTCAGCTACTTTGTTAAGGAATTTACCTGCTGGGGTATTTAGTTATTCCTCTCTTGAGTATTTAAAAGCTGCTGTTTTGAGAAAAACAAAACAGACTAATTTGGAACCAATTCAAAGTGTTTGTTGTGGTGCAATTTCAGCTTCTTTGACAACTCCTCTTGATGTTGAGAAAACAAGGTTGATGACTCAAGTTCATGGTGGTAATAAAGTTGCTGCCGTTATGTATAGTGGGGTTAATGCTTTGCTGAAGCTGATTTTCAAGGAGGAAGGTTGGATTGGTTTAACTAGTAGAGTTGTTCATAGTGCTTGTTTTTCAGCTTTGAGTAATTTTGCATTTGAGACTGCTAGGCTTGCAATTTTGCACCAGTATTTGAAGAACGAGGAGGAGTTGTCCAAAATCAGTGTTGCACCGGCTTGAGTTACAATTAGTTGGTGATAATGCTCTAATTTCTATCTCTGTTTTTGTTAAATTCGTTTTGTTAGCCATATAAAGTAGTTCAAAGAAACTGATTTTTGGCATTACATTTCCTGAACGTATAATCTCATTTTGAGTTCTGACATATGGGGACTAGTTTTTAACAGTAAAAATGGATGAAGAACCTTCTTATCCTATAATACCTGAGATTCAATATGCCGAATTTTACATTTTTCTGTTTGTAATATCCTATACCATCTTTGCTAGTCCATGAACATATGAAGATTTCACATGAATAATAGGTTGCAAGTTTCTAAGACTTCCAAGTTGATTAGGTAGCAATGGTACTTTTGTGGTCATCTCTTGTTCTGGTGTATTAGAAAAAAAAATTTATGGATTAGTGTGGCTTGTTATTGGTTTGGTGAATGGATTAAAAAATGACTGATAGTTCTCCATCCAGGGTGCTGTATGTAATGTAGATTCCTTTTGGAAGTTCCTGGTTAAGCCTAGATGGCATCTGCATCAGTTTAAGTCAGTTCTGGTCAAGATTATGCCTAAACCAATTGGATGGCAAACTATTAGATTGAGTTTCAATATTTTTTGCTCAATAATCTCTACATTTGATATCCCACTTTACTTCCCATCCTTCACCATATTCTTGTTATAATTTAAGAAGCTTTCTCTGTAGTGTTAAAAGGTGTTGGTCATATACAGTGAATCAAATTTGACCAATTATTTTGTACGTGGGAAGATTATTGGTTGTAAGATTTTATGGTGTTGATTCTATTTTAAGCTTTTTAGGGTTTTTTAATAGCGGTTTTCGAATTTCATCAATTTCAAGTAATTTTTGAGTCAATTGGTTCATCTCTTTATTCGAATTGTTATATCAAACAGTTCTCGGTCTGTTCAATCTAATCGCATTCCAGTAACACTGGTTACATAATCAAATCTTGATAGAATTCAAGTTCAGAAACCAAAATGGATCTAGTTGTAAAGTTTAATAACCAAAGTGAACAAAAAAATATAAGTATCAAAGTAGACTTAGTTGCCAAGTTCTCGGCAGACTTGATCACGGGTTTATCAAATTAACGCAATTTTAAAGTGATATAACAATTTGACTAAAAATTTAAAATTCCAGAATATAGGACTAAATTCTTAAAAAGTAAAAGTATAAGGACTACTCTAAATTTACTAAAAATAAAGCCACATACTTTTTAGAAAAATATTCCTAGTAATTGATGTTGTACTAGAGGTGCACATGGGCTGGGCCCAACTAAAAATTTAGGCCCGTTCATTGGACTCGGGCCGGGCCGGCCCCAAAAAATGGGTTTAAAATTTTGCCCAAGCCCGGCCCATATAAAAATGCTAAAACCCGGGCCCGGCCTGTTCCGCCCGTATTAATTTTTTATATTATTTTATATAATTTTTAAATATATATAATACATCAAAAATACTAAAAAAATCAAAATAAATATTTTTCAACAAATTGAAAATAAATTTTAAAAAATATGTAGACTTAAATAACACTAAAATAGATGTAACTTAACAAGCAAATGCCTCTAAAATAATAACAAAATTAACAAATGTCTTTAAAATAATAACAAAATTAACAATAAAATAAGTTTTATATAATATCTAAACAATAACAACAAAATAATAGAAACATAATAGTAAAATGGTAGCAAAATAAGGAGAAAAATAATAAGAAAATAATATTAAAAAATAGTTTTTTTTTTCTTTAGTGAATTCGGGCCAGGTCGGGCCGGGCCAAAAATGCCTTACCCGAGCCCGGCCCATTTTTTAAACGGACCTTATTTTTTTATCTAAACTTATTTTTCGAACTTATATTTTTACCCAAATCCTCTCACATTTCGGGCCGGGCCGGATGTACACCTCTATGTTGTACATAGTGATAGTGATAAAGATAAAGAGAGTAGAAAGTGACAATGATGGTGGGTCTTACAAGTTTTAATCATTTCATCAAAAAAGATATACATACAATGACATGTTGCAAATTTGAACAGTTTATAAATTGACGAGTTGATTCGATTCTACGGTTCTTCTTAATTCATCTCACACTTAACACCTACTAGCAGCCGCTAAAGTCTTAATTTTTTTCTTCATAGATATTGATTCTGAAAACAGTCAAACAGGCCAAACTTTACAGTGATATATACCCATTTCAATTCATGTATCATAGACCAATAATTATTAGACAAATGAAAGTTTTTGATAGGTTTAAAATTGTAGTCATTTTTAATGATTGAGCTTTGAGATTATATCACTCTTTTTTTCTTTTTCTTTTTTTTGTATGATGATGCAGGAGTGAAAATTGTTGTGTATCAGTTGAATAAAGAAAATTTGCACACTGTTCTCTCATGGAGGCGAGTTTACAATTACAGAGATTTTCCAGTTATGGTTGCTTCAAAATCAAACCATTTTTGGATTCCTTTCCTTCTGTTAAAATTACACAGGTAATTTTTTATTTTTTTTGGTTTTTTTCTTTGTTAATAAATTGATGTTCATTGTTCTTGTTTGTTTGATTTTTTAGTAGAAAAAAATTCTTGGGTTTCCTTTTCTTAATTGAAATCATAATTGATAATAATTTTAATTGCACTATTTTGCAGTAGAAATCTCATTCTTTCCATAGCTCTGGCAGTGTTCTTCCTGTCTGTACTTTGTAGCTTCACTCTATATATAATTTCAAGTATAATTGATTTGCTTGCTCTAATTTTGATAAATGATTTCAGTTTACCCCATGGCGTAGCAAGTGCTCTGTCATTTGTCTTTCACATAGAGTTACTGCTAGTGCTGCTGGTTAGTTATTGCTAATTGAATATGCTTTGATTTCAATTTTAATGCTTTTGGTAACTAATCTTTGATTACAAAAATGGGCTGTTTGTAGATTTTTCCAAGAGGAGACAAAGAAGGTTGTCTAAAGGTTCAACTCCAAAGGGTTTCCCTTCGAAAACACGAATGAGTACTCAGAAGAGAAAACAACAAAAGAATAATGAACAGAAAGAGGATTCTAGCTTTCCCAAGTTGAGTGAGTTTGTAGAGCCAAATAATAGGGAAATTGAATTGAAAGTAGATGAAGTTGAAAATAAAGAAGAAAAAGAGGATTTATCATCAATTGGAAAAGAGTTAGATATTCGCTTAAGCAACCATAATGTTGTAAATGGAAATGGAAATGGAATGATTATTGGAGATGTCGGGTTGGAGAAGAAAGAAATAAGTTCGGACAATGGCACTGCGAGTATTGGGTTGGAGAAGAAAGAAATAGGCTCGGAAAATGGCACTGTGAGTACATTAAGAGATGTTGTCTCTAAAGGAAAGCATATAGATGATACAAAAACTGATGAAATTGTTACTGTCGAGGTTGAAAGTGTTGTGGTTGATGAAAAAACAGTTCAAGATAAGTCTCTACAGCTGAAGTTGGAGATGGAAACTAATTTGCGTAAGCAGGAAATTGAGGGGCTTGCAGATGAAAATTTCTTAAGAGGAGACAAGTTTTTTGTTTATCCTCAAATTATAAAGCCCGATGGAGAGATAGAAGTGTTCTTTAATAGGAGTTTGTCCAACTTGAAAAATGAACCAGATGTTCTAATTATGGGATCTTTCAATGACTGGCGATGGAAATCATTTACTGTAAGGTTGAATAAGACAGATCTCAAAGGGGATTGGTGGTCTTGTTTGATTCGTGTACCGAAGGAAGCTTACAAAATGGATTTTGTGTTCTTTAATGGGCAGAATGTTTACGAAAATAACGATAAAAATGATTTCTGCATAACTGTGGAGGGTGGAATAGATATGTTTGCATTTGAAGATATCTTGGTTGAGGAGAAGCGAATGGAATTAGAGAAAATTGCGAAAGAGCAAGCCGAAAAGGAAAGACAAGAAGAAGAGCAAAGAAGAATAGGAGTAGAGAAGGCAGCAAGTGACGCAGAAAGAGCACAAGCAAGAATTGAGATTGAAAGGAGGCGAGAAATATTGCAACAATGGATGAAAAAGGCTGCACAATCATTTGATAATATTTGGTTCATCGAGCCTAAGGAATTCAAAGGAGCAGAAAAGGTTAGGTTGTATTATAATAAAAGTTCAAGCCATCTTACTCATGCCAATGAGCTTTGGATTCATGGTGGTCATAATAATTGGAACGATGGATTAACAATTGCTGAAAAGCTTGTCAAATCAGAGAAAGAGGGTGGTGATTGGTGGTATGCAGAAGGTATGTTTGATCATACATTTTCCGGTTGAATTTCTTGTGTAAAGGTGATGTGGACTAAATTTTATAGATATTTTTGAAATTGTTACGAAATGTTACTGTTTATACAAGATATTGTATGCATAAGCTTGGTGAATGAAGTGATTGTTATGGAAATAGACATGTTTGCTTGATTACATAGGAACTTATGTTACTTTCCAAGTGAAATGTTGTTTTATATGCAATATATTGTGGTGAATGAAATGATTGTTATGGAAATAAACATGCTTGTTTGATTACATATGAACTTATGTTTGTATTCAGTTACGAGTCACATAATGCTTACGACTTCTATCTTGGTGCTCTCAAGTTGGATAGAGAAAGATGATATTGAGTTAATACTTTGTAATTAGAGGGACATTTCTGTGGTATGTTATCATACAATTGGGATGAATTTTTTCTACAGTTGTTATACCTGATCGAGCCCTTGTGTTGGATTGGGTCTTTGCCAATGGACCACCTAAGGCTGCCACTATCTATGATAACAATAATTGTCAAGACTTCCATGCTATTGTCCTGAAAAGCATTCCTGAAGAGCGGTACTGGGTTGAGGAGGAACACCGAATATTCGAGAAGCTTCAAAAGGAGAGGAAACTAAGAGAGGAGGCCATTCATGCAAAGGTCTGTTTCTGTTAAAGATGTAATTTTCATGATGTGCACACTTGGGCATTTTGCAGAAAGGTTGGGGTAGTCACATTTAAGAACATTGTAATGAAAGATCGGGTCGTAGTTTTCTGATATTATGGCTATGATAAAATTGTGGTTGCTTGGTTGTTTACTGATTTATTTTTCTTATTCTTTGCTTGTCATAGGCTGAAAAAACAACACAAATGAAAGGTGAAATGAAGGAAAGAACTTTGAAGAGGTTTCTGCTTTCTCAAAAGAATGTAGTTTATACCGAGCCACTTCATATTCACGCAGGAAGCATGGTGACGATTTTTTATAATCCTGCTAACACTGTCCTCAATGGAAAACCAGAAGTATGGTTTAGATGTTCATTTAATCGTTGGACTCACAGTATAGGTCCATTGCCACCTCAAAGAATGTTGCCTGTAGATAATGGCTTTCATGTAAAAGCTACTGGTAAATTGAGTCAACCTTCTCGTGATTTTAAGTTATATGTACCTCTTTGGATGCAAAGACTGACTTACTTTATGTGTCTTTACAGTCAAGGTTCCATTGGATGCATATATGATGGACTTCGTATTCTCTGAGAGGGAAGATGGTGGAATTTTTGACAACAATGGTGGTGCGGATTACCATATACCTGTTGTTGGAGGAATCGTGAAAGAGCCACCAATGCACGTTGTGCATATTGCTGTTGAGATGGCCCCTATTGCAAAGGTACCTTTTGGATATTAAGGGAGTTTCATTTTTAAAAGTTTCCACTGCACTTACCTATATCAAGAATTTTCGAGTTTATAGTTGCTTATTATGAGTCTGCTCAAATTCTTTTTGTAATGGAAAGTATTAAAATGAGATAGTTCGGTGGAGTGAAGGCTTCGCCTCACAAAGATTTTTCGATTTGCATAGTTTTCTCAGTTGCTTCCATTTTATAACTTTGCAGGTTGGAGGCCTTGGAGATATCGTTACTAGTCTCTCCCGTGCTGTTCAAGATCTGAACCACAATGTGAATATCGTTTTTCCGAAATATGACTGCTTGAAATTTGAACATGTAAGCTTCATTGCTATCCCTTTAGTCTTATTTTTCAGCTTCATTGCTTTCACTGGGGATATTTCTGTTTTATAATGTAGGTGACAGACTTTCATTACCAAAGATGTTATTCTTGGGGTGGCACTGAAATTGAAGTTTGGTTCGGTAAAGTGGAGGGCCTTTCAGTTTACTTTCTCGATCCACAAAATGGGTGGGCAGTTTTTATACTCTCGAGTCTCGATGCACTTTGTAGAAAGAAATTAAACATATTATATAATCATAAAACTTCCTTTCGTGTACCGTTGCTTGTAGATTCTTCTCGACAGGGTGTGTTTATGGTCGCGGAAATGATGCACAGAGGTTTGGTTTCTTTTGCCATGCTGCTCTCGAATTTCTACATCAAAGCGGATTTCACCCTGTGAGCTTATGATTCAACCTATAGATCTTGCTCTAAACATTCACAACAGCGGTATATCAAGCCTGTAACAGGCCTTACAATTAATTTTAACCCCTGGCAGGATATCATCCATTGCCACGATTGGTCTAGTGCCCCGGTTGCATGGTTATTAAAGGACCATTATATGCATTATGATGGTCTTAGCAAATCTCGGGTTGTCTTCACCATACACAACCTTGAATTTGGAGCACACTTCATTGCAAAAGCTATGGTATATGCAGACAAAGCAACAACTGTATGTACCTAATATTTTGCTGTAGTTATGATCAATTACACTTGATTTTTATTATACTTTTGTTATTTTGTGGTGTCTGAGTTAGTTCTTATTCATATTATGCAGGTATCACACACGTATTCGAAGGAAGTTGCTGGAAATCCTGCAATAGCTCCTCATCTTCACAAGTTCCATGGAATATTAAACGGAATTGATTTAGATATTTGGGATCCTTTTAACGATAAGTTCATTCCTGTAAGTAGATAAGGAGACTTACTTCTTTTTTATGCAGGAAATTTCGTTTTTCCCTTTTTTGTTCTTGACTTTTTATGCTTTTTCATTTTAGGTAGCTTACAATTCGGAAAATGTCATCGAAGGCAAACGAGCTGCTAAGAAAGCCTTACAACAAAGGCTTGGTTTGAAAATATCTGATCTTCCTTTGGTCGGAATTATTTCTCGTTTAACTCATCAGAAAGGAATCCATCTCATCAAGCATGCAATTTCACGCACCTTGGAACTCAATGGACAGGTTCTCCTTCACCCCTTTTGTGATCCCCTATATGAAGCTCATATAGAATCACACACTACGAGTTCAATATTAGTCCAGACTTCTTATCAGTGAAATTAGTATGTTTCGAATGATTTCATAAACAAATTTTCAGCATCTCCTTGATTGTGTTTTTCTACTTAATGCATCTTTATAAGCAAATGATGGAAATTTTTTATTTTGTGGCAGGTTGTATTGCTTGGCTCGGCTCCGGATCCTTGTATCCAAAATGATTTTGTGAATTTAGCCAATCAACTACATTCATCTCATGCAGATCGTGCTCGTCTTTGTTTGAATTATGATGAGCCTCTTTCTCACTTGGTGCGCATTCTCAGATATTATGTTTATGTATTTTCATTCCCTCAATGAGCATACTTGTATTTTGCCTTTTCAATTTTTTTGTAAAATTTTTTACAGATATATGCTGGTTCTGATTTCATTCTAGTCCCATCAATTTTCGAGCCTTGTGGATTGACACAACTTACAGCAATGCGATACGGTTCCATACCAGTTGTTCGTAAAACAGGAGGTGCATACTCATCTTTGAACAATGTCCTTCTGTCTTTAATTATCGAGTTGTGTTAAACACGCGATGCCTGGAAGTATACAGGCATTATGGATGACTTTTCTGTTTCTCGTTTCGTTTTTTTTCTCAATTTGCATATGATTTTCATTGAATTTGTTATTTTTCTTAGATTGGCATACTGTTTTATACGATTTTATTGAGCTCCTGTTCTTAGAATCTTTCAGAAAGTGTACTAACACCGTGTTTCGGTTACTTCTTCCGCAAGGACTATATGACACTGTATTTGATGTTGATAACGATAAAGCTAGAGCAGAAGCACAAGGTCTTGAACCCAACGGATTTAATTTCGATGGAGCCGATGGTAGTGGAGTTGATTATGCCCTCAATAGGTGAGTCCATTTCTCAGCATTGAAGTTAGTAAAACCGGTTTGTTCGGTCTCTATCACTTAGTTGACTTCATTTTTATCAATATTCTAGGGCGATCACGGCTTGGCACGGTGCTCGGGATTGGTTCAACTCATTGTGCAAGACGGTGATGGAGCAAGACTGGTCTTGGAATCGGCCTGCACTCGAGTATATCGAGCTTTACCATGCGACTAAGAAATACTAGAGCTTGTACAGCACTGTATGATACCTTTTAAGGGTTCATCCCTTTCAGAACCTGCTTTTTCCTACCATAGTTTTATCTCTTAAAACAATCTTAGCTCCATTATACTTTGCAAAAATTATGGATTTAGTCCTTATA
Organism: Gossypium sturtianum; assembly: GCA_025698515.1. Classification (NCBI taxonomy): domain Eukaryota; kingdom Viridiplantae; phylum Streptophyta; class Magnoliopsida; order Malvales; family Malvaceae; genus Gossypium; species Gossypium sturtianum. The sequence goes on along the minus strand of CM046952.1, from coordinate 1,004,715 downwards.
CTTCAACATTTTTAATCTGGTACTTTTTAAATTTTAAATTTTCAATCAAACCCCTAAACCTTTAAAATAAAAACTAAGTTGTATCATTTTGAGACCAATCCCTTCTTTTCAACTGTTCATTATTGGTGTTTATGAAATGATAAAATTGTTTAAAAAAATGGTTGTATTAGTTAAGAGTGAAGTAGTGATTATATTAATAATAGATAAAAACTATCGCGAAGATTATTGTATTAGGAGTTACATTAAATTTTATTTAATTTATCAAAAAAAAAGTAAATTAATATTTTAAATTAGTTTGAACCCTTTGCGTTGGCCTGATGGCTAATGTATTCATCGCCCTAGGTGTAGCTTGGGTTCAAGTTATGCGAGTCGCGATACTATTAGGACTTTGCTTTTCTCTTGTAATTCATCAAAAAAAAAAAGATAAATTAATTTTTTTATTAAATTTTTATCAATTTTTATTATTAAAAACTGGTTAAATTACACTAACATGAGATACATTGTGATACTATATGTAATTATTTGATAATTTTATCAATCACAATTTTTAATAGAAAGAACTTATTTACTTTTTAATTTATCGTTGTTATTTTTTTTTTATCGATGATAAACCATTCATCCATTACCACATATATCAATGCAACCAAATGCTGTTTTACTCCTTAAAAAGCACCTTCTCCTAGAAAGGAAAAAAAAAAAGTTTATTTCCATTCATGCACTGCACTGAGCCCTTTCTGCTAACGCCGAATGAACTGAGTTTTGCTACTGTGAATTTGAGGATAAGGTTACAGAAAATCAGTGAATTTGGTCAGTCCAATCCTTCCTTTCCACCTCCTACCATATCACAGGCCAGTCTTTTCTCACGGATTGCATAAAATATAGTCATTAGTGAGCTGGGTTTGAAAATATTTTAGGTGGAAATTAAATTATAAATTTTTTTAAAGATTAAAATATAATTTTATTACATATTAATTTATATTTCTATATTTTTAAAATAATATTTTTTATATTAAAAAAATAAAAGAGTAATTTTATCATAAATAAAATTATAATTATAACATTTTTTAATAGGTTAAAATATAATTTTTTATTCTCGCCAGCCCCTACTTGTTCCTTTATATTTGCCCTTGACTTTAGTAAAAGTATGGATTGGATTGTATTTTATCCTTCTATTAAAAAATTGAGTAAATTAATATTTATATATAAGATCAATAAGTAAATTAATTTTTTTATTAAAAATTGGTCTCTATATACCAGAATAAGATACATGTGGCACGTAGTTGTTTGACTATTTTATTAGTCAAGCCAGTTTTTAACAGTAGAAATTGATAAAATTTTTAACAGAAAAATTAGTTTGCTCTTTAATATAATGTACATGAACTAATTTACTCTTTTTTTAATAAAAAGGACAACATGATCTAACTATTAGTATAAAAGTTTCTATTGTACTTTTACTACGATACTCTTTATAGAAAATCTTCAATGCTTATGCTCCACTATGTATGTATAAAGCAATGAAAATATTGAGACCCCTATGATGAAAATCTTTCTCATACAATGTCTTTTAAATTGAACTAATGTCGAACTGATCAAGTCATCAGTTACTCGAGTCGAATGGTTAATTTAAATTAAAAATTTTAAAAGAAATTTGATTTAACTGTTGATTCAATTGATTTTTTAATCAATTCAATTGACCCATACTAAATTTAAATCTAATCAATTTAAAATTATTCTCTAAATTAATATTTTACCGATTATCAATCTAACTAGTTCAATCCGATTGAATATGCTCTGATGATAAGAGATAATGCCTCAACACCCTACCCTACTCTCTTTACTGTGAGTGCCAACTTACCTTTACAGACACAATTTTAGAGGTAAATTTATGGACTAGTGTAAACTAAGTAGTTGACTGGTTTACTTCATCATAATATTATTTGGTAGATAGATATAGTCATTTAGATCATATATATAACTCCATTAAAAGCACAAAAATTTGGGCAAAATAGAAATTATTTCATTTTTACATCTGTTGCTGTTGTTGTCTTTTTCCTCCTCTGTTATTGCAGGGTACTATTTTGAGGGTCTTGAAATCTGTGATTTACTTTGAAAGTATTCAGATACAGGTGAAAAAGGATTTTTTGTTAAATTTTATTATTAATCCCTGTACTCTTTAAATTTTAAAATTTTAGTCCTCACCAAAAGTTAACCGTTAAATTCAACTAGTCAAATTTTATTATTTCTAAAATATGATACTATAAACATATTACCATAATTGTAATGCCATATCAACTTATTAATTTCACATATTCCGTACTAAAAACTCAATTAATGAATTAATGACTATTTTTTTGCATCAATATTGAAATTGAATATTAACTAAATCTATAATTGTACACGTAATACAAGATTAGTAATTGATTTTAACCGAACAGATTTAACAGTTACTATTTGGGTTATGACTAAAATTTTAAAATTCGGAAAGTACAAAACTAAATCCATAATTTTTGCAAAGCACAGGGACTAAGAGCAATTTTTTTTTCACAGCTTCTCTTCCCTTTCTTCTGGTTGGTTTTTGAGGTTAAACCATTTTGTGTTATCTTTGAAAAAAAAAAAAAAGCTCTGGTTTTTTTTGGAAGGTATTGAAACAAAGGCAAGGTAGATTCCTGATATTATTCTCTTACATCTTTTTTTCCTTTTCCAAGAAAATAAACTCAAATTTTCCTACACATGAACTACAAAAATATATAAAAGAAAATAGTAAGAAAATGGACTTTTTTTTTTAAACTTGTATTTATATGGAAAGGAACCATTACTTTTTTTGCTCAAGTCTCCCTCTTTTTTTCTATAAAGTTTTGACTTTTACACTCAAAGATTGAATCTTTTTTTCTTGCTAAAGCCATGGCAGATTTTGATGAAGAACAAGTATTGTGGTCATGTGAGAAGGAAAATGAAGATTCAAGCCCTACACAAAGGATGGTCAAACGAGTTAGCAACTCAACCAAGGTAGTGAGTCAACAACAATCATCAGCACCAGTGAGTATCCCTGATTGGTCTAAGATATATGGCAAGCACCACGCAAACAAAGATGATGATAATAATGGTATGGATGATGGTATGGTTTATGATGGTGATGATGATGATGATGAGATGGTGCCACCACATGAATGGTTAGCTAAGAAGCTAGCAAGGTCTCAAATTTCTTCTTTTTCAGTATGCGAAGGTGTGGGAAGGAAACTTAAAGGTAGAGATCTCAGCAAAGTGAGGAATGCAGTGTTGACAAAAACAGGCTTCCTTGAGTAAAATTAATGTCATTTACACACACATAGTGAAATCATCAATAGTTTCATTTGCATTATACAAATATTTCGTATAGTATGCTATAATCACCATCATCATCATCTTCATTGTTCGTTTGGGTCCCATAATGTAACCCTTCTTTTGCTTTTTATCAACTTTTTTACCCATATTTCTATCATGTTGTAGGCCATGTAGTGAACTTGGAAGAACTATAAAATTAGTCTTTTTTTTCTTCTTTTTTTAAGCTAAGAGGAAGAGGGTTGGTGTTAGATTTTGCTTATATCGGTAAAGTTGTGAATTTAGGGCTAGTTTGATAATGTTTTTGAAAAATATTGTGGAAAAGTACTTTTGAGAAGTGCTTTTAAAAATTTTGCTTTAAAATTTGAGTGTTTAGTATTGCTGTCAAAAAGTGCTTTTGAGAAATAAAATGTCTATTTTTGATATGTTATTATCAAGTAATAAATATATATTTAAATTAGTTAATATTATTATATTTTAATAAGAATATAAAATATTTACTATAACTTTTAATATTTTAATATATAAAATATAAATTTTAAATATTTTTAAGTAATAAATATTAATTACTTATAAAATTTAATTAGAATATATAAATTACATTTTAAATATTTAAATATAATTATTAAATATTTGTAATTAATATTTAAAAATATATTTTTTTTATTTTTAATTAATAATTTTAACACATTTGTAATTAAGCATTACGAAAAAAAAAGAAAGTACTATATTATTAGAGGGGTGAAAAAGTAATTAAGCACTAAAAGTATTTTTAGGAGAGGAAAAGTTAAAAATTTTAGCTTCTCTTTTTTAGAGGTGTTTTTCAAAAGCACTTCTGAAAAGTTAAAAATTTCAGCCAAAAGCAGCTTGTTCTGCACAGCTTTTCTTCTAAAAGTACTTTTGGAGCTAGAAGTGCTTTTAAAAAGCAATGAAGAACTGGTCTTTAGTTTTTGTACTTTTTGAATTGGTCAATTTTACGCTTAACCTAAATAGTAACATTTAAATATGTTTCGTTAAATTCAATTAACGGTTCAGTACTATGCGTACAGTTATATATTTACTTTATATTCTCTAATTAAATCATAATAAATTTTTATACTTTTCGAATTTTGAAATTTTAATCTTAACGTAAATAATATTTATTAATCCATTAACTAGATTTTTAGTGATTAATATATAAAAATAATAAGTTAATATGGCAGCATTACGTATATAATAATATGTTTGGCATAAGCTTAACTTAATTAATCTAACAGTTATTGTTTAATGGGGACTGAATATTTAAAAAATATAAAAATTAAAAATAATCAAATTAAAGTATAAAGATTATTTATAATGTTCATAAAATACAGGGACTAATAGCATAATTTAACTAGTAGGTTTCCAGTAAAGTATCCAACTAATTATCTTGTCCAATTAGGTGTTTGATGCATGTAAACTAGATAATAGTGGCAAATGGATTGAATCCAAATTCGTTCAAATTATTTCAAGTTCGATAATATTAAATTGATACAATATATAAATATTGAGGGTTAAAGTTGTTATTATACTAATTTTAAAAATTGTTAAGTTAAATCACTATTTTATAATTTTTCATAATTAGATAACAAAAAAAACTTCCTAATAATTGGATGACTACTAATATAATTTACCCTAAAATTTACTATCACCGTGAGTTAGTGCCAAAAGATCTTTATGCTTTTCTCTTATGGCTAAGTGCCTTTTTGCTGTTAATTTCATCCCATAATTTTCTTTAAATTGATCTGTGTACATTAGATCGCAGAGTAAACTAGTTATTTCATTAAAAAAATTATTTATTTATACTGTTAAAAATTAATCTTTATAGATTAACGTGAGATATACATGAAACGTCACGTGTAATTGTCTAACTATTTTGCTAGCTATACCAATTTTTAATAATAATAATAAATAAAAATTTTAAATTTACTTTTTGATTTAATGTATAAGAATTAATTTATTTATTATTTAAGTAAAATAGATGAGATGTAATCTAAATTTTAATACAAGCGTTTGATGTTATTTTCACCGTTCATTGTTGGATCACTTGGAACAGCAGGCGAAGCTGTGGAGCTGGCATGCATGGGCTCCTACTCTAAAATGTAAAATTATTATTTAGGCCTTTAAATTTTTTTTTAAATTTTAAATTAGTAAAGGTAAAATTACACTTTAGCCTCCCTAAAATTATAAAAATTCAATTTAATCCTTTACAAATTATAAAGATATAAACTATAAAAAATTAAAATTTTATCCGACCTTTCTTAAAAAATTATTCTAACTTCACCCCTATTTAAAAAAGTGCCCAGATTTCATGGCTGTCTGCCACTACCACCATAACTACTCCCACCTCTTTTTCACTTCCAGATTAATCCATTGATGAAAAAAGTTGAAGATAATTACTAGCTTCCATTCTTTTTGTTGATTTGACTGCATTGTACGTTTATATTATTAAACCCAAGAAAATGATTAAATTAGTTTAATATGCTGAAAAAAAAAATTAATTTAAGAAAATAAATTATTTTTTAAGAAAAAGCAACGCGCTTTTTGTACAGTTAGACATGCTTTTTTTTAAGCTATATTTTTTATTTTTTTAAATATAATCAATTTTTTTGATCAAATAATTAAATGTTAGTTAAAATATAAAAAAAAGTCAAAAAATACAGCTTAAAGGGAAAGCACATCTAGTTAGGAATGTGTTCCTGTCAACTGTGTAGTACCTAGTTGGATGCACTTTCATATTCTCTTTCTAAAAATGACATATTTCCTTAAATTTTTTTAAAAAAATCAAATTATTTTATTACTATTTTTTAACATATTTAATTAATTTAGCCAAAAAAAAATATTAATGGGAGCAAAGTTAAAACCAATAATTCGTTAGTTACTTAGTTCAACTATATACCCAATAGAGAACTAAGTCCAAATTCAGGTCTTGGGCCAAAAACCGAAATATTTTGGTTTCCTTTGTCAAAATAGATACGAGTGTCACAAAGGAAAAGAAACGTGTAAAAGTAATATGAAGATGAGATTGAATTTTGTTTTTTTCCTTATTAAATAAATAAATAATTAGTCCGCAAGAGTAAATTAATTATTTTTGTTAAATTTTTCATGACCAAAATATCGTAAGCCTCTGTACTTTTTTATAAATTTAGAATATAGTCTCGATACATAATAAAATAATTTTGAAATTAAAAAAAAAAAAAAACTCACTTGATAGTTATGTAACTAAAAAGATAACGTTATAATGAACATGAACTTAACAAAATAGTTGTAATATTGTTTAACAGTTGAACCAAAAATTTTTAAATCTAAAACGTAGAGAACTAAATTCCTAAAAATAAAATAAAAGTACATGGACTAAATTTCAAGTTTTCAAAGAGTACAAAGACTTATGTCATATTTTAACTAAATTTCATCTATGTCTACTATTAAAAACCGGTGGAGATGACAAAATAACCAGATAGTTACACGTGGCGTGTCACGTGTACCTCATGCTGACATACAAGAACTAATTTTTAATAGTCAAAATAGATATATTTTTTAATGGAATGATAAGTTTGCTCTTTAATCTAACATATAAGAACTAATTATCTACTCTTTTTTTAAATAAAAGAAATAAAATACAATTAGACTCTTAATACAATAACCTCATTGATATTTAAAAAAAAAAAAACATTGTTATGTGTAGAGGTGAGCGTTCGGTCGAATCGAGTCGAATTGAATGAAAAAATTTCGAGTTGGCAAGTCTCATTTTATTGTCTTAACTTGATTTGATTTTTTTTTGAATCGAGTTGAGTGAGATGAAATTCTAGTTGAGTCGAATCGAATCGAGCGAAATTAAAATTTTAAAGATGTCAAATTAAAATCTTGTTAAAATATAACTAACAATATGTTAGAGCATATAAATTGGAAACCATATAAAACTCTTTCGAAACAAAATAACAAAAGAAAAATAAAATATTTAGGTCCCAAAATTATTATTTTAGATTTTTTTTAAAATATTCTTTAGAATTTTCTAGATTTTTTGAATTTTTATAAATATTTTAAATATTTTAAATTTATTTTAATTTTTTTTGTAATTTTTGTTGAGAGAAAGAGATCAAATTACTAATTTTCAAAATTGACAGGGACCACAAATGTATTTACACTAATCTATTATGAGTTATTTAAATTATTCAAATTGTTAAATTTAATTTGGCTCGAACTCGAAACTTAATTTACTTATTCGAGTTCATACGAAAAAATTAAATAATTTAATTTAATTAACTTAGAAAAAAAATAATTTTTTAAAGTTTTTACTCCATTGGAGTGAGTGAGGTTACTAAAGTGGAGATTAATAACAACATTAAAAAATTACATTTATAAATGAAGTACGTTTTGTTTGTAGTGGACGGTTTTGTTGTAATTTAAAAAGTATTAAGAGGGCAGCTATTATGTCTATTTTCACCAGTTGTTTTCTCTTCCCCTTTGTCTCTTTGAGGTGGGAGAGAGAGAGAGAGAGAAACAGCAACAGAAGTTGTAATAAAAAAAAAAAAAAAAAAAAAAATCAAACCTTTAAACTATTAATGTCTTGTCATTTCTAAATCTATTTCTGGGTTTTCTTTTTTACTTCCAAATTTCTCATCTTTTTCTATAAATTTCACATTTTTGAGACTTGGTTTGACCAAAGATGTATGTGAAGAATAGAGGAGAGTATGCTTCAAAGCATGTTTTACCAAAGAAATTAGCTATTTTGCTTTGTTTTGCTAGCTTCTTTGCAGGAATGTTCTTCACCAACAGGTAATTTTTTGGCCTTAATCCTCAATTAACAGATTTTAATTTACTCTTCTTTCTTTTTTTTTGTGAATTTAGTATTAGTGAGTATTAGAATAATGGTAGATCTCAACATGGGGTATTTCAAATTTGAGTTCCTTCAGTCTTTAGTCCTTGTACTGTAATATTTTAGCTGAAGCTTTTCTTTTAAATTGCAAGCAGAGCTTTGAATGGTGCTTTGGGAAAGTCCTAATTCTTCTAAAAGATTAGTATTTTACACCATATGGTATTGTTGGGTTAAAACTTTGTTATTAGTCCTTGTACTTTAGGAAAGTTATGGATTTAGTCCCTGTACTTCAATTTGGTCATTTTTAGTCCTGTATTTATTAAGATATCTGTTAAATTCATTAAGTTCTATTATTTTCAAATTTTGATGTGGCAAAAATATTATTGTCATTTGTGTAAAGACTGAAATTTTGAGATTCGAAAAGTATAAGGACCTAGAATGATCCAATTGGAGAACATGGACTAAGTCTATAACTGTATAGTACAGTGCTAGAATTGAATTTAACCAAACAGATTTAACTACTTTGTTTAGAGGGACTAAAATTGATCAAATTAAAAGTGCAAGAACTAAATCCACAACATTGCAAAGTACAGGGACTAATAGCAGAATTTAACCTTTTTTGTTGTCCTGTGCTTCTTTTGTAAATGTTTAGTGTCTTCCATGGCTTACTCTATATGCAAATCATGTTAATTATGAGATATACTAAAATCAGGATGTGGATGGTGCCTGATGCCAAAAGCATTGTAAAGAAGACATCTAGAACTGGGGATGAGCAACATGTGGACTGTGATATGAAAATTGTGAGTACTATTTGTTCCATCTCTACTTGTCTATTTGATTAAGCTTTGAAGATCCTTCTTGTTGTCATTCTTTTGAGTATAGTGGCAAATTTTACGATAAAAGTATCATGGAGGCTTTTGTACTAGTACTTAGATTGCATATTACCCCTTCTACTAAAAAAATGGGCAAATTAATCCCCATACATTAGATAAAAAAGCAAACTGATCCTTCTATTAAAAATTACAACCATATCTATTGTTAAAAGCTGCTCTATGTACATCAGCATGAGGTACATGTAGCATAGCATGGCAGTTTTAACGGTATAAATGGATGAACCAATTTAACATACAGAGACTAATTTGCCCATTTTTTGAGTTGAGGGGGCAAAATGTAATCTAACTTCTAGTACAGGGGCCTCTATGATACTTTTATCCAAATTTTACTGCTAGCTTTTGTTTTGTAATATATTGGATCTTTTTTCTTAAACTTAGAAGGTTCTAAAGAATGAAGACAATAGCTCTAGAGGCATTTCAGGGTCTCAACATTCTATTGAGTAAGCCAAGCTGGTGTTCTTTTTAATCCGGTTTCAAGCTATTATTGTAATCTAATGTGGCCTTAACCGCGTACGGTGTTGGTGTACATGGAATATAGGACAGTGGATAAAGCAATTTCAGATTTGGAGATTAAATTAATGGCTGCTAGGGCAGAACGTGAGACAGTTATGAAAGATACTATAATATCCGAGGACTTGAAGAATGTTGAATTGACTTCGAGAAGAAAATATCTCATGGTTATAGGAATTAATACGGCTTTTAGTAGTCGTAAGCGGAGAGATTCCGTTCGTGCAACTTGGATGCCTCAAGGTGCTTTAATTGTTTCATAGAAGTCTTTATTTTAATGGATCTTAAATTGGTAAAAGTCCGATGAAGGCCTTTGTACTAAAAGTTGGATTGCATTTTGCCCTTTCTACTTAAAAAATGGGCAAATTAGTTCTTGTACATTAGATCAAAGAGTAAAATGTCTCCTGTTAAAAATCTCATCCATTTTTATTATTAAAAATTTTGGTCATTGTACCTTAGAAAAAGGTACAGGTGGCATACCACGTGTAACTGTTTGGTTATCATGCCGTTTTTTAACAATAGAAATGGATGAAATTGTTAACAAAAAGGACCTGTTTGCTCTTTAATCTAATGTACAATGACTAATTTGCTCATTTTTTTAGTAAAGGGAGCAAAATGCAATCTCATTCCTAATTCTTGGGCCTCCATGGTACTTTTATCCTCTTAAATTCTATTTTTTCCTATGATTTTCCTCGTGTAAGATAAATGTTACAATATATGTCCCAGGTGAGAAGCTAAAACAATTGGAGGAAGAGAGAGGCATCATCATACGATTCGTTATAGGTCACAGGTAATTTTCACTTTCCGATTCTTCTGGCAACTTTTCATAAAAACTAAAATATCTGGATGGTCTTTTCGTCAGTTCTACGTCAGGTGGCATTCTCGATAAAGCCATCGAAGCTGAGGAAAGGATGCATGGTGACTTTTTGAGATTGGTAAATACTTGTTATTAGTCGTTACAAGTGTGAAATGGTACATAGGAGAATATGTACCAAGCTTTTACTTCTGTTTGTTCTTAAACAGCAACACGTCGAGGGCTATTTGGAGTTGTCGGCCAAGACGAAAACATATTTTGCCACAGCAGTTTCCTTGTGGGATGCAGAATTTTACGTCAAAGTCGATGATGATGTTCATGTAAATCTAGGTAAAACAAGCTGCCTCTCGTAATTCCTTTTTGAATATGCCTCGTCTTACTCCTTATCGAGTTTATATGCTCTAAATACGATGCAGCAACACTCGGTATGACTTTAGCTGAACATAGAAAGAAACCTCGAGTTTATATCGGTTGCATGAAGTCTGGCCCCGTTCTTGCTCGAAAGTAAGCAGAAATTACTGTGCTTTCTTCTAAATTAGCTTATGTTACGATATTGGTAATATTCAGTTTTTCTTATACATACGTTCTTTATTTAATAGGGGAGTGAAATACCATGAACCCGAGTACTGGAAATTCGGTGAGGTTGGAAACAAATATTTCCGACATGCTACAGGACAATTGTATGCTATATCGAAGGATTTGGCCACTTACATTTTGATAAATCAGTCAGTTCCTACTTCTATTTTCTCTCGTTTTCAATGATATATTCGATCAGTTGATACTTCGAGCTCTAGAACATCGAGTTTGTACATGTTCAAATCTTGTTTACTTTTATCTCAGGGATGTACTGCATAAATATGCTAATGAAGATGTTTCATTGGGATCTTGGTTTATCGGTTTAGACGTGGAGCATGTCGATGATAGGAGACTCTGCTGTGGTACTCCACCAGGTAACTCGTATATATATGCCCTGTTTCTATGGAAGGACGGCGTATCCCCGGTTTCCTTTTCGGGGATAAGCATGGCCTCAACTGAATTTTTTTTTTTTTTTTGTTTTTGCAGATTGTGAATGGAAAGCACAAGCCGGTAATATCTGCGTTGCTTCGTTTGACTGGAAATGCAGTGGGATTTGTAGATCAGTGGAGAGGATCATGGAAGTTCACGAACGATGCGGCGAAGACAAAAATACTTTATGGACCACGAATTTTGTGCAGACGACTAGAAGTTCTAACTCGGGAAAGATACACATGAGGGAGCAGGCATAGAGATGGTTTATTTTCTGTCTCCCCTTCCTACACACTTACATATATGCATTCATAGGTGTAAAATATATATATATATATAAATAGAGGCCTCATTTGCTACTGGGGTACCCCTCTACTTTAGGGGATATACTAACCCCAATAGCAGTAAGATGCCTCAACCCTCATTCTTTGAATGGTGGAGGACTGTATTACAAAGTTCGCTACCATGGTGATGAGATCCACAAACTAGAATAGTAATCTTTGTGGGCAGTATTCTGCTGCTTCTTACTCAATAAAGATCAATAATATACACATTTTTATATATGCGATGCTTCTATCTCTTGATAATATCGATGATGACTTTGGTTGAGGTGTTTTATGCTCTTAACATTGCTTGGTTAAACCTCGTCGGGATATCCCATTTGACAGAGAAAACCCTGCCGAGTAAGTGGGTCCTGCCAAGAGTAGACAATCTCCCAGATTATGTGTAAGGTAGTTCAAGGTTGGTTGGACTGAAAACCAGTTGAGTTATCAGTTTGAAAAAGGGTATTGGACCGGTTGATACAAGGTTGATTCGGGGAAAATTTTGATTAAATCGATTTTTTAATATTTAAATATTTAAATCATTTTTGGGTCTAACTATTGTTATGTTGTTGTTTTTTTTTTCAAGTTAGGCCCTGAACTTGACAATTGTTCTAACATTAGAATTTGAACTTTTTTTTTTGTCTAAGTTAGTCTTTTATATTTTCTTAAAAATTTTAAAGTTTAAACCCTAATTTGAGAATAATTGTAAGTTTAGCCCCTAATATGAAACAATTGTTAAGTTCAATAGCTAACTTGGACCAAAAACAAAAGCTCAAGCCCTAACGTGGAAGTTGCCTAGATTAGGCTTAATGTGAGATCAGTTGTTAAATTTAGGGCCTAATTTGGATACAAAAAAAAATTCAGGTCCCAATGTGAAAATAGTTGTTAAATTCAGGTCTCAAATAGTGATTAACCCATGAATGGTAAAAGTATCATAGAGGCTCCTATATTAAGAGTCAGATTGTATTTTACCTTCTCTACTTAGGAAATGGATAAATTCGTCCATGTATATTACATCGAAGAGTAATTTGGTCCTACCATTAAAAATTGAACATTGTATGTCAGCATGAGGTACACATGGCACGTCACATGTCATTATCTTGTTATTCCATAAATTATATCAATTTTTAACAGTATAAATTGATGAAATTTTTAAAAGAAACGACCAGTTTTCTCTTTAAACTATTGTATAGGAATTAATTTATCTATTTTTTGATAAAATGAGTAAAATGTAATCTAACTTTTACTGCAAGAAAATCCATTTTCCCCTGAGTTTATACTGGCAGCCATAGATCTTATATGAGTCAAAAGAGTAGTAGATGACTTGATATTCTGCCCACTCATAAAAATCTCTTAATGATAAAACATGATTCTAAATGGATTGCAACAAAATATAATTAAATAAATTTAAATTTATTTTTTTAATTTAATAAAATGCAACATCAACAATTTACAAAAATTATGTCACATCGAAAATTAAATATTTAAATTAATATATAACATTAATGAGTACGTTGAAATGGTCATTGGAAATGAAGTGTTGGCATTCATTAATATATATAGACCTCCAATTATTTTGTATCCTTTCGTTCGTACGTACATACATACATGCATGCATGGAGTGTGTTACAAAGAAGCCTTGTCAAACTACCCATATCAATTTGTCAAAAAAGTTGTACACCTTTTGCACTAGAAGTAACTGATACACAAAAATAAAAAATAAAAAATAAAATCAATCTCATTAATTAAAAATATTTATCCTACCTACTACTCAACCACTCTCATTGCCTTCTAGAAAAAAATCTCAGTAACTTTGAAATGGTCCTTTTTTCTCCTTGAGGTATGGTGCACCCCCACTTAAAAACACCATGAAAGCTCTGCATGCAACTCCACACATGATATATATATACATATACTACACAATATAAAGCCTGCATATTCAAAATCTAATCAAAAGAGAGAGGGTTTAGATTATAATCATTTTGTATATATGGATAATCCATTGCAGGTTTAAGAGAAAAAAGGGTGTGTGTATATATACCTGTTGAGGGTACGTAGCTCGCTCAATGGGACAGTCTCGTACCCTCAATGGAGGTAATGTTCGGTATTAACTTTAGTTTACCTCAAACTCATGTCCTATTCTATAGACATCCTGAGAACAATACCCTCATTGAGAATCCGATACTACTGACTTATATAACGACCTCCCTTGACAGAAACCATGAGCTACTGTGCGTGATATTGGCACGGCTCAATCAAATAAAACACAACTCTATTATTTCCTCTCTCTTTTTTAAGAGTGAAGCTCTATCTGATTGAACCGCACCAATATCTCGATCGCACTCAAAATCAATACATGAGTTTCAGAACAATGGTGAAGTAAGCTTACCTTCAACTTGAAGTGATGATCATAGAACATGATGGAGAAGAAAGGGTTTTTAAGACTCGTGAAAGAAGAATAGGTTATAGGGTAATGAAGAGAAGACGCATTAATAGAGGTAGAGGTGGGGATATTATGCTCTCTGGTAGAGTGAATTTAAGAGATTCTCATAAATGAATGAGAGAGAGAGGGGGGACATGAAAAGGGTATGGTAAGCATTGAATATTGGCACCAACCCAAAGAACAAAAAGGAGGTTGGTATATATTAAATATAAAGGTTTTAATCAAGGTTTTCAATTTTTTGTATTAATTATGGGGTGCGATATGTGAAAGAAATTTTAAGCGCTAAAATATATTTTTATTATTATTTTAATTTAAAAATTAAAAATACCAATAGAGACTTTTTCTCTTTTTTTTTGGAGGGAGAAAGGATTGTATGAACAGTGACGCCACGTCATCTGTATCCCTTTCCAATAGATTTATGCCACATCAGTATTCTTATCCTAAATTTCAGGATTTTAATTTGGATTTGATTTTTTTCAGGATGAAAATGTTGATATGGCATAAATCTATTGGAAAGGGATACAGATGGCGTGGCGTCACTGTTTCATACAATCCTTTCTCTTTTTTGAGGAGGGTAAGGTCACCGTCACATCCCTTCCTTTGCCCCTATTTTTAAGTAAAATTTTGCATTTCAATCTTGTAAAAAAATAGTGTTGCGAGAGTTTTACTCTCGTTTAGCAATTTGGTCCGATATAAACTTAAATATCAGATATTAAAAATCGAAATTGTGGCTATTTATTTTAAGATTTAAGGAAATAGGCCGATTTTGGAGAGAAAGTATAAAAAGCACGTCCAGCTAGGTAAGCTTTCCGCATAGTTGTCAAGAAAGCTCGTTCAGTTGGAGGAGCTTTTATTGATATGTCAGGGAAAGCGTGCCTAATTATACACATTTTCCAAGGAATTATCAGAAAACGCTTCTAGTTGAATATACTTTCCTGACATGTCAACAAAAACTCGTCTAGCTAAACATGATTTCACACTCTCTTCCCAAAATTAGCCTATTTCCATAAATCTTAGAAAAAAAATTATTTGACCAATTAAAAAAACAACAACATATGCACAAATTAGTCCGAAATTCCACTAATATTATTTGAATTTTAAAAAAGGGGAAGCTTTGTAATAAAGTCCTCGGTTGGTGAACTTAATTTTTCTTTTAGGTTTTGTGTCTATTTACTAAACCATATCTCTGGGAAAGAGATGTCGCATTTAAGAACCAAAGATTGAAAGTAATATTATTTAATTTATTATTATAAATCAAAAAGTAAGTTAGCAAACAGGGGCGAAGCCAGAATAATTTTTTAGGGGGGTCGGATGAAATTTTTAAATGATTAAATCGAATTTTTATAATTTTAAAGGGGCCAAAATACAATTTTATCTTTACTAATTTAAAATTTTTAAAAAAATTGAAAGACCTAAATAGTAATTTTACATTTTCTCGCCCCTGTTAGCAAAACCCTTTGTATATAAAACCATATAAGCTATATAGCCCATATAGAATGTCCCAATGTGTAGGCCACATAATTTTTGCAATTAATAACCTTTGAAAATACTAAAATACTATATGATATCCTAAATGTTGGTATTAATTTTAGAGGCCGTGGTCCAATGCTTGATCTTCATTTTCTATAATATATATATCAATAATGTATAGACATTATTGTCAATGCAGGAGACGTGTGTTCGAGTGTGCTGAAATGTATTATCCTCCTATTTATGGGTTGGAGATACTATGAGTAGTTTTAAGTATTGTGTCAAAAATAGCAGAGATGATCAGAATTTATAATGAGACGTAAGAGGCAAACAGTCATTGAAGCTGAGGAAGGCCTGGCCTCATTAAATTTAATTAGGTCACCAAAATTTTTAAAAATTTTAGTTAAGTCCCTCGCACAATATTAGTGAAGGTAGTAAAGTTGATTTTAGGGTTTTCTAGCTCAAGCAGACTCAAGCTGCTGCCCACCCAAAAAAATGAGTCCTAATTCAACGGTCTTACTTAGGGTGGTTCAAGCCATCGACTTAGCTTGTCTAGTAACCTGTACTCAACGTAGTTTATATATTTTGACCAATCATGTTCCATATTTCATTTACAAAAAATACTTTTAATGTTAAATATATTAATAAAAATTATATTTTAAATTGATATAATAGATATATATATATTCTAAAATTTATATGTTTAAGAAATATAATTATATTGATAAATTAAAATATTAATCGTAAAAAAAATATAAAATTATTTTAATTTTACACTAATATAAGTCGAAAGATGTACTCATCCGTAATTGTACAACTCTAGTACTTAAAACAATAAACATGGAAATCGATAAGTATATCAACTTGGGCTTAGTCGGGCCGAATCAAGTTTTAAAAATTTTGAATTATTATTGAGTTTGGATTATTTCAAATTTATTTCTTGAATTTTTATGATCAATTCGAATTGAACCAAATTCAGATAAATTATTGAGTTTGGATCAAAATTGGCAAATCCATATCCTTTAAAATTTAGTCCCCACCATTTTTTTAGGAAATCTAATTGAGCCTTTCAAAAGTTTTAAAAGTTCTAATTAACCCTCCAAAATTTTGAAAATTTTATTTAGGTCCTTAAAACTTAATACCACATTGCATAATTGATGACATGATATATTCTCTGAAGATTCTGGGAATTTTAACATGATATAAGTATCTATATTTAATATGTATAAACAAAGAGAAGAGCATGTGTAAGACACAAAATAAATGATAAAGATTGAGCCATGGGACCCTAAATTTTAAATAATTTGTCTTTTAAGACTGTTCTCTGATCATGTTACTGACAGACCCCTCATGGTGAATATATGCTTGAAGCATTTACCCCCAATAAAAGCAGTGAACAAAACATGTTCCATCACTTTTTTGTTCTTGAAATTATTTGTGCATCAATGTATATTCAATATAACTCTCTATATGTAATGCTATATCTATTATTAGAAAAATTTTGGGAGTCGTGATTTTGAGACTAAACAAATTTCTTTTTCCATTTTTTGAGAGGTCAAAGTATAATTTTATCGTATTTAAATTTATAATTTAATAATTATAGGGGGTAAAATTGCAATTGTCCACATGCCCCTTTACATTATGTATTAAACCTGTTTATGAATCAAGTTATTTATTCACGCTCAAAGGGTCGTTCAAAATATAGGAGGGTTTGAACAGAAATACGAGGCTTGAAAAATGAGTTTGGGCAAAAAAATTAAATCCATTTATACTGTTGTAATATATTTTTATTTTATTTTCATATCACTTAAAATTAAATATATACTAATATAACACTTGTAAATGTTTAAAAATTTTAAGTTGTCTAACTTTAAATTGCGAATTAAATTCAAAAATAATATATTTTTAAATAATATGGGTAGTCTGAAACATGTTTGAATTAATTATTTATATTTAGAAAAAAATTTAAATACATATTTCGAATTATATTAATTGAATAAACATAAAATATATTAATATCATACATAGACTTGATCATAATTGGCTCTGCCAAAATCGCACCACCACTTACTAGATATGCCTTTAATACAACAACAAATTTGCCCATCATATTATATCAATGTCTTGTTTGATGGTATATGCTTACCTACTAGTCCACTGAAGTTTAGAATTATGGTGAATCAAATATTATTTAACGAGTGTGATTTATTGTTCATCGATGGTGTATGAGATTTATATATTGATAATGTGTTAAATATTATTTCGATAAAATTTGTGGTTAGCGTTTATCTCATTATATGTTATTATTATATTTATTCTTTTTTATATAATACTTAGAACTGGGCATAGTCCTTCCCTAATCCTTAAGTAGAAAGATAACGCACTTTAACACACTCGAACTCATGTCCTCTCAATCGAACTAAGACTCAATCGGCGAAAGTAAAAGAAAATAATATAGGAAATTTTTAAGAAAGGAATATTTTAAGGTGTACACCTACTGCCTTAGGAATAGCCAACAAAGTGTGTTACACATTTTCACCATTTGATGAGACAGGAGCTCAGGCTTTTAAAATAATTTTTTTTTCTTTAAATATTCTTTGCAAAGTTTAAGATAATATATATACTAAATATAAAGAAATCATACAAGGAAACCATTGACCTTAATAAAAGAAATGCATTTATTTCAGATAGACTAAACTACACTTTAAATTTTATTATATATATTAATCTATAATTCTAAACTCTGAATCTTAAATATATATATATTCACATATAAAAGTTCGTATATTTATATATCACGCTTTATTTATACCTACTTAACACCTTTTTTTTTTATAGCTTACTCATGTGGCAATATAAAAGGTTTAAAGCGCAGAATACACTTTTTTCTTTAATCATATGGTCGGAAATTCAATTCTTATTCATAAGAATGATACAAATTTAATGTCTAGTAATTTACTATTTTAGAGAGCACTCATTATTGCTATCAACGATGGATACCTTAATCATGAAAAGAAAAAAAAAAGGAATCCCAAATATCAGGGGCGAATCTAGGGGGGCTGGCAGAGGCCCCGACCCCCTTAAAATGTAAAATTGTTATTTAGATCATTGAAATCTTTTAAAAATTTTAAATTAGTAAAGGTAAAATTACACTTTTGCCCCCTAAAATTATAAACAAATCAATTTAATCCTTTAAAAATTATAAAGATATAGACTATAAAAAATTAAAATTTCATCCGGCCCCCTACAAAATTGTTCTGGCTTCGCCCCTGCAAAGTATACCAACTCATTCAATGATGTATCCCTACTTTAATGATTGTTTTCATGTAAGACTCTGTAAATTGTACTATCGATACTATACAATCTATCTATCTATTTATTTATCGTGTTATCTTTAGACACTAAAAATACCCTAAATTATATGCTATCTTTTTTAACCTCGGTAATAGAATATATTGCAAACGAGTGAATTAACCATCATTTTCGGGGATGAGTAAATGATGACCATTGAACTAAGGTAGTAGGCTAGTGGTACTTCTTTCACATCATTGATACTTGAAGATCATGGCACAATTTATGAAAGGAAGTAAATTTTTATATTTTTTAAATTTGAAAAGGTAATTGTTAAATTCATTAAGTTTTATTATTTTAAAAATTTGGTGCACCAAAAAACGTATTATTATATTGTGTAATGTCATGTCAGGTTGTTATTTCCACACATTATTCACTAAAAATCTAGATAATGCCATTTGCGTAAAGATTGAAATTTCAAATTTTAAAAAATATAGAGACTTAGAACGATCCAACTGAAGAATATGGATAAAATATAAAATTGTACGCATTATACATAACTAATAATTGAATTTAATCAAATGAATTTAATTGCTATCTGTACCGAGACTAAAATTCAAAAGTACAATGACTAGAATCGACCGAGTTAAAAAGTATAAAGACTAAATTTGATCAAATTAAAGTATAGTATTATATATGGAC
Organism: Gossypium sturtianum; assembly: GCA_025698515.1. Lineage (NCBI taxonomy): Eukaryota > Viridiplantae > Streptophyta > Magnoliopsida > Malvales > Malvaceae > Gossypium > Gossypium sturtianum. The sequence goes on along the minus strand of CM046952.1, from coordinate 985,115 downwards.
ATCTTAAAATTCTTTAATATTTAAATTATTGTATTATATATTACCATAGATTTAATTTTTATTTTTTTATAAATGATCTAATATAAATAACATAATAAAATATATTATAAACATAGAAAACAGACAGGGTTGAATTGGACTTGGGCTTTGAATGTTCGAGCCCGACTTAAATTTTAAACAGACCTAATATTTTTATTTAAATCCTTTCAAATTTTGGACTAGTATGAGAAAGAATTTTTTTGGGAAATTTTTTTTTTTGGGAATTACAAGAACAGGGTGAAGCCCTAATAGCAACGCGATTCGAACTCAGGCCTCACCTGGGACTGTGAACGCTTTGACCATCAAGCCAACACACAGAGTTTATTTTTTGGAGTTTTTTTAATAAAAAAAAATACAAGAGTTTCAACTATTTATTCTTTTATAGGGTTGACAATAAATATGTTACTATATTTACATGGTATACAATTCAAGCTTGATTTAACATAATTTTATCGTAAAAAAGTAATAACTTTAATCCGTTAAACTTGAACACGATTCAAACTAAAATGATCAAAATAAAAAATAACCTAAATCGAAATTATTTGAATATAAAGTGATCAAAATCCAAATAATCCGAACTCCGTGAACTCAAATATTATACCTAAAATTACAGTCACATGTTTAAATCCAAGTTTATTTGCTATAAATCTTATCAACTAGTAAGAAAGCCCATCAAATTCTAAACCAACCCCCTTTATTATTGTTTATGGCAGCCCATTGGAGCCCAAACTTCAATGATAATTATAAGGGAGAAATATCAAATTTATATATAAATTTTGATCTAATGTATAATTTAATACATAAACTTTGATTTGGTGTAATTATACATACGAAACTTGAATTGTGGTTTATATATACACATGCAGGGGAGAAGCCAGAATAATTTTTTAGGGGGGGCCGGATGAAATTTTAATTTTTTATAGTTTATATATTTATAATTTGTAAAAGATTAAATCGAATTTTTATAATTTTAGGAGGGCCAAAGTACAATTTTACCTTTACTAATTTAAAATTTTTAAAAAAATTTAAGGGCCTAAATAGCAATTTTACATTTACACAAGAAACTTTGATTTTGATTCTATTGTACATATTTAAAGAAACGAATACATACATTTATTTTCATATTAGACTAATATAATTGTTTGCGTATGTAATATATCAACGTAAATTGCGCTAATTTGTGAAAATGAATCAAATCAAAATTTTATGTATAACATCACAAAAAATTAAAGTTTATGTATAGTTTTGATATTTATTCCTAATTAAAAAGATATCTAAACTAACTTAAGCTTGCTTTAATACTTTAGATGGGCAGTCCCAATTAGATTAGGTTAAATTTTTTTACTACTCCTTATGTTATGCATAAATTATGATTAAAGTCCATACCTGACTAAATGGTAGCTACTAAATTCATAAAATTAAATTTTATTATTTTTAAAATTGTATAAGACAAATATATTATCACATGTACAATATCATATTAACTTGTTATTCCGCATATTATTAACAAAAATCGTCAGTTAACGGAATTGATGACTTCATTTGTATCCAAGGACGAACTGAAGGGCCCCTTAAAAATGAAAAAATTGTTATGCAAACCCTTAAGAAATGTTTAAATGAAAAACAAATATATGGTCAAACTGCACTTTGACTAAAAAAAACTTGTTAAATCCTTTCAAAAATAATGTGATAATAAACTATTACATGATAAAATTGTATTTTGACCTCTCAAACTTTTATAATTTAATTCTGCCCCTAAATTTTTTTATGGATTCACCCTGTTTATATGAAGACTAAAATTTCAAAATTGAAAGGTATAAAAAACAAGGTTTTTAAAACCAAACAATGGTCGAACCGGTTAGGTCACCGATTCACCGATCCAACCATCCCATCTGGTTCAATTAAATAAATTATTAAAAGAATAAAAAAATTCGTTTCAACCAGTTCAATCTATTTTTGCTTGGTTCAATCGACCCATATTGATTCTTGGGTCAACCGATGTAATGGCTATTTTTGAACTGATACCCCGATTTGTTTTCGATCCAATTGGCCCAACCGATCGATTCAAATTGGTTTAAACATCATTGATAAAAAACACAAATTGGAGAATATAAACTAAATCTACAACTTTAGGCATTGTATAATATTAATAGTAAAATTTAATCAAACAGATTTAATTGCTACTGTTTGGGTTAGAATAGAAATTTTAAAGTTCAAAGAATATGCAAGGACTAAAGTTGATCAATTCCATAAGTATAGAGATTAAATTTGGTCAATTTAAAGTATAGGGACTATATACATAATTTATACATACTACATGGACTAATAGCAAAATTTGATGAATTAGATTCCTTGTAAATGGGGCAAGGGCAACAAATAGGGAAATTTCACCAATGAATAATTCGATTCACAAATTCCCCCTTTAGCTTTTTGGTTTCGTGTTTTCGCCTCGAATTTAAGTAAACCCTTTGAAGGTTTTCTTGTTGTTGCCTCAAAAATCTCCCCTTTATTATATAAATTCTGAATTTTTCTTATAAATTTCTTTGCTTGAAAGTTGAAACCGATCCTTTTTTTTTCCCTCTTGAGCGATCAATCAATCAATATTGAAACCCTAATTTCTTGAAGCTTTTCCCTTGTTGTTTCCGTGTTGGGTATTTCTTTCTTTCTTTCTGAAAGCTATTTTCGACAATTTTTTACTTTCATACATATGTTTTCGCCTTTTCTTATCCTTTTTCTCTAATTTAGAAACCCTAATTCACAGTAAATATATAATCAGGTGTTAAATTTTGCAATGGCGAAAAGTTCCTTCAAGCTTGAACATCCTTTGGGTTAGCTTCCTTGATTCCCCTAATCTTTTCTGTTTTCCCCTTTTATGAATGTCGAATTTTCTGCTTGATTGTAGCTATTAGATTTGCTTTGGGTATTCTTTGTTTTATCTTTTTGATTTGTAAAATTGATCCAAAACTATATAATTATTATTGATTCTTATTCTTTATCTGTTATCTTCGAATATTGTCTGGAAAATTTAGAAAATTGGTATATTTTTGGTTAAAATATGCCATCAGTCCCTGTACTCTTCTCAAATTTGGAAATTAGCCTATGTGCCTTTATTTCTTAGAATTTAGTCTCTACTTTTCAAATTTCAAAATTCAGGTTCAATTGTTAAGACATTTTAAATATTTTTGGTTAAATTTGTTGGTGTGACATTTTGAAATAAAAAACTAGGAAAATAATATTGTAATGAATCTAAATTTAACAGAATAATTTTTATAGTGTTAACAATTGGAAAACTAGAGTAACTGAATTCCTAGAAATAGAAGTATAGGGACTAAATTTCAATTTTAGGAACAGTATAGGGACTTATGATATTTTTTAACCTATATTTTTCATGAACAATTGGATCAATTTGGGGGTAGTTTGATTGGGTTGTTTTTGAATGACCATCGGCTTTGTCACCCAAAGGTGTGCCTTCATATAGGAGACCTTTTTTGCTACCATGGTACCACCAACCAGCAAGGTACTCTCATTTCCTTAAGCCTTGTCTTGCCGGTTGGCTGGTCGTAATTTGTCTCGCCTATTTTGAGTCTAGTTGCTGCATCTTCCTTGTTTTTTCATGTTTCTCCCATTCTTTGATCCGATTTAATCGAAGAAAATTTCGGTAAGTACTCATTCACCCCTTTCGAAAATTTCCCTTTCTCAGAAAGGAGACAGGCTGAAGCTGGTCGAATCAGGGAAAAGTATCCCGACAGAATTCCCGTAAGAATATTTGAGTTACCATCTTCCCATTCTGCTGATTTTTTTATCCCATATTAGTCTCTTAATGTTCTTGAATGCTAATGAGTAACCAATGCAGGTCATCGTCGAGAAAGCCGAACGAAGTGACATTCCCGATATTGATAAAAAGAAGTTAGTAGCATTTTCCCTTCTTTATATTGAAATCTCTCGTTGTAGTATGATATGTACTTGCCAAACTCACTTTCTAGTGAACGATATCTCGTGTCTATTATCTGCTTGGATCATCAATGTTAATGTGTTCTCAAGAATTGGACAAGATAAACTTACTCTTATCCCAGTCAATGTTCTTTTTCTCAATATTCTTCTTCGATCGTGACTTCAGGTATCTCGTACCTGCTGATTTGACTGTGGGGCAATTCGTTTATGTTGTTCGTAAAAGGATTAAGCTTAGTGCCGAGAAAGCTATATTTGTCTTTGTGAAGAACACTCTCCCACCTACTGGTGAGTTATATAAACACGTTATAGCTCCAAGTATTGTATAACTCAAATCATTTTTTGTTTTGGGTCGTAAAAGTACCATCGAAGTTCTTGTACTAGGAGTCGGATAGCATTTTGTCCCCTCTACTCAAAAAATGGGCTAATTAGTCCTTATATGTTAGATCGATGAGCAACTTGATCCTTTTGTTAAAAGTTTCATTCATTTTTACTGTTAAAAATTGGTCCATGTATCAAGAGATGCACGTGGCACGTCACATATAATTGTTTGGGTTTTCTGTCAACTATGTCAGTTTTTAACAGAAAATATCAATTTGCTCTTTGATCTGACTCCTAGTGGAGGGGTGGTACGGTTACTTTTACCCATTTTTTTTAGGTTCTAGTTGTGAGGTTATTTGTTTCTTTATTTTCGATGCAGCCGCATTGATGTCCGCTATTTACGAGGAAAACAGGGATGAAGATGGTTTTCTTTACATGACCTACAGTGGAGAAAACACATTTGGTTCCCCTTTACTTTTAGCTTGATTCAATGCAATGCAGAAAGAAGCTTATGTATATATAGCTAGAAGAAAAGGTGTAAATTCTATATGGTGTTTGCTTGAGTAAATGCTTTGCCCTTTACGATGACAGTTCTTTTAACTGTCTGAACTTGGAACCTTTGTTTTTCTGTAAATTTAATGTCTGAAACTAACTCTATCACTGATTTCTAATGGTATTTCGATGCTTTTAATTAAGATATTTTGATTAGTGGAAAATGATGAATCAAGAAATAACATTGTAGCTCAAATTTGAAGATGTGATTCTTGAATGAATTGCAAGAGGTTATAAGGTGAGAAGACATATCAATGCTTATATTGGTTTTAATTCGATTTAGGGTAGGTTTGGATGGGCGATTGAGTGCGGTGCTGTGCTGTGCGTTTAGTTTACTTTTTGTCTCACGCTACAGTATCGTTACAGTATCTAATCTCACCGTCACCGCTGTTTTTACATTAACTACAGGTAAATGCACCGCCCATCCAAACGGTTAACAATTTGTATTCGAATTGATTTTAATCCATTTGAGTTTGAAGTGATTAAAATTTGAAATGATTTACTCGAAGAACTCGAGTTTCAAACTTAAAAGAATCGAGTTAAAAGTTTAGACTTGAAATGATTCTACTCAAAGTTTCTATATACTTAAACGATTGTTATGTAAGAGTTTTAATTTTGATTATTCTAATTTTTAATCTGTTTATATTTTATTAATTTGATAATTATTCGAATACGAAATCAACTAAACCCTAAAATAACGAATTGAAATAATAATAAATTAGACTGATCCAAGCCCATTAGGCATCTAACTTAATAATGAAGATCATAGTTAGTCAAAACAATGAACTCTGCTGAATTTTCAACTTTGCCCCTTTTTTCTCTTTTGCTTGTTGGACACTCATGAAAAAACACCATAGCCTTTGTTTCCAAGAAGGCACCTGAAAAGCTACTTCAACAGTCCAGGATCCATGCATCATTTTATATCCACTTTTCCTCTCTCCTTCCTCACCGCCACCCAACACCCTGCTTATATAAGACACCCACCAACAATATTATGTCCAACAACACAGCAAAAAAGAACACTGCTCAGTAAACCCTAATCTTTTTTCAATGGCTTGCTTTTCAACCAGTTTCTTCACTTGTTTCTTCTCTGGTTCTAATAAGGTAGCTTCCCAAGGAGAAGACACTCAACCATCATCATCAACCATTAGTAAAGCAGGTAGCGATGCTAAATTGAAGGAAGGCAAGGCTAAGAACAACCCTCCTATTCCCATTACTTACTTCCCTATCGGATCAAAACTTTCCCTGTTATGAAAGCTGTTGGTTGAAGTAGTATAAGTTGGAATCCCTACTTTAAACGCTCATGTCCCGAGACAGATTGGTCTCAAGTCCGATGTTGGAGTTGAAACATATGCTTACATGCATGTCAGCTTCTTTAAGAGCACGTTATCTCTGTATTCTATCAACTCTTCGTTTTTTCTTTTGAGAATTGTATTAATTTGTTTTCATCTTCGACAATGTTAATAATGTTTGTTTAGGAAATCTACTGTTAGAGTTTAGTGTATTCTTTTGTAAGAAATTTTATTTTTGTACCATTTTATTGAGGGTAAGTTTGGATGGGCGGTGAGTTTACCTGCGGTTAGTGTAAAAACAACGGTGGCGGTGAGATTAGATAATGTAGCGATACTGTAGCGTGAGACAAAAAGTAAGCTAAACGCACCACACCGTACTCAATCGCCCATCCAAACCCAAGTTGATATTTGAAAAAAAATTATTTTTATAACTTAAATGTGTCGCTATATTTTTTCATTAAGAACGTGTGTTAAGTGCAAATTATAACTTTAGTTAAACCAAAGAATATTCGGTTCAATCAATCAACTTCAAAATTAATTAGTTACCGGTTTAATCGGATCAAATTAACTTTACTTAATTTAGTCAATTAAATTGATTATCAAATGAAATGATTCAATTGAAAAAGTATAATGATTAAGAATCAGGGCGAAGCTAGAAAATTTTTCTGGAGTCGGGATTATGTTATATATTTTTATGGGAGCTAAATACGATTTCACCATTGTATTGATTTATATTTTCACAATTTTTTGAGAGACTAAATAGAGATTTTATTATTTTAGGGAGCTAAATTATAATTTTACCGTGAATTAATTTATATATCTATAAAATTTATAGGGTCTAAAACAAAAAATTTCAATTTTGGGTGGCCAATGTCCTTGTCTGGCCCCTCCCTTTGCCCTGCTAAAAATGAAATTTCAAAATTCAAAAAATATAAATACTAAAAATGATGTAATTGGAAAACACGGATATAATCTACAAACATATTATATAACTAATAGTAGAGTTTAACCATTTAACTGTTACTGTTTGGGTTAAGATTTAAATTTTAAAATTCGAAAAAATATAAGGATTAAAATTGACCAAATTAAACTACAATGACTAAATCCACGACTTATGCAGAGTATATTGACTAATAAAAAAATTATCATTTTATTAACACATGAAAATCAAAACAGAGTAAGATAGCCATAATGCCATGGACCACGAACCAACGCATACAAAACGTCCAATAAAGCTTAACGATTAAATGGAGCTCAATTGACTCACTTGAACTGGCCCGATTTGTAAAATATGTAGAGAAACCTATCTATTTGAAGCGTTGGTGTAACACCCCCTACCCGTATTCGATATCAGAATAGAGTACGAGGCATTACCGGAGTTTCCGAATTTTTTTTTTTTTTAAACCGAGACCAATCCACATCAACCAATCCAATTCAACATATTTTCATAATAGATTCATGCATATTATAAGATAACTTTAACACATACCAAAACAAGATTTATTAGCCATACCAATGGCTAACCTTACATTCATTTTGTATTAACATCTACTTTATTAGCTTATACATGCCATTGTTTTCCAAAATAAAGTTTCTTTATATACCGAAATCTTGAGGTTGATAGTGTGATGTGTCTCCGACTGAATCCGACCTCCGAGCTCTTAACACTACAAAACAAGGGAAAAAGAAACTGGGTAAGCACTTTGTGCTTAGTAAGCCCATGTAACAAGAATTATACTTACCTAATATTTTCAATACAATGCAATAAACATCCATATATCCATTCAATGCATTATTACCCTATTACGCACAAACTCAACATTCAAGTTAGCCCAATAATTTCCATGAATCAATAATTTATACCATGATTGATGAGCTCATCAATACCATGATTTCCATTTCCTTGTTATTTTTCCATATTTATCCCATTGGATTACTCGGAATTTTGATGGATTTTCAGATGTACACTTTTGTGTACAAATCCGGGTCCGTCAATTCACATTCATGTGCGCACATTTCCATTTCAGAGAGCACACTCCCGCGAACCTCATCTTTAGAGTGGGATTACCACCCGAAGCTAAATCACCTGTAATATAAACTCATAGAGTATTGTCAGGATTACCAGTCCCAGCTAAATCCTCAAACGACAATTACTCTAATGAGCTTGGATCTGAATTACCAGTCCAGACTAAATTCAGACCCTAATTCGGATTACCCGTCCGGGCTAAATCCATTTTCCACATATTCTTCGGAGGGCTATATCGATAGGATCACCCGTCCGGCTAGATCCTTTTACCGTCAATTCATTTTCAGAGATCCATCGAATTTTCCTTTCATTCAACCGGATTTCTTCCTTTTTTATCAAATATATCAATGTTTCAATCAACTTTCATACAATGAACATTCAAATTATATTTATATCAATAACATACATTTCAAACATTTAAGAATATAATTCAAGTTACACGAACTTACCTCGATACTAGTTCGTTTACAAAATCTACTAATCCGAGACTTTTTCCTTTCCTCGATCTAGCTTCGTATTTGAGTTTTCCGGATCTAAATAAATAAATTCAATCATCAATTCAATACATTTCATGTTCTCATGTAGCATTTTCTATAATTCTATTATTATTCTTAGTTTGTTCAAATCTGTCTACTTGAGTCACAGTCACTAAATTATTTATTTCTCGAACTACAGAACTCCAAATGAAGAACCGTTAATTTTCCCTGAAAATAGACTCACATATATTCTTCCCATAAAAGTTTCAGAATTTTTGGTTTAGCCATTAAGTACAGTTTATTCTTTAAAGTCACCCCTGTTCTGCTGTTTGACAGTTCTGACCCTTCTTCACTAAAAATTAATTATCTCTTCATACAGGATTCAGATGATGTTCTAGTTTATTTCTATTGAAAATAGACTCATTCAGGATTCTAAAAATATAAATTTAATCCCATAATTATTTTTCTTCAATTTTTTATGATTTTCTAAAGTAAAAACAGGGGAACCCGAATTCATTCTGAACCAGTCTTACAAAAATATAAATATCTCAAAATACAGAATTTGTTTTCTTTCCCTGTTTCTTTCATATGAAAATAGACTCAATAAGCTTTAATTTCATATCTCAATCAACTTCTAATTCCACTTCTACGATTTTTGGTGAATTTTCAAACTTACTCTACTGCTGCTGTCCCAAAACTGTTTTCTTATAGCTTGTTTTGCAATTAAGTCCTTTATCAAATTCTAACTTCAAATTCTTTCAATTAAACCACTAATTCATCATTTTGTTCATCATATGCTATATTCAAAAACTCTAAAACTTCAAAAACTTCAACTTAAATTCATCAAAACTTTGTTCTAAAACTTATAAAGCATCAAAATTAAAAGAAAAGGACTAAATTAACTTACCAAATTAAACTCCAAGCTTTAAAAACTCTATTCTCCTTTTTCTTTCTTTTCTCCCCTATTTCTTCTCTGTTTCGTCTTTACTCTCTATTTCTTTTCTGTTCTTTCTTTTACTTTCTCTTTATAATATATATAATAACAATATAATATAATATATTAAAATATCTTTATTATATAATAATATAATAATATATTTTAAACATAAAAATCTCAGATTTTCTTCACAATAAACCGCCTCAACTAGACAAAATGGCTTAATTGCCATTTTGGTCCTTTATACTTTCTTTTAATCTATAATTAAATTTTTATACCTTTTCAATTTAGTCTTTTCATTTAATTACCTACCTAGACGTTAAAATTTTCTAACGAAATTTTAATACCACATTACTAACATTTTATAAATATTTATAAAAATATTTTCTATCATATAAATATTCATGCAAATATATTGAAATAAATTTCTATTTAAATCGGATTTATGGTTGCGAAACCATTATTCCGATAACCTTGAATTTAGGCCATTACAGTTGGTGGTCTAATGGAACACTAAATTAGTAAAACTAGAGTTACCATGGTGAATGTTGTAAATCCTACAAGATAAGATTATATAGAGTTTAAATCCATTAGGACTCTTATCTTGTAGATAGACTTTAATTTTGACCGTTGATGTAATTTAGATAGTCTTGTTGGATTTGGGGGAGTTCAACTTTAAATCGAGGCATTCTCCCTCATTTGTAAACATTTCATTCAAAGTTCTTATGGCTTTTTTGGTTCTTTCGTTACTTTTTCGCTTTGAGTTTGCTTCCACTTTATTTCGATAACTTGAAGAATTTCTTTTGTGAATTCTCACTTTCGAGAGTTAAGCTGACTTCTGTAGATTTGAAGTTAAGTTTCTAGTTAAAGCTACGGAGTTTACAAGATTTAAGTTTTAGTCCCGTGACACTAAACACAACACAACACAATTTTTTTAACATACCCCTCCAAAAATTTATAATTTTATATATGTAGACGTCATTGAATTTGAAATGGTTTACAAAAGCTGCTAACTTGATTACGAAGATGATGATAGTCAACTATGAGCACTGTGTTAAAATTTCAACTTAAACCTTTTCTTTTTCATGCTTGTTCACCACGCATGAAACACCACACACCTTCTTAGCCCTATCCTCGAAGATACCAAAAACAACCTGAAAGCTACAACATCAGTCCAGGTTCACTCTAACAACCCAACAGCCTGCTTATATAAAGAGACCAGACCACCAACAAACAACTACTAGTCTCTTGGAAAAGAATCAGTCCTCAAAGTTGTGCAAGCTAACCCTAATTCTTTCATGGCTCTCTTGATCAGTTTCTTCAGTTGTTTCTCTGGTTCTCAAGTAGAGGAGGGTTCACCGTCGTCGACCAAAGCTAACACTGCTAGTAATGCTAAATTGAAGGAAAGCAAAGCTAAGAAAAGCCCACCAATTCCGATGAGTTACTTTCCTATTGGATCGAATTTTTCTCGTTTGTGAGTATCAGCTTCTCCAAGGGCACCTTTATCCTATATTCCATGAGCCCCCAACTTTTTATGTCTATTTATTGATTTTTTTCCATTTAATAAGCAATTTGTGTTACTGTCAAGTTATCTTGAAAATATTTGAAATTTGTAAGAAATTGAGATAATTCGTAAAATGAAATTTCTAAGTTATGTTTATAATTTCTAAGAAATTTCTCATAATTCTTTTAGTTTAATTCTAAATTTATTTATATAAAATATTTAAATAATAATTTTCAATATAATTAAAATGAAATTATAATTAATATTTCAAAAATAAAACAGCCCAAAAGCTTATATACTCAAGCAGCAAAAAACAAAAGGGTAAAAGGCCCAGCTTGCTCTAATATTTTTGTTGGAAAAATAATAAAAATCTTTGTATTAATTAGAAATTTCACAAGATTTGAAAGGAATATACAGTAATTTTACCATTTTTTTTCTGTGCAAGGCTTTTTCTTGCTATTAACTCTATATATATTTGTTGGTTGTTATCTTGGATCGAATGGTAAAGAGTTTGATTCCCTTTAAGTAAAGTCTCTAATTCACGTTTTGTGAATAGAGAAAACAATATCCTAAAGCTTTCACTTATTTAAAGATCTAATTTTGTTCGATTCTCAATTTAGTTAGAATATAATATGACTACTGAATACCAAAAATTTTCAGATAAAATATAATAATTTCCATTGAGCTCAAGCGATTTCATTTGAACCGACAATGTTTCATGATCAAGAAAAATTGAGAAACCAAAAAGTTATCCGAATCGAAGTGTTTGGGACCATCTATGAAATATAAGTTTAAAAATTATAATTTTTCAAATTGAATTGAATTCTTTTTTTATTTAATTTATAATTAATTTTAATTTTTATGATGTAAAAATAAATATTTTATATATAAAACTGTGAAAATAAGTTGAAAACACTATATCAAAATATCTTTCAAACACTATATAAGTCATTGATTGTTTTTTATTATTTGTTTAATATCTTTTATTGATTTTGAAACTTTATCTAAAAATATAAAACAAAACTCATTTTATTAAAATAAGATGTTTTTTTATATAAATAATATAAAAATATTAATTCATTATGAATGTGGGTTGGGAGACAATTATTTTCGAAAATGAGTTGTTTTTAACAATACCTGCCTGTGCTGCCTAACACATTGGCGGCACTACCCTCCCTTTTGAGTCAATCATGTGATTTAAAAAAAAAAGAATTTTTTTTGTATCGCCACTGTGTCAAGCAGCACTGGTATATATTTTTTCTAAAATGCCAGTGAAAATATGTGTATACTGATGGAAAAAAATAAAAATAAAAAATATTTTTTAATGGTGTCATCGGTGTGTTAGGAGGTACAAATGAAATTAAAAAAAAAAACCATAGTCAGAAAGAAAAAAAAGCTGAGACAAAAAAAATTTAATGAGTGCCACCGGCGAGTCAAGTCGCATCACTGATAAATTTAAAAATATATTTTAACGGGTACCGCCGGTGTGTCAGACGTAGGGTGCTCAAACGGTTAACTGAACTAGTATTAATTGAATTAACTGAACTTTTTAATCCTTTAATTGTTAATTGAACCGAAATTTTTTCAAAAAAAATAATCAAACCGAAATATTTCAATTAATTCGATCGGTTAACTGAAAATTTTAAGGATGCTGTCTATTTTTCTAGTTACTTGAACTATTTTATCTAACAATCATCACTCATGGCGACGTATTCCCACATAAATTGGGTATTTTTTCCCAGTTAAATTTTATTATCTTTTCCCACTTAAACTCTGAATAATCTAAGAATATTTTAGTCATATTAGGATTTTAATATTAGTCTAAATAAAGGGTCTCCTTAACCCTATTTTAGGGAGTTCATATAATATCTCTTACGTGAGATTTGATGAAAAGTTTTGGAGAAAATCTTTTAGTAAACTTTGTATTCGAGTTTTGGGTTTTGCTCTTCTAAGATTATTTTCTCTTGTACTCTTCGTTGATTTACCGATTAGTAAAATTTTTTTACTCATGATTTTTTTTTACAAGTAAATATTTGTGCAGCCAATTTGAAATGGTTTACATAGGCTGCTAACTTAATTACAAAGATGATAATAGTCAACTATGAGCACTGTGTTGAAAATTCAACTTAACCCTTTCTATTTCATGCTTGTTTACCATGCATGAAACGCCACATACCTTCTTAGTCCTTTCCTCCAACACACCAAAAACAACCTGAAAGCTACAACATCAGTCCAGGTTCCATGCATGTCCTTTCCTCTCTCAAAACCCAACAGCCTGCTTATATAAAGAGACCAGACCACCAACAATATCATGTTCCAACAAACAACTACTAGTACTTGTCTCTTGCAAAAGAATCAGTCCTCAAAGTAGTGCAAGCTAACCCTAATTCTTTCATGGCTCTCTTGATCAGTTTCTTCAGTTGTTTCTCTGGTTCTCAACTACAGAAGGTTTCACCGTCGTCGATCAAAGCTAACACTGCTAGTAATGCTAAATTGAAGGAAGGCAAAGCTAAGAAAAGCCCACCAATTCCGATGAGTTACTTCCCTATTGGATCGAATTTTTCCCGTTTGTGAATGTATCTGGTTTAAACATATGCTTTGTGTTGTTGACCTTTGCATTTGCAAGCCAGTCAGCTTCTCCAAGGGCACGTTTATCCTATATTCTATGAATCCCCCTTTTTACGTTTAAAGATCTTAAAGCTTTCTCTTATTTAAAGATCTAATTTTGCTCGATTCTCAATTTAGTCAAAATATAATAGTTTCCATTGAACTCAAGAGATTTGATTTTTAATCAACAATCTCTCATGATCAAGAAAAATTGAGAAACCAAAAACTTATTCGAATCAAAATGTTTGGACCCTCTATGAAATATAAGTTAAAATATTACGGTTTTTCAAATTGAATTGGATTCTATTTTTTGTTTAATTTATAATTAATTTTAATTTTTATGATGTCAAAATAAATATTTTATATTTAAAACTGTGAAAATAACTTCAAAACACTATATCAAAATATTTTTCAAACATAATATTATTTAAGCCATTGATTGGTTTTTTATTTGCTTAATATTTTAATTGATTTTGAAAATTTATGAAATAATGTTCAAAAACATAAAACAAAACTCATTTTATTAAAATAAGTGGACCTTTTTATATAAATAATATAAATATATTAATTAATTACGAAAATGGGTTGGAGGACAAATTACTTACAAAAATTGGTTTTTTTTTAATAGTACCCGCTGATATTACCTGACACATCGGCGGCACTACCTTTCCTTTTCAGACAATCGTGGCTTAATCATGTGTTGTTTTTTTTAAAAAAAAAAAGAATTAGTGCTACCACTATGTCAGGTGACACCGGTATATATTTTTCTAAAATACCAGTGAAAATACAGGTATACTGGTGGAAACTTTTTTTAATGGTGTCGCCAGTATATCAAGCAGCACCGGTGAAATTTAAAAAAAAAACATAGTCAAAAAGAAAAAAAAAACTAAGACAAAAAAATAATTTTTAATAAGTGTCGCCAGCATGTCTAGTGGCATCACTAATAAATTTAAAAAATATTTTTTAATGGGTGTTGTCGACGTGTCAAGCGCACCAATACAATTTTTTTTTAAAAAGGAAACCAAGAAAAAAAATTTAATCTATTAGTGGTGCTGTCGACGTGTTAGGCAACACCGGCGGTCTTGTGACGCTGTCAGGTGGCATCACCCACTCTATATACCCCATCTTTGGGCAAAAATCTATTTTTGGTGAAATTTTGGGTTTCTAGTGAAGTTTTTGTTGTCTATTGAAAAGAAAAAAGAATTGTGCTTTAGACCGTAAAAATCAAGTTCGAGTTTATAAGGTTAATTTGTAATTATATTTTTTTAGTAGGATCTAATATTTTTTAAATAAAAGCTAATTTTTTTTATTTTTTTATTTATTTACAGATTTAGTATCGAATATGACTATCTAATTTTTCATATACATTTATTTTGAGGGAGTAATTTTACAAATAGCTGTTGGTTGTATATTTGAATCTCGCCAACAAATAGGAATGAAGTTTAATAAGAATGTAAAAGTAGATGATATGAAACAGAAAAATTAGTGCAAAAATTGCTCGTTGTTGTGAGAGTAGGATGTCAAGACTATTTTACAAATTTCCAGTTTCATCAGATCCATAGAATTATACCGAGATGGAACTTATAGATGATAAAGACCTAGAGACAATGTCACAGTTTATTGCTCGACTGGGAACGTGAACGATAAACTAGTTGAGTTGTTTGCTGAGTTAACGGATGTGAAACCCGTTCAAGATGTCACTCCATCAAGTCAACAATATGGAGTTCAAGACCCATATACGGAGGTTTCGAGAGCGTTTGTACACGGGTTCCAAACATCCACACCATTAAAAAATAATTTCTTTTTTCTTTCACCGAATACCCACATTTTGGAATTTATAGTTTAAAAAATTTGAAAAAAAAATCCACCGATATACCCGTATTTTTACCTATATTTTCACGTATATTTTAAAAAATATATAATTTAAAAATAAAATTAATAAAAATTGTCAAATCCAAATACTAAATAAATGTTATTTTATCTCAACTTAGGTAAAAAAAACTGGAAATCAAATTAAAGTATGATAAATAATTGGAAAAGTAGGAATTTAGGCGTTTTTGGAGGCAGCCATGTGCCGACTGTTGGGACTTGCTTGGAACAATCCATTCACACACGCGGAATTTAAATGGTGGCAGCTGATATAGCATTCTATCTTCGAAGGTGTAAAATTAGGGGTGAGTATTCGATCGAGTCGAGTTGAATCGAGTCAAAAATTTTCGAGTTAGTCGAATTAATAAATCCTATTTTAGCAACCGGACTCAATTTAAATTTTTTTTTATTCGAATCGAATCGAGTCAAAAAATTTCGAGTCAAATCGAATCTAGTTAACGAATCCTATTATTTATACTTAATGCTGCGGTTAGATGGACCGATTATTTAACTAGTAGACGAAGTACAAGATTATTTAACTACATGAACAATATAATGATTCTACCTCTTAAATTAATGGGTAAACATTTATCAAAATGACGTAGTTTTACCTTTTAACTTAATTATTTTGAATTTTAACTTTTAAAAAAGTAAACATTTATCAAAACGACGTAGTTTTGTCTTTTCTTATTCGGATTTTCGGATAACTCGAATTGTGTAATTCATATTCGAGTTAAACCAAAAAACTTAATTTTTTATTTGAGTTGAATAACTCGTACTATTTAATTCAAAATTTAAAATTTTTATTAAATTTTTCAAATCGAATCGAATTTTACTAACCTTTAGGTCAAACGATGGGTCGTATTATTGGCTCACTACTTTGACCAAATAAATTAACACCTTCAGGCTTGCTTTTTCATCCATGTGTACATGTAGTCAATGTCCAACCGCGGACCACGTCTAGATTGAGGAATTAATTAAGACCAAAGGTGTATGCCTTGCCGACAATTTGAGTAGTCAATGTTGCCAATTTCATATTTTAGGATAAAAGTAGGATTTTTATTTAAAAAATAAATGGGTTAGTTTTGAATACAAAATAAATTAATTTTTTATTCAGAATTTTAATTATTTTTTCTGTTTAAAATTTATATGACTGATAGAATAATTAGATAGTTACACGTGACGTGTCAGGTATAATTTATACTGATGCAGAGACTAAGTTTTAAATAATAAAAATAGATACAACTAATGTATAATATTAAGATTAATATTATGGATGGTGATTAATATGTTCTTTTTAATTTAAAATTGTAATAATAATAATAATAATAATTCCTTAATGAAGCTCATAATTAGTGAGGAATGAGGACATGTTAGATTTGCTTAGCCTTCAAGCCTTGCTGTTAACCTTTATTCAGTTACTTTTCCTTTTTTTTTTTTTTTAATTGAAACAAATAAAGAGAGAAGAAAGCTAAAAAGCTCATAAAGTTTTATATTTATAAATAAAGTAAAAGTAAAGGGTTAATTCCATGAAAGATCCTCAAGTTATGATTTGGATTTAAATTAATCTCGAAATTTCAAAATATTTTAATTTTATCATTAAAGTATTATCATATCAATCTGATTCTTCTGTCGACTTAATTGCTAGTTTATGCATTAAATGTCAACTCAAGTCAGATGCGAAGTATATTTAAGAAACATACATCAATTTTTAAATACGTTTATATTGATTGCATGGATAATTTAAATTTTAACTGACATTCAGCAACCAATTTGACTATTAGAATGACGGAAAGGTCTGATTAATAAAATAATAATCTAAAGAATTAATTAAACAATTTTAAAATTTATCTATAAATTCAAAAAAGTTTAAGGTAGTTAATCCTGAAATAAAAAAGATAAAACCCACCTCTCTAGTTTCTCTTAATTTTGATATTAAGCAAATTGATCACTCTAAAAAAATTGAAACAATTTAGTCATTGTCAATTACGAAAGTGAACAATCAATGGCAGTTAGTCTGCTATTTTCTATCAATTGTACATAATGTTGATTACTATAATAACAAATTTAACCATCAATGTTTATATATTTCGTGTAAATGTTGACATGATATGTATAAATATTGAGGGTTAAATTTGTTAAATCAGAATAAAATGGACCAAATGTGTAAATGTTATGAGCTAAATTTGTTAAATCAGGACAAAATTGACAAAATGTGTAAATTTTAAGGGCAAAATTTATTATTATACTAATAAAAATATGTACATTTTACGAAAAAGATTAAATTTGCGATTAATTATCTTAGTTGCTCACTTTCCAAATTAACAAGAATTAAATTGCTTTAACTTTTTTGATATAGACTGATTTCCTTAATATCAAAATTAAGAGGGACTAAAGAGGTCTTTTTACCAAGAGAAAAAAAAGAAGAAAGAAATCAAATAAACTAAAAATTAAGGGACTTTTTAGAAAAATAACTAAAATATTTAAAGATCAAACTCGACGTTACGACCAAAGATTCAACTCCTTTTTATTTCATTGCCTTGCTTCTTCTTCTTCTTTAAGCTCTCAAGCTCACACTGGTTCCTTACAAGTTCACAATATTTAACTTTCAAACCATTCAATTAAGCAAAAAAAGCAAAGAATTTGACCTTTTTTTTCTTTAATTTTGACCCTTTTTCTCTGGATTCGTAAAAAAAAGGAATTTAAAGATGTTTCAGTTATTGTTCATGGTGATATTCTCCGAGATGGCGGTGATCATGGTATTATCATTCAAAACACCGCTAAGGAAGCTGACGCTAATGGTTTTGGATCGGGTGAAACGTGGACGGGGACCGTTGATGGTGAAGACCGTGGCGGCAACGATAGCGGTAGTGATGATATCGAGCGTTTACAGCATGATGATGATCCAGAAGCGGTGGATCGATGATGGATCGGCTAATCCGACGGAACAGATCCTCATGGTCAAACACCTTCTCGAAGCTACTCTAATGGGTAAATTAGTCCTTTTCTTCAAAATTTTCGAATCTAAGCTGCTTTTTTCATTGCTGGATTTTTATTTTTTTTCACTTTTGTGCGGGAAATTAATTTGAGATTCTAAATTCATGTAGAATGTATTATTAGTGGTAGATTACGGCAGAGTGAAAAAAATTATGCGATAATTATATTTAAAAGAATTATATAAAAAATAAAATATTAAAAATTATGATCTACGATGCTCATAGTAATATTTTTTTTATAAAAAATAATGAAAAATGAGTTTTTAATAATTCTGCTACTGAGTTAGATAAATGAGTTTTTAATAATTCTGCTACTGAGTTAGATTTTTGATTAATGGGTGACAGTAACTTAATCTCACAATTAAGGGAATAGTATAGGTTATTATTTGGGAATCTATAATTTTTGGGGTTTGAATTTCGTAATTAGGTCCACTATAATACTTATATTATTTTTTATTTTAATATTTAAATTTGATAATTAGATTCATTTTGATCTATGAATTTAGAGTTTGTCAAGATTAGTTGATATTACTAGTGTTATTTGGAACATGATTGGATTAATCGGTAGCCACACCAGTTGGACCACAAACCGGTTGGTCCAAACAAATGGGTTAAACCGATTGAACCAAAAACGGCTCGAAATCAGTAAAAATCGAAAACTGAGTAAAGAACGGTAGTTGAATATGTTGAACTAGTTTAATAATTTTTTAATAAAAAAATTAATTGATTGACTAATTATTATTGGTCTAGTAGTTGAATCGATCAAACTGCTTGAATCAGAAACTAGTGGTCTAATTGGCTTAACCACTAGTTCAGTTATTAGAACACTGTATGTGGCACTCTAAGATTGTACCACGTTATTATTTGAAATTTTATATAATTAAAAAAGAAGAAGAAATAACCCTCTTAAATCTTATTAATATTGTTTTATTCAACACCTCAAAATCAAGTTGTTTATGCTATAGGTGGCTAGATTGATGGAAGGATCTGATTAATATGATACTGATACTAATACTTTGAGATTCAATTAGAACATTTTAAAGTTTAGGGTCTAGTTTAGAATATGAGTGAGAGTTCAGGGATGTTGTGTATATATATTTTGGCGATTAGGGACGTTGTAATTGTGATTTTAAGTGTTGGCAAGTATGTTGGTTCCTACTGCACCATTAACTTCTATTTTCATTGTTGGATACCTTATTGCAGGGGGAGTACTATTCCTAGCACTGATGATAGACAGATTGCACCATTATATCCGAGAACTTCGGATTCGAAGGAAGAGCATGGAAGCTATCAAGAAACAGGGTCCCGAGGACGGAAAGTTGAGCGGCTCCGACAAAGTTAAGGCCTTGGAGGGAGAAGTAACTACCCTGCAGGCAAAATTGAAGCAGCTAGAATCCGATCTCGAAACAAAGACAAAAGAAATGGATGCTGCAGAAGCTAATGCAGTTGCTTTAAGGAAACAGTCCGAAGGTTTTCTTCTCGAGTACGATCGGTTACTCGAGGAGAACCAAAACCTTCGTAACCAATTGGAATCTTTGGAACAAAGTCCGTCGCGTTCGGGGAATAAGAAGAATGCTTGAGGAAAATGAGGACCTATGGTAAATTTTCTTTTTTAAGTTCCATTATCATTTTTAATATAGTTATGCAATGGATTTGAGGGTTGCAGCAGTTTAGTTTATATGATCCATGTATGAGTTTTCAAGTTTTTTAAGTGTGGACAGAAGGAAAAAAAAATACAAAGAGACAGAGAGAAAAAAAAGTTAAGAGAAATTAAGCCTCTCTTTGTGTATTTTTTTGGGTTGATGTGTATGATTTAAGTAGGAATTAAAATGTTGAATGGATGAGTTTTTTTACTGGACATATTGATAAACATTAGTTTTAAGGTTTTGGGTTTCACTTAATAAGTGAAAATTAAAATATCTTAAATTAATGACGTGAGTTTGAACGCGTTAGAATACATCATCTTCTTATTTATGGGGGTGAGGAGGGACTATGAGTATTTCTAAGCATTGTGTTAAATGTTAAAAAGAGCAGATATGGTTAAATTACTTTTTAAGGCTTGAACTTGGAAACTACTTACATATTAGGGCATGAATTTTTTTTATCTAAGTTAATCTCTAAATTTAGTAATTGTTTCAACATTAGAGTTTGGATTATTTTTTTTTTTTGCCCAATTTAGTTCTAATATTTCCTTGAAAAATCTTAAAGTCCAAGTCTCAATATGAGAATAATTGACGAAGTTCAGGGATTAATTTGGACAAAAAAAAGTTCGAGCTTCAACTTAAGATTAATTGCCTAGTTCATGTTCCAATATGAGAACAATTATCAAGTTTAGAGCCTAACTTTGATAAAAAAAGTTCAGGCTTCGATATGAGAATTGTTGCCAAGTTCAGGCTCTAAACAATGATTTAGCCCTTAAATAATTGGATTATTAGAAAAAGGATTAAATCATATTTTTTAGCTTAAACTTGACAATTTTTTCCACATTACGGCTTGAACTTTTTCTAATCTAAGTTAAACTCTGAACTTGACAATTATTTTCAAAACTTGAACTTTTTTTGTCCAAGTTAGTCTTTGAATCTCAATTTGAAAATAATTATTAAGTTCAAAAATTAACTTAAAAAAAAAAATTCAAACTCGATATGAAAACATTAACCAAATTCAAACACTAAGGGTGGGTTTGGATGGGCGATGCGTTTACCTGCGGTTAGTGTAAAAGCAGCGGTGGCGGTGAGATTAGATATTGTAGCGATACTGTAGCGTGAGACAAAAAGTAAGCTAAACAAACCGCATTGCACTCAATCGCCCATCCAAACCCACCCTAAATTATGATTTAGAACTCGGAAAAACTCAGAAATGGATAAATTTATTCCAGGTATCAACCTCTCAAGAGTTGGCAGACATTAATTAAACCTACAATTTACAAAGGCTACATTCTACAATACTGGTAATAGAAACAGAGCCTTAACACGGTTTCTACACATAAATTACTTGAAATGAGACTGCCTGCAAGCCTGTAAATGGCAATCACAACCATAAATGTTTCAAACCTTCTTTCCTACTATCTTTAAAGATACTGCTCATCGGTTCCAACTTCGAATATGCAAATTAAATGCTTCAAACTGTCAAAAATTAATGTTACTCTCAAGTCTTCAATTTCGATATTGAGTATCGAAAGTGAACAATTAAGAATAATTTATCGTCGTACCCATTTCCTTTGTCAATTTATTTTACGTTTGATTAGTATAATAGTCTTCGTTGTTTACATATTCTATTAATTTTGTCCTAATTTTTAAAAACTATACAAATTAAACCATATATTAGATATTAGATAATAGTTAAATTTGTTGATTCTTTTTTTAGAATCAAGACCAAAATGAAAGAATTTGTAAATATTGAAGGTTAAATCTATTCTTATACCAATCAAAAGTAGGATAAATTGACGGAAAAATAAATATTGTGATTAGTTGTCTTTAGTTGTTTATTGTGGAAATTGATAAGCACTAAACTATCTCATTTTTTTAGAGGGATCATTTTACTCAATATCAAAATTGAGAGGGACTCAAGAGATCTTTTTACTAAAACTAATCACCGACTACTAAGCATTAAGATCAATATCAGCTTAACTCTGCTCACAAATTAAAAGTTCCATATTTGGATATTCATAAATCTCATCATTCTTAACCGCGTCATCAACCACACACAAATGAACGCACTCTGCATAATGACAATACCAATAACCGATTGATCTACGTAAGATCAATCGGTATCCTTTCATGTTTAAGGATGTGGGTCTGGATCATAAAGTTGTATTTTGAATGTGACAAAACTTCGAAGGACTTATGAGTCAATAAATATGAATTTAGAATCCCAATAACTACAAGTAGTAAAATTGCATTAAAAGTATATCTATCATTACAGTAATTCAATTTCGTACATAAGATAAAAGTCACATATTTGCATGCCATGAATGAACTTGTTTTACACCTACTCTCAAAATTATTACTAGTTTTTTGCCCACTAATCTCTAAGCCTAAGCCATAATCGTCATTCATGTGAGGTTCATCCACATTATTACTGCTAACCCACGCTTCTTCTTCTAAATTACCATTACTTCTAACAGTTACCCAATTTTCATCACAATCCCAATTAGGCATTTTCAAAGAGAAAACCAGATCGTCTTCAACCAATAGCTGAATCCTTTTCATCAAACACTTGACGGGCAAACATGGTTTCTTAGAAAGAATCTGATTTGTATCAATTTCTTCCATTGAATCCCATAATTGTCGATTCAATACGCTGGTGGGTGTCTCAGATTGAGACCCATCTCTTCCATTTACTGCAAATTTCGATCCATTCACGAACTCATGAGCTAGAAGTTGAATTACAGACCATCTTTCAAAAGGGTTTCTTTTTAAACACTTGGTTAAGAAATCCTTTGCTTGCTTCGAAATATTATTGGGTATTTCAGGCACATCAGATGAGAATCCGATTCGATATAAGGCCGATAGTGGGTCATCGACGTCAGGGCATGGGGCTTTTCCGGTGACCATCTCGATAACCGTACACCCAAGCGCCCATATGTCAGCTGGGAACCCTTGTTGTTCCCCACGCGCCACCTCCGGTGCCATGTAAAGAGGCGTACCGGAAACTGACGACGACACTCCATTAACTCGCTTAGCACAACCCAAGTCGGCGATTTTCACCCCATCATCGTCGGTGACCAAAATATTCCGGCCCTTGATATCACAATGCACAATCCCATTACCGTGAAGAAACCGGAGACCCAATAAAATCCCGCGAGTGTACAATCGAACCGTCGCGTCGTCCAGGCCACCACCGTGCTTTTCAATCGCATCCACGACGGTGCCCTTCGGCGCGTATTCCATGAAAAGATTATACAAAACCTTACCATTTTCCGATGAAACATCGCACCCTTTATAAGCTACGACATGGGGACAGCTTAATGTAGACAGAATCCTCTGTTCCCTTTTAAGAGATTCAGCTCGGTAAAGCTCAGAGGACTTAACGGCAAATACATCACCCGAGTAGTTATCAGTAGCGACGGAGACGACGGCGGTGGAGCCATGTCCAATTGTTCTGCCACGTGTCCAGTCCATTTTATAAAAAAAAAAAAAAGAAGAAGCTTGAATCTTCGTGAGTTGAATGGTGTGAGTATTTATATGCAAAATCTTTGTGGGTTTAGTTAGGTAAAGGTTTTAGCTTTAATTGCAATAAGAAAAAAAGGTCTTTTTTTTCTATGGCCAATGGGCGGCCGCCTTTCTCTTCATGTTGTACCGACAGTGATCCACGTGGCAAAAGGAGAAGCTTTGGCCGACTGGACGGCGGATTTGCTTACAATGCTTAGCTTATAGCCAGTTAAGCAATGAATCATATAGTGGAACGTGGTAGATGAGTTGGCAGAATGGCCTGTATTTAAAAGTTGGTCTTTGGTGCAAATACAATGGCCACCTCAAGATGTTGGCCCTTGCTTATAGTAGTTACCTACTTTTAGGTTAATTTCACTAATAGTTCAAGGAATATTGTTCAAATTTAAGATTAGTCCTAAATTTGAAAAATGTTCCAATTAAGTTCTTAAAATCTAAATATTGTACCAATCACGTTCTTCTATTGAATTAATTGTCAATTTAAACGGAACATATTTATAGCACAAAGATCGCATCGACAATTAGAATTTGATGTTTTTTGACTCGTCAGATTTAAGGTATTTATGCAATAAATATATATATGTTTATAATTTGAGTTACCTGGCTTTAATATGCTTTAAGTCAAATTTGAGTTGTCATTTACTATTTAAGCTAAAGATTAGGCTAATAGAATGACCTAATTGATACGATAATAATCCATTAAGAACTCAACTTGAATGCTATAAAATTTAGGACTAATTTAAAATATGAATCGTAGTTCGAAAATGTCTAATGCAAATAACCCATTACTTGTATTTTATCTAACCTAACCTAATCTAATCCGTACTACAATGGTGGACTATATACAGTTGTTTACTTAGATGCTTAATTAAAAATGATGAAAATATGTAGACTACTTTAAGAGAAACTAAACGCTTCCTTATCAATGGTTCATGAATCAAGATATTTTTTTATTTTTGCAAGAAATTTAAAAATTTCTGATTTCATCCTAAAGATTATTACAATCCATTCTAGAAATGGTTAAATGTTTGAACAATTGGGTAGTTCTCAAAAAAAAAAAAAAAAAAAAAACTAAATGCTACTACCCAACACCTAACAAGTAACAACCTAATGACATGGCACTTTGCACCCATGGTAGCTAAATTATTAGATGCGGTGGGTTAGTTGATTTTATATCTTTCGGATTGTGGGTGAAGTTTTACAAGAGAACCCCAATGCCAAAAAAAAGTGAAGGCTTAAATGTGAAAAAAGGCAGATGGATTGGTGGGGTTAGAATTTAGTTGAGAGATGGCAAGGCAGTGACCTAATAAAGCTAACCCAACTCATATTCTCCAACCCACCTTTCTTCATTCATAATCCAAAATTGCTTTGGAGTTGTACACGTGTGAATTGGAGTTAGTGGGGTTAGTTTCAAGTTAAGTTTATCCAAATTAGGTCGATTCTGGGTTTAACTCACTTCAAGTTTAAAATATCTAAATTCGCCTCATATCAAATTTACTAACTAAATTTGAAAATTTCAAACTTATTTCAAGTTATTTTTCTGAATAAATTACTTTTAAATTGGGTTTATTTGGAACAAATTAATTATGCTTTCAAAAACAGATTGTTTTAGAATGGGACTATATCATACTCTATAAATTTGTCAATCTTGAATTCAGATAAAATGGACCTAACTTATTGACTTTTCTTTCTTTGTAATAAAATCCACTAGCATGGGTGCCTTTGTTGACACCTCAAATGAAGTCCTTTTCAAGTGGAATTCCCAGCTAGAGTGTTGTTGTCTGCATCGTTCCTTTCGGTTTTGTCTACATCCGAAGCATTATTATTTTACCGGCACACTTTTATTGAATGTGCCAATGATATTTCAACATACTTGCTCGTTAAGTGTTAGAGAAAGTTTTGCCCATATCTTAGTCCAAAATAAACTCATATAACGTGTGTATGCATCAATTATAATATGCTTAAAGTATAAGCATTGTAACAATAATCCAAAAGTAAGAATTATTTTTAATATTTTGGCTTGAGATGCCATTCTATGATTTTTATAATCAAACACGTAGATATAAAGCTTATGAACAAACACGTAGATATCCTAGGAGAAACTACATAGTTACAATGTTCTGTCTAAAAGGGCAAAAAGAAAAATCTTTAACTAAAAGTAATATCAACTCAAAATCACTTACATATTTACGTTTTCATCGTTTAAAATAAATAAAAAATACCAAAAACTTTTATTAATCACTAAGTTGTTAAACTCATTACTGTGCATCATTCGGAAATTCTCCATCCTATACTTATTCTACATTTAACCTTTTTTTTTATAAAATTTACCTTCTTTTTTTTATAAAATTTAATTTTTTTTAATAAAGCAATTTTAAACCGTCAAATCACTTGTCAAATTATGTTACATCTAAAGCATATTTTATTCCTTAATAGATAATCAACTATGCTGTACTTAGAAGTGTTCATGGGCTAGGCGGCCCGGTCTGGCCCAAAAGCTCGACCGAAATTTAGGAGGGTTTGGACAAAAATATAAACCCAAAAACTGGGCTTGGACAAAAAATAATGCCCGTTTAAAAAATAAGCCAGACTTCGGGTAAGGTATTTTTGACCCGGCCCCTGCCCGGCCCAAATTCACTAAATGACAAAAAAATCTACTATTTTTTTTTGTCATTTTTTAATGTTATTTTCTTGTTGTTTTCTCCCTATTTTGCTACCATACTACTATTATGTTGCTGCTATTTTGTTATTATTGATTGAATGTTGTATAAAACTTATTTTATTATTAATTTTGTTATTATTTTAAAGGCATTTGTTACTTTTATTATTATTTTAGAAGTATTTACTTGTTAAATTACATCTATCTTAATGTTTTAAGTCTACATATTTTTTTTAAATTTATTTTTAATTAATTAAGAAATATTTATTTTGATTTTTTTAATATTTTTGATGTATTATATATATTTAAAAATTATATAAAATAATATAAAAATTTAATACGGACAGGCTGAGTCAGACCCGGGTTTAGCATTTTTATATGGATCGAATTTGAAAAAAAATTTAAGCCCATTTTTTGAACCCGGCCCGACCCGAACCCTATGAATGGACCTAATTTTTTAGTTGAATCCAACTCAAACCCGGCCCGGCCTAGCCCATGAACACCTTTAACTGTACTTCGAAGCTCATTAAAAGAATTTAATGACCCAACCTAAGACTTAAACGAAACTCATACAAAATTTTTAAATAATTTAATGACTCAAAAAATTTTCGAATAATTTAGTAACATTATAATTTTTCAAAATTAAATAATTAAAATAAAAACTTAAAAAGTGTCAATACAGTTTAACTATTAAAGTTAAATAATTACTAATAATTTAATAACCTTCAATATAATTTACCCAAACAAACCTAAAATAGCATACATCTATAATGACCTAAACCCGAATTTGAAACTCAAATCTAAATCACTTCAAATCTAAAATAAATCAAAACTTAAATCCAACTTAATTGAAAATAAGTTGAATCTAATATAATTCGAATAAATTAATCCTAAATAGGATAAGGATTCGAATCTAAAACATGAGCAAAATCCAAACCTCAAACTAACTTTAGAAATTCTAAAATACGTATTAATTAACCCACCAAAAATATAACCAGACGCATGAAGTTTTGCTTCCTCTGCCCCTACCTTGAAGATTGTTCTAAGCACTATAAACTGATTAATTAAAAGGCAATAATGAAGAAGAAATAGATCTGGAAACTGATTAATAAGTATCTTTGACCACTGATTAAAAAACAAAGCAGTAAATCCAACTTTCAGCCATGGTTAAACATCACAGAGCAACGACGGAAATATTTACAAGCAACACAACACTATCTTTACGTAATGGAGGCTGAGAGAGCTAGTGACTCCATGTTTCCAACCATCTTTATATAAAGTTATACCTAACACAGTAATGGGTGGACATTTGAAGAAAACTCAGTTACCCCATTCCATGATAAGGTATTTTTATGCCGCCTCGGCAAAGCCAACTCTCTCTTTACCGAAATCGAACACGGTGTGGTAGCGGCCCATGAAAACATCTCCCAAAATCCTGCATCAAATAAAACGCGAACAATTTGGACTAATGTTAAGGAGGATCGAATTAAGTCGAACAAAATCATAATTTGACCATTAGAAAAATTACCAGAGGGGTCCACGAGGAGGAGGAACATCCAAAGCAGTAAAGCCACTGATGCACTGAGCTTGAGGACCTTCACCCACCTTGAGAATATACTGATTGCACCAATAGAGATATAATTAACATCAGTACGACAAGTTTTCAACTATTGATATAGTACAAACACAAAATGAGGATCGGTTTTACCTCTTCAGGGGAAAGGTCGAAAACTTTGTCACCGATAGTGAAGGAAACAGTTGGCATGGACGATAGACTTCCACATTCAACAGCAGATTCTCCCATTGGACTCGGCATACGGTCACATAGCTGCATAAGTATCAAATTGAAGAAAGAATCAGACATTGGAAGGAATGCACTCACGAATTATTCAACAAGCATCGAGTCTATTATGTTACCTGATTGACGTAGTTCAATATGATGTCTTGAGTCTGATTCTGCTTTAATTGGTTCTGCATCCAAACGACGGCCATCTCACAAGCAGGGCACATAGCATTGCCTTGAACTCCGGATGATTTGCCGTTGCCCTCTTCCACCACACTCTCAATGCCCGTGCTATACAAACACATTTGAGCACACCATTAGTTTACCGCTTAAACAAGGTAGCAATACGGTATTAAAGCACAAATGAACAGATAAAGAACTTCAGGGTCTGACCTAACGCCATGAGCTCCATCAAAAGTGCACAATCCAATTTGGGAGCAGATTTTCTGTGGTTGTGTCTGTTGGGAAGTTTACAACAAATAGATACAAATTAATTGCAACTTTATATTAAAATCAACATTCTGAGTAAAACTAGAATTCACCTCAGCTAAAAGTAGATCGATGATGGTTTGCCCGTACTGTTGAACCACTGCCTTGCACTCCTGACTAACTACTCCAGTGGCTCCAATTGCATGGTTTATCATGGTTATCACAGTCTGCACCAAGACAAATAAACCGTCCGGAATCATATCAATAACCAGGTTAAAAAGTAAAATAAACAGCAGGAGCTTGATCAGCAGTATGAAAGACTTCCCCTAGTCGTTAACATTTATCTTTACACACCATTATTCTATTGCAAAAATAATTTGAAGCCCAGGAAAAAATGACTTGAAACCACCTTGTTTTAATCTGTTAAACAAGAGACTGATCAAAAGATCCAACAATGAAGCATTATGGCTTACCGTTGGACCTGCAAGCAAAGAAGTTCCAGAATCTGCAATTGCCGCACAGCCGCCAGCACAAAATTCTGAATAACATATGCCCAGGTAAAAATTAGATAATTTAATGCCAAGAAATGTTGTTGATTGAAAGAAAGTAACTAATGAGCTTCAGGTATTCCTTTATCCCACTTGGCATTGGAAGAAACATACCAGTTGGTTTGTCACCAATAAGAACATCACCCATATCAAACTGTCAAAAAGAAGAGATAATTAAGAAATATGAAAAAGACAACTAAGTACAGATCATTCATCTGCACGTAATAATTTAAGTTTAAAAGGTTAACCTGCCAATATCCCTTTTGTGTTACAGGGACATATGTGTGTTTTCCTTTGTAATGGTCTGGATCAACCCCACCAAACACAATTTCACCACCCACTTCTTCCCCTACGTTGCGGTTAAGCCAAAATGAAAATACTGGTTCCTTGATAAGACCCTGTTTGAGCATGTTGTACCTGTAAAACAAACAAGTGTTCCCAGATAAGCACATACCATTAAGAGAAATCTTAAATAGCCAATAAAATTAAAAAAGAAAAATACCACACTGGGACAGCTTTCCCAACTGAAATCTCCTTAAACCCAAGTCCTAAAATCCCATCAAACTTGGCCGCCAAAAATATAAGACCTGGCTCCTTAGTAGTCTCAATAAATTCCTGATAAAGAAAATAATTACCAGGTTAGCTTTCATGTGCAGATGAAATAGAAGAAGATTAGCTCCACTTACCTGATCTTCCACAACCAAGTTACCAAGTTGGACATTGTCATAACTAAAGAAACCAGAAATAGCTCCAGTGCCATACTGAATAGATGCAGGTTTCCCTGCACCAAATATGAAAATACGACTATATTATTTTAGCATCAAGGAGAATAGACGAGCATAATTCAAATTTATCAAGTGAGCCTACAAGAAAACTGTAGCAAGAACGTAGTGCAATTTCATTTATACTAGGCCAGAAAAACATGCATAATGTCGTGAGTTGTAGGAACCCATCTTCTTACTGAAGTCAAACCTACCAGGAATAGACCAACCAAAGAAACAACCATACATTACACAGAAATTATGATCGACCTAGGTGCATGTACTTAAAGAATATCAGAGATCATTACTTTGAAAATAATTATTTCACACATCACCACTCAAATTAATAAAATCAGGAACTTGATATTGTTCGTATGCCCTTAAAATCAAGAAGAACAAGTTTCTAAAACAATTATGAGTGTCGTAAAAAGAGAAGACATACCATTCTTCTTATATGTTTTTGACTCACTTGCCTTGTACTTGGAATGGAAGTAGCATGCAACCTACACCATAATGAAAGAACATAAATCCTTTGCCCTGAAACATGTCTGCTTCCCCAATTATCAAGGCAAATAGTTTTTTTCCTATACATTCATAGTAAACTTAAATGCAGGGGCTCACCGAAAAATAGCACTTAGATGATGGCACCCACAAATTTGAGCTGCCAGTGTCAAATATCACAGTGAACTTTTGTGGTGGAGTTCCTACACCAATCTCACCGTAGTACTGAGCATCCATGTAGTTCTTCAAGGCAACAATATCTGTGTCCTCATGGTCTCGGAGATTATTATGGAGGCCATACTTTTCTTGCATAGATGCTATGAGAGCCTGTCGATCCTCGGACTCAAGCCGGGAAGCAAGTCGGTTGTTTGGATCAAATTTCTTCTTTTTCAGCCCAATTCTAACCAACCCATCGTCGGATGCAGTCACGACAGAAAACAAAAGAGACGAGACGAACAATGACAGCACAACCACGTTCATAGACATTCCCATAATAACCTATATAGCCCCATTGAACAATCAGTTGTTAGATAACAAACAGAAAGGCAAAGAATTAGGTATATCATATATCCACTTATGCATGATGAAGAAACGCTAATATCAACACCCATCTGCCATAACTTCGAACCTGACAAGTTATAAATTCCAAAATCCTATAAAAACATCAAAACATCTTAAACATTTTATTGTTTTCAGCTTATATAGTTTCCTGCATACAAAATTTTAATATATATATATATCTTTTCAATTTTAACCTGCTATATAGCTAGTTAGCAATAAGAAGAAACAAAGTTCAACAACTATATATTTCTTCAAAATCCATACTAGATCCTCATCCTCACGTCAGCTCAACCAATTCGATTCCTCATACCCCGTCAACTAGATAGTTAGCAAATAAACCTATATTTCAAATTTCGAATTCGGAGTAAACAAGAAAAAAAAAAAAGAGTGAAAACAAGTCTCATTTACAGGTTAAACAGCTAAAGCTAAAAGGAAAACGAAATAAATAAAAATAAAAATCTCTAGCTAAATTAAGCTACAAAGAAGCATGCATCGGTAATAAGCAAAGCATAATCGAACATGATCTAAACTGATCAACACAAAAAATTAACCTGCTATATAGCTAGTTACAACTAAGAAGAAACAAAGTTCAACAACAATATATTTCTTCAAACTCCATACTAGATCCTAATCCTCACGTCAGCTCAACCAATTTGATTCCTCGTTTACCGTCAAACAAATAACTAGCTAGTGAAAACAAGTCATCATTTACAGGTTATAGTCACTGAAACTCCATTCAAGCCTTGATTCAACATGATCAACAACAGAAAAAAAATAAAAAAAAAAAGTCTCTAGCTAAATTAAACTACAAAGAAGCATGCATCAATAACAAGCAAAGCATCATCTAACAAGATCAAAACCGATCAACAAAATATCAGAATAAAATACACCAAAAAAGATTTTAAAAAATAGAAAAAATTAAAAAGAAAATGGAGGACCAAGAAAGAACAATGCTCACCGCTTTAGACGAAAACAAACAAGGGAAAGGTAAAGTATGGTGATGTGAGAAAATTGAAACAAAGAGCAAACAAATATATATAGAGAATCCCAAGAATGAAACAGAAAGGAACCTTAAAGCTACCTGTCAAATTCCTAGACCCAGTGGGGTCCGACTCAGCAAACCCGATATTTAAGCTAATGATTCTATTGTTTAATCTGAGCCGTTGAGCTTTACCGAGGGCTGTCGTTTTAACGGTTAAGATAAACATGGGAGGATAACAAGGCACACGATTTATCTAGTTTCTCGGACCATTTTACTATAATGAGTAAAAGTTAACAGCTTAAGGCTAAGGGCAACGATCCCATGCTTTTGAGGGTTGGTGTTTTTGAATATCAATGCCTTTAATCTTTGTGAATTGATGGCGGTGATGAAGAAATGGACGGTTGTGATGCTTAAAATTAATGGAATTTAATTAAGAGGTTAAAACTGAAACGACTACGTGGCGGTAAAAGCCATACTTTTTGGACTCTAACAAGA
Organism: Gossypium sturtianum; assembly: GCA_025698515.1. Classification (NCBI taxonomy): domain Eukaryota; kingdom Viridiplantae; phylum Streptophyta; class Magnoliopsida; order Malvales; family Malvaceae; genus Gossypium; species Gossypium sturtianum. The sequence goes on along the minus strand of CM046952.1, from coordinate 952,661 downwards.
TTCGTTAACATTAACGCACTACTGTTAGTCGTTAAAACGGCGGCGTTTTTCCGTTTTCGGAGTTATGGATTTTGAGCCCTAAGACATAGTGGCTTGGGATATTAAGAGCCCAAAAGGATTTGAGATTGGACCTTCACAGCCTAGCCTCATTTGGGCTTTTTTTTGTCTTACCGTAATTTTTGTCTTCTAAATTTGACAATTAAATTCACTTTACTATATAAATTATTTTTTATTCATGTTAGTCTTTGAAATTGAAAACATTTGTTAATTTGATCCTTAAACTTGAATTTTATTAATGTGATGATGTGACACTTTGAAATTATGTCACATCATCACCTAAAAATTAATATATACATACACAATTGAGAAAAACTTATGCAAAACAATGTCACGAGATGATGTGATAGAATCTTAGAGTTTTACGTCATCAAACCTTAACAAAATCTAAATTCATGAGCTAAATTGAGAAAAGCTACTAAATTATAGGACTAATATGAATAAAACAAATTTAGATACTAAAATAGACCTAGTTGCCAAGTTTAATAGTCAAGAAGTACATTAACCCTTATTTTTAACCCAGTTATTCTCCCGAGTTGTTAAATGTCCCTTTGTCCTTTTTAGGGATTTTTCAAATAATATTTCTTAAACCATATCTATATGACTATTTGGTTATATTTGTTGATGCAAAGTTTTTGAGTAATGGAGGAGGGTGGAGATTCACAAGGTGATGCTAAAAGCTTCAGGATAGTTGGAGGAAGCTTGGATGAGTGGTGTAAGCAGGGGCGAAGTCAGGATAATTTTTTAGGGGGGTCGGATGAAATTTTAATTTTTTATAGTTTATATCTTTATAATTTGTAAAGGATTAAATCAAATTTTTATAATTTTAGGGGGGGGCCAAAGTGCAATTTTACCTTTACTAATTTAAAATTTTTAAAAAAATTTAAGGGCTTAAACAGAAATATTACATTTTAGGGGAGGCCAGGGCCCATGCCAGCCCCCCTGGCTTCGCCTCTGGGTGTAAGTTAAGGAATTAATATGGTAGAGTAATCGTGCTCGACGGTGGAGATAAGTTAATTTTATTTCTTTTTATGGGATTAATATATGAATCTAACTTATGAGAGGTTACTCGAAAAACTCTCAATCGTGTTTTTGAGTGCAATTAAAAAATAAATCTCACTTAAATTTTAATGTGATTGACAAGCACCTACATGCTCATACATAAAAAGCTTTGTTGTCTAAAGGGGATTAGTTAGTTTGGTCTAATGATTAGGCCTTTGTTTGGTAGGTTGGTGGGCATGCTGCATCTTTTTGATAATTATTTGGTGAAGAGATTGTTTCGAGTGAGATGCTTAAAATTGATTTCTTCTTTCTTTCGAGACAAATAGACAAAGCCTTGGAGGTTTGGGGTTTTCTTACCTTGTTAAGTAAGGTCAAGGTTCATTTAATTTGCTTTTCAACCATGTAAAGTTGACAATTGATGTATTCACTATTTATTGTGAAACAACTCTTTTTCATTCTCCATTTATGTATATGTATGGATTACACCTATTAATACTTCATACTATCCATCGAAATTTAAAAGTCCATCTGAAATTTGAAAAGATTTAAGTAAAATTATTAGGCTCGAAAATAGAATTGAATAAAAAAATTAGGCTCAAAACTTGAAATCATCGTTATTATGAGAATTTTATCTGAATAACACCGTGATCGATCGAAATATAATTATGTTACGACTGTGAAAACAAACGAGAACCCTATGTTTATACTCAAAAAAAAGAACTTTTGGGAAGTTACATGGACAAGAGGCGACGGGTGATGGGGCTCAAAAGCCATGAACATGAATTACTTTGTCGGGGAAAAAAGTCACTCATTTGACAAAAAGAGAACCGTTGATACTTTTGGGGGGAAAAGAAATTCAAAGAGAAGGCACAAAGTTTACGTTTTGAGAAAAAAAGGGTAAATTACACTCAAGGTCATTAAACTATTATTAAGTTTATGTTTTTTATTATTTTATTTTAAAAAGTTATAAAATGGTTATTGAGCTATTCGAAAGTTTTCATTTAAGTCATTAAACTATTTGAAAGTTTTTATTTAAGTCAATGGGTTGTTAATTTCTTTGAAAAAAGAGGTTCGACTACTGAACTTTAAGTAATGATTCGACAATTAGTAAGTGGATCAGTACTTATCGGTGAAAAGAAGAATATACCTTATATCCAAGTCAATCTAACAATCAATGTCAAAAATCGAAGAAAAATGTTATTTAGATTTTGGTTTACAGATTCGTGATGTTTAAAGTTGTTTCATAAAAAAATTAAACTGTAGAGGAGAGGGAATGAGAGCTTTCAATTGGTGCAGGGTAAGAACAGAGAAGGTCATACAATAATGATTTTAATAGCCCAACGAATTAAATAAAATTTTTCGAATAGTCCAATGACCAGTTTGTAACTTTTTAAAATTGAGTGATCAAGACATAAACTTACTAATAGTTTAGTGATATTAACTGTAATTTACCCAAAAGAAAAAGGGGTGAATGTGGCAGACCAACCCCATAGAATCAGTATGCGAAAGGCATCTTATGTTACCTCTACAATTAAGTACATTGTGGTGGAAATTTCTTGCACTATGGTCCCCTCTTCAATTAGTCAATTTTGTCTAACGAAAAGACTAGTGCCGTTGTTTTTGTTTGACCCTTCTATCTCTCCGCCATGACCAAGCTAACCTCTCTTCCAAATTTCAACTTTGTCTTTATGGGTACTAACACGTGGCCAATCAAAGAAGACCAAAATATTCATATATATGACTTTATTACTAAATTGACCCCTAAAATATATCTCAATTACCATTTTGATCCTTAAAGTTCTTTTATCAAAACATAACCCATTGCACATTCTTATTAGATGTTGTATTTTTGTGTGTGCATAAAACGAGACAAAATTGATAGTTTAAATATTATTTTCTTAGTAAAAATAGCTTTAAGAACCAATCCATAAATTGGGATATAATTTAAGGACTAATATACTAATAATACCTATATATGATATTGACATTGTTTTTTTAGAGATATAACGCCTTTGCTTAACCGATACCGCTAAAATGTGTAGCAAAAGAAGTATCGATTCCTAAAACACATAATTCAAATCATTGTAGTTTTCTATTTGATGGGCAGTCAAGCTAAACAAGATGCACGTGAAGGAAAAATGAGTGATTCAAGCTCAACCACATATTTTATTTTGGATGGTTGTATTTTGCTAAACTTTTGGGATAAACTAGAGGTGTACATGGCCGGGCCGGGCCTAACTAAAAATTTAGGTCCATCCATTGTGCTCGGGCCGAGCCGGGCTCAAAAAACGGGCCTAAAATTTTGCCCAAGCCCAGCCCATATAAAAATGCTAAAAATCGGGCCCGGCCCGCCCGTATTAATTTTTTATATTATTTTATATAATTTTTAAATATATATAATACATCAAAAATATTAAAATAATTAAAATAAATATTTTTCAACAAATTGAAAATAAATTTTAAAAAATATGTAGACTTAAATAACACTAAAATAGATGCAACTTAACAAGCAAATGCCTCTAAAAGAATAACAAAATTAACAAATGTCTTTAAAATAATAACAAAATTAACAATAAAATAAGTTTTATATAATATCTAAACAATAACAACAAAATAATAGAAACATAATAGTAATATGGTAGCAAAATAAGGAGAAAAATAATAAGAAAATAATATTAAAAAAATAGTTTTTTCCTTTAGTGAATTCGGGCAGGCAGGGCCCGGCCAAAAATGCCTTACTCGAGCCCCCCCATTTTTAAACGGGCCTTATTTTTTTGTCCAAGCCCATTTTTCGGGCCTATATTTTTGCCCAAATCCTCCCACATTTCGGGCGGGCCTTCGGGCCGGGCCGAGCCGCCCGGCCCATGTACACCTCTAGGATAAACCCATTAGTATAATTATAATTTAATTTATAAATTGGCCCTTTAATTTTAAAATTTAAATTAAATCCTTAAAATATCGATATTACATCAATTAATTTTTTTTTATCAACTCGATTGTTAGTTTAAACGTTAAATGTCGATTAAGATGATTTAAAACATTTTTAAAATACACAGATCAAATTATAAATATATAAACATATTAGATAACTTGCAGTAACATTGAAATTTAAGAGGTCCTTTTTTTTTTCTTTAACATGTAAAATCCTAAACTGTTCACGCAATAGGTATATACGTATTTGTAATTTAACTCACACATGCTCTAAATATATGCTACGTTGTTTTTGAACTGACATTTAATATCCAAGTTAATTGTAAGATTAATTGATTGACCTGGTTGATACGGTACTAATATTTTGAGGACTTTATTGGCTTTAAGATAATATAGTTTCCTGTCAGTGGTTAATGCCCCATTTGGATGAGTGTTTAGTTTTTTTTTTTTTTTTTTGTCTCATGCTATAGTATCGTTACAGTATTTAATTTTAATAATATCACTATTTTTACACTAATTGCAAGTAAACGCACCGTCCATTTAAAGGGGCTCTAAAATATAAAAAAAAATCTTTTTTTTTTGTAAAACTTAATTATCTTCTTAATTATCCATGTAAATACCAATTTTAAGGGAAACATCCTTGTCAAATACATTAATAATGCAAATAACTTAATTAATTTATAGTCAATTTAAGATAATGAAAGTGATTGATGTTTAGTGCAATATGTCAGCAAAGTTTTTAGTCTTCACTAGTTTTTCTGTTTTTTGTACTCTTTTGGTTCAACTTTATAATTATATATTTATGTTACTCACCATGTAACTATCAAATTTATTACAATTTGCTCCATCAAAATAAATTATTACTAATTGAAATGTCGAACAATAGTTATCATGCACATGCATATCCTTAATCTAATCCATTTAGTATGGTCCTCGAAATTCGAGATTTTAATTGAGCTTTTAAAATAATAGTATTGCATCAATAAAGTCCTTTCATCAATTTAGTTGTTAGCTTAGTTCAAGCTCGGTTTTGACATAGAATATATTTAGAATTAGTATATCGAAATTTGAAGATGCATGTTATTATTATTCCGATAACTTAAATTTAATGTGTTAAAAAATAAAAGGCAAAAGTTAAAGCTAAAAATTTGATCCAAGCATTTTGTTTCCCTCTATTTTTTAACACGTCAAACTCAAACTTTTTAGCTTAAATTTTGATCTACATATTTTAATCCTTCACGATTGATCCAGTCTAACATTTAATGTTCAAGCAAAGGACTAAACTGCTAGAAGAATTTAATTAATACAATATCACTATTTTAATTACTCAATTAAAATCTTCTGAAATATGTGAACCAATTGTAAAATTGTTATAATTTGAGAACCTCTAATAGAATTAATCTAGAAAAAGTATAGTTCTATATGGATTCGACTTGTGCGGCATGGTCCTTTGCCCCATTGATCCCCAATTTTGCCTCTCTATTTTATTTCTTTAACAAGTGAGTTAAAACTCGAACATTTCAAACCGAATCAAACAGGATTCAGATCACACATCTCTATATATATGTTTTTCTCCTTAAATTATAATTCAATCGGCCCACTAGTTGAAAATTATTAATGCTATCACAAAATTATAGTTAAAAGTATAGGTAGAATTATAAGTAACATATATTTAAATGTAGTATTTAAAATTAATACGAAATCAAACCAGAATTTAAGTCGGAATAAATTTAAAAATAACTCACATATGTTTTACACAATGTAAAAATCGAATCTAGATCATCAAAATCTCCGAGGCTTGATCCTTGTCATCAATACCAAAACTTTGTTGAGTTCTGTTTTTAATATATATTGTAGGATAAATTATCCCGTTAATCACTATAAATATGAGTCGTTCCTATTTTGGTTACCTCAAAAGAAATTTTGTTAATTTGATCACCCAAAACAGAAATTGATTAAATTGATCAATCTACCATTAAATGGCAACGGAAGGCAACGGAAGACTAACGATGTATTTGCATGTTAATCACTCTAAAATTAAAGTAAACTATTCGTCAGTCATGTCAGTCATTCTAAATAGGGGTCGTTCCTATTTTGGTCACCCCAAAATTTTTCCGTACAAATGCATTGTTAGTCTTCTATTACCATTTAATGGCAAAGTGACCAATTTAATCAAATTTTTTTTAAAGTGATCAAATTAACGAAAAAAAATTGAAATAATAAAATTAGAAAGAACCTATATTTAAAATGATTAACGGTATAATTTACTTATATTGTAATATAGTTTTAATCATGGTTGTACACTAGTACTCTACCACGTCTTTTACCTAACCACGGCACCAAATTTTCTACGTCAAATACGTGAGCCACGTGGGTACCTTCACATGGTCAACGTAAATCACAGTCAACTTATCTATTTTTTTCTCCAATGTTGATTTTTGTTTTAATGTTTGGCTTGAAATTTTGGATTTTGATTATAAAATATAAATCACATATATAACACAGCTTTTTTGGGTAGCTATATATAACATAGGTAGGTGTGAAGCATTAAGTTTTGTTGACATTTGAGGATGCTTTTCTTAAATCGAATCGGACGAGTCAGTTGAATTTGATTGGTCAATTCTAGTTAAAGTATCAGTTTGACGAATAGTATTAATATGATTAAATCGAGAATTAGTACGAGTTGGTTGAACTGATTGAATCGATTTTTAAAAAAATATTTTTCCTTTTCTTTTTTAAATTTTTAATTTTTTTTATCAGACTGATAAACTGGTGACTTGATCGATTTAGTCACAGTTCCGATTCTAAAAACATTGGGTTTCTTCCTTTATCCACATTTATAACCTTGTCAATTAATAATTACACTAATTAAAGTACTCCCATTATGTAGCTAATTGATATGTTTCTTATTACCCACCCATTCTTAGTTCATATGTAATTTGATACGAGAACTTTTGATTGTACGTAATTTCATATATATAATTTTGATTTCATTCAATTCTCACAAGTAATTAACACGATTACCAATATAACATCGTTTTATATTTATATATTTCATACAGAAATAATTATATTTATCAAATATAAAAATAAATTGATATAATTATTTCTTTAAATACGTATAATTGAATTAAAATTAAAGTTTTATATGTACATTTGAACCACAATCAAAGTTTTATGCCTATAATTAGGGGCGAAGCCAGGGGGCTGGCATGGGCCCCGGCCCCCTAAAAGGTAAAATTACTATTTAGGCCCTTGAAATTTTTTTAAAATTTTAAATTAGTAAAGGTAAAATTGCACTTTGCCCCCCCTAAAATTATAAAAATTCGATTTAATCCTTTACAAATTAGAAAGATATAAACTATAAAAAATTAAAATTTCATCCGGCCCCCCTAAAAAATTGTCCTGGCTTCGCCCCTGCCTATAATTACACCAAATCAAATTTTATATACCAAATTACACATTAAATCAAAGTTTAAATATAGTTTTGATATTTATCTCTGATTTTTTTAAAGTGGACATAAATACTTTTGAACTTACATCTTCTTTATTATTGTAATAACAACGATGCCAATCAATCGACACGTTGTTGTTAATCAATATTTCTTTGAAGTTTTGATTTGTTTCATGTGTCATTACGATGTACACACGTTACAAAATTAGAGCCCATTGTTATATTTTGTTTTATGCTCTTAAAATATTAAAAAAAAGAAGCAAATTATACTAGTAGTCACTTAATTAATTATGTTTTTTTTTAGCCACTCAAGTATGGAAAGTTATAAAATAGCCCTTTAACTATTCAATATTATTTTTTTGGTCACCCAACTATCTTAAATTGTTAGCTTTTTTCTATTTTTACATTAACTCGCAAGTGACCAAAAAAGATAAAATTGAATAGTTAAGTGACCATTTTGTAACTTTTCATAATTGAGTGGTTAAAAATAAAATTTATTAATAGTTGAATGATCATTTTATAACTTTTTCACAATTAAACAATAAAAAAATATAGTTTGATGACCTCTATTGTAATTTACCCTAAAATTTATTTTTAAACACTAAACCAACCCCTAAACGAGCCAGCATGATGTGGGATTAAAGTATAGCTAATTAGCTAGCTTTACCTTATTAATTATATCATAACCTTGTTATCAGATTCAATGCACTCTATATTTTGGGTTGGACCTTAATGCAAAATCCATTAATTAATTAATGCAAAATCCATTAATAAATATATTTAAAATTTGATTCACAAGATTATTTCACAGATACATTTTAGTAACTGTTGGGATAAAAGTACTATGAAGGCCTCTATACTAAGAGTAGGATTGCGTTTTACCCACTTTACTTAAAAAATAGACAAATTAGTCCGTGTACATTAGCTCAAAGAGCAAAGTGCTCTTTACTGTTAAAAATTGACATAGTTGACAGAGTAATCAGACAATGACACATGGCATGTTATGTGTACCTCATCCTAACATACAAAAACCAATTTTTAACGAAATGACCAGTTTACTCTTTGATCGATCTAACGTACAAAAATTAATTTACCTATTTTTTAAATATAATATTTTTGTTTCAAGTTACATGCATGCATCTAGAATATCATTATTACGTAAACCATCCATACGTTAATCATAAATTGACCTAAAAATTTGTGGGTCTCTGTCCCTTATAATAATCGTCAAAAATAGTTGGTAGGTTTTCACTGTATTTTTCTTTCTTTCCCGCACGTCTGCTACTCCAATTTTTTCTTCAAAGGATTCACCAAATATGGCTGCCATTACTTTGACTAATTAGAATTCTAACATTGCATTGAAGTTCTTGTAAGAAAAAAAAAAAACATGAAATAAAAATTGAATATTTCTCTCAACTAGGAGACGCAGCTTTTGACTATGTATGTAAAGAATAATGGATACCCAAATGGTTGAAGTAACCTATTAAATGCTTTGTTTTTATAGCCCACGTTTTTAATTAATCTCTTACAATGAACAAGACATACTACTGTTCTTCTTTTTGCTTTTGTTTTCTTGAATAATCTCATTATAGGTTGTGATTATATCTGCTCTTTTTGACACAATGCTTAAAACTACTCATAGCTCCTTCCCAACCCATAAATAGGAGGATAATGCGTTTCAGTGCACTTAAATTCACGTTCTTCTGTATTGGCAACAATGCCTATGTCAATTGAACTAAGACTTAATCGAACCCATAAATAGTATACCAAATATACTATTAGTTGAGTTTTTAGATTCCATAAGGAAGGTTGACAAATGTCTTATAGGAGTAAATCCTATTACAAATATATTTACAATTATAAATGGTAAGTACTATGGAAGCCCCTGTACCAGGATGTTGCCTCCTTTATTAGAAAAAAAAGGATAAATTAGTTCCTGTATGTTAAATCAAAGAGTAAACTAGTCATTTCTGATAAAAATTCCATTTATTTCTATTGTTAAATCAAATGGTAAATTAGTCCTTGTATGCACACAGACACGGTGGGACTTGAGACCCACACAACGCAATTGCGCATGGTGGGACTTGAGCCTGAGTACTCAAAAAGGAAATTCAAGGGGATGTATAGAGTCCCTTGATTCATATAGTAAAATTACATTTTGATCCTTAAAAAATAATATAATTCGATCTAAGCCTCCTAACATGAAATTTTTTTGCTTTATTCTTTTGAAAAAAAATTATTTTATCTCAATCCCGTAGCACAAAATTATCAACTTTATCCTTTTTCACATTAAATTCAAGTATTACTATCCAAATCCAATAATTTTATCTGCTAATTTAGTAAGTTGAAAAAAACAAAAAAACAAAATGTAGAGTTGAATGTAATTATCTAAATCCGAATATGTTATTTGCAAAAATAAAAATAAATTCGAATAATAAATATTCAAAGTTAATATCCTCTCGAAAAGTAAAACAAATTTGAATAATAAATATCTAATGATAAATATCGATATATGCTCAAAATTCAATATAATATTACAAAACGTGTTTAAAACATGAGTTTTTATTTTATTTTATTTTTCATAAACAGGAGATGTAAAATTTTAAATTTTACAATCAAAAAGCAAAAAAAAAAAAAAAGTTAGAATTTAGATATTCAATAATAATAATAATATTTTAAGGTACGGAAACCAATACCAAAGAAAAAGGGGTTTACAATAAGTCTTTGGGTCCAATCAAAATGTCAAAATTTGTGCCGACATCCCCCTTTTTTGTAATTTTTCCATTCTTTTGACGTCGACGTTTTGATTGAAAGAAGAAGCCTCGGGGAAGTCACGGTAAAAAAAGGAAGCTAAAGCATATATATGTTGTGGAAAACAATTCAATTTAGTCATCAACCTTTGGCTCTTCATTCAACATCTATCTTGTTTTTTTCTTTTTTCCAAAAGGAATCATAAATAAGACATTAAAGGTGAAGGACCAAAAAGAAAAGTGAAATAAAGGTTGTCACTAGATGTTGAAAAAAACCCATATCTACAATTTTTAAAAGTTGAGAAAGTTATGTGTATGGTTTATAGAGGTGATCATGGGTTGGGCTACCCGGCCCGGCCCGACGGTCCGTCTAAAAAATGGGAGGGTTCGGGTAAAAATATAAGCCCGAAATATGGGTTTGGGCAAAAAAACAAGGCCCGTTTAGAAAACGGGTCGGGCTCGGGTAAAACTTTTTTGGCCCGACCCCGGCCCGGCCCAGCCCGGCCCGAATTATATATTAAATATATATTTTATTTTTAATCAAATATACTTTTTAAATTTACATATTTTTTATTTGTTTTTTGTTTTAATATTTGTTTAAAAATTTTTTATTTAATGAAAAAAGCTAAAAAAAAACTACATATTTTTTTTTGTTTTAAATTTTTTTATTTAATGAAAAAAACTAAAAAAAAATTAATATGGGCCGGGACGGGCCGGGCTCGGGTTTATCAATTTTCTTTCGGGCCAGGCTTGGACAAATTTTTAGGCCCATATTTCGGGCCGGGTCAGGCCCGGGCCTAGAAAACGAGCCTAAAATTTTTTTTGGGCCCGGCCTGAACCCGGCCTGGCCCATGATCACCTCTAATGGTTTATGGATGGATTCATTAATGGTTATAGTAGGGTTTTTAAAGTAAATTTCACAAAACTAGTAACTTAATGGAATCATGGTATAATTATGATTTTAGTCCCTCTAATTTGTGATTTATTTTAATTTGATATTGTTGAGAGGAGGTTGACTCCTTAGGGATTTAATGGGTTAATATTGTCTTCGATGAGAGTAGAGGTGATCATGGGCCGGGCCCAGTCAAATTTTAGGCCCGAGCCTGGCCCGGCCCGAAATATGGGCCTAAAATTTTTTCCTAGCCCGGCCCGAAAGAAAATTGATAAACCCGAGCCCAACCCGGCCCGGCTCATATTAATTTCTTTTAGCTTTTTTCATTAAATAAAAAAAATTTAAAACAAATATTAAAACAAATAAAAATATGTAAATTTAAAAAGTATATTTGATTAAAAATAAAATATATATTTAATATATAATTCGGGTCGGGCCGGGCCAAAAAAGTTTTACCCGAGGCCCGACCCGTTTTCTAAACGGGCCTCGTTTTTTTTGCCCAAACCTATATTTCGGGTCTATATTTTTACCCGAACCCTCATATTTTTCGAGCCAGGCCGGGTAGCCCAACCCATGATCACCTCTAGATGAGAGTCACAGTCACTCACTTAGGAAATATCATCGATGCCCTATAACATATATGGCACTTATGGGCAAGAACCCTACCACTTGCTTCTACAAGGACAACATTTCGAGGACTTCTCTCGAAGGAGTTAGAAATCCCTCAACGGATATAATTTTGTTTCTTTACTTTTATAATGTTATTAGTAGGTCTAAAATGGTAACACTGTTGGTTGTTGTCGTTAAAGTAATAACATGAGTTTATTTTAACGGTAGTAATTAACAGTGTTATCAATTTGGACCTATTAATAACATTATAAAAAAACTATGAATTATGTTAAATTAGAGAAGTTAAATTTCAAATTTTAGCATAGTAGGAGGACTAAAATCAAAATTAGAAAAAAGATGTTTGTGATATTTTAATACGATAAGTCCAACTTTTTGAAACATAAGTAAATCAAGAGCATGCACCTAATCTTGCTTTCTTTCTTCTTTCTTCTTCTTTGAATAAAATGCACCTAATCTCCATGCAATGTATATATTTGATTCTGCAGCCATCACTTTGTTCTTTTTCTCATTCCCCCCTTTTTTATGTTCTTATGTGTCTACATTATAAATATAGTAAAGATTAAAACCAGAGGCGAATTCAGAGGGTTGGTAGGGCCTCGACTCCCCTTAAAATGGAAAATTATTGTTTTAGCTTTTTAGAAAATTTTAAAAATTTAAATTAGTAGAGGTAAAATTACACTTTGGCCCCCTTAAAATTACGAAAATTTAATTTAATCCTTTAAACATTATAAAAATATATACTATTAAAAATTAAAATTTCATTTTGACCCTCTAAAAATATTTTCTGGCTTCGTCCCTGATTAAAACATTTTGGGGTAAATTTATAGTATATATTTTTAGATTTTATGTAAAAATATTTTTTTTTAAAAAAAACTTATAGTATATTTGCTATTTTATAAAATGATTAGTATTTAATAATTTCTTAATCGAGTAAGACCCAGTTAATAAGTGAACGTAAAGTGACAAATGATCTGTATGATTATATTTAAGTTTTCAATTGATACCGATTTCGAGTTTGATGATTAAACAACTTATACTTATTATTATTTATCTAAATGTATATAAATTTATTAAATATAATTTCATGGAAGTAAAGAGAAAGTTTGAAGGAAATTACCATTTGTTATTCATCATGAAAAGAGTAATCATAGAAGTAGATAAGATCATAAAAACAAAAAATTTGATTGGTTGAAGTAAGAATTAATTTTAAAAAAAAAAAAATTAGAAGTCAAGATATGATTTAAAAGATAATGACCTTGCTTGAGCTTTCATAATGACTTTGAATTTCCTTATTGTGAAGTTGACAAATTTAACTTTGCCAGCTTGTCATTTATATCCTCCACCACAAATAAATAAACCTAATTTGATTGTCAATAAAATTGAAAAAAATAATAATAATTTGCCCCAAATATTATGAAATAAATGTAATTTCTTTTATGAATAATTATTATTTGATTATAATCGTGATTTTTTTTTTCAAGTTTACAAACAAAAGTTAAAAAAAAAAAAACTCATTAATTATTTATAATCAATGTTTTGAAAAATAAACAAATAATTCTACGGAATGACTTATAAAGAAATTATTTTACGGACTCTTCCTTTCACATTATTTCTCTTTTCAATTATTTAATGACATTTCACTAAATTTTCACTTTGAACATTGAATTCTGAATCTTGAACCCCTGGACCCAAACCTAAACCATGAACACTAAACTTGAGTGCAGTGTTCGAGTTTGGGTTTGATGTTAGGAGTTTGGGGTTCAAGATTCAAGTTTTGAGATTCGTGGTGAAAAAATATTAAAATTATGTGTTAATGATATAAAAAAATATTGAAATATTATTAAATAATTAAAAAATACCATGAATAATGCGATGAAAAAAATTATATTAAAGGGTTAAGTTACATCATCCAACTACATAAAAGTCATGTAATTTATTCAAACATTTTGATTATAGACTTTTTCACTTTTGATTTATATATATAAATAGTTTAAAAGGTAATCTTCCAGTTATTGTTTACACTTAAGTAATAATATAATAACGAATATTCCTTTTATAAAAATAAAATAAAAATAAAGTGTAAGCAAATGACTCGGTCCCACCCGGTAAACAGTCAATAGAGAACGGATCTGAAACGTGGGAGCGGGATGCTAACACGGGACCAAGGAGAGACTAAGACACTGGCCCACCCGGTCACCGGTCATATGAGAGAGCCGGGCCGTCAAATTCGTTGACTTGGCTTGGATCCTTTTTTAAAAAAATCACGTGGAACGCGCCGCACCCTTCGGGGCGGTGGATATTTCATTTTTCTTTCTTTCGTTATTTTTTGTTCTTTTTTTCTTTTTCTTTATGTTTTCTTTCTTTGAATCTTAAAGAATGAGTCAAACTTGGTTGACGAAATGTAGACGAAACCTTTTTTTTTTCTTTCTTTCTAAACCTTTCAACAATTCCATTCTTTCAAAGACGTCCCTTCTCAATCTGAATTACATAATGTGTAAATATTACACGTTAATTTTTTTTTTAGAATCAATACTAAATTGAAATAATTAATAAATGGTGAGGGTTAAATTTTCTATTGTGTTATTTTTAAAAGTTACCACCGTTAGCTAGCTGGTGACAAAAAAAGACAATACTGAATAGTTGAATGATCATTTTATAACTTTTTATAATTAAATGGCTACTAGTACACTTTACTCTATAATGTTATATATATATAGTTAATAAACTATATTATTAAAGTAAAATTAAATAAATTTTTAAATGAAATTAAATAAACTATAATATTTAGATTAAAATTCAAATCGGTCAGATCAAAATTTAAGGTTAACATCAGACACTCACATGTCTACACTACTAGTTAATTTAGATGGTCCAAAAATGGTAATAAGGCATAGAAAAAGAGATCTTAATCGATTTAGTAATTATCAAGTCGAGTTCAAGCTAACAATTGAGTAAAATTCAAGCTCTAAAACACACTATTCGAACAATTTGCAAGCTTAATTGATCTTTTCATTTTTAATATATATTTTATATTATAAATTTATTTGTTACTTTTACCATATAGAAAGATCTTAAGTATGAACAAGTTTAACCGAGCTCGAATTCAAACGCAAATACAAAAATCGATAAATAAGCTTAACCGAGTAATTAAATTAAGTTTGAGTTGGCTACTATTTAGGTTCTACTCAACTCGATTACACCTAGTTTAGCCAATTCCGCACTGATTCAATTTGTTCCGATCGGTGCGCACCGTTCCAGTAATAAACTGATGCAACCAAGTCCGTTTTTTCATACCGATTAAAAATATATGAACTAAATTGCAAATATGTAAAGAATAGAGGTAAACCTTGTGAATTCCGGGAGAAATACGATGGTCTAAAAAGGGGTAAATGGGCCATAGAAAAGGATAGCTTGCTAATAGTTTACACAAGGGGAAAGGGAAATGAAACAAAAAGGGTCAAATTGCCAGCTGGAAACTGACGCACCGTCTGACGCAAAAAACAATATTAACAACAATAAATAAATAAATCCCATTAATTTCTTTATAAAAAAAAAAAAGAAAATCCAAAATTGTAAACGATTGGTAAAACATAAATAAAAAACTAGTGAAAAATCTGGTCTTCGTTTCCAATTCCAAACCCTTTTTATAGCCGACCCCATTGCACCGATCCAAAACTTCACAGATTTTCACAAACTTTTTTGCTGATTTTTGCTCTCTTTTTCTTTAATCCCAACGCTTTTTTTTTTCTTACATTTATGGGCAAAGGATGGGGTCTTACCCTTGATTCCGATCCTGTTACTAGTAATTTCTTCACAAACAAATCCAATTCCACCACCACCGTTGCCGGCGGTTCTTTTCTCGGGTTAAAGCAACACCACCACCACCGAGACATGTTTCAGTTCCCTGTTAGTCTTGCTGGGTCGAGAGATAACGACCGCCGTGGAACTTCAGCATCTTCTTCGCCGTCTGATGATACCAAGATTCCCGTCGATGAGGTTGATTTTTTCTCCGATAAGAAAGTTAGGGTCGTTGATGATGTCAAAAAGGAGAGTATAGAAGCTCCGGCGTCTGATTTGGATGTAAATGTAAGTTCGGTTCGGTTTTTTTTTTTTGAATCTTTTTTTTTTGTTTAAATTATCTTATATTTAATTTCATTGAATATATAGACTGGATTGCTGCTTCTCACTGCCGGAAGTGATCAATCAACTGTTGATGACGGTGTTTCATCGGATATGGAAGATAAACGAGCTAAAAATGAAGTAAGAAAAATTTTGGTTTAATTTAAACCCAAGTTCCTTACCCTTTAAATTATTTAAATTCAATCCCTCTTAACTTTTTTTTTATCAGCTGGCTCAATTACAAGATGAATTGAAACGTATGAATGCTGAGAACCAGAAGCTTAAAGACATGCTCAGCCATGTAAGTAACAATTACAGTGCTCTCCATATGCACCTCGTCACCTTAATGCAACAACAACAACAACAACCACAAAGGAACCGAGAAACACAAGCTATCCAAGAATCCCAACCCGAACAGGTGACGCCGTTACAGATTTTGGATCTACGCCGTCCCTCGGCTGCCGGAGCAGAAGCGGCGGAGACGATATCTCATTCGTCGTCGGAAGAAAGGACACGTTCTGGGACACCTCCGAGTAACGTGGAGAAGAGGGTGAATAGAGAAGAAAGCCCGGAATCTGAGAGTTGGGGACCAAATTGTAAAGTTCAAAAACTGAGTTCTGGGAAACCTGTTGATCAGTCCACTGAAGCAACCATGAGGAAAGCTCGTGTTTCAGTTCGAGCTCGATCGGAAGCTCCAATGGTATGTATATATCAGTACATGTTATAAGTTTTAATCACCTTTTAGCTGTGAAATTATCGGATTGTTGTGGGAATTAATTGATTGTTAATTTGGTGTATAGATTACTGATGGATGTCAATGGAGAAAATATGGTCAAAAGATGGCGAAAGGAAACCCATGTCCTCGAGCTTATTACCGGTGCACCATGGCCGTCGGTTGTCCGGTCCGGAAACAAGTATGTTTCAATATCTTTTAGCTTTTTGGTTTAATTCACCAGAAGTCCCTAAACTATTGCCTATATTCTGAATTAGTCCTTAAGCTTCCAATATTTTAAAATGGTCCCTCAAATATCGATCGGTTGCTTTTATCAGATTAGTAACACGTATTCCTACCATATGATTAGCTTTTAGTTCATGCAATAAGTGCACATGTCATGTTTTAAATATGCTCTAGATAATATTTGAACTTGCATTTGATGTCCAAGTTAATAGAATGACCTGATTAAAACGATATTAATATTTTGAGAATATTTTGAAGTTAAGGACCAATTCAAAATTTTGGGCATAGTTTAGGGACTTTTAGTGAGTTAACCTTTTTTTATCTTATCTTTATTTCAAGTCCATAAACTAATGTATTTACGTTGATTCACAGGTTCAACGTTGTGCGGATGATAGAACAATATTGATAACAACTTACGAGGGCAACCACAACCACCCACTTCCACCGGCTGCCATGGCAATGGCATCGACAACGGCAGCAGCTGCTAGCATGTTGCTTTCCGGTTCAATGCCGAGTGCCGATGGAATCATGAACCCTAACTTACTAGCCAGGGCAATCCTTCCTTGCTCCTCAAGTATGGCAACTATTTCAGCTTCTGCCCCATTCCCAACCGTGACATTGGACCTTACACACTCGCCGAACCCTCTGCAATTCCAACGGCCACCACCGCTGCCGACACAGTTCCAAGTCCCATTTACCGGCCAACCGGCGCCGGTTTCCACCCCTCAATTGCCTCAGGTTTTTGGCCAGCCATTGTACAATAATAATCAGTCCAAATTCTCAGGCTTGCAGTTGTCTCAAGAAACGGGGTCTTCCCAATTTGGCCACCACCACCAACAACAACAACACCAAGCTCCGCCACAACAGCCTCCGACGCTAGCCGACACAGTCAGTGCCGCAACCGCCGCCATCACAAACGACCCCAACTTCACTGCCGCCCTCGCGGCGGCCATCTCCTCCATCATCAGCGGCGGAGCTCAGCCGAACAGCAGCAACAACAACAACAATAGGCAATAATTAAAAAATCATGATCAGTAGATTAATGACATGTTCATATTTTTTCCTTTTTTTGTACTTTTGTTGTGGGGAAGTAGAAAAGCTTAGAAACACACAAAGCAAACTTCATTCATTTTTTTTTTAAACAAAATGTTGTTCCATTTTAAATAATTCAGTTCAATTTACAAGTACACAAAACCCTATCCGTTAATCCATTTTGTTTCTTTCCTTCAAAACACACAGTATAAGGACCTTACATGATATTTAACCTTTTTTTACAACATATGATAATTCCAACGAGAAAAGGGATAATTATTTTTTTTCTCGATTGCGGGGAATATTCAGGTATATAATAATCAAAGTCAAGTAAATACAGCTACTACCCTCTGACACGTAACTTTTTTTTTTTTTTTTGTATTTTCAGAGACAGTAGTAGACTTTTAGTAGGAGACTTCCAGGTAACTACGTGTGCATTGAATAAAATGTAAAGAAAAATGGATGTGATGAGATAATATAAATTGTATAATAAGAATAATTATTTGATATATTAATAGTAATGTTCGTTCCGTAGTTCGACCGTTTTTTTATGTGCTCATCACTCGTCCTTGTTCGCCCATATTCATATGAATATATTTGAAGACACATGTAACCTTTAAGGGATAACATGTCTTTACGCATGTCATTCGCATCAATAAACTGTGCCATATATATATATATATATGAAGACGAGCTGGTAGAGAAACAAACACTCAACAAATGAATTGAAATTAAAATATTATTATGTCAGTATTTTAATTTTGCTTGTAGGATTAAAAAACTTTGATATTAATATATTAAATTTATTATTTTAATATATGTATATGTAAATGTATATGTATATATATACACAAGTGTGTAGGTCAAATTGATTCAATGAAGAAGAAGAAGAAGGTAGTTTCGTGGATTGTGGAGAGGTGCAATTATAATAATGGACAACTCTGATACGTTTTGTTTGACTTTACGTGCAATCCACTTGATTGACATCATGGTTCATGGTTCTGATCATGGGTGGATGTTTCCGGTTTAATTATGAGTTTAGTCCTTTTATTGTGTTGAAATTAGGGGTTTGATCTTTTTCCCTTTAATTCGTACTTTTATAACCTTTTTGGTTGTGATCGTTGACGTTAGGGGTTGTCGGTAATAGGAACGGGGCCTATTTTATTTTTTTTGGCAATTTTTATTATTTTCTTAAAAATTTTAATAAAGTTCTCCCAAAATTTTTCAAAATTTCGTTGATTCCCTAAAATTTAATGTTAAAATTCACCATCAGTTAAAGTGATGACATGATTTTTTTTTCCCATGTCTTACTCACACAATCAAAGCTTTTTGAAATTCATTCAATCGTATTCTTCTGGACCTTAAGTTCTTGAGTTCGAGTCTCACGTTGAATAAATTATGTGTGAACGTTGTTCAGATTTATTCTTGCTTAAAACACACCACATATGAGTCTTGTCTAAAACTATTCCAGTCTAGGTAAGTTATATATGTCTTATGTTCGCTTTGTAATACTTAAATTTTCTTCGCCACGATGGTAACTAATAATATTATCAATTTAGGCTTGTTGATAACATTATAAAAGTACACGGGCCAGATCATGTAAAATTAAAAATAATGGAAGCAAATCCTCAGTTTCAGCATAATAGAGGGAGTAAAACTAGAATTAGACCAAACAATTTTTTTCCTATAAAGTACTAAAGTTCCCAACGTGAAGCGTTGTGGGTCGCACCGTACCTCATGCAACCGTACAAAAATAATACCATCTTCCTTCCGCTATTTATCACGCCCCACGTGCTTCCATGTGAACCCTCCCCCTACTCCCTATACGAACTTCTATGTACGGATCTATATATGCAACTAGTTTCATTTAAGGGATAATATATAATTTGGCCCTTGAATTTGTCTATTTATACCTAGTTTGTCCTTTTTTTTTTTTTTGGATTTAGTTGGTCCTTGAACTTGTATTCCGTCAATCAAATCGGCACATTTCGATTTTATTATTTTGTTTTCATTCATCATTCAATTTCTATTCATTTCATTCAAGTTACATTACAAATTATAGAAGTTTGATTTACCCCTCTAATTTTTTATTTTTTTTATATTTATTTTCATTTTTGGCAACTTATACTTCTAAATTATTGAATTTGAATGTGTCTCAAAATCTGAAAAATTCGCGGGAGGGGTTATTTTTGGATATAGAATGGATAGATTTAAGAAAAAAGAGAATTAAGGACACCCACTAGAAAAAGTAATCTTGGTTGTGCTACGTAGCAACCTCTCATAATGTCGTGTGGCAAACATAAATATAACTTTTACTTTATAGATTTTTAATTTATGTTTGCCATGTTAGTACAAACTGACAGTGTTAATGCAGAGGTACCAACTTAGTTGACAAAATACAAGTTCAACGACCAATTAGGCCCCTAAAAAAAATTAGGGACCAACTAGGTACAAATGGATAAGTTCGAGGGCTAAATTATATATTATCCCTTCATTTAAAGAGAAAAAAGATAAATTACACAAGTAGTCACCTAATTATTAGTAAATTTATTTTGGTCACTTAAGTATGAAAAGTAACAAAATGGTCACCCAACTATTTAATTTTGTCTTTTTTGGTCACCAATTGGCTAACGGTGGCAACTTTTAAAATTGACATAATAGCAACTTTAACTCTCAACATTTATAAATTAAGTCAATTTAGTATTAATTCTAAAAAAAAATTAACCCTCAACATTAAGACATATTGTGTAATTTGTTTATTTATTTATTTTGCAGTTTTGCTTGTCTTTGTTATCATTTTATAACTTTTCATAGTTGGGTGACCAAAAAAAAATTTACTAATAGTTAGGTGACTACTAGTGTAGTTTACCAAAAATAAAATAAAATAAAATCATGGTGCAATTTTGTTATAAGCATAAGCAACTTCCTTTATGTTTTTCAAAAATGTTAATTAAGTTCCCCTAAAATTTTTAAAAATGATCATTAATCTCATAAAATTTTTAAAAATTTTAATTAGAACCTCAATTTTTTTTTTAAAAAAATTTCATTAAACTTTTAAATTTTTTGAAAATTTTAATTAGGTCCCCAACTTAATCGCAATATCCATAACTAATATAGTGGGACTCGAATTTGAAATTTCAAAATTCCCAAAATCTTAGGGTGGGTTTGGATGGGCGGTGCGTTTACCTGCTGTTAGTGTAAAAACAGCGGTGGCGGTGAAATTATATACTGTAGCGATACTGTAGTGTGAGACAAAAAGTAAGCTAAACACACCGCACCGCACTCAATCGCCCATCCAAACCCACCCTTAATCTTATCTTTAAACCAAAATCTCAGTCACGTAAACCAAACCAACAATGTTGAAAGTTGAAAAAAGTACATGGTATTAGGTTGTGAAGTGGTAATGGAGATGGAGATGATTAGCAATTAAAACTGATGATTGTGGTCACATGAAGTCTGTTGTTTTGGTCTTGTTTTTCAAACTTTGTAATAAAAGTTTGCATATTGTGTGCATGCATTTAGGTATTGTAGGCTTCAACTTTCAAAGGGTGTTTTAAAACTTTAATGATAAAAAAAGAAAAGAAAAAAAAAAACAGAAGCAGCTGTCACATGGTATGGTATAATTTCAATGGGGTTGAGTGCTAAGATAGAAAACTATGGTTTTGGTCATCAAATTCTCCTCTCTTTGTCCTGTGTAAAACATTTTCCACCGCCATTGTTTTCTCTATGAATGCATTGTAAATAATAAAATTAAAATAATTACGAAATATAAATATTTATAATTTTTAAAATATAAAACACATGTATCGTCTTAATTTTATTTCAAAATAATAAATATAATTTATATATTTGATCCCTAAACCCTATTCTAGGAGTAACATATATTTTCTACGCGTAGGTTTGCCTGCATGGTGGTGCGAACACCTCACGTGCGAACTATGCATGCCATTGGTTGAGACCGAATCAGGTAATCAGGTAGCGGGTCAGTAATAGCGAGTACCATTACAATTTGTTCCCCCACCTGGTTTAAAGAAGAGTTATAAAGTGATTATTCTGAGAACTTGGCTTCGCTAGGTGGGGGATTTCTGAGAAAGAAACTTACCGCTACTCAGTTACCAGATTGGGTCCCAACCTGTGGCCTGCGTAGTTCGCATCTTAAGTTCGCACGTGAGGTGTTCGCATCCTTTCATGAACTTACACGGGGTGGATTCGTACCACAATGCAGGCGAATCCACACGTAAAAAACACATGTTAATCTTAGAATAGGGTACGCGAATTTTTATTTACGAGATGATATTATATGATTTTGGAAGTATATCAAATACAAAACTTTTTAAGGTATATCAAATACAAATCATATTAATTATAGAGTTTTATTATTTTTTGGTTTAATGACAAATTTGAGGTTTTTGAAATTTTAAATACGGATCTTGTCATATATTTAAGTTTCACCGTATCTCGATCTTGACTAAATATATTTCAAATATTAATTTTATTGTGTTAAAAGAGTTAAGAAAGGATGAAGATACCTTCCAAAGTAAGTCATGACTTGTTAATTAGTCAATTTTTATACATGTTGTGAATTATCTTTAAATTTGTCGAGGGAAGTCGAATCTTTCGGGAGAAATTTTCAAAGTGTCATTTATCTGGCAGTTGATATTACCTCAAAAATCGGGATGTTTTCTCCAGCCTTGTGAAGAGTCGTGTATGATTCACGAAAAGAGGCGTCTTGATTAGTGGAGTTACGATCTACAATAGCTCACGAGAGAGATGTTAGCCTTGATTGGTGGTTTGAATTCCTCAACATGTATTCTCCATAATTAATATTATGCACAATACTAATACCTCCCCCATGAGCTATTGCAGATTGTATCTCCACTAATCGAGGTGCTGCCCTCCATGAACGTACACAACTCTCACAAAACTTTGACATAGAAACAATACCTTCGATTATTGGAAACAGTGCTAATTACCCGACAAACAACACTTCGAAAATTTCTCTAGAGAGAGTCCATCCATCAACAAAACTTATCACACCCTTAATTAATTATCCAAGATTATACACCTAAATCCACTTAAATCCGTAATAATGTCCAATGAGAGGGAAAGAAATGGGCACATCACCATTTCATTTAAGAGAGGGCCCATTTCTAAAGTTGCAATATTAGAAGTGTCATTAGGCCCAATTTTAGCTCATAAGGTCCTAAATATGAAGGTGGAGTTCAGCCCAAATTTTTAGAATTGTCGAACTAGTGGTCGCCAATAAGGCTAGAGATAATGCTTATTTAGCTTAATTACAACTAGGATCGTCCAACCATGTTTCGATTAATTATACAAATTTATGTTGCTATTAAAAAAAAATTGTTAAATTGCTTATATATAAAATTTTAATAAATGAAAAAAAGTATAAAATCATTAAATATTAAATTAAAAAAATAATAAAAGCACAAAAGCAAAGCATATGTCAGGGAATACCAAAAGAAAAAGGTGAATGACAATAAAACAAACAACATTTGACAGATTGTTTCTAACATTCAAGACATCACTTTTTATTTTTTAAAATTTTATCTGATGATTTTAATTGCTTTTTAAGACAACACAGAATCCCAACCATGGAACCTGTCGCAATTTAATTTCCACCATGACTATGATGTATCCTCTCATCGTCTTCACCTACAAACCACAACATAAATTTTCTTCATTTCTTTGTGTATGTCTCCTAATGATTATTACCTTCATTGAAGCTCAATCAAATCTTTGTAGGACAAGTTGTGGTAACATTCCTATAAACTACCCTTTCGGGATCGATGATGGTTGCGGCAGCCCGAATTATCGCCACATACTCGATTGTTCCGAACTTGGTAAGCTCGAACTCCGTACTCCCTCTGGTAGATACCCTGTACACAGCATTAGTTACTCCGATCCTCATGTTCTCGTTACCGATCCGTACATGTGGAATTGTCAAGACGGGGACAACTTTCGCCCGACTATGCCTTTTAGCCTCGACACGAGCACACGTTTCTCTTTGTCCCCTCAAAATGACTACCTTTTCTTCAACTGTAGTGAAGATTATGTGATCGTGGAACCGAAGCCTATCTTTTGCGAGAGGTTCCCGGACCGGTGCGATTCGTCGTGTGATAGTGCTAGTTACCTTTGTAGGCACTTACCCGAATGTGCCACGGCGCTCGATCGAAGCTCCTGCTGTTCTTACTACCCTAAAGCAACAGAGTCCTTACGATTAATGTTGAAATATTGTGCTTCATATACTAGTGTGTATTGGAGGACTATAGGTACAAGTACAACTACAGGTTCTCCTACTAGCCAAGTTCACGAATACGGGATTCGGGTCGATTTCGACATTCCAGTAACTACACATTGCCTTCAATGTCAAGATCCATCCAAGGGAGCTGGAACATGTGGATTTGATACACAAACACAAAATTTCTTGTGCCTATGCAAGAAGGGAAACGTTACATCCTATTGTAAAGGTATGTCTTATAGCTAATAATGTACATTCTTGGATTCATATAAGCCTAATACTAGTTTTATCTGTTGTGTAGATCTTGACATTTCAGAGCATCATAAAGCCAGTGTTATTGCAGGTGAAAATTTTGATTATATCAACATTTCTGATGGTGGACATGCATATCTTAAATCAAAAGATTAAGCCAAGCCTTTTTTATCGTTTCAGGGGCCGTGATGGGGGTTTCAGCTGCCGGAGCCGTAGGAATTGGGGTCGGGATTTGGTTCGTCAAGAAAGTGAGAGCTAAAGCACCTATAACATGTGGGGTTCAAAGTAATGAGAATAGGCTTTTTTGAACAAAAGTGTGTGTTAATGTGAGCAAAGTGAAAGCAAATGGCTACTTTTGTTCTTTTTAATCTTCATTTTGTAGCTGTGATTTTGATGCCATATGTTTCTTAAAAAAAGTTTAAATATGCCAACATTCTCTTTACTCTTCTGCATTTAAACTTTAATTTTAAAAAGGTAAAATAACTCTTTTAGCCCTTAGCATTTATAAATTTTTATTATAAATTTGGTCCTTACTCTTTAAAAGTAAGTAAATAATTAAAAAAAAAATTATAATTATTTAAAGAGAATTTTTAATTTTTTTTTAATTTTCACAGTTTTTATTGAAAATACAAAAAGTTAAATTTTAAAATATTTTTTTTTATATTTTTAAAGAGTAAAAACCGAATTGACAAAAAAACTATAAATGTTGAGGGATAAAAAAATATTTTTTCTTTTTTATAATAACCACATCATCCATCCTATGGGGAAAATTGACGG
Organism: Gossypium sturtianum; assembly: GCA_025698515.1. Lineage (NCBI taxonomy): Eukaryota > Viridiplantae > Streptophyta > Magnoliopsida > Malvales > Malvaceae > Gossypium > Gossypium sturtianum. The sequence continues at coordinate 927,548 of CM046952.1, read as the reverse complement.
AGGAAGTAAGATTTTTAAATAAAAAAGTATAAGGACTAAATTTTAAAATTTAAAAAAGTACAAGGACCTTGGGCATCTTTTAACCTGAAAAAGCAGCATGTCATAACTTTCTTTATTTGGTTCTTTTAACTGAACAACAACGTCTGTCAATGGTAAAAACCGGACCGTAAATCGAACAAATCAGCACAGTTTTCCGACAAGACAACGTAAAGGACCGGCGTTTGATGTTAAAACCGGGACCATGTATCCCGGAGCAACAGTGAACGATTGAGCTTGAGTATAGATAGGAGCAGAGCTACCATAGCCGGATGGTACAAAATATGCACCATTTATAAACACATCCTTTGAAGATTGCCATTTCCAGCTTTGCCAATTTGTTGCTTCTCTTTTCGTAACTTGCTTGGAACTACGATTATCGGGCGCTATGAAGTAGTTCCCTTCGCTGAAAATGGTCGGATTCGCACTGCCACCGATGGCGTACATCTTCCATTCGTCGTATTTGTTGTTAGCAACATGTGCATAGCCTATCCTGACCCTGTCACGGCCCGAAAATATGTAAACATGAGATCGATTTATCGTGGTTACAGTTAGAGACTAATACGCCCGTTCGCCTGTTTCGTTTACCTAGGCATCCTCTCGATAAGTCCCTCACCGAAATGGTTAAAAACTAATGTAACTTTCATGACTTTGTCCGCAATGAACTTGTCGTTGTGTCCTAATAACATTACCTACAACACGTTGGAACATAATTAATTGGCTAAAAGTACAATAAAACGATACCATATAATGAAATATCAGTAAAAAGACCTCTTCAGTTTCTCTTAATTTCGATATTGAGCAAATTGGTCTCTCTCTAAAAAATCAAAATAATTTAATCTTTATCAATTTTAAAAGTGAACAACTAAAGACAAATAATCACGCGTTAATGTTTTTTCATCAAATTTACATAAATTTAATTGGTATGATAACAACCTTAGCTCTCATAAGTTACACATTCTATCAATTTGATTATGATTTAACAAATTTATCCCGCAATATTTTTATAAATATGTAAATGTTAAGGCTAAATTTGTTGATCTTTTGATAATCAAGACCAAATTAACGAAATATGTAAACATCAAAGGCTCAATTTGTTATTATACCAATCAAAATTATGCACAATTGACAAAAGACATTAATGCCGTAATTAATTATCCTTAATTGTTTATTTTCAAAATTGTCAGAATCAAGTTACTCCAATTTTTTGAGAGGGGCTAATTTACTCAATTTTTTAATTGAGAGAGACTGAGGAGGTCTTTTTACCTGAAATATTTATAAGCTTTAATGCTCGACTTTATCGTGTTGAGTGAAATAATTATTAGAGATTGTGACGCCAGTTGAAGCATGAATCACGTCGATAAGACCATCCTTAGCCCGTGCAAGATAACAATGATCGATCCAAATGTTTGAAGACGCGAAAATGCTGATTGCATCCCCATCAGACCCTCCGCGCATCCCTACATGTGTCGGAGAACTCCTAACCCGACCGGCCATCCCGGATTTACAATCATGAATGCTAATACCATGTATTATAACATTGGTAACACCTTGAATTGTTATGCAAGGTCCATATGCAATCTCAACTTTAGCCCCTCTACCATCAATGGTCTTAAAACTATTCACTATCAATTCGTTTTTCAGCTTGATGACCATATCTCGAGCGAAAACGATCCAAAGAGGAACGGATTGAATAACACCATAACGAAGCATCCCGGGTTTAGGGTTGACAGGATCGTCGTAAGGGCTCGTAACGACGTAAATCGCTCCGTATTTCCCTCCTAGAGTTGCTTTACCGTAGCCGACCACACAATCGGCCAAGGCTTTGCGATTGACGGCCCAATCGGACTTGGTTCTCCAGCAAGAGTCTATTACATTCATAGGTTTCTTAGGGACATTGTATGCAAGTGGTTTAGAGGTGTAATAACCTGCTAGTGAATGAGCAAAATTTGAGAAAATAAATGAAAGCAATAAAAGACATGAAAGGGAAGCCATGGCTTAATTTTGTTCGTAAATTTGGCCACACAATTGAATCTTATAGGAGAGTTGAGTACTGAGTAGGTGGCAAACACGATCTAATGACTATATATATATATATATATATATTATTTAAGCTTTGTTTGGTAAGATATTATTCATTACCATACAAACATGGTTGCACGAGCCTAGGCTCGTTGACTTTTTTGTATAGTCAATGATGATAAAATTTTCTTTTGATTAGTTTCTAGAATTAGGAAAGCATTAGCAAAAATTCTATGTTTTTATTGATGTGAAACATCCTACAAATCAGTTCTGGGATTTTTTAAAATATTTTTAGAGAAATTTGTGAAGTATCATTTGTTTAGAGTTAGTAGACTACTAAACACATTATGTCTCATTGGATACTTGAATAAGTGAATTGTCGAAGAAACATAAAAATTTGCAGTTGATGGTGTTTGAACACGTACCTTAAATGAGGTATGAGTACACATATAATACCACTTGGACTAATTCCATGCTCTCCCATTGACCTATAAACTATATAGGTTAGGGATTCGAGCCTTCTCATCCCTAAGCTCTATAGTTTGTCATAACCTCGTCTATTCAGATACTCGATAAGGCATGCTGACTCCTTGTGGTCTCTTCAAGTGTGATAGAGTTGGAAGACAAAGCTCTCACCAAAGATAATATTGGACTAGCCCAAGTGGTAGTATACTTAGACTCTGTTTCATTTAAGGTATGGGTTCAACTCTCACTAATTGTAAATTTTTTAATTTGTTTGATAATTCATTTATTCAAGCACCCTGATTTTGTGAATCTGTCATCACTTTAGGGGCGGTAGAGTCAAGAGACAATTTTAATTAGAGATAATATCGGACATGTTGAAGAATTTGCCAATTTGGGGCTGATGGCACTTCACAGGCTTCTTTCGAAGAAGTCGAACCCTCAACAATCTTCTTTGGGCATTGCTAAAGAACTAATACACTCTCAAGGCTTTGTCCTCACCTCTAAACAGTCTAAGCACTTCTTAGGCTGTTGTAAAGCACTTCATAGTTCATTTGCCATCAATAACCCATATAACTATATAATTCCCAAAGCAAATCATTATGGCCCGAATGGCTGACTTTTTCGAAAGAAATCTATAAAATATCACCAATCAGAAATAACCTCAAACAAGTCTTTTGATATTGTCTCATGTGAGGAGTTCAAGTGTGTGCCTAAGCCACCTAAAACAATCTCATATTTGCATTTGGTGAGATTTGATCATGTTGTTGATCTTTCAAACCATCTAATATTGTCCCACTCTATTAAGCCTCTCTAAATAGAACCAGACACTCGAACTTCACAAAATTGAATTAAGTTATATATCCTTAAAAGAAATAAAATATAATTTTATAATTTTAATAGTTTATATCTTTATAATTTTTAAAAGATTAAATCAATTCTACCTACCTAGCTTTGCCACTACAAGCAAAACGGAAGACAATAAAAAATGTTATAGGGTTTATTGACTTTATATACTTCTCTCGAAAGACTTAGGACGGGTTTGGATGAGCGGTGTGTTTATATGTGGTTAGTGTAAAAACAGCGGTGGCGGTGAAATTAAATATTGTAATGATACTGTAACATGTGACAAAAAGTAAACTAAACGCATCGCACCGCACTCAATCGCCCATCCAAACCCACCCTTAGCTAAAGTCAACAATTTCAACTATAATTTAAAATTTTTAAATTAAAAAAAAAAGTTAGAAAGATTTAAAATCTCAAAATTTACCAGATTGTCAACATATTTCGGGCTTTTTGGATCAAGCAAGTGCTCAATCGTGCAAGAAACCATGATTTGCAGATCACGAGGAGACGTCAAAGGAAACCAACCCCTCCACCCAACGCCGCCGTGTCTCTCAAGAGGCGCATGGCGGCTCCTCCACAGAACTTGCTTCGACACCACTCTGTACGCCGTTCATTCACAATAAAAGACACCGTTGATAATTCAAATAAAGCAAACATGGTAAAAATCGGTGAGCGGAAGAAATAATTGGGAAGAAATATTAGTGCAGTAGATCGCGGCGTTAAATTTAATTTAATATTTATACATTTATATAATTATTTGAATTTGAGTTCAATTCTAAATTTACTTCTAATCCAAGTTTAGTCAATTACTAATTCAAACAGGGATATTCTTGTGGAGATTCTAAAAGAAAAGGGCAATATTGTCATTTCATTAATATTTTTTTGGGAACCCTAACTAATTATTAACCTATAAATAGAGGCCTCCAAGTGTACAACTCTATTGGTTTTTTATGTGAGAAGGATTAGATCTCTCAATGGAAGGAAAGAAGAAGAGGTTTTAGGGAATATAAGGTAAGTTCTCTTCATCTGATTTCTCTTTTAGAAGATTTAATTTGTATGATTTAAAATTTTACAATTTCTTTTTTGAATTTACAAAGAAAAAGTAAGAGATGCCTTATGTTGTGGGGGGAATTTTAGAAGTATTATTTGTTTTTGGGTGTTTGTGATGAACACTTTGTTTGAATGCTAATGGAGTAGGTTTTAATATTTTATATTTTAGGTTTAGATCTACTATGAAATTTTGTCCATTCATTTATTTTGTTTATTGATTGGGTTTGCTTATTACTTTGAATGCATAATAAATTCTTAGTATCAATAGGATTTATCTTTGCATTTTACCCATCAATCATAACTCATTTGGAGAACATCAAAAATTATTTTAAACTTTTTTTATTTATGATTTAAATATATGAAACTAATTTTTTTAATAATTTACATGTCTTTGATTGAAAATGAAAAACACATTAACTAATTAAAATAGTTAATAATGATATTAAGAAGTTGAATCATTTGCTTGCTATTATTTGTTTCTATATTTTGCTATTCATGTATTGTTGTTGTATTTTTTTTTTATAATTTCGTTTTAATTATTTTTAAAAAAAAAGAGGTTGGGCATCTTTATTTAAGCAATACGACAACATTTTACGAATGAAAAAAAAAAAAGTATAGATTTCAGCTGCAGTTAAGCTTCCGTTGCCAGTTGCAGGCGATGGCAAAAGCATCTGACAGTAAACAACCCAATGGTAAGCACCTTGACTGTAACTTTTACTACATTTATAATTTGTAGTTTATAGATTTTAACATATTTGTGTATTCATACCGTGTTTTATATCGAATTTTTTTGTCTAGCATTGTTAGATCTATTCTTTACTAACCTTTGTTTTTGCAAATTTCCCCTAATTTAACTATCTAATAATTTTGGGAAAATAATGTTTTGTTTGGTAGGAGTATTATTTCTTTAATACATTCTATCTATAGAGCACGGTTTCCAACATGTAAAATGAGTAAGGGTGGGTTTGGATGGGTGATTGAGTGCGGTGCGGTGCGTTTAGCTTACTTTTTGTCTCATGCTACAGTAGCACTACAGTATCTAATCTCACCGCCACCGCTGTTTTTACACTAACCGCAGGTAAACGCACCGCCCATCCAAACCCACCTTAAGATTAATATAGCTAAGATTAAAAGAGAGCACTTTTTCTTTTTAGGTTGAACTTCATCACTTGAAACAATTAAAATAAAATTGTTTTGTACTCTCAATTTTTTTAAACTAGTAGCCATGGATGTTTAGTCATGAAATGTACTTAATTTTTATGAGTCATAATTAAGCTTTAGCCAAATGGTTGAGGGATGAGGTGAACAACCACTCCAATACATTTCATGTTTAATTTTTATTCACTTATATGCAGTGGCTTGTGTTAGAAAATTTTTATAATAGTAAAAATGTAATTTTATAATTTTATTAGTTTATATCTTTATAATTTTTAAAAAATTTAATATTTTTTTGTTTTTTTGGGTTTGGGTGTCAAAAGGAAAATTTTTCATTTTAGAGCCCTACAAGCCCTTTGGCCCTGCCCACTGCTTATATGACTTTGTTTCCAGCCAAAAAGGAAGGTAATCTTTTACATGAAGAGGTGTTTTTTTTAACTAAGATTTTACTTATTTCTGATTTCAAATTTAAAATTGTACTAATTATTTTTTATATTATGTTAAGTTATTTTAAAACTTAGGTAAAAATTAAGCTTTTCCTCGGTTTAATACATTAATGCTATGTCTGGTTATTAGTGCAAGTAAAATTTTTAGAAAAATAATATAAAAGTAAAAAAAATTCATTTCCAATTTAAAGTTGTTGACTTATGTATTAGGACATTTTGAAAAAAAATAATACTTCTGTAGCATAACTTTTTTTTAATAATCTAATTATAAGTTCTGATCATATCTGCTCTTTTTGAATATAATGTTTAGAATTATCCATAGTCCCGCATCAGTGCACTCGAACTCACGTCTCCTACATTGACAACAATGCTCATACCAATCGAACTAAGACTCAATCGGCAAATGTAGCATAACCAAGGTATAAATATTTTGTTTGTGATTGCTCATCTTAATAGATTTAGCAATTCTTGTATTCATATTTCATTTCGTATTTTTTAGTGTCAAGCATATTCTTACCAAGTTTTGAAATTGCACGAATTCTTATTGTATTTATAAATTCTTTTTCATGTTTTGTGTAATCGTTTCATATTGACAATATATTATCAGGTCTACGAAGAACATATAAGAGATGGAATAGTAAAAATGATTGGTATCTATTGTAAGCAAGTACAGCTATGTGTTCCAAAAGTTGCATACAAAAAGGTCAAGTTAAACCCCGGGGAAAAATAAAGAAATTCCTAGCCCGGATGGTCTCTAACAATTCCAAATGAAGTTGCATACAAAAAGGTCAAGTTAAAACCCGGGAAAATTTTAAGAAATTCCCAGCCCGGATAGTCTCTAACAATTGTCCGAGCGAATACAAAAAGGTCGGTTCCATGGTTGCAGTTGGAGAAGCTGGCTTCAGTTTGGAGTTGATATCAGTTCAGATAATTCTTTAACAGCTCGTTCTACTGCATAAATAATCATTTTCCTGATCTGTTTACATGAAACCGTTTGCAAGTAAGGTTTTGCAGGAAATAAATATGTCAACATCAACGAAAAGGATGTTCCTACCTCAAGTTTGTCTTCTCTGGCTCTATGGTTCTTGGGTAGTTGCCGGAACTCCTCTGTTAAACGGAGGCATTCCTGGATATTCTCTGGAGAAACAAAGTCCAAGGCAACTTTGGTGCATGACTGGAAAACATAACTATGAGAGACCATAAACATGTGTTGCACAGCATGGAACGATGATGGATGTATTAATTAAATACCTTCAGGTTTCTAACTTGGTGCGGACATCCAGCCGGAATAAAAACAGCCTCTCCGAGTTTTTGCTCAAACGTCCATGGTTCAACTCCTAGGAATCACGCACACACTTGCGTGAGGAAAAAGATGAAAAAACACGGTATAGGCAAAGTTTTTACATGAGATAACAATGTCATTCTTTGTACTAACCATATTCCTCCTTTAGTCTCCTTTTGTGCTCCGCAGTTAGGTAAAATGATTGGTCATGAATCGGATGGATTACCTGATCATAAACGCAGTTAGGTAAAGGAGTGTTTCGTTCAATGCAGATGGCCAAAGGGTTTAGCGTTGTTACGATTTTAAAAAGTTCTTTTGAGAAGTACCCAGCAGTAAGCTTCTCGATTTAATTCTAAAATTGCTCCCCCATGGCTTACCTTTTCAACTGGGGAGCAGTAGGTATGCCTGAATTCTGTGTAGTGCCCTCTCAAATAAGCTTCTAGTTTAGGAACATCCTCCCTCCTAAAAATGTCCCACAGTGCACCACCTGTCTCCTTTCTGCTGGTCAAGGGTTCCGGAATTGAAGCTCCACTAAGCTCACCACTGGAAACATATAGTATGTTATCACCCCAATTGATGGCTTCCGATTCATCAAAGCCTTCTTTAAGTCGCTCTCTTTCTAAACGTTCCTTTTCATCCTGTGCCTTGTGTTTCATTTTCAACTTCTCCATTGCGGCAAGCTGCTCATCGCTTAAGGCTATCTCTGAAGTATGTGTCAAAATGTTTACCTTCACCAATTGATAATTAAAGACAAAAGGTTAGTAGATGTTGTAATAAAGTAGCAGCATGAGATAGAAAACCAATGGGTAAATTAAAGTAGAGGTCACTCAGTTATGGTTTTCTTTTCTTCTTTGGTAACCAAATTAAGAAAAATTACAAAATGATCACCTAACTGTTCAGTTTTGTCTGTCGTTTTTATCACTAGCTAGTTAAAGTAATAACAAAAACACCAAAAAATTGGGTGACAAAAAAAATGAAATTAAATAGTTAAGTGATTATTTTATAGTTTTTTATAATTGAGAAATAAAAAAATAATTTATTAATAGTTAGGTGATTATTAATGTATTACACCTAAAACCAATAAAGTGCAACCCAACATGTTGCACCCTCGTATTAAACGACATCGTTGTATAGGTATTAAGTATAATCATCTAGGCTACAAGAATTTTCGGCGAATTAAGGCGTACCGCATCTGATAGATCACAGTGAAGCTTTGTAACAGAGTCCCCTCTTCCGAGCTCTTCAGCAACCCCATAAGCAATATATGTTTTTGGGCCCAAGTCTGGTTTCAGAACACATTGTGGTAACTTCACAGCAAGGTTAAGGATACCAGACCTAGGATCACAGTATTCTTGAAATGGCAACATGCTTATGAACTCGTCGCAATGCCTAGGCAAGAGATCTTCAAACTTATCGGATGGTGGCCAGTCTTTCAACTTTAGCATCTCTGGCCATAAGTTATCATATGCTCTCCCTTCTGTGTAGCCTTTGAAAAATTGTCGAGTATTGATTTCCACCTCACAGCCAGCTAGACAATCAATAGCCTTAACTTTAGGCATATCCAACTTTTCACATAAAGCACGCCACATTACCATCGGTTCCCAGCTTAAACCGGATGAATTTGCAAGAGTATTCTTAACTATAACCGGTTCACCTTTAGCCCATCGGGTTTGAAAGTGACGAAAGCCTTCGTCAAGATTATCCTTTGAAGTTGAAGAATATAAGCCATTGTCAATATGTCCTTCTCCAGAAGTATTATCCCCATTTAATGTCTTTTTAAGCCATTGTCTAATTCTGCAGTTGCTTAATATTTCCCATGCCTTTGTGTCCAAATTTGAAATCCACCCCATTGGTAGGATACGTTTAAGCTCCAATCTGCAATCACCGCAACCGCCTATTTCCTTTGGAGGACAAGTAATACTTCCATCATTATTTGCTTCCCACTGAATTGAGGGCCTGGGCTGTTTCTCAACTTTTTCTTGAAGATAAGAGACTGGTAAAGGGTCTTCACCATGCATATAATCCCAACCTCTGTCCCTGTATCCATAAGCAACATCATCGCGGATAGAAACGGTTCCTTCCCGAATTTCTTTACAACAATTAAGACAGAGTTCATACGAACATTTTGGGCAGCTACGATGCAGGTCGAAGATCGAAGTTGCACAGTGGTCACTGTTCCAATTTGAGAAAGACGGTCAATGATAACTTGTGGATAACAGATATAATCACATGATAAATTGTATGACTATGTAGAGAGGAAATGCTTACCAATAGACACGTTCATCGGCATAACAAAGAGTCTGTTGTATTTCAACTTCAGAAGGCAGTAATCCTACATAAAGAACCATTTGTCAGGAACTATTTGAAACTTCACATGCATGAAAAGTTCAAAAAAATAATAGAAAAAAAAGTACCTTGTATGTTAGCGTCAACCTGTGTCTCTTGCTTTTGCATTATGCAAATTTGTTTCATGAAGGGAAGCATTGACTCAATCAAGTGTTGCAAATGCTTAATCTTTTCCTCATCTGTTATGTCTCTCTTTGATGTCTATAGAATAGACAAAAAGAAAATTATTTGGTGAAAGTTCCATTGATTTTTCATGGTCCCATGCTAGTGAAAAAATTTGTCATTGTTATCTTGGTTAATACATGTTTATCATATTAATTAATAGATAGTTTATCTAAAAGAATAAACCTTAATCCAGTACTTAATTCAATTTCCAGTCATTTAAGGAGAAAAGCAGACCTTAATTAATCCACTGGATTGTAAACAGATACTGCAGTTGCAATTCCCGCAACAAAATGGGCATTGCTTTGCAATTTTTTCTATTGGTATATTCGGATACCTATAATAACCACAGCAGAAAAGAAAAATGAGCAAGACTTCAAGATTATTAATAATAGAAGTTCAAGATCATCATGTTGAAAACGTTACCATTGTCTTATACAAACGGTGCAATACACTTTCTCTTTACATTTCAAGCATGGAACAACAGCTTTTCTTCCAGTCATACACTGATGACACTTGAAATTTTTTCTCTTGTCCTGATTAAAGCAAGATCCCTCGATTTTCTGAGAAGCAACAAATATGAAATAGAATAATCTCCATTTGAAGGATAACAAAAAGAATAAACAAAACGAGGAGGATATATCAGTTGCAGAACTAAAAATAAATTCAATACCTTAACATTTTTCTTTGTGCTTCTATCATTGCCGCTTCTTTCAGTCATTGCACTGTCCAAATTTCTGCCTTTGCTCCGCCCTTTAATGTTTATAGAAAGACCACAGTTTTTCTTCTTAGTCTCCCAAGGCCTTCTTTTGGTTGTCGCACTGTCCAGATTTCTACGTTTGCTCTGTGCTTTAGTGTTCATAAAAAGATCGCAGTTTTCCTTCTTAGTCTCCTGAGGGCTTCTTTCAGTCATAGCACTGTCCAAATTCGCTTTAATGTTCATAGAAAGATTGCAATTTTCCTTTTTAGTCTCCTGAGGGCTTCTTTCGATCATTGCATCCTTAGTCTCACTGTCCAAATTCCTGTGCTTGCTCTGCGCTTTAATGTTCATAAAAAGATCACAGTTTTCCTTCTTAGTCTCCTGAGGGCTACTTTCAGTCATTGCATTCTCCTCACTCTCCTGAGGGCTTCTTTCTGTCATCGCACCAACCAAGTTTCTGCCTTTGCTCCGCACTTCAACGTTCATAAATCGATCGCAGTTTTCCTTCTTATTCCCCTGAGGGATTCTTTCGGTCATCTTACTGTCCAGATTTCTACGTTTGCTCTGCTTTTTAATGTTCATAAACACAGTAGCCTCCTCATCCCATTCATCTAACACATCTTCCTCCACAGAAGTAGTCATCTTGTCTATTCCAATCCGATGCCTCTTAGGAACTTTCTCATCCTCTAAAAATTCAATCTCTTTGCTTAGCTTTCGTTTCTTTGACGGATTCTTGTTTCTGCTTCCGGTCAAAAACTGTCCTGCACTGTCCAGATTTCTACGTTTGCTCTGTGCTTTAGTGATCATAAAAAGATCGCAGTTTTCCTTCTTAGTCTCCTGAGGGCTTCTTTCAGTCATAGCACTGTCCAAATTCGCTTTAATGTTCATAGAAAGATTGCAATTTTCCTTTTTAGTCTCCTGAGGGCTTCTTTCGATCATTGCATCCTTAGTCTCACTGTCCAAATTCCTGTGCTTGCTCTGCGCTTTAATGTTCATAAAAAGATCACAGTTTTCCTTCTTAGTCTCCTGAGGGCTACTTTCAGTCATTGCATTCTCCTCACTCTCCTGAGGGCTTCTTTCTGTCATCGCACCAACCAAGTTTCTGCCTTTGCTCCGCACTTCAACGTTCATAAAACGAACGCAGTTTTCCTTCTTAGTCTCTTCAGGGTTTCTTCCAGTCATTGCATCCTTCTTATTCCCCTGAGGGATTCTTTCGGTCATCATACCGTCCAAATTTCTACGTTTTCTCTGCTTTTTAATGTTCATAAACACAGTAGCCTCCTCATCCCATTCATCTAACACATCTTCCTCCACAGAAGTAGTCATCTTGTCTATTCCAATCCGATGCCTCTTAGGAACTTTCTCATCCTCTAAAAATTCAATCTCTTTGCTTAGCTTTCGTTTCTTTGACGGATTCTTGTTTCTGCTTCCGGTCAAAAACTGTCCTGCACTGCCCTTCCTTTTCTTTCTGCCAGCATTCCTTTTCCTTGTAACATGCCATGAAAAGCCTACCTGCATACCATGACCGGTACGATTGTTCGACGGTTCTCCCTTGGCAACCATGTCCGTCATTCTCACTGCAAAGATTATACAAATATTCATGCTTTGTAACAACTAATGCTAATCAAACGTCAAAAATTGTAATTTTTCATATTTTCTAGTAATCACCTTGTACAAAAAAAAATAATCTAAAATCCTCGTTAGTATTATATAAGCAAGCAACAAACTCAACAAACTTTAGTCATGGATCCAGTGTGATTATCAAAGCCAAAGCTCATACATTATCTAAAGATTAAATTCATAACAAAAATAAAAAAAATAAAAAAAAAAGGTTCAAATCAATCAATGATCCTTCGAAATAAAACAAAATCCGAAACCAAAACCACCTACATTTTTTCAGATTAACTAAACCTAATTATATTCATTAAAAAAGAAAATATTAACATACAAAAAACTAATGAAAATTCGATTATCAAGAAATTCATTCATTCACCGCGGCGAAATCTTATCGAGGCGGCAAAGCATTACAAAGAACAACAAAACTTTTAAATCAAATAATAAAAAAGATAACACCAAAACAAAGCATAATTGAGGTTTCTTAAACGAAAATAAACACACACAAAAAAAATCATACAAGAGTTGAAGAGTCTGAGACCGACCTGATAAAAGAAAAAACACGTACCGATTATTGAGATTTAAACAATGGTGGATTATAGGGCGTAGAATTGATAGTTTTTCCCTTATTTATTTAGTTTTACAGATGTAAATAAATATGATGAATCTCTTGATTCTCTTCGAAGATTACGAGAGAACGAGAGAAATTGGAATTGCCAGAGACGAAACGGGGGACTAGCTTCAGCGACTAGTATTTCAAATCTGTTTCCGTGTAGGTTTATGTAGCGGCTGCTTATATATACTATTAATTTTTTAATAAATATATTATTATTATTATTATTTAATTAGGAGTGTTTTTTTTTATATATTTATATATAAATTTAATAAAAATAATATTTAAACTTATAATATTATCATTCATAATCTTTAAATTTTTTTATATGCAATTTTAATAAATATATTTTACATAATCACCCAACTACTAGTATAGTTTACCCTTTATTATATCGCTTTAATGGATGAGGTTCCGGGACAAGACCACAGCAAAGTCGATTAGAGTTCTTGTTTATTTTGTTTTGTTTTGGGATAACATAATTTTTGACATCTAAATTTGGCAATTAAGTTCACTTTGGTACTTATATTTTTTTTTCTTCACTTTGACGCTTGAACTTATTTTGATCATTGCAAAATAAGAGAGTTTGATGATGAGACACCCTAAGAATGTGTAATTTCATTACTTGAAAATTTTAAAAAAAAATTGTATAAATTTTCAAGTGATTATGTGGTAAAGCTTCAGAGTGTCGTATTTAATATTTTAATAATTGAACCAATGGTTAAATAGATCCAACCACCAGTTCGATAGGTTGAACTGACAAACTAACAATATTTAAATAATTAGTAAAAATTCAGAAAAGATTTATTAATCTGATTCAACCTGTTCAATTGTTGATTTTTGTCTCAATTTTTTTTTATTTTTACTAATTTCAAACAGTTTTCAAATCAATTAATTCAACCTATTTGTTTGGACCGTTATTTCGATCAGTCCACAATTCATTTGATCCGATCTTGTTCCGATAACACTAATCACATTACCAAATCTAATGGATTTAGTTGTCAAAATCAATGTCCCGTTATATTTATATAGAATACGTATATACAGAGAATTCCCTTACATGAAAGTTAATATATGTATAATTTTTATAGAAATTGTTGTTGTTGCAATAATTTAAAACATAATGGTTTAAATAAATTTAAGCGTTTAATATCTTCCATATTAAGGATCGAATATTTTATCTAATTTAGATATTGTATGTATAAAAAAGAACATATATGTTTACGTATAATATCTTAAAAGATTAAGTACCAATATGAATACAAAGTCATTATACCATTCATTTTGAAGTTAAAGTTAGTATGGATTCGAGCCATTTAATTTGTCGGTCGATTTTTCAGATCAGATCATTTCAGATTCTGATTATTTTGAGTTTTATTTGGATAAGATTGATTCAAATTTAAAATTTTCCAAATCATTTTAAGTTTTGATTATTTCGGGTTTAAGTCATTTAATTTATCAATCGATTTTCCGAGCCAAATCATTCCATGCTCAAGTAATTTGGGATTACATGCTCTGAATCATTTTAAGTACAAATTATTTTAGAAATAAATATCAAAACTATACATGAATTTCGATCTAATGTGTAATTTAATACATAAACTTTAATTTTATGCGATTCTATACACGAAATTTTGATTTGATTCAATTTTCATAAATCAGTAACAACATTATCGTTACCATTTTATGTTGATATATCGCAATTATATTAATCTGGTATGAAAATAAATATATGTATTCATTTCTTTAAATGTGCATAGTTGAATCAAAATCAAAGTTTCATGTGTATATATGAACCACAATTCAAGTTTCATATGTATAATTGCATCAAATTAAAGTTAATGTATAAATTTGATATTTATCCCTATGATATAATTTAATTCATATAGAATCGTTTCGATGGGCCAGGTTGTTGTGGAGTTCTTTTATTTAAGGGTGTTCAAATTTCGGTTAAAACCGAATTAATCGGCCGAATCGGTCGATTAACCGATCTAATGCAGTTGGAGGTCAGTTAATAATTTTTTGGAAGTTCAGTTATCGGTTAATTCAGTTCAAAATTGAGTAATTAACTGAATTAACCGAAATTAATAATTAATAATACAAATTATATGTAGTTTTAATTCGGTTAATTCGGTTAAATGAACATTACCACTTTTTTAAAATATATTTTATACTTGTTTTAACAAAACAAAAAAACAATAACATATAAATTTCGGTTAATATTGTTAACCGACCGAATTAACCGAAATAAGATGTTAGATCTTATATGACATAATTTAAAATGAAAATTTAAAGAACAATAAGTATTGTAAAAGTAGATATTGTAAAAATCTTAATTTGGGGGTTTTAAAGGTTTTACGATAACTATTGTTCACTTTCTTTCTTTCTTTTTTTTTTTTTTACTTTTCATTTTAAATTATATCACGAAAGATTTTACTCTGTCATTTAATGATTAAATTAACGGTTTCAATAATAGAAAGACTTGATTGATATAACAGTTTTAATAATGGAAAAACTTAATTAATATAACATCGATAGTTTGAAAATATAATTAAAATATTTTAAAGTTTGAGGACTAATTTAAAATAAAGATCATAATTTAAGATGTTGATGCAATTAACTCGATTTTAAATTTTATTTATCAAGCCATTTTGAGTAGAAATTAAATATTATGAGTTTAGAAGCATTTTAGTTTCATTTTTATTATTTTTTATGTTCAAATTAAATTAAAATTCGAATCACACCACTTTATTGGGTTTAATAAAACAAATCAAAAGCAATCCTCAAACAAATATTCACTCTATAATCCTCATACAAAGTCTATTTTAACAATGTAGTCCCCAAGACCATTTCTCTTGGCTATCCTCTTCTCATTATTTTGTTCATTTAATTTACAGCTTCATGATGTTGCAAATATACAGCATAAACGACAACATCAAGCAACACACACATCGGTACCTAACTTGCACGCTCCGGATGTTCGGGAACCACCTCTGGCGGCAACGACGGTGAAGATGCACCGCTAATTCTGCTAGGTGCTGGCGTGCTTCTTCGAGATTGACGTTTCGTGGGTACTAAAACACTCTCGTTTTCGGACTTGAAATCAAATTCGTCCTCTTCATCTTCCTCTTTGAAGACCGGATGGATGTATGCGTTCTGAAGATAGGGTTTTAAGTTGAGGTTTGGTTCCCTTGCACGTTCCAAGGTATCTTTCATCATTGCTTCCTGAACAAGGAAATAAAGGGTTAATTTCAATAAACGTCCTCTATCTGTTGCCTAGATTATAAATTGATCTATAAATTTCAAAACTTTTGAATTGAATCCTCAAAGTATTGTAACGAACCTGAATTTAAAGAGAGAATTTTATCGGTGTTAACAATTGGAAACAAACATACGAAGAATATAAAGACTAAGCATAGTTTAACCATCAAATATCTAAAAACACAGAAGAAATCATCAAGGCATCAACCAACCTGTAAAGGATATGGGATAATCGCAGGTTCGTGTAATCTTTGTACATTAAAATTTTAGCCCCTCTACTTATATTTTTAGAAATTTAGTCCTTGTAATCTTCATACACTTGGTAGCCACATAACCAAAAAAAAAAGAAAAAAAAGAAACCGCATTGTAATAAACTTGAATTTACGGAAGAATCTTATTGATGTTAACAATTGATCTTGTATTTTTAAAACCGAAAAGTAAAAGTAGAGAGACTAAATCTCTTAAAATAGAAATAGAGGGACTAAATTTAAAATCTACGAAGAATAGCTTTAAGCATATTTTAACAATTGAATGTCTCGAGACTCAGAAGAAACCATCACTACTAAATCTAATATGCAAAGAAAAAGAAAAGACAACTAACCTGTAAAGGATATCGAACAAAAGCAGGTTCGTAACGGCCTTTGCAGAATGTGTAAAACCAGATTGTGAGGACGACGAGAGCAATGAGAAACGGTGTGGACTGAGCAGCTTTCTTTGAAGTTAATAATCCAATAAGGGCGACTTGTGAGATAAGCAATGCAATTATTATGCGTCCGTGGACGTCGGGCCAAAATGCCGCGGCACTCTCATACTCTTGATTGTAAACATTAATTATCTACATTTTCAAGGAAAAAGAAAAGGAAATCAAACAAATGTAAACAAAATGATTCGTTTTACCGTTTCCCGAATATTACCTGATGACGGAAGACGACGTAAGCTAGCCCGAAGAAGATTACAATGAAAGGAAGTAAAGCAGGTGTCACGCCAGCATAAACGAGGCCAAGTAGAAAATAGAGTTGTATTTGAGGTTCTCCGGTGTTGAAGCCCAAACTCCCCGGATCCATTGCCTCCTCTCGATCCTTTTCAGTTTTCACCAAGAAAAAGTTTTTCAGGTGGTAAATTATAAGCGGTTTTAGCATCAAAATCTCTCCGGCTATTCCCGCCCATCCATCAACCATGATATAAGTAATGAAAAACGTTGCTCTCAATGGTACAGCTACACCAATTGTTCTCGGAATTCTGTAACAAAAGATCGAAAATTAAAGAAAAATACACAAATCCGACTTTCGAAATGGTAGAAACAATTGTAAACTTAGAAATCTCCCAAATGATTACATCACTCAAAGCAAGGTAAATTTCTGGTTTTGATCCCTCTACTTAGTTCATGTGCTTGCATAATTTAGTCCCTCTACTTTATAACATCAATAGTAAGTCCAAATTAAATTACGGGGAATAAATCCTATATTTGAGCATAGCAAAGGAGTCGAAATCATAGTTTGACCCTTAAAAGAATACGTACACATTTGCCGATTGCTTAATGAATGTGTTTAGTTGCTCGAGTGCACTACCGGCGACAATGCTGCCAAGGAAAACATTCACTAAATTGAAAAGATAGTATCGAGTTGCTGCTCTCCGCTCTAAAGACGATTTTGACGTGAATCCTTCAAACTTGGCCATAATCATCAATATAGTTGGCAGAAAAATAAGAAAGAGCTTCAATGCAAGACCAGGTAGAAAACCTTGGATAAACGACTTAATAAATTTCCTGCCAAGGGAGCAAAACCGATGGTTATAGTAATGAATTCTAATTAATTACTCAAGGTTTCAATATTATAAAGTAACTCACATATCGATTATGGGCTTCAAAAAGGGTACTACTTTCTCGAGTCCCTCGATGCTAGCCAAAGCTTGTACAGATGCGATAGGGATGATGAAAAAAAAAGTCAAGAAAAAGAATGCTACAGTCATGATCAACCTCCTAATTGCCAGCGAGACGTAAGGAATCGGTAGGTTCGGCCAATAGACATCACATGGCTCGGGTGCCCATTCTGTTAACCATGAAGTTGGGTCTCGGGATTGTTGTGTTTGAGCACAAACAGCTGCTCCCCATCGTGATTTAAACGAAACAAACGCAGCCGGCATTATCGCTTTTGGATCTTTTTTTACCCTTTCTCTCTCTTCAGCTATCTGAATATGAAAAGGAGTGACTCACATCATCACATGCTGAAAGAAAATAAAACGGAGTACAAATACATAACGAGCATGCAAGTTGAAAAAGAAATACTTACTTCCTTAGATAACTTCTTGATTTCAGCTTCATGATGCTCGATTGCATCAACTTTTTGACCGCAAAGCCCGAGGAAACCAGTCTGATAGAAAGAGATAATAAGATGCTTATGAAGAAATACGAAACATAAAGTAAAAACGGACCAGATGATGGACCGTAGCACGTTACCTTCATAATAGGCCGTTGTGCATTATTTCTTGAGTATTTCAGCTGGTAATAATCGAGCCAATTTTGCTTTTTTTTCCTCTGTTTCACCAACTTAGCAAGTTTGTTTGCATTGCATACTACCTACACGTATTTTCAAAAAGGGCTAAACCGTAAACCGAATTCTACGGTAATCTTTTAACTGAGTAAAACAAATGAAAAAGGAACTCACCTGATTTGTAAGATAAGTGTCTGGGTGATTGACCAAGAAAAAATGCTCCACGGCCTCACTAACAGATTCATGGGGATCCGGTGGTACGTTCCGAACAAGCACCTACAACAATCGAATTCCACGAAGAAGCATTTATACTAAAAAACGAAATATACGATTCATTGTAGCCAATACTCTTAAGAACTTCACAATAAAAGTACCATGAAGACTTGTACTAAGAGGCGAACTGCATTTTACCCTCTCTACTCAAAAAATAAGTAAATCAATCTTTGTACATTAAATAAAAAAAGTAAACTGGTTCTTTCTTTCAAAATTTCATCCATTTTTGCAATTCAAAACTACTCTATACATCAGCATGAGGTACACGTAGCATGCTAGGTATCATCGTTTGATTATTCTTTCAGTCATGCCAGTTTTTAAGGGTACAAATGGAAGAAACTTTTAAGAGAAAAGACCGGTTTGCTCTATGATATAACGAATAAGAACTAATTTGCCTATTTCTTGAGTATAGGGAGTAAAATGCAATCCGACTCTACAGGGGCATTCATAGTACTTTTACCAAACTACACTAGCGTCAATGTTCAAGTGAATGTTCACTTACCGTAAATTGATCCGGCCTACGTTTTTCTGATGCAAGAAAGTGCAACCTCATAGATGCGACCGTCTCATACTCCTTTAGCAACACAAAGCAAGTCCAAAACGTAAAAGCATAAGCCATAACAATATGGGTCCAAAACCTACAACATAAGACCAAGTATTATTCCACCATATAACATCTATCGGAATAACAGATTTAACACAAATGTTGTTAGCAAATGATATCAAGATCTCCGACCTATTTGATTCGAGTGGAATATTCGAAATCGAGAGCTTATCAATATCACTCGAAGTTACATTCTTCGACTGCAATTCCGATGTTTTATTCGTGTAATTAACCGGTACTAGAACCGCCCACGCCACAATAGTGATAGGGACAAAAATCTTTAACCTGCATACAAAATATCAAGAATATAACGAAACTTGACCGGCAAGGAACCAAAAAAGGCCCCGACATTAACGAACACCGTAAAATGCAGCATACCCTATCAAGTAAATGCGCAAATAAACAGCCGAATCCAACCCGGCATGATCGATAAGCTCGAGTTCGGGCATTTTCAACGCTTCGGGCATCCAATTCAAGAACTTCAAGTAAGATCGAAAATCCAAGTTAACGAATTTCCTCACGAACACGCCGGAACTAGCCGGACTGGTTCGTAAACCCTTAAGATACCATTTTGGAAAATAAACCCGGTCGTTGAACGGTTGAAGCCGTAATGCGGCGAAAGCTATAAAGAACACGAATGCACTAAGCAGATTAAAAGCTGCTGCAACCCCTATATCACCTAATGTCGCCATTTACATAAAAAGAAAAAAACCTCCCCTGCAAAAGAAAAAACACCATAATCAAACAATTAAACTCCTCTAAGGTTGTAAGATTCTAGCTAAAACCTAAAAACCAAACAGCTAAATCATGTCTTAAAAGCAAAAACACATAGCAAAATCGCCTCTCTTTTTTTTTCTTCCAAAATTTCAGCTATTTTCTAAACCAAAAAAAAAAAACCCAGATTCAATCAAGTGGAATAAAAATCCTTACTTTTTTTTTTTTTGAGACTCTTCAAGTGAAAGAAAAAGGAACAGTTTTTATACTGTTCTAAAAAAAACCAAAGACAAAGAAAGTACCTTTTTTTTTTTCTAATTTTCTTGTTGGTTTGGTTGTTGAAGATCATAAATTGAATTAGTGGGTGTTTGGATCGCTTTAGAAATCAAACAAAGCAAGAACATTCCTCCATTACTTAGCTAGGGAAAGTGAAACACACGCAATTGTAAACAATTACAGAGAATCCAGCTTCTTCCATAACAGGGAATGGATAAAAAAGCAAAAATAAAGGCTAGAAACAGTAATTTAAAAGAAACCAAAGGATATTTTATAACAATTTAGTGGGATTTCTTTTTCCCTACAAAGATTTTGTCTTAGCTTAAAACAGATATAATGGGGGTGGTGAGTGGTAACTGCAGTGTTAGTTTTTTCTTTGGGTTGTCATTATTTGAGGGATCTTTTCTTTCTTTCTTTTTCATGTCCCTGTTCTAAATTGACCGATTTGTCTTTTTTTTTTCCTTTCTGTTCTGACTAATTAGTAAAATTATGTCAATTTGTATATAAAATCCCTGTATTATGTGTTCTTTTTCGATTTTAGTCTTTTTATTATAATTTTTCATTTTTAATCCTATTTTTGTAGTTGAGGTTAATTTTTTAAATAATATAGGAATAAAGAAATATTCAGACTTTGAATTTGATATTTTTTTGGTCTATATTAATCTCAGAATTTAGCAATTTTTCTCAATACCATGGCACTATAAGATTGTGCTATGTAAATTTTTGAAAATTGTATATTTTATTTTTATTTTTTAGATTTTATATATATATTTTAAAATTTTCAAGTATTTTAAAGGAATCTAAGTTTAAGGATCAAATTGAGAAAAATTATTAAATATTAAAAAATGTGAATGAAAAAAAATTAAGGACCAAATTGAAAAAATTATCGAATTCAAAAACTAAATGTTGTTTTATATCAATAATTTAACGTAATATGCTTTTCTAAGCATGTAATGATGTGATATATACACTTTGATTTATAAAAAGAAAACAAAATATGAAAAATAGTATATTATTTGTCTATAAAAAATGATAAAAATATGTTATAATAAATGTCGATAATGACAATAGAATAATTGCAAAACAATAAGAAAAGAAAAATAAGAACACAGATTTTAGGTGAAAATCCTTTCGAGAAAAAAAATCACGAGTAGAAGAGAATAAATTCTCACTAATATTGAAAAAAGAATGATATAAGAAGAGTTTCGACTACATATATATTTAAGGGTTAAGACTTGTTCTAATCAAAATCAAATAATAAGAGTATAATTCTATACGGACTCTAGCTCAAATGACGGGATTCGAATCACACAAACTCTAACAATATATGTATACCACAGGTTTAAAACATCTCAAATTACTCGACAGAATTAACGAAAAAAAATTAATTTAGAAACATACGTTTTAAAAAGTGAAGGGTTAGGAATAATTAAATTATTGTGTAAGGACTAAATGTATAAAAATCACATAATACAAGGATGTTTTTATAAAATTTGAGGAATAAATTGATTGGAGGAGAAAAAGGTTGCCTTAAATGTCGGTAAGCTACCACGTGGGTGTTGCTACTGTTACTGTATTTTGTAGATGGGCATTTTGTTAGAGTCGCGGCGGAGGAGCGTGAAAAAACCGACCGATCATATTAAAGAGACAGATGATGGAGAAAGCGAGTGAATTGTTCGGAGAGTTGGATCGGTATTGGTGATGTGGCGGCGTGGAAATGACGTAAGCTAAGCTGACGTGGCTATTAGAAGAGAGGACAACAAGGATTGAATTTAGGGGTACAAACAGTATAATACTAAAAAGGGTTAATTCATTAGATAGTCTCAAAATTACGGGTAAATTTTTAAATTGGTCCTTAAATTTCAAACGTTTCAATTAAATTCTCAAATTAAAGTATCGTTTCAATCAGGTTCTTATTTTCAGTCTAACCGTGAAATTTGATGTGAAAACTGACATTTAATCTCAAATTTGATAGATAAATTACTAAAAGTATCTAATTGGAATGATGTTTTAATTTAAGGATTCAATTGAAGTGTTTCCAAATTTAAGACATAATTTTGGGGCGTTTAACGCAATTAACCCTACTAAAAATAGTGCAGGCTTAGGAATTGGGCCATCAACAAAGTTGTATAAAGAGTTGACACGTGCATTCTAAGTAACCGTCCATTTATCTTATCTCCTTTTGCTTGCATATTGAAATCATTATCTGAAGAGAATAGAAGATATACGAAGAAACGTGAAGAGGGACTTACTAGAATCCGAATATTCAATTTTGGTCCCAAATTTTAATTTAATTAATTAAAATTTAAATTTGATTCAATTATATTTGATTTGCAAAAGTCACATATTCAATAGAAATAATCGTCTTTTATATTGTATTATTCGAATTCGACATAATAAATTTTCTTTTATTTTACTCGTGATTTTTTTTTAAAAGCGTTTCTACGTAAAATTCTATGTGTTGTTTTTTTCTTTCTTTTTTTTTTGCAATTCATTATTATTATCGACGTTTAATTTCAATAGAGATAATTTAAAATAATCGAAGTTAATTCAAAAAATCCAAATCTCAGACCCAAATAATGACAAATACTGCCATACAAAGCATAAAATACATGTGAACTGATATATTAGTTGTCATGCCAACATTGATAAAAAAACTAATATTTTAATAAACATTTTCGTTAAAAATTTAATCCGACTCTTAAATATTTTTATTTTAAAAATTACTATTTTCATTAATAAAAAACTACATAATTAAACTCAAACAAAGATACAAAGGGATGTATCACAATCAATACATTGCATTATTGTATGAATATTATATATTATAATATCTGGCAACTATACATATAGATGGACTTTGCAATTTGTGATGCCTACCTACTTTTTTTTCTCCCAACTTTTATTTTTTTTCCTTTTTTGTTAGTAGGAGAATTTTTTTTTTTCAAAGGCAAAAAGAAAGGGCTTACATTTAATTTCAAAGGTCAAAATGTTTAATAAGTCTTTATATTTTTTACAAAATTAGAATTTAGTCCCTATACTTTCATTTAAGGAAATTAATTTAGTCGCTTTACTTTTTAAATTTCAAATTTCAGGTAAAAAATTGCTAACACGGTCAACTTTTTTATCGTGTAATATCATGTTAGCTTGTTATTTCCATATAATATTACTCACTAAAAGTCCAGTTAATTGATAAACAATTGTTAGTTACGTCAAGATTGAAATTCCAAAATTCAAAAAAATATAGAGATTTAGAATTATTATCTAATTGGAGAATATGAACTGAATCAATAATTATATGTATAGTACAGGACTAGTAATTCAATTTAACCAAATAGATTCAATGCTACTCTTTAAGTTAGGACTAAAATTTCAAATTTTGGAAAATAAATGAACTAAAATTGACCAATTTGAAAACTATATAAACTAAATAGAATTATTTAAAAAAAACATGTTTATTTTATTTTATTTTATTTAAGACTATATTATTTTATATTCGTAATGATTTAATTTGAAATTTAAAAGGATATCAATTCAAAACAGTTGAAACTTAAAATTTGACCCAAAAAATAGCTAAACATAAAATTAATTCAAATTTAATCTAAAGAATTTAACTTAATGGTGAATTGGGTGCTACAATTTATAATTTATATATACATATGGTGCACGGGAAATGATTGTATGAAACAGTGACGCCATGTCATCTCATATCCCTTTCTAATAGTTTTATGCCACATCGCATTTTTATCCTCGATTTCAGGATTTTCATCCCAAAAAAATCAAATCCAAATTAAAATCTGATTTTCATCCTGAAAAAAATCAAATCCAAATTAAAATCCTAAAATTCAGGATAAAAATACTGATGTGGCATAAAACTATTGGAAAGGGATACAGATGACATGGCGTCACTGTTTCATACAATCATTTCTCTATGGTGCACATATAATGATTTATTAATGTTGGTTGAGTTTTAGTTTAATTGGCATGAGTATTGTTAGCAATGTAGGAGAATGTAGGTTCAAATGCGCTGAAACGCATTATCTTCTTATTTATGGAGTAGGGAGGAGCTATGAGTAGTTTTAGACATTTTGTTAAAAAGAACAGATATGATCAGAATCTATAATGAGATTATTCAAAAAAAAAATTATTAAGGTTTAATTCAACAAGCCTATCATGTTTTTTTTTTCAAAGAGACTCTAAATTTGTTTATGATATTTTGAAATTAAAAAAAAATATACTCACTTAGTAGTAATGTAACTAAAAAGATTGACGTCGTAATGAACCTGAATTTAACAAAATGATTTTACCATTATTAATAATTGGACTTGAATTTTAAAATGTAAAAAATAAGGGACTAAATTCTAAATTTATAAAGAATAGGAGAACTGTTCCTTTGTTTTAGCTCAATTATGGAGTAGTAGTTCTTAGTGGGGAAGATGATGGTCAAATTATAATGCCAAAAAAAAAAAATCATTTTGTGGTGTAAAGTGTAAACAACAATAATTATTTCTTTTTTGCTTTGTTGTCTCTCATCATCACCAATTTAACCCTAAAATATTTCTTGGGAAAAACTTAACACAGAATAAAAGGAACTTGATGAAAGAAACTGTACATAGCCTATTAAAATTTAAAGTACTCACAGCCTATTCATTGATTAACCCCTTTAATGACTATGGCTAAGCTACCTTCCCGACATGAGGTCCATTAGAGCTTTATTTTCGTATAATGAGCCAACATCCCAATCATCGGTTGAAGACGACAGTGTCATAAGTGCGACGACAATAGTTCTCATGCTCGGTCTCAGCTGAGGATTTTCTTGCGTACAAGCCTTGGCGAGACGTGCCATCTGCAACCGTAAAAACAGCTTGTTAGCATAGTCTGTACTGTTATTGGTTAGGGTTCGGAATTAGAATTCACCTTGAAGACGGTATCAAAAGAGTAGTTATCGCCGAGTCTGGGGTCAACTAGTTTTTGCAGATCTTGTCTTGGATCGGGTTGGTTTAGAACATCTTCGAACTGCGGATATAAAACCAGATTTCGTTGAAATGACGAGTAGTGACTAAATAGGGATAAGATAAAGTCGATAAAATACCAATGCGACGAGTCCCATTGATTCAGTTACTTCTTCGTTCGTCTTGACGACAGCTTTCCCTGGCGGATATCAGTTCGTAGAGAACAACTCCAAAAGCATATACATCAACCTTAGGGGAAACCTCACCATATTGAGCATATCTTCATACAATGCCACATTTGAGGCAAATTAGTTACTTGTTCAACAAGCAAGAAAGCCGAAAAATTATATATGCATATTCTTACTCTGGTGGCATGTATCCGAAAGTACCAACGAGACGTGTTTGCAACGAAGTGTTCCCGTATTCAGTTAGTTTCGTCAACCCAAAATCAGCCACCTGTTCATACACCCGTTAACTTCGGTTTATACTAGTTCTTGGCATGTTATATAGAAAATATTCGACAACCTTAGCTCGAAAGTTCTTGTCTATTAAAATATTTGCCGATTTTATATCACGATGAATGTAGAGAGGGACAGTATGTTCATGGATGTATTCGAGTCCTCTGGCCGAGTCTAAACCGATTTGCACCCTTGCTAACCATGGCAACGGATCTCTATCTGCAAAAATGAAAACCATGTTATGTCTCACCGAGCATAGATCACTCGTAAAAGTAGTACTTGTTTCTCACCTCGCCAGCGTAAATGTTGGCTTAAATTACCGTTCTCGATGAACTCGTAGACTAAGAATAAGGAACCTTCGACACAATATCCTATTAAACGAACCTGCACGAAATTTTAACATACCGTCACGTAAACGCTAACGAGTGAGATTGATTCGAGATCGGTTGAAATTATCATTACCAGGTTCAAATGATGAACGTGTGTTAAAACCTTTAGTTCAGCAAGGAATTCCCTTGATGCTTGCATATCCATTTTCTTGATTGCAGCTTTCTGCATATAATAGGACCGAAAAAAACGGATTCATTTCGAGTTTGCGGTACACTCCATTAGCTTGTTTAAACATCGAGCAAGAGCTTAGGACAGGGTACCTCGCCTCGTAATTCAGCGAGGTAAACGGTACCGAAGCCTCCTTGTCCGATCTTATTAGCAATGTTGAAGTTATCGGTTGCTTTGGCAAGCTCTTCGTATGAGAACTCAACGGATTTGTCCACTGTGATACCGGTGAGGCCCGGAGAAGTGACGAGAGCGGTCGTTTCTGAATTATTCTTCAGGGTACCTCCGGAACCTAAATACACAATACCATTGCATACATAGAATTTAACCTCAATAGTTACAATTTACATTACAATAACCATTACAAGACAGAAAAATTCACCGTGTCCGAGTTGAATGTAGTGGTCCGGCGATGCTTCTGGGTGTAACGAAGCTTTGACGACTTTCTTTCTTCTGTAAATGCCTGCATATACGAAAAATCCTAACAGTAAAGCGCCGGCGACTCCGGCAATAGATATGCCGGCAATAGCTTTACTCGAGATCCCTGGTTCAAATCCCACAACATCAAGTACCATTTGAGCATTGAAGCTATATATGAGTATATATGTAATGATTGATCCTACCAGTTGTGCTGCAATGAAGGAAAAAGAAAAAGAACAATTGATAGAATCATTAGTTAAACTGAATAAAAATGGGCATTTAACAATTTAGTCCAAGGATGTAAGAAAAAATGG
Source organism: Gossypium sturtianum (assembly GCA_025698515.1). Taxonomy (NCBI): domain Eukaryota; kingdom Viridiplantae; phylum Streptophyta; class Magnoliopsida; order Malvales; family Malvaceae; genus Gossypium; species Gossypium sturtianum. The sequence continues at coordinate 900,498 of CM046952.1, read as the reverse complement.
TTAATATCTATTACCTGATCTTTAATGGTGGGAAATTTCCAGTTTGGTCTGCATGGGAGAAAAGTTAATTATTTAAAAAAAAAAAACAAATAATATTATCATTAAAAAATAATTAAAATTATATATAATTATTCTATTATGATTAAAAAATATAAAAAATTAAATATTGTAGCATATCCGATTGAGTTAGATTTTTTAAGTTAGATTCTGGGCAAATAAATTAATATTTAACTTTGGGTTGAGGTCATGTTATGTTGGGGTGTATCAAACTGGGGTTTAGACAGGCAAACAGCCATCCAGCCTCACCTTGCCTGGTTGCTATCTTTATTCCAAAATACTGTTTTCTCTATTCACCATGGGCGGAGGCACATTGGTGGTTTGTGGGGTCAATTCCCCACAAAGATTTACTTTATATTTTTTGAAATATATATAATTAATGAATTCACTCCACAAAAATCTAAAAGACGAGAGTTGAGGTTAACTTAACAGACAGATGGTTGAAACTAAGATCTGGTGGTTCTGTTGAAATAGATTCAGGCAATACTGCTGCAGGAGGGATCTTGAGGGGCAACCATGCAAATTGGATCATTGGTTTTTATAGACAGTTAAGGAAATGATGGAGCATATTGGATGGTCTATCACTGACGTAGAAAAACTAAGGAAATGAAGTGATGATACAAACAGATAAAGCTATCCAAATTTCAGATTCAACACTCTCGAAATCATCGATAATCAGGCGCATTCACCATCTCTCGAAGAATATCGAAAAATAAACCTCGCAAGTTTCTCTCAAAAAATTGTGAGCAACTTCATATTATAAACACTATGTAATAATCTTACATCTATCTGCATTATACATTAATTTAAATAATTTTTATAGACATTTTATTTTATTTTTAAAAAATTAAATCCTACCATCCAAATTTCCTAACTCCACCTATAGTTTATATACACATATATATAAGCAGTTGAATTGAAACTTGGGTAGTATATTTGTCTTCCAGTCAACTTCCAAATGGAACACTCATATAGGCATTATCTGGCGACAAGTGCCTACACTCCACCGAAGGTAGAAGGAGAAAGTGTCAAAACTTTGATTAAACTCATACCGTGTTGACTAAAATATAAGAAAAAGGTGAGCACTGAATGAATTTGGACCTCTTTTTAACATCTACCCTGTCCAATATATTACTGCAACTGCCGTCACATGTTTTTGTCCCACTCTTTGACATAAAATGTCCCCATTCTAATTTTCATCTTTCTATATTATACTTATATAATCCATCTACTTTAATTTAATATGATTTAATCTTTTTTATTATAATTAAGGTTGATGTTATATCTTACTCTAAATAAATAACACTGTTGAAAAATTAAGTACTCAAGAATTTAAAAGAAAAATAATTTGTTGATGAAGTCTAGGTATTCATGGGCCGGGCGGCCCGACCCGGCCCGAAGGCTCGACTGAAATTTGGGAGGGTTTGGGCAAAAATATAAGCCCGAAAAATGGGTTTAGACAAAAAATAAGGTCCGTTTAAAAAATGGGCCGGGCCTCGGGTAAGGTATTTTTGGCCCGGGCCTGGGCCCGGCCCGAATTCACTAAATGATAAAAAAAAACTGCTAATTTTTTTTTAATGTTATTTTCTTGTTGTTTTCTCCCTATTTTGCTACCATATTACTATTATGTTGTTACTATTTTGTTGTTATTTATTGAATATTGTATAAAACTTATTTTATTGTTAATTTTGTTATTATTTTAAAGGCATTTGTTAATTTTATTATTATTTTAGAGGTATTTGCTTGTTAAGTTACATCTATCTTAGTGTTATTTAAGTCTACATATTTTTTAAAATTTATTTTCAATTTGTTGGGAAATATTTATTTTGATTTTTTTAGTATTTTTTATGTATTATATATATTTAAAAATTATATAAAATAATATAAAAATTTAATACGGGCGGGCTGGGCCGGGCCCGGGTTTTAGTATTTTTATACGGGTCGGGTTTGGGAAAAAAAATTAGGCCCATTTTTTGGGCCCGGCCCGGCCCGAGCCCGATGAATGGGCCTAATTTTTTAGTTGAGTTCGGCCCGAACCTGGCCCGGCCCGGCCCGGCCCATGAATACCTCTAGTCTTAAGTCAACTGATATGAATATTGTTGTCAATATAGGAGGCTATAGATTCGGGTGTGCTTAATCGCATTATCTAATTCCCATTTAGGGGTTAGAGAGAGGGTTACAAATAATTTTTAGTATTGTTTTAAAAAATACAGATATAATCCCAATTTATAATGAAATTATTTAAATAATAATAATTCAAATTATGAGGCTAAGCTAGGAATTTCAAAATTTTGAAAAAAAAAAATATCATATGAACCAACTAATGGAATTTTTTAACAGTAATTTGAATTGGTCCCATGACAGACCTTGACTTCTTCTTTTTGGTCTTTCCATGTTTGAAAAAAATTAAGCGTGTAATTTTTATTTTTATTTTAACGTTGATAATGTGTATATTTATTTTTTTATTTACTGATTGAGTCTTAATTCGATTGACATCGATATTATTGTCAGGGAAGAAAGACGTGGATTTGAGTGCGTTAAAGCACGTTATCTTCACATTTAAAAATTGGGAAGGGTCTATGGGTAGTTTTAGGCATTGCATCAAAAAGAACATATATGATAAGAACTTATAATAAAATTAATGTTAAAAAAAAATTAATTTCCCATTTAAGCATCTAATGATAATTAAACTATTAATTTTGTATTATTTTATCTAAAATATGATACCACGGACACATTTTTATTGAATGTAGTATACTTTTTACCCAAAATAAGACAATTGATGGTAAAAGTACCGTGAAAGTTATTATACTAAAAGTTAGATTGTATTTTGTCTTTTTTTAAATAAAAAAAACGCAAATTAGTCTCTATATGTTAGACAAAATAGTAAATTAATATTTTTTATTAAAAACTTCATCCATTTGTACTATTAAAAATTAGTGTGGTTGACGAAATGTGTACCTCGTATTGACGTACAGTGATCGATTTTTAACAATAAAAATGGAGGAAATTTTAACAAAAGAATCAATTTACTCTTTAATCTAACATACATAAACTAATTGACCCATTTTAATAGTAAACGTGGTAAAATGCGATCTAGTTTCTAGTACGGAGGCTTCTATGATTCTTTTACGGACAAAATTGATAGTTTAAACGATACTTTTGCTTTAGTACTTAAATGAAAAGACATTATAATTTAGGCGCCAGTTTTGTAATTAAGTAACATTCAACTGTAATAACGTCAGTTTAAAAAGTAGTACTAATCACTAACCTTTTGCCGGCACAAACACGAGTCCAGTCCCAGCACTAAAATTAACCACCGGATTATACCTCCGTATCAGCTCCGCCGCCAAGTGCACCTCCGCCGCAATGACCTCCAAATCCTCACCGGGTCGAATAGGGTATGTCGCAAACAACCCATAATCTCTCGAAACCCGTCGATCACCGCACGAACAATTCACCGTAACATTAATAACTTCACCGTCAGGTATCCTGGTCGGATCATAAACATTAACCCTCCGTACCCAATCCTCCGTCGTCAAATTCGCATAAGCGTTGCTAGCAATCCTATCATACGTATCCCCAAACTGCGTCAAATAACCAAAAGTATGACCCAAAAAATCCCCGTTCAAACAGTCGCACGAAAACGGAACGTGGATCCGGGTCCCGGCATCGATTTTATCCGGATTCGAAACGGTGGGATTGTACGGAAGGATATCGGAGATTGGTTTGTTGAAGAGGGTACTGATGTAAGTGAGGTTGGATCCTTCCCATACGTAATACGAAGCGAAAGCGAGGCTGCATCCGGTTTTGCAGTTGGCTTGGACATGGATGAATAAATAGAGAAGGCTATGAAAAAAGAGTGGGAAGATCGGTGGAGGCGGTGGCGATTTCATTGGTGAGAATGTGATCATTTTGAAGGGGGGGGGGGTGGAGATTATTGAAAAATTGGGTGGGAAATGCCAAAAAGAGGGTAATGTAAATTTGTTGGTAATGGTGTTTGGTATCTTTAAATTTGAAGATCGGACAAGGGAATTAAGTATGGGAAGGTTTGTCCTTGTGCTTTCACCTGTGATTCCTTTGAATTATTGACGCAAAATGTTTTTTTCACATCAACATCATAAATGAGGGCTATGTATCTTACACGAAACTCACTTATTAATTATCACGTCAAGTTTCAACTATCATATCCATTCAAGGTAACGCAGGACACATCATAATACCACTCTACTCAGACTTATAAACTCAGATCACTTAATCACTTATCTTAAACCCACTAATAATAACTCAATACATAACACCTCGAGACAGTGAAATTTACATGTATATAGTCCGCAACCTAAGGGGAGAGGGGACACAACCACTTCCTTCTCTCTCTCATTAACTCCAATCTCTCTCTTTCTCGATTAGAATCACCTTATAAAAATGATTTTATGTCTTATTCTAAACAAAGTAAATTGCCCATTATTGTCTTTAACAATTTGAGTCATAAATTTGGATCATTTAAATTTGAGACTCGTGTATTTTAAATCAAGTTATTATTATTCGTATCATTTCAATTTTAAATTATTTTATATCGAACTTAAGTTAGAATTAATCATATACAAATTTGAGGTTTAAAAATGAACAGGTATTCCTTTTTTTCATTTCTTTTCCAGAGGCGGATACAAGGGGGTCTGGCAGTGGCCCTGACCCCTTTAAAATGGAAAATTTATATTTAAGCCCTTGAAATTTTTTTAAAATTTTAAATTAGTAAAGATAAAATTGTACTTTAGCCCCCCTAAAATTATAGAAATTCGATTTAATCTTTTAAAAATTATAAAGATATAGACCATAAAAAATTAAATTTTCATTCGGCCCCCTAAAAATTTGTTCTGGCTTCGCCCCTATTCTTTTCTCTATAATTTGAGTCAAGATTGAAAAGTGAAACCCAATAAGAGAATGGTTCACCTAAGTTGCTAACATATTGGTTTTCTAATTTTACAACCAAGGCCCACACTATCCTTTAATATTATTTATTGTTTTAAATTTTAAATTTTAAATTTGATTTTTTTATTTTATTTTAATATAATGTTATTTCTCTACTTTTATAATATTATTAAACGATAATTTTAATTGCTGCGATTAAAATGATTATGTAATTTTTTTTTTCATTTAGTCGCACATTCACTATCACTTGAAAATTTAATGAACTATGTGCAATTAATAATAAATTATACATTGAACCCCAAGTTGTGACCTATTGATGGACGTTCACATTCAATGTTATTCTTATTTTTACTTTTTGTTTCTTTATTATTTGAATATTCAAGAATTAAAACCATCTCAGTGCTCCTTTTCATCGTGCATAAATTGAAACAACAATTAAGATAAGCACGAAAATAAAAGTTTTTATGAATACGAGTACCCAATAATACATTGAAATTCATTGTCTATGGATAAGAAAACCGTTTCAACATCAAAAACACCAAAATCTAGAGCAAACATATAATAACGGAAACTCATTCTCAATATAATGGAATGACTAGAATCGAAAGCTTTTTCCATCTTTATGATTTTCCATTTTTGATTCATGGTTTATACTCAGTAAACCATTCATTTTAATAGCCACTCTATTCTATATAGAAATTAATTAGATAAACTCAATCTATTAAATAAATAAATTATATATTGAATCTCAAGTTGTGACTTATTGATCGAATGTTCATCTTTCTTAGAATAAGATTGGGTTTGAATCGCAGTTGTATCAAATAAATTATATATACAATTGTCCTCATCTGTTTTACCGTCTAAGGCTAATTATGTTCAGATTAGATGATATTCAATTAAAACCCTCCCATAATAATTAATATTCGAATTTGGGCTTAAAAAAGCTAGCAGTGTTATAAATTTGAACATATTGACGATATTATAAAGGGTATACGACACCCAAGATCACTAAATTATTTAAAATTTTACATTTTGGTCACTCAATTTCAGAATGTTATAAAATGGTTATTAAATTATTTTAAAGTTTTTATTTAAGTCACTAGGTTGTTAAGTTCCTTTTTTTTTTTAAATCCGGATAGTGAGCTCTAAGCAACAATTCAATGAGAAATACGGTGGATCAATACCCATTGATGAGTATAAGAACAGACCATAGATCCAAATCGATCTAACGGTTAGTGTTAGAGATCAAAGAAGAAAGCTATTTATATTTTGGTTCGAAGATAAAAATTAAACTGTAGAAAAAAAGGGGAAGAAGAGGTTTCGATTGGTGCAAGCTATGCGAATAGAAAAAGCCATACATTAGGGATTTTAATAACCCGATGACTTAAATGAAAACTTTCGAATAATTTAATGATCATTTTGTAACTTTATGAAGTTGAGTAGCCAAAATGTAAAGTTACTAATAGTTTAGTAACCTTGGATGTAGTTTACCCTATTATAAAAATAGGAAACCACATAATGCCAAATTCTAAAGGGGTTAAATCCAAATTTTCAGTACAAACGAAGGGCTAAAACTAGAAATAAAACCTTGGAATTTCCACCTGTGAGGGTGGTCCACACTGGTCTATAACAAGTGTACATTCCACATGTTGGCGAGTAGATTTTTTTTGCAGTGAAGTGCAGATATTTCAGTCCATTACAGAGCTTTGAGGCTTAGAACTTTATCCAAAATCAAAGAAGCCCTCTCTAATCAAAATCATTCATTTCTTGATACAAACATCAATGGAGAGCCTTGCCGTGAACATTGTTCCATTCCCTCACCCTTCTTTCCTCAATTCTAAATTACCAATAAATAGAGAAAAGGGTTTTTTCCATTGTTGGCCATGCAAACAAAGAAGCAGCAGCTCCAGCCCCCACAATCCCACACGTTTAAACTGTCACAAAATGTTTGTCCCTGGTATGTAATTATACCCCTTCCTCTGTCATCATCCATGGCTTGTTCTCATTGAATCAAAACACAATGAAAGAGAAAAGTGTTTTTTCTTTTAATTGCAGGGTTTGGAGAAGCATCACCAGAGGCCAAAGCAGCTAAAAACCTCCATAATTTCTTTAATTATGTAGCTGTTAAGATTGTCAGTGCTCAGCTTGAGGTACCCTCTTCTGGTTCATATTTCTCTTCATTAATCATGGTTCGATTTCATGATACTGTTAAAACCATGTCGTTAAACAATTTAATGTGTTTAATTTGATGGGAGGCAGAGCTATAACCCTGAAGCTTACGAGGAGTTGATGGAGTTTTTGGATACTCACTCGTTGAATGATGGGGATGAGTTTTGCGCTAGCTTGATGAGGGAATCTTCTAGGCATAAAGCTCTAGGTATGTACCTTAATTAATGCTCAATCTCTTTTAGGTTAAATTTCGATTTCGATCCCTCTATTGTACTCAAATTAGAGACTCGGTACATATATTTTGATTTGACATAATTTATCTTCTGCTTCTATAACATTATTAGTTACTCTAACTAATCAACACAATCAACTATTGTGATCAAAATGCCACCAGCACAATAATCCATGCCTGCATGATGAAGTAAAATGGCATGTCATTTAAGAAAAAAATCGATATTAATATTTTAAGTAAAATAGTTAAAGCGTAAATTATTTGGATTAAGTAATGATATTATAAAAGTAGAAGGCTGAATTGGATTATATCAAACTAATGTATTGTGATTAAATAATAAATATAACATTTGAGCGGGATACCATAATTTCACCATTCTTTTTATTGATTTGTTCAATTCAATATTTAATAAATTTCATTGGAATCCCCATTTGGCACCACATCCGCACCACGACAGCCCTACGCATCCTAGAGGTCAGTAGAAAAGATATTTTCTGCAAAATATTTTTTCTTCTGCATTTTTCTGCTAAAAATTGATCGACTAAAGCTTGTTTTATATAATTTATATATACATATATATATATATATAGGTTCGATCTGCATATTGCAAACGTGACTTCGAATGGGACAACTTGAAGCGCTTAGCTTTCAAGGTCAGAGAAACCATTCCCTTAGCTAATCCTCAAGATTGTATGTATCAGTGTCTGTATGCATGCATGCATGCATACACATGTATATATATTCATGGCGTAAGCCTTAGATGTTATTCTAACGGATTCTTATTCATAAAAGTTGTGTATTTTTCTTGGTCTGTTGTGCAGATGGTAGATGAATCCAATACAAAACTCATGAGGGAATATGTTTTAGAAACCAGTCCTGCCACTGAAAATGAAACCGGCAAGTGATCCGATGCTCGGCAAGTGATCCGATGCTCGACTTGAGCTTGCCGATAAGATATCAGATAGGTCATATAAATGACGGGATTATTCCGGGGTACCCAGTACTGGTGTATCAAAATCTGTAGTACATACAGTGTATAAAAAAGAAGTAATATATAGAAGCATTATATTGAAAGGAACAATCTCTAATAATGTTTTTCATGGAACAAGATATTGCATTGTTAAGGCAAATGCACAAGCAGCAACATCAAAGTATCTTTGAATATTGAGAAATCAAAAGTATATAACAAGTTTGTAAGTCATAAATCGTACTTGAATTATCTTCCGTTGATCATCATAAGCTATCCTTGGATTCGTTTTCCAATACCGGCTGAAACCATAGCAATTGCAACATCAAGTATGGCAAAGGAAACACATCAAACCAATAAAGCAATCTTTAACAAATCAAGGATTATCCATGCATGGTAAAAGTACCATGGAAGCCGCTGCATTAGGAATCAAATTGCATTTTGCCTCTTCTACTAAAAAAATAGACAAAATAATCCTTGTACGCTATATAAAAGAGTAAATCGATTCTTCTGTTAAAAACCAATCGTTGTACATTAGTATAAGGTATACATGGCACATCATGTGCAACTATTTGGTTATTCCACTAGTTACACCAGTTTTTAACTATAGAAATGGATAGAAAATTTTACAGAAAGGATCAGTTTACTTTTAATCTAACGTACAGGGACTAATTTGTCCATTTTTTGAGTAAATAAGGCAAAATGTAATCTAACTCCTAATACAGGAGCCTCCAAGGTACTTTTTATCTTCCATGCATAGCAAAAGTTCATATTGTTGAATGCACTACTTAAAGAACCTGAATGTAACGTTTCACATCATAGGAAGAGTGGATATGTCCTTTGCTGAAATATGACTGAGCATATTCCTCAATATTCTCGGGCCTGAAAGTCATCATTTAATTAATTATTCTCGTTTTAAATAATTATAGAGGTCTGTTATTTAGTTGTGACAGAAAAAATTACCTGTAGACATAGTTCACCATGATACCTGCACTTTGATTTAAGCCTTTTTCCGATTGGTCAGCCATCCAGTTTATTCTTTGAACCATCTGTTCCATATTTGAACTGATTAAAACAAGAGTGGAAATTGGTACTTAAAACGAGAGTACATGAAAGTGCAAGCAAGAGAGAGATAAAGAGAGAGAAGAGCATGCATCTTTGAAAAACATTTTCTCTTGGTTACCCTTTTCAATCCTTTAGTGCAGCACTTAATTGATAAATTAACAAAGACTCTTTTAACCATTTCTGAAGATATAGAAGGGAATCTTGAAACTAATCAATATGTTTTGCAAAAAGGACTTTGTTGATAGATGATTGCAATCTCGTTACGTACTGCTCCGTTCTGCAAATGGAAGTTTGCAACAGAATCTAGAGCTTTTCCTCTCTTTTTCTCTTGCAGAAGGTACCTAAATTCCAGGAATTAGAGTCAAACTGATTTTATCCAAAGAAACATAAGCTCCATATGTTAAGTACAGAACCAAATAATCTGACTCTATACAGTTCAATGAGTTTCTATTCTTCTGTTCCTCGTAGCACAAGAATGAAAGAAATTAAAGATAAAGCTCCTTGGTTGATAATAATAGACAGAAATTTCAATGGAGAGAATATACCTGGCACATAGTCGCATTAGAGGCGGTTTTAATGCTGAAAGCAATTTATCTGAATTAGTCCACTCACGAGTTGTCGGCGTTAGCAAGTTCAACATTATTTCCATGCCACTTTTTCCAGAAGCAAGATCCCTGTAACAGATAACGGCAATATGCAGACTCTGTAAATCACATTTCAAGAGCACAATAAGGGTTAGGAAATACAGAATAATGATTCATCAAACAGACTTGAGCATCCATATTCCAATGTGCTTTGTTGTCACTCAGTTGACTTTAAGAATCACAATGGTCTCAAATTGAGAAATTAATATTATGAATCGGCTTCTACTAAAAACCATATTCCAGATGGCATGAAAAATGTTCTAGAAACCATTCAACTTCAGAAAATCCAAAAGTCCAATTGAGCTCACGTACACAAACACACAAAATGGAGCTTACCCCAATGAGTCTATTAGTGCTCTTTCTTCTTCTGGTTCAAGTATATTCTCATAAAAAGTTAATCCGGATATATCAGCAGATGAGCGTGATATGTCCTCGGCTTTGGCAAGTTTCGATTGAGATGCCAACTTGGAAAGAAGCCATTGCATGAATCCCGGGATAGGGCTAAGCGTAGCAAACACCTTCGTGGTAAGTGGAAAAGAAGTGTCAGTAAGCATCATCTCAAGCAAAACTTAAGTTGTGCAAACCCAGTGCACAGATCTCAAGGAATGTGTAAGAAAACCGGTCGAGGGAATGTCCTGTACAATGCCAAGTATATAATTGAAAATCTATAGAAATATCTACGTATTGGTCCCACTGCAAGACAACGAACAAGGACCGAATACTAGCTCATTGTGCAGATTGCGAACAGTAAGAGGATTCTAACTGAACATGCAACACTAATCTTGCAGCTTTGTTTGATTAAGAAATCTGATCAAAGAAAAGTACTTACAGAAATATGTGGCATATCTATTTTCACCAACGTTATAACACGTTTGATAAGAAACTTTCCTAGGTTGATTCCGGCCAAGCCAGGCTGGGAAAGATAAGAAAGGCAATCAGGTTCAAGGAAACGAAGTTTGCTACAGAAAGTCCATTTGCATAAACCATATAAGTAGCTGCTATGATATATTTCTTTATGTTCCATATAGTTAATATCTTTTACAAATAAAAAAGAGGGGAGAAAATCGTTATACCTGAGTTGATGATATCGAGTAAAATAATGCATAAGTTGCCTCACTTTCAGCAATTGGAGGATTATCCCACAAAACTTCCTATCATTCACGAGAATATTACAAACAAGAAGACAACAAAAAAAGTTTGGTAGTTGGTACAGTTAAAGGAAATTCACCTGTATTGTCTCTGCTATATTCTTCAAAAGTGCAACTTCAATAAAAATAAGAGGTTCACCTGAAATACGGAACACTTATATAGAGAGAGAGAGACTGAATAGGACAGATGAAATTGCAGGTAGTGTCATACACTCATACTTAACAATCCCACTCCCCCTAAGGAGTAAAAGGAACTACTTACGAGGTATGGCTGAATGAAAATATCCGAAACAACGACGACCAACTCCCAGTCTTCTCTTAAGATCAATAAGATTACTGATTGGATGCACTGCCTGGACAATATTTGATTATTAGACAATAAAGGGTTGGATAACAAAAAATCTAAAATATGAGCAAGCAAGAAGGAGAATAGAAACAAACCTCATAAAATACTATTTTCTCTAGCAAAGAAGCAGGATCATCCCATGTAATCTGATGGAGCTCTAAAGCAGCAGGACTAAGCCAAGTTGTAAGCTTCTCCTTCAGATAAGAATCCAATGCTCGCAATGAAGCAATATTTCCTTCTCTGAAAAAAAAATTAGTTCATATTATACATTTGAATTAATTTTATTTCAATATTTTAACAATTTAATGTATAACTGAGTTCTAAATCTGCAACAAGCCATCAACAATAACTGTGAACAATATAAAGAAATTTTTTAACGATTCAGCTCTTGTCTCTTTCAAAGAATTCCAATGCCAAAAGCCATTTCTTGTTCGTTATTTTTTATGACTTTGCATAATAACTTAGAAGTGAAAAACACCACACGAGTATCTGACATTTTCTAACACGCTTTTCAACTGAATAAAACGAAAGTACTAGTATGATGATTAAACCAAAGATAAATAAGGTGAAATCTCATAAAACAGATTATAACCTTACGTGAGAATGGATAATATATCAGCCCGGATGATGGTCAAAAACTTCAGCCCTTCAGGGTGCGTGTTAAGTCTCTCAAATAGAGTTTCATACACTGGTTTAAGGGAATGTCTCAAATTTCTCTCTATGCGATAGAAAGTTGAAAGAAAGCCTTCATCTTCGACTCCTCCTGATTGAGCTTCACTCCCTGAAACAACAAAACTCTGCACCATTCAATCCCACTAACCACAGAAACAAGAATCCAAAAAAGGTTAAACAGCAGCAACAGTAAGCTCATCACCAGGTGGCTGAAGTCCAAGATATTGTTTTATGAGCTCACAAACTTGTGCCCTGTTGAGATCATACTCTTTGGCAAGTGTGAGCAATAATTTCCTACGGTTCTCAAAAGAAAGGCTACAATAACCCTGCATTATACCACATTTCACAACATTATCAAGCACAACGTAAACACAAGAACTCAAATAATCAGTAATCGCTTGTTACCGATAATTTACCTCCAAAAACTCATTAAGTACAGAATCACCAACTTCAGTTTTATTCATTGATATCACGGAGTGCATAGATTCTCGTACAACTTCAAATGATCTTGTTAACAAAAAACACTTCCCATAGTTTAAAATTCAAGAATTGTATTCCAAATTGTGAAAAACATCAATACCATAAATAATAAACCTTTGATGATTGAGCTTTTCTTTTCCATGTTCCATGGCATGATGCTCCCCATTTTCACCGGATCGGTTTCCGTGAGAATTTGACAGAATTTGATTCAACTCATTCTGCGGTTAATTAATAATTCAAACTAAATTCATGATTAGTCACACGATTCAACCAAGGAGTAGGTTAATTAATAGGATTTGATTTCTTAGTGAATTTGATACTATTTGATTAACTTCATTCCGTCGTAAAATGCATAATTCAAAACTAAATCAACGAAAATCATTAAATTCGTGATTAATCAAAAACAATTCAACTAAAAAGCACAATGAATCAAACAATAAAAACAAATCCTAATTTTGACTTCACGCTGCAATAAATTCTGAATTCATGATTAGTCAAACGATTCAACCAATAGAGTAGGTTATTTAATATCATTTGATTACCTACAGAATTTTGATTAACCTCATTCCGTCGTAAAATTAAAAATTCAAAACTAAATCAATAAAATTCATTAATTTCGCTATTAATCAAAACCAATTCAACTAACAGAGCACAATGAATCAAACAATAAAAATCCTAATTTTGCAAAAAAAAAAAAAACACTTACGGAAATGGGAGAAAGGGCGAAGTTAGTGAGATGATTAGGTCTCATTCTAGCTCGCATCAAAATGGCCAATGCTTTCTTATTCATTTCTATTGAATATAAATATATATAAATAATCCGACAAAATCGCCAATGTTTGATGTTCAAACATTGTTTTCGTTGAACCGACGATGAGTCTTATCGACCAGAACAGGCACTGAGAAAGCGAAAAAGAAGGAAACAGAAAAAAAAGTCATAAAACGACAGCGTTTGTCGTATCGTAAGGACTAAACTAGTAATAAAGAAATCTATTTGGTCCTAGAAGGTAAAAGAAAGGAGGCGGTAAACCAAAAAAAAAAAAAAAAGTGAGATGAAATGGTCAAATTTTGACCAATTTAATTTAGTGTTCTAATTTTGAAATTTTAATTACGATTTAAATAATATGTATTATTACAAATATAATAATATATTTATCACATAATATTTTAAAAATAACAAAATTTAACTTAACGAAATTGGTAGTTAATGTTTTATCGGGACAAAAATTTCAAAAGTCAAAAAGTGTAAGAGTTAAAATGACCAAGACATAGGTTTACATATTCTTCATCAACTGCCTGTGAAGCTTTCGGCTAATATAAATAAAGAGAGGGGCGAATCACTATGAGACGTTATAAACTGTAGATACGAGTCATTCAAATTTATTGAATAAGTTTTTAAGACACTTCATTTCAACTCATTTTGAAGTTTTGGTTAAATAAGCTCTTCTTCTTTTTTTTTTTTACTTTTTACGACAAAATCATAGAATGTTTATCTGGATATCATACAATTAGAGGATTAATACTCACACACACATAATAGAAACATCCCCACACGCACACGTTATATAGAAAGGGAGTTGCATAAATAAAGGTTTACCACTTGCTCCCCTAATAGCTCGAACTTGAATGAATTCTATGCGTAAATAATTATTAGTTATCAAGCTATTCATCTGAGTTTAGAATATATAAATTTTGTTGATATCATAATTCACATTTCACAATAAATATATATTTATGGTTAAATTCTACTAGTCTTTGCATTTTACGAAAGTTATTAATTTAGTCCCTATACTTTAATTTGGTCATGTTTAGTCCCTGTTCTTTTCAAATTTTAAATTTTCAATCTTCATCAAAATGGTAATTGTTAAATTCATTTATTATTTCCAAAATTTGATGCGGTAAACAGATTATCATATGTGTAATAACATGTCAACTTGTTATCTACATATATTACTCACTGAAAATTCAAGTAATGGATTAACGATTGACATATGTGTAGACTAAAATCTCCAAAATTGAAAACTACAGGGATTTCAAATGACTCAATTGGAGACTATGAACTAAATTTACAAATGTATGCATAATGCAACACTAGTAATTGAATTTAACCGAATAGATTCAAATGTTACTATTTGGTTCAGGATTAAAATTTTAAAATTTGAAAAGTACATGAACTAAAATTGATCAAATAGAAAAGTACAAGGACTAAATTTGATCAAATTAAAATATAAGGATTAAATCTACAACATTAACAAAGTACAAGGACTAATAACAAAATTTAACCTATATTTATTAAAGTCTACTTCGATAAAAGTATCATGGGAGCCTCTATACTAGGAACCAAATTGCATTTTGTCCCATTTACTTAAAAGAATGAACAAATTAGTCTTTTATGTTAAAAATTGCATCCAATTGTACTGTTAAAAACTGAAGTAGTTGACGGAATAAACCAACAATAACACATGACGTGCCATATTTACCTCATGCTGTCATTCAGAAACTAATTTTTTACAATAAAAATGGGTTAAAAAATTAATTTACTTTTTTTATTTAAACGACTAATTTACATGATTTGATTTGGTGGATGATGTTGGAATAATTAGAGTTAATGGTTAGGTTATGGGTTGGATCGTTAGGATTTGGGTCACATGGGTTCTAGATTTGCTCCTGTACTGAATCTATTATCAATCGCATTAATGGGCTGGGTCCTATATCTATCACAAAACTGGGGCTCGATGGCTAGCTCTGCCTCTGCTGGTCAGCTTAAACCTTTGTAAACTTTAAATTTCCATAATCCATGTTCCCATATCTTACATTTAGAAGGTCGGGCCGACCGTAACAAAATTTTATACCTATTTTATAGATCAGGGTTTGATTTAGTCCGAAAAATAAGTGTAAAATTTTATTTAAATCTAGTTTAAATAAAAAAATTTAAATTTTAAAATCGGCTCGCCCGTATTAAATTTTTTATATTATTTTTATATAAAAATAATACATTAAATACACTAAAAATATTAAAACAAATATTTTTTAACAAATCGAAAATAAATTAAAAATAAATCTTTATATTTAAATAACACTAAAATAAGTGTAACTTAACAAGTAAATGTCACTAAAATAGTAGCAAAATTAACAATAAAATAAGAGTTAGAAAATATTCAAACAATAACAATAAAATAATAGTAATATAATAGTAAAATGACAATAAAACAGTGTCAAAACAAAAAGTAGTTTTTTTTGGACAAATTTGGGTTAGTCCAGGCCCAAACAAAAAAAGCTTACTCGAGGCAAATAGACATTATTTTTTTATCCAATCCCTTTTTTTAAAAAAATTATATTTTTATTATTTTTTTCCTCAAATGCAATCATAAAAAAAAATTTCATTTTCATTATCACAAAAGTAAAGTTTTATTTTTTTACCGTTTGAGTTTGGTGAGATTTGGAGTCGTTGATCCTAACCGTTAAGAACCTTCTTTTATTACAAGCTTTTTGCTTTTTGCTTTTTGCGTTTGCTTTGCTTTGCTTGCTAGCCTAATGAAGTTTACTCCTTTTTACTAGGGATAAATATCAAATTCATACATTAATTTTGGTCTAATTTATAATTTAATATATGAGTTTTAATTTAGTGTAATTTATATACATAAAACTTGAATTGGAATTTATATATATACATAAAACTTTGATTTTGATTCAATTTTTCACATTTATTTTTATATTGAATGAATATAATTATTTGTGTATACAATATATCAACGTAAAATGGTGCTAAGTCGATAGTGTTGTTAATGATTTTTGAAAATTGAATCATATCAAAATTTTATGGATAATCACACAAACCCAAAGTTCATGTATAAACATCGCACGTTAAGCCAAAACTTATGTATAATTTTGATGTTTATCCCCTTTTACAATTATACAAGAGTACATATCTGAATGCCTATTGAGTCGAGAAGTTTGATGCCTCTCAATGGAAAAAAATATGCATCATTAAACGTTTATTCTCTAAATAGGCATTTGACTTAACTTTAAATTTAATCAAATTTTAATATAATTGTAGGATACTGGAAAATTTCGCAAAGAAAAATATTGAAACTTTGAAGTTATATTAATACAAAGTGACGTATTGGTATTTTTATACACATACGTCGAGAGCATGAGTGAATCAAAGGTAATTAAGGGTTTTGGTCCCCTTTAAATGAAAAATTTATTCTATTAAATGATTAAATTAAAATTTAATTTAATATAAAATTGTACTTTGATTTTTTTAAAAACGAAGAAATTACGTTTAATCCCTTAAAAACGATGAAATAATAAATTAATACATTACAAAATTATGTTTTGATTTCTCAAAAATTTATCAGCTTAAGATCCCATATCTCGCAAGTTGACCCTTTTGACTAAAAAATCACCATGCAAATAATCTGATTTAATTATAAGAAAAATGAATAATTTGATTTTCACTTAACTCAAATTCGATTTATTTTAAACCCTAAATTTAAATCCAACTCGAATATAAAAATAACTCAAACCCTAAACTCGCAATAAATTCAAAAAATAAAAATAAAAATTCAACCCAAAACTTGAAAATCCAAAATCGGTCCAAGTTATATTCTTTGAATCAACCATGCATTATAATATAATATTTTCTTATTATATTACAATTTCCAATAACCAGCTTTTTATGATATGGCCCTCATGTGGTCTATTACTGTTATTTTACTTACAGTTGAAGAAAATGACAAAAAAACAAAGTGGATATCACTCACATATATACGAATATAATATGTCGCGAATCCATAAATATGAATATTTTTAAAGGATCGAAATTAAATTATATATTTTTATGATAATAAAAATATAATTTTATTATTTTAATAGTTTATATTTTTATAATTTTTAAAAAATTAAATCGAATTTTTATTATTTTGAATGATCGAAATATAATTTTATTAATATTATTTTATAATTTTATAATTTATAAAAAAAAATTCATTTTAAGGAGCGCACAACATCCACCCTGGATATAGATTCTTTGCAAATAGTTTATTCATAAATCTAAAATATTACTATAATAAAATATTACGTTTCAACCCTTTTTACCCATGCATGGAAATTTTACTATTAAAACAATTCGTAAATTTGAAACAAAAGTAACGGTTATTTATGTTAATATTTAGGTCACTTGCTATGTCTTGTAGGAAAATTAGAGTGTAATCAAGAATTTATTTTTGTTTAAAGTGACTAAAATAATATTGTTCTTGCATGTTACGTTGTCTTGTCGCTCTTGTTAAGATTAATATAAATAAAAAATAATACCTTCAAATACTAAATTAAGCAATAATTAATCTTAAAGCAAATTGGTGATTTTTTTATTATTATTATGTGATGAAAGAATTGAAAAACATAGTTCAACAAATGATTTTTTTTAAGATTTAAATTATGATTCAGATTTTAAATTAATTTTTAAAGTTTAAAATATTTTAATTGAGTTTTTAAAGTAATAATATCGTTTTAATTAAATTACTTCCTTAGTTTAGCTATTAGCACAAGGGAAGCATATTTAAAATAAATGGATTAAAAATCACGGGAATTAAGTGAGATAGTAAGAGTTTCCCTAATTTTAATTAATGGTCGAGAGTTCGATCTTTATCTTAACCATATATTAAGTGAGATAGCAAGAGTCGTTGACTCGTTCCAATAGATACCTTGAAAAACCAAAAAGAAAATACATGGATTAAATTATAAACTCATCCATGTTTACTACATGGATTCCTTGACCCCTCTAAAATTTTTGAGAATTTATCATCAAATCCCTCAAATTTTTAAAAAATATCATTAAACCTTTTAAAATTTTTACTAGGTCCCTAATATTTAAATTTTTTTAATTAAATCCTAGACTTCTGAAAAACTTTAATTAAACCCTTAAAACTTAAATCCCAAATCCACCATTGGAAATAGCCCTTCTAAACTTTACTGACACTATATATATATATTTTTAAAACACGTCAGATTCAAAATATTTATGCGATAAGTACACGTGTTTACAATCCGATCTACATTTAATGCCTAAATTGACTTTTAGATTGATGGAAAGACCTAGTTACCATTAGTACTTTTAATTCTCAATTAAAACATTTTAAAGTTTAAAAATAATTTAGAATCACCTCAAATAGTAGAGAAGTATTCGGTAAATTAGCTCTTTTCTTTAAGATAATGTTTTTAAAATCGAATTGGTGGTTGAACCGATCATGCTACCAGCTCCTTAGTTCAATCGATTTGATTAAAAAATTATTAAACTTAAAAAAAAATTCTCGATCTAATCAAATCAATACCCAATCATTAGGGGTGAAGCCAGGATAATTTTTTAGGGGGGCCGGATGAAATTTTAATTTTTTATAGTTTATATCTTTATAATTTGTAAAGGATTAAATCAAATTTTTATAATTTTAGGGGGGCAAAGTGCAATTTTACCTTTATTAATTTAAATTTTTTTAAAAATTTTAAAAGCTTAAACAGAAATATTATATTTTAGGGGGCCGAGGTCAATATCAACTTCCTGACTTCGCCTCTGCCAATCAATTCTCGATTGAACCGGTGAAACTCATAGAAGTAAATAAATTGATTAGACATGAGAGGTGCAACGATGGACCCTGGCCAGCAAGCCTGCCATTGCCAGCCAAAGCAAATTTTGCAATATTACAAAACAAGACAACATGGTTTACTATATTTATCGTTATCCACCGGCTTCTATGACCAATCTACTCCTTCCTTAATTTTTCTCCTTAGATTTTGGTTTGGATTTTCTTGTCTCCTTTAAAAAAAATATTTGCAATAATATGGTTAATTTATGAACTATGGTGGGTCTTTACATCTTGTCAACCTTCTTTCATATATGTTTGTAATAAGGACAGGGACTTCTTTAAAACTTTTAGATAAATATACCCTTTTAATTCTACCCCTAATTTTTTTTTAAAGTATTGTTTTTGTCTTATTATGTTTCGAATTACCTTTTTTTTTGCTTAATTAAGTTATTATTTATTTAACGAATTTCAATGTTTTTCATGTGAATAAAAAGGTCAATTTCTAATTTTGGTCCTTCTAATATACTTAAATTTGAATTCTCATTTATATACTTTAATTTAACATAATTTAACCATCCATTTTCATAATGTCATAAGTTGGATAGGCCTAATTAAAGAATATAAATTTAAATTTAAGCATAGTAGATGGACCACATTATAATTTAACCAAATAAAAAACCCTTAAAAAGTGTAAGAACTTTTGAGTATAAAGTAGTCAGTTTTGTTTTGGCTAAGCCTACGCTCCCACATTCTCTAATAGACATAAGATTTCACTTTTGTTCTCCCGTACTAACTGAGCCATATAATTTGTTTATATTATAAGCTCCATTCTCTATAGAGGTGATCATGGGTTGGGCTATCCGGCCCGGCCCGACGGCCCGCCCAAAAAATTAGAGGATTCGGGTAAAAATATAGGCCCGAAATATGGATTTGGGTAAAAAAACAAGGCCTGTTTAGAAAACGGGCCGGGCTCAGGTAAAACTTTTTTTGCCCGAGCCCGGCCCGGCCCGAATTATATATTAAATATATATTTTATATTTAATCAAATATACTTTTTAAAATTACATATTTTTATTTGTTTTTTGTTTTAAAATTTTTTATTTAATGAAAAAAGCTAAAAAAAACATTACATATTTTTTATTTATTTTTTTTGTTTTAATAATTGTTTTAAATTTTTTTATTTAATGAAAAAAACTAAAAAAAAAATAATATGGGCCGGGCTCGGGTTTATCAATTTTCTTTCGGGCCGGGCTTGGACAAAATTTTAAGCCCATATTTCGGGCCGGGTCGGGCTCGGGCCTAGAAAACGGGCCTAAAATTTTGTCTGGACCCGGCCCAGCCTGGCCCATGATCACCTCTAATTCTCTATATATCATCGATAATTGTTTTATGAAAAATTAAGCTTTTCTGTTGTCTTTGTCTCATATGCTAAGAATAAAATTTATAAAATTTTAAACTATATGGTAAAATTACATTTTGACCTCCAAACGATAAAATTTTGATTTAGTTTTTTTAAAAAAAAGAATAAAAATATAAACTATTAAATTGATAAAATAACATTTTAGCTTTCTTAAAAATATATAATTTAATTTCGATCCCAATTTTTTTTTAACTTCGCCCTTATTCACATTATTATTTACCAATGGTACATAAATTTATACGTATTGTTATATTGTACGTCAATAATGGTAGTAGGAATTATCCTAAAGCAATAAGAAATAAAAATAAGAACACACAGATTTTACGTAGAAAATCTTTATTGAAAAAAAATCACGGGCAGAGGAGGAGAAATTTACTAATGTTAAAAAACTACAATACAAAAAGTTTTCGACCACACACATTTTACGGGTTAAACAACCCTGTTATAATCAATATATAATAGGAGTATAGTCCTGTACAAATTCAACTTGTGCAACATGGCTCGGCCCTCGATCCTTCGTCCCCATAGATTCCCTATTTTGCCTCTCTATTTTATTTCTTTAATTAGTGAGTTACACATCAAACTTTTTAAACTAAATTAAACAGGATTCGGATCACACAACTCTAATAAATGCAAATACAAAGATTTTTTTAAAAGCAATATATGAAGATTCTTGTAATAAAAATGGGGTGAATAGCAAGCAAAAGTGTTTGTTAGTGACAAATGTATAATATAATGGATATACATACAATCAACTTTCCCAATTGAGTGTGGTAGGGCTCCATCTCTCTTAAAATGATTTTTTATTTATTTATGTATTTTATAATCAATAAAATTTTAAATTAATAATAATAAAATTATATTTTAGCCAAAAAAAATAAAAATTTGATTTAATCATTTAAAAATTATAAAAATATAAACTATTAAAATGATGAAATTATATTTTCACTATTATAAAAAATATATAATTTTTTATTCCGACCTCTTAAAATTTTTCTGACTTCGCCTCTTTACCAATTATCACATTGGGTAAATAATATATGAAGAAATAATATTATAATATGATATGATTAAAATTTAATTTATGGATCTCGTGAATAAGTTGAGTAACAAAAGGGCGTGCTCATTGACTAGGATCTTTCCTTAATTACATTTTATTTATTTTTAATGGTTGAAGGAATCTAAGACAGATCACGGGCAAAGTCACACGTGTTGGTTTCTCACTTCTAAACCAATAATAATAATATATTATTATTAATTGGATTTTATAATAAATTTTGATTACTTTTAAATATAGATAAATAATAAATTTATAAATGTTATGGATTTAGTCTTTTTATTACGATAAATTTTAAATAATGTATTTTTAATTTTACATGGTTTGATGTTATTATTTTTGTAATGTTATTGGTTAGTTTGATTTGTTAATATCGTTAATTACGTTAAAATTTAGACTAATAATTAATATTGTAAAAATAAAAAAAATTAAATTATATCGAATTAAAATATGGGTTTAAATATTAAATTTTAGTGTCGTAAGAAGATCAAAATTAGGATTTTTCTTTTTTTAGCTTTTCAAGGCCTCTAATTGTAATTCACTAGTAATTATTAAAATGTAATATAACTCTTAATAAAATAACATTCATAATACTTTTACCAAAAAAATACGATTTTTTTTTAACAATCTTATTATAGATTCTGATTGTATCTGTTTTTTTTTATCACAATGCGTAGAACTACCCATAACCCCTCCTCAATCCATAAATAGAAAGATAATGCGCTTCAGAATATTCGAATACATGTCATTCTGTATTATCAATAAACTCATACTAATTGAGTTAAAACTCGATAAAAAAATACGAGTGTTTTGTTAGGTAAGACCGTGAGGGACAGTGATATACAATTTGTAAAATTGGATTTTCATCATTCAAAGCTAAAAAAAGTAGTGGATCCAAAAAGCTTCCAAATTTATAAAAAAGGGGAAAAGCTTTGTGTTTTCCCATGAGAAAACAACTGGACATTTTAGTCGTTTTCATAAATTCCTCTAATGGGAATCTGATTGGTCACACAATCAGGACCCTGACTCAGTGAGTCATACCCTCTTTTAGGAGGGTGGGCCTTTATTTGCATGGGTCCCTGCACCGACTTTGGACCATCACTATTCACATTTCTATATCACGCACTCACAGTGAATTGGGCAAATTAGCGGTAAAATTGAGCTTTTGTATTAATAGTCAGATTATATTTTATATTTATTAAAAAATTAATTAATTTCCGTGCATTAGATAAAAAAAATTAGTTATTCTATTAAAAATTTCATCTATTTTTATTGTTAAAAATTAGTCTATATACGTTAGCATGAGGTACACACGGCACACCACATGTAATTATCTAGTTATTCTGTTAGCCACAATATGAGATTTTTAACAAAAAAGATCAATTCACTCTCTGAACTACGTATAGGGACTAATTTATTCATTTTTTGAGTAAATGGGGTAAAATGAAATTTGGCTCCTAATATAGGGACCTTCATGATACTTTTACTAGAATTAAGGTTATTTTTTTTTTATATATGATTGCTTTGAGTTTTAAATATTTTGAATTAAATTGGTTTAGATTGGTTTTAGTTTAGGGTTAATTTGAGTTTGTGTTATATTGAATTGGAGTTGCTTTTGGATTTTTTTGAGTCATGTTATTACGTATTTCGATCATTTTAAGGTTTAGAGTTATTTTGAGGACCAGTGTTAGGTTTTTCAAGCGAGTCATGGCATGTTTGAACCATTTGAGTTCTAATCAATTTTAAGGATGGACTCGAGAAATTTGTACTAGATGCTGCTGAGACAAAACTAGAAATTTTCGAGGAACCGAAGCTAAAAAAAAATTGTTTTAAAATGGTCTAAATTGAATAAATAATTCTTTGGAGGATGAAAAACGTAAATTTTCATTAGATCAAAGCTAAAAAAGGATTAACATTGAACTCTAAAATTTTAAGCGGGACTAAAAGGGGAATTATACCATTTAACTTTGGTATTTTACATATTGATCTTTCTTTTTCTCATCAATGTTCAATTTTCTCATGCTACACCTACCAGCCATTGAAAGGATGGTATCACATTGAGCATATGGCATTTTTGGTAAGTTTCATATTTTTATTTTGTGAGTAGAGACATTTTATTGACTCCTTGTGACTTGTGTCCTTTACAGTTAAAAACTAGTTATTGTAAGTTAAAATGAGGTACACGTGAAATGTCAAGTGTCACTATCTGATTATTCCGTCAATTACGCCAAATTTTAATAATATAACAGGACGAAATTTTTAACAAAAATGACCAATTTACTCTTTGATCTAACATACAAATATTAATTTACCAATTTTTAATAGAAAGAACAAAATACAATAGTATTTTTACCGAATTTAAAATAATAAAGCGAATCGATCTAGACAATGACGATCAATAACTCTCAAAATTGCATCTCAATTTTGACTTAATATTTAATATTAAATGTGACATTTGATTTTTAATTTGATAAGAATTTTTAATATTAAAATAATTAAGCATATTTGAAAAAAAAATTATTTTTATTTTAGGTTAATATAATTATTGGTAAAAGTACTTCATATATCCCTTTATTATAGGGATTGAATCAAATTAATCTCTCTATTATTAAGTGAATTAATTCACCCCATGTACTATTAAAAAGAATTAAATAAAAATTAAATTTCAACAATGTCAACATTTACTGTCATTAAAAAATAATTTTATGTTTAACAGAGTCGATATTTTGAAAAAAATTATGGTTTTGTAAATAATTTTTTTGCTTGGAGTTGAATTTTAAATAAAAACAATATTTTTATGTTATTTTTTAAACAGTAAATGATTAATTCTATTGCAATTTAGTTTTATTTGATTTTTTTTAATAATATAGTGATTAAATTGATCAATTTTGCACTTTGCATGTACTTTCATCTATAATTATTCGTACAAGTAAAATGTAAATATAAAATGATCAGGGGCGAA
Source organism: Gossypium sturtianum (assembly GCA_025698515.1). Lineage (NCBI taxonomy): Eukaryota > Viridiplantae > Streptophyta > Magnoliopsida > Malvales > Malvaceae > Gossypium > Gossypium sturtianum. Next base: position 875,769 of record CM046952.1, on the reverse strand, counting down.
GCCAGAACAAATTTTTGGGGGGGCCGGATGAAATTTTAATTTTTTATAGTTTATATCTTTATAATTTGTAAAGGATTAAATCGAATTTTTATAATTTTAGGGGGCCAAAGTGTAATTTTACCTTTACTAATTTAAATTTTTTAAAAAAATTTAAGGACCTAAATAGTAATTTTATATTTTAAGGGGGCCGAGGCCCATGCTACCCCTGGCTTCGCCCCTGAAAATGATGTAAGGTTAACAATATTATTAATAATTTATCAAAATTAAAATTAAATTAAAAATTCATATATATATATATATATAAATATATATCAAAAACTTGAAAGGGACAGTTGTGAGAATTTGAGAAAGTGTCATACCTTGCTTGCATTGCCTGCTCGGAACCAAAATTTTCTATATTTATTCATTGAATTTTGGTTTCATTTCGTTCTTAGTCCATGGACTCTTTGTACCTTTTCAATTTAGTATCTTCCTTTTAATTTCTCGATTTTAGTCTTGATATAAAGATTAAAGATTAAATTTCTTTAAATCAGGATTTATTTTATGCACCATCAACGAATCATATTACAACACATCATCTTTAAACCAATGCTAAATTTAAAAAATTATTATTATATTTTTAACAAGTGGCATCTTGTGATTTGTTGAGTACGGTTTATAAATAATTAATACATTAAATATAAATTTGTCAAATTATCCACATCAACAATTTTAAATTATTAAAATACCAAAATATTCAAATTTATTTGATCTCAAAAAATAAAATAATCAAATTTCAAAATTCTAAAAAATCTAGGGGTCGGAGGAAAATAAACCATTTCTTTTACTAATATTGAATTTTCATTAAGTCATGTGTCTGATAAAGGTTAAAATTTTCAAGAAAAAAAGAGAGTAGAATATGATAAATTAGTAAATAACTACTTATTTAAAAAAAAACACACATTTTTGAAATAAATTATCACAATATTCAAATTATTTTATTCAAATTCAAATTATCCAAAAATATTATATTAGTAAAATTAAAATTATAAAATAAATGAATTTTAAAAATAAAAAATTTACCCATTATCGATAACATTACATTATTTAATTATCATAATTCATAAATAATATTAATTAATGATTATAATTTCAACAATTATAAAACTTTTCAACACATTTATGTTTAATGGCCCTTTAGATATTTAATCTTACCGCTACGATTATTTTTAAATTACCTATCAAAATACGGTAAATTAAAAAAAATTTATTTGAATTTTCGCCGACACAAATAAAACATAACACTCAATCTCACATTATAATATACATATAAAAGGACTAACACTCTCTCTTCATTACTACTCTCAAGCTTCGAATCTATATATTTTCTTTTCACCTTTTTTTTTTTTTTTTCTCCTTTAATGGCGATGTCCCCAACCACTGAACCTCCCAACAACTACAGCTTCTTCTTCTTCACATTCACTTCATCTTCATCCTTCTTCTTCACCTTTGCTTGCTCCTCCATGGTTATTTATCATATGTTGCACCTCACCTGATCTTTCACCTCTCTAAACACTGCTCAAAATCAACTGTAAAGTGTAAACTACTATCACTACTACTACTACTACTAAAAGACGACCCCTTTCTCCACACCCCAAAGAGAGAAATGAAGCTACCGATAATGGGTTTTATTAACAAAGCTTTTTCTCTTCCCATGACTCATTTGTTTCTTACTGAGTTAATCTTAGTCGGTTTGATGATCTCTGTTTTCATTCCAGCTCAATGCTTCACTGATTCTACCGATGGTAATTTTTTCTTTTTAGATTTTTGGGTTTTTTTTTTTTTTGGCATTGGCTTCATTGATTTGTTGTATGATCTTTTGAAAATATTAGGAAAAGAAGGGAGAAAATGAATATTTTGCTTTGATTTTGTGATATTGTTTTTTTTGGGGAATATGTGATACTTTTTATAGTATACAGTAGCAAAAAAAAGCTACAAATTCTGGGTTTTAGATATATTTGGTTACGGTGAGGTGACATTTTATCGTATAGATGGAAGATTTAGTTCAATATAATCTGTATTTGATTTATGATTTTGGAACATGGGATTTTGTTATTAAGCTGTTTACTTATTTGTTTGCAGTTCAAGCTCTTCAGGTTTTATACACTTCATTGAACAGTCCTACAGAGTTAACAAATTGGAATAGTGATGGTAATGATCCATGTGAAGAATCATGGAAAGGGGTTGCCTGTGAAGGCTCAGCTGTTGTTTCCATGTATGAAAGTACATATTTTTAGAATGTATCTATTCGGTTTTTTGGAATTTCGTACCTTGTTGATCAGTTTTGGTTAATTAATTGGTGTTTGTTATTTGTTTAACAGTGATGTTTCTGGATTAGGACTTTCTGGAACTATGGGATACTTGCTCAATGATCTTATGTCCTTGAAAACACTGTAAGATGGTCTCATTGCTTGAGTTTTCGATATATGGAGAACGTTTCTCTTTTATTAATCATCTAACTAGTTAATTTACCTTTTTTTTCTTTGTATTATGTTAGTGATTTGAGTAACAACAACATTCATGACACGATTCCGTATCAGTTGCCACCGAATCTTACGAGCCTGTAATGTCTCTGATTCGTTTTGTTTCTATCATTATAACGAGTTCATTTTGATGCTAAATTGTAAAATGATTTATTTGTTATATGATTCAGGAATGTTGCAGGTAATAACTTAAGTGGGAGTCTTCCTTATTCCATTTCCACTATGGTTACTCTTACTTACCTGTAAGTTATATATCTCACAGTCGAGTGGCAAATCGAATTTCCTATCGTTTTCCTAATCCTAAATCTTCATGTTATAGGAACGTAAGCCATAATTCACTTTCCCCTTCAGTTGGAGATGTTTTTGCTAATCTTACCGACCTCGGGACCTTGTAAGAGAGCTCAATCTTTTGTATTATTATAATCTATTGGTTTTGTTCTATGTATAATACCTTAATAACATTAAACCATATTATTATAGGTACTCATAGTTTATTTCCATGCTGAATAAGATTCGGTTACCTTGTTAATATGCAGGGATCTTTCCTTCAACAATTTTAGTGGGGATCTACCTGTTTCGATTAGCTCATTGGCCACTCTTTCGGCGCTGTAAGTTTTGCTTCATTAAGAGCTAAAACAAAAGGAAAAATGGGTTTCAGATATTTATAGAGCTTGACCGAGTTCTATTGATGAACTTGTGGCAGGTATATGCAGAACAATCAATTTTCCGGTTCTCTTAATGTTCTCTCGGGTTTACCTTTGAACACTCTGTAAGTTTAACTTTTCTCGTGTACTGCTGTCTGGTCTACATGTTCTCTTGTATATTCTTATGTATCCTAGATTCTGAAACAGAAATGTTGCCAACAACAATTTAAGTGGATGGATTCCTCAAGAGCTTTTTTCACTCCCGACTTTTATGTAAGTCTCAATGTATATCATTGCTGCCAATATAAATTTTTCGATATTTATGCAAAATGTTTGACTTTGCTATAAAAAATACGAAACAGATACGATGGGAATTCCTTTGCCAATGGACCTGCTCCTCTGCCACTACCATATAGTCCACCTCCACCTGGTAGATCTCGTCATAAACATAAAACTCGACCAGGAACTCGTAAATCCCCCGATTCCAATGCTCAACCATCAGATTCAGATAAGGGACCATCGGCTGGACAAATTGTAGGCATTGTTCTTGGTTCTTTGTTGCTACTTGTCCTTGTACTACTTGCTGTTGTTTTCTGTATTCATAAAAATAAACGGAAGGTGAGCGGCGCAAGAGCTTCAAAGGGAAGTTTTTCAGCTGGCTCCAATGATGGTATGTTAGTGAAATTGTTATATTTTAAATATTGTTTGAACCTGTGAAACCGAATGTTGCTTTGCATTGAGTGTACTAATGATGCTGGACGTGTATTATGCTTCGTTTTCACAGGACATACCGAGATGCAAGCGCAGAGTGTGAAAAGTGTTGCTGCCGTTATAGATTTGAAACCCCCACCAGCAGAAAAGGTGACAACGGTCGATAGGATTTCCAATAATGGATCTCTAAACAGAATGAAGTCACCGATCACCGCTACATCATATACTGTCGCAGCTTTACAAACAGCAACAAATAGTTTCAGTCAAGAATACCTTATCGGGGAAGGTTCCCTTGGTCGTGTTTACAAGGCTGAGTTTCCAAACGGAAAGGTAGCTTCATTTTTTAAACAATACATCGTTTTTCACTGTTATAACTAATGATTCTTTACGTTGTTTGATCTTAGGCAATGGCTATTAAGAAAATAGACAATGCGGCATTATCATTACAAGAGGAAGACAATTTTCTAGAAGCTGTCTCCAATATGTCACGTTTGAGACATCCTAATATAGTTACATTGGCTGGATACTGTGCCGAGCATGGACAGCGTCTTTTGGTATATGAATATGTAGGCAATGGTAGCCTTCATGATATGCTGCACTTTTCCGATGATGGTGGCAAGACATTAAGCTGGAATGCACGTGTCAGAGTGGCGCTCGGCACTGCTCGGGCTTTAGAGTATGTTATATGTGTATGATTGTTTTCAGTCCGTCTATCCCTCAGCTGTTTTTGACGAACCATTGTTTCAGGTACTTGCATGAAGTATGCTTGCCTTCAGTTGTACATAGAAATTTCAAGTCGGCAAACATTTTACTTGACGATGAACTCAATCCGCACTTGTCCGACTGTGGCTTAGCTGCTCTTAATCCAAATACCGAGCGGCAGGTTTCAACACAGGTGGTTGGTTCATTTGGTTATAGTGCTCCCGAGTTTGCATTGTCGGGAATATATACCGTAAAGAGTGATGTGTATAGCTTCGGGGTGGTGATGTTGGAGCTGCTAACTGGTCGGAAACCGCTAGACAGGTACAACCCATTGTCTAGCTAATGATCTTTTTATATATTGCCATTGTTACAATACTAAAAATTTCGTTACATTTGTGCTAGTTCAAGGGTGAGATCAGAACAATCACTTGTCCGATGGGCCACTCCACAACTACACGATATCGATGCCCTTGCGAAAATGGTTGATCCTGCACTCAATGGCATGTATCCTGCAAAATCTCTGTCACGTTTTGCCGACATCATCGCTCTATGTGTTCAGGTAAAGGAACTTACTAGTGCACATTAAGTATCAAGTGAAGAACACGATCATACGACATACTATCGACTTTTTTATTTTGTTTGTTTTAATGCAGCCGGAACCCGAGTTTCGACCTCCCATGTCTGAGGTCGTGCAAGCGTTAGTGAGGTTAGTACAAAGGGCAAGTGTTGTGAAACGGCGACCAAGCGATGAATCGGGATTCGGGTATAAGACTCCAGATCATGAGGCAGGGGACTTTTCGTTTTAAGGTCTGGGAAAACCATCAATCCCGAAAATCGAAAGAGAAATCAAGTTTATGTAATTATATGTCTCATACACTGACACTTTTTTTAAAAAGTTTATTATAGTGTTTACAGTGCAAATATATAGGTGTATTATTGGACAACATGATGCACATTCATGTTTTTTGCATCATAGTAATAAAATAATAATTTTCTGTAGTGTTCAAGCAAGTACGTGACATTTCCCATGTTACACAAGCTGGTCTTTGTTTCTCATGTTTAATCCCCTTGTCTTTGGCTCTATTCGACTAGAATTTGCCACACAAGTTGCGTGAATGGAATATGGACATTGAGAAAGAAATATGACAGAAAAGGACAATGTTCGTTGATGAAAAGAGAGAAAAACTCGTTGTGTCAGCCCACTTGCGTCCTTTTCATGTTTGATGCTCGCTTGCCTTTTGTTCATTAGATAAATGTCATAATCAGTTCTTGGTAATAAATTCACGTATTAAAAATCGAGTTGCATTTTTTTTTTACTTAAAAAATAAGTATATTAGTCATTGTATATTAGATTAAAAAGCAAATTGATTCGATTAAAAATTCTATCAATTTATACTGTTAAAAATTAGTTCATATACGTTAAAATAAAGTACATGTAGCATATTATGCGTAACAGTCTATTATTCTATTAGTCTTGTTAGTTATTAAGAGTAGAAATAGATGAAATCTTTAGAAGAATCAAATTTTTCTTTGATTCAATGTACAAAAACTAATTTATACATTTTTTAAACAATAAAATAAAATACAATCTAACTCTTAGTGCAAAAACTTTACGGCACTTTTACCTAAATTGATGACTATTACCCTTTCTTTCCTATTTATTCTGAAAATACAAGAAACTAAGTGAAAGTATCATAGAATCCCGAATAATAAAAGTCAAATTGCATTTGTTATTATTAAAAAAATAAACAAATCTAATCTATTCCTTACGATTAAAGAACAAATTAATTATTCTATTAAAAATTTCATTCATAATTTCATTCATTTCTATTATTATTATTAAATAGCATAAATTAGTCCCTCTAATTCAAAATATCATCCACTTCACTATTTATTAAAAATAACATTTATTTATTTTTATTAAAAATTTCATCCATTTTAATTAAATTAGTTCATCCAAATTAATATAAATTAAATTTTTAACAAAAAATTAAGAAGCAAAAACTGATGTACAAAACTAATTTACCCAATTTTAAATATAGAGAGCAAAATATAATCCAACTAATACAAGGGCCTCAATGGTAATTTTACCAAAAAAAAAAGCTACTGTTGCAGACTGCAGAGTATTCATATATTGTTGTTTAATAGCAATCTGATATTATTTTAAAACCATGTGTAATAACAATTATTAGAAGAAAACACAAAAACTAACAATGATCTCCATATCCTAGATCAAACTACATAAAAAGTGGCAATACTATAGCCTCAAGTTGGATACAACATGTACATGCATATAAATAACATGACATAAATATGAATAGGTCTGCATATAATATGCAATTTTCGCCTTCAAATTTCTTTCCCATATATAATTCATCTTTTAGAGAAATGTAGGGGAAAGATCCATTGGAAATGGATTGCCTATAACATTATCCATAAAATAGTGTGGATTATGTGTACCATCCATTACCACAAACTGCATATCTTCAGATGGTTTCCAATGCCTTTTCCTTTGGTTAATGAACCAGTTGTTGATTTGTTTCAGATCCAAACCGGTTGATTCCGCCAGGGCAAGCTTTTGCGACTCCTGCGGATCGAGTTTCGGTCATTTTAAGTTGATGATATAAGCTGTTGATGGCACTATTAAGTTGTCGAACGTGATACTTACCGAAGGGTATGGCCATTTGTAATGTCTACTCCACCAATCCAATAATTGTTGCCTGGCTTCCTTAGGTAGCTTACCTTTCTTCCTTTTCTTCATAAATTCTTGCTTCAAGCTGCCTAAATATCCGCTGTATCTCTGTAAAAGTTTATCTTTAAGTTCTCGATCTTCCGCGAGGGGATCGATGAAACTTTTGTTGTTTACATCAGTTTCTTCTTCAGATGATCCATTCCTTTCAAAAGTTTCAGTACCATAAGCTGAAATGCATAATGAAATTAGTAAAGCTTCTCACATGAACATGTAGATATGGTAAAAGTACCATGGAGGCCCTTACACTAAAAGTTTGATTACATTTCGCTCCATTACTCAAAAAATGGATAAAATCTTTTTACTATTTGATTTAATGTACAGAGAGTAATTTTTCCATTTTTTGAGGAGGAGCAAAATACAATCTCTTGGTAAAAGGGTCTACTTCAATTAAACCTTCCATTAACTAAAAAAGTTCATATTCATATGAGGATCTCCTCATATGATACAACATTAACAGCAACTATGGCCTCACTAAGTTAAGAACAACATCAATCATATGGAAGAGTACATTGGAGAAACATTAGTATTATAGCTTAAGCTCATATATATATATATATATAGCTTTTATAGCTAACATGAAGAGAGCACCCTGTTTGATATATAAACCAATCATAAGGTAGCAAGGGCTAAACAATCCACCATGTAAGATGAAGTCTGAATGAAGCGTGAACATGAGCGGCAAGAAACAAAAAGGGCTGCAAATGTCTACAATTAGAGATGCTAGTGTATGTATTACTACTAACAAGTAACTCAAAGCCAAGCAGCGACAACAACAAAAAAAACATCCAAACACATATAATCTGCTAATGAGTTTCACTCCACAGACAGATGATCAAATGCTTTGAGAAGCATCACAAAGAGGTGAAAACCCACGGTGTTTATTGGTGTATATATATTCTATTTTATAGGTACATATTACAAATTGGTGGGGAGGATGACAAGAATAGGGTTTAAACCCAGGTGTTTGGTATGCCATCAAGGAACTTCACCACCACTTGTTTATGCTGTTGGTGGCATATATGCTCTTACCAGCATCAGTCTTTATCTTATGAACCTTTACAACTTTGCAAGACCCTTGTCACAAATTTAAGTAGGTAAGAGCAATTTTTGGTTTTAACTGAAAAGGCTGACCCTTTCAATTTTTTTGATTTCGGGTCGGTTTTGATCTCGATTTAATTGGTTTATTCAATTAATTATTGGTTTTCACGGAATTTCATTATATTATTTTAAATATAATAAATATATAATGATATAAACCAAACCTAATAAAGAAAGAATTGTACGAAACAGTGACGCCATATCATCTGTATCTCTTTCCAATAGTTTTATGTCAGATCAGCATTTTCATCCTGAATTTCAGGATTTTAATTTGGATCTGATTTTTTTCAAGATGAAAATCCTGAAATTCAGGATGAAAATACTGATGTGGCATAAAACTATTGAAAAGAGATACAGATAACATAGCGTCACTGTTTCATACAATCCTTTCCCAACCTAATAACCCTAAACTAACTCTAACCCAAAGTCGATTAATCGAAAAATCGACCAAATCAAAGTCAATTTGATTTAATCATTTTTTTAATTAAAATTGGTCGGATCAATTTTCTCATGTTAAAATAAAAGCCGACTGATTGAACCAACTAAATTTAGGGTTCTAATTCACATAAATAATAAATCCCTTACAAATACTAACTTTTCACTATATTAACCCTAGTTTGATCAAACCCTAATTTCTTAAAATTTTGTTCAATCTCAGATTTTTTTAAAAAAAAACTTGAGCAGTGCCCTAGGAACAATCTCCTCTAAACCATTTACAATATTTTGTTATCATCACTGCAGCTAAACATGTCCAAAGAAACCCAGATATGCATATGGAAGAGAGTTTTTAACTTTGGAGGAGTATTATCACCAGAATTTGAAGATGAAACTGTGAGGGCTTTGAATTGACACTCGATCCTTTGGAGGAAAACCATGGCTTCCTTGAATGGTTTAGACAGCTCTTGTTCATATTTAATCAGCATCTCACAGTAAGCTTCCATGAACTGATCAAGTGCTGGATCTTCACCTATGTAACTGGTGCTACTAGTACCCCCCACGGTGGCAGCAGTCGCGCATGCTTCTTCTAATCTCGCCACCACTTCAGGCGGTGCTCCAACCTGCAGATTTTTTATTACAAAAAAACTAAATGATACATGACAAGAAACAAAGGTTATAAACATGTTTTGGTTCTTTTTTTAGGTTTCACCTTTTGACAATTGACATAAGCGGCCAACAGACGGTGATAATGAGGGTGAGACATGATCTTGGCTTTCATAGAAGAAGAAGAGCTGCCATCATCATCATTATTATTGTTCTCCATGAAATAACACCCTGTATTGTTGAGGATCATAGAGAGTGAACCACTGGTGCTATTATGGTTCGGGTCTTGATTGTTGGTGGGAGGTAAAGGAAGAAATAAAGGATTATTCGAGTCCATATGATGATGATGACGGGAAGACATGGATGGCATCATAGACACATGACATGGTCCATTACAAGTATTATTGTTGTGTCCAAAAGCCAACATGCAAGAAGTGCTATTGGAACCACCTTCCATTATCTCTTTCTCTTTCTCTCTCACTGTCTTATCTTTTCCTAGTTGTTCTTCACTTAGGGTACTAAACCATATCTCTAAAATTCTCCACGAGATTTATGCTACAAAACCCAGCCAACTGTGAAACGTGGGTGATTTATATTTCTAGTCATTTTTGCACCATGAAAGACAAGATAGCAGTGTTTTTGAAGTTCAATGTTGACAGTGCAGTAGGGATATATATGCTAAAGCTTTTACCTTCCCGATGAAGGAAAAAAAACCCTCTCACCTTCTTTTGCTGCAGTTACTGCCAGTGATACTGCCATTACTGGCAAAATATTAAAGAAAAAGAAGAGAGGGGATTTTATTTTTGTTGTTTTAGAAAAAGAAAGGAACGATCAAATCAAGGGGAAGAAGAGCAAACAAATCAGAATATATATCTGTACGTACTGTGCTGATCTTTAGTTTTCTTTCATACACTGGGTTTTAGGGTTTATCATTATCAATCGGTCCACTCATTCAACTTTAGCATTTATGTTATGTTGCTTCAAAGTTCAAACCCTACTACCATTTATCTCACATATCATAATTTTAGAATGTGTTTATTTTCGAAATTTTTGGTAATGTTTTTATTAACTTAAAAGATAAAAATTGAAAAATTATAGCCGTTTAATTAAGTCACGTTAAAAATTAAAAATTATATCATTAATATAGAATATGCTAAATTAATTACCGAATATGTTGATTTTCTCTTATTGAATTGATTAAAAGATAAACTCATATTTTTCGATACAATTTTAAGTTATATAATCAACTGTAAATTAATATTTTTTTCTATTTTTATTTTAACTGTTAATTTAAAATGATCTCACGATATTCTATTACGATGAGATCTTTAAATAAATGTCACTTAAATTTTTTATATGACTGATAGAAATAATATATTTGTTGTACTAATGACAAGGCTAGACTTGAAAATGATTTATTTAATAAATGGAGTTCTACAACGAGATTTATAAGATCGTGAAGAACTTGGTGAGAGAATTAATTAAGGGTCCCTTCGAATGGATGTTTAATTTCTTTTATTTTATGTTACAATATTTAATTTTATTATTATTTTTTTATTTAATTATAGATAAATCATAAATTAACGCAATGCTCGTCAAAAAAGATATTAAGAGTGGGTTTAGATGGACGATTGAGTATGGTGCGGTGCGATTAGCTTATTTTTTGTCTCACGCTATAGTATCGCTACAGTATCTAATCTCACCGTCACTACTATTTTACACTAAATGTAAATAAATGCACCGTCCATTAAAATCTACCTTAAATGTAAGAAGTTGATGGTATTTGTATGGTCGGTATATAAAACCCCTTCTCTCATTTGGTGAGATCATATGTCCCTGAAAGAGTGGGAGTCCGTCACATGGGTGCGTAAGAGTTATTAGGGTCTTGACTTCGTAGGCTTCTTTGTCTAGGTTGAGAACTGACCACATGAGGCTGCACGTGCAGGGCGTGCAATAGATGGGTGAGCTGTTGTCTCTCAGCGAAGTATTGATTTTTGGTGAAGTATATTTTAGTGAGGTGTAGGCAATATTAATTTATTTTTTTATTACAATATATGACTAAAACTTAAGTAAATATGGATCGGGTCGGACCGAAATAAAATTTTAAGTTTAAATTTTATTTAAATTTAATCTAAATAAAAATATTAAAACTTAAATTTGATTCGGTCCGTCTCCATTAAATTTTTTTATACTATCATTTTATATAAAATTAAATCTAAAAAATATAAATATTAAATGTATTAAAAATATTAAAATAAATATTTCTCGCTAAATTAAAAATAACTGTTAAATTTATTTTAATATAAAAATAATTATCAAATTTAAAGGTCAAATAATATTTTTTTTACTGGATTTTAATAATATTTGTATATATGCAAATATTTACTCCTAACTTGTAAAATGATTAAACAAAAACCAGAATTTTGTTCATGGTTGGGTAACAGGTGAGATAAGTGAGTTGATGTGAAAGCATTTTCTGCAAGTAAAGTGAAGACTAAGGGATAGATGAACAAAATGGACAAAATTCAATTACCTATTTACACTCATTGTTATTCACAGTCATAGCATCTAATCCGCAATTATTTAACCTAGAAAAAAGTGAAGGACTTCAAGTATAAAAAAAAAAAAAAAGCTGGTAAAGCTAGTGGGACACTTCGAATATAACCTCTCTCTAACATTAAAGGCTCTGAGTACTTTCTCACTCTAGGTCTGGCTGTAAACTATGAGTGTGTGTTAGGGATTAGGACACCATAGGATACGGCTTCAATCAAGTTACAACAAATTGTCTCCCTATGATAAATATCCCACCAAACCTAATTTTTTTCTAACACTACCACTTTCTGTCACTGGCTGCTTAGTTATGTTCTGCAATGGCTACCTTGCATTAGTTTTAACCTTGAAAATAATAGTGGTTATGCTTGAATGGTACTTTCACCATAAAAGAAATTACCCCTTTCTCTCATAGGATATGCTTGAATGGTTCATACGATAGTTTTTTTTTTTATTTATTATTATCATAAATCCTTCAATAAAGGTTGTTTAATATTAAAAGTATTATAGAACCTCTTAGTACATTAAATTTAAAAATAAATTAGTTATTTTTATTTATTAAAAATTAATTTTTAATTAATTTTACGTAGAGTGCTACTTGTAACTTATTTTGATGTACATAAATTAATTTTTAATAGTAAAAAAAAATTAATAAAATATCAATTTATTATTTAACTTAATGTATATTAGTTAATTTTTTTACTAAAAGGGATAAACTATAATCTGACTCTTAATCTAATCCATTCCGTGATATTGTTTGTTTAATTAGTAAATATATAAGCATGCAGGTATATTGTTCAAATTAAGAACGAAATCATGGAAAGATCAAACTTTGGGTGCAAAGCTGTTTATGTTGGCATGAAGTTGGCGCAGAGTGTATTGATTTTCTGGCCTAGACTATGTTTTTGATGTTAGGGTTTATGCCATCAATCATTAGACATGTTGATATTGTTTTTTAGGGTTTAGGGTTAAAAGCAACAAACTCGTCTGTATATATATATATGGTACGGGAATCCATCACAAAAGAGCAAAGGGAAAAGGTTGAAAGAGAGACGTCACTGGTTGTTTGATGTAGTGAGAAGCCAAGGTGGTGGTGGTGGTGATGGTGAACTGGCGGGAGATTATGGCGGGACAGGCAATGTAAGGCTAATCCATTCAAGCAACTAAAGCTTTTTTTCTTATTCACTTTACGTCATTTCCATCAACAGTTGCATGATAAGAAATTGTGATTAAAATTTTTAGAAGAAAGTGAACAAGGAATAAACAGCTGCTGCTACCTGGAATGGTGGTGAGAGGAGGTTCTATAAATGAAGTTTTCAAGTAATTTGAAACACAGATACATAAAATCATATTGGAGTATATATATATATATATATATTTATGTATATTTGACCATCACTTCCTCCTTCAACCATTATTATTGATGTTTAAGTCTGGGTAATTAATGCTAATATATTATCATTAAATCATAAGGTTAAGTGAGATCATAAGGAAATTAGATCGCGGATAATTAATTACTAAATTCGCTATAATAATAACTTAAGAAATTCCAAAAAATATTATCATTATAAAGATAGCCTCTCTTTTTTCTCTTCATATCCATCAAATCACTTCTATTTTATTTTTGATAATGTTACACGTATTAAAATTGTTGAATATTTTTGTGTAAGTGTACTTCAAAAGAGTTAAATTCTTGGTTATTGTTCATAGATGTGATGTCATAGGTAAATCTCATGTACGTTAACATATACCCTACTTTAAGATTAATACATATTTTCTATATTGGGTTCGTCTCTATGGTGGTGCAAATCCACATTATGTAGGCTTATGAAAAAACACGAACACTTTACGTACGAATCATGTAAGCTATAGGTCAAGATTCAAGACCCAATCGAATAACCAAGTAGCAAATCGATAATGACGAGTATCATAACAAAAGTATAGATAATGAAGCAACATTTTAACTATACAAATTATATTAAAATGTAAAATAAAAAAGAGAAATTAAAATAGTAAGTTCCCACTTTTTATCCAATAATGAACACACTTTTCTTAGCACATGGTGGCAAATGCCTTAAAAGAAGAGGTTTTAGGGTTTAAAGTTAAAACCCCAATTTGAAGTATTAAAGTGGAATGATTAAGCTTTGAGTTTGTACTTTATTTGATTGCCTTTTTTTCCCTTTCTAGTAACTAAAGGAGGTTGGTGACTTAATTAGTATTAATTAATAGTATGTACTTACTTTATTTGAATATTTGGACTTGGACTGATTTTATTATTTAATATTGACTTTGTTAAGATTTAAATTTCAATAATCAATTGGGGTAATTTATATATGTGCATATTATTTAATTTTAACTTACCAATATAATAAAAAAAGAATTTATCTTACCTCATCATCAAGATATCTCGTAAGATCAATCACTCAATTAAAATAGACAGATTAAGGTCATGTTAAATTTTATTTAAGATAGATACTTCCATCACATCCAATAAAGGCTTTAACATGAAGAAACTGAATTTACTAATGTGCTTTCTCTTCCAACGAACGTAAGTAGGAAATTACAACAAATACCATAATATAATATATCTTCAATCAACATCAAAGTAACCATAATTACCACAAAATAAGAAAATAAATGAGACCAGGGGCGAAGCCGGGGGCTGGCATGAGCCTCGACCCCCCCAAAATATAAAATTACTATTTAGGTCTTTAATTTTTTTTAAAATTTTAAATTAGTAAAGGTAAAATTACACTTTGGCCCTCCCTAAAATTATAAAAATTCGATTTAATCCTATACAAATTATAAAGATATAAACTATAAAAAATTAAAATTTCATCCGGCCCCCCAAAAAAATTATTCTGGCTTCGCCCCTGAATGAGACATGGTTTTTACATAGAAAACACCTTTTAAAAAGCACAAGACTTGAGAATTCACTAAAAAAAAATTCAAAGTTCTCGCTGTAATATTTCAATATAAAGTGACCACAAAGAGTATATACTTTCAACAAGGCTAATAACAAGTAATCTTGAATAAACAAGAGAGTAAATACACCCTAAATTCCCTATTTTTTTAGAGTCGCCAAACACCATTGAACTCTTCTGATAATTCTTCTAAAAACTTTCCCCAACGACAGTCGACTCTCATGCGAATACCTTAAAAACTTTTTCCACCAAGTCTCTAGTCTTGGCTAATAAAAACAAGTGAAAAAAAGGTCATATCGGCTAGGAGTGGTTTTAAAGGCCCACATCGGAATCACCTTATTACCCACATAATTATATAATAAAGAAAGGAACTTAACATCAAATCAACTTTATTATAAAATATATATGTACAATTGGTTGATTTTAAACAGTCTTTTCTTTTTGGTACTTGATTTTAAACGGTTGTTGTTGACTTCATTTTTTTTATTTAAAAAATAAATAAATTAATTTCTATTCGTTAAATTAAAAAATAAATTAATCATCTTTGTAATTTTATTATTAACGTAATTGACAAAATAATTAGACAACTACATGTGATATGTTCATATAACACAATTTTAAATAAAATCTAATATTTTTGTCCAAACCTATTTTTCAAACGTTAACATGTAAGTGAACCTTCAAATTTGGACAGCCCAACGCTTAGATAAAATTAACCGCTTTGAAGCTCCTAGTTTCCCTTCCGATATGCTGCTTATTAAGTTCAAACCAGTTAATTTCGCGCCATTCCGGCAGGCACGCACTATTCTAGTAATAAATCAATGCAATCAACTTGCTTCACCAGTTTATTCCACTCAATTCCAGTCATATCAATCAAAACATTATGTACCGATTCGTATAATCGGCTATGATAATAAAATAAAAATAAAAAAGGAAATGCGACGTATAATCGGTTCTTAGACCATCAATATCCATGTATTATTAATTTAATCCTTAAAAAACCTCAAAATAATAATAATAATAAATTTCAACAAAATTATGTTTAAAAAATGTAAAATGTCTCTCATTCATGCTCAGCTAATGTGAAAGCAGAAATTTTAAATCAAGCTTGAGCACCAAGTTCAAGGAGAAGAGTGTGGCTAACAGCATTGGAAGATGGTCCAACAAATTGAATGGGACCTGTAACCAAAAATTCATCAAAAAAATGTGACTAAGAGATCCCTCTATTATAGTAACTTGATCGAGTTAGTTCTTTTCTTATTAAATGAATCAATTTAGTCCCTATATTATTAAAAGGAATTTCATAACCTACCAGGACTAATGTAGCAGTTCATAAGTGCCCAATCCTCCCTCACGGAAGCAAATTTCTTGAATGGAGCACCTGTATGATTATTTACAAGAAAATAAATTAACTGTTGCCTCTGTTTCAGTTTGGTCCAACAAAAGAACCCAGTGGCATAATGAACAAAAACAATAAAAATTATATTGTTACCTTCAAGCTCTACCATTGCCTTCTTGATAACAGGCTTGAATTTACCTGCAAACACATTTCAATGCTAATGAAGTAATAGTTCGGGTTATGGTACAATTCTATTGGTTGAAGGTTACTTGGTGTTTAAGTTTATTTAATAAAGGTCATAAATTGTAGAGAATAAAGTTTCTTAATGATCAAGTAATAGTATCTATAAATATAGAGTATGTGATCTCTATATCGAAGATGGGTTTTGTTGGGATGTGAGAAGGAATTGGTAAAACACCGGGTTAACGAGATAAAGTGTATTTCTAGAAAGCACAAATTTTGGGTTTGTTTCAGAGCTCGGATTTAGTGGATTTTCCTCTCATTCTTGTGAGCATAATTTATACCATGTTGATCTCGTGTTCATTATGTTTTCCATTTACGGTTTCCGAACACTTCACTAGCAGTAAAAGTACCATAGAGGTCCATGTACTAAGAGTTATATTGCATTTTGCTCTCTTCTATTCAAAAAATAGGCAAATTAATTCCTATATGTTAGTTCAAAGAGTATATTGGTCCTTTCCGTTAAAAGTTTCATCCATTTGTACGGTTATAAACTGACGTGGCTGACAGAATAATTAGACAATAATACATGGCATGACATGTGTATATTATGATGACGTACAAGGACTAATTTTTAATAGTAGAAATGGGTGAAATTTTTAACTAAAGGACTAATTTGCCTTTTTTTTTTAGTAAAGGGACCAAAATGCTTGAAGTGATAAGGTGAAGTAACCATACCGTGCCTCCTCTCGACATCCATTAACGATGTAAGAGGAGTCCCTCCGACCGTCCATTCTTCAACCGGGGCTCCCAAGTTTCCTACCTGCAAACATTACAAACGTAGAAAATCAAAATACTTGGTTCACAAGTTTAAAAACACAATCGAATAACGATATCAACGCAGAAGGACAATAGTTAAGAAGCGGAAACGAACCGATGATATCAACCCAGTTTTTCCACTGTGGAGGAGAGCTGCGGCGCCGTAGCCCAAAGCATAGCAATAGGAGGCATCAAAGTTAGTTGGCAAACCACATCTTCCTTCATATCTGCATATAAATAATAATCATATAAGGAAAAATACTCTCTATGGCCTAAGGTTTGAACCTACTTATGATGCCATTAGCATTATGTACCCAAAAAAGTGTGATTGTCCTTTAAAATGGCCCTTATAAGATCCTTCTTGCTTCCTCTTCTCCAATTCTGTTTCAACCATTTGAATCAACATTTTCTCTGTTTCGATTTTAGCGACCTAACAGTAACAAAAAACAGACCAAACAAACGTTGAAAACCCAACAAATAATACTTCAGCAAACAAAGATCAGTAGAGGAACATCGTAATACCTGAACGTTTCCATGAGGATCTCTTTCGAGCATCAATTGTTCTTGAATTGCTTGAGGTAAGAACTCGAAAAGCTTTAGAGATTGGTTGGTAAGTTTCTTTTTCCATATCCCATCTTCATCGACAACATCATGTGCCAGAATCTCGTTTAGTTCGGCGATAAGCTGCTGGACCTGGAAGCAAGTAAAAGCAGATAAATATCGGGATGATGAAACCATTATGACAATAGGCCAGCTGAAGACCGAAAGTACCTCGGGAATAAAGTCAATAAGACCTTCGGGTATGAGAATAACACCATAGTTGTAACCGAGTTCAGCACGTTTGCAAATGACATCGACCATGTAGTCCGTAACATTTTTAAGCGTCTGCTTCTTGGCAGCAACCTGCGAAAAGATATACTCCGATGAAATGAATCAAACTTATTCTCGACAAGCAGTGGAAGATGGTGGAAAAAACGATACCTCTTCTCCGATAATGGTAATGTTAGGGTGAGTCTGCAAAGCACACTCCAAAGTAATGTGCGAAGCTGCACGTCCCATGAGCCGCACAACTACAAAAACAATAACAGGCGTTTAGTGACATAAGTGAACAGACACACAAGTATGAACCGTTTTTCGAAAGGTTTGTGAAATTTGTACGTTTGAAGCACTTACAGTGATAATATTTTCCAGTCGACCGTGCATCAATCATGACGTTGCCAATCATTTCTGCATATATCTATACAAAGGTAACCAGACATTAGTACGTACCAGCAGACGGACGCGGTATATAAAATGCGAAAGCAAGTATAACCTTACCTTGCAGGCAGTATCGAATCCGAAACTTGTTGGAACCTCTTTGCATTTCAAATCACCGTCGATCGTTTTTGGGCACCCAATCACTCGAGTTTTCAAGTTTTTACCCCTAAAGGAAAAGAAAGGATAAGGTATATGTTACACCGGCAAAGAGATCGGGATAGAGGTCTATGTACCTGAAGTTTTCAGCAAGGAGGCAAGCGTTCGTGTTCGAGTCATCCCCACCAATAACCACAAGCCCGTCCAGGTCGAGCTTCACTGCTGTTTCTTCAGCTTGCTTAAACTGAAAGTTACACCCACTTTACTCAGACACCATTACTTGATAACAAAAAACTCAAATAACTTATAAGAATCATGGAAAGGCTCTTACCTGCTCGGGAGTTTCGATCTTGTCTCTCCCACTACAGATCATGTCAAAGCCACCCTGGTTAATATAAATAAAGAAACACAATCAGTTGTGATCTTTGCTTTAGCAGACATGTATATGTACATACATGAAAGCATAAGACAACATAGGACTAACATTGGTAATAACATGAACTTGTACCTTTCAAACTGTTTAAACTGTTGCATTTTTCCAGAAAGAGCAATTTTTAGCCATGTTTGATAATATAAAATTTTTTATCTTTTAATATATATATATATATAATATTTTTATCTTTTAAATATGCATAAATAATATTTTCTTAAATCAAAATTTAAATCCGATCTAATTTGATTTAACCAACTGAATCAACATAAGTTCAGTCTTTGCTAAGTTCGATCGGTTAATCGGTTAAAACGGTTTTTCAATTTTTATAACCGAATCCATCATGTATAAACTAAGAAAAGATACCTGATTTCTGTAAGGGTAAATATAATCAGCATTCAATTCAATGTATTTGCATTTCATGATCCCAGCAGGGCCTCCTCTAAATCCATACAAAATGCTACCTTTGGCGCGATCTTGCAAGTAATCTGTCGTTCAAAACGGCGACGTTTTACTTCCATTATCACAAATAGCAATAACACTAAAAAAACACAAGCAATGAAAAGTGAAATTGAAAGGAAAAGAAGTACTAACCGAAAATTCCAGAAATCACATTGTGACCTCCAGGTGCCTGTCCTCCAGACAAAACGACGCCGATCTTCAACTTCAGATCGGATCGGAGAGAATCCGCTTCGTTCGGCACCAACATTGCCGACGGTTGTCCGAATAGATTCGGAAACAGCTTCGCAATCTCATCTGCCAAAAAATGAAAGCAAGGTTTCCAGTTCAGTGAAACTGAGCTAATGACTTCACCGTTACTTGCATTTTTCATGCAAGTAAACAAAGAAGAAGAAGAATGACGAACCAGGGTTGCCGGCGGCGGAGCTAGGAGGACCTTCGACGACTTTGAAAGGATTTCTAAGAACGGAAGGTAGAGGAAGAGCGTGGTCGATACGACTGTTCTGGACTTCACTGTAAACGGCGGCGAAACGTCCCGAAACCGGCCCTGTTTCAAAGGCTGCAGCGTTGCCATTAGTATTCAAAGAGGAATACATTGTTCTTTTTAGTTTATTTAGTTTGTAAGGATTGGTGGCGGCTTTGTGATTGGGAGCTTGGATCTGTGTAAGAACAATAAAAGTGGTTTTTATTACACTAATATTTATTTGTGTTGTTTACACTGTTGTATTCTCTCTCTCTGTGTGTCTTTTGCCATTTTCCAGTTAAGGAAACGGCGGTGTTTTGAGGGGATTTGAACGAGCGAAACGACAATGAGGAGCGCCGTTTCATTGTCTAGTAGGCAGTAGGTTTCTTTCGTGGTTGAAAAAACCGGAGTTGCTTCGGCTGAATTTGTTTGAATTGAGTGGTTTATTAAAATAATATAAACATATAAATCAAGAAAATTTTCAAAAATGAAAAAAATGATGAAAATTTATTTTTTCATAGGAAAAATGAATTAAAATATAGTAATTCTTTTCATTGGTTCTTGTTATTTTTTTAATTATTCGATTTAATTTATTAATTACATTACGGAATAAATCAATTTTCGATTTCATCAATTAAACCGGATCTCTTACCATAATTATTTAGATACATATAAAAGGGAAGTTAAAGGAGTAGAGAGGAAGTTGGGTGGATGGGTGTCTGTCCTTTACCTAACCCTTGATTTTGGTTGGTGTTGGGGTTGGTGATAGGAATTGGGAGCAAAAAAGCATTTTTTTGATTGATATTACTTATTTTCTATATTATTAATTTTTTTTAAAAAAATATTTTTTTAAATAATACTTAGAGAATTACTTATAGTTTTTTTTTTTTTTAACTTATAAATAGGAGGATAATGCATTTCAGTATACTTGAACTCAAGTCCTCTTACATTGATAATAATATTAGTATACCAAATACTCACCAATAATTTTTTGAATAATTATTTACAAGTTTCAATTCGGTTTGCTCCAATATCTATATTTTTCAATTTTTGTATTTTAATCCCTCTATTTATCTAATTTAATAAAAAATAAACTATGTATGTTTTCAATTAGATTTTATCTCAAAATAAAAATTGGGCTCAAGAGAATACAAAGTCCACTTGCTTATACTTATCTTCATGATCAAAAAGCCTCAAATTAGAATTGAAAAAGTCAATTAATTCGGATTTTAAAAATTTCACCATCAGGTTTGGATTGTTTCGAGTTTAATTACTCTAAATTCAAGTCATTCAAAATTTTTAATTGAGTCCTTATATCGAGGTCAAATAATCTCTAATCAGTTTAGGTTATTTTAAGTTTAAATAATTTTTAGTTTAGATCATTTTTAATTTAATTTATTGACTTTTCACGATTAATTTGAATTGATTCAAACTTAATTACTTGAACAGATATATAATAATATACTCTAAAATAAGATAAAGAAAAAAAGTTGGAACAAAAGTGGATAGCATTAGCAAACATCAAAAAAATATTGAGTTTCCCTTTATTTATTCTTAGGTTCTTTTTTATGGGAAGCGCATTTATCATAATAATGGCGATAATATTAAATATTGTAACTTGACAAAAAAAAAAAAAAAAAAACGCATAACATGGTCCAATGCAGCCGCATACGTTAGCGTTGCAGTCCACTTCTTCCCCAAATGAACCAGCAGTAAAATGGTGGCTGTGAACGAAATTACTATAATTAATTAGTTTTAGTTTAAACGAAATCACTCTAATTTTTAGGCTAGATAATAGAAAGATAGTAATTACTAGTACTCTTGGTCATTGTGGATACGATATTACCGATCTTACCATAACTATACTATTAAATGATAGGTGCGCTTACATTTATTGTGATCATAGTTAGTTTTAGACACATCAAATAACTTTAACCCTCAATATTTATAAATGGTTAAATCTCTTATTATTTCATACTACTTTTCGAGCTATTTTGGGATAAGATAATTTTTTATTTGTGTCATTTCTGATTCGAATCAGATTAGTTTAAATTGTTATATTTTTTATAATTAACTTGGACTAATTTGAATTTAAGTCAAATTTGATATAATCATAGTTAATTAGACTTATTCCATCTTGCAAACTTGATTATTTCTTCTTTATATGTACGTGGCCGGTATAGGGTGAATTCAGAAATTTTTTTAAAGGAATCAGAATTGGATTATAAATTTTTGATAGATCAAAATATAATTTTATCATGTATTAATTTATGGATTGAAATATGCACTTGTACTTTGACAAGACTTGAGATTTAATCATTGTATTTAAAAAGTTAAAAAATTAGATCTTCCTTCTTCTTCTTTTTTAATCTAAATCCAATAATTAAAATTGCAAGTACTTTCTGTCTTAATTTGTCAATTTGAAATTTTGATTAGGCTATCCTCATTAAATTAATAAAAAATAAACATGTTAAATTAAAATTTTTTGACAAAAACAACAAACGACCATAATGATTACACTAAGATTTTCAAATTTAAAAAAAGTAAGAATATTGATTTTTTAACTCTTAAAATACAAGGGCCAAATATTAAATTCTATACAAGTTTAGGGACTAACAACATTTTAAAACCTAATTTATGATTTCATTTTTTCTAAAGGTTCTTGTTTGAGGAGACCAAAGTATAATTTTACGATATAATAACTTTTAATTTAATTATTATAAAGGGACTGAATTATAATTTTTCAATTATATTCGCCTTTGGTCAAAAAAATTGGGGATTCATATTTGATGAATTAATAATATATACGTTGAGTATTTAAGAGTGTATCCTCTTCAGATGAGTTGAACTGTGTATTTATATGATATAGTTATTGTTTTTGGATGTAATATCGTAGGTAGATTCCCATACATGTCGATCAATACGTACCATATTCTAGAGTTAACACGTGTTTTCTAGATGTGGGATCGCCTATATGATTGTGGTAACCCACATCTTATGATCTCATAGAAGCGTACGAACACCTTACATGCGAACCCAAAGTGCAAACCGCATAGAGCACAGATTAGGACCCAATTGAGTAATCGAGTCGGTAATAGTGCGTATCATAACTATTAATCAACAACATCATCAGTAAATTCATAAACAATTTTTTTTAAAAATGATTAAAAATAAATACAAATGATTAAATCCAAGAGCCCAAGAACAATTACCAAAACAGGAATATAGGAATAAGAAAAAAAAAACAGTAAAAATACAGATAAAAAAGTTTCCCTTTTATTGCTTCTTAGTAATCATCTATAAATTGAAGAAAATCCCAGTTACCAGGCAAATTCCTTCTAAGAAAATCTAAAATGCTCTTCACTGCAGCAACGAAGTACTGGTAATATAAAGGGAATTGAAACAATGCAAATAAGCATATGGGAAGGAAGGCAGCCGCATACGTTAGCGTTGCAGTCCACTTCTTCTCCAAATGAACCAGCAGTAAAATGGTGGCTGTGAAAGTCATCATGGTGCTGGTGACGGAGAAGAATAGGAAGGTGAAACCGAGGGAGAGGTTCCGAGGTAGCCGGTGATGAAAATCCTCGAACTCGAGTGAAGCAGTGAGGATAGAGAGGAAGATAACCACCGAGGTCAAGGAACTCGCGAGACCGGCAACGTCCATCACCGTGAAAAACGAGTAAAGAGGCTCTTCGAGGAGAATGGGACGACCGTCTGCATGTATTGACCCATGATTCAATATCATCATAACTTTTATATCATATAGTTGGTTTTTACTATTAAAAAAAATACAAATTAATCTTACATTAAAAAGTAAATTAATTTTTTATTAAAAAGTTCATCCATTCTACTACTGTTAAAAGTTGACGTGGTTAATAGAATAACTCAACAATAACATGTGGTACGATGACCAGTTTTTAACAGTAAAAATGGATGAAATTTTTAACAAAAAAATTAATTTACCCTTTGATCTAATGAATAGAGACTAATTTGTTCATTTTTTTGGATATATGAGCCCAAATGCAATTCGGCTTCAAAGAGCTGCCGTGATACTTTTACTCAGTTTCTAATAGATCAATTACATACTCTGCAAGAAACCACCCGGTGCGGTGTAGGCAGCTGTGAAAACAACAGTTGCCACGAGAATGGCGACAGTCGAACACGACTGAGAGGTGTTCTTCACCCATTCTTGCGCGGTTTTAAGTAGATGTCGGTGATTATCCTTGAAAAGGTTATCTGCTGTGGTCTCCTTTTTGTTGAGATGCATGATAAAATGAGAGGGCATTTGGTTTTTTACGTCCTGCATTTAAGACAAAACTCGAGATAACTCGATCTACATTGAACTAATCCGCTCGATTAACGGGTCTAGTTTTAACCATAAAAAAAAGTTGTATACCTCAAACCACGTCAATTCCTGTTGGAGTTTAAGAGCAGGGGTAGGTTTGGTTCCTCCATGATAATATTTAGTGTTAGCAGCATGGTGCAGTATGGTGCAGCCATGGTTATCGATGCCCCGAACCAACCTCTTTGCCTCTTCTTTTTTCTTAACGACATTGAACACTTTGTATTGCCGATGCATGACAGCGACATGAAGTATGTTTTGTCCGTTTTTACCGACGTGATAAACTGCCTGAGGGTACCTTGTGAGTATCTCATTCACTATCTCCACGATGCCTGTTTTGGTTGCGATGTGCAACGGCGTATCCGGTTCAGGCGACCGCTCCTTGTTGGCCGTTGCATTACTTTTTGACATCTCTTCTTTTTCTTCCTTCTTCCGTTCCATTAAAATCGTGTCGTCTTCCTCCGGTTCATGAGGTTCGAACCAAGACGTATCGGTTTCCACTAATAACTTCGCTAGTTTAACCGCCGATTCATGCATTTTCTTTTGTTTCCAAATCTGAACAATCATGTTCCATCCTACAATGTAATAATCATATGAAACTCAAAGGTGTTCGGAAGATATGAGCAGAAATGTGATCAATACAATATCGAGACAGAAGTAATTAACACCAAGATTTATCGTGGTTCAACCCTTTAGCCTATGATCATTATCCCAAAAAGATAAAATATCACTCGCTTTTAACTTTTGTATGAAGAAAACTACAAAGCTTCTTTGTAGTTTCTAAATATTGTAGATTTAATCCTTATACTTTAATTTAATTAAATTTAATCTCTATACTTTTTGAATGGATCAATTTTAGTCCATGTACTTTTCAATTTTTGAAATTTTAATCTTGACCCAATTCGTAGCAGTCAAATATATTTGGTTAAATTTAATTATCAGTTCTATACTATGCATTCAGTTAAATTTAGTCCATATTCTCCAATTGGATCATTCTAAGTCCCTATACTTTTTGAATTTTGATTGAAATTTTAGTCTTTATGCAAATTACAGTCATTAATCAATTAACTGAATTTTTATTGAGTAATATATGAAAATAATAAGCTGACATGATCAGATTTTGGGAATAGCTGAACATAATGAATTTAGTAGTTATAATTTAGGTGAAGACTAGAATTTTAAAATTTAAAAAAGTGCAGGGACTAATAGAAAAATTAAACCTATAATTTGATATGTATTGCTAGTAAAAAAAATACCTTTGCAGTAATCCTGCTGATTGAGACCTCTGTTGTGTTCACCCTGCTCTAAATCTCTGTTTTGCCCATTTTTTGTAGGTTCATTCGTCCCTTCCTTGTTACGTGAATCACTCGGTAGGCCTTTTTTCAAACAACAATGTCATTAAAATGAGTAAACGGTGATACTAAATTGAAGGGTCAACTTTTCTGGCAAAGTTTTTGAATCATGTTAGTGACATTCTTTAATGGTTGAGTATTATTTTCGATAAAGGTTTTGTCTTCCTACTTTGGGTCAAATTCGACTATCTAAAGTAACAAGTTTAATTAAGTGGAAGTAACTTGTCCGATCGGGTCATGGGCGGTACACAACCACCTATAAAAAATGTGGGTATATAAGGCAATAAAAGTATCATAGGAGTCATTATATTAGTAGTCGGATTGAATTTTACCTATTCTACTAAAAAAGGTAAATTAATCCCTTTACGTACGATCAAAGAACAAACTGATACTTTTGTTAAAAAATTCATCTATTTTTACTGTTAAAAACTGATTTTTGTACATTAGCAAGAGGTACACGCGGCACACAATCTAAGATCTCTATAATATTTTTGCCCTTTATAGACCGGTTGAGGTGTTCATCAACTCTGGACTAAGATTACTTCGAGAACTTTTCTTGAAAAAATCAATCTCCTATCAACAATTAATTTTATAGGTAGTATGAAGTAAAATACATACAATAATAGATGAACTCCTTGAATATTCCTTTGGTGGGGGAGCTGCTCTTGAAAGCTGAGGCCATGCTAGCTAGCAGATGAAGACTGGTGTTTCCATTATTGTCCTTGTATGTTGCAAGCTCTGGAGACTTTCCCAGAAACCAAATAGCAGTATCTGGATTGAAAATCCAAAAGCCAATAACAGTATCAAGAAGTGTTTAGGGCCTGGCCCGGGTTAAGTTTATGTATGATATTAGTATTTTGATGTTTATTTAAGCTCGACGCGATTTGAAATATGAGCTTAAAATTTATAAATGACAAACCTAAGCTTATTGTTTATCCGCCACATTATTTTTTTAATATTTACAAAGCATTGCATTATTATATAATTAATTTTATGTGATATAAATTACATAATAAATCGAAGTAAAATAAAAGTATGTCACAAAAAATATAAAATGGGTGGGTTAGACTGGGCTCAACTTTAAATTTTAAAATTCAAGTTCAACTCATATTTTAAATGAGCCTATTTTTTTTTACTTAAACCCATTTTTGAAGCCTCGTACTTCTATCCAAACTATGTCATATTGCAATCAAACTTTTAAGCTTGGATGAATATCCTAACCCGTAAATTAATTCAAATAAGTAACTTAGAATTACTCAAACTCGAAGTTTAAACTCAAATAAACCTATTCCGAAAACTCGAAGCAACCAGTAACTTAAAAATTAAAATGACATAAACCCAAAATTACCATAACAATAGCTACCCGAGAATTTTATAAATCAAATTAAACCACTTTAAATTAATACCACCCAAAATCAATTTGGATATTTTTTATTTTATTTTGAATAATTTTATACCAATCGAACTCAGAATTAATTGGCAAAATCAATTGAGAGTTAGACTAACTTTAAAAAAAAAAATGGAATGAAGTGAGATGTATTACCGAACTGTTGGCCGATCACAGCAATATGAAGAATGGAGGTCCCATCGTTTCTCCTATAGTGACTTTCAAGGTTCCCGGTTCGTCCGATTGCAGTTGCCAAATACTCCACCATCGTTTTGCTGCTATATTCCGCAGCCCTGAACAATGGGGTTTCGCCTAATTTGTTCCGAGCACCCAATATCTCTTCCCTTTGCCGATTATCATTTCCAGGCAACACCAACACCACCTCTTCCATCAATAAACGAGCTGCTTTTACATGAGTAGTGGTGGCCACCTCATGGAGGATCGTGTTCCCGTAAATGTTCTTCACCTTCAGCACCTCCGCCTTCTTTGACTGCGGCACCATTTCGAGCAGAACACGAAGCACTTCCTCATGGCCGCCGTAAGCAGCGATGTGGAAGATGGTGTCTTTACGTGCCGTGATTGGATTCAGCAATGCGTCGGGATTTTTCGAGTAGATTGCTTTCAAGCCATGAACGTCATTGGCTAAAACTTTTTTGTATGGTTCGCTCATTTCATTGAAACGGTTCATATCTGGTTTGGATATGATTATTTCCTTTTCCATGGATTATTGAAATTCTCGCTTTGAATGTGTGTTTTATTTATTCAAGTTGGTAATGCTTTGGGTGTTCTATTTATGGACTGATATTGGTATTACTTAGGAAGATTTGCAGATAAAAAAATATAGGTTAAATTCTGCTATTAGTCCTTGTACTTTGTTAAAGTTATGGATTTAGTTCATGTGCTTTAATTTGATCAATTTTAGTCTTTGTACTTTTTAAAATTTGAAATTTTAGTCCTAACCCAAACGTTAGCAGTTAAATTCATTTGGCTAAAAGTAGTTATTAGTCCTAAGCTATGCGTACAGTTGTAGGTTTAATCAATACTCTTCAATTGAATCATTCTAAGTCCTTATACTTTTAGAATTTTGAAATTTCAATATTAACACAAATGACAATCATTAATCCATTAAATGAAATTTTTGGTGAATAATACGTGGAATTAACAAGTTAACATAACATTACACATATGATAATATGTTTGCCACATTAGATTTTGGAAATAATATAACTTAATGATTTTAACATTTATTGTTTAGTAAGGACTGATATTTTAAAATTCAAAAATTATAAAGATTAAATATGACCAAATTAAAGTATAAAGACTAAATCTACAATTTTGGTGAAATACAGGGATTAATAGAATAATTTAATCTAAAATATACTAGGAATCTGCACTTTGCTTCACTATTAGGTAAACCAAAAAAAACAATAAAGAAGACAAATTAGTGAGCATATTATAAAGTTGATTAAATTAAAATGAAACAATTAGTAGAATATTTAAAGTTTGATTAAATTAAAATGAAACAATCAAGTGAGCATATTATAAAGGTGAGTGATAAAGTTAAAATGGAGGATAGAGGAGTTGCTGATGCTGTAAGGCAAACGTAAGCCAATCTTGTCTTTGACAACATAAGCCAATTATGTCTTTGAAAGCCAAAATTAGTCTTTGAGTTTTTTATTTTTATTTTAAATTATCATTTTGCATAGAGAACTAGCGGTCTTAGGGTGGGTTTGGATGGGCGATTGAGTGCGGTGCGGTACGTTTAGCTTATTTTTTGTCTCACGCTACAGTATCACTACAGTATCTAATCTCACCTCTACCGCTGTTTTTACACTAACAGTAGGTAAACGCACCGCCTATCTAAACTCTTAATTAAGAGAGCAGCAATCAGTCAATTTTGAAAATGTTATCTCATTACATGAATTGATTCAATATTTATTTTAACTATAAATCTAATATAAAAGTATAGGTTTAAATCCCACAAAGAGTAAATATTCATGTTTCCTTGATATGTGAGGTATTCTTACTCTGTAAATCCCTCAAGGCTCTTAATGGAAATAAGAGACAAATCCCGGCACGAAAACAATAATTGACCATTGTTAAGGACTGATCAACCACTCAACAGACAACACTTTTAAGGACTTCTTTCAAAAGAGTCGACATCTCTCAACAGGTTTGATTAAAAAGAACTGAAAACTAAACCTCTTACCTTAACTATCTAACTTGTACCTTAATCAATTTAATTGAATTAACTTATAAAGTTGTTTTTATCTTTGTTATCTAAATTCTATAACAAGCATGTTTGTTTCCATAATATCACTTCATCTGCCAAAATTTAAACAAAATATTACATATAAAGCAATATTTTATGAGAAGAGGTTGTATGAAACTGTGATTCCACGTCATCCATATCCCTTTTGGATAGAAAATGAAAAATTAGATTTTTCCTCCTTATTTTCAGCTTTTTCCTCTTGAAAAAAATTTAAATCCAACTGAAAATGCTAAAAATCAAGAGTAAAGTTTTGATTTGTCATTCTCCTATTAAAAAGATATTTAGATGACGTGGAATAATAATTTCATATAATCTTTTCAAGAAAAAACATCACGTACTAAATAATAAAACAAACATGTTTATTGCCATAAACATCATTTCATTCACCAAGCCTAACCATACAATATCTTGTATATAAAGCAACATTTTATAACATTTTAGTCCAAAATAAAACAAGAGCAAATATTATTGGTAATATATCGTTACCTTCAACCTAATATTATAATATATTCATAATATATATATATGCTTATTTTTAGCTTGACCTAATGACTCAAATATTAACATATTCATAATATGGGTTTACCTTGCTCGAGTCAATCAACCAAATACTATAATACCTTAACTTGACTGGTGAATCAAATATTATAATATACTGTCTACTCCTTTGAATTTATTCATTAGGCTAGATGAACCACATATCATCAATCGACTGTACAACCTTTTTCATCCTTCGTTCCAATATTTAAATATTATATATTATATTTAAAAATTAAAATTTATACATATTAAAAGTCCGTTTGTTCTAAAAAAGAGTTAAATTTAAAACCAATAACTAATCAACATAATTAATCTATGAAATTGCCTTAAGGGTATGTTTACCATTGAGACTGAAGAGCACTTTTCAACCCAAATCATGATTTCAAAGCAAAAAGATTGATAAACAAGCAGTTTTTCAAACCAAACCTTGATTTTAAACTGAGACTTTAAGCTAAGCCAAAATTTGTAACTTTTGGCTTTTGAAAAAGTGCTTTTCAATTAAATTACTTTCTTATCATTTTTCAACCTCAATGATAAACTAACCCTAAATCGATTTGAACCAGCAATTGCTCACTCATAATCATGACAAGGACTTGAAAAAAAAAACAATTTATCCAACGGATCTGAAGCCAATTATGCAGGTGGAAATATTTATATATGATTTTCCATTGCAATGAGCAGAAAATCAACCATCCATGCCATGCCATACTTCAAACGTAAGTAAAAAAAGAAAACATACGTGTATATATATTATTAACAAAGTTGTTTCATGCTCTATGTTGGCTTTGTTTCGATTATGGCAGTAAAAAACTTCAAGCTATATATATATGATGCTCTGCTTGCTGCTATCTCCTTGAACATGAAAACGTTATCGGTAAATGCTTCATGCCAGAAACATCAAACTTCTCCATGAACCTCTGGTCGGACACCCTTGCTTTGGCAGCGGCAAACCGTTGGTACTCGTCGAAAATTGAAGACAGACACCATCTCTGCAATTTTCTTAAGCATCCCACAACACAACCAGTACGGTGCTACACAACGTGTACAGAAACATATCAGTGAACTAATACATTGGTTTGAAAAAACATAAAAGTATAGGATGAAATTACCTTTCCTCGTTTGCAATGGATTAGCAGTGGATGGTTCTTTACATCTGGTACGGAAACAGACAAGGCCAAATATAAGCAAATGATAAAGAAGAAAACTATAAACTACAAGTAAAAAAGTGTTACATACCAAGGACTACATTCAATGCTTCCCAGATTGCTTCCTCTGGAATGTTTACAAAGGGCTCCTGTATAAAGTATGGGTTATCAATTTCAACAATGTATTTGGATGCAACATTTTGTTTTTAAACAGAAATATGGCATAAGATATTTGGTTAGTATCGGTGGTATCTATTTAAAGATTACATTACAGTGAGATCCTGTAGGATCCTTTTAAATCAACCATTGATCATGCCACATAGGATTTGCATTGAGAAAAACCAATTCAACCAGTTTCAACACTAAGGAGAGCAACTGATTTCTAGAGAAAAACAACATATTCAATGATTTAACTAGTTCCAGGTCACCAGCACAATTTCTTAATTTCTAACGTGGCTTGATCAAACGGCATTTCTATATTTATTTAACCGCAGCCTTTGATTTAAAAAGTATCCCATGAAATTCCACTATAATAAGATCTCACCTTAAACATTACCACTAGTATCACATTAAAAAAAAGTGCATAGATTTTGTGCTAAATAATCCTTTTTCTAGGCTTGAACCAAACTGAACTATACTACACTTTAACCTATCTTATATGACCTTGTGAATATTGATTGCTTCATTCATGAAGCATCTATGAATGTAAGATACCATTTCATGAAGCAAACAATAATATCAAAACAAATAGTACCTAATTTGTTTAAAAACCATTGCGCAAATCACAGTATCCTTCTTCACCATAAACAGCCACAATAAAATACAAACAAATTACAGATTGAATAACCGCATGATGTCCACAATTCTACTTTATAGTTCAATAAATTGAAAAAACAGTTAAAATACAAATACCCATTTGAGAGGAGATATAAACGGGTTCCTTAACACCACTAGGAACAAAAAAGGAGATCGATTGGGAAAAAAAAAAAGAGCTTAAGCAATAACTACTGTTTGGATGATGATGCAATGAAGGATGCAGCTTTGCTATTAATTTTGATTTTCCAAAGGATTCTATAATACTATATTATGGTAAACAACACAGTTCAGGGATCAAAATTTACGTGGTTATAGAGAAAATAGGACTGAATATCAAAATTAACATTTTGATTTTAGCTTGCGGAGAACCATTTTCGATGTCAGTTTCAGTAAATGGAATTGGCAACAACACAGAATTAAACACTCGAACCTTGAGATATAATCATGGTAATCAACATTAGATGAGGGAATTAAGCCAAAAACTGAAGGAAAAAAGAAAGCAATTACATACCTTGCATCCATCAATACCGAATTGAAAAAGCCGGATTCCATTAGCCTTTAAAAACTCATTGTTGGCTTCTGGATAGGATTCAGGGCAAAGACATCTACGAAAAGAGGCGATCGAAAATTTAAAATCAAGGAAATTTACGATTTTTTTTCTTAGCCAGCAGTTATAGAGATCGGCACAGTTAAGTAACAACTCACATAATAGAACGGAGCCCTAGCGATTGCAAGAAGCTAAAATTGGCGGAATCGGGGAAACCAGACCTGAAAACTCCATTATCGACCATAGCGAAATTCAAAGGAGGCACGAACAACTCCTCGCCGTTGTTATCGTTATCATCTTCGGTGGTAATTGGAGAATTAGGCCGTGGCGGCGAGAGCTCAGCCGCCTCGTAAACCTTTCCCTCGAATCCTTCGACTCTCATGCCCTTTTTTCGCGCCAAAAAATTTGAAAAAAAATGGAAAAATTAAAATGAAAGCTTGATGGATCTGTGTGATGGAGAAGATGAAGAAATTTTTTTGAAGAGTGAATCTAAGGAACGAATCTGTGATTCATGAATCTTTTTCTTTTTTTCTCTGTTTAATAATTATAAATAAGGTAATAATAGGATCAAAGCGGATGGGATGGGATGATTAGCAATGTTGTTGGAAACCGTGACCAAAGTGGTTGGGATATTAATTGATATTTTTCCTTACTTTGAACTTATGTATCGAGAATTAGTCCGATCCGTTGATTCGGTTCGGTTTTCAAACCATTGTGGTTGAAAAACTTAAGTGGGATGGACGACACCTGGATCTTATAATTCATGAATTTTAAAGGTCAAATTTTGATTTGGGTCCCTCTCTTTTGTATTTTGACATGTTTTTGTGCAGGGTGAACTTAAAAAAAAAATTTAAAGGAAGGGTCAAAATTGAATTAAAATTTTTGGATGGGTTGAAAATATAAATTTATCATACCTTAAAAATATCCCTTCAATTTATCATGTTATTTTGTTTTTAAAAAATTAATTAATACAAGTTTTTATCTGAAATAATGAGAAGTATTAACTATTTCTTTAGCTAATAACAATTTTAACTAGGATATTATGTTAGTAAAAGAAAAATAGCCAAATTGACAAATTTTGTACTAAATCTAAAATTTTAACATAATAAAAGGATCAGAACCATACTTTTGACCAAAACTTTAACTCAAGGCTTGTGAATGACTAGGTTCAAAGTTCTTCCTTTTTTACCTTTTGGTTTCAATATGCAATTTGGTATCAAGTTTTCCTTTGTCTCGATTTGACACGAGTTTTTTTTAATTAGATATTTGAGTTTTTTTTATATCAGTTAAGTACTTAAGTTTGACTTCAATATTTAATTTGATATTTAAGTCTTTTTTTGTCTCGATTGAGTACATATATTTTTATACTAGATCCCACATGTCAAACTTCATTAGGCCACACGATGTCATTTGGTCTAAACTCAGATATCAAATTAGGACAAAAAAATCTCTGGTACCAATTTATACATTGAATCAAAACTTAAGTACTAAATGATATTTTAACCCTACTTTTTAACTAACTAAAAATAAATATTTTATATTTAAAACAGTGAAAATAATTTAAAAGTTCTTGAAAATTTGTTGTTTTTTAGAAATATTTATGAAAAAAAACCTTGAAATTTTGTTAAATAATATTAAAAAGTCACAAAACAAAGTTTAATTTATCAAAACAAGTCTAAAAGAATTATAATGGACAGTTTAAAAATCTAGAAAAACCCATTGAACCGAATCATATCACCCTAACAATAATCAATGCCTAAGAGATAAGTGGCATGACCGAGCTAATTGGAACTCAAGTTTTTTTTTCTTTCAAATTGATACCTAAATTTAGTTTTAATGTTCACTTTGGTACCTAAGGTTTTTTTAGCATCAGTAAAGTACTTGAGTTTGGCTTTAGAGTTCAATTTAGTATTTGAGGTTTTTTTTTTGTGCCCTAATTAATTACCTATATTTATTACTAGATCTCATATGTCAAATATTTATTAGGCTACATGATGCCATTTGGTCTGAACAGTGAAACCAAACTCAAATACTAGATGAAGATAGAAAAAACTCAAAGACTAAATTAAATACTAAAGTAAAACTTAAGGACTAAATGATATATTAAGCCTACTTTTTAATGTAACTAAAAATGGAAAGAGGGAATAATATCTTGACGTGGAGACAAAGAAAAGAGAGGGTGTAACGGTAACCAATGCCTAGAAGACAAGTGGCATGACGACCTAAAAAGGTGGGCTGGTGAAATTTGTGAAATAGTAAACAGTGTGTGGCTGACGGGGAAGTGGGGATAGGTGCCTCAACAGGTTCCTGTTGACACATTAATTACATTTTTATTCACAAGTTTCCAGCGGTGATTTTAATCTCATCGGCATTATTATTAGAGTAGAAAAACGAATATGTTAAAGTATATTATTTTTTTATTTAAAGATTAAAAAATAATTATAGATAATTTTAAGTATTATATTAAAAAATAGATATAATCAGAATCTATAATAAAAAGTATTATATAAATAAATTTTTTTATTCTTATAATTTTTATAATAATAAATTTTATATATTTTTTAAATTATTATACAAATAAAAATTATATATATTTTGAAAATAACAACAAAAAGAACTTATTTATGTATATTTTTAATTGAAAAATGAAAAAGTTCCGACAATATTATATAGAAGCAATGTAGGAGTTAAAACTTAAAAAGTAAAAGTACTGCCTCACTGCCATTGCTTTTACCAACCAGGGCTTAGGCTTGTAGTGAGTTTGGTTCATCTCACCACTAATTATCCAAAATGTGTTTAAAATAGAATTGTCCATGAGTCGAGCTGTGTCTTGCCAAAATTTTAAGCTCGTTTATTAGGTTTGAGTTTGGCTCAGCTCGAAAATAGGTTTAAAATTTTACCCAAGTTTGGATCGGATAAAAATCCTAAAATTCGAACTCAGTCTAGGCGAATTAATTTTCTTATATAATAAGTTTTAAAAATATAATACATAAAAAATACTAAAAATATTAAAATAAATGTTTCTCAATAAATTGAAAATAAATTAAAAAAATATTTATTCTTAAATAACACTAAGATAGGTGTAACTTAACAAGCAATTATCTCTAAAATAGTAATAAAATTAACAACAAAAGAGTTATACAATATCCAAACAATAACAATAAAATAGTAATAATATAATCGTGAAACGATAGCAAAACAGTGAGAAAACAACAATAAAATAGCAGTAAAACAACATTACCTAAGTCCCGAGTCAAAAAAGTATTATTTAACGCCCAACTTATTTTTTAAACAGACATTATTTTTTTATCTAAACTCATTTTTTGAACCAATATTTTTACCAAAACCTTCTCACTTTTTAAGTGAACTTTCAAGTCAAATAACCCAACTCATTGACAGGTCTAATTTAATACCAAAAAATAAATAAATAAAGATATACTCCTTTATTCCATCTAGAGGTGACCATGGGCCGGGCCGAACCGGGTTCAGACAAAATTTTAGGCCCTTTTTTAGGTCTGAGCCCAGCCCGACCCGAAATATGGGCCTAAAAATTTGTCCAAGCCCGGCCTGAAAGAAAATTGATAAGCCCGGCCCGGCCCATGTTAATTTTTTTTAACTTTTTTCATTAAATAAAAAAATTTAAAACAAATATTAAAACAAAAAAACAAATAAAAAATATGTAAATTTAAAAAGTATATTTGATTAAAAAATATATATATATTTAATATATAATTTGGGCCAGGCCAGGCCCGGGCCAAAAAAGTTTTACCCGAGGCCCGGCCCTTTTCTAAACGAGCCTCTTTTTTTTGCCCAAACCCATATTTCAGGCCTATATTTTTACCCGAACCCTCCTATTTTTCGGGCGGGTCGTCGGGCCGGGCCGGGTAACCCAACCCATAATCACCTCTAATTCCATCTCATGCATTGGACTTCTTAGTGGTTTCTTGGGAAATTCAAAACGATTTGCATCTCTTTAGTCAGCTTTACTTGAGCAAAGGACTTTCCAAAGCAGTTAGCAAGTAGTCACTTTCTAATTGATAGTACTAGACTCTTCCTAGTACTCGTAACTTGTAAGCACTAAAGAAACTTTTCGGCATATGGATCATCATAGGGATGAACTTGCTTGACTTTTAAGCATAACTCTAAGCAGCACTGTTATCAAAAATGAATTGAATTCAAAAGAAGAGATTGAATAGGTTAATCCACGAATTAATATGAACTAATTGGGGTAAATTACCCATATATACCAAAAAAATAGAAAAATTACAGAATTGGGCTGTTTTCTAGAAAATTTACGAAAAAGGGCCGTTTTCCGTCAAAACGCGTCCACGTCAGCGCGTTTTGAGGGGAAATGCCAGCAAAGCGCGCCCTGGGGACGCGCTTTAGACCTGCAACGGTAAAAAAATTTTGGCTGTTGGTGCCACGTCAGCAGAAGCGCACTTACGTGGACGCACTCTGCTGACGTGGCAAAAAGCGCTTCCACAGGGGCGCGCTTTAAGCTGAACGGTCAAAAAAAAAACCCTAAAATCCCCCAACCCTTTTATTTTTTTCACACTTTAATCCTTACTCATTCTTCTCTCAAAATCCTCTCAAATTTCTCTCAAATTTCTCTTAAAGTCCTTCAAACTTCCTCTGAATTTTTGAAATAGTCCTTTTTAATTTTTTTAATATATTTTTTTGGAAAATTTTAAAATTTTCGATCGTATTACAATGGCCGAGGAATTACTTCATCTAGGCAACAAGCACATCTCCGTCGAGCAAATGAAAATGGTAAGTTTTAATTTTAATTTTTCAATATTATTTAATATTTTTTACAATTATTCAATTTTAATTAATTTTTATTTTATAATTTTTAAACGATCATCATAGATCGGGTGTTGGAATGTTATATTCGCAACATGCATGTTCCCCATCGCCGTTGATCGAGAATTACCTGCGGAAAGCGGGTTTTTGGCACGTGGCCACGATAGGCCGGGGGTTTAAGATGGAGCCGCTTTTGATCGGTGCATTGATAGAGAGGTGGAGACCGAGTCACGACACTTTCCATCTTCCATGCGGAGAGTGTACCATCACTCTGGAAGATGTGCGCTTCTGATTGGGATTGCCGGGTGGGCGGGTCGGTAGTCACCGGTCCGCAACTTCGTGATTGGGGAGTCGTATGCTACGAGCTTCTGGGTGCCATTCCGGATAAAATTCAAGGAGCTCGGATCGAGATGGCATGGTTACGAGACACATTCCCGGAGCCGGCTGAGGGTTCGACCGAAATTGAAAGAATACGGTATGCTCGGGCATACATTCTTCAGATAATTGGAGGCTATCTGATGCCGGACCTTTCTAGAAACCTCGTCCACTTGAGATGGTCATTGAAACTTGTTGATTTCGAGAGCAAACGGTGAATTGAGTTGGGGTCCGCCGTGTGCTATCGAGGTTGTATCGGGAGATGTGCGGGGCGACGCGACCGAGTAAAGCGAAAATCGGAGGTTGCCTATCACTACTGCAGTCATGGGCATGGTTTCGATTTCCATTTTTACGTCCTCGACTCGACCAACCATATTCATTCCCACTGATAAGGAGGTAAATTTAATGTTATATTTTACAATTATTACGTAGATTTATAGTATAATTTTATGCTAAAAATTTATTTAATTAGGTGGAACCATTCGGCGAGTCATGCTAGAATACCTACCTCGCTTGAAGATATACGGCTTCTATTGGACCAACGGTCGGAATCACAAGTAAGTTTCGAATTTCGTATTTATAATTTAGTATTTCATATTTAGTGTTTAGTATTATGTATATAACTAATATTTTGGTAATGTTAATATAGTTTCAATGGACACCGTACGAGGATCCGGCAATTCGGGCAGTAATCCCGGAGGAGTTCTTGCAAAATCCAAACTGTTGGCACGTGAAGGTCCCATTGATCACCTATGCGACCGTGGAGATGCACCAGTCGGATCGGGTTCTGCGCCAATTTGGATTCCGCAAATCGATCCGTGCCACGAGAGGTGCTCGATGATGAGCACAAAGTGGACTTACTGGCGATTGCACATGGATTGGTCAAGATTTTGGTTAGAACATATCGAGACGTGGGAGAACCGGTATGACTGACTTACCTATCCTATCCGAACCGATCGTCGCCCCCGAGAAGTTAGCGTGCGTGTTTAATACATGCCATGGTTTAGGATCCATGGTGTCGTGGTATATGTTGTCGGAAGGAGAGAGGCGACGGCAACTTCGTCAACAAAGGGAACGTCGGGGCCCTTTAAATCCAAGGAGAAGGGGTGATGAGATCGGGCCATCATCAACGGCACAAACACGATCCAGCAACAACAACAGCGGCGCACACCGCGATTCTCGGGCCCATCAGTTCGGTTCGACGATACCGACATCATCACGCCTTCACCCTTTATGCAAGGTGTGTACCCTACCCCTTATATGTATCCTAACCCGTATATGTTTCCTTTTCCCGGTCCCCACCCCAGTTGGAATGCATGGCGGGTTCGAGTCCGTTCCTGACTACTCCGACTGGCCAGCCGATCTTGAGGCCGTCGTCGCGTGAGGGATCACAGGAGGCGCCGTCGGGGAGCACTTCTTTCTACCAGCCTCCTTCGCCATACGAAATTCAGACACCCCGCCGTGGTTTATGCAAACACCTCCGGTCGTTATTTTATCAATGTGGGTCATCCTCGCAACACCCACAACTGGACCGATCTTGGAAACCGGAATCCCCGTCCGAGGTTCCACGACCCCCGTCGGAAGATAGAAGAAAGATGAATCCAACACAGAATCGCCGACCGCCCCCGTGTGGCACTGATTCCGACCGGCATCAACATTGATTCGGATCGGCTTTTTTATTTTTTAAATTGTAATCATTTTTTTATTTTTATTAAAAAAGTTGTTTTTTATTGTTTAATTATTTTATTGTAATTTAATATTAATATATGTAATAAAATAAGAAGTTATTTTTTATATTTTATTTTATTGTAATTTAATATTAAATATGTAATAAAATAAGAAGTTGTTTTTTATATTTTATTTTATTGTAATTTAATATTAAATATGTAATAAAATAAGAAGTTGTTTTTTATATTTTATTTTATTGTAATTTAATATTAATATATGTAATAAAATAAGAAGTTGTTTTTTATATTTTATTTCATTGTAATATATTAATTAAATAACAAGTTTTCTTTATTTTTATTTTATTGTAATTTAATATTAATATATGTAATAAAATAAGAAGTTGTTTTTAATTTTTATTTTATTATAATTTAATTTTAATATATTAAATAAATAAGAAGTTTTAGTTTTTAATTAAATTAAATTTTCCATCAAAGCGCCCACGAGGACGCGCTTTGTGTTCACGCCATCAAAGCGCCTACGTGGGCGCGCTTTGATGAGGTGGCACAAAGCCGTCCCTGTGGGCCAGCGTTGTCTTGGCATTTCCTCAAAACGCTACCGACGTGGACACGTTTTGAGAGGAAATGACCATTTTCTATAAATTTTCTAAAAATCGGCCCAATTCGGTAAATTTTTATTTTTTTTGGTATATTTGAATATTTTACCCAACTAATTGAAATATATATTTTTTAATTTATTTGATTAAATTGAATAAACTTGTTGAACTAAAAATCATTAACTTAATTGGTTTAATCACTGATCTAATTCTTAAAACCGTGTTAAGCGAATGTTTCTTCTTCCCCATTCATATTGGGTAGAATAAAGCAAGTTAGATTTTAAATTTGACTGTAGCTAGCTTTAGAAAAAGATTATGCCTGGCTTCGAATTTAACCCGGTTTGACACAATAATTTGTTTTTACTATTCATATATTATAAATTAAATTTAAATAAACTTCTATTTTTAAACTCTAATTAATGCAATCTAAATCCTGGCCAAGGCTGGGCAGCATGGATAGGTCTAGTGGAGCATTTCTTGTTAAAACCCCTTTTTCTCTTTTCCTTGAAAAAGGAAAAGTTCACAAGCATTAAAGCATCTTGAGGAGAAACCCATTTCGTTTCCCCCACCTGAAGTACAAATAAATCAAAAGAGGTAAAACACATCTTTCAGCCCAAAGTTTGCAACTTGGAAAAAAATTAAAAATTGCTAAAATAAATGAACTTCAAATATGAAAATATTCACAAATATAACGAAATATTGCCTTTTTTAAAGCAGGAGATCTAACTCCATTATAATAAATTCCTAAAGGATAATAATCATTACAATTTACAAGCCAAGATAAAAATGTAGGCTTCATAAGGACATATTACGAAAAGTACCATAAAAACTCAATAGACACTGATACATAATACATATATATATATTAGAAATTGCGGATTTAAGTGAATTTAGGCACGTAATATCTTCGAGTAAGTATTATTACTTAGCAGTAGCAGTATGAGGAGTTAATGAGAGATTATGAAATGTATCAGATATATATGTAACATCAATACTGCAGAATGGAACTATCAACTAACAACGATGCAATGTTTTTTAATGTTGATTATAAGATTGATTTACCATTTAAGCCGCAAGCACGAGCACTTTAATTGTTCCCTGACTGTTTGCCACAAGTAGTGTCGGGCTATCGCTCTTCCAACATACAGCACTGATGAAGTAAGATCCGGCTTCCTCATCGACATCAGCCATGTCGGAACCAAATTTATACGAAGCTGCAGGTTTAGATATAGCCTGCAAGAGTCAATGTAACTAAATTACAAACTGATTTGATGCCAAAATACCATATTCGAATGTATTAACTAACCTTGTGATATGCAAATACTTCATTTGTTTCACTGCCACAAGCAATGAACTCACTGTTTACTGTGAGGCCAACGAAATTCTTCTCATTTTTGTGACCCTTGAAAGCGCGCAGCTGACAGAATAATATAAAAACAAATAAGAATCCTGGCCTGGATAATAACATTACTAAAAGAGTAATCAACTGCTCCAACTTCCATAACTAATTGTTGCCAACTTATCTTTAGGAAGGATAAGATAAAGACAAATTTCAGTGCTTAACCATGGAACTTATTCTATTATTTACAGTCTAATTATGGTTTTAGTTCTCTAAGTGAAATTTGAGGTTTAATGCCTCTACTTTAAGTTGGCATAATTTGGTCCTCTATTTTTGTAATGCTAGTAATAGGTCCAAATTGGTAACATTGTTAGCTGTTGTTAGCGTAACAATGTGGTTTCAACTAACAATAAATTTACATGTCAATCTAATCTTTAAGGTTGTTTTAAAAAAAAAAAGATTCCACGTCATCACTTTAAGATCAGCAAACATGTTATCAGTTTGGACCTACAAATAACATTATAAAAGTAGACAGACCAAATTATGCCAAATTAAAGAAGAATGATTAGATCTCAAATTTCAACATAATAAAGGGGCCTATACCATAATTAGACCATTATAAACTCCGGGAAATGAAAAAGGTACTTACTGGTAAATTTTCTTTTACATCCCATAAGCGCAGTGTGCTGTCAGTTGAAGCAGAAGCCAATTCATGGTTAGACAAAAATTTCACATATGAAACAGCTTTCTTATGCCCACCAAACACATAAAGCGGTTTGCTGATGTTCCTCAAGTCATAATAGTGAACACGGTGATCAGCAGAACCAACCTGCAAAAGATTCAAAAACCAGAAACTTCAACAAGTTCTTTATTCATAATTTTCTCGGAAATAATTTCTTTTTCCTAATTAGGATGCTTTGAAATGTTATAGTTATTTGGTTGGAAAACAATTGCGGCAGATATATTATTTAACAAAGACATACTGCAACATGAACACTGGATCCAGGATTGTACTTGACAGAACAAATGTTTGCTTTCATGTCGATGTTGAGAACACTGGCTTCTTGCTTTGTGCACCAAACTTTGACCTGTCAAATACAAATGGGGTTAGACAGTGTAAATTGCAAATCATGTACAAGCTTCATCTAGTGGACTGACAGTTGGTGGACACTAACATAAAAACCATTGCAACAACTACATAGCTATTCTATCGAAAATTAGATGGACGGTGTTATGCTGGAAACAGTTTCTGCAGGGATCTCACATCTAAGAACTTTATAATCTGCAATCTTTTGAGAACATGCACTACAACAAGCTTAGACCTAGAATACAAGATGCACTAGCATCAAGTTTTACAGAGAGGTTATTTTTACCTTGCAGTCATCACTGCCAGAGACAAGCATTGAAGGTTCGGTGCGTGAAAAATCAACACTCCAAGCTCGCTTTTCATGTTCCTCATATTCCATCAAACTCTGTACAATTAGAAACCATTGTTTTGAAGATTAAGCAACTGTATGTGATTGAATCAAACATTGCAATAAAAATGTTTTTGCTGAACAACCTACATGAGAGTTATTTATTGAGGTTAGAAAAGTGAAAGCTGTTATTTCATACCTGCCGAGTAGTAATGTCCCAGACAGTTACTATCCCATCATAATCACAGCTAGCAATATGGTTTTTTGTGTACTTATTCCAACTCAAGCAACTAAGCTTAGATCTGGTGGACATTTCAACAATAGGACAATGCACATCTGCTGGTTCATTCACAATCTGCAGAAAACCAAACCAGTAAGTGTTGATTGATGAATCAAAGACAGAACTATTGTTATAGTACATGATACATGTGTCATCATTCTAGAATAATGGCTAGCTAATAGTGTTCAGGTAAGTATAAAGTGATCACTTTAATCGAAGAGAGATGGCTATAAATCATCTTTATAAAAATATTTCCACTATCATAAAAACTTCAGAAACCATGAACTCCACTAAACAGACCTAAAATATTTCATCTAATGCTTACCGCAGAAAACTCAAAAACCTTGATGCGCCTTGACACTCCAGCAATAGCAAACATCTCATCATCACGATCAAATTCTATACTGCAGATTCATTCTAGTTATTATAAATTCTAAAGACGCATAAGAGAGGAAAATTTTATGAATGGAAGTTCAAAATAAGTCTAATCATATTATTAAACAAATGAAGATTGGTCAAAGCAGTACTTCTTTTAAAGAAAGAAGTATCATAAACAAAACAAAGGTACCTAAACTTTATGCAACTACGACTGATTGATAACCCAAGTACTAATGACTAATTAGAAATACATAGAATGATAAACTTTTGACTCACCTTGAGACAATGTTAGCAGAGTGGAAAATATCACCATGCCTAAGTTCAGCAATGACCCTCAATCGACTAATGTGAACAACAATTACAAATGTTACATAGAAGGAAAGAACAGTTGGAGTTAGATCCATAACATTTCCTGAAGAAAGAAAATATTACTTTTAGCAAAGGTGAAACTGGTGGAGATTATGTACCTGTATCGTGTAATTGTAGTTAGCACTGCCTGAAAATCCTGAAGACCAGGATTATAACCATCTACATCCATTGCAGTTGGACCTTCATCTTCCTGTTTATTAAATTGTTTGGTCCAATGCTGCCGCTTTTGCAAGTAACACTCTTGTAGGTCATTAAACTGAGCAAAAGAGAATGATTATAAAAAAATC
Source organism: Gossypium sturtianum (assembly GCA_025698515.1). Taxonomy (NCBI): domain Eukaryota; kingdom Viridiplantae; phylum Streptophyta; class Magnoliopsida; order Malvales; family Malvaceae; genus Gossypium; species Gossypium sturtianum. The sequence goes on along the minus strand of CM046952.1, from coordinate 831,854 downwards.
AACCAGTCATTTTTGAAGGAGTGATGTTATTGAACAAAATAAAGAGTGACTGGTATATATATATGAACAGAGAATATATGGGAAATGCATCTCTTAACAATAGGAATCTTCAGTTCCTCCATAAATCTTTTGAACAGACTGCTACTTAGAATAGTTGGAACTATAATAAAAAAGGAAAACACTAGAGGATCATTAGTAAATAGGCTATTCATTAATGGACCAATAAACTTGGACCCCCTTGCTCCAACCAACAGCAAAAGTCAAGAAATATGAAAAATAAGCAAGGAGAGTAACCTGTGCATGAATCCTCCTCTTTCTTGCCACAGTCAATCCTGAATTAGTATTGCATGTAGAATCTGACCCACCATTTGCATCTTTACTTCTGAATCCCGGTGAATTTGCTTGGTCTTTCAAACTAACCTTGCTCTGTGACCTTGCTGAACCTATCCAGCCTTGTGAGTTGCGACCACCAGATATAGCGCCATTATTATATTGATCAATCAATGAAGGCAAGGGTTTTTCTGCGGAGAAATCATCAACAAGCATCCTTAGATTCATGGAGCATCTCTCTTTCGCCGTATACAATTCCATGGTACGTTTCTTTACAGCAGTTGTGTCCTCCTTAATATATTGAAGATCATTTTGAATCTTCATTAAGAAAAATGAAAACATATAAGACCATCAATCATAAAAGTATAATTCCAGGAAGATATAAATTCAAGTTAAGGACCTGAGTAAGCTCTTCAAGCTTTTTCTTCCTTAGACAGTTCAAGAAATCAAGCAGAATCTGCATGTTTGTCTCTGCTTCACTTTGCTCCATTTTCATCTTCTTGTCAACAAGTAGAGACAACAAACTATCCAGCTCCTTGGCTGACACCTCACAACCCTGTCTAAGGATCACAAGGAGAGCATCAACTACACTTATTAGGGAACTCAAAGAGCTCCTTAGAGATCAAACAATTAATCATTAATGAAAGTTAAGTATTCAAACAAACATTAAACCACATCACCAAGTTCATTAGGTTCCACATACAATCAAACCACAATAATTACCTATTAGTTATTATTAGGGAACTCAAAGAGCTCCTTAGAGATCAAACAATTAATCATTAATGAAACTTAAGTATTCAAACAAACATTAAACCACGTAACCAAGTTCATTAGGTTCCATATACAAGCAAACCACAATAATTAGCTATTAGTTATAATTAATTTATCTGGCAAATTAATGCTCTAATATAGTATAACCGACCTGCAGTATTGTTTGACGAAGATTTTCTACCGGAGAGGCATTCCTTGCTGATTGACGAGCAGAGATTTTCTTCAATAACTACGAAATTTAAAAATACTGCTTTAATAAAAATAAATTTGCAGTATATATAATGAAATAAAAGCCTACATACAATAATCATTATTCAAATTAGTAACAATAATTAAGTGATGAAATGTCAAGTTTCCGTTTCTGCAGAACTTAATAATACAGTTCAACTTTAAATTGCAAATGCAGCTTCTTATATATCAGACTTGTATTAAAAAACAATTTAAGATTAACACAAAAAAGGATCATAAGAAATACCGATATAAAAAAGGAAAACAAACCTTATTAAGCAATAAATTAGGGAAGATATGATTATTAGTGAGATAACGAGAACAACAAGGACAATCGCTCTTATTTCGAAGATGAGTCAAAATACACATATAACAAAAGCTATGACCACAAGCCGTCATAAAAGCGTCTTCGATAATCTGCATGCATATCGGACATAGCACATCCTTATCAATGTCAGCTTCAGAAGGCTCTTCCTCCATCAATGACGGCGGCATCGGAGGAGGAGGAGGAATAGAAGGCGCAGTGCTTTCCATCGGCGGCGGCGGTGGTGATGGCGGTTCGGATTTAGTTGCGGTGGGAACAAGTGTCCCGCCCATTGAAGTGTGAGTGTGGAGTGATTTGCAGAAAGGAGGGGAGACAGTGCAATTGGGGAGGGAAAAGATTTTTGTGAGGGTGATAAAGGAACACGTTGGGCGGGCGTTTCCCTTAATTCCTCATGTTTGGTTCAACTTCAACACGTAATAATTTATTGGGTTAGTTACACCGACCGTCCCTAACACAGTACTCTTTATTCTAAATTGGTCCCAACTTCAAAACATTCTCGAGCAGGCAGTGCTGGACCCAGAAATGGAAAATTTTCATTTCAATCCCTTTTAAGAATTTTGAAAGTTAATATAATGGTAAAATTGCACTTTATCTCTCAAAATATAAAATTTTAATTTAATTTCTTTAAATATTTTGAATTAATAAGTTAATACAATAATAAAATTATATATTAACTCTCTTAAAATTTTATAATTCAATTTTGGCTCTCCCTATAATAAGTTTAGGGCTTGTTCTTGTGACAGCTTAGATATTAAGTGCTAGCTCGTATATAACATAGGTACGTATAAGACAAAAAAAAATTGTCGAGAGGATGACTCCATAATGATAAGTCTGTGGTGTCTCATTTGTCTAGAGTCGGAGGGCTCCTTTTGTTGAAAGGACTCTATTGAAAGCTTGAGTGCTTAAAAAGGTGACGGATTCACGGAGTGGAAGCACCTCATCGGGTACCTAAAATGGTCAATCATGCACTACCTTACCGCATATATAACATTTTTGGGTAAGAATGCTATCACTTGATTGGTAGAGCATGATTTGCCAATGGACAATATTTTACAAGCTTTTTTCAATAGAGCTGACCTCTTTTCAACATAATCAAATTTTTTTTAGTGAATTATAAGAGGAGGACAAAGCACTAACAACAGAGTGACTTGAATTCAGGCAAAGCCCTAATAACAACGCAACTAATGCGACTCAAATTTTAATCATGTATATACCTATTGCATGGATTCCTTGAATTTGACATGCTAAAAAATAATCTTTAATTTTTGATGATATTATATGATTTTCAACATATTAAATTTAAGCTGCAAATATAATAAATATACACGTGTTTACAATTTAATCCATATGTTTTAATTCACACGAAGTTGGATTAAAACAAAACAAATTAAGCATGATTAAATATTATAATAATATTTTGCATTTGAATCTTATTGCTATATGAAAAAATAAAATTATCTTGAGAATAATATCACTTGCTTATTAAAAATGAAAAAGTTTTAATAAATTTATTACTGTTTTAATAAACCAATCAGCGATGAGACCAATTTAATCTGACATTTAAATATAATAATAAACAAATAATAGCAAAGATGCAAAAGGGAACATGAGAGAACCAACAAATAGTAACAAGAAATAAATATGGATGCCCTTCACAAGCACCAAATGTTATATGGTCAGTTGACAGGCTCATGATGGAACCAACCAAACCAATTGAAAGCATTTATCATCCTAATTTAATGCTTCAAAATATCTTGGTTTCAACTTAAAAGCTTTTTTAGAATCGAATCGGTGATTAAATTAATTAAATTATCGATTTTTAATTTCATCAATTTGATTGATCCGTTATATTTATTTTTTTTAATTGAATAAATTATTAAAAAATTAAAAATAGAGAAATTTAATATAATTAATTTGACCGGCTGATTCAATCGATTCACAAATTAATCGATCTAAAATTTTAATTTAAATTAATACTTCAATCAATTTTTAATTCAATTAATTCAATTCACTAATATAGTTCTCAGAACATTCCCTCCCTTAGATGATAACGTGATTCCCTGCATTTTAGGCAAATGAATATGGTCTATGATGGAAACAAAAACTTCAAAGCTCTCGTGACCGTAGGAATTGAAATAATTATATATATATATATATGAGAGAAACTTTAAGTGAAATTTAAATTTTATTATTTTTATTGATTTACTTTTAGCTTAATTAGTATTTTATATTACAATAATGAGAAAGATATGAATTTAAGTACGGTCAAATATGTTTTTTTTTTCGATTTAAGAGTTGACGAAGGATATAAGTAAAAGTATGCATTGAATCAAAAAATCTCATTATTGTTTATGTGATCTAACGAGTTAATTTTGAATTAGGTCGATTTAGATTTAAATTTTATCAAGTTATTTTGGGTTCAGATCAGTTTTCGGTTTTAATCATTTAAAGGTTCGAATTGTTTTAAATTTGAGCCATTTTGAGTTCAAATTATTCAAGATTGCTAAAAGTATGATTTTAAGTTTATGTTATTTTCCGGTTCCTTACTCAAGTCATTCTAAGTTTTGGCTATTTTAGGTTTTGATTTCGGATTTAGATAATTTTGAGTTCAATTTGAGTAATTTTGAATTTTGCCGACCAAGTCATCTCAATATTATGTCATTTTGGATTTCGACCATTTCAAATTCGATTTGTTTTAAGTTTGATTCATTTATAGTTCAAATAATTGTAAATTATAAGTTAAACATATTTGAATTATTAACCTTTCTTTATGGGTTAATCCATTTTTTAAGGCATAAACTTTTTTTTTTGGTCAAAATTGGTCTCTGAATTGGGCAACTGTTCTCAGATTTTGGACAACAACGTGGAAACAATAGAAAAATATCAAATTTATACATGAATTTCGGTACAATATGCAATTCTATACATGAACTTTGATAATGTGCAATACACATGATACTTGAATTGCAGTTCATATGTATACATGAAACTTTGATCATAATTCAATTGTATACATGTAAATAAATAAATGCATACATTGTGATTTGTGATAATTTTGTTAGCGAGTTGTGAAAATTGAATCAAATCAAAATCTCATGTCTAAAATCGCACAAAATTAAAATTCATTAACGACATTACACATTAAATCAAAATTCATATATTTACCAAATTTAAAAACTATCTTAAAATCTAAAAAATGTTTAAACCCCTATATTAAAACACTTACTAAATTTAAACTCCAAATAACAAAACAATTATTTTTATATAATCCAGTCAAATTATATAAACCTAAAATCGAACAATAATTAGCATTCATATATGAAAAGGATGTCGGTCCAATTTGTCTCCCACACAGTAATTGCAAAATTCAGAAAATCCCAACCCAACAAGACATGTCGTGTTGACACGTTCAAATGTCATGTAACATGATGCCCATCAATTCACCAAGGGATATTAATTTCTGATTTGATGATTTGAGCATAATTTTTTTCTTTCATTTGAATAATACTACCTTAAATTAAAATATTATTTAAGCTCACCACAAATTTCAAATATTTATAAAAGAAAAACAAGACAGGCGAAATGGACCGCTCCTTACCAGCCACAATTTCAATTTTAGGCGTTGGATGCGCTAATAACCATCAAAATCAATAGATGTGACGTGCCTCCTTTGAAACTTTGGCTCTTATGCATTAAATTCTGATATTACTTACAACCGAAAAAGAAAATGTTTTATTATTAGAAAAATGTCTTGATAATGATTTTATATTGGATGAGTGTTTAGGAACTCCGATGTAAATTAGTTATATGATTTTTCGACGGTGATTGGTAATAATTTAGGATGAGTTTGGATGGGTGGTACGTTTACCTGCGGTTAGTGTAAAAATAGCGGTGGTGGTGAGATTAGATATTGTAGCGATAATGTAGCATGAGACAAAAAGTAAGCTAAACACACCGCACCGCATTCAATCGCCCATCCAAACCCATCCTTAATCTTTAGAGTTGAGATAAGAGTGGTGCTAGAAGGGTTGTGCATAGCTTGGGAGAAGAGTTTTAGGCAATTTGACATAGAGTGTGACAATGCCCTCCTAGTGGAAACTATTCTAGCTGGTGGAACCGCTAGTAGTAGAATGGTAGAACCACGACTTATCCATCTATTATTAACTTGAAACTAGAAAATTTGTTTTCGTCATATTCTGAGATCTCAAAATAAAGTTACGAATCAAATGGAAAAATGTGCGTTTAATGGTGGCGTGGGATTGATATCATATAAAGAACCCCCAATTTCGGTGTACGACTTGTTGTTAGTGGATAGAATTAATTCTACATGAGTTCACCACGTGCTTATTAATGTAATCGCTTAAGGTTGTTTTTTTCTACCCAAAAAAAATAAAGAGATTAAATTGTAAATGTGTTAAAAGTGTAGGAAATTAGAGTATATTTAAAAAAAATTATTGTTTTTGACTAATTTTTTATTTAAATTGTTCTAGTTTGAATGAAGTGAATTCAAGTATCAAATTTCTTGGTTTATTTTACTCTCTTAATTAAGATGATATCCTGGATTTATTTTTCATAATATACAAAGTATTTATCTTCTCCTTCTACTAGCACTGATAATTTCTATTTTATAACATTCTCAATTTCTAATATATTTACTCCTGATTTAACACGGTTCTCAACTCAGGGGTATCGAGGATGTTACATTTTTTGTCCAAGTTAGTCTCTCAACTTGTCAATGATTCCCACATTGGTGCCTGAATTTTATTTGTCATAGTTAATCCCTAATATTTCTTTGAAACCCTAAAGTTTAATTCTTAATATGAGAACATTTATCAAGTTCAGAGATTGATTTAGACAAAAAAAAATTTTAAATCCCACTATCGAAACAATTACCTAGTTCATATCTCAATATAAAAATAATAACCAAATTTAGGAACTAAGTTGAATAAAAAAAATCCAAACCGCAATGTGAAAAGTTGTTTTGAAGTTCACATCCAATATGTATATATCAAGGAGCATGTCCTACTTGTATAACTTATGGACTATGTACCAGAAAAGAACTTTTGGACTACTTGTTGGCAGGCTTTTGGATCCATTTTCGAAGGACATGAGCCTTCCATAGACCCCCTCTCGGTTTCTTTAGGCTTCCATAGTCTCCTTTGGTTTTTAATTTGTGCGAATTTGTGAAGCCCAATAAATAAAAATAAAGAGAATTTTATCACAAATTTTATTATGCCATCACAAACTTGGATTTGATTTTTTTCAGGATGAAAATCCTGAAATTCAGGATGAAAATGCTGACATAGCATAAATCTATTGGAAAGGGATACAGATGACGTGGCGTCACTGTTTCATACAATCCTTTCCTTCGGAAAGGATTTTAATTTGGATTTGATTTTTTTCAGGATGAAAATGCTGACGTGGCATAAATCTATTGGAAAAGGATACAGATGACGCGGCGTCACTGTTTCATACAATCTTTTCTCATCATAATAATACTAAATTTCAAATTAATTGATTGAGTTTTAACTCAATTGGCATGGATATTATTACTAATATAAGATGATGTGAGTTTGAGTGCGCTGAAGCGTATTATCCTTCTGTTTATGATTTGGGGAGGGGCTATGGGTAGTTCTAGGCATTTTTTTAAAAAGAGCAGATATGATCAGAACCTATAATAGATGAAAAAACAAATAAAAAAGTAAAAAAAAAATAATAAATATATGAAAAGAGTTATTTTGTTTTTTTTTTTCACATAAATGACTTGAGAATAATATGAAAATTTTAATTTAATTATTGTTATATTAAATTTTTGATAAATGATAAGTTAAAACTAACATGAATAATTCAAAAATTGAAACCAATTTAAATATATAAAATATATTAATTAAAATTAAAGCGAATTTGAGTAATGGACTTTTTTTTATTGTAAATTTAGATGTGCATTAGTATTGAATAATAAATATTGTATCTAAATCTACAAAAGAAAATTGAATAGTATTGAATATTTAATTTTTTAATTATACATTTATAGTCAACATGTATATATAATATCGTAGACTGTCTTTTAAGAATGATTATGGGTGGGTTTGGATGGGCGATTGAGTGCGGTGCGGTGCATTTAGCTTACTTTTTGTCTCACGCTACAGTATCTAATCTCACTGCCACCGCTGTTTTTACACTAACCGCAGGTAAACGGTGAAATTTTAATAAAATAAATATTTTCCGATTGAGCCTTAATTCGATTGATATTGATATTATTGCCATTATAGAAAAATACGGGTTCAATTGTGCTGAAGTGCATTATTTATCCTATTTAAAAGGTGTATAAAAAAGAACAGATATATAAAAAATCTATAATAAATTAATTTAAAAAAAAAACAGATATATTTAATAAATGATTTTGGTTTATGTCCAAATACAACTTGTTGATAACGACTACATTTCATATATCATATTTATGAATTAAGTCAGGCATGTACTGCAACTATAAAATAAAATAAAAACATGGGATAATAAAAAAATATTTTTTATAATTACAGTATTATTTATATATGTTTTACTGTACGTAAAAATTAGTAAAAGTATTATAAAAGGTCTTTATATTAGGAGTTCGATTATATTTTGTTCTCTTTATTTAGAAAATAAGTAAATTAGTCTCTTTACGTTAGATAAAAAAAGTAAATTGATTATTTTGTTAAAAAATATTTATTTCTATTGTTAAAAACTAATAATGTCAACGTGAGGTACACATGGTACATTACGTGGCATTGTTTGGTTATTCTGTTAGCCATGTCAGATTTTAATAGTAGAAATGGATGAAACTTTTAATAAAAATGATCACTTTGCTCTTTAATTTAATGTACATTGACTAATTTGCTTATTTTTTTAGTAGATGGAGCAAAATGTAATCTAACTCCTAGTACAAAGGCCTCCATTGTATATTTATCCAATTTTTTTAAAATTATTTATGCAATGTATATATATATATATTTAGAAAGGAACAACACTAAGTGATTACATTGAAACAATCAAACCCGAGTAAAAGCATTACTTTCAAATTGCAAAACCCCTTGTACTGAACTCGGTGAATCCACAAATAACAATAAATTCGGTGTACCATTATTCACGTACTTAGTCATTTGATCAGCACCCGCATTTTAGGGTTTTGAAATATTACGAAGTCTTATATTCTAATTTCGTCTGAAAAAAAAACAATTAATTAAATGTAGCTCCACCAAATTACTATTGCCACTAGCTAGCAGAGTCTCCACTAGAAGTGCATGATCGCATTTTAGTTCTAACTGCCTGAATCCTTTCTCCCATGCTATGCACAATCCTTCAAGCATGACACGTGCTTCAACTCGAAAATATTTTTCCTTGCGAACCACCATTGAAAACCCACACAACCATCTCACAGTAACATCTCTAAACACACCTCCACTGAAGCACAATTGCTAATGTACGACAAAGTTCCATCCGTGTTGAGTTTAATTCACCATTTCTTCGGTGATGACCACCATATAGCGGGCACCACAGGATTCAATTGAGGCCAGATTGAATCCAATTTTGCATTACTCCTTGCCCAAATAATATCTGTATCTTGTACACAATTATTACAATACCTAACATTTATTGATTAAAAAAAAAACAATATTTTAAAGCGATTGCACTTCAAGTTAAATTATTTTTTAATTTTGACTGTGATAGGGTACAAATGGATTAACATGTTGGGCCTAACCTTCCAAATTGATTATAAAATAATGTGATGTGTACATGTTTATCATATTATTAAAATGGGGCAAGATAATTTTTTTTTGACTTTGGTAAGCTTTTTATTTTAATTCCAATTGGACCAACTAATTAATTGTCATTTCCTAAATGAAGGTGACAACCTTGAAACTGACTTAAATTCAGGACAGCTCATAGCTCCCAAAATGTTGCTTTTGGCCAACATAAAGAAAACCAAATTCAAGTTCAATACGTCGTCGAATAGTGCAATGGAGATTCAAAAAAAAAAAAAAAACGTGTGATTGCAAAATCCAAAATGCATATGGGAAAATAGATTTTTTTTTGTATTTTAATAAATATATTGAAGCTTATTTGAGACTACTAAATCATCCATTAGTTGAGTTAAGTAGTTTGATTTAGCTCATAAGAAGGCCTCATCAAGACAGTTTGATATTATTTCTAACCTACCTATTTCAGGCAATTGGATTAACTTACATACTGATGGGGCTGTTAAGTTAGGTGCAGGTTTTGTTGCTACTAGAGGTGTAGAATGGGAATTGGATCCTTGGTTTCAATCACTATTTAGGGGATTGCTCAGTTTTTTATGTCGAGCTTTGGGGCGTTTTATATGGTCTGATTCTTCTTCAAATATGGAAGTACAACAAGGTATTTGTAACACCTTTAACCCTTATCCGTCGCTAGAACAGGGTTACGGAACATTACCGGACCTTACAGATCAAATACGAATAATACATAAATATTCACACATAAACATCACAATTCAATCATATAGTCCCTTTTATGAGCCCTCGAGACCCAAAACACGTGTTAGAAACAAATCGGGACTTAATCGGGTACTTCAAAAATTTTTCGTGAAATTTCAAAAATTTTCCTAGATGCAGGGCACACACGCCCGTGTGGTCAAGAGACACGCCCCTGTGACCATAGGACACGCCCGTGTTACAGGCTGTGTCCGACCTCGTGTAACTCTCTGACTTAAGTCACACGGCCAGCCACACGCCCGTGTGCTAAGCTGTGTGCCTCACACGACTGAGACACACGCCCATGTCTTTGCCCGTGTGAAATTACCTGAGCATTCTGTTTTGAAAATTTTAAATTGCAGGGGACACACGGCCAAATCACAAGCCCGTGTATTAGCCTTGTGTCTCACACGGTCTAGTCACATGCACGTGTGCCTGGCTATGTGGACTCAAAATGAACCTTAAACCTTAAGTTTACCAACCCTGCAATCTTGAACACCAAACAACTCAAAAACCAATCGTTCAACCAATCCAAAACATGTCAATATGTTCATCCTAAAGACCTAATCAATGTACCCTCATAGATACTTTGCATATATTAACCCAAACAATCCAAATTAACACTATACAACCAATTCAAAATTCATACCATTTTCAACTAAATCATACCATTTAATTGTATCAACATAACACATATGTTTATATATAACTAACCAATATCAACCTTTAGTATCATTTACAAACACTTTTCAAAATGATAAGCATTTTAAAACTTAGGTACATGCCATTTCCAAAAAGAAATATACATCACCAAGTTTTGAGATCGGGATTGTTGTAGATGCCGAATCGACGATCAACTTTAACACCTAACTTGCGCACGGAAAACAAACCGTACGCTGAGTATGAACTCAGTGATATTTCTATAATCCGAATGCTTTAAGGTATAATATTAAATTATATACATTATAACATACAATATGCAATATCATATAAATAATCATTTCATAGATAAAACATTTATAATTCATTCATTTCTTTTCAATTTGCTATCCCAGATAGCTTCTCACAATATGAACACAATTCATATGTTTCGTTTCATATTTCAATTCATCATTCAAAATCAATCATAACTCTATTTTATTCAATTACCCCTATTAACATGACTCGGACTCGGACTCTGACGGATACACGAATCCAACCAGAACACACCAGTTTGGCACCCAGTGCCTCATCGGATAATTCGAAGTAATAAATTGATGTAACACCCCTTACTCGTATCCGACGCCGGGACAGGGTACGAGGCATTACCGGACTTAACTTACTCAAACATCACCCCTTACTCGTATCCGACGCCGGGACAGGGTACGAGGCATTACCGGACTTAACTTACTCAAACATACAACTTCGGGCTATAGGATTTTGTTTTGACTTTAAACTTCTTCATTCATAATCATAACATCCTTATTATGGGCCTACGAGGCCTTAAACATACATACGAAAGGTTTCAGAACTAAACTGGGAACTTTTGTGCACTTAGAATTTTTTTACCTAAAACAGGGCCACATGCCCGTGTGGAATGGAACACGCCCGTGTGGGCAGGCCCTGTGCCATTAAGAGCTTGCTGACGTCATAAACAGAATACCCAGGTTTTTCACACACGGGTGAGGACACGGGCGTATCCGACGCTGGGACATGGTGTTACAATTGACACCCAGTGTCTCATCAGCTAAACCGAAGTAAATTGGCATCCAGTGCCTCATCAAATTAATCTGAAGTAGTAAATTGACACCCAGTGTCTCATCGACTCGAAGTCGAAGAAATCCCTGAACTCTTCCAATCTTATGGCATGCCATCTATATCCGACTCAGCCCGATGCAGTTAATAGGGTTCCAATTCACTTTTCAAATACAACCAATATTCATTTCAATTCAAATAATCAATATATTCAATATATATATACCAATTCAATCAATGTAAATTCAATAAATTCATTACATACTAAATCAATCCATTTAAATTGCAAAACACAATAATTCTCACCTCAACACTTACCATATACATTAAATAAATATTACATCAATTAATAACTAGCTTCGGATTATAGAAATACAAACCAGAATTTCCGAGTTATTCCTCGTCGATTTTTTCCTTTCCCTTCTTAGTCGAAGCTTTCGGCACAACGTTAGCTACGGAAATTAAACAATTAAAATCATCAATACAACACAATTTCACATTAAATATTTCAAATTGTATTCAACTTTTGCCCAAAATCCAATTTAGTCCTTAACCAAAACTAACTTTATTTTCTTCACAATTTATTCTATGTTTTCATTCAATTTCCACTTAAAACTAAACTTAACTCTCTAATTTCACCATAAAACCCTAAGTTTTGAAAATTTCTCAATTTAGCCCCTATTACTCAAAACTTATAATTTATCTTACAATTCAATCCCTTTGTCATTTCTAACTTAAAATTCTTTCAATTTAACCCCAAATACTTAAATTATCCAACATGAACAACATCTAAAAATTCATTATTTTCTAAAATTTCAACATATATTAAGTATTATTTAACTCTAGGATTCTAAAAACATAAAAATTACAAGAAAAGGGACTAACTTGACTTACCAATTAAACTTTAAACTTAAAACCCTAATTTTTCTTTTTCTTTTTCTTTCTCCTTTCCCCTTCTCTGTTTCGTTTCAACTTCTATTCTTTCTTTTTCTTTTGTTTACTTTATTTTAATTATAATAATAGTATAATATAATAATATAATAATATAATAATAATATTTACTTAAATAATAAGTTAAATTTAATTTATTATTAAATATATGTTTATCATTTACACACATGGAATTTATTTTTACCACACACTTGTAAATTTTAGGTTTAATTCCTTAATTAGTCCCTTAGCTTTTCTCTAGTCTATAATTCAATTTTCTTTCTATATTCAATTTAGTCCTTACACCTAAATACCCTTAATTCAAGCTAATTCACCTAGCCAAAACCTAATTAATCACACAGCTAACTTCGTAAATATTTTTAATAAATATTTACGAATTTGTTTTACGAAAACGGAGACCCGAAAACACACTTTCCAATTACCCGTGACTATCAGGTCATTACAGTATTGATCCATACTGACAATTTAGAAGTGGTCAATGCCTTTCAGAATAGGCACTTTGTCGAATCAACATCAGCTTTGGTGAGAAATATTTATTTAATATTACAGATTATGGATCAGTGGAGTATCAGACATGATTCAAGGGAGAAAAACCAAGTGTCTGGTCGCATTGTTAAGACAACTTTTGATAGAATAGAAGATGTTCAAGTGTTTGTTGACGTTCTTGAGGAGCTCGGAGTTGGTCTTTGTACAGATAATATAGTTGTTGTTTTTGTGTGTGTGTTTTCTTTCAAAAAAAAAATAATCCAAAATGTAATAATGATTAAATATTATCATTTTTATGGCATAATGATAAATTAATCTCAATGTTTACATCTTTAATACCTTTTCTAATTAAATTTAATCATTAACATCTTTTATCACTTGAATTTAGACTTTTAAGGTTGGAAAACCACAATCTTACTAGCATTATTAGAGCTTAAATGGCAATATTTATGTTTTAGGTTTTGAAATTTTAGATTAAGATTTAATATTTAGGGTATAAATTTAAACTTTTTTAGTTATATTTTGCAAGATAAAACCCCAATAATATATATTTTATTGTACAAAGATAAAATTTATAAAAAATAAAAAATTAATTATTTGAATTACATAAATTTTCAAATTATATCAATAATAAATTATAAAAGTTGTAGATAAAAATAATAAAAATTAATAATGTTTATCATTCTATTATGAAGTAATGGACCCTTGACATAGTGAAATTATTATTTTTCAAAAAAAAAAATCATTGTTGATTAAAGAAATTCAATTGATATTTTAAAATCAGATAAAAGTTGAATCGATATAAAGTCGGTTAAAAATTATATAAATCGAAATTAAATTAGTTTAAATATTTATTTCGTTGTTATAATTTCTAAAATTATTTATTTGTATTTATTATTATTTTTTATTTTTATAAAAAAATAATATATATATATATTATAATCACCGAATCAATAATTTAATCTATTCAACTTCGATCCCCCAGTCAATCTAGAATTAGAAAGCCACTAAAGAATATTAAAATGCAACTCTCTTAAGATCAAAGCAACCTTGATCAAAGAATTATATATATTTATATATTTCAGGGTGGGGAGGCATCTTCCTTTTCGAAGTACTAACCTTTTTCTTTTATTATTATTCGTTAAAGTATTATGGACCAAACTTAATGATTAATTTTTCGAGTTTTATAGATTTATTAAGGGGTAGATATTGATCACGAATTTTAAAATTGTTTCATTTTTAGGCAGGGGTGAAGCCAGAGGGGGGCTGGCATGGGCCCCGGCCCCCCTTAAAATGTAAAATTATTATTTAGGTCCTTAAATTTTTTTAAAAATTTCAAATTAGTAAAGGTAAAATTACACTTTGGCCCCCCTTAAAAATATAAAAATTTGATTTAATCCTTTACAAATTATAAAGATATAAACTATAAAAAATTAAAATTTCATCCGGCCTCCCCTAAAAAATTGTTCTGGCTTCGCCCCTGTTTTTAGGGAGAGGATCTAACTCTCGATCACTAATTAAGATAAAAGAGATCGTTGCCATCTCATCTAGATCTCATCATGGGTCGGGCCACCTGAAAAGTGAAAGGGTTTTGAAAAAAAACATAGGCTCGAAAAATGAGCTTGAGCAAAAAATAAGGCTCGTTTAGAAAATAAGTTGGGCCTTGGGTAAACCTTTTTTGGCCCGAGCCCAACCCGAATTTGAAAAAAGAAAAATTGTTTTTCACTGTTTTGCTACCATTTCACTATTATATTGCTACTATTTTGTTATTATTGTTTGGATATTGTATAACTCTTGTTTTATTGTTAATTTTGTTACTATTTTAGAGACTTTTGTTTGTTAAATTGCACATATCTTAGTGTTATTTAAGTATAAAGATTTTTTTTTAATTTATTTTCAATTTGTTGGAAATTATTTATTTTAATATTTTTAGTGTATTTGATGTATTGTATTTTTTAAATTTATTTTATATAATAATAAAATTTAACATAGGCGAGTCGGGCCTGACTCGAGTTTTAACTTTTTATCTGGGACGGGTTTAGACGAGATTTTAAACTCATTTTTCGAGTCGATCCGAGTCCAAACCTATCAAACGAGCTTAAAATTTTGTTACGATCCGATCTGACTCGACCCATAATCACCTTTAATCTCACCTAACTCATAATTTAAAAAATCTAATCTTTAAAGGGTGATAATAATATAAAACCAATCGCACTCAGTCCCCGTGATCTACAAACTCACATGTAGTGTGTACCCAGACGGGATTCATCTTCTCATGGTAATATGGCTATGTATTGCTTATCTCATAGCCGTGATCCAACGGTTAAAAAGGATTTTTCTTTTCTTTTCTTTTATGGATCAACCTTAAAAAAGAAATTAAAATATTACTAATAATAATGACAAGATTT
This sequence comes from Gossypium sturtianum, assembly GCA_025698515.1. NCBI lineage: Eukaryota > Viridiplantae > Streptophyta > Magnoliopsida > Malvales > Malvaceae > Gossypium > Gossypium sturtianum. The sequence goes on along the minus strand of CM046952.1, from coordinate 816,129 downwards.
GTGTTCATAGAATCTTAAGTAAAAATGCAACAAAGAACCCTGTTTAATTTCTAGAAATAGATTTTTGTTTTCATTTAAATAGTGATTTTATTAAATTGAAAATAAAAAATATAAAAGAAAATTATTCGAAATAAATTACATTTTAAAGGAAGTCCAAAATCATCGAGTCTCAAGCACTCAACTTAATTAACTATTAATCAACAAGTTCACGATTCGAGATTTACAAATAATTGTGTAACACCCCTTATTCGCCGGAACTGGGTACGAGGCGTTATCATACTTATTCTCAAACAATCATACAAAACTAAGACATGACTAATTTCTACTCAAAATTTAAAACTTTTCATATCACCTCTTAAACAAGCATACGAAGCCTAAATTACACTTTAGGAACAGTTCAGGATCAAATCGAATTCTTTAAAAGATCTCTAGAAAGACTTAGAAAATTTACATCAAACAGTCCACACGCCCGTGTGGAAGAAAGTACACGCCCGTGTGGAACATCACATGCCCGTGCTCCACACCCGTGTAGATTTATTTCTCATTTCAAACCTACAGGGGTTTTCACACGGCCGGACACACGCCCGTGTCCATGGCCCGTGTCCCTTACACGACCTTGACACATAAAATTAGTATTAAAACTAATTTCTCCAACATCGGATTAGTGGTTCCGAAATTATTATCCCGACTAGCCCCAAAATCGGGCTGTTACAAATTGACTACTATCAATAGCATTGTTTGAAAGGACATTGAGCGATTAAAGTTGCAAGACCGACAAATGATCATTATGCAAATAAATATGCTAACATTGTCAAACAATGAATTATCTCTGAGATAACTCAAAAATAAAGTATAAAAATGGGACTAGTGGAATAAAATTGCATATCAACCAAACCCTTTATAAATCGATAAAAAATAAAAAAAATTAGACAAAAATTGATAGTTTAGAATCGCATGTTAACATTGTTAGATGACAAATAATCCTTAAACAATCTCATAGATATCTCGGAAACTAGGTATAAATGACCAAGTACAATCTCATTTTAACTTTTTTTTGGCAATGTTTTTGAATCGGACTAAATTGATCAGTCAGATCGATTGAATCGAAAATTAGTTGATATATCAATTTGAACAAAAAAAATTAAACTTACTTATAATCAAACCACTCAGAATCAGTAAAAAATGAATAAAAAATTGAGACGAAAAGTCAATTGTTGAACCATTGAAATCGGTTTATAAATTTTTTATGAAACTTTTAATTTATTATTTAACTATTTTTAACGATGAATAGAATCAATTAAATAAAAAAATTCGACCAAATATATAATCTTTAAAACATTGTCCTTTCAAAGAAAACATCATATAAATTAACCGGGTTTAATCGGTTTGCGTCATGAATTAATTATTTAATTATCTTCTAAACCGGGTCCAAAAGCAATCAACAAAAACACTCCTGGCCAGTCATAAACCGGTCCCACGATCAAACAACACCAATCATGGAGTATTTTATTTTTTCCTTAACAATATAAAAACGCCATACACGTATTTTGAGCAACAATTACGAGTTTGAAAATATAGCCCATTTTCAAGCAAAATTGATCATTCTTTATATGTTTTTCTCTCAAATCCCGAATCTGACTTTACAATCAAAGTGTCCAAAGCTATGGAAAATGAAACCCAATCTTTATTACCCAAAAACAGATCATCAAATCCAAGCTATTCAACTCCAGAAGGGCTCGAATTAAGGAGTTTCAGATTAGGTCTCAACTGGTTTTGTTTAGATCAATCCAATTTATGGAAAGTGAGTCTTTCTTGGTCTTTCTTCTTCGTGCTTGCTGTTGGGGTTCCGATTATTTCGCACTATGTTCTTTTATGTTCAAACTGTGATGAAAAGCATCGGCGACCGTACGATGCGGTGGTGCAGTTATCACTTTCCTCTTTTGCGGCGGTTTCTTTTATTAGTTTATCTTCTTGGGCTCGGAAATATGGGATCAGGAAGTTCCTTTTCTTGGATAAATTGTGTGATGTTAGTGATAAAGTTCGAAAAGGATATGCAGAGGAGCTGCAGGTATGTGTTTTTTTTTTTTTTTCCATGGATGGTTCAGTAAAGCTCATTTCAAATTCGCTGATCAGTGATCATCTTTTTGTTGTTTATCAATTTTTTTGATGTATCTTTGTTGATGAACTTTGGAAGCTGTAGAGGCTTTTAGGAGATAAATCTCAGAGATAAAAAGAGGTTAATTGCACTAAATATCTTCAATTATTGCTCGGATTCTAAATTAGTCCATAAACTTCAGGTTGAGTATTTTAAAATGGTGAATGTACTTGGCAGGTGCCTCTATTATTATGATCAGATCAAATTAGTCCCTCTATTATCAAATGGATTAATTTAGCCCTTGTATTATTAAAACAAATCAAATAAGTCCAAATTTTAATAGAATTAAAATTTACCGATTGAAAAACGTAATTTAATATTAATAAAGTTTTGGTCATAGGCAAATCTGAGGGGGTAGGTAAGGCTTTGGCCCACCCAAAAATGAAAATTTTTTAATCCAGTCCTCTTATAAATTAATATATATATATATATAGTAAAATTGCACTTTGAGTCTCTTAAAAATGAAAAAATTCTGTTTATTCCTTTTCAAAATGATAAAATCATAAATTAATACATGAAAACCTTATATTTTGATATCTCGAAAATTTATAATTAAATTTCGGCCCCTGCTAAAAGGAATTGGTTTTGGTTTTTCTTTTTTAGATCATTCAACAATATATTTCATGGTATAATCTAAAATGTGAAGCTATGATATTTGCAGAAATCAATGAAACTCCTCTGTGTATTTGTGCTTCCTTGTCTTGCTGCTGAGAGTGCATACAGAATTTGGTGGTACGCCACCGGAGCGAGCCAAATTCCGTACCTTGGCAACATGTACGTGAGCGACATCATTGTGTGTGCGTTGCAGTTGGCGTCGTGGCTTTATCGAACATCCATTTTCATCCTGGCTTGCATCTTCTACCAACTTACTTGTCATCTCCAAATACTCCGACTCGAAGACTTTGCTCAAGTTTTTCAAAAGGAAACCGAAGTGCGTTCGATATTGGCCGAACACCTCAGGATAAGAAGAAATCTTCGGATCATAAGTCACCGGTTCCGCTTATTCCTTTTGTTGTCATTGGGGTTGGTCACTGCAAGTCAGTTCTTTGCTTTGCTCATGACAACTCGAACTACTGCCGCTTTAAATATCTACGAGGTCGGAGAACTAGCGGTAAGCCGGTACATTGCTATACTATCTGTTTCAAGACTTGCTTAAAACGTAAAATCGTAATTTCCTATACGGTGATTGATGCAGTTATGCTCTATAAGTCTAGTAACCGGACTATTCATCTGCTTGAGGAGTGCCACAAAGATCACTCACAGAGCACAGGCTATCACGGGCCTTGCCGCAAAGTGGCATGTATGTGCAACAATCAACTCTTTCGACGAAGCTGATGGTGAAACACCCATGGCTCAGATCGTTTCTCCACAGATGTATCCGGTGGACGTCGATTGGGAATCAGATGAAGAAGATGAAGGGGATGATTTGGATAACACGAAGCTTGTCCCCATTTTTGCGCACACAGTATCTTTTCAAAAGAGACAGGCATTAGGTTAGCTTGAAAAAAGAAGTATCGTTTATTCGGTAAAAGTACCATGGAGGCCTTTGTATTAGAAGTCGGATTGCATTTTGCCTCTTTTACTCAAAAAATGAACAAATTAGGCCATGTACATTAGATCAACAAGCAAACTGGTCCTTCTGTTAAAAATTTGATCAATTTCTATTGTTAAAAACTGGTCCCTGTATGTCAAAATGAGGTACACATGGCATGCCAAGTGTAATTTTTTGGTATTCTGCCATGTCAGTTTTTAATGGTAGAAATAGATGAAATTTTTAAGGAGGAGGATCAGTTTGCTCTTTGATCTAACATATAGGGAGTGATTTGCCCATTTTTTGAGTTAATGGAGCAAAATGCAATCTGACTCCTAATGCAAGGGGCCTCTGCGATACTTTTAACCATTTAATCTTTCTAATCTGCATACATTTTGCAGTATAATCCTAATATCGGTTCCTTAAACGTGTTGCAGTGACATATCTAGAGCACAACAGAGCTGGAATTACAGTGTACGGTTTCATGGTAGACAGAACTGGAATCCACACCATATTCGGGATCGAACTAGCTTTACTGCTTTGGCTACTCAACAAGACAATAGGTATCACTTATTCACCTGCAAATTTGGTTTAAACCCGAACGAAAACATCGATATTATCGGCATTTGGCATTTCCTTTTAATCCAGATAAACACTCTTCATAACACTAACTCTATTGCATCCTATCCTTTTTTTCCACAGTAAACTTGACATGAACACCATATATGACGGACAGAACTCGACCCGACAGCACGACTGCTATCGAAATTGTGAAACTATAAGGTGATTGAAACATCACCTTTTATTGAAATCAAAGAAGCATATCTACTAGTGAACACAATATTATGGTGGATGCATGTACATCAAATACAAGTTCATATCTCAAACTCAAATCTCTTTACTTGGTTCTCAAGCAACCCCTAGTTGCTTCTCTTGGAGTACTTGTTTGTTTGTTTTTGCAGTTTGTACTGCACTTATTTATAGGTTTTGTATATGCTATAATGATTTTTGAGTGGATATATTAATGAAAATAATTAATATTTAGAGTTATTAATCTATTCTTTTCTTTCCAAGATTTTCAGAATAGATCGGTGGTCAAACCAATCAGGTTATAGATTTGTTGGCTTGATCGGTCCAGACAGAGTTTGATTAAATAAATCATTAAAAAAAATTAAAAATCGAGTTTCTTTAAAACTTATCAAAACATTGTATGTTACTTCCAAAACGCTTTCATTAAAGAATTGATAATTTTCGATAATATTTTAAAGTTTGAAGAAGTAAGTAAAAAAAAGAGAGATACATTCTCGGTGCTAAACATTGACATGAATAAAGCTCAATTTGATATCAAGTTCTAGTTAGTTAAAACATTTTGGTTAAAATATGTCATAGGTCCTTATACTCTTCACAATTTTAGAATTTAGCTCTTATATTTTTATTTTCAATAATTTAATATTTTATTTTTTAAAATTCAGGTATAACTTTTAACACTGATTTTTTTTTGTTATCTTTTTGTTGTGACATTTTGAAATAAAAAAAAAAAAAACTCACTTTGGTGGTAGCCATGTAATAAAAAATGGGTTGTAATTAGCTTGAATTTAACAAAAAAAAAATTTCAATAGTTGGACCAAAATTGTAAAATTTGAAAAAGAAAATGGACTAAATTTCTAAAAATAAAAAATATAAGGACTAAATTTTGATTTTTTTATAGTAAAGGGACTTATGATAAATTTTAATCAAATATTGTATCCAGAAAAACTAAAAATATGTTGATTCACGCAATAAAAATCGGTGGAGAATATTTCTCCATGATTTCATATCCCACTATATATGGAACAATTGAATTTCTCTTTTAAAAAATCAACCATTTCTTACTTCTTTTCCGGCAAAGCCTAAAGTAAAAATACAGTAAGTTGAGGGCAAACAAGATAAAGACAAAAAATAAACCCTGATTCACTCCTAATTATTCCAATTTCCAAACCCTATAAATTCGTAATATCTTTTCTAGTGATCTCTTTCCTTAAAATGGGACTTCAATTTTTATAATTACTAAAACCTAAAAGAATATATTCAAAATTTTTTACTTTCAATATTTACTTTTTTTAATTTAATCCTTTTTAGCTAAATTTGACCGTTACTTTTTCAAATCATTTTTTAATCAAAAATATTGATTAAAACATTAATTTTTTAAGAAACTAGCGTATATTTCATACTAACATGATATTATTTGTCAACAAATAATTTAAAATTTATTTAAAAAAAGCATGCGGGCTATCATATTTAAAAATTTAACGTTTTCTTCAGTATTTTCGTTAAAAAATAATAATTTAACTCTTTTTAAAAGGTTTAGGATTAAATTCAAGTTTTCTTAAAAGATTAAGGCCAAATTTAACTTTTTAAAAGAAAGGAAAAAAGGACCAATTGGATAAACCTATAAGCTTTAAGGGCTAAATTTATAGTTATACCAAAAACAATTTGTTAATATTATACCATTGTCCGAAATTGGAAAGTCTTTTGACACGTCTGATTTTCTGGTCGTCAAAAAGTTTACATCCTTCAATAAAGCATATCACACACACACACACACACCCACACCCCACACACACATATATATATACTCTTCTCTTTCATGTCTTTAAATATTTCAGAACCAGTTTCTATTCTGTGTTACCCATCATCATCCATGGCTGTAAGCATGTTATTCATTTATTTTCTCTTTGATTTCAATTTTTCTAAAAAAAAAATCTGTTAAATGTTTTTAATGCTATTTAGCTTTGTTTAATATTTGATCTTCTTATTGAACTTTATTTATTTTCATTATTTTCATCTCATGATTTTCTTTATTATAAAAACATTTATCATTAAGGTTTTATCTCTCGATTTTATTAAAAACTTTGATATATTTATAGAGTGAGAGTGTCATATAATGTCTAAACATGCAAAAGAATGCGCAAATTCGACCCCATGATTTATGACATATAAATCATTGACAGGGAAGCATTATACTAGGGGCTTTGAGGGGTTGGAGGAGCCAATGTGAAATTTCACTATTATACTAATTTGTACATTCATAAACTTCAAAGGGGCACGCCTTTGCATACTATCATGTTTCAAGCTACATTTGTATACGGTTATATTTCTATTCAAACATTATTGAGCACTCTTGTTTTGTGAACCAGCCAAGACTTTCAAAAAAATTTAAAAATAAAACATCAATCGAGTATAATTTATCAAACTTATTGAGAGTTTATAACCCTCTATATTTCTACATATTTTTCCGTTACATGAATGATATTGTAACTAGTTATGTTCTTTGTTATATACAGCGTTTTCGTGTGTCTAAAATTGATGAATGGGAAAATGATAACATATCTTATTCACCTTACTTTGAAAGAGTTAACCCAAATGATTCTATGGAGAATCCAAAGGCCTCGCTGCATACAAAGGGAGAATCGAGCGACTCAAGTAAGTTGGATTTGGCAAGCAAACGTAAAGGTGATGGAAAGGGTACATGGAATAATAGAACCGGTGCCTATGATCATCATAAGAGTACTACAAGTGCAAGTAGCCATAGAAGAATGGCTTTGGAATCAGATTGTGAAAAGAGCAACCCTGACTATTCACTCGTGACATCGAGTCATCGACGTGTGTACTCTAGCCAAAGGAAAGCTCATGTCGGAAGAAGTAACTCCTCTTCATCATCTGTCTTTGGACAATCTTCATCGACTCGAACTAGCAATTAGCTTGATGGTAACAAAGTAAGTATTTAACTTGATTAATTGACATTTAATTTTTGCCAATTACAAAAATAAAATTGTTTACAAAATGTCAGATCGTAAAACATGTTTTTGCTATACTCTTTTTACTAAATTCATTGTAAATTAATTTACTTTGTTATTATCCTCATACACATATACATTAAGGGGCAAAATCAAGAAATTTTTCTGGGGTTGGAATTAATTTATATGCTTTTATAAGAGTTAAAATGTAATTTCTCAAATTTAATAGTTTATATATTTAGGATTAATTACAAAAATAGTCACATTTGTTTGTCTTGGATTATATTTTAGTCACTTATATTTGAAATGTTAGGTTTTAGTCACTTGTGTTATTGTTTTGTTATGAAGTGGTCACTTTACCGTTAAGCTCCATTACCTCCCTAATGGTGGTCTTACGCGGTAGTCCAAATTAAATTTATTTAATTAAAAATCTATTTTCATCCCAGTAACTAGATATCCAAGTTGTCATTTAAAACCCATTTTGAATACCACATAGGACTGCCGTTAGATAGATAATGAAGTTTAACGGTAGAATGATCACTTCGTAACAAGCCAATAACGTAAGTGACTAAAACATAGCATTTCAAACATAGGTGATTAAAATATAATACGAGGCAAACAAAAGTGACTATTTTTGTAGTTTACCCATATATTTATGATCTTTAAAAGACTAAATCAAAATTCTATCAATTTTAAAGTGGTCAAAGTGTAGATTTCTATTAAATAAATTAAAATTTTATAAAATTTAAAGGACCAAAAAGTAAAATTTTACATTTTAGGTACAAGCTCCTGCGATCCCTTATAAAATAATTAAAATACAATTTTAACCTTTTGATTAATCGATAATGCTTAAAATTTATTTTGTGAGGGCTAGATTACTTTTATTTAACATGTATGTATGATTTGATGTGATATGGGGTTGGTTAATTAGCAGCATCATAGAAGGGCATCCTCATCGATACCAAAATTTGGGGAATGGGATGAAACAGATCCCACATCGGGCGAAATGTTTACGGCTATATTTAGCAAAGTGAATGAAGAGAAGAAGCATGTTCTCTCAAATTTCGACTTCCCAATATCCAATTATAGTAATCAGAGTAAACATAGAAGTCCTTCATGGTACTCAAAGGTACGTATATAATTTCACTGTAAATAAGAGGCATAATTATTATTATTAAAATTTATTTAGAATGTAATTGTTTTTGTTTTTGAATTATGCAGATATGCCGTTGTTTATCTTCGCACGTAAAGGATTAATATGTTCGGAATTAGGGATGAAGCTAAAAAGTTTATCTTTGAGAAGATCAAAGTATAATTTTATTTTTATATATGTTAATTATTTTAAAATTTTAAAGAGACTAAATTGAATTTTCTTTTATTTTTAGGGACCAATAGATTATATTTTAGAATATGAATTTATATTTGATTCACCAACGTTGTGAATGTGAATTTTTGTTTAAGGAAATAATGCACTTTTCTTAAAGCAATAAGCTGGAGTGAAACTAAAAATTTTATTTAAAGAAGATCGAAATTAAATTATATAATTTAATATGTAATTTTATCTTTTTAATAATTTATATTGATACTAATTAAGTGTTAAAAAAATGTTAGGTATGGGCCATTGAAAGCTGGACTCATGTTAATGTCATTTTCCTAAATCTTTGGCATCTCCTCCACACCTTTTGAGGGATCTTAAGTCCAAGTTTAGCCATCTCATTTCATTAAATTACACACAAAAAATAGTTTGTATTCTAGATCTGTCTATAATTCGAGTTACTCGATTTGGTTCAAAGATTCATTCGAAAAATAAGAGGGTTTGAATTAATTTTAAAGTTTAGCGATTAATTTCAATCACATAAAAGTTGAGTGTTAAATTTATTAATATTATTAAAATATAATAGCTAACATCAATCAAAATAAAATACAATGATAAATTTCAATATTCATTTATAGTATAGTGATAAATTTATATTATAACTCTTATTTATTTATTTATTTATTTTTATTTTATAATCTATTTAAAATTTATATTTGATATAATTAAATATTTATATTAAAATTATATTTATATTATATTTGATATCGTGTTTAAAATATATATATTTAAATTTATAATAAAAAATTTCAAAATCAAAAAATTACAAAATAAAATATTTTATCCATTTTTAAAATTTAAATCATGATGTAACCCAAAATACAATGATCATCGCATGGCCTATAACCGTCTAATCAATTGAACGTAAAAATACAATTAAACCCTCGAATCTGTATCTTTTTTATGCTTAAAAAAGGCGCCTATATCCGACGCCGTTTTCCCCCTTCTAATCCCGAGCGTCAAACTCGTTATAAAAAAGGGAAATCAAAACGGCAAAATCATATCATATTTGTTTTGTTTTTAAATTTCGAATTTCAAAAATCTCAACAGTGTGTGAGCGTGAAAATGGAGGCAAGTTCATTGCCGATCGATTCATGCTCCAAAGAGCACCAAAAGATCTACAGAGATTGGTTCAATATCGCCGATTCAGGTTTCTTCCTTTACTTTCTTTGTTCTTTAATCACTTTCTTTCGGGTTTTTTGTTGAATTTCGAGTATAAACTTTTCTTTGAGTACAGATCGAGATGGACGTGTTACTGGAAACGATGCTACGAAGTTCTTCGCCATGTCTAAACTCTCTCGTCAAGAACTCAAGCAGGTAATGATATATTCTTGTTCATAAAAATTAGTCAATCCATTTACTAAATGCTATTATGTTGCTAAATGGAAACTGAGGCCGCGCTTCTATGTCATTGGCCTTTCTTTGAATATATAAATGAATTTTGGAATTACTGTAAACAGTTTACGTATTAGTAAGATTTAATCTTCCTCTAGACTAGGAGAATATTTGTTATAGAAACTTTTCCTTTCATTTGTGGTTTGTTTATGTTTAATTTTGATTTTGTTTGAATTAACGGTTTTTTTTTTTTTATGTTTTTCGTTTTCTATCTTCAGATTTGGGCAATTGCAGATTCTAAACGACAAGGATATCTAGGATTGAAAGAATTCATTGTTGCTATGCAGGTTGTATAACGGTTTAGTGTCTTTATTTCTAAATAGAGATTTTATGATTTTCTTCTTCTGTGTGATTTAAGTGTTCATTCTTCTTCTGTGTTGGTTTCCAGCTGATATCTTGGGCACAAGCCGGTCATGAAATAACCTTTGATATTCTTAAAAGTTCAGGCAAGTTGCAGATAACAAATTTCTGTGTTGCAAATAACATATTTTTTATGTTTAATACATATTGATGGTTCTTTGCTTTATTTTAGCCGACTTGGAGAATATTGGTCTTCCTGCAATGGAAGGTGTGGATGCTTTAGCAGCGGTAAGGGGTCTTACTTCAGGCTTTCCTAGTTTAATTGCTTGAGTTAAAAGCTCTTATCTATTGTCTTCCCAATTTAATTTCTTCGTTTTTTTTACTTGCTCTCCTCTCTCAGAAGAAAAAGGATTTCGCAACAAATGGTGTGCATGACATTAATGGTTAGATTCTGCCCTATCCTTAAGTGTTTCTTTTTAACGAGATTGTCTGATTGGGATCTAATGAATTAGCTTACTGCCAATGATGCAGGATCTAATCATCATCAAGTTCCAGCATCTGCTAAATGGTTCACCTCAAAGTCCTCCAAAAAGGTTGTTTCTCAGTCCTTTTTGCCCTTGGTGGAGTTTGTTTTTTCTCTGTATTCTATATTGACTTGCTCATGGTTCATTGTATCTTTTCCATATTTGTGGCTAACCTTTGTTGCCTATCTGATTTATGACATGTCTCAATTTTACACAACCAGGATGTGTTTTTCCCTACGTGCTGTTCAAACCTCTAAGTTGTTTGATTAGTTCGTTTTCTCTGTTTATTGCTCAGATACCTCCAAGTGCTGTTACCTCAGTTGTCGATGGCTTGAAGAGATTGTATATTGAAAAGCTAAAGCCATTGGAATCTACATATCGATTTAATGATTTTGTGTCTCCGTCATTGGTAAGTGAACTGTGCTTCAAGTTGTAACCAAATAGAAAACTGTGCAAACTTCAATTGAATGGTCTATCTGATTTTCTAAATGCAGACAAACAGTGACTTTGATGCTAAACCTATGGTTATGCTGTTGGGTCAATATTCAACCGGGAAAACTACTTTCATAAAACATTTGTTACAATGTGATTACCCAGGTAAGCTAAAGCTATTTATTCCGGTTTTCTTTCCTATGATAAAGTTGACTATGATGTGTGCTTGAACTTTCCATCTTCATTCTATTGGCAGGAGCTCATATTGGACCGGAGCCTACAACTGACAGATTTGTGGTTGTAATGGTACATAAAACCATGCCCAAACTTTCTGGTTTCGGAAGTGTATATATATGGATTATTGAGTTCTAAAACTTGTCTTTAGATTGCAATACTAGTTTTATTTATGATATCATTGTTCGGTTACTGTTAGTTTTTTGTAAAATGTTTGATTTCATGTTCTTTTAACCTCAGTCTGGACCTGATGAAAGGAGTATACCCGGCAACACTATTGCTGTTCAAGCAGACCTACCATTTGGTGGATTGACAACTTTTGGAGGAGCTTTTTTATCCAAATTTGAGTGCTCTCAAATGCCACATCCAGTAAGAACTTTGAGTTTTCCTTTTTGTATAAATTAATCTATCACTTATTTTCACTGATATTTTATTATTATGGTTGCAGTTGTTGGATCAAATAACATTTGTGGACACCCCTGGTGTTTTATCCGGAGAAAAACAGAGAACTCAACGAAGTTACGACTTCACCGGTGTTATATCGTGGTTTGCAGCTAAGTGTGATCTTATTCTTCTTCTATTCGACCCTCACAAATTAGATATAAGTGATGAATTTAAACGAGTAATTTCGTGTTTACGTGGAAACGATGACAAGATACGTGTTGTCCTAAACAAAGCACACCAAGTTGACACCCAACAAGTACGATATTCCCTCCTTTTGTTCTATCCGTAGATTATTGTCGTAGTAGAACTTAATACATTCATTACAATTAATCAATGTCATTAACAGCTAATGAGAGTTTATGGAGCTCTGATGTGGTCTCTTGGAAAAGTCCTGAATACCCCTGAAGTTGTTCGTGTTTACATTGGGTAAGCTCATTAATGAAATGTCATGTTAATATTTCTTCACCGTTTTAGCAATTCTAATCTGCCTTTTCTATTGTTAGCTCTTTTAACGATAAGCAAATTAACGAAGCTGATGTTGATCAATTGGGGCAAGACCTTTTTGAGAAAGAACAAGATGATCTTCTCAAGGACTTATTAGACATTCCAAGAAAGGCTTGTGATCGTCGGGTATGTTTTATGCTCTTCATATCAAAATTGCCCTTGCCCTTGTTTGATAATTTACACGCATGCATATTTAGCTATACACATTCTTGTATGGTTGTATGCATTGTTTTTAAAATCGACTGATTGGACCGGGAATTGGCTAGGGTATCCATTAACCAGTGATTGAACATATTGAATCATTTCTCCATTTTTTAAAATTTTAAATAATTTATTGAACCGGTCTGACTAAAAACCTGTTTTGAAAACCTTGTGCGTTTTGTTAATCTGTATGCATATGATTTTGGACATGCCATATTGCAGATCAATGAATTTGTGAAGCGTGCTAGAGCTGCAAAAATTAATGCTTATATAGTTAGCCATCTCAAGAAAGAGATGCCTAGTATGATGGGCAAAGCTAAAGCTCAACAACGGCTTATTGATAATCTTCAAGATGAATTTGCCAAGGTATGTCTCTCTTCGATCTTTTATTATTTCTTTCTCGTTTTGTTGTGGTTAAATTTATGGTTTTGGATCCTATACAATTCTTAAATTTAGAATTTAATTTCACTGGTTCTTCCACTTCTATAATTTACTAGTTAGTAACGGTGTTGAGTAGTCAAATTAAAATATCGACATGTTAACACTTAACTAAAGTTCTTTATGCTTAACTTATTTTTCAGATTTAATATTTTTTTTTAAATTCTCTCAAATTTCGAATAAATTATGGAGTTTGGGTTATTAGTTTGACCTATGAATAAGTATACTAATAACATTATAATTATAAAGGATCAATTTATATCAAATTTAAGTATAAAAGTTAAATCCTAAATTTTGAGCAAAGTAGAGATTAAAATCATAATTTTGACCTTTTGTTTTGACTTTATTTTCATTTTGGTAATTTATTGATGTAATTTTATCTCAAACAGGTCCAACGAGAATACCATTTGCCGCCGGGTGATTTCCCGAGTGTTGAGCACTATAGGGAGGTGTTGAATAATTACAATATAGATAAATTTGAAAAACTGAAACCCAAGTTGGTACAAGCCGTAGACGATATGTTAGGATATGAAATCCCAGAGCTATTGAAGAATTTTAGGAATCCCTATGAATGAAAATGCAGTTGAAATTTTCTTTTTTGACTTTCCCTAAAGGAATATACTTGGCGATTTTCCCCTTTATGTGAGAACCAAGCTTTGTATTTATCTCCGCTTTAAGTGGTCTTTTTAAAGCTTGTTCATATGGTTTCTTGTTTGTGCTGTTTTGCTTGTGAATTTTATCATTCATTAGAGTGTGATCTTGAAGTTGTCAAATATAGTTATGGCTGCTAATTATATTATATTATTATTTTGTTGCTAATTATATTATATATATATGTGTGTATATATGGTGTCTAAAATACTAGTCCAATATGGCGATTAATTATTAGTCCAATGTAGCGTCCAATTCGATAGATACGAATGCAAGTCTAAAGAAAATAAATGTGCCAACTACATGAATTATACAAGAATTTAAATTTTAGAAGTCAACAAACAAACGATACAATGATGCAAGGAGCAAATTGTTCCCTGCAGCAAGCTTCTCTTTCGTGTTTTTATATTTATTTATCTTAATGGTTTCTTAGGATTTACTCTTAGTCTTTCTTTGAAATTGAAAGAAAACAATGAAAAACAATTGAAAATATAAAAATATATTGTAAAATTATTTTAATGGTTTCTTAGGATTTACTCATTACACAATTGAAACTAGATAAATCAAATAAAATAAAAATAAATTCTGTCATAAAATTTTAAAATTAAGAAATAATACTATAGTCAAGATGTGTCTAAAGGAGTGATTAAAATTTAAATAATACGGCTTCATCTCCTTTCTTATATTGTAAGGATATAAAAAAAAGAGTAAGATTGTATGTCATATTAAATATATATCGATACTACAATTTTTTTGTGTTTTTTTTTTTTTTGGTAAGAAGATGGAATAAAAATTATCAAGAACTCGAATTCCAACATCAAGTCAGATTTTTTGTTTAGAGAGCCAAAATAAAATTTAAAGTTCTTAGAGGGCTAGAAGATAAAATTTTTAGGACTAAAATGACAATTATCCCATTTGAACAAGGGGGACAAAACCTTGCATTAAGCTTGGTTGGTTGACAAACTTCTTAAAAGTTAAATATTAATACTTAAATTCTTATCTCTTATATATCTATACTATTTATTAAGACTTTCACTGAGATGTTGTCAACCATCAGTCGGGTTCCAATTCAATTAGGGAATTAGCAATAAATCATTGTATTTGTAAAGCAAATTATATGATTACGTGGGTGTTTTTATATTTTTATAATTCAATAAAAATTTATCCATAATGAAATTTGATCTATGGACACCATGCATATAAAACTTTTTCATTTACCAAATTAAAATATTTTTTAATTTTTATTTGAAACTTTAATAATTTATATCTATGTTCTAAATTTTTATATATTTATGTATATTAATAATGTTGTTCATTAAATTAATGTCATAAATTAACTCGACATCAACTCAAGATTAATGATAAAATATTGATAAATAATTGTATTCATTAATTTCGTTTTAAATACATAATTTCTACACACATACACGTGTGCGATAAGATTTCTAATATATATATTTTTCAATAGGTGACATCAAACATGTATTTTATATAAATCCAAAAATTAATATAAATTTTAAATAATGGCGGGGCAGTTATAGTGAAGCCCTATAAAAACGGAAAATAGAGAGAACTCTCTTCACCGCCATTGATTTTTTGAATTATACGAAATGGAGAAGAAAATAGCAGCTAGAAGATTTGAAGGTAAAGTCGCAATTGTGACTGCTTCAACTCAAGGAATCGGTTTCGGCATCGCACAGCGCCTTGCTTTGGAAGGTGCTTCAGTCGTCATCTCTTCTCGCAAGCAGGTTTTTTCAATTATTTTCGCTCTTTAATAATTTCGAACTAATAATCGATTGTGATGTGATCTATTTATTGATTGAATTTTTTCGCTTGTTGTTTGATTTGTTTTGGATTTGATTACGGATGTTGATTGTGTTTTTGAATTGTGATTGTAGAAAAACGTGGATGAAGCAGTTGAAAAGCTTAAAGCTAAAGGAATACATGTTCTGGGAATCGTTTGTCATGTATCCGATGCACAGCAAAGGAAGAATCTAATAAACAAAACCATTGAGGTTAGTCAATGAAAAACTTGAATTTTAATACCAATCGTTTAAAAGAAATGTTAATAAACTTGAGAACTTTGAGAATTTCCCTTTTGATCTGTTCCGTTTGATAAGCTAATTTGACTGTGTCTTGCATCAGAGATGCACTCAACTTTAATTGATCAAGTATTCTGAATTTTACTCCAGCTATTGGTACTGGGTAAATATTGTTCAGCGGTCAAATTTTGGTATTTGTCTCATTATTATGCTCAAATTTTTGATTTAGTCCTCATACTTTTAATCTTGTATAATTTAATTCTCTACTTTTATAATATCATTAGTTAGTCCAAATAGTCTAACACTGTTAACTATTTTTGTTTGAATTCTGACTGCTTTTTATTTATTTTAGTTAAAAACATCGATTTCAACTCATTTTGTCGACATGAATTTTTTTTTTTTTGTGTATGTGTGTTATGAGGGTGTTCTTAAGCAAACACTACGAAAACATTTAAAGTTTGATTAATCAATTACATTATAAAAATAAATGAACCAAATAATGTCAAATTAAAGTAAAATTTGACCATTGTTAAGCAAGAACGAACTCTTTGAGATAGAGATAATGTAAAATAAATTTAAACACCACAAATTCCAAGCCAGTCAACGGCTTGATGATCTCTTTTGTTGCCGATAAGATTGAATATGCAATTCTCTTGACAGCAGCGATGAATCCTTTGGTTAATCGGTATATATTATACATAATACTGTATATGTTTTGGTTTCAGAAATATGGGAAAATAGACGTGATTGTATCAAATGCTGCTGTAAATCCAGTTAATGTGCCCATGTTGCAAACCAAAGAATCTATCCTCGACAAGCTGTGGGAGACAAACGTCAAAGCATCCATACTTCTTCTGCAGGTAAAATGAAGTGCTCACAAAAGAAGATCAATAATGTTAACCAAGTATATCCCTTAATTGCAATAGAAACAAACAAGTAATATTTGGAAAGTTTGATGCATAGCCAATCTGTTTTCGTTTGTTATAATGCAGGATGCAGCTCCTCATTTGCAGAAAGGTTCATCTATTATTTTTGTTTCATCATATGGTGGTTATCATCCTCAGCCTTCTATGGCTATGTATGGGGTTACTAAGACTGCCCTTCTTGGGCTCACCAAGGTTGGCTTTTGTTTTAGTTATAAATGTTCTTTTACATGTATGTATGTATGTCCTTAGTGGTGTTGGGTTGATTCTTTGTTAGGCTCTGGCGGCTGAGATGGCCCCAAATGTTCGTGTGAATTGTATTGCTCCTGGTTTCGTACCAACTCGTTTTGCGGCATTCGTAACAGCGAATGAAGCCACGGTAAGTAGATGTAGTAGTTTGCTAAATTAATGGGTTTATTTCATTAAACGTCCTCATACTATTGTCGAGTTTTTAAATTGTTTTTTCTAAATTTGAAAATGTTTTAATCGAATCATAAAAGTATCAAATATTATATCAATCAAGCCTTTTTGTTAACATAGTCGATAATTTAGGAGTTAAATGTCAGTTTGAGTGACATGGAGTATATTTACAACATGTAGATTAAATTGTAAATATGTGTATCTACCACATGAATAATTTGAATATGACATGTTAAAAAGATAATATCAATAAAAATTAGAAGGTCTATTTATTTGTTAACACGTTAGATCAAACCTGTCAATACAATAGGTACACACGTGTTTACAATTTGATCCACGTCATATTTGAGTTAGCATGTAACACCTAAGCTAATAGCTAGTTTGATGGAAAGATCTAATTGGTATGATATTGATACTTTAAGGACTCAATTAGAATGCTTTTAAGTTTAGAGGCTAATTTAAAATCTATATTATAATTTGAGGATGTTTGATGGAATTAACCTCTAAAATAATTTATTTAATTTGAATGTCACTGAATTTAAATGGCAATTATTGCAGAAAAAGTCCTTTGAGGATAAGACATTACTGAAAAGGCTTGGCACACCGGAAGAAATAGCAGCAGCAACTGCTTTCTTGGCTTCGGATGATGCTTCTTATATGACTGGAGAAACCATAATTGTTGCAGGAGGAACCCCCTCTAGACTCTAGACTATGTTTCTTCTTGGGGTCTAATAGCGGTTTTAGTCCCTCAAGTATGCTGAAATTTGAGATTTTTATAATATTAATAACAGGTCTAAATTGGAAAAGATTAAATTTTAAATTTCAGTATCAGAAAAGAATTAAAACCAAAATTAATCATTCTTGGCTACTTTGTGTTCGTACTTAATTTCAATGTGATATGCTATTTATTTCCTATAGCAAAAACGGTTGCTTTGTTTTTAGCTAATGAAATTTTGTTATTAGTCTTTGTATTATGTGTAAATTGTAGATTTAATCATAATATTTTCATTCGATAAGTTTTAGCCTTTGTACTTTCGAATTGATCAATTCTAGTCTTTATATTTTTGAATTTTAGAATTTCAATTTAAATCTAGATAGTAGCAGTGAAGTCCGTTTGGTTAAAGTTTGCTATTAGTTCAATATTGTGCATAAAATTGTAAATTTAGTCTATATTCTCTAATTTGATCATTTTTAGTTCTCATACTTTTTGAAATTTGAAAATTCACTCTTGTCACAAACAACCGTCTTTAAATCTATTATGTAGCTTTTTTATGAATAATGTGTGAAAATAGTAAGCTAACATGACATGACAAATACTATGATATATTTGCATGTAAAACTTTGAAAATCTACAACTTAAAATAGTACAAGGATTAAGAATATAATTAAACCTTTTTAGCTTTTCTTATTTTCTTATTTTAAGATTAATTGTATCATATTTTTTAATTTTAAATATACAATATACTCTTTTTTTTTTCAAAATTACAATTAATTAATTATATCAATAATTTCAATAAAAATCATTCACCAAACTAAATAATTCAGTTCCTAACTAACAAATTTAACAAAAAAAATTTAGCAGTATTAACCGTTAGGACCTGAATTTTAAAATATGAAAAATAGATAAACTAAATTACTAAAAATAAAAATATCGAGACTAAATTCTAATTTTTGAAAAGTATAGTAACTTATAGCATATTTTAACCTTTTTAATATTACATCCATTAAGTGTACCGCCTCAATTGAAGCTGATTGAGACTATAGTAGACCAAGTGAAATGTCGAAGGAAGAGATGAAGATCGGTAGAAGATTTGAGGGCAAAGTCGCAATTGTGACGGCTTCTACTCAAGGCATCGGCTTCAGCATCGCCGAGCGTCTCGGCTTGGAAGGCGCCGCCGTCGTCGTTTCTTCTCGCAAACAGGTTTCCTTTTTTTTTTTTTTATCTTCTTTTTGTATTTTCTTTTTCCAGTAGTAATTAAAGTTTTAAATTAGCTCGTTCTTTGTGTTCCTTTTCTGAATATAAGGATGAAATGTTCGTAATTTTGGTTCTGGATGTAGAAAAATGTGGATGAAGCAGTTGAAAAGCTTAAAAATAAAGGAATTCAAGTGTTGGGAGTTGTTTGCCAGGTCTCAAATGCGCAACAAAGGAAAGATCTTATTAACAAGACTGTTGAGGTTAAGTGTTTTGATTCAAATTTTATCATTTTTCTTCTGATATTGGAAATCTGCATTGTTTTTTGGCTCTCTAATTCTCTACTTGGTGCAAAAGAATTTTGTTAATCTCTAATGGTTAATGTTTAAATTTACAAAATAAAAAAGTGGTTACGAATCTTAATCGTGATTAACAAAGCTTAAAAGTAGTTTCTGATAGTAAAAGCAATGCTAAATAAAGAGCTTTTAGAAAGTGATTTTCCAACCAAACTAGCAATGTTAGTCCTTATTGAAATCCTTACTTTTGGAAATGCAAATGAACTGAGTTTGTTTATCCATCAAGAATATATTTATACTACTTTATGCTAGTAACACACATATATATACTTTTTGAGTAATATGTTTAATGATGCTTTATCATGTGATGAGAGGGTTGCTGGTTTTTGGTTTCAGAAATATGGAAAAATAGATGTTGTTGTATCAAATGCTGCTGCAAATCCTACTGTAAGTCTATTGTTAGAAACACCAGAATCTGTCCTTGACAAAGTATGGGAAATAAACGTTAAAGCAAGTGTACTTCTTCTACAGGTAAGTATTTTGGGTCAAGATCAATATTGGGAATTGAAACAACATATATGCTGCTGTAACTGTTTTGATTAGATTATTATTAGTGTTGCATTGTCTGGGTATTTTTCTGGTCCTGCATTAGGCACTGGCCTATATACCATAGTTTGCCCAAATCGGTTCACGTGGTATGTGTTTAGCAAAATAAAGGTTTTTTGCCAGCAAAAGCAATGCTAAATAATGCCATTCAAAATACTTTTAGAGCTAGTTTCATGTTGTTAGATTAAAAAGTTCATTTGAAAAGCACCTAGTAGTTAGCTTCCGGGTTGGTAAAAGTACCACAGAGGCCCTTGTACTAGGAGTCAGATTGCATTTTGCCCTCTCTATTAAAAAAAAGGTAAATTAGTTCTTGTACATTTGATCAAAGAGCAAATTAGTCTTCTTTTTTTTTTTTAAGTTTCATCCATTTGTACTATTAAAAACTGGCATGCCTACGAAATAACCAGACAGTGTGACACATGCTGCCTTGTATACATCATGCTGACGTACAAAGACCAGTTTTTAACAGCAGAAATGAATGAAATTTTTAACAAAAGAACCGGCTTTAATCTAACATATAGGGACTCGTTTGCCCATTTTTGAGTAGAGGAGGGCAAAATGCAATCTAACTCCTACTACAAGGGTTTCCATGGTTTTTTTACCGTTATAGGTTTGGCTTTAAAAGCATGTTTACAAAGTGCTTTGGATAGCTCAACACACTCTTACAAATTGCTATTTGAACCAAACTAAGAAACGGGCTATTAGGTGCTTTTCAAAAGCATTTTTTTCAACTGCAATAGCAATGCTAAACTGGTCACTGGTTACTTCTCCTAAATATATATATATTTGTTAAACTTTGACATGTGTGCAGAAGGGCTGTGACTTACTTGTATTAACTACCGCAGGAGGCAGCTCCTTACTTGCAGAAGGGTTCATCAGTTGTTCTTATTTCCTCAATTATGGGTTATCACCCTCAGATTGCTATGGCTATGTATGGGATAACTAAGACAGCTCTTCTTGGACTGACAAAGGTCAGTGTCTACCTATGGAAATTATATTTTCAAGAATTCTACAAACCATTAAGCCCTCCTATATTTTTTCGATCTTTTATATAAGCATTAGCTGAACATATTTTAGGCTCTGGCAAAGGAGATGGCACCTGATACTCGAGTAAATTGTGTTGCTCCTGGTTTGGTTCCTACCAACTTTGCAGCATTCCTAACAAAAGATGAGGTCCTGGTAAGTAATTAAAATATGTGAACATTGTAATGAGAGGCAGCCATGTCCTTGGGACTTAATTTAATGGCTTATATCACGATTTGATCTTAAATTATACTTGTTTTCTTGGTAAAAGTATCATGAAAGCCCCTGTACTAGGAGTCAAATTGCATTTTGTTCTCTCTACTAAAAAATGAGCAAATTAATCTCTCTGTTAGATTAAAAAGTAAATTGATCTTTTTCTATTAAAAATTTTATCCATTTGTAATATACGGCTGACAGAATAGCTAGACAATAGCACGTGGTATGCCACGTGTACCTTATGCTAATGTACAAGAACCAATTTTGAACAATAGAAACGTATGGTATGTTTAACGAAAGGAACAGTTAGCTTTTTGATCTGACGTGCAAGAACTAATTTGTCTATTTTTTAAGTAGAGGGGGCAAAATACAATTCTACTCTTAGTAGAGAAGCTTCTATAGTACTTTATACCTGTTTTCTCACTCTGGTATGGAGCTATTTTTGTCATAGTTTTCCCCAAAAATAAAAGTTGCCAATAAAAACGTGAAATGTGGCACATTTTTATCGGATAAGAGTAATTTTTGGGAGTAAGAAAATGATAGCAGGATGACCAAATTGTAACTTAAGCCTAATTTAAATGGGAATATAATATTGTTGCAGA
This sequence comes from Gossypium sturtianum, assembly GCA_025698515.1. Taxonomy (NCBI): domain Eukaryota; kingdom Viridiplantae; phylum Streptophyta; class Magnoliopsida; order Malvales; family Malvaceae; genus Gossypium; species Gossypium sturtianum. The sequence goes on along the minus strand of CM046952.1, from coordinate 794,129 downwards.
AGAAGACGGCTGAGGAAAGCACATTGCTTGGAAAGCTTGGCACCCCGGGGGATATGGCTGCCGCAGCCTCTTTCTTGGCGTCCGACGACGCTAGTTATATCACCGGAGAAACTCTTGTGGTGGCTGGGGGAGCCCCCTCAAGACTTTAATAAGTTTCTAAAGGTTAATATTACATTAACAGCAACAATGTAATATTCCATCAAAATTATTGCATTTGTTTTGATAAAAAACTTTTCGTAATGCAAGATTTGTGTCAATTTTATCCTTTATTTTTTAGTGACTTTGGTTCATTTCATCAATCTTACCATGCACAGCAGAACTTTTGTGCATACAATAAGAACATTAGCACATATAGGTTAAATTCTGCTATTAATCCCTGTACTTTATGAAAGTTATGAATTTAATCCTTATATTTTAATTTAATCATTTTTATTCTTATATTTTTTAAACCAAACTATATCTATTAAATTCGTTTAGTTCCATTGTTTAATTCTATCATTTCCAAAATTTAATGCAGCAAACATATCATCATATGGGTAATGTCATATCAGTTTATTATTTTTACATATTACTCCCTATAAATCTATTATAAATCCACAACTAATGGATTAATAATTATCATCTATATCAAAATGAAAATTTTAAAATTTAAAAAGTATAGGGTTTGACTAAAGGTACAATCATACACATAATATAAAATTAATAATTAAATTATATCATATGGATTTAACTGTTTGGGTCGAGATTGAATTTTTAAAATTTCAAAATTCAAATAGTACATGAAATAAAATTACTGATCAAATTAAAATATAAAGATTAAATTTACAAGTTTCACAAAATACAGGGACTAATAGCTAAATTTAACTGCAAATATATTATACACAGCTTGATAACAAGCTTTGCCTCTGTAATAATTGTAGCATACACACCATGTAGTTTATATCAACATTTGCACATCATCAATAGGAAATTAAACATGTAAAAACTTTAGAAAAAAGATTACTTTTACAGGCTATAATTTACCTTGTCTAAAAGAAAACTAACTAGTTTTATAACCCCTTAGGGTTACTCTCCAAGTGTGATGATTCAACATTTTTGTATACTTAACAGTATTTTACTCGTGACCGGTACCGGAAAATAGTATGAAAATGCATCGTTATCTACACGGGGACAACATCGGCGTTCTGATTATCATCACATGTCAAAATAAGACCTTCGACGTACATTGGGAGAAGGCACCGAATCCATTGACAGCGTGCTGAGATCGGTTCTGATGGTGGAACGATCATGAGCACATTGTCATGGCGCTGGACGACTCCCATTACACTGACGGTACTTCCCTCTTTTATGTAACTGTGTCACAACATGTCGTCACAATCAGGGCTGAGCAAGAAAACTCGCAGGGGCGAAATCAGAACAATTTTTTAGGAGAGGCCGGATGAATTTTTAATTTTTTATAGTTTATATCTTTATAATTTATAAAGGATTAAATCGAATTTTTATAATTTTAGGAGGCCAAAGTGCAATTTTATCTTTACTAATTTAAAAATTTTAAAAAAATTTAAGAGCCTAAATAGTAATTTTATATTTTAGGGGGCCGGGGCCCATGCCAGCCCCCCAGGCTTTGCCCCTGAAAACTCGAAAATTAATTCAAATCGATGTGTTTGGATAGTTTATGTGATACAAGTTAAAAAACTGCTGTCTAAAACTAAACCGAATTTTATTTTTATTTAATTTATAATTAATTTTAATATTTTATGATATAGAATAAATATTTTATATTTAAAATAATTAAAAAATTACGGCTTTTAAAAATATTTATGAAAATACTTTAAAATTTTGTAAAATAATATTTAAAAACCATAAAATATAACTCATTTTGTCAAAATAAGTATTGAAAAACCGAACTGACAGGCAATTATGATTAACTTGAAGTTTATGGTCACAAAGACACAATGATGTGAACAATAAAGGTTAAAGTACTTGAGAGGTCCCTATATTATAGGAACTATATCAAATTAGTTCTTATATTATTAAATGAATCAATTTAATTATTGTACTATTAAAAGAAATTAAATAAATCCAAATCGTAATAGAGTTAACATTTAATATATAAAAATGTCATGAAAATTATTATTTTTCAATTGCAATTCAATTCCAGGCAAGAGATTTCATTTCCCGAAAGATAAAGAACTTTAAAAATATTAATTCTATTAAAAAATAAATGATATTTTTTAAAGTTAATGTTAATTTTATTTCAATTTAGCCTTATTTGATTCTTTTTAATAATATAAAAATTAAATCGATCCATTTAATAGTAGAGACTAATTTAATCAGGTCTCTATAATAGAGGAACCTCTCAAGTACATTCAAGACAACGTAAAAGTATAAGCACAACGGGAAATACATACCCCTCCTTTAGGCGCATTATACGGTCATCGCTCGACAGCTTGCGCTCTGCTAGCCAGCTTAAAAAGCTCGGAGATAAGTCCTTGTTTTCCTTTGTTATATCAACTACGGTAGCTGGTTGGACAAATGGAGCAACCTTAGCGCCATAACCTGCTTTCACTAATGCTCTTAACCCGGATTGGAAATCCGATATGTAGAAATCAGCAACGTAATTCTGTTCACAATAAAAGTAACGGTTTAAGAGACGATTTACGGACAGGTTCAATCTTGAATATGTTCCTAATCCGAAACAAATACCTCGGAATAACTACATCCCCAAGAGAAGCAACGATGTTCAGGGTTCGAACCTTTCCAGCCCCATCCTTTATACTCGTACAATTCCGTGGAAACATAAACACATCTAGCCACCTTCTGGTAAGATGACTCCAAAGGAATGCTGCCACAGGTGACAACCTGCAACAAGCATTGTGATTTTATTAACTCTATTATAGCGTAATCATAAGAATTAACGACTTACGGGTCTACTAGGAAACTTTATAAGCATAAGCTTTGGGTTTCATTGTTAAAATCAAATAAGATAACTGGTTCAATTTGAAGAAGACAAAGTCCATGAGAACAAATCAATGCCATGTGGTAATGGTAGCCATAGATTTCCAATGAACAACACATGCAGTTCCCACACATTAAATGATGTACCCTACTAGTGGGCTTAGCATGTGAAGCATGCCTTCCCATGAGCCCAAGATCATGTGCACTAAATGTAACTTCTAAATGAATGGACATGAGTGATGGAAACTCAAAACCTATATTACTTGGACTCGAGTGTGGGTATCGAATATGGTTGGATTTCTCCAAGTTTTTCAATGTATTTGAAGGGAACTTAGAGGTCTTATCCCTATATCTGTCTCGGATATGATTATCAGATATGAGCACTTCAAGAAAAACAAAGAGTAAAAGTGACATAACCCAAAACCATATAGCTTCCATGTTATGAATAGTAAACTAAATCGGTAAAAGTACCATGGAGGCCCCTATACTAAATATCAGATTGCATTTTGCCCCCTCTACTCAAAAAATAGATAAGTTAATTCTTGTACGTTAAATCGAAGGGTAAACTAGTCCTTTTAAAAATTTCATTCATTTCTATTGTTAAAAACTGATCTTGTATGTCAATATGATGTACACGTTGAATGTCACGTATCTCTATCTGGTTATTCCGTCAGTCACATTAGCTTTTAACAGTACAGATAGATAATTTTTTTAACAGAAAAGACTAACATATTCTTTGAACTAACATATAGGGATTAATTTGTCCATTTTTTGAATATAGAGAGTAAATTTGACTCCTAGCACAGAAGCCTCCATGATATTTTTACCTAAATATGTCTAGAGAACAAAATTACCAACACTACATCAAATAGCTACATTTTCTTTTTGAACGAATAACTACTAGCTATACTTGGTTCAGCATTAACTCTATTTAGAATGTAAGCTTATGCATTGCATATTACTTGAATAAAAATCATATGAGAGATCATATGGCATGATGCATTGACAATAAGTACTACAATCACAAGGTATGATGCATTGACAGCAAGTACTATAATCACAAATCATATATTAAACCATAAAAGATTCAAATTATTTCTAGCAAAGAACATGTATTCAACACCATCCAGTGATTTATTTAAACTATAAAAACACTGTTGAGTGTAATGGCAAGGTACATTACATTCTCGAAAAATGAACTCTGATTCAAACACTGCATATAATATTGTTGGGAAAAACATCTATAACCTTCGAAAAGATTACTCTTCGTGGACCGTAAAATAGATATAGAGTAATTGGGTGTAATAGTATCTCACATTACAGTCTCAAGGAAGGAAATCTGATTTAAACCTTGCAGATAATATAGTTGAGAGAAACAATCATAACCCCTGAAAAAGATTATTCTCCGTGGACCGTAATGGACATAGAGCAATTGGATGTAATGGTAACTCACGTAATACTCTCGAGGAGTGAGCTCAAGTTCAAACTTGTGTATAATATTGTAGAGAGAAACAATCATAACCTTGAAAAGATTACTCTTCGTGGACCGTAAAACGGACATAGAGCAATTGAGTGTAATAGTAAGCCAGACTACAATGATATTATCGAGAGAACCGATCATAACCCCAATAAGATTACTCTTCGTGAACAATACAACAGACGTAGAACAATTGGGTGTAATGGCAAGTTATATTATGCTCTCACGGAGTGAACTGGAGTTCAAACTTGCAGATAATATCTTAGGGATAAACAACCATAATCCTCAAAAAATTACTCTTCGTCCTGAAGCAAATAGACATGCAAAAATAAACTTAAATATAAGGTAGTAAAAAATTTACCCCAGTAACCTTCACATATTGGCCATCAACAGCTCCTCTAAGCTCAGCATCTGGGTATTTCCTAATGAACCCCAACAAGCCTTTCCTTCCCCAAATGCAATTCCAAGCTAATCCCAGCCCCATTGTCACCACCACCGCACCGACAGCTCCAAGGACCAACACCTTTTTAATAGCCACCATAAGAAACGCTCCAACCAACAACCCCATAGCTACCACCACCATCACTACCCAAACCATAGCTTTAGACACCCCAAACCCATAATTCACCCCTTCCCGGAGATTCGTCATCGCCGGTCCGTACACCGATTTCCCCGACACAACACTCGTTTGCTCAGCCTGGCCGAGCTGCCCCGACCTCCTGGGACCCGAAGTGATGAGTCCAGTGGGCTGAAGCGGCAATGGCCCAGAAGATTTCCTGATCGGGCCTGAATTCGACCCAGATCGGATGGATCCACTGTTAGGCTGAGACGAAGACGAAGAACGTGAAGGTTGTGAAAACAATGACTGTTGCTTAGAATTGGGGTTCGAATTGGAAAGACCACCACCGGTTGATGAACGATCAACCACTTCGATATCAAACATTTTGCCCAAATCCCCAGATTTTTTAACGTCACCGCCGGTGTACGGCACTGCCCTTGACGACATTGTCGGTTGCTTTTCTTTGAGCTGCTCCGGTCTCCCAGATACCAACAAGCCACTGCTTAGCTGGTGTGACACAGCCCGAGAACCCATTTGTTTCCTCTCCTTTTTTACTTACTATTTTCTATGAATTAAACTTTACAATAACTATAAGGATTTTTGGAAAAAAGAAAAAAAGAAGAAGAAGAGATGAAGAATTATTGAGCTTGTGGAGGTTGCAGGGAGTGGAGTGTACTGTGGAAGAGAATGGTGGAATTAGAGTATATGGGGAATAAGAGAATGACGTAAATGTGTTAGATGAAATGCGATAATGACATGTGTTGTCCCCTTTGTCGTTCAAATGGCGGTGCTCTCCTCTCCACTTGTGTATATATGTATTGGAATAATTTTAGTTTGAGTCCCTTTATTATGGTATAATTTAACATTTAGTCTTTTTATTTTGTGTTAAATCATTTTTATGGGCACAACAACAGATATACTAAAATTCATTTCTCTTTCTTTTCCTAAGTTTTCTCTTTCTTTTCGTTTTTGGAATTCATCACCCTATCGAAAGTTTTGTTAATAGAGTTGTTTCTATAATTGGAGAATTCGTTGCTTCCTCAAATGTGCTAAGACGCATTCTCTTTCCTTCATTTACCCCAATTTCTAGGAAACCTCTTGGTAGGAACTTTTTAAAATTCAATATGGATGGTTCAACTCTTGGAAATCCGGAAAAGGTGGAAGCAGGTGCTCTCATTCGAGATGACCAGCAAATTGGGTATAGACATATCCCTTGGGCAAGTAGTGTTCAAGTTGAGTTGTAGGCGCTTAAAGATGGGCTATACTTAGCGACTTCATTAAATGTCAAGGACTTAGAGATTGAAGTTGATGCTACCACTATTATTTACCTTATGTCTAATAATAACTCTGTTCGATCTATGATTTATCATTCATGGACGTTGATAAGATCCTTCCATTTTATTTAGCAGCATCTTAGGATGGCATAGCCTTAAATTAAAGTAAAGTTAAGGGCGAGGTCCAAACGAGGAAAGGCTTACGGTGGATACCTAGGCACCCAGAGACGAGGAAGGGCGTAGTAAGTGACGAAATATTTCGGGGAGTTGAAAATAAGCGTAGATCCGGAGATTCCTGAATAGGGGTTGATGAGTACAGGATGCTTCGGTAATCTTTGACTATTCGGCCGTTGCTACATGTATTTCGAGAATGAAACAAATGTGTCAATGCCTTAGCCCATTTAGGGCGTAACTTCCAATCTACTTCCCGTTGTTGCATAGTTGTATTATGTATCAAACTTGTCTCTTTTTATATTTTATAAATTTTATTTTCTTTTTCAACAAATATAGTTAAACAACTCTAGAAATGTGTCAATTAATGGTTTTTTTTTTTTGTTATTTATGAGGAAATCTATAAAATTTAAATTTATTGCATGCATTGAAAATTTTAAATACAATTATACTGAAAGCAAGCAAAAAAACTTTTGTTTCAATGGAATAAAAATGAACAATTGTTATTTTTTTTTTATTTGTCAATATTTATTTTTAAGGGTTATAACTGGAGGTGTACATGGGCCGAGCCGGGCTCGGGCCAGGCCCAACTAAAAATTTAGGCTCGTTTTGTAGGCCCGGCCTGAAATATGGGCCTGAAAAATTGCCCAAGCCCGACCCGACATGAAATTGGTAAGCCTGAGCCCGGCCCGGCCCGGACCATATTATTTTTTTATTTTATTAAATAAAAAATAAAAAATAATGAATCAAATACATTTAAAGAAAATAGATGCTTATTTTCTACTTTGAATCTCATAATGATACTATTCTACCATTTAATTTTCTACTTTACGAAAATAGATGCTTAATTTGTTTAGCTTAATTTTTTAATAATTTTTTCATATTCTCAAAAAATTAATTTTAAAGAAATTAAATATGGAATAAAATAAACACATGTTCTAAAGTTAAAATTTTATTAATAAAAAATAAAAAATAATACTAAAATATTTCGGGCCGGCCCGGGCCCGGGCCAAAAAAATCATACTCGAGGCCCGGCCCGTTTTTTAAACTGGCCTCATTTTTTTGTCCAAGCCCATTTTTCGGGCCTATATTTTTACCCGAACCTTCCTATTTTTCGAGCGGGCCTTCGGGCCGGGCCGAGTAGCCCGGCCCATGTACAACTCTAGTTATAACATATGATGCAATTATTTAAAAAATATATTATAAATTTTGGGTGGACCAAAAGTTACTTTATAAGACCAACATAATATTTGTTAATAAAGTATTTAATATTTACAATTTAGTACTAAATAAATAACCAGATTTTGAGATAGCAATTATTATGGATATGCCTAAATAAAAAGAGTATATATTTAGAATTTGTATGTTGATCTAATGGTCAGGGTGTTTATTGTTTAGGTGTGATTTGTATTCGAGTCGTGTTAGCCGCGTTGCTGTTAGGGCTTTGCTCTCTTATAATTCACAAAAAAAGAAAAAAAAAATATATATTTAAACTAAATTTGAATTATAAAGTCATCATTATATATTCACAAAAAAAACTTATATCAAGTAATATCAAATTTTGAATTTAATCTTGAAATACTCTTAATTAGGTCCAACTCAATTATAATTTTACTAAAAAAAATTATTTTTACAAATAAGTAAATATTATTTTGAGAGGATTTTTTTCTTTTCATATTTTTATATAAAATATAGAAAAATACGCACATAATATGAAATTTAAACTCAAAACATCATAAACTCTACTCTCTCGATTTTACCATCGATGTATTTAATTTTTATATTAGATTTTCATTTTATAATTTGAACATGCCATAATCTAGTTTCTTAAATATAATTGCTTCATATTCTTATTTTTCTAATTTTTTTTTAATCTAAATAATTTTCAAATAATTAAAAAAAATACAAAATACAACACAGATCCATTTACCCAAAATAGCCCAAAGCCCATTTTTTTTGGGTACTTGATCCAAAATCCCATAAGATTATATTAGATGACATTAAATCGAAAAGATTCATCCGAATTTAATTTGAACTGACAAAACGATGACCCGACCTATAAAACAAATCAATTTTTTTAAGAGTCTACCTCTACTTATAATCTCTTCTACCCTTAAATTGAAAGAAAAAGACATCATTAAATATATTCAAACCCACATATTTTAGTTATTAAAAATAACAACTATGCCCATCAAAGTTCGGCTCAATCCATAAAAAAAAATTAATTATAAAATAATGTTTTTATTTATTTATTTATTCCATGCTTTTGAAAGATTGCCTATCATTATTCTTAGGAACCAAAAGGCATTTGGCTTAGCTTGTAAGTCATTGAAGACAAGTTCCATGAGTAATAATGAACCATACATATTAGAGAAGCATTTTTCTTTGTATGTTCAAATGGGTAGCCCACTTGCCACCACACAAAAAAATTCCCTCCAAATCATTAAATATATATTTCTTTAGTTTTGGAATAAAGTGAAGATTGGGTGCTCTTATTTCATTTCCTTTTTAAAAAATAAATAAATAGTTAATCTCGTGTGTTGGCTTGATGGTCAGTGTGTTCACCACCCTAAGTATGATTTAGGTTTAAGTCATGTTAATTATGTTGTTGTTAGAGCTTCACCTTCATTTTGCAATTCACCAAAAAATAATAATAAATAATTGTTTGCATAACATTAGTTTGTGCTTTTTTAAATTGATATTTTTAAAATTTTTAATGTAAATAATTGATTACTCTTTTTTATTTGATCCGAGATCAATTTAAGCTCTGTATAATTTTTAAGATATATTTTCGCATCGTAATTAAGCCCAATCGTTGAAAATTTTGATTGCAAAGTTTTATCAATGCAAATTTAAAAATTTTCAAGCTGAATTGATGAGTGGAGGCATACTAAGGGTTGAATTTAGGATGTAATCAAGCTGACTTGAGTTTGAATACTGCCAAACTCAAATTTGATTTCGGTATCGGGTTCGAATTCAATCGAATGTCAATTTTTAAGTTTGAGCTGGACTCAAGATACAATCGAGCTATAGGAGCTCAAACTCAATTAAGTTCGTTTATCAGTTTCTGCACTCAAGCTCAAATTTAAGCTCGGCTTGATAATTAAGCTTAAGATTAACAATATATATTAAGGGTAATAACGTAATTTAATAATATAAAAATTAAAAAAAAATCGATAAGATTCATGAGCTATTCGAGTTTGAGTATTAGTAAGCTCGAATTCCGCTTAATCAATGGCTCGAGCTACTCGAATTTGACTTGATAATTATTGAAACGAATTTGATTTTTAGTTAAACTCGAGTAACTTGTGAACATTAGAGTATCATTTACACCTCTACTGATGATAGCCTTGCAAGTACATAAATGATAGAGCCATCCACTATCTAATATGCTTTTGAGTCGAAGTCGAGTAACTTTATGGATTTGATAAATAACCAACCCACCCGTTGAATTTACAGGTCTAATTGCAAATGCAATGATGAAAACGAAAACACTAGCTACTGTGGCCATTTAGCATTGATTGGTGATGAACAATGAATGATGATGCAAAATGGATTCGTTGTTTCCTATCTGTTTTATCTTTCCCTTTATTTCACTTAAGTGTTTTTCCTTTCGACGCAAGTAATCACGAGAAACCCTTGAAAAATTCATCTGCTAAAACCACACCTTTTATTACAAAAAATAAAAATAAAATCAAAAGATACCGTGAAAAGAAAATTGCACCCAAAATATTTCCAAATTCCACGCATTTAGATTTTAGCTCATCATTTCAACCCATTTTTTTTTTTATTTTGATTTGATTTTCGTCGCTTTTTTTTGTTTTTTTTTTTTTTGAGTAATTCATGAAACCCATCTTCCCTTTTCCAATCTTGTTCAAATCCCATGTTTTCGAATCAGTTCATGAAGTTCTTGAAATCAACCCATACATTCAGAAGGAAAATACCTTTTGATTGTTTGTTTTAACCCTTTTTAAAAGCCTGAAAAACGCCATGGGAACTTCATGTTTCAATGGTTTTCGCCTTCGAAAATCGAGGAGCAAGCATTTACAACTCCCATCATCGTCGGCGAAAGCACGGCTAAATTCCGATACGGTGAATATGGATAAGAAGAGATTTGATAGCTTGGAATCATGGTCGATGATTTTGGATTCGGAGAATGTGGAAACGTGGGAAGTTTCGAAGGAAGATCAAGAGGAATGGACGGCTGATCTTTCTCAATTGTTTATAGGTAATAAATTTGCTTCTGGTGCTCATAGTAGGATTTATCGTGGGATTTATAAGCAGAGAGCTGTTGCTGTAAAAATGGTGAGGATCCCTCATCATAAGGAAGACACTCGATTACAGCTTGAGCAACAGTTCAAATCTGAAGTAGCTTTGCTCTCACGCTTGTTTCATCCCAACATAGTTCAGGTAAAACAAAGGGTTAAACTCTGTTATTAATCCCTGTATATATTGAGATTGTTCTATTTTGGTCAATTTTAAACCTGTTGTTTTCGAATCGATTAATTTTAGGTCCAGTAGTTAAATGATTTTGGTTAAATTCTGTTGCTAACCTCGTAGTATAGTAAGTTGTGGATTAATTTATGTTCTCTAATTTGATCATTTTCGATCTCTATATATATTTTCTAGATTTGAAATTTTAGTCTAAACTCAAACGACGGCTTTTGAACCCATTATTATATGAAAATAACAAACCAACATGGTATTACACGGACAAATCCATAAATTTAATTATAATTTTATCTTGTATTAAATTGTAATTTCATCATTTTTGAAGGGATTAAATAGAATTTTTTTTAATGAGACTAAAGTGCAATTTTTACTATATATGAATTTATAATTTTTTATATTTATAAAAAAATTAAATTGAATTTTTTTCATTTTGGGAGCCAAGGCCCTGCCTACTCCCTCATATTCACCTCTAGTATTATACATTTGATAATATGTTTTTTACGTAAGATTTTGAAAATAACGTAACATAATTTAATGAATTTGATGATTATCATTTGGTTTGGACAAAAATGTCAAAATTTGAAAAGTATAAAGATTAAAAAATGACCAAATTAAAATGTAGGATCTAAATTCATTACTTACGCATTGTATAGGGACTAATAACAGAAATTCACCAAAGAAATATAGCTTTTGTTGCTAAAGGTTGTCCCTTTTTTTTTACAGTTTATTGCTGCTTGTAAGAAGCCACCTGTGTATTGTATTATCACGGAATACATGTCACAAGGGACTCTGAGGATGTACCTAAACAAGAAAGAACCATACTCGCTTTCGACGGAGACGATATTGAGGTTAGCTCTCGACATATCTCGAGGAATGGAGTATCTTCACTCGCAAGGTGTGATCCACAGAGACCTCAAATCGAATAATCTGCTGCTCAACGATGAGATGCGGGTTAAGGTGGCGGATTTTGGTACATCGTGTTTAGAAACACAGTGCCTCGAAACGAAAGGGAACATGGGAACGTACCGCTGGATGGCGCCCGAAATGATTAGAGAGAAACCGTATACTAGGAAAGTCGACGTGTACAGCTTTGGGATCGTGTTATGGGAGCTTATGACGGCTTTGCTTCCTTTCCAAGGAATGACACCAGTGCAGGCTGCTTTTGCTGTGGCTGAAAAGGTTTGATATCTATAATAAGATTCAAAAAATTCTTTACTAGTTACATAGAGTGAGTTGAAAAAGAAATGAGAAATTTCAGGCTATTTAGGACATTTTCATTGCTTGATCCATGATAACTGTACTTTCCACAGTACCTTCTTCTGGTATTATAGATTAAATGTGCAAAATCATTGTCGTTTCTTAAAGACAATGATCAGCTCTTTCGGGAGAAATTTTTAATATGTCGTCTGCTGGGCAACCGATCGGACTCCCAATGTAAGGTATTGTCCTAGGGGAAGGTTTTGTCCCCATTCTCCATGAAAAGCTAGCATGCCATAAGCGGCTGCCCTAAGAGCCTAGTTCATAGAGCGGGCGCCTCGACTATACGTGGGTGTACGACCACCCACCAAGGCAACGTGAGCATCTCACCCTTAGAAGGGTTCGAACCCCTGACCTATACCATATATGTCATATCCAGGTGACCTATATACAATAAGTCAAGGGTTCGAACCCTATCAAAGGCAAGACACTCACGTCGCCTTGGTGGATGACCATATACCCACATATGATCGATGTGCCCCTTTCGTGAACCAGGCTCTCAAGACAGCCGTTCATGGCATACTGGCTCTCGACAGAGCATGGGAGACAAAACCCTCCTAAGGGACAATACTTTCGATTGTTAGTAGTTCGATCAGTTGGCCAAGAGATAGATGACATTTCGAAAATTTCTTCCAAAAGCTTGTTTCTCTACGCTTAACCTTATGATGCAGCTCCTCTAATGTTTTGATACTTTTTTTCGGCAGAACGAACGACCTCCGTTGCCGGAGAGTTGTCAACCCACACTTGCACACCTCATAAAGCGCTGTTGGGCAGCGAACCCTGCAAAGCGACCGGATTTCTCCGACATTGTTTCCACCTTGGAAAAGTATGATGAATGCATCAAGGAAGGCCTTCCGTTAACTTCCCACTCGGGACTGGTTAGCCGAAACGTCATCCTCGAACGATTAAAAGGATGTGTATCTATGAGCTCTTCGATACCAGTACAAGCTTGACTCTTTGAAGAAGATGTTGGTATTGCTATAGCTCTTATGGTTAAAGATTATTTCATAATAATTTGTACATATTTGATGTTCTTTTAATTAACCAAAGGCTGAAAGGTTGCTACATAGAGTTATTTAGGATTTGAACCCATTATTCTATTGTTCCTTATGTAAATTGATTCTATTGAAACAATATGATTTAAATATATGCTTACAATTTGATTTTTTTTTTGAACCATTTTCGATTTGAGTCAATCATTGTTCATTTTGGGTTATTTGTTCGAGTCATTTTGAGTATGAATTATTTCGAGTCTAGATTATGTTAGCATCGTAATAATCTAATCCTTTCATCAACTTAACCTTCAATTTAGTTGTTAAATATCAATTTGAATATGAAATGGAATAAATTTAAAACACGTGAATCAAATTATAAACATGTATCTACTTATTGTATGAATAACACATTTTAAATTTGATTATATGTTTTAAATATGCTTCGGATCAAAATCAAAGCTAACAGTTAACACCTTACTAATAAAAGGACCTAAATGATATGATACTAATAATAGAAGGAATTCCGTGCAATTAACCCTTTTCGAGCATGAACCATCACGTGCGGCAAGCTACCAACCAAGATTTACCGACCCAAAAACCAAATACAAAAATCCCATTTTGCTGTCAGACACCAAACATTCAGTAAAGAAAGGGAGAAATTGTTGAAAATCAATGGCGTCGTCTAAGCTCCAAGCTCTATGGAACCACCCTGCCGGACCCAAGACCAGTGAGTTGACTCGCTTGCTCTCTTAACCCAATTATTATTAGATATTAATGGACCCTTTATTCTCTTAACCGAACTCTCCTATTTTGATTTTAGGTGAGAAGATCCTTTGCTTTCAATGAGCTAACTTTGGATGTAGAAGATTTGGGTTTCTCTTTAATCTGTTTGTGCTAGAAACTGTGAAGCGTATTGCTTGTAAAATTTAAAACTTTAATGACTGTAGAAAACTAGTAATGTTATGTATAGAAGTTTTGGGTTTTTCAGAATATACGATAATAATGGAGCAATTTCCTTTTTTTCTCAAAAAAAAAAATCAATTTAGGATAAAATTGTAGGCTGCATGCACCATTTGGGAAGAAGACTAATATTCCATAACTCCATGATTGAAAGTGAAGAATACTTGTCTCTGTGATTCGTATTTAGATTACATAAAGTCATAAAGGGATGAATGTGCGTAAAAGTACCATGGAGAACCTTGTACTAGAATTCCTTGTAATACAATTTGACTTCTAGTATAAGGGCCTCCATGAAACTTTTACCGATCAATGTGAGGTTTTATGAACTTCTGATAGTCCCATCAATATAAATATAAACAGATACTTTGGTGGGTGACATGTACAATAGGTAGTACAAGTGCATTATTTCTTTGTACTAAATTTTCTAGCCTTAATACTTGCATAAGCTAATGTCTTGTTGTTTCATCAGTTCACTTTTGGGCCCCAACTTTTAAATGGGGCATTAGCATAGCCAACGTTGCCGACTTCACTAAGCTGCCGGAAAAACTTTCCTACCCTCAGCAAATAGGTAATAATTCTTATTGTGTTTTAATGTACCTCTTACCTGTGTGTTGCAAATGTCTCACCACCTCTTATTCTACTCTCATACTTGCTTCTTTATATTTACATGTATTTGAGGCTTGTTTCATTTAACAGTCTTTTCTAGTTTTCTGAGTGTTATTTTCTGGTACGCAGCGGTTACTTGCACTGGAGTTATCTGGTCACGCTATAGCACTGTAATCACTCCAGTAAGTTTGATGATTAATTTGGATTTACCTTCCTTCTAACGACTCCACGAAATCAACGTTATCAAAGAGAAATATACAAACAAACGTGTACATGTACATCTTGACCTAGATCACATCCTTAATATGAACCATTGTCTTCATTTTTAACTTGTTTTCCATATTAGGCTTGTGCCATTTTTGTGCCGTATAGATTTGGTTTGGTTTGCTTCTGATTGTAGTTCATTTCCTTGGTTTCAAAATGCAGAAAAACTGGAACCTCTTCAGTGTAAACATTGTTATGGCTGGAACAGGGTTATATCAACTAGCACGAAAAATACAGTAAGTGAACACAACCGATGATATTCATTTACTTTCCCTTGTTTGAACCTTTTTGTACCGTGTTTCAGATCTATTGGCCGAGCAAGCAAAGAGTTAATTATTATTCCAATCATTTATCCAATGCTTGTTTTAATGTCTGGCTAAACTTTTTCTTTGTTGTTAGGGCAAACTATACTTAAAGTCACTAAACTATTAGTAAGTTTATATTTTGGTTACTCTACTTCAAAAAGTTACAAACGGTCACTGAACTATTCGAAAGTTTTTATTAGGTTTTTTTTTTTTTTTTAAATCAGGCTAGCAAGCTCCAAACAACAATAGGTACAGTGGATCAATATCCACCGATGAATAAAAAAGCATACTTTGGATTCAAGTTGATTTGATGGTCAGTATCGAAAATCGGAGAAGAAAGTTGTTTTGATGTTGGTTTATAGATTTGTGACGTCTAAAGTTGTTTCATAAAAGAAATTGAACTATAAAGGTTATACAGTAGTAATTTTAATAACCCAGTGACTTAAATAAGAATTTTCAAATCGTTTAGTGACCATTTTGTAATTTTTTAAAGTTAAGTAGTTGAAACGTAAATTTAGTGACCTTAGTTGTAGTTTACACTTAATGTTATTGTCATTTATTTGGTATGGTTGCTCCTTGTTGCACTGTTTATATGTTTTTCCCTCCATGTTCAGGCATGATTTCTTTTCAGAGTCAGAGACAGAGCCGGCTATTGCAAAAGAATGATTGACCGTATCTGCCAAAACCCTTTGTTTTCTTGGGTAAATATCAGCCATCTTGCCTTATTGTTTTTACAATTGATTTAAGCATTGAGCAAGAATTTATTCAAGAATGACCTGTTGTGGAAATTTGTAATTTGATAATAATTGTCATTTTGGTCTGTGCCATCAACAGATATTGAGCAATTGAATCCCTAAACGATGGGACTATTTTGAAAATGGTTACAAATTATACACAATGTCTTGAAATATTTTCCATTAAAAAGCTGTCGAGAGAACCAACTTAATGGGATATCCAACAAAAGAAAAAAAAAATTGCTTGTTCTGTTTCTTAAATCAATACAAGTTGCAATCAGAGCTCATCAATGGAGTGTCAAATATAAGAGACTAAAAATACAAAGACAAGACATTTCAATGTCTTCTTCTAGCTTAAGACAAAGGGGCTGCAAGTTTTAAGGCCGAAGGGAAAATTGAATCTCTAAGGAATATGCCATAAATGAGGAGACTAATAATAATGTCTACTTACCATCTGCATCTATTTGCTGAAACAGCCTGCAAAGCTATACTCATTCATGTTCGACCACTACTCAATTTTACTCTTTCCAACTGTCCGTTGCGATTTGTTTTCGAATCAGACTCACCGTCACGAACCGTTTAACCCAAGCTCAAATCCAATGTGCTTTCGTTCAGATCTTGTCGCACTATTTTATTATCCTCCTGAGACAGGAAATTGGAATTAAGCTCATTCGACTCGAAAGTGAAAATTTTCGGTCCTCATCGCCCCCCATGCCCCTTTTCAAATGAAAGCATATAGAAAAACATTTTGCTGCTCACCTGACTTTCATCCATAGGTATGTCATTAATGTCGGGTTTTTTGTCAAGACCATCATTCCTGGAAGTTGGCTCTACAGCACTAGGGTCAGCTTCGCTCGGTATAGCTTCATCATCGGTGTTTTCATCAGCTTCCTTTCTCTGTTCCTCTAGCACGGCAATCTGCATGTTCAAGCAATCAAAATAATAAGATGATCGAACAATTTGAACTGATCTTAAGACTCATTTCTACCAACAATTGTTACAACTAAGCAGCTTCACAAACCTGTGAACGTTAGCATATTCAGATTATCCAATCAAAAACTTAAAAAGGGAATTACAATTACCAGACAAAAGCACCCACTATCAGTGTTTGATATGATCAAAAGTAGAAACATTATGTTTCATGCCAATGCAAGCAATATGATTATAGCCATACATGATGCTACTATGATTTCACATACTAGATTAGATCAGATAGGTCCAAGCATTACTGTAAAAATATCATGGAGGCCTTGTACTGGGAGTCAGATTACATTTTGCCCCCTTCACTAAAAAATGGGGCAAACTAGTCTAGAAGTGACTGACGGAATTAACCAGACAATTACACATACAGTGATTAGTTTTTAACAATAGAAATGAATAAAACTTTTAATAGAATGACTAGTTTGCTTTTTTATCAAACGTACAGGGACTAGTTTGCCTAATTTTTTAGTAGAGTGGACAAAATGCAATCCGACTCCTAGTACAATGGCCTTCATGGTACTTTTACCAAGCATTACGACAACCGTGTTCAACTTAAAGCAATTGCATAGGGTATCGTTAGAGTTCGATTAGTCAGAGAAAAGAAACGAGGTACTAAACTCGGTCCTCTTCCCTTTCAATCTCCACTCCAACAGTTTCACTATCATTATATCATTGGTTTCAAAAGCTCTCCAGAACCCGGATTCGATCTGTGAGTATGAGGATGGTAAGCAGCTCAATTTTGTACCCTCATGCATATGCAATTCAAAATTTGTTGATAAGCAAGCTATTGTTCTAGAAAAACTTTTTCACTAACTATAAAATTAAAAGTGAAGCATAAATAAAGATTCCAAGTGCATCAAGGCCATGACAAAATATAATGAACCACAATTTATGTGAGAAACATTCATCTAATAAAATTTCAGTCATTGATCAATGCGAAAAAAAATTCCCAACTTGGGCTTTCTCTCTATTCATCATTGACATATCCAACCAAAACCCATAACAAATCAAGCAATTACATAAAATGCAAGCAAAATCAAATCCCAATTCGCAGCCAAAAAAAACCCACCAAGAAACACAGCAAAATAAGCATATACAGATAAGGAAAAAATAACTTTAAAAAGACGACCCAAAATTCGAAATTGATGAAAACCCAAGGAAGAGAATTTACCGGAATGTATTTAAACTTCCGTCTCGGCGGCTCTTCGGACGCCGCCACGGCGTCGTCCTTGGAGGAATTGTCATTATCGTTGTTGTTGGTTTGGGTTTGGGATAAAGGTGTCCATTTAAAAAGGAGGAGATGGGAACCGTTATTACCGTTAGAAGTACCGTTGATTGTGGTCTGATGATTATTATGAGAGTGATTATTGTTGTTATTGTTGGAGCTGTTGCCGGTGTTAGAAGGGGAAACGTGGACCCATTTCTTCTTCCATTTCCTGACCGGTCCAGTGAACACCGTGGCTGGTCCGTACCGAGTGGAGGACCGCCCGAGTCGAGCCCCCACTCCTTCCATTTAACTCGTTCGCGTTGGATCGGTGATGATTGCGCGCAGTCACTCGCTCTATTTTTCTCTCTCTCTTTAGATCTCTCTCTCTTTTTTTTTTTCTGTTGTTTTTTTCCTTCGCCGAGGAGACAAGTGGATTAATTTCTTTTGTGATTTTATGCTTATAAAGTTCGGGTCGGATTCGGTTTTGGTAGCTCCGAGTTTCAAATTAGATGGGCCATTGGCTCTTTTGTTTGGTAATTTTACTAATGATTGGATGATCCATTTCAATTGTTTAATTCATTTTTTTATACATAATAATTTGATAAAAACTACAAATGTTGCCTGTGGATTGAATTTTTTTATTAATATTTGACCAGTCACGAGCCATTTTAATTAATAATAAATTTTATTTTGAGTAAAAATGCTTAAGGTTTAGGATTATGCCAAATTTAATATTATATTAAATGAATTTGTTGAGTGGAGAATATTTTATAATGTTATTCATTAGAAATAAATTGATGCTTTAACGAGATGGTATTGTCTTCGATCTAAATTTTGTCTCCTGATTCTGTATAGAGTCATAATACTTGAAGCTGTCGGAAGAGGCAATCAATTTAACAATGTGGGAATATCTCATTTGGTCAAATTGTGCATGGTGTAGAACTACCTACCAAGGATCAAGTGGTAGAATGGTTGCCTACGAGTGCCTACTAAGTACTGAGTGCAAATATTCATATTTTCTTAATAGATGATTGTGAGTCACGTACGATTCGACTTGATAAGGGATTTCCACTTTGTTGAATCTATTACCTTTTCAAACAACCTTAGGCACTTGGATTTTTGTTAGAGCCAAGAGAAAAAATCTTAAAAGGGGAACAATATTGATTTGCTAAAGGGTTCGTCAATTTCGATCACTCAACATTTTGAAAATTTCTTTCAAAAGAGTTGAACATTAACACGAATACTTAATATTTTTTTTACTCAGTCACTCATTGAATTTAAATTTTCACTAAAAAAATGTATTGAAAAAAACTCACACTTGATTTATAATATTTGATGAGACTCGAATCTAAAATTTTAATCTATTTTAATGACAATCTAGGTCAACTTTACAAAAAAAAAAAGAATTATTATATTGTTTGGTATCTGAAATTGGTATTAATATTCAATTTGGTACATGGATCTTTTCTCCAATTTGGTACATGAGTATGACTCTAATATTCAAATTAATATTAACTTGAGTTTTTTTATCCCAATTAAAGTCTTACGTTTTTCACGAGAGCACACATATCAAATATTTATCGGGCAAAAAACTCATGTATCGAATTGAACATTGAGGACAAATTTAAGTACTGAAATTAGGATAAAAAATTTCAGGTACCAAATTGAACATTAAAGCCAAACTCAGCTACCAAATAATATATTAACCCAAAAAACAAATAACCTAAAAACTATCCCTGCATATAGATGTGCGGCTGAGATCTTTCCTCCTCCATTCCCAATCCTCCACATGCGTTAGATCTTCTCCTATATATACACATAACAACACGCATTCCATCATCTAGGGTTTTATAAACGGCGGGATCGGCCACTCTCTTTCCCTCTTTTGTCATCGGTTTAATTCTTCCGATATTTGCAGGTATTACATTCGCATGTGAAAAATCAATTGCTTAATTACTATTTTCTTCGTTTAAACGGTGATAGATTGAATTTAATGCTACATGTACCAAGATAGGGGCTTGATTCAAATCAGTATCCTTGATCTTGATTTTGCCATAGCGGCTGTAGCTATAATAGAGAAGTTAACTGGCCGGTTATCGTGCTTGATTTGAAAATTTCAAGCTTCCGTCGGTTAATCTGCTTACCGAACTTCGTACATTTCATTTCATGTTTTTTTTTTTTTTTGGTAAATCTTGAGAAGGGGGGAGAAGAAGGGAATAGCATAGGATTTAGCTATTTCAAGAGACCCTTCTCTAACATTAAAAATTAGGTCACCTTCCAGGCTTTCTGCTTTGCTTTTCTGCAGTTTGCGTCTATCGGTGCCTACATTCATTCCATTTCTAAGAACAAAAAATTGTATTTCACTTTCGATTTTAGTATTTGCAAGTCTTCAATCCATTTCCAGTCCCAGCTATTTGTTCGTTTAATTGGGCTTTTTTAATTTCATTTGAATTCAAAAATAAATTAAATCGTTATAATTTGATTCGAAAATTTCGAATCTTAATTCAAAATGGCTTGAAAGTTTAGATTCACTTGAATCAAAGCCTTTAAATTTTAAAAGCAAAATTGATTGAAAATCATCTAACTCAAAAATCAATCTAAGGTGGTTTTGGATGGGCAGCAGTGGCGGTGAGATTAAATATTGAAGCGATACTATAGCGTGAGACAAAAAGTAAACTAAACGCACTGTACCGCATTCAATCATTCATTCAAATTCACCTTAAATCGTTTAATCAAAGTCTACATAAATTAAACAGTAACGAGTGGATTTAAGCATCTTATATAGGCATTATTTCGCCGAGTGGTACCAAGTTTAAATGATACATCAATTTAATTAGTTATCATATTATGTAGACCAGCTCATGGTTGGATAAAATTCAAATCGAGACACATTTTTAGCCTCACCAACTCTGCCAAATCTTGGTTAATCATGGAGCCACCAAAAAGCATTGTGTGAATCTACATAGGAATTAGCCCCTTTAGTATTAAATAAATTAATTTAATGTTTATATTATAAAAAAAAATTAAACAAGGTTAAGTTGAAGCAAAAGTAATATTTATTGTTTAAAAAAATTATGAAACAAAATATTTTTGGTTATGTAAAATTAACTGTTGAATTTAAATTAAAACAAAAAAAAATGTTTTTATTTTATTTAAAATTAAATAGTGTATATAATTAAATTATTTGATAAAAGATAATATAATTTTAATCGAAATAAAATAATATAAAAATTATTAAATTCTTTTTTAAGTAATAAGTAGGTTTTTATTTACTTAGCATTTTTTACAAAAAAATTATTTAATAGTAATATTAATTTTATTAATTTATCTTATTTAGTTTTTTAATAATAATATATAAACTTTTTTAATAATAGAAAAATTAAATTGATCTAATTCTTATAATAATAAGAGTTAGTCATATGAAAAGATCGCATGAGATGACGACATTCTGGTCTTATTATGGCAGAGAAGGTTGAAATGATCTTTTTAGTCGAGTCAGGCCTACTTGCTTCTTATAGGTAAGAAGAGAATAGACTTATATTTCATTACAACTATGGCTGTAATCCAGTCAAGTCAACTTTCAATAGTAGAAAGTCCAAATTCGAAATTCATTATTTTGAATACTATTTATCTAAGTTTAAACTCGAAATAAAGTTAACTATTTAAATTAAATTTGATTAATTTAAAATTAAAATATTTATAAATATATATAAATAAAACACTTACTATTCATTTGAACATTGATGGTGCAGTAAAAGAGGATTTCGGATTAGTTACAGTTGGGGATGCCATACAAAATAAGAATGGGAGATAGATTCTTGGCTATAATTGGTTATTTTATCAAACAGTTTAGAGGCGGTACAAGTTATACATGACAATTTTACAAAGGTGTTGAATTCCACTTTGGTTAGAAAAATCCAACTTTTATTGGCTAAAGCGGTGTATTGGTCGATTCATCATGTATCTAGAGAAGACAACAAAAAGGTCGATAGTCTAGCTAAAATGACTGTTAGTTATTAAGGTGGCCTTCAGCTATTCGAAACGCCTCCAAAGAAGCTTGGGCATAACTCTAAATAATTCATTGTAATATTTTTTATTCACCAAAAAAACCATTTACTATTCAAATCTAGCCTTAAAATACTAAACTCGAACTCAAATTTAATTAAAGAATGATAGAATCTAAATCTAACTTCTCCCACGTCTTAGGATGTAAAGCTTTATTCGACCAGTTTATTCTCTTTATGTACAAATGTAATCCTAGCTAGTACCGTCCAAGGCAGCAGCTAAGTACCCAACTTTGAACCCATCTTTGCTACCAAAATTATCTTTAAAACAAAGAATATTAAAAAATATGATTTAATATTAAAATATTTATAAATACATTTATAAATAAAACACTATTCATTTAAACACTGATGGTGCAATAAAAGATGATTCTAGATTAGCCACGATTGGAGGTGTCATATGAGACAAGAATGAGAAATAGATTCTTGGCTATAATCAGTTTTTAGGAATCTGTTCTATTTTAGATACTAAATGATGAGGTATTCAAGATAGTTTGACGATTCCACTTGATGGAGAATTTGTTAGATTGATTCTTTTATCAGATAGTCTAGAGGCAGTATAAACTATATTGGGCAATTCTACAAAGATGTTGAATTCTGCTTTGGTTAGAATAATTCAACTTTTATCGACTAAAATGGTGCATTGATCAATTCATCATGTATCTAGAAAAGATAATAAAGAGACAGATAATTTAGTTAAAATGATTGTTGGTTATAAATATGGCTTTCAACTATCCGAACGATTTTAAGAAGACTCGGCATAACTTTAAATAGTTCATTATAATGTTTTTTATTCACAAAAAAAAAAAAAAACCACTTATTATTCAAATCAAACCTTAAAATTCTAAACTCGAACTCAAATTCAGTTTAAGAATGATAGAGAATCTATATCTAACTTCTCCCACATCTTAGGATAATAAAGCTTTATTGAACCAGTTTACTCTCTTTATGTACAAATGTAATCCTAGCTAGTACCGTTCAAGGCAGCAGCTAAGTACCCAACTTTGAACCCATCATTGCTACCAAAATTATCTTTGCAACGGAAAGATATGGTCGGGCGGACGGGAATTTCATTGACGGTACGCTTATAACGAGCGAACCACTTTGATTGCATGTATCCGTTACGCCGCCACGGCGGCAAGTGCATCCCCCCGATTTTCATGGAATTCTTCATTGCATTGCACATTAACTTCACGATCCGCTTTAGTACTTTGGGTTCACCGACGAAAATCGGTGGGATAACTTCTAGTAATGAAGTATAACTAGTTGTTGGTCGAGCTATTTCGAATTGTTCCGCTAGGTTTACTTCAATAATGTAGCGAGTTCCGTTGATATTCACATCTACGTATTCGTAGTTTCCAGAGAGTAGATTTCGTCCTAATTTCTCCCATCGAGATTTACAGAGACCTGTTCATACAAAAACCATTTAATAATTATTCCGAAATTTATAACCCAAATTATATGTTGTTTTTTTAAGTATAAAATATTAATATTTAAAAAAAATCGAAAACATACAAATAAAAAACCAAATATAAATCGAAAAACTTCTTATAGCATAAGCTGCAATGCCTCCTGGACTCAAATTTGTAAACATCCAATCCACCGCCTAAGAAATGCATTACAATAGCAGACGACGCCAATGACTAGCAGGCAGGCAGGCAGGGCTATTATTTTAGTCCCTTGAAATTTTGAAAATTATAAATTAGTTTAATGACAAAATACATTTTAAACCCTTAAAGATGAAAGCTTTGTAGTTTAATCCCTTTAAATTTGATACAATATTGTATATATGATTGTGTGTGTGTGTATATAATTACTTTTTGATTCTAATGAATGCTAATTACGAACTAAAATCAATGCAAATTAAGCCAAATAAAAAAAAAAAAAAAAAAAAAGAACGAACCAGCATCAAAGCCCTTGTGGCGCAGGTGAGACATCAACTGCCGCTTAAAGTCTTCGGATAAACCGAAACGTTGTGTCTCTTCCCGGACTATTTGCTTCACATCCTCGTCTCGGTCATCGTCACCGCCGAGCAAACTCAACAACGTTCGTTTCGTCTCGGATTCCGATAAATAACCGTCGGAATTGTCTCGATCTGGACAAAACGACGTCGGCGATTCATCAGTTTCGACTTGGCAATCGAAAAAGGAACTCACGAGATCTGAGAGATCAATGGAGTCCTTGGAAGAGTGCTCGCTACCACTGCTCTCACAGAGCCGTGCAGCTGCTTCGTTGAAAGCCACTGCTATCTTATTCAACATCATAAAATATAAAACAAAAAAATGCTAAAAGAACATCCTATGATTCCTTATTTTTGCTTTATATATATATAGATACAGTGTATGTAATGTCAT
Source organism: Gossypium sturtianum (assembly GCA_025698515.1). Classification (NCBI taxonomy): domain Eukaryota; kingdom Viridiplantae; phylum Streptophyta; class Magnoliopsida; order Malvales; family Malvaceae; genus Gossypium; species Gossypium sturtianum. The sequence goes on along the minus strand of CM046952.1, from coordinate 769,511 downwards.
CATCCTAATGACATGGGAAAAGCCAATAGAACATTAATAAATTTATTCAGAATATTCGCAAGAGGAAAAAAAAAAAAAAAAGAAGTAAAATCATGTGAGATGATTAAGGTAATATCTTTGTTAAATGGTTTAAATATGTTTTAAGTCCTTGTTTCTTTTGTAAATTTAGAATTTAGTTACTCTATTTTTATATTTAGAATTTTAATCCTTTAACTTTTTTATATTTCAAAATTAAAGTCCAATCCCAAATATTGTTAAAATACAATGAAAAAGATGTAGTGAATTTGGATTTAACGAAAGGATTTTACATGTTTCAGCAATTAGACTTGCATTTTTAAATTGAAAAAAATAAAGGTAGATAAAAGTATCATAGAGCTATGTGTACTAGAATTCAGATTGCATTTTGTTCCTCTACTAAAAAAAATGAGTTAATTAATCATTATATGTTAGATTAAAGAGCAAAGTAGTCGTTTTGTTAAAATTTTCATCCATTTGTACCGTTAAAAACAAGGCATTGTACATCAACACGAGGTACATGTGGCACGCTACATGTCACTGTCTGATTATTTCGTCAACCATGTCAGTTTTTAACGATACAAATGGATGAAAATTTTAACAAAAAAGACTAATTTACTTTTTGATTTAATACCCATCGATTAATTTGTCAATTTTTTGAGAAGGACTAAATTTTAAACGTATGAAAAATACAAGAATTTAAAGCAAATTTTAACCTTGTTATGCTAGGCTAAATGCAATTTGGTATTAAAACCTTGCCGTCCAAGTATAATTGAATTTTCAACCAAAAAAAAAAAGTAATGTTGAATTAATGAATCTGGACAAAATAATCTTTCCTTAAATGGAAACATTTGCCACGTAGTTTTTGTGCTTATCTCAATAATCGAATTAATTGTACCGTGTAAAAACTCGGTAAATCGCATGCTTTACTTAAGTTTTTATGGTTTAATTATTATTTATTTAATTATTTTTAATACAAAACTTACTTTTTTTAGAAAAATAATAATAACAACATAGAAATATATATTTTTGATCTATGATGTGTATTGTCTGAGTCAGCATGATATTATTGTACATCTTTTAAAATCATAAATTTGAGTAAATTTTAGAAAATATATAATTAATTGGAAATTAATGGGATTAAAAGATAAGGGTAAAGTACATTGAAGGTAACTGAACTATTAGTATCGTTATATTTTGGTCATTCAATTTTAAAAAGTTACAAAATAGTTATTGAATTATTCAAAAATTTTCATTTTAAATCAATAAATTGTTAAAATCGATATTATATGACCTTCTCTATTCACACTGTATGCATTAGTCGAAAGCTCACATTCCTCTCTTATTGTACAATTAAATTTTTTTTAATAAAATAACTTTGAACATCACACATTTAAGAACCAAAACTGAACAATTTGACGTTAGATTTTGTCCTTGAGTACTGGTCTACTATACTGATCGTGGTTTAGAGCTTGCTTGCCAGATTTCTTTTTAAAAAAGAAAAAATTTAACAGTTCAGTAACTTAAATAAAAAAATTAAAAGCGCAATGATTAAATAAAAAATTTCGGATAGATCATCGTTATTAACTTTTTAAAATTGAGTGATTAAAACGTAAATTTACAAATAGATTAATAACTTTAAGCGTAATTTACCTTAAAAATAATATAGGAAATGTAAAAAAAAAAATATTTAAATTATCCGATTTATTTGTTGACTCGTTGATTGCGCTCGGCGTCTGTGGGAAGCCGAGTGTTTGAGTTAAGCATACATGCAATTTCCACATGGTTTACATGTGTTAAATCTTGCACTAGTTTTTGGTGCCACGTGTCACAAAAGAGTTACTCTTCTTGTCGGCTCACACGTGGAAAATGGTCACATAATATATAATTTCATTAATTAACGGATGTCTATTGACACTTATGACTAAAAAATGTCATAAGTCTTTATATTAGTTACAAATTTAAAATTTAATTCTTGTATTTTTATTTTTAAGAAGTTCAACTCTTTATTTTTCTGGTTTTTAGTTTCAAAATTTATATTTCATTATTAACATTGTTAATTTTTTTTTATTAATTTTATTAATGTAATATCTTGAAATAATAATAAAAAACCTTACAAAATTAACATTTTAATCAACTTGAACTTAACAAAATATTTTTAATAATGTTGATAATTAAATTTAAAATTTGAAATATAAAAAGTAGAAAAACTAAAGTCTTAGATATAAAAAAAAATATAAAGATCAAATTCTATATTTATAAAAAGTACAAAAATTTATGACAGATTGTCGATTAAGTTTTAACTCGATTAGCATAAACATAATTATTAATATAGGAAGACGGGAATTTGAGTACATATATGCAAAGCCTACCCACACAAAAAAAATATACCTCTTGCCTAAAAATATGAACTACACAACACCATATACAAAAAGCAATTTTTTTTTTTTGATGGAGAAAGGAACAAAATTATGAAGGCAAACAATAAATTTAAGAATATGCAACTCTATCCTGCAAGATCTGCCCCAGTTTTATCAAAAGACTTTGTTGTTCCTCAAAACTAAAGTTCGTCAATATCTGCATTGAAACAAATGGAAACAAATTGCAGATGTTATTAACTATCTATACTGCCGATTAAGTTGACATATTATTGATGTTGTAACACCAAGCACAAAACTGCCAAGCTCGACTTGAAATTCGGAGCTTGATACTTGGATAGAGCTCGATCGAACATCTGTTTCTAAATTTAAGCTTGATCAAGCTCGTTTACCAAATTTTGTACTCGACCTCGGCTTATAATTAAGCTTAGGGTTAATAATATATATTAAGGGCAACAATATAATTTAATAATATAAAAATATGAAAAGCTCGATAAGCCTCGTGAGTCATTTGAGTAAGATATTACTAAGCTTGAATTTGGCTCAATGGATAGCTTCAGCTCAGCTCGACAATGACCAAATCGAGTTTGAATTTTTTCAAGTTGAACTCTTAACGGTTTGCGAGTACGAGTATCTCATTTACACCCTTAGTAATATCTTCCAAGTTATGGTTTAGGAATTGTATAAAAAAACCATCTATGCTTTTATACTGGTGCTAGCAATGTCGCAGTAACTGTATGGATGGAGCCAAGTGAAAACAGTAAAATGGGTGAATATATATATATTACCTGGTCCAAGATCATTTCAACTGTGATGCCTTCACGTGCAACAAATGATTGGAGATAGATATATGCAAATACTGCCATCACCATCTACATTAGAAGTTGGATAACAAAATTTGTCAGCCGCAATGCATTCACACATTGAATGTTAGTCGAGTTCATTGCAATAGACGTCTCCAAATTATGATCAAAATTCTAATTGGTGTCCGAACTTCAAGACATTTTACTCGAATTTTCAAAGTATCAATATTGTATCAATCAAATACTTTAATGGAATAACTTGATTGATAAGACACTGATATTTTAAATACTCGATGACAACATTTTGAAGTTTGGGAATTAACTTAAAATTTGGACCATAATTTAGGGGTGTCTGCTGCAATTAACCCAATGTTGATCTATTCCGGACTTTCACCACTTGACAATACCTCAAAACTTATACACTGAAATGATAAATTAGGATAAAAAGAGTCGATTTTATCACCTGGCAATCCATTCTATCTGTAATTCCACCGTGCCCGGGAATACTATCACCAAAGTCCTGCCACAATATTCAAAGTTGGGTTGACATACAATACCCGCGTTGGTATCTCAAAGAAAGCTATACCGAAGTCTGAATGAAGAATAGGAAAGAAATTCTACCTTGATTTTGAAAGCTCTTTTGAAACCACTAGCAAAAAAGCCCCCAAATGGTGCTATAATTGATGCAAACAAGCCAAGGCATAAAGCATGCCACTGAACCGGCAAAACAGAGATCTCTTTCCAAGTAAACTGCAACAAGTGATGGAGCATTGTAACTGGGAAATTAGCATTTACACCTTTTAATCACACAACTAGCTTTTAAACCTATCGCTACCAATATCCCAGCCTTCAAATTTGACCTTAGGACTTTAAAAAGACCCAAAGTACTTCAAGTTGAGGGGACACTCGTAAACTGGGACAGTTAGTTTCGTAGTAAGAAATACAACCGAATCGAACAAGTTTTCCTATGACTGTCTGCTCGAATTCAAACATCAGGTCTTCCCCCGTTTGCCACGGAGTTCTAAACCATCAAGAAGTTCAAACTGACAAAACTTTAACGTCAAAGGTAAAGTGTAATGAACTCGAATATAATTAAATGAAAGCTTACCCATTGAGAAATCCATCCTGGTAAAGTATAATACTCTGGCTTAAACAATGGACCTGGGTCACATTGAAGCCAACCAGTTGATAAATCCTGCAATCATTACCTTCACACCCTAAATTTTCTGAAAAAAAGAAGTGGAATGCTACTTGAAGGGCCACAGGATAGGTTGAATACAATAATTACCTTCCTCGGACATGTTAGCCACTGAAAACGACCCAATATATTTGCAAGCTGCATACACAAAACTCACTCCATGTTAATGAAGAGATACTAGGATGAAAATATAACAAAACGTATTCCTGTTTAAGGAGGGCGACGAATATGTGCAAAGAAAATGAAAAAAAGAAATACGTGCTTAAAATTTACTTGTTATTCAGCACTAGTAGTCAAGGTATTAGCATTAGATCTTTGGATTATAGGATTACGATGAATTTCCATACATTCATGCCTAAGAGAACTCGAAATGAATATTTATATATACACCTGAATTATTGCAAATATTTGACATGTGTTACTAGTGATCCTAACTACGAACAAGATGGGGTTGGCGTACTATAGAGAAAAAAACAAATAAGCTCACCACAAATGCGGAGATGATAGTTGTAACGGATGCTCCTATAAATCCTTCCCATGTTTTCTTCGGAGATAATTTGATTAAGGGGGTTCTCCCAAAGAAGAAACCAAAGATATAAGCAAATATGTCATTGATAATGATAAGTGATGCTGGAAGAAGAAACCTGGAAGAGAGGAAGTAAGTTAAAAGTACCAACAACATTGGATTTCTTAAAAATTACGAACATGGACCTTTTCAACTTGTTTCATTTTGAATGCTTACTTATGTATTTGCACATCTGTGTACTAGAAAGGGTGATTGAGAAAGAAAAGTTACCAAAAAATTCCTTCAAAGATATTGGCCACAGTAAAGGATGACTGAGTGAACACCACAATCAGAATCATATGTGTCCATGCATACTGGCCAAACTGATACTTGTACATCTTCTTCTTCAATGTAAGAATAAACCATATAAAACCTGATCCCAAGAACCGAAAACCAAAAAATAACAATATCAATGGTCATATATATTACTTTATACAAAGAAAAAGAAAAATAGAGAAATTCAAGGGTGCAATCACAATATAATGACTGAGAAAACCATCTAGCAGGTAACAAAACAATAAAGATATTCACAGAAAGGACATCTAGTCCCACTTTGGTCAAAAGAGAAATTTAAGATATTGATTGATGAATGCTTGACATAATTTGTCCTCCATGCTTTCAGTTGAAAAATAAAATAATATGCTTAACCAACCTGCAATGTATGAGAAGTAACAAATAGCCATATGGTACTTGACAAGGCTGCTGACAAACTGATACAAAAACTTATCCGAAGTTATGGTATTGACGAGTGGTTGACTGAGAAGGCGACCATAAACAAATAACATTGCAGTGACGAAGAAGTGCCTGTGCCCATAAAAGCAAAGCTAAATACATTTTAATCAAATGAAAAAGGATGCTAGTGATAAAGTGAAAGGTAGTATTCTTACCAATTTAACAGCCTAAATCCAGGAAGATGCCTATCTTCATGTGCTTTACGGAGTAAATTGAACAGCTCTTTTGCCATAAATATTTGGATAACCACCACCATAGCTGTAATATAGAGATGACCCATGTAGACAATTAATGCAAAACCCCCAATCATCCAAACGGTAGAGTATGTCCGAATCCACATTGATTTGTATTTGTTACGGTCATCAACAAGCAATTTTCCGCCATTTGCTTTGCTAGGTTCAGGAATGGCCTGATAGCATATTTCAATTTTAAGAAAAAAAAAATTTACCTTTCTTGCAAATGAAAATCCCGTTTAGAAATGTTATGATATTTTGGGTAACCAACCTCATTAGATCGTTTACGGTGCCGAACCCGAGGACTAGCTGCTGATGAGAGGGATGAATTATTCTCCCTTTGCATGGCTCTTTACTTTAATGTCAATCGTGGAGACAAAACACGCATATGTTTGTGGTGCAAGAAAACGATTGCCGCCCGAGCAGCCAAATAACGCCCTCTTCAAAGAGATGACGACTGGGAACTCACTGAAAGAAACATGAACAATTCTATTGAGCCAAGTGATACATAGAAGATGAATTGGTGTTATGGAAGGATGGAATCTAGGCCAATAACAGGGACACTATCCAGCAAAATAGCTTAGGCACATAAAATATCTTAAATATGCAAACATTTCGACCTTTTTCTTTTTTTCCGAAACATACTTAAACATACACTAAACACACCTAATGAAAAAATGTAAAGCCTTTGCCAATCAACAAAACTAACAAATAAACATATGATAGAGAGAAAGTACCTACTGATTCGAAATAAGCAAACCTTAAACATGCATATCATATGTCTATATTTATAGTTTCACTCAACTAAATCTCAATCATTTTTATTACCGGGTACGGATTTGAACCAATAGAAAAAGAGCAACTATGTTTTCAATGGAAATTGAAAGGTAACCATGGGTTTTGGAATTAGATGCTCCTCTCAATGTTTGGGACCAATAGTGATATTCCAACAGGAGGATACCCCATGTTTATTCCTTTTTGAAGCTAAGAAATTCTAACCTGAACTACTCCACATTAAAATTAGGCACAAACCTCCCTAGCAATTTTCGAATTAGTACGCATGTTCCGAAATAGGAAACACGAATGTTCCTACTATCTTAGTTTATTAGTATAAAATTTTTGGGTAAAACAAATAATTCATAAAATTCACAAACTTCAGAATTTATGTATCTAGAATTATGTATTTATATCAACACAAAAACAATTCATATAAGTTCAAAAAACTGTTTTACTTCCAATAATTCGCATTTCGTTCGGTAAAATAACCCAGGAGGCCCTTGTATTAGGATTTAGATTGCATTTTACTCCCTCTACTTAGTCCTTATACGTTAGATTAAAAACCAAACTGGTACTTCCCTTAAAAATTTCATCTATTTCTATGTCAAAAATTGGTTTTTAGCATGACCCGTGCCACTGTCTTGTATTTCTATCAGGCACACCAATTTTTAAAAGACTAATTCACTCTTTTATCTAAAGTTTTGGGTCTAATTTGCCAAGAGAGATAAAATGCAACCTGACTTATTTCGAACCGGAGAAGACTACACTGTCGAAGAGTGGACTATCTTATATTGAAGGACAATTACTAATTTGGTCATAGCAAGAGTTTCGTTGATTCAATCATGAAGACGATACCTAAACCTGACTAAGTTATAGAACACACACACGGATAAATATATATATACAACCCCTATCAAGCTTTCCATGAACAAGATTCAAATTTTCAAATTCCAGTTTTCCAGCAGGAGCTATTAAAAGAAAATACAGCTCCACTTAGTACAAAACTGAATCAAGCAACACAAACCCAGATAAGAAACTTGAATGAACTTAAAATATAACATAGCAAATAACGAAAATAACCAGTCAAATTGAAATCTGAAGCAGAAAAGAAATATGCTTTTCCTTTGAACCCAAAATTTATGGAGGAGATGAGCAGAGAAGAACTTACAGGTGTAAACCAAAAAGGCAAAAGGGATAGTTAGAAACCTGGGTTAGCTTTTTAGTTGCAGTGAATAATGGGAAACCGCATGAGAGCAAGCGGAACATAGAAATAAAGAATAATGAAAAGGCAAAAGGAGAAGAAGGCCAGGCCAAGCAAAGCCAAAGCAAAAGAGAGACTACTTTGTTTTGTTACTAATATTCTGGAATATGAAAAACTAACGTTAAATTATGCTGTTAGTCCTTTTACTATGCATAAGTTGTGTATTTAGTTTTTACATTTTAATTTGATCATTTTTAGTTGGTTAAAATGTCTCATAAGTCTCTGTACTCTTTGTAAATTTAAATTTTGGCCCCTGCACTTTTATTTCTAGAAATTTAGTTTCTCTACTATTTAAATTTCAAAATTGAAGGTCCAACCGTTAACATTCTTAAATTATTTTGTTAATTTTAGGTTCATTGTAAACGTCATTCTTTTTAGTTACATTATTACCACGTGAGGGTTTTTTTTTTATTATTACAAAATGTCACACCAACAACTTTAATAAAAAAAATAACAATTTTAACAATTGGACCTAAATTTTGAAATCTAAAAAGCAGAGGTTAAATTTCTGAAAATAGAAGTGTAAGGACTAAATTTCAAATATGTGAATATATAGGGACCTGTAGTACATTTTAACCTTTTTAGTCTTTGTGCCTTTAGAATTTCAAAATTCTAGTAACTAGACAGTAACTATTAAATCCATTAAGTTAAATATTGATATTTCTAAAATTTGACGCAGCAAAAATATTATCACATATGTGATGACATGTCAACTTATCATTTTTATATGTTATTCATAGAAATTTCAAATTTCGAAAAATGTAAGGGCTAAGAATGATTTAATTGGAGAACATGAATTAAATTAACAATCTTAGGCAAAATACATGACTAATGGCGTAATTAACTAAAATTATTTAACTACTATTGTTTGGGTCGGACTTGAAAATTCAAATTTTGGAAACCAAATGAACTGAAATTGAATAATTCAAAAAAATAAAAAGACTAAAATTGATCATTTTAAAGTATATGGACTAACTCTTCAACTTATCCAGAATATAGTGACTAATAGTAAAATTTAACCTGAAAAACAAAGTTGAAGTTTATAAATATGTTATAAAAAAATTGGATTAATTGCACCAAAAGTTCTCGATTATGACTTAAATTTAAATTGATCTTCAAACTTCAAAACGTTTTAATTGAATTTTAAAGTATCATTTTCGTATCAGTCATCAGTTTGGTCACTGAATATGTAAATTAAGTTTTAAATATAGATGTACTTATCACATGAATAACTTGAATTCCATGTTTAAAAAAAAAAAAAAGATAGTGATATTAAAAATTACGAGGGTTGTTTATTTTATTTAACATGTTTAATCTAAGTTGTATGTAAAAATTTAATTTGCATGTTTTAAATATTGTCCAGCCATATTTGAATTGGCAGTTAATATCCAAACTAAGATAAAAGTATCATGAAGGCCCCTATATTATGAGTCAATTATCATTTTACCCATTTTACTAAAAATAGGCAATTTAGTCCCTCTACAGTATATCAAAGAGTCAACTAGTTATTCTGTTAAAAATTTCATCCATTTCTACTATTACAAATTGGTCAATGTACGTCAACATAAGGTACACATGGTACGTCACATGTTACTGTCTGGTTAATTTGTTGGCCATACAAATTTTTAATGATACAAATGGATGAAATTTTAACAGAATGACCAATTTGCTATTTGATCTAACATACAATGGCTAAATTTTTCATTTTTTTGAATAGAGAGGACAAAATAAAATTTAATTCCCAATATAGGGATCTCTATACTCCTTTTACCCCAAATTAACAATTATGTTGATGGGAAGACTAGATGGGTACCATACATTCATACGGAAACATCAAGAATTTAATTAGAATATTTTGAAAATTTAAAAACCAATTTAGAATATAGGCCATAGTTTGGTGGTATGTTGTGCAAATAACCCTAGAATTGTATTTATAAAAGAAAAATCAAAAGTTTTTATTCTGTTTTAATTTTTATTATTTTTCCGACTTCAGGGGAAATTGTAAAGAGACAGGTGTTTCAGAAATTTGGTTTATTAAATATTGTACACGTGGACAAATTATTCGTCGACACATACAGAAACTTGTTGCTGAGAGTATTTTCTTGTCATTTTCATTCAAACTATAATTAAATTAATAATAACCAACAGTGATTGTTGAAATAATTGACGTGTCACAATCAAATATGAAAGATATATTTAACCTAATCTCATATCTCCGTAGAAAGTTCTAATTATGTTTATTTAGGTGATTGGCATGGGCTCCGACTCTCTTAAAATATAAAATTATTATTTAGGCTCTTAAAATTTTTTAAAAATTTTAAATTAATAAAGGTAAAATTGCACTTTGTCCCCCTCTAAAATTATAAAAATTCGATTTAATCATTTATAAATTATAAATATATAAACTATAAAAAATTAAAATTTCATCCGGCCCTCTTAAAAAATTGTTCTGGCTTCGCCCCTGGTTTTATTTATCACTATTACTATTACCGGTATGATACTACCACGCTTCGCGTTGATTAAATATTTTTAGATCAAATTATTAGAGTAAATATTTAAAAAGTAAAATATACACTTGTAGTGTTTGTGTTTTTATTTTTAGAAATTTAATTGTTAACACTGTTAATTTATTATGTTAAGTTTATTGATATGATATTTTAAAATTGAAAAAAAAGTAATTTGTAGCCATGTGACCAAAAAACATTAGAATGGGCTTGCATTTAGCAAATGATTTTAATTGTGTTTACAACTCTTAAAAGTTACATCAATATTTTATTAAATAAAGTATTTGAGCTAATTAAGGATATTGTAAAAGTCGAGGTACCAAATTATATCAAAAGGTTGAAGTGTAAAGGTTAAATTTAAAATTTGAGTGTAGCACATGGAGCAAAATTAAAATTTGACTATTATTATATAATCTTAAAATTAAGAGTAAAGTAGGGATCAAAACTGAAAATTTACCTTTCTTTTAAATAATGCAAAAAGAATGACCGTTATTATAAGTGAGGATAACATAGCAACCAAAATTGAAATTTTACTAATATAACGCAAGAAAAAAAGAGAAGAAATCACACGTGTCAATCAAGGTATATAGATGTTGTGAATAGATGATGTGGCTAGGTCGAGGATCCCAATCACGCCATGTGGACAAAATGAGTTGCAACGGTTGACGTGGCCAAATCGAGAGTTCTTTAAAGGTTCTGAGACTTCTAATTTTACAAAACACGGGAGAATTTTAGTCGTGCCACATGCAATGGTGCACAAGCAAAATTTAGAGGGGCAGCCGGTGGGAGCGAAGTCAATAAAAGTTTTTAGAGAGCGGAAATTAAATTATATATTTTATAAGAGTTAAAATGTAATTTAATCGTTAAAATATAATTTTATTGTTATATTAATTAATATGTTTATAATCCTTTTAAAGGATTAAAATTTTAAGAGTCAAAGTGTAATTTTACTATGTACTAATTTATAATTTTATACATTTTAGAGGGTAAAAAATATAATTTTCTCATTTTAAGAAGTGCCTTGCATACCACTTGGCACTTCCAATTTCGAGTACACAAATAGAATACAAGTAATAACTTGAATTAATAGGATAAAGTTTCAATGCGTATATTAAGTCACTATTTTTAATATTTTATTCGTTCTCATTTATATTTTGTGTGCAAATGAGTTCCAAGTAAATAAACATCGAGAATAGATAGAAGCCTAGTGACTATTTGTGTTTTGTATCGATAAAAATAGTCTTAAACACTGAATAAAGTAGGATAAGAAAATTAATTTCTATAAAGAATTTCAACAGTAATTTTTTATAAAATAATAAAAAATAGAGTGATAATTACTTGAATTTTTTGTCACAACCCATTTTTCATTGTCTATTTTTATATTAAATTTGGTTATTTACGTGAAACATAAAGAGTAAAAATATTCTAGTAAGATGTAAATGGAATATAAACATTTGAGAATCTAATATCTACTCTAACGTGATTAAGATCTAAAAATTATCATATCTAGAGTTATTGCGATTTAAGCTATTAGAAGATTCCCGACATCGATTAGAGAATTACTTACGGTGGATTCTAGTTTATTTATTTTGAACTAGGGTATCTTTTTATCTCGTTGCTTTTTTTTTTTTTACTAAAAAAATATTATCTTTTCCAAATCCAAAGATATCCACTGATTTACGATAGAAACCATAATTAATAGAAAATTAAACATACAAAAGATCTAGGGTGTTACGTGTTTCACGCCACGCAACTGCATTTGCACCGCGACATGCATTTCTTGCAATCAGAAAGTGTCGGTTTCCCACCATCACAGCGGCTAATACAGCTAGATCTAGCGACGCCACCCCACAAACACCGTGCCATGCACCTAATAAGCGGAACACACGACGGACAGCCGTATCTTATTTGCTCGACGATGCAATCTTTACATCCATTACCATTTGAAGGGCATGCTATAGCTGTAATAGAACCCATCGACGATAACATCATCATCACTAGCAGCATCAGGCCTAGAGCTGAATTGAGCAGCTTTTTCCCCTCCATTATTATAACTATGGCTATTTTATTTTCTAGGGTTTCCCCCTCTTTTTTTTTTCAATTTTTTGTTGATTTATAGACTTACTTAAGTAATCAAAATAATCAAATGATAGCCAATGTGAACTGTGAGTTGAATCTGAGTTTTGATTAACAGCCGTTTGATGAAAATCTTGTGGTTAATTGAATATGAATGCAAGTGTGAATATGAGAGATGTAATTTTCTAGTATTGTGGGTGGCGGTTGGCTGCTTCACAAACTTATGATTTCATTCAATTAAAATCATTATTGGATTTCACAATGTTAGATTCTGCACCATTTATTTAATAAATAAATAAATAAATATAATTATGTTTGGTTAAAAAGTAAATTAGTTTTTTTTTTAAATACTTCACCAATTTTTTTGTTAAAAATTAGTGCGGCTGACAAAATAACCTGAACAATTACACTTGACATGTCACATGTATTTTATCATGACGTACAAAAAATCAGTTTGGATGTTGGCAAACTTGAGGAATGCTTTTGGCCTAAAATGTCAAGATATGATGTGGCAATCTCTCTTTGGTATTATCTGCTGGAAGTTTTGGAAACAAAGGAATTTAAGGGTTTTTCAAGGGATCCTTCTTGATGCTGCCAATATTATATAATTTACGTGGTGTTGGATGAGTTATATTATTAAGTCTAAGCCCAGCATACCTAGTGGATCTATGAGCACTCATCGTGGAAATTGTAGGTGGATCTCACCATTCATTGGGAGAAATAATAGAAAAGCGTTGAACAAGTTGAACTTTGAGCTATTTATGATGACCAGGAGGTTATTCTTGAAACTGAGTGTACTCAGGCTATTAAAGGTATTCATGGGGGTTTTAAAGGACAAGCGAATAGAGACTTGATATTATTATGTATCCAAGAATTATGCAGGCGTGACTGGCAAGTGGTCGTTAAGCAAATTCTAAGAGAAGCGAATTTTACCCCATATCCTAGCAGATTTAATGAAAGAGTTTCCGTTTAGGTCCTGTATGTTTCATGATGCCCCTACTAAAGTTGTTGATAAGCTCCATAGATAATATTTTTATATTATCTAATTCTAATGTTGTCTCTGTTTAATTGTAATTGTCTCTAATTTTTTTACCAAAAATTTTGATGAATTTTTTAATAAAAAAATTAGATTGCTTTTTATGTAACTTGTAAGAATTATTTTCACTCTTTAATAAATTAATATATGCTTACATCATTCATTCATCATCATTATTGTGTTGTAATTTTTGGGGTTAATTTTATCATATGGCCCAAAACTATGACTTAAAATTTATATCGGTACCTAAACTTTAAAATGTTCTCATTTAATTTATAAAGTTCTAATATCATGTCAATCAAATGTTCTCATCAGCCTAACCTTAGCTTGGGAGTAATCCAGAATCAAACCCGATATAGAGCATATTTAAAACACGTTGGATTAAATTTTAAACATGTGAATACTTATTATATAGACAATTTGAATTTGACATGTTAAGAAAATAAAAAAATGTTACTAAAATTTCAGGAGGATTGGTTTTTTTTAACACATCGTATCTAAAGTTGTATATGCAATAGGTCCAAACATTTAATCCATATGTTTTAAATATGCTTCATGTCTAACATTTAACACCCAATCTGGCAGTTAGCCTAACAAAATGATTTGATTAATACAATACTTATATTTTAATTGATTTCAAACAGGAATAAGATTAATTTGGAACAGTCGAGCTAAGAATTTTTTTGAGGGATCAAAGTTAAATTATTTTTTTTACGAGAGCCCAAATATAATTTTTCATTATAAGCTTGAAACTTTATAATTTTTAGAAAAATTAAATCATAAGTTTATTATTTCATAAAGTCAGAATGTAATTTTGTCATATATATTAGTTTATAATTTTTTAAATTTTAGAAGAGCTAAAATACAAATTATTCATTTGGGGGCCTAAGCCCCTACCTATCCCTTTAGTGCCGCTCCTAATTAGTTCAATTCAAACTTTAAAGTTTTCAACATAGGGTGGGTTTGGATGGGCGATTGAGTGCGGTGCGGTGCGTTTAGCTTACTTTTTGTCTCACGCTACAGTATCGCTACAGTATCTAATCTCACCACCACCGCTGTTTTTACATTAACCACAGGTAAACACACCGCTCATCCAAACCCACCATTAATCTATATCTTTGAGGTTTAGGTTAATTTCGATTGATCAATTTTGAATTTGAGTTATTCTAGTCACGAGCTATTTCAAAATCATATTATTTTGGATTTCGAATCGTTTAAGTTTATTGGTTGAATTTTTGAATTAGGTTGTTTTGCTTTATATGTTCAAGCTGTTTTAGATTCGAGCAATTTTGAATTCGAGTTATTTTGTATTTGAATCGACTAAGTTGTAATGAGTTTTTGATTAAAATTTTAAAATTTTAATATTTATAAACTTAATTTTTGTATTGGAATCATAATTGAGACATTTAAATCTAACATAAATTGTAGTTTTAGGGTCAAACCCATTTGCTTGCTCCTCAACAACATTCCAGTACAGTGGTTGACCCACCCCCACTAATTTCTTATCCAACGCTTTCATTTTCTTCCAATCCAAACACACACACACACACACACGCACACAACAAAAAGAAAAGAAAAGAAAATTAATACCACAAGGGAAAAAAAGAGGGACATTTTCGTCATTTTAAGTGAAATCCAAAAGAGAGAGAAAGACATAAAAGACAGAGCAGAGGGACAGGGAAAAAGATAGACAGAGAAACAAACAATTTGTGTGTGTGTGTGTTTTTTTTTCCTGCGAGTCCGTTTTTTCAGTTAAACAAATAATCGTGTATTTTATGGTATTATACGTAGGTGGAAACAGAGAACAATCATGGTGTCGGACCAAGAGATAGCAAGAGGGGTGGAGATTCTTCTCCGGCAGTCGGACCCTAACGCCGTTACCACCTTAAACGGCGTTGTTCAGCAGTTGGAGGCTAAGCTTGGGCTCGACCTTTCTCATAAAGCTGGTTTTATCAGAGACCATATCAGTATTCTCCTCCGCTCTCACCCTACTGCTCCGAAGGACCATTTTACCCTCCAACAACAACATACACAGTTCCTTTCCTACCCTCACCAACAATTTCCTGCCCGTTTTGCCCCTCAACACCACCACTACAACCACCACCCTCATTTCCCTTCCCACGACCTTAGCTTCCGTCAACACCCTCAGTCGCATTCACGTGCTCCGTTTACGGCTCAACCACCGCCGCCGCTGGTTCAGCCTCAACAGCAACAGCTGCAGCCGGTTGTGACGAAAGGCCAAGTCAATGCCACCACCGTTGCCGCCACAGAAGTGCTTAAAGAAAGGTTTTCCCTTCCTTTTTTTCTTCTTTTTCCGAAACTTGCAAGAATTTTGGGAGACGTGTGTAAGAAATGAAATTCAATTTAGGGTTTTGGGCATATGAATTTGAGGTTTAGCCATTTATTCATTTGGTGCAAAAGGTTAGGCCTTTTTTGCACGTTTAGTTCAACTGAAGTTGGGGATTTCCTCCTTAAGTGGTTAGACTTGTAAAAATTAGGGCTTTTTAGTGTAATTTTCCCTTTTACGGATTCACAAAAGTTACCATTTTTAGTGTAATTTAAATGTTGATCACACTGAATTTTAGCTGTAAAAGTACCATAGCGATGCTCATATTAAAAGTCAAATTACATTTTACCCTTTGTACTAAAAAATGGGCAAATTGGTCCTGGTACGTTAAATTAAAGTGAAAATTGGTTATTTTGTTAAAAATTTTGTTCATTTCTGCAGTTAAAAACTGAACCATGTACATTAGTATGAGGTACACATGGCATATCACATGTTAGTATTTGATTATTTCGTCAGCCATGTTAGGTTTTAAGAGCACAAATAAATGAATTTTTAACAGAAAGGACCAATTTGCTCTTTGATCTAACATATAGGGACTAGTTTACTCATTTTTTGAATAGAGGGGGCAAAATGCAATTTGACTCTTAGTACAAGAGCCTGCAGAGTACTTTTACCAAATTTTAGCTTGGCTGGTATCATAGGTGTTTTCTAGAGGTTGTGAGTTCAAGTTCGCTTAAGTTCGCAACATTATTGAATGACAATTATTAGCCTCATCAATGATTCAGTGTTTGTCGGTTTTATAATGTTATTGCAGTGCACCAGTTGGAACCAAAAGAAGAGGTGGACCAGGGGGTCTGAACAAAGTTTGTAGTGTTTCACCAGCACTTCAAGTGATTGTTGGTGAGCCAGCTTTGCCAAGGACTGAGGTTGGTTTCTCTGTTCAATGAATTTTTTTCCTTCAACAGCATTCTAAATAAAGTTCTCACGTGTGGATTTTGGTGCTTTAAAATATCTCTCTGGTTGACGAGCTCTCGACTCAATGGCAAGGTTGAGGCCCAGGAACTTTGAGATCTCAAGTTCGAGTCCCGTATTGTGTAAATATGCGGGTTCTCCTCCATATTTGTTTTAGTTAGTTAGTTAGAGTTGAATTAGTTGTTGAGTTAGTTTTTCAGTTCAATGCTTGTAATGATTGATTCTATTAAACCATCGCAACTTAAAAAAAAATAAAACAAGACATTTGTCTTTGCTTGATCTAGATTGTGAAGCAGCTGTGGGCATATATAAGGAAGAACAGCCTTCAAGATCCAAGTAACAAGAGAAAGATAATTTGTGATGATGCCTTACGCTTAGTGTTCGAGACAGACTGTACGGACATGTTCAAGATGAACAAACTGCTAGCCAAACATATTACCGCATTTGAGCCTTCGAGTACGTATTAATGCTTTATGTGCAGTATATGTTTGTTAATGACATGGATTTGATGCTTGTTTCATTGGATTATATAATCTTGCTAATCATTTCAGAGGAGTCAAGTCAAACTAAACGAGCACAAGCTGATGCTGAGCCTAAAACCGAAAGTGTTGAACTGAGTGACAACCCTGTTGTAATATCTGAAGCACTTGCCAAGTTTTTGGATGCTGAAGGAAGAGAGATGCAAGCAACTGAGGCTGAACGACGTGTATGGGAGTACATAAAGCTCAATCATTTGGAGGTGCGGGAGAGTGCATTAGTTTGTGCACTTTTACTTTAGCAGCTTAAATGCATTGCCATGTTCTCTGCATCTCTCTCTGAGAGCTAATTCTGCCCCTATCTCCGAACCCGTTGGATTTTTGTACCATTGACTTGTTTAGGCCATTCTTTATCCCGCATATCGACGTTTTTCAGACTTAGACTTAGGGCACTCTCTCAGAATAATTTGGTTTTATTTGTTTCAGGATCCATCAAACTCAATGGTGGTATTGTGTGATGCTAAGCTTCGTGAGCTTCTTGGATGTGAAAGCATATCTGTGATGGGGATACATGACTCGCTACAACGTCATCATTTATTTAAACCCTCCTGAAGATCTGGTTGTGTCGACTGGTTAGTATAAATGCTTGAATAAGTTTGTGTGCTTAATGCTTGTTTCTCTCGGAGTTTTCTTCCTCCTCAATTTGTTGGTGTTGCTTTTAATAGAGTTGTTTTATATTGTTACTTGCAGGGAGCATGGGGAGCTTCGTCATCTCGGTTTAATGGTGGAAGAGATAGTTAAGACCTTTATCCTTTATTTATTTATTTTTTTGTGCATTGACTTGTTTAGAAGCTTTACACACTAGTTGCTTGTTTATGGTAAGAATGAAAATGTAGCATGGGCAGTGATATATATTTTGTAGTTATGCTGCTAGCCATATTAGCCTGTATGTAGGTGTACTTGTTTATGTTGTTTGAGACAGACCTATCTTTCCGATGCTAACCGTGAACTAAACCGAATAAAATACAAGTTGTTTTTAACTTTCAAAAGAAGCATAATATGCATGCAGCTAGTTACATAGTTTGTAGGGTTTATGTTGTGGATAGCTGTTCGTTACGTAGCCTAATCGAACGATGAGAATAAGAAGGTAAAATACAATGGAAGCCCTTGTAGTAGGAGTCAAATTACATTTTGCCCCCTTTACTCAAAACATGAGTAAATTAGTCCTTGTACGTTACATTAAAAAGCAAACTCGTCCTTTCTGTTAAAAATTTCATCAATTTTTACTCTTAAAAGCTGGCATAGATAATAGAATAACTAGATTGTTACATTTGGCATGCCACGAGCACCTATTTTACATATAGGGGTCAGTTTTTAGTAATAGAATTGGATGAAAATTTTAACAGAAGTTTGCTCGTTTGTCTAACGTACAAGGACTAATTTACCCACTTTTTGAGTAAGATGGGGCAAAAAACAATCTGATTCCTAGTACAATCAATCTAATACATTGAGAAAAGCAGAATGGTAGCTATGAACATTAGAGCAAGAACTGCACTTATGACCTTCTTTTTCCAGGCTTTAGACAATGCTTCCGAGCTTATATTGTCCACTATGGTGGTCAGATATCCGATTATTTTCTGCACAGGCATGCATTAGAAGAATAAGGAGATAGGTTGATTATAATAGTACAAATGTTAATTATAACATACTATGCTGAAGAAAATTTGAAGGTCACTTACTAGCCTTAATGGTTCCACATGAAGGAGTGGTTCCATGAACATTTCTACATTCCTGGTCAAAATATTAATCAGATATTATCATTATTGTTAGCGTTACAAAAGGAAATATATCAATGTGAAGGATGAAAATTATAGGTATAATTATGATTCTAGTCCCTCTACCATATTGAAATTTGAGATTTAATCCGTTTGATTTAATTTTGGCATAATTCGGTCCCTTTGTTGTAGAATGTTATTAGTTGCTTTAAATTGATAGCACTCTTAACTGATGCCACTTAAGTGATGATGTTTTTTTTTTTGTTGAAAAGGTTTTCACAATAAAGATAGCTTGAATAACTTTCTAATAGTAAAAATTCATTTCATCACTTTAACGGCAGTAGCAAAAGTGTTATCAATTTGAAGATACTAATAACGTTATAAAGGTAGAGGATCGAATTATACCAATAGCATAGTGAAGGGACGAAAACCATAATTAGGCCAAAATTATGTCACTTGTTGCATATAGTGATGCATTCATTACCTTATCATTACTTTTCCATGGTATACATGGCAAGTATAGAAGCTGAAACCTTGTCCCAGAGGCACATGAGCTTTATTCCACTCTGCAAAACATATAATATGGAGAATTTTGCAATAAAAACCCTCTGCCTGGTATTCCAAAGTTAAGACCATAATTGGTTGAAAAAAAAATCAATGTTATGAAGGGACAAACCTAATCTCCAATTGATGCCAACAATCATCCCTTCAGCCAATGTTGGTTGCACTACAAATTCTATGTGATTTCCCATATGCTTTATCAAAGATGTGAAGAAATCAATTACTTGCTGCCAACATGAAAAGACCATTAAATTATAAACATGTCCATATCAAAGAATGCAATGAATGAAAGCAAATGTTTGCTCTCTCCATTAACACATATATGGGTTAATTGCACTAGACATCCTAAACCGTAATCTAGATTTTGAATTGGTCCTTAAAACTTTTTCTGAAAGTTATTATAAATTCCAATAGAATCAATTATTACAAGCACTTACTTGAATGACTAACTCAACAACTAATTAAACAATCAAAATAAATATGAGGGATAATTCGCACATTTACAAAGAAAAAAAAAACTGGGAATCAAATCTAGTATCTCAAAAATTTGAAGGCCTCAACCATATTAAGATGTTCTAATTCATATCTATTGTGTCATTCTACTAGCCAAATGTCTGCTCAAGCGTTAAATCTTACTTCAGATCTAGCATGGAATATTTTTAAAAAATGAAGATCAAATATTAAGCACATATATACCTACAACATGGACAACTTGAATCCGGCGTCGCTAAAATTTAGTAGGGTTATTCCAAAAATTGCTTTGGACGGTCTATAATGTTTTAATATTTTTAGAAGGTCAAAGTACAATTTTACTACTATATTAATTTGTGTTTTCATAAATTTTGAAGCGGTTAAATGGTAGATTTACCATTTTGGTGAGCCATGGTGCTTGCCCCCGCTATGCCCCTATTTGATATAATTCTAATATTTTCAGGATTTAATTAAAATGTTTTGAAGTTTGGAGATTAATTTTGAATCTCAACTATAGTTTGGGGTGCCTGATATAATTAACCCTCTATATGTAATTTGCAGTGTACCTTTTTTCCTTGTAAAGGTTGGAAATAAGAGAAGAAATTGCAGATGCATTGGCATTCATCGTCAATGATTTCAGATAATTCCCGTACATTTTGGTTCTTAATCGCCGAGTAAAGCTTGAGAACCGTTTCCAAGGCTCCTATCGAATCCTCCTCTCCCGAACCCGAACCCTTGTTCTTAGCATCCGGCGGCACTAACAGCCCCCTTTGCGGCGAAGTGTAACTCGCCGGAACCAAAGGCGGCTTCGAATACTGTGAACGGAAATTGCTGTAGCAGCAAGCTTTTCCACCGTGAAATTTATGGAGGGAAGGTTTATGTTGAATTGGTTTTGGGGAAATGAGGAGATGGTGATAGGGATTTGAGCTTTTTGTGTGATGGTATGGAGCTAAAGAAGCAGCAAATGAGACTGAACTGATCATTTTTTTATCAAGATTTCATTAATGGATGCAAATTTAAAACTCCAACATGAAAATTGAAATGGAGAATTTGTTTTTATAGCAGAAAATTTAAATAAATAAATAAATAATTTAATACGAAAGAAAAGAATGAGAGCAACAGCAATTGCAAGCTAAGGATCTTGCTAAAACTCGTTGCTGCAGGAGACTGACATAACTTCAAACACAATAAAACCATCTTTTTTTGGGGGAAGTGTTTTATTTAATTTTAGAGTAAATTACACTTGTAGTCATCCAATTATTAATAAATTTCTTTTTTGGTCATCTAACTATGGAAACCTACAAATTAGTCACTTAACTATTCGAATTTTTCTTTTTTGGTCATGGATCGTTTAATTACTAAGGGAAAGATAACTTGAAAACTTTTAAAATTGACATAATAACAACTTTAATTCTCAACGTTTATATATTGTGTCAATTCAATCTTGATTCTAAAAAATTAACCCTTAACGTTTAAACATCGTGTAATTTAATTTTCTTCTTTTTTTCAATTTTGCTTTTCTTGGTGACCCTTTCACCTAAAAAGCTTTAAAAAACAAATATATCAGTTAAATTTGATTGGAAATATACCAAAAAAGGAAACATCCAAAAATCTAAAACAGAACAGTGACCAAAACAAAAATACTTACTAACGACAGTGTTATATTTGACAAAAGAAATATAGATCGACCAAAACAAGAATCGAGTAATTTAAAATTGACTATCTCTACCCTATTTATTTTTTAAAAATTATTTAATATTTTAAATATAATATATTAATTTTCTTCTTTAAAAAAATTAAGAACATTTAAATAAAAAATATAATATAATTCGATTTAGACAATTATAATTATTTTAATTTTTTAAATATTATAATCTAGAAATTTAAGATTTAATATATTTAAATTAGAAAGTTCAAATTAATAATTCATTAATTGCTTTTGTTAAAGTGATTAAATTCATCACACAATTAAAGCCATCTAAAATTTCAACCAACTCAATGTATAATTTTATCAATTTGTATCTAAATGTTATAAGAAGAGGATGACTAAATTCAGCGGTGGAGCGAAAAAAATTTATTTTTTGGGTCGAAATTAAATTATATATTTTTACGATAGTAAAAATATAATTTCATAATTTTAATAGTTTATATTTTTATAATTTTTAAATGATTAAATTAAATATTTATCATTTTTAGAAGAGTTAAAATACAATTTTACAATTATTAATTTAAAATTTTATAAATTGTAAAAGGCTTAAATTTAAATTTTACCATTTTAATCAATATGCTCGAAGGAGTGAGTCAAAACGACAAAAGACATTTAAGTGATACGACACCGGTGAAAAAGGCTACAGAGAAAAGAAAAACAGAAGCCAGAATATTGTTTTCGCGCAAAGATCAGAAAATAGGATCCAGCGATGGCGGAAGATCTGGTTCTCGATACGGCGATCAGAGATTGGGTGTTGATACCCCTTTCAGTGGTGATGGTCCTCATCGGCATCCTCCGCTACTTCGTCTCCAAGCTCATGCGCTCCTTTCAAGTTCCTGATCCTAAGATCGTCAAAGAAGGGCACGTCTCTCACAACTCTATTTTCTTTTATTTTTAGGTCGATAAGCTAATAAGTCACAGATTCACTTGTTCTCGAGTTTTACTTTCAGGCAAGTAATCGTTAGGGCTCGGAATTTACGAGGTGCTGCAAATTTTATCCCTCCCAAGTCTTTTCGATCTCGTAGGGTTTATTTCAGCAATGAGGTTTGCTTTTTCATCTTGTTTTAGAACTTATTTTACCAACTTTTATTATTGTAATTGTTAATTTCTGGAATTTGTGTTTATTTTTTTTCCTTTTAAAGCTTTATTGAACTGTTAGCGGATTATGAATTAAGTATCACGTGTTGTAATCAGGCTTCGGTTAGTTTAGTTTCTTTTTGGGAAGCAATTTGAAATTCATCAAGAAGATGCAAATTGCAGCTAATATTAAGCTTGATGGAGTGTTAGAAATTGAGTTATATTCTTATGTATATATTTGTCTTAGAAAAGGAGAAAGTTGAAGTATCACATGTTGTAATCAGGCTTCAGTCAGTTTAGTTTCTTTCTTAGAAGCAAATTGCAATCAATCAAGAAGCTGTGAATTGCAGCTAATATTAAGCTTAATGGAGTGTTAAAAATCAGATTAAATTGATGAAAATAGTCCATTTATGTTCACATTTGTCTCAGAAGAGGATTCAAGTATCAAATGTTGTAACCAGGCTTGGGTCAGTTTAGTTTCTTTTTCAGTGACCAATTGCTATTAATCAAGAAGCTGTGAATTGCAGCTATATTAAGCTTAATGGAGGGTTACATGTCAGGTTAATTTGATGAAAATAGTCCATTCATGTATATATTTGTCTCAGAAAAGGAGAAAGTTGAGGTATTACATGTTGTAATCAGGCTTCAGTCAGTTAAGTTTCTTTTTTAGAAGCAAACTGCAATTAATCAAGAAGCAGTGAATTGCAGCTAATATTAAGCTTAATGGAGTGTTAAAAATCAGGTTAAGTTGATGAAAGTAATCTATTTATGTATTTGTTTGTGTCAGAAAAGGAGAAAAGTAATGGAATTATATTGGACTTTGTAGGAAAATGGATTACTGTTTGTCCCCAAGGGCCAGGCTCAAAATGCGCAAGCACAAATGTTCTCTGACCCTAACATGGCTATGGACATGATGAAGAAAAACCTCTCTATGATTATACCTCAGGTATTTTAATGGTGTATCGACCTTTAGTGTTCATATGCTTTGGTTTGATTGCTCATGTTCTAGAGCTGACATATTTTGTGTAAACTGTTGTTACTTTCAGACTCTCACTTTTGCCTGGGTCAACTTTTTCTTCTCTGGATTTGTTGCAGGTTTGGTTCTTTACTACTATATTACTTCCATGATTTCCGAGTCTTTCCTTTTTAATTCTGCAATGGAGATTGAATTTATATTTTTATTTACGAAATTGATTTCATGCATATTAGATTGGATTTTTTTTTTCAGTTTTTATTATATGGTGATGGACACAATATTTTTTTGTATTGGAATTAAAATTCTAACTTAACTGATCATGTCATACATTATTAGTAAACAGTAATTTGATTCCTCTTCTGTTTTTCTGTATTCCTATCTTGCAGCCAAAATACCCTTCCCATTAACTCAGAGGTTCAGATCAATGTTGCAGAATGGAATTGACCTTAGCACAGTTGATGTGAGCTATGTTAGTAGCCGCTCATGGTATTGGTTTTTTTCTCTGAGCTCTTCTATTTTTTATAGACTTTCTTGGCTTAATACTACCGTTTATTCACAAATTCTTTCATTTGTAGGTATTTCCTCAATTTGTTTGGTTTGAGGGGTTTATTTAGTCTGATTCTGGGAGAGGAAAATGGTTAGTATCATGAACTTCCTGTTACATTTTATTTTAGATTGTGTACTACACTTTCTCTGGTTATGGACTCATTGTTTATTCATCTGTAAATTGTGATTTATTTTGGCAGCAATGGATGATACACAGCGAATGATGCAGATGGGTGGGTTTGGCTTTGATCCATCAAAGGTATTAAATCAATCTGTTCTCCATTGAGTATTGCAGGCTGAAGAAAGTCTTGCTAGCTTCAGATGTCTAATTTAATTCACATGGTCTTATATTCCTCTTCAGCCTATTCTTTCTCTCTTTAATGGAGATCATCAAGTAGCATGTGTGGCCAGTTGTTTATGATTTTCTGTTGGCAGCAATGTTAGCTTGTCAATTAAAAAATTGTTCAGAATGGGGCATTCAATTCCCCCAATGATGGACCAACACTGCCACCACCAGCACCACTAGTTGCTATCGTGCTGCCACAATCTCTTGTTCTTCTAATGTCCATGCAACTTGGGCTTCCAGAGTTTTTATCTATGTCAATTCTTTCTATGCAAATTCGCGCCTTTTTCTTTTTGAGGCATTTTATTAGGTAAGGGCTTAGTTTTTCCCCGGTAAAAGTACCATGGAGACCCATATACTAGGAGTCAGATTGCATTTTGTCCCTTTTACTTTAAAAATGGGCAAATTAGTCCCTGTACATTACATCAAAGAGCAAATTGGTCTTTTCTATTAAAAATTTCATCCATTTGTACTGTTACAAACTGGCATGGTTGATGGAATAACCAAACAATGACATGTACCTCATGCTGACGTACATGGATCAGTTTTTAACCATAGAAATAGATGAAATTTTTATCAGAAGGACCAATTTACTTTTTGATCTAATGTACAGGGACTAATTTGCCCATTTTTGAGTAGATGGAGCAAACTGTGATCTGAGTCCTAGTACAGGGGCCTCTATTGTACTTTTACCGTTTTTCTCCATCACTTAGAAATCTCCCATGCTTTTGGCGTCATGATATTTTACAAGTTGAGAATCCTTGGGATGGGGTTTGAGCTGATGCTTTTCCTCGTCAAATCAATCACAAATAAGAATTGCATGGGACTTTTAGTTGAGTGAAGATCAACCAAACTGTTATTTTGGTGATAGCAACATTATCATGGAAGGCATTGTCTTTTTAGTCAGTTGATATATATCATTTAAATTTGTAAAGCATCTCGAAATTGTTTCGCAATGAAACAAACTTTTGCCTGTTTCTTGACTTTAACAAGAAAAGGTTCTTTCGTGAGTTGGCTATTTCCATTTCTTAATGTACCATGCCTCCTGATATTTTGGTTTTCTTCATTCATGGCAGAGCCTGAGTGCTGAGAAAGATGGTCTTGACATAGTCCAACATGAATGGGCACTCCCTAAATTCGAGCATCGGGCCGAAGCAGTGTTGAAAAAACTCGTCAGCTGAACATCGGGAGCGTATAAACAGCTGTCAAAAGGGGGTAGTTCGATTGAAGTTTTCATCTTACAAGCTTTTCGATGGGTAAAAGATGAAACTCCTTTAGATACCAAGTCTAGGTTTGTAGTTTATATTACAGTCCTACGAGAAGCAAGAGGAAAACTCCCACATTCCCAAGTTCTTTCTGCTCTTGTTAATTTTATGTCGAATTTTGGGCCGGACAGGCAGCCTAGGCTAGGCCGATCAGTTCAGTTCTAGCTCATTGCCGGTAAACAAAACTCTTAATCGAATTGATTCAGTGTTGAATACGAAAATTTGTTTTCAATAAATTAATTATGTCGCATCTAGCACTATGTTTATGCTTTGGTTGAGTTAGTAGGCTTTGGTTCGAATCTCTGAGTGTGTAATTCGAGTATGAGCTCTCTCCCTAGTTTAATAGAGTTGAGTTCTTTAGTTTAATGCTTATATCAATTGATTCTTATTGGAACTCTTGATATAATTATAACTTTTAAAAATAACTATATTAAATTTAATATATTCGGTCAATTTATGGTTTTGATCCTTCTACTATACCAAATTGTACAAAGGCTACCCTTAACCAAAGAGCCCAAAGGTTGAACAAATCAGAAGCCCAGCCTTTTGAACCAAAGCCGAAGCGAGTCAAACCATCCACATCTCAAATGGATCTAATAGGGAAGAGGCAGCAAGGGCACACTAAGGTCACGATTTTAACTTCCCCTTGATGAAGAAAGGAGTGACCACACAATCACCGCGAGGGTGAATTTAGAAATTTAATGAGTTTTAAAGAGTCAAAATGTAATTTTCCATTTTTGGGGAGGGGCAGGGCTCTTGTTTGCCTTCCTTGTATTCACCCCTGCTCACGGCCTAATATCAGAGTCAATAGTTGGCACTATATCGCCAAGAACATAAGCTATGGAGGAGTCGGGCCCAAAGAAAAAGTGACAAAATGTTGTCACGTGCAAAGGAGCCCCGCAATTGTGCGATAATTTCTGAAATAACAGTCAAGCTCTCCCGACTAGTCCAACCATCCTTGATTGGCATAATATAATCATTATATAATTTCATTAATTAATTCAAATAGTTATACCATTAGCTGTTGCAATTAAAATTTTAATATGAAATACGCCTTTCCAACTCCTCAATTATATGCTTACATATTTTCCTTATGTGTTTTAAAAACTCACCTCAATATTTTAACTAAAATAACATATTAAATTAAAATTATAAAAATTAAATCTTAAATTTAAGTATAACAGATAGACCAAAACTATAATTTAATCAATATATTTAATACAATTAAAGTCATTTATTAAAAATTTATATCAATATTTAAAAATTTTAATAGTGTCAAAAATAAAATTTATTGGATTTACTTAGAATACATCAAATCAACATCTCCAACTAGAAAAAAAATAAAGGTTAAATTTTGCTTCAAGTAAGAGCAAATTTAGAATTTAGTCTCTATACATTTTAGATTTCAAAATTCAGATCCAATTGTTAATGTCACCTTAAAGTTCTTCATTCAAATTCATTGGTATAACCTTTTGAAATTAATAAAAAAAAAAAAGATATCATTTGATAGCCATGTAAATAAATAATGTTGTACGAAATTGGAATTTAATAGAAAAATTTTAACACATTAACAATTCAACTTGCATTTTTAAAATTGAAAAGTAGGGGATTAAATCTCAAATGTATGAAAAATACAAGGGCTTAAAGCACATTTTTCTCCTCGGAAAGGAGCGAATCAAAACGACAAAAGACACAAGCGATACGGCACTGGTAAAAGGCTAGAGGGAAAGCAGAAGCCAAGAATCTTTCTTTTTTCCCTCGGAGGCGGAGCAGAGATCAGAATAGGATCCAGCGATGGCGGAAGATCTGGTTCTCGACACGGCGATCAGAGATTGGGTGCTGATACCCCTCTCGGTAGTGATGGTCCTCATCGGCGTCCTCCGCTACTTCGTCTCCAAGCTTATGCGCTCCTTTCAAGTTCCCGATCCTAAGATCGTCAAAGAAGGGCACGTCTCTCCCAACTTTTTTCTTTTCTTTGTTGTTTTTTTGGTTCGATAAGCTAATAAGTCTCAGATTCACATATTCTCGAGTTTTTTACTTTCAGGCAAGTAATCGTTAGGGCTCGGAATCTACGAGGTGCTGCAAATTTTATCCCTCCCAAGTCTTTTCGATCTCGTAGGGTTTATTTCAGCAATGAGGTATGCTTTTTCATCTTATTTTAGAACTTATGTTGCCAAAGTTTATGCTAGTGATTGTTAATTTCTGAAATTTGAGTTTATTTCTTCGTTTTTAAAGCTTTGTTGAACTGTTTGTGGATAATTCATTAAGAATCACTAGTTGTAATCAAGCTTCGATCAGTTTAGTTTCTTTTCTAGAAGCAATTTGAAATTAATCAAGAAGATGTGAATTGCAGCTAATTTAAAGCTTAATGGAGTGTTAGTTGGGTCTAATTGATGAAAATAATTCAATTATCATTTATTTATATATTTGTCTCAGAAATGGAGAAAATTAAAGTATAGCATGTTGTAATCAGGCTTCAGTCAGTTTAGTTTCTTTTTCGGAAACCAATTTGCAATTAATCAAGAAGTTGTGGCAGCTGTATTAAGCTTAATGGAGTTCTAAAAATCGGATTAAATTTGATGAAAATAATCCCTTTATGTACATGTTTATCTCAGAAAAGGAGAAAATTAATGGAATTTATATTGGGCTTTGTAGGAAAATGGATTACTGCTTGTCCCCAAGGGCCAGGCTCAGAATGCACAAGCACAAATGTTCTCTGACCCTAACATGGCTATGGACATGATGAAGAAAAACCTTTCTATGATTATACCTCAGGTATTTTAATGGTGCATAGACCTTTAGTGTTCACATTGTTTGGTTTGTTTGCTCATGTTTTAGAACTGACTGTTTTGTGTAAACTTTTGTTACTTTCAGACTCTCACTTTTGCCTGGGTCAACTTTTTCTTCTCTGGATTTGTTGCAGGTTTGGTTCTTTACTACTGTTTTACTTCCATGATTTCTGAGTATTTCCTTTTAATGCATAATTCGAGATTGAATTTATATTTTCATTTACAGAATTGTTTTCATGCATTTGATGTTCTGAATTTGCCAAAATTAGCCCTTCCCGATTAGATTGGATCTATTCTAATTTTCACTCTTTATGACATGGTGATGACACAATCTTTTGTTGTATGGGAATCAAAATTCTGACATAATCGATCATGTTATGCACTATTAGTAAACGGTAACATGAATCCTCTTCTATTTTTCTTTGTTCCTTTCTTGCAGCCAAAATACCCTTCCCATTAACCCAGAGGTTCAGATCAATGTTGCAGAATGGAATTGACCTGAGCACAGTTGATGTGAGCTATGTTAGTAGCCGCTCATGGTATTGATTTTTCTGAGCTCTTCTATTGTTTAGAGACCTTCTTAGCTTAATACTACAATTTATTCACAAATTCTTTCATTTCCAGGTATTTTCTCAATTTGTTTGGTTTACGGGGTTTATTTAGTCTGATTTTGGGAGAGGAAAATGGTTAGTATCTGATCATGAACTTCCTGTTACATTTTGTTTCATATTGTGTACTGCCCTTTCTTTGGTTATTGGAGTCATCATCTATCTGTAGGGTTTCACCTATAAATTGTGATTTCTTTTGGCAGCAATGGACGATACACAGCGAATGATGCAGATGGGTGGGTTTGGCTTTGATCCATCAAAGGTATTTTAGTCAATCTGTTCTCAATTGAGTGTTGCTAGCTGAAGAGAGTTTTGCAAGTTTCAGATGTCTAATTTAATTTCACATGGTCTTATATTCCTCTTCAACCTGTGCTTTCTCTCTTTAATGGAGATCGTTAAGTAGAATGTGTGGCCAGTTGTTTGTTTGTGCTTTTCTATTGGTTGCAATGGTAGTTTGTCAATTAGAAAATCGTTCAGATGGGGAAATGAGCATTCAATTCCTACAATGATAGACCAACACTGCCACTGGCAGCACCACTAGTTTTTTCTATTGACCATGCAATTTGGACTGCCAAAGTCATATCTAAGTATATTCCGGTGCTCTCTATCATATCTAAGTCTATTATTTCTTTGCGAACTCGTGTATCTTTTTCTTTTTTAGGTCTTTATTAGGTAAGGGCTTAGGTTTTCGCCTTCTTTTAGAAACCTCCCATGCTTTTTGGCTTCATGATATTCATCTGTTGAGAATCCTTGGGATTTCCTCACTGTTCGCTATAGGGTCAAATCGGTAACGAAATGATAAGAATTGCATGGAACTTTTAGGCTTTGCTTGGTAGAGTGAAAAGAGAATTAGAAAGATGAAAAATTGAAAGATGAAAATATTTTTTTTTTTCTTTCTATTGGTGTGCTTGGTATGAAAGATGAAATTTTCTGGTGGAGTTGAAAAACAAGAGGGAATTTTTTTTTTTTTCTGAAAAATGCATAATTTTGAACTTACATATCTCTCTCATCTTTTCTTTTCAATTTGGAATGATTTGTTTTTATGTATTAGGGTGAAAAATGATCATCTCCCTTATTTTCTTTCTTACCAAGCACGCTATCCATTCGATTTTCTATAGTAATAGTATCATGGAAGGCATTGCCTTTTTAAATTGTTGATATATATATATATATAAATGGAATTATTTTTGCTTGTTTCTCAACTTTTACAAGCAAAGGTTCATTTGTGAGCTAACTATGTTAATTTCTTAATCTAGCATTTCTCCAAACTAATCCTTCTATTTTCTTCATTCATGGCAGAGCCTTAGTGCTGAAAAAGATGGTCTTGACATAGTCCAACACGATTGGGCACTCCCTAAATTCGAGCATCGGGCCGAAGCAGTCTTGAAAAAACTCGTCAGCTGAACATCGGGACCATATAAACAGCTACTGGTAGAAGTTTTTGTCTTACAAGCTGGTCCATATTCCAGTTCTAAAGAAGCAAAGAGGAAAATTCCACCCTTCCAATTTTTTTAGGCTCTTTTTAATTTTATGTCGAATCTAAATAATCTTTACTTAAATTTTGATTGTTCTCTTCCAAATTTGGTTCAATTTCAATTCAAATCTAAGATAACGATAATTTTGATATCGTCTGAACCCAATCAATTTCGAAAAACCGATCAGCAAAACTCAGAACAATTTGATTTGACTTAAACTCTTAACGAATATATTCATCATATTATGTATTTATATTCATTCGAACCTGCAATTTTTAATAGATTAAATTACACTTAAGGTCATTAAACTATTAGTAAATTTTATGATTTGGTTAAAATCGTTGTTGTATGGCCTTCTACATTCGTACCATTTGTACCAATTGAAAGTTCTTCCACCTCTTCTCTTCAACAGTTCAGTTTTTCTCATAAACAACTTTGAATGTCATGAATTTGCAAGCTAAAATCAAAACATTTTTGTCAATGGATATTGATTCACTGTACAAATCATTAAATTATTACTTGGAACTCGCTAATCAAAATTTAAAAAAAAAAAAAAACTTAATAACGTAACGAGTTAAAATAATTTTTTTTGAATAGTTTAATAACTTAAATGAAAAATTTTGAAACGTTCAATGATCATTTTGTAACTTTTTGAAATTGAATAACGAAAACGTAAACTTACTAATAATTTAATAACCTTAGCTGTAATTTACCCTATATATAATACATATTTTAATCTATCTTTAATCTCAAATTCTTTAACAAATATATTCATCATATTTTATATATACATTTGAACATACATTTATATATAGATTTTTTTTAAACATTAATCCCATTATAGGTTCTAGTGATATATGTTTTTTTTATACAATGCTTAGAATTACCCATAGCCCTTCCCCAACCCTTAAATAGGAGAATAATGTACTTCAACATGCTCGAACTCACGTCCTCCTATATTGACAACAAGACCGATACCAATCGAACTAAGACTCAATCGGCTATCATATTAAATATTTTATATTCACTTAATTCTACAACTTTTAAGAGTTTGCTGTATCATTTATGGCAACCAAATTAGCAGCCAGACACCATACTAATAGTTAATAATATGGATATTAAAATGGCGAAGATTGGGCTCTTTTGGCAGACCTCCCTTCGGATATTTGAAGCTCCGCTTGATGCGGTGGCTACGGTTTTTCAACAAAACCAAGCTTTTAATGTTTCTTAAGAGTTCTTAATTAAGTTGTTATTTGTTTTTTCACCAAAAAAAAAAAAGGCAAATTTTTTTTTATTGAATATGTCAAAGAAATTTAACCTAATCTAAACCCACTACTCCACATTGCATGAAAGTGAGAGGTTATTTTATCTTTCAGTATTGCAAAACCTTGCTTATCTTATCCTACATATAATATTTTTCCTTAATAAATATATATATTGAATTAGACATTTGAATTAAATATTCTTAATGATACTTGCATGCAAAGTACATTAATCATCAGAATACGGTGGAGGACTCGATTGAACAAACCACAGCAAAACAAATGGCGAAACCTACATCACATGAAAGCTATATATATAATATTCATAATACAGAAGCAAAGATATGATGGGGATACGAAAAATGGACATCACGAACTCATTGCTTGCTATACCCAATCTAATCTTATCCAAATTAATATTTTATTCATAAATGAAAGATTGCTCTTATTTTCTTTTTTTCGCTGAGTCTTTGATTATACGAGAAAGAATTGTATAAAACGGTAACACTATATTAAAGTATATTACTTTCATTCAAATTATGTTACTGACTAAAATTATATGAAAAGTCAACTGAATTATTTGACCTTTTTTTTCTGACACAATGTCTAGAACTACCTATAGCCTCTCCCCAACTCATAAATAGGAGGATAATGCGCTTCAGCGCACTCAAACTCACGTTCTCCTGTATTGACAACAATGCTTATGCTGATTGAATCAAGCTAAGACTCAATCGGCATGATAATAACAAAGTTTAAACCTTGATTTTTGGGATGTCAACAAATAACTTATCGATTGATCCCTTATGTTGTTGGCTAATGTGTGTGTGTGTGTATATATATATATATATATATTCATAGCTGCCCTTTAGACTAGAAGCATGATTGTATTTTGGCAAATCTATTAAAAAAATGTTCAAATTAGTCTTTATATCTTAGATAAAAAAGCAATTAAAGGTGTGTGAATATATATATATATATATATACCTCTAATTGGTAAAAGTACCATAGATGCCCTTAGACTACGAGTAGGATTGCATTTTGGCCGATCTATTAAAAAAATGTTCAAATTAGTCATTGTACATTAGATCAAAAAGCAATTAAAGGTGTGTGAATATATATATATATATGCCTTTAATTGGTAAAAGTACCATGGATGCCCTTAGATTAGGAGCAAGATTTCTTTTTGCCCCATTTACTTAAAAAATGAGTAGATTAGTCTATGTGCATTAGATCAAAGAACAAACTAATCTTTCTGTTAAAAATTTCATCCATTTTTATTATTAAAAATTGTTCCTTACACGTCAGAATGAGGTATACATGTCATGCCACATGAAACTGTTCGATTATTTTGTTAGTCACGCTAATTTCTAATAGTAAAAATAGATAAATTTCTTAACAAAAAGAACTAACTTACTCATTTATTTAATATACATCGGCTAATTTATATTTTACCAATTAATTTGTTGGTGTTGGGCTGCTAAGGGTTCATGCAGGAAGCTTCATTAGCTTCTAGGTATTTTCACAGGTGAGCCTGTACCAGGTAGCAACAACTACTTTTCTTGTTAGATGCTGTCCCCAATGCTTTGGAAGTGTGTTGTGTTCCTCATTTGCATAACACGTCGAATTTTGCTCCCAAAAACATGTAACTGAAAATTGACACTTGCGCAATACACACACATTGATGAGTTTCATGTCCTAAAACGGCAAAAATATGTTCGTACCTGTCTTGGGGCTCTCCACTTCATTTTATCCTCTTTTGCTTATAATGTTTTTATAATTTTTTTATAATCACATTTATTTTGATCCATTTTTGGGTAGGTTAGTAGGTATGAATAGGGGTGTTTAAATTATCGGTTCGATTAATACTCGAATCGAATCATTATTAACTGAATTATTTAAAATGTAAAATTCTTTAACCGTTAATCGAATTAAAATATTTTGGTTAATTCTATCGGTTAACCGAAATTTATATATTTTTATCTTTTAATTAAAATAAGTATAAAACATATTAAAAAATACATTACCAATGTTCATTTTCTTCTATTTAATAGTTCAAAAAACTTTAAATGTAGGTGAAAACAATAAATAATACATTAGAAACACTATATGAGTCTTGAAAGTTAACATCTAAACACTACATAAGTCTTGAAGACAACAAATATTTCGGTTAATTGGTTAATTCGGTTAATTACCCAATTTCGAACCAAATTAATCGATAACCAAAATTCTAAAAAATCATTAACCGACTTCCAACTGATTAACCGAATTAGATCAGTTCGGTCAGTTAATTCAGTTTTAACTAAACTGTAAACACTCCTAAGAAGGATAGGTAGTAGCGTGATCTCTTTAAAAATGACAAATTACTTACACAATTCTTTTAGTTTAAAAAATATATAAATTAATATAATAATAAAATTACACTTTAATCTTTCAAAATATTTTATTCATCTTTTACCTTAAAACATTTTACAGACTTCACTCTTAAATAATAATATTTTTTTTTTAGTAAATTACAATAATAAGACAATGTCCAAATAACAAACACAACTAATATAACTCGAACTCAAATCACATCTGAGACAGTAAACACCCTTCAACCTCGAACATTTATCAACTACCACTTCTCTCTAACATTTATCATCTTTGAAATTTTTACTATTTTTACATTATAATATTCAATCATTGTAGGGAAGGATTTAATCAACAATAATCAAGAAAGTTCATCTTCAACTATTGATTTAGTCTAAAGTAAAGTCTAGAATATATACACGTGGTTTTTTATTTGGCCTATCATCCAACACTTTTGCCAAAAATGTCTCAATTAGTTCTGTTTTTGCCCCCTTTTTCTAATACCCAAATCTTAATCATGATCTTAACCACTCTAGTATACTAAAAGTTAAAAAATTAAACTCTTTTATTTTACATAATTTGATTAATCTAGTACATGAAAACTTGGGCCACATAGTCCAAGTGGATGGAAGGGAAGCACTGGTAAGGGTGTGCAAAATTCGGGTAAAATTGAAAAATTCGGTTAATCGATCGAATTCGGTTAATCGGTAGGTTAACTGAATTTTTTCGGTTGGGGATCGGTTAATAATTTTTTGAGTTTTCGGTTAACGATTAATTCGGTTCGAAACCGGTCAGTTAACCGAATTTTTTCGGTTTAACCGAAAAAATTAATAAATAAAATTATTAAATATAAATAGCCCACTATTCACTCAAACCCAATCCAACATAAACCTAATCAAACTAAAACTAATTACCCAACCCAATTATCCAACCCAATCATAAAAATTACAAATAATTTAATAAATAAAAATAAAAATAATTCGGTTAATTCGGGTAAATCAGGTATCTCGGTTAATTCGGGTAAATCGATTAATTCGGTTAATTTTATACTTATTTTAACCAAAAATAAAAAAAAAACATATAATTTTCAGTTAATTCGGTTAACCGACCGAATTAACCGAAAAAATTTCGGTTCGGTTATTTTTTTTGAAAAAAATTCGGTTCAGTTAATGGTATTTCGGGTCGGTTAACCGACTGAATACCCCTAAGCACTGATCTTGGTCCCTCTAAAAATGAAACATTTTTTTATCTAGTTTCTTTAATTTTTAAAAAACTACAAATTAATATAATGGTAAAATTATATTTTAGCCTCCCAAATCTCTTTTATTCATTTCTAGACCCTTAAAACAAAATATGTTTAACTATTAGGAAATTTACATGCGGATCAAATGCTTAAAGTTAACTTTTTAAAGAGAATTATCAATTTGTACCTATCAATGACATTACAAAAGAAAAATAATCAAATTATATTAAATTAAAGTATTAAAATTTAAAATTTAGCATAACTGAGGACTAAAATCACAAATTAAACCATCTTAATTTCATATCCATGTTAATTGTCCTTAACTTCCATAAACCTCCATGGCTTCAAATATAAGAACAAGCAATTCGTCTCAGCCAGTCACTAGTCAGCCTCCCTTTCCCCATTGTTGAGCTAATAATCCATCTTTGACACCTTTTTTTAAAGCAGAAATGGCATACGATGATCCCAAAACCCCACTTCTCCCCGTCAACGATCGAAACCAACCGTCGCCGTCACCACCACCGCCACCACCCTTTTCACTTAAATCCATGGCTACACTTAAAAATTTCTACATCCTGTTAGGTCCCCTTTTGTGTGCCGTAATCTGCCTTTGTGTCACCTTCGATGGCCCGACGACTAGCCGGAACATGTTAGCGGTGACGGCGTGGGTGTTCGCTTGGTGGCTCACCGAGGCTGTGCCGATGCCGATCACCTCCATAGCACCTCTCTTTTTGTTTCCGCTTTTCGGAATTGCCTCCGCCGATGGTGTTGCTCGGTCTTACATGGACGACGTCGTTACACTGCTTCTGGGTAGCTTCATGCTTGTTCTTGCTGTTGAACGGTACAACGTTCATAGAAGATTGGCCTTAAATGTAAGTTACTTTTTTCAATACATACGAAAAAATGGTTATTGTGATCTTGGTCCTTTAACTATTAAATTTGGGTAGTTTATTTTGTATAATTTGGTCCTTTATGTTTACAACATCGTTAATTAGTATAAATAGTTACATATTAAATCCAGAAGTAAGAAACTTTGGGCCTTTTGGATGGAAAAAACATTTTTGCCCTAAAAATGGAAAAAAATACAATTTAATCCCCTCATAAATAATAAAATTATAACTTAAATACAATGAAATTGCATTTTAGTCCCTGAAAAGATTAATTTATATTTAATCCTTTATGTTTATATTTTAAGCTAAAATTGTTAACTGTTTTGATCAAAACTCATTGAAAACCGTGTCTAACATGTTGGAATTAGTGTTTTCTTTTCTTAAAAACGAAAAACTCGGGTTACCTTCAAATATAATAAAGGGACTAAAACCATAATTTGACCAAAAGCATGAATCTTTCTACATAATTATAACTAAAGCTTCAGCTGTGGGACTCGAAGTATATATATAGAACATGAACATGGTGGTGGCGTTGAAAATTGCAGATAACTTTGCGGTTCTGCGGTGAGCCAGTGAACCCACCTTTCCTCTTACTCGGCATCTGCGCCACCACAGCCTTCGTCAGCATGTGGATGCACAACGTTGCCTGCGCCGTGATGATGATGCCCGTCGCCACTGGGATCCTACAACGCCTCCCCGTGAATCCCACCGAAGGGTCCGCCAGGGCCGCCACCCCTATCAACAACTTCTGTAGGGCGGTGGTTCTTGGGGTCACGTACGCCGCTCCGATAGGGGGAATAAGCACCTTGACGGGGACAGGTGTCAACCTTATATTGGCTGCCATTTGGAAGAGCTCCTTCCCGGAAGCAAAGCCTATCAGTTTCAACACGTGGTTTCTTTTCGGTTTCCCTTTGGCTTTGCTAATATTCTTGGCTTTGTGGGTCATACTTTGTTTGTTGTATTTGTCTAAAGGGTCTAGTATGGCCCTAGCTGCTTACTTGGACAAAGCTCACCTCAAGAGAGAACTTGACATTTTGGGTAAGAACCCCGTGATTCTTTTTTACTTTTCTGGGTTAATTTCATTGCATGTCCCTCAATCATTATAAAAGTATCATGGAACTCTTGCACTAAGAGTTAAATTATATTTTTTACTAAAAAAATGAAAAAATTGGTACTTTTGTAAAAAATTCATTCATTTATACTGTTAAAAATTAGTCTCTATACGTTAGTATGATATACACATGGCATATCACATTTCACGACTGACCATTTTATTAGGCATACTAATTTTTAACAATACAAAAAAATAAAATTAGTCCTCTATTATAATTTGCCCTTTTAAATAAATAAATAATTTTATTTTTAAACAGTAAAATGAGCTATTTAAACAAGCCGGGCCGAGTTTGAGATTTTTTTTTTTGAAATCAGGTCTCAACCCAACTCATGAACACCTATACTGATTATGTTGGTTTTATGCTTTTGGTATTATTTGTACTTTAAAATATCTTAATTGAAATTTTGTTATATATCAATACCATATCTTTCCTTCCACTTAATGATTATATGGGATATTAAATACTAGTTTAAATTTGACATGGACCATATTTAAAATATGTGGGGTTAAATTATAAATGCATGGGTGCTTATTGTATGAACTGTTTTAATATGTTTTGCTAAACAAAAAATAGCCCTTAGATCTAATTTGTTCATTTGATAGGTACGCACATATTTATAATTTGATTAATGTATTTTAAATGTATTCCACGTAAAATAAAACGAAAAAAATGACTTGATCAATATAATATTGATACTTTTAGGATACAATTAAAGTGTCTGACCAATTCAAAATTTGAAGAGAAATATATATATATTTCAATCTAATCCAAGATTTTTGGTGTGAACTCTGAGCAGGTCCAATGGCTTTTGCTGAGAAGATGGTTTTGGCTGTCTTTGGGGTTGGTCCTTAATTACATATTTTTCTTCTTAATTTTCTCTAACTATTGCGGTTATTTTTAATTATTAATTAATTTTTTTGGTCACTAAATTAATAAATATTAATAAACAAAGGTAAAATGCAGACGACGATAGCTTTGTGGATGACCAAAAGCATAACAGACGACATTCCAGGATGGGGAGCGCTCTTTCATGGACGTGCAGGCGATGGAACTGTCAGTGTGAGTAATAAAAATATTAGGTCAAATTATAGTTTTGGTCCCTTTTTTATGCTGAACTTTTTTATTAATCTTTACACTTTAGTTTGGTGTAATTTGGTTCTTTATTTTTTAATCTCATTATTTAATTCAATTAGTTAACACCGTTAACTATTTCAATTAAAATAATAACAATGATTTTTCTTAAAGAAACATCGTTCTAACATGGATTTTTTTGACATAATGATAAATTTAGTTCCTAATATTTACTCTTTTTATTAGTTTGGCCCTAATTATTATCTTTTGGATCACTTTAGTCATCAACTTTCAAATTTTAATCAATTTACTTTTTTGAAAGGAAAGTTAGTTGAACTATTAAAATTTTAATGTTAGTGACGTAGCAGCCCTATGTACTTCATTAGTGAGCTGGATAATTTTTTTAACTTTTCCGAAAAATTTTATAAATTTTATGTACACGTGGACTCCACACGAGTTGCCATTAAAAATTATGGTGCAATAATCTTTTCTATAAAAAAAATTAATTTGACTAAATTTTATGGTTGAAGGCTAAAGTAATAAAAAGAACTTAGGGACAATATGATAAAATAAATAAATATTAAGGGCTAAATTTGTTAATATATCATTTTTTTTATTTTGAATGATCGCTTGTGGAAAAAAAATCAATTTTAGTACTTTAACCATAATAGTTAACATTTTGAACTAAATAACGATATTATAGAACTAGAGAACAAATTATGCCAAATTACTAGAACTCGTAGACTAAATTCCAGATGTGAATATAGTAGAGGGACCAAAACCCTAATTTAACCACAACTTTACAAATCAAAATTGGTATGATAAGAAATATTGTTTAGTGAATATAATCTTTTTAAACCATGCACGCAGGTAATGGTGGCTACCCTTTTGTTCATCCTCCCGAACGGGAAGCAAAAAGGTGAGAAACTGATGGACTGGAATGAATGCAAGAAACTACCATGGAACATAATTTTGTTACTCGGTGCTGGTTTCGCCATCGCCGACGGCATGCAATCTAGCGGACTCGCCGACATATTATCCAAAGCCTTAGATTTCTTGGAACAAGTCCCGTATATCGCTATCGCCCTCGTCGTGTGTCTAATTAGTGCTATAATCACTGAGTTCATAACATCGAACGATGCGGCCGCAACACTCTTGGTTCCACTTTTAAGCCAAATGGCAAGGACTGTGAATGTTCACCCGTTGGCGCTTATGGTTCCGGGAGCCATCGGGTCACAATTGGCTTTTATGCTTCCCACCGGGACTCCGCCAAATATTGTCGGGTTCACGACGGGGCATATCGATATCATGGATATGATGAAGACGGGGTTGTTGCTTAAGATTGTTGGTACCGCAATTGTATCCTTGCTAATGCCTACGCTTGGTAAAGTGCTATGTCTTCCTTTGTTATTAATCCATTTTTTTGAGGTTGATTAACATAAATGATTAAATTGTAGTTTTGGTCCTTCTATTATTTTCAAATTTGAGATTTAATTCCTATTTTTAGGAGATAGGAGTTGCTCAAGGATTTAACTTGGGATTTAGTCAACCAGGTCTAGGCCTGCCCAAAATTTTTTAAATAAACTCATTAGGCTCTTAATTTTTTTCTGAAAATTTTAAATAGGTTCCTCAATTTTTTTTGAAAAATTCAATTAAGCTCCCTCAATTTTTTTTTTAAATTCTCATTAAACCCCTTACAATTTTTGAAAATTTTTATAAACCCTCCAAAACTTAATGCCAATATCTGCATTGTTTGACACCATTAACTATTTTTGTTAAAATATTAATATGATTTTTCTTTAAAACATCCCTTCAAAAGAAAAAAAAAATTTCATGTTAACACAATGGAAGGAATGATTTTTTTTTTTAAATATAC
Organism: Gossypium sturtianum; assembly: GCA_025698515.1. Taxonomy (NCBI): domain Eukaryota; kingdom Viridiplantae; phylum Streptophyta; class Magnoliopsida; order Malvales; family Malvaceae; genus Gossypium; species Gossypium sturtianum. The sequence goes on along the minus strand of CM046952.1, from coordinate 728,798 downwards.
CCATTAGCATTTTATTCAACATATTTAACTATCATGACTAGCACAAATATAATAAAATAGAAGAATGCAATTATCTTAAATTAAAGTATAAAAGTTAAATCTTGAAATTGAACATAATAAAAGGATCAAAACCAAAATTCTACCATAACAAAGAACAAGTCAGTTATTATTAATTTCTTCTTTGGCAGGTGCTTATGTTTTTGGAACAAAAGGAGGACTTCAATAGCTGCAAAAAAATGCAAGGGAAAGTGTGATTGATATACGGTATTGTTTGTTAGCTAAATATAGCGACATTCGATTCATTGAGACAAAACTGAAGAAGCTACGTTTATTGGCCTGGCTTTGGCTGAATATGCGGCAACAAAGAGGCACCGAGAATCTTAAAAATCTATTGTACTTTCCCCGAGGCGAAGCTAAGCCGAAGCTTACCCTCTTCGTTTCGGCCCTTTGATTATTATATTTAATAACTATTGTTTCCGAAAAAATTAAACCAATCAAAAATTAATATTTTCATTTAATTTAATAATAAGTAGATAAGAATTATTTATTATTTAATGGAAAATATTTTAATATTATATTATCTTATAAAACTTTTACGTTTAAAATTTAATTTTTGTCTAAAATAAGATTAAATGTTTACAAATTAATTATAAAATGTAGAATTTTATATTTTATAATTTAAAATTTATATTTACCAAATAATCTAATTATATTCCATAATTAATTTTAAGTAATATATATCAAACAATTTTATAATTTAAATTTAATACTTAATTTTTCAACACTTATTTTTTAGCGATTAATATTTTAGTTTATCAAACACAACTAAGTGTGATTTTTCGACCCAATCTTTGGGTTAATTATTTTTTAGTTAAATTATTAAGTATCGTTAGAGGTTATTATATGTTTGAAGTTTATTTAATTTTTTGTATATATTGAAATTAATCATCATAATTTTAGTTTTTTTTAAAATTTAATTTCTCTATTTTTTTCGTTTTAAAATTTTAGGTTTAGTTGTTAAAACGGTTGAATATTTTTGTTAAATTTATTTATGTGACATTTTAATGGTATAAAGGAATTGAATTTAATAATAAATTTTAATGGTGGTAACATTTTTTTTAAAATTCACATATCAATTTTTTTTTTTAAAAAAATAGATACAATAGGCATATTGCAATTTGAGTCCTCTTACTATTTAGTATTATAATTTAATTTTTTTTCCGCATAAAATTTTTAAGTTTGGCCCCAACAATTTATATTCTTATATTAGCCCTCAATCGAAATTTCTTGGCTTTGTCCTTACGTGCCATGTGACTTGCGGTCTAAAAATAATTTTTTTAAAAATCTAATTTCAAACTTTTTTCTCATAGTCGTTTACTTTTTTATTATTTTGCCCAGAGCGATTGTGCTAACCTTTGAATTGGCTATTATTTGTCTTTTTCTCCTTCCTTCCTATCAATCTTCTTTTTTTTTTCTCTTCATTTACTCCATGTACTTTCTCTCTTTTCAGTTTGTAGATCTATTTTATGGGTGGTTTTATTGTTTTCACAAGTCATGATGGACAAATGACAATGCCTGTCATCTCTAAAACTCCACCGACCATTAGCGGTTTCTCTTGAACAATGGGTAGGTCTTCGCTGGTTTCTTAATTTGTTTCTATGTTGAGAATATTTCAGAATAATAAATGATTTCACGAGTCGGTTTGGAATCGTGTTATCTTGAGTTTTATATATTGTTTTGTTTGTTTTCCATTGCTTAACAAGTCTTCATTTTTAGAAGTTTTTGTCTGCTATTTTAGTATGTTTTTAGTTTAGTTTTGCTTATGCATGTAGTATTGCTTTTGCAAATGATTTTTGGGATAATTTTGTTGTTGTCCTTTCCAGTTTGGTAGATGCTCAATTCTTTTGTCAATTTTGCCTGCTCGCCGCCTTTGGATCATCCAGGGCTGATTTCCTTCTCGTGATAGTTGCTTGCAATCACTCTAGATATGTCGTGCTTGAGTTGTGGCAAAATCGATTGTCAATGTGTTGTAATATTTTGTTGATGTTGAGACTTGCAATGAACGTTTGTTATTTTTTTTTTACCTAAATTATATGATCCCATTTATAAAATAAATTACTAAATTTTCTCCTAATTAATTTCAACAATTTAATATGTGTGATACTATAATCATAAACATTAAAAAAAAAAAAGTTGCACATGCGAGCAAAGCCACTCCTATGTTATTCTCTCCTTCCATTTTAACTTTTTCTTTTTTGAAGTTTTGTTAGGACTTACAAGAATTCTCAATGCGCCAAGCGACTAGGTATATCTAAAAATAGGAGGATTTCAATAAAAATATAGGTTTGAAATATAGGCTTAGGCAAAAAATGAGGTTTATTTTTTAAACAAGTCGGGCATTGGATAAGCTTTTTTTTTGGCCCAGGCCCAAATACATGTCTTTTTAAAATTTGTTAGAAAACAAATTTTTTTTCAATGTTTTTAATATATTTTCAATTTGTTGGGAAACATTTATTTTAATAATTTTAATGTATTTGATATATTATATTTTTAAAATTTGTTTTATATAATAAAATAATTTTAAAAAAAATTAATACGAGCCTGGTCCAGGTTTAGCAACTATAATATAGGTCGGGCTTAAACAAAAAATTAAATCTATTTTTCAGATTGCACTGAGCCCGAACCTATCAATTGGGCCTAATTTTTTATTCGGGCCCAACCCATGGATAACTTTAGGCCTTAGAAAGACAACTTCAATTCTCCTATATAATATGATATGCTTAGATTAACTTGATATATGATACGATAAAATTAAAAATACTTTACTGAAAATGCTACGTGTCATCATAATGAATTTATCGTTTACATGACAATTTATTTATTTAATTTTGAATTTATAATATATATTTATAATTAATTGAAAATTTATGTACCTTCCATATAATTTTTGTTATGATTGATTATTATAATAAGAAAAGATAGGAAAAGGAATATTATTATTCAAATGACTCTAGTGATTGTCTTACTATACTCTTTTCTTTTTAGTACCTTATTGGTTGGCTTGGCTTTATTACTTTTTCCCTTTTGGTTCATTTTATTTGTTTGATAAAAAATTAGATTAGATTGAGGTTGTCACTATCATATAGTTGGTATATTATTATTGTTCTAATATTAGTAGATATTAATAATGGTGTATTTTTATGTAACATTATGGGCCGGGCCGAATTGGGTTCAGACAAAATTTTAGGCCTATTTTTTAGGTCCGAGCCCGGCCCGAAATATGAGCCTAAAAATTTGTCCAAGCTCGGCTCCAAAGAAAATTGATAAATCGAGCCGGGCCCATATTATTATTTTTAGCTTTTTTCATTAAATAAAAAATTTTAAAACAAAAAAACAAATAAAAAGTATGTAAATTTAAAAAGTATATTTAATTAAAAATAAAATATATATTTAATATATAATTCGAGCCGGGCCCAGGCCAAAAAAGTTTTACCCGAGGCCCGGCCGGTTTTCTAAACGGGCCTCGTTTTTTTGCCCAAACCTATATTTTTGGCCTATATTTTTACCCGAACCCTCCCATTTTTCGGACGGACCGTCGGGCCGAGCCGGGTAGCCCAACCCATGATCACCTCTATTCTAAATCTATTGATATTTATTTATTGTTTTTTTTAAATAGTTGTAGTCTTAAATTCTGTTTCTTTAATAAAATATATACTATATAAATGTAAACATATTTTAATTAATATATTTATAAAATAATCATAAAAATTAAAATTATTAATAAATTTTAATAACTTAATGATTATATTTTATTTTTAATATAATTGAAAAATTATTAAGATAAAAATATTAAAAATTGATTTAAATACCTTTATTCGAAAAGGAAAAAAACCTAGTTTAAATATCATAATTTTATGCTAATCTATACAAATTGATATGTGTATGTACATATTAATATAAATTGAAATACATTAAAATAAATCGACAAGAAATACTCTAATTTTAATAAAAAATATAAATTTATTATTTCGATTTATGAATAAAACAAAACATATCAACCGACCGATATCGAAATAAAATTGACAACACCAAATAAATAAATAAATAAATAAGAATTATCCAATTATCTTCTAGTAAAAGAATTTTACAAGGTCAAGTATCTCTTTGATTTTGATAGAAAACCTTTGCTCCAACCCAAGGAAATCACCAAACAGTCCCCAATTCTAATTCTCCACGTGTCCGTATATTATTGGCTTCAACGAATATATGGCGCCATTCTAATCCTATGTCCGTCCACAGGGAAACCATAACTCAGCTGAACCCAGGCCAGCGCATAAGATAAAAAGAACACTAACCACCAACAGTGGTTGATTCACGTTGAAGGATATCCCAAAGCCTTTGTTTAGCCGTTGGATAAAACAGTAAGTAACTAAAATAATCAAAATTGTGAGAGATTTTTTGTGATTTTTTTGAAAGGATTTTGTACTTTGTTTATCGAATCCAAGCGGTGCGGTGACCTGAGGCTCTTGTAATCGGCGGTGAGACTTCAAACTTCAACGACAAGTCATCGTGTTAAGATGAAGGGACTCTTCAAATCTAAGCCGCGAACTCCTGTTGATATCGTGCGGCAAACGCGCGATCTCCTCATCTATGCTGGCCGTTCCACCGACAGTCGTGAAGCCAAGCGGGAAGAGAAGGTTCTTTTTGCTGAAACGCCTTTTTGCTTATAGCACATTAATTGTTTTCGTCTTGTTTTGTTTACTCTTCCGCCGTTTTTTTAAATCTATTTTTGGAATTTTGACCTTCGGAGGAATTCAATTGACGTGAGCATTAGGAGAGTTAAATGTTTAGCGAGATTTTTTTTCTATAGAGTTTGAGCAGCTATTTGATTTACTGAAAGGAGTATAATTTCAGTGTCTAATCCTTATGTTTGGTCGTAATTTTGTTGCAGATGGCGGAGTTATTTAAAAATATAAGGGAGTTGAAGTGTATTCTTTACGGAAATAGTGAATCTGAGCCGGTTTCAGAAGCTTGTGCACAACTAACTCACGAGTTCTTCAGAGAGAACACGCTACGACTCTTGATCACTTGTCTTCCTAAATTGAACTTAGAGGTAACGCTTATTCACTATAATTTAGTTTACATGTGCAAATTTTACTTCGACGGAATTATTGTTGCAGCACTGTGAGGCTGTGAGCTTATGCAATTGTCGCTTCATTTATAATTTGACAAGTATTGTTCTTTGCAGGCGAGGAAAGATGCAACTCAAGTTGTTGCAAATTTGCAAAGGCAACAAGTGAATTCACGGTTGATTTCCTCTGATTACTTGGAGGCAAACCTTGATCTTATGGATATTTTAATAGCAGGGTAAGTGGCAATCCGAAAAAGTTTACCGAAGTTATGATATTCTGATTACTATTTTCTTTTAATTTTTTTTTGTTGGTGTTTAAGATTTAGGTTATTATAGGTAGGTAGATTAGCTCCTTGTATCTTTTTCTTTGTTGTCCGGATCAAGTAACTTAATCCGAGAGCTAAGGTTATAAGTTAGTGATAGTTTAAATAGCTCTTTAATTAGGCAAAAGCAAATTAGGAGGCACTTCTGTTACTGGATTATACTTACTGATCCAATCACATGAGTGCCAAACTTTTTCCTTGGTTATATTGAAGCTCAAATTCTGATTTATGAATGATATCTTATAATGTAGTCTTTTGGTTACGCTGTCAAATTGAACTTTATTTTGTTTCTATCATTGTATCACAATCTTCCGATTTTTTAATGTTGTATTTTCAGTTATGAGAACACTGACATGGCTTTACATTACGGTGCAATGTTGAGAGAATGCATTCGGCATCAGACTGTTGCAAGGTGAGCGTAGTTATCGACTTAATTCATACCTCAATGATTTGGCTTCTCAACCTTTTAGTGAATGATACCCGAAGTCATTTCTTAATCCACCGATGTTTTCATTGTGTTTGCACTCAAGAGGCAATCTTGTATGTTATTTACCTTCGGAAGCTTTCCTTTTTTGTACTTTTTTATTATTATTTGAGAGCCTCATCTCCTAAAGTTTTTAGTGGAATAAAATTTCAAAATAATTGAAGATTTTTAATATAGTAATAGCTGAATGTGGCACGTTTTGTTGTTTGGTTTGCAGGTATGTTTTGGAGTCGCAGCACATGAAGAAATTTTTTGACTATATACAACTTCCAAATTTCGACATTGCTGCTGATGCTGCTGCAACTTTTAAGGTTGATTACTGCTGATCTAATTACATGTTAAGATGATTTCTTTCTTCTCTCATTTTCTTTCTGAATATTACTGTTGCACTTCTGAATCTGCATTAACCATTGGAATCCAGTTTCAGAACGGCCTGTATTGAAGTAGGGACTTGGTTTGTTTTTCAATCTTACATTGTTGAAACAGGGTTCTTTTTTATTTCAGCATATCAAGAAAAGTTGTTTTGTGTGATGTTGAGTCATCCTGTCATGAACTTCCCCATCTTCCTCCCTTCTTTCTTCACTGGTTTTTAGACAATGTGTTGACATCTGATGTTATGTAATATCTTGTTTTCTTGCAGGAGCTCTTGACAAGGCATAAGTCCACTGTGGCTGAATTTCTTTCGAAGAACTATGACTGGGTAAGTGTTGTTCCTCCATTACTGTCATCCTTTAAATTGTGAATTTTGTTTATGTTAAGGACAACCATAGTACTTAAATAATCACGTCAGCTTGTAAATTGTTTCCATGAGAATCATTTTATTTTCTGTTTCATGTTTGACTAGATCTTTTCAGTGACATGATTGTAATTTGTAATGATGCTACTACACATAGCCACAGTAGAGTTCTCTGAATTTCTTCTTCATGCCTTTTTTATGTGAAAAGTTTTTATTAATTGGAGCTCATGAACTCAACTGTGTTTGTTGTTTTAGTTCTTTGCAGAATATAACTCAAAGTTGCTGGAATCTAGCAACTATATTACGAGAAGACAAGCTGTCAAGGTATAATCCTTAAAAAATAGGAGTATGATATTGATTTCCTTTTCCTTTTTCTTTTTTTTTTTTTTTTTTTTTTGGGGTTGGGGTAGCGTTCCAATCAAAACAAAAGCGGTGCTTCTAAACATGCTTCACTTCACATCAGTTTTTTAAAGGGTTCATTTGTTGATTTGAGCTGAAAATTTCAGTTCTAATAAGTATGAAGAGTGGAATGATAGTGATACCATCCTGGGATTCAGTACATAAATACTTTGTTAAGAGCAGGATGACTGCTTTTAGATTTGATAACTAAATCAAATTGAAGTTACTATTTTAAATGTCAAAATCATAATTATACGATGGTTGTTTTTTATTTTTAAAGTTCCTTAAATAAGATGTGGCAGTAGCACTTGCAGTTTTAATTTTCTTTGCTAAGTAGACCTATAGTAGTTTATATTTTCTCTTCTTTACAGTTGTTGGGAGATATCTTGTTGGACCGGTCTAATTCAGCTGTCATGACCAGATATGTTAGCTCAAGGGATAATTTAAGGATTCTTATGAATCTTCTAAGGGTATGAAGCTTCCCCATTTCATGTTTTGTTTATCCTACATTATTCTGGAATGATCATATTTTCTGTGAGTTTGATGCGTTTGATGTTATTCTATTTTACTATTGAACTTGGCCTATATCTGACATGAAACTCTTAAAACTTGTTATAACTCTCAGAATGAGTTGTTACTGACTATTGTCAAAAACATGAGGCATATGTTAGCCTATGTTACTCTTGGTTTAGTTTATGGTGGTAAACACTAAGTATAATACTGACCTGTAACTATGATCATACCAAATATGAAATATGGAATAAACTCGAATCCCTAAACGGTGATTTGATTATATGCAGGAATCTAGCAAGAGTATCCAAATAGAAGCTTTTCATGTTTTCAAGGTATGGTGTCAATTTCTTCTCCTTCTGGGCAGACTTGGTTTGATACATTAAAATGCTTACGCTATCCTTTTTTTGTGCATGTCTCTACAGTTGTTTGCCGCGAACCAGAACAAACCTGCAGACATTGTTAGCATACTGGTTGCAAATAAAAGCAAGCTTCTACGTTTGTTTGCAGATTTCAAGACCGATAAAGGTGCTTTTCCTTGTAACATTATCGATAGTTGTGAAAGACAAACACATGTAACATTAATTTTTTCTTGTAAAGTTTTAGGCTTGGCACTTCTTATTTATAGATTGCGGTGTTGATGGATTATTATATGTCTTGCAGAGGATGAACAATTTGAGGCAGACAAGGCTCAAGTTGTGAAAGAAATCGCTTCCCTCGAGCTTAGAGACCGGCTAGAGTGAGCCTGTATGTATCCTTTAGTCTAATCTCCTCTTTTTTTTTTTTTTTTTTTTTATGTTGGTTTAAAAATAAATGTTATTAAACACAAATTGACTGAACCAAATAGATACCTCATAGTCGTAGTTGTAGTCCTTTCAGAAGGGCATGGAATATGTAAAAACGAAAGGCTCTTCGTTTCTGTTTCTGTTTCTCCTTTTTAGAATCTTTAGTTTTATTATCTATAATTCGCAGTGTGTGGACGAAAAAGAAGAAAAGGTAGGGGTGAACATAAAATAATTTGCTTGTATGAGAATGAGATGAATTCATTCAGTTGAGATACTTGGATTGATTCACCTCTACATTTGTGGTTCCCCTAATGCTTGTTTATAGTTGTTATGCTTATGCTTTTAAAGTTTAAACTTCAATGCGATCTTGTAAATAAAGGCTAACACATCTTCAACTAATCAATACATTTGATGTATTGATTGTCTATAGATATATCTTAAACAAGTATAATTTGTTTACTGTATGAATTATTATTTGATATACTAACAATAACAATAAAATTTTCTTACTCTATAAATGGAGTTAAAAAATCACACGTTTCATTAATAAAAAGTGCAAGTGACAGTCTTTTAATTATGCTTGTGTAATTTAAAAAATTCATCTTTGTATATCAAATAATTATTCTGCATGAATTGGTAATGTATATATTAATTGTTCGTCATTAGTTGATGCCATTTAATTAAAGGTGTATTTATTTTATTTGTTTTAAAAGAAGAAATGCAAAGCAAGGGCCTTTCGAGCATCACGTGGAGTAGTAGTAACTGGTAAAGGATTGGTTATTTGGTCCAAGTTTGTCAAAAAGGAAGAGAGAGGAAAGGGGAAAAAGTAGATTGTATGGTGGAAGGAAGTAAGGAAGCTTCGGTTGATTGGACCATTTGATTTCGTCTACCTTTCACATCAGATAAGATAATCGGATGATAGAAAAAGGCACATTGGCATATTCCATGAATCTCCTCATATTGGTATTCAACGAGGCAACGGCTACAGTTCTCATTACAAAGCGGCCATTTTCTTATTTGTTATTGTTTTTATAATTAAATCGGTTAATTTTTAATTTTTATTTAATTAATTAAATAGTCAGTTTAATCAATAATTATTTTTTTAAAAATCTAGATTTACTAAAAAATAATTAGACCCTCATACCCGTGAGAAAAACGAGTGAGTGAACCGTGAAAACAATATATGGATGGTAATTTCGTTATTCCTAGGTGAATGAACTAATATGCCTAAGTTTTACTAAACAATATGTACTTCTAACTCTAATAGTACTAATAATAGTAAAGCAAAATTACATAACAACCAGATATATCTGCTTTATAGATCCACTAAGTTAGTAACGAATGTTAATTGTTGTTACTAATAACGTGGATGTTCAAACATCAAAGACATGGTTTTTATTCTCCAAACAAAAGAAAAGAAAAAAGAGAATATTAGGAAATAAAGGGGCATTTATTTCCAGTGGATTGTGCATATAAAATCAACACATGGGTCTCGTTTTGTTTGTCACTAACGCTGTTGTTTCTTGTCCTAATTCCTACCTGAAAAGCCCTTCAACCCAATTTCCAAATCACCCACAAATTCACCATCGGCCATTATTTCTTTCACTTTCACAAACCAATCTAACATGGCTGACAATGGTAGGAACTATGAACCCAGATTAGTATTTTCCTCTAATTTTCATCATCTTCTTGACATTTCCATTGATGGGATTTCAATTTCTTGTTCACTGTTATCCGCTTTTTTTGTTTTCTTATATAAATTCTATGGATTTCAGGTTCTCCTGAAGAGTTCTTGGCCACTGCAGTTGATGCAGCCAAGAAAGCCGGCGAGGTTCATTAAAGTTTTCATTTTTCCATTTTTCTGTTCAATTTACTTCATTGATTTGTTCAGCTTATTTCTCTCACATTTTTCTTTTTATTTGATGTTTTTTATAGATAATCCGTCAAGGGTTTTACCAGACTAAGAATGTGGAGCATAAAGGCCAGGTCTTTCTTTTATTCCCCCTCTCGTAATTTTTATTTTATCCCCATTTCTTGTTAGCTTACTAGAAACGTGCGTGTATGTATGCTGATAAGGGTATTAAAATTCATAAATTTTGATAGATTATTTTGGTTCAACAAATGCTCTCATTGATTACTATTAGAGTAGCTGATGAAACTGGGTTATCTAATCTTATTAGAGTTTCTTGGGTTGTTTTTCAAATTGGTCGTGGTTCAATCTTATTTAGAATTGAAAATGGCTACTTAAAAGTTGCTTATTTTATCTAAGTTCAGGTCGATTTGGTCACTGAGACTGATAAGGCATGTGAAGATCTTGTTTTAAATCATCTCAAGCAGCATTACCCTTCTCATAAGGTTAGCTCTTTTAATCAAATTCTTTTACCATGTATCTATCAAGATTCAAATACGAGCATAAGAATACAACCTAGTTTTATCGAACCGTTTTTATGGTATGTTATAAGTGCTGTTTATTTTCTTTTAGTTCATTGGGGAAGAAACCACTGCTGCTTGTGGTGCATCAGAGCTGACTGATGAGCCTACCTGGATAGTTGATCCCCTTGATGGAACAACTAATTTTGTTCATGGGTAAAATACCTTTTCTTTGACTTGTGTTTATATCTGAGATTAAGGTGTTCGATCATTTTCATGTCAATTGTTTGCAATCATGTAGGTTCCCCTTTGTGTGTGTCTCCATTGGTCTTACTATTGGGAAAGTTCCTACAGTTGGTGTTGTTTACAATCCAATAATGGATGAGGTGAGAATTACCCTTTAAGACAATGAAGTTTGCTTAAAAAAATCTCAGAGTTTTACTTTATCACAAGTTAAACAAATATTACCGGGTTTATGGCATGCAGCTCTTCACTGCTGTACTTGGAAAAGGTGCTTTTCTCAATGGGACCCCTATAAGAGGTGAATCTAATACCCGATGCTCATGATAAATTAAGTCCAAAAACTTTCAAACAGGTCTCTTAAAGATGTGTTATTTTGCTTTGAAATTTCGCAGTTTCATCTCAAACCGAACTCGTGAAGTCTCTACTTGCAACAGAGGTGTGGAACTTCTTATGTTCTGAAATTTCAGATTTTTACCCGATTTTTTTTGGTTCATTGTTGGGTGTTAATGAACTTAATAATTTTTGGTTCATTGTTGGATTGTTTTGTAAGCATGTAAAAACTTAATTTAACTTTTTTTTTCCTTTCATTGAGCAGGTTGGAACAAAACGAGATAAGTTAACGGTGGATGTTACTACAAATCGAATCAATAGCTTACTTTTCAAGGTAGAAGAAAACTTTACATGGATTCCTTTTGTTATTACATCTTGAAAACTTTAAATACATAACAAAATTTCCTTTGATTAAAAGGTGAGATCACTTCGGATGAGCGGTTCTTGTGCATTGAACCTTTGTGGAATTGCATGTGGAAGGCTCGATCTGTTTTACGAACTTGGATTTGGGGGCCCATGGTATGCTTTTAGTCATTTTAATGTTTGATGAAAGTTGCGGTTCAGTAAATGATTGACAGTGTCTGCCTCTTTGTTCAGGGATGTGGCAGCTGGTGTTTTAATCGTTAATGAAGCTGGAGGCCTTGTGTATGATCCGTAAGAAGCTAAATCTTTGACTAAGCAATCTTTAAACTATTTTGTCTTGAAATCTAATAGAGAAAGAGAAATGCTAATGGAAAGTTTATACATGATGTTAACCAGTGGTGGCTATTGTTTATTGGATCAGGTTCGGGAAAGATTTTGATATCACAGCTCCGAAAGTCGCTGCTTCAAATCCATTCCTGAAAGATGCATTTGTCGAGGTTTTGAAGCAGACAGAATGAAGTTGCAGTTATGTATAGTCTGCCATTATTTTTTATGAATATGTTGAGTTACTTTTTTTCTTGTGGGGGAGATTGTTGAGACATTTATATTCTTGGCTTTGACAATAGGCCAGATTATTTTGTAGAAGCCCATTGAGATTACAACTTGCAAGATTGCCAATATAAATCTGCTTTTGCTGAATTGTTAGTTGGTAATTAATCAAGTTTAGGGGAACCGAAAACAATAGGCATAGGGGACATGTATTTGTTTATCAATTCTCACCAGTGGTTAGCCTTTGCCTTTGTCAAGCTTTAGGGGTGAACAAAAGTCAGTTCAAACTAACTTAACCAATGGTTTTCGGTCAAATTGGTTCGGTTAAGAAGCTGGTTAAAATAAAAGGGGGGGGGGGGCATAGGCATTAGGCCCGGGCCATGCAAGTGTCCATGGTTTAGATATGGCCCACCATCCCCCTTGTCCTAGGACTAGGTGTAGATTATCCATTACATTCTCCATATATCAACTAGTACCAATCACTGCTCTCCCACTACTCACTTGAGAATGATGACATTTTATATACTATGTTATATCTATATAGTCAAAATGAACATGTACAGTACATGACAAAAATTAAAGCTAAATTAATTAGTAATCCATTGTGTATTACTGTATTATGCATGATGCATGTGTAGCACACTCTATTTAGCTGCTCATAGTTAAAAGAACAAACAGTTGTTTTCATTGATCATTGAAGTTAATCAATAAGAGCTTTGATCATTGGGTTATTGAGTAATGATTGTTTGTTTCCTACATATTGGATATGGGGAGTATGTTGATATGCTATAGGTGGATGCATATTATTTTTGTGCAATGGTAAGGCCATTGATCTGTGCTCTTATTTGGTGTAGAAGTAGTTAGGGATAAAGCAACATTTAAGTCCCTGAACTTGATAACTTTTCCCAACTTAATCCCTAAACCTTTTTTTTTTGGGTTTACATTAGTCTTGGAATTTGGTAAACTTTTCCCACATTTGGCCCATGTAACAGTGTAACGCTTTGAGATTGTGCCATGTCATTACATAAAAAATTTTCAGTGATGACACTGCATAATCTTGGTGTGCCCGGGAACTAAAACTGGGAAAAGTTGTCAAGTTTAGGGATTAATATGAAAAAGAAATTCAGGGAACCATCACCATTTGCCTAAAAATGCTCATCAACAGGTTCAACACCATCATACACACGCATATATTGATACATGCAATCAAAGTAGTAAATTTAAAACCAAGAAATGTTTGGTTGAAGGAGGAAAATGGTTGTAATTGAACTGGCCAATATTTTTTATTCATCAATAAGATTGTAATTGCATTACAAGGATACCAATGAGAAAAGTTATTGTCAGCAATGGGATGAATGATAGGTAGGAGTTAGGAACTAGGCTCGGGCTTGGTCTCGGTATCGGTTTCGGCCTCAGCCTTAGCCTTATCTACCTTAGTCTCCTCTGAGCTTTTCCTAAATGCTTCAGGCCGGAAACCGGCCTGAAGCAGCTTCTCCACCTCCTCGAACTGCAGTCCTTTGGTTTCGGGCACGAACCAGAAGATGCAAATGAGTCCGATTCCACAAAATACAGCAAACAAGAGGAAGGTCCCGGCAGAGCCAAGAGCTTTGGTGAGGGTTAAGAATGTCTGGCTAACAATGAGATTAGATACCCAGTTTGCAACTGCAGCTATCCCTCCTCCAATACCTCTGTATCTCAAGGGGTATATCTCAGAGTTCACGATCCATGGCACTGTTCCCATTCCGGGGGAGTATGATATGATGTAAAGTCCTAGGAACACCACTGCCAGAAACCCGAATCGGCTCGGACAACCATCTTTGTACCAAGTACGGTGTTTCTCACGACATGAGTCCTTTATGTCTTTGCTCAATGCCAAGCATGCTCCGGGAGTATACTATAACAACATATGTTTTAAAGTTTCGGGATCAATTTAAAATACGTGAGATAGTTTGGGATGTATGGTGAAATTAACCCAATAATAATACTTACTTTGTTTACCCCATTAGCACAAAAGCCACATTCAGCTCTCAAACAGGACATGCAGTTCCATGATGTTGGATCGTTAGCTCTCACATAACTCGAACAAGAAGCATTTAGAGCAAAGTGCATCGATTCAAAGTGGTCGATATTCGGCGAATGGGTGGCGACTTGAGAGAATATAATGGTTAACACCACAAGGCAAGCAATTATGCCGATCATGGAAATGATCATCATTCTCCTCCTGCCGTATCTATCGACAAAAGTCATGCTGACAATAGACCCAACAGCATTGAGACCGGAAGTTATGAGAGAAAGGGCCATTGCAGTCTTGTTTGAAGCGAAACCGGCGAACTGAACGATGGTCGGGCTGTAATACATGACGGTATTAATGCCTGAAAATTGCTGAGCCACTTGAACTGTCACACCGGCATACAGTCCCCTTCGGACAACGACATTCTTGAAAGCTCCCTTTAGCTTTTGTGCCATACTATCACCAAGGGCATGTTCATCAGCTTTTTCAGCTTCCACTGAGATTTTTAGAGCATTCATTTCGTCTTCAAGTTCTTCTGCAGGGTATATTCTTTCTAGGATGGATTTGGCCTCATCTACCTTGCTCTAAACATTACAACTATTATCATTGTTATTATTGGAAATTGATATGTAATCGTTGAGGGGTGGTCGACTTCGTTGGGAGAAGTTTGTAGCTAGTAAATCTCTCAACGGGTCAATATTGCTCTTAATGTAGGGTTTTGTCTCCTGATTTTGCTAAGATCCGATGGTAGTTTCACAATACAAGAGTGTCTTACCCACTAAGGAAATATCATATTTGCATTTAGTGGGTAAAAATATCATGGAGGCCCCTGTATTAGGAGTCATTGCAATTTGCCTTCTATTTAAAAAATGAGCAAATTAGTCCTTGTATGATAGATCAAAAAGCAAACTGATCATTTTTGTTAAAGTTTCATCCGTTTATACTGTTTGCTGACAGAATAACAAGACCGTTACACGTGGCGTGCCATTACCTCATGCTGACATACACGGACTAGTTTTAACAATAGAAATGAATAATTTTTTAACAGAAGGATCAGTTTGCTTTTTGATTTAATGTACAATGACTAATTTATCTTTTTTCTTTTTATTAGAGAAGGTAGAATGCAATTCGAGTCTCAATACAAAGACCTCCATGATACTTTTAGCGCACTTAGTGAGATATAAATCTATACTATTTATATATAGGACATTACCACTTGAGCTCTCAATAAAGGTGGGAAACAAAACCCTCACCAGAAGACGATATCAGATCTATCAACTTCCAATGGATGACATTTCACAAATTTTTCTCCAAAAGTCGACCTCCTCTCAACAGTAATCCGATCTAATATTGCAAAGAATTGCTTAAACCTTTCTATAAAGCCACCTAGGAGACTCTGGAAGTGAAAGCATCAACACAAATTGAACCACAGCGGGGAGTCCAGCTACTCCAAGCATCCAACGCCAGGTTCCTGTAACCTGAAACACATGAAAAAAAAATAGGTTTAATACATATTTTGATACTTGAATTTGACTTTTTTTAATGTGATACATGTATTTAATAAAAGTTATACATTTTGGTATGTGAAGATAACAATGTTAATTCTTAATATTTAATTTGGATTTTAGAGTTGATTTGATGAAAATTCGTAATTAGTTAATAATATTAGCAATTAACTTTCATCAAATCAACCCTAAAACCTAAATTAAATCACCTCAATTAGACTGTATTTGACAAATTAAATACAAAATTAAACAATTTCACAATTAAACTGAATTTATTCTATTAACAAAATTATGAAAATTATAAACCTAATAATATTGGCAATTAACTTTCATCAAATTAGTCCTAAACCCAAATTAAACACAAAAATTTAACATTGCTACCTTCGTAATGTTATTAATAGGTCCAATTTGATAACACTCTAAACTGCCATTATTAAAGTAACGATGGTAATTTTTCTACTGTTAATTGATTACACAGTTAAGATCACTTGAAAATTTAGTCAACCATATCGAATCGATGATAAAATAATATGATACTATTACTTATTTATTCTATTCATCCAACAAAAACTTTATCATACTATTCATGAATTAGTAATAAATTTACAAATCATCTAAATGCTTAAAACCTTTTTTTTTTTTTAAATCATTGTTATAAAATTTACAAATTTCAATGTTTATCATTTTAAACTTTTTAATAACATTATGAAAAACAATGGTGAAAACTGGGTGCTTTTCCCTAACACTAAGTTGTTGTCATTAAAGTAATGATGTGTAATTTTTTTTACTATTATTTGGTCATAAGTCAAGGTTAGGTGAAAACCCTAATTAACTATGTTGAATTAATAACAAATTTACATGTCACCAAGGTCACAACCAAATATTTTTTTTAAAGAGATTAATTAAATTCGAATTATAAATTTTTGAAAGCACTAATAATGTAATTTCGTCATTATATGTAAAATTTATAATTTTTAATAGATTAAACTATAATTTTTTATTTTTAAAGAAGGCATAATTGAATTTTAAATTTTAGGAGGGACCAAAATACAATTTTATTATTAAATTAATTTAAAACTTTACAAGCCCTCAAAAGATTAAAGAGACAATTTTTTTATTTTTGAGGAGTTTGTCCCCGCTTGCCACCTAATGTACTTATCAATTTCAACCTAATAATAACATTATATTTTAATGGAAACTAATGTAATTATCAATTGGGATAAATCGTAAAACTATACATGAATTATGGTTTATTTTGCAATTGTATACATGAAATTTTGATTTGATCTAATTCTTGTAAATTATTAACACAATTATTGATACAACATCGTTTTTATGTTTATATCTTGCATACATAAAAAATTATATTTATCGAATATAAATTGATATATTTATTTCTTTAAATGTGCATGATTAAATCAGAATTAAAGTTTCAAGTATATACTTGAACCACAATTAGAATTTCATGTGCATAGTTGCACCAATTTAAAATTCATGTATACAATTGCACATTAAATCAAAATTCATGTATAACTTTGAAATTTATCACTTATCAATTAAAGTAAACAGATTAAATTCTGAATTTCAGCATAGAAAAAGGACTAAAACCACAATTAAACCTAAAACTTACGTGAGTGAAAGCCAGGTTGATACAGTAAGATAGAAACTGGCCTCCGGTGATTAACAACCCATTGGTACTAACCAGTGCACCTCGGATCCTAGCCGGCGAAGCTTCTGAGATATAAAGTGGTGCCGTCATCGAAGCCATTCCCACACCGAAACCCACAAAGATCCGTCCGAGGATAATCATCCACGGTGCCGGAGCCAGGGCCATCACTATTGCACCCACAAAGAAAAGAACATCGGCGACCATAATCGATATTTTCCGACCGAACCTGTCGTTTATCCACCCTCCAAATCCAGCTCCGATGATGGCACCTGCGACAGCCATGCTCACGATGGTTTCCTGAAAAAAATCAACACATAATAATGTGTATATATATATAATTAGTGCGTTAATGGACAACGAAATAGGCAATTTGTGTATATTAAAGTAGTTGTTTTTTTCATACTTGTAGCCATGCTTTTCTATCAACTTCATGAAAGTCCTCGCGGATATACAGTAATGCACCAGAAATCACTCCTGCAATACAACGATAATGGTTACCACTATTTTGGGTTAATTCCATTAGACATGCTTAAACTTTCAAAACAATTCAGTTAAATCCTTAAACTTAAGTATCCTCTCAGCTTGATTTTTTTTTTTTTAAATATTTCGGCTCATAAGGGCATTTCATTAATAAAATAAACATGGCTTATGAATCTCAGTAGGGTTAAAATTTCCAGTTAAATCCTCAAACTAAAGTATCATTCCAATTAGATCCTTTCATGGGTCTAACTGTCAATTTGGATCCGATGTGTTCAAAAGTATGCATTAGTAATAAAAATAATAGGGTTAATTTCATCAAACGTTCTCAAGTTATTAGCTAAATTCTAAATCGATCACTTAATTTCAAAACACTAATTAAATCCTTAACATTAAGTCTCACTCTAATCAGATCCTTCTATCAATCTAACAAACCATTGAATTTGGATCCGACATAATTTAAAAACGAACTATGTCAGATCTCGTCATGCATTTAACATGGAAGCTCGTAGGATAGGCAGCGACCTTGACCCCTAACATGACAAAATTGCATTTAAGTCCTAATAACTGTAAAATTATATGTTAGTATGATGACAAAATTACACTTTGCCCCCTAAAAATGATTTTCAAGCTTCCCCCTGACTAGACCGACTTACTTTAATTTGATGACTCAACTGGAAAGCTTTACAGTATAGGTACCATTTTAGAATTTAGTAATTAAAATGATTCATAACCAAAATTTTAACTTACCTGTGTCATAACCAAATAGGAGCCCTCCAATACCAGCAGACAATGCAAGTCTCATAATATAAGGTGTTTTCCATGTTGTCTTCCAACATTCAGTGAACTCTGTCTTGTCTGGTTTTGAGATACCACCTTCCACCATTTTTTGTCACAGCAAAAGCTCAACCTTCTCCTTTTGCTCTAAAAAGTTTAAACAAATTATCTTATAAACATGAAATTAACAATCTCCTCCACCATATGGAACTTTTTTTTTTCTTTTTATTAAATAAATAAAACAATCAAAAAAGAATTGGATGATCATGAGATGATGAAACCATTACTATGTTCATGCAACCATAAACAATATTCAACCATTAAAAGAAATAAAATAAAACTATTGTACAAAAAATGGGATTAATAATTTAAATAATGGTTTTAGAAGACAAAGTCGTGGAAGAAAAAACTGATTTCCCGACAGTTGGGTGGGATTTTTCATGCAATTGACTCCATTTGTTTAGGGTTTTAACATATCGTGTAGTGACACATGGTATCAAAGCTAACTCTTAAGGGTTCTAGCAAGGTGCCACCGAAGACAATGGATCTGTTTTAGAGTAGGAAAGGATGGTGATATTCGGTAAAACTACCATAAAAGCTTTTATTTTAAAATTTGGTTTGTATTTTATTTTCTCTATTAAAATTTAGTTTTTTTTGTTAAAATTTTTATTTTTTTTGTTATTAAAATTGAATTTTTATACGTCCACATAAGGTACATGTGACACGTTATCAACGATTTACTTTTTGATCTAATATATATCATCTAGTTTACTCATTGTTTTAATAAATGGAGCAAAATACGACCCAACATCTAGTACGAGAAACCTCCATAATGTTTTTACCTTTCATAGTTTTTCACATTACTATCAACCACTGAGATGTCTTTTATGGACAAAACCATAAAACTCGATAAACCAAAACGAGTAATAACTTACCATATATCTAAAGTATTGGTATCCCAATAACTCATCAAACTGTCGGCGTCTATTCATACTTTATATGGTATGGTGGTGATGATATAACTGCAATCCAAAGAAAATAAACGTGGTGGCCAAAAGAAAGGTGGTCCAGTTAAAGAGAGGCTGAGGCAAATATTGAATTTAACCACATGGAGGTGGCCAAGGTTTCTGCCGACTGCTGCTGCGCTGCACGCAATTATTGTTGCCAAATAAAGCTGACACGTACGGTATGACAGTACGAGGTAATGAGGTATGGCAGTGGCCGCAAATCCATCTGCTTGCTTTCATTTCTACAAGCTTGTATCCTATACTCATTTTAATTAAATTTTGAATTGATTGAAGTTAGATTAGGGTGTAAATGAGAATTCTATCCTCACACGTTATTCAATTTTGATTAAAAATTTTAAAATTTTATTTGATAATTATCGAGTAAAGCTCGAGTAACTCTAGTTATTGATCAAAGTGAATTTAAGTATTGTAATACTTGATTCGGACGATTTACAAGTTGAATTGAGCTTTTCATTTCGAGATTTTTTTTTCTTATTAAATTATAATTTTACTCTTATTATATAGAAAAGAGCTTGTTATATCCTAAAATCGTCAAGATCGAGCAGTGAATTCAAGAACCCATCGGCCCAACATGCAACAGGGCCCTACTCTTTATTCACCAATCTAACTCTAACCATCACGTCTCATCTGAGATGATTGAAAGCTCATCTAGTCACCACGTTTCCTAGGCCTATATCAACAGATCAGTTGGCTACTTGTCTCTAATCTATCTATAGAAGCTTGACACATGACACCTCGAGACGAGGGCTAAGAGTTTATAAGAATCAAGGCCACATTAAACCGGGATCCTATTCTCTTTTTCTTCTCTCCCCCTTCACCCAATCCTAGCACACTCTATCCTTTATCATTTGCGATCGCCTTATTAAGCGACCCTTTGCCTTATATAAAATGAGGTGAACCTCACATTCCCACCGTCATGTCCACCTTGTTCGACATACCATCAATAGAACCAAAATTAAAATTAATATTCAATTGAGTTGGATTCATTTTATTATGGAAATATTCAATTGAGCTTTATTATGGAAATATTAGGCAATTACTTGTCGTTTAGGAGAAATTATTTTATGAACTCTTCACACTATATCATTTATGGTCCCTTTTTAATTTTTTATGGTCCCAGGGGTTCGGGCTAAAAAATATTCCCAAAATCATTTATCAATAATATGGAAAAAAATTATTGAAATATCATTAAATAATTGAAAAAGGACCATGAATAATGTAGTGGGAAGGGTTCGTAAAATAATTTCTCTGCCTAATTGATTACTTTGTAGTGTAGTCGACAACTAGATCAACTAAGGAGTTTTGAGAGGTTGTACCTTGCTTCAAATAATAATATGTTAAAATATGCTCAAAGTTTTTGTATTTTTTGTACATGTGAAATTTATTATTTTATTTTTAGGAATATAGTTCCTTTATTTTTCGTATTTAAAATGTAATTTTAATTGTTAACACTGTTAAATTTTCTCTATTAAATTTAGGTCTATTATTACAATGTTAATTTTTTATTACATGATTACAAAGTGAATATTTTTATATTTTTAAATATCACATAAATTTAAAAAAAAAGGATTTTAATGGTATTAACAATTTGAAATTAAAATAGATGAACTAAATTCTTGGAAATAAAAGTTTAGGGATTAAACTTAAAATATATAAATAATACAAGGACTTGGAGTATAGTTTAACCATAACAATATAGTGAGGGCCATAGTCCCATTAAGAGGCCCAAAACTGAGCCCATGAAATTATAGTGGGGAGGCTATGCCGGTAAGCAGAGTAAATGCAAATCTCTTGGCTGGCTCTGGCCAACGACTGAGTCCGAGTCCGAGTCCGAGCTTGAGACTGAGCCTGAGCTTCCACCTCGTAGCAATTGCGTAACCCTTATTATTGTTTCTTCATTCAAATAAACAAAAACATGAAAACACTTTGAAAATTTTCTTCTTCTTTCATTCTTTTACATTTCATTTCCATTCAGATCCGATTCTTAAACGCATTCCCATTTTAACCCCTCTTTGATTTCATCCTCATTCCGATACAAAAACCCAAGGGCTTGCTCTGGTTTTTAGCCTCTCAATTCTTCGTATAGTCGGTGAGTGCAATGAAACGCAATCTATTTATTTGATCTTTTTTGGCATTCGTTTTATTTTTATTTTTATAAATAATGGGTTTGATTTGTCGCACTCATTACTGGTTAGGTTTTCATTTGTCAATGCCGAATCTCAATCACCCTTTTTTTCATTGTTGTTTCTTGTTTCAATTCTTTGTTTGTTGTTTGCTAATTTTGTTTCGTTAATAGCTTAGAGGTCTAGTGATTCCATCTGGGATATTATTATATATCATCTTTTTGCTCATCTAATGCATAAAGTTATGTTTTTAACTCATTATAAGGGTTTTTTTGGATAAAGGGTTGTTTGGGTTTGAACCCGAGCTTAAATAACGCAAGTCATTTGACACTACACCAGCGGCTAGTTGATATAAGTTTTAAAATGTTGGTAAAAAGTTGATTCCGGATTTTGTAGCTCTACAAAAGTGAATTCATTTGGCCATTTGAGACTTCAAATTTGGTGCTATTAGGTCTTTTTTTTTTTTTGGTTCAATATGTGGACTTGATTGGTTCACTTGTTTCAGTATTTTAGGGAACTGCGAATTATAAAATTTCGATGGTAGTTCGCTTAGTGATTCGAGTTTATAATGGCATCTCTTTGATGGGAAACTGAGTCTATATAACTATGCAAAGTGCAAGTACTCTACTTTCGGATTGTTGTGATCAGTGTTTTACTAGTTTTCCAAATCGAGGTTCTTTGTTTCGGTGAAGGTTTATGAGCTGTCTACGAAGCGGTAAAGTTTTTGAATCTGCATTTTTAACTCTTTCGAAAAACAATCCTGTGAATAAATAAATAACTTTTAAAGACTTGAGTTTTTCAGCATCTTTAATAATTAAGACAAGGAATAAACCAAAAGACCTCATTAAAGGAGGGCCGCATTTAAAACTGAAAGTACAAGGCTTCATTTATATATGAAGTTATATGTTGTTCCTGGATCATGTTCCAGAGGTAATGTTCAAAGCAATCCCTATTGAGCTATAATAAAGTGCAGTGCATAAGTTCATTCTTGTTGCAATACTACCAAGCGTCTTATATTACTATTGCAGGTTATAATGCATGGTTGATCCTGCATGGTTGATTTCTTGAAGGTCCTCGTAGCTATAGAAGTTGTGTTCAAAGAGTCTTAACAATTTTGGGCCTCTAGTTTTTGTTATTTAACGTCACTTTTGTCCGTAAATTTTAAACTTAATACAAATACCAATATGATGATTTACTGGTTAAGAGGCAAAGTGGAAGCATAGGAATCTTAGGAGCCACTATTATTAGTCACGTATTGTATTAGCTCTTGTTCGAGGCTTCTAATATGGCATTTATGAGGTTCTTTTCAATATCCTCTAAAGTACTGACTTGCTGTTAAAATGTAATTCTGACGAATGATCTAACATTTATCTTATGTTCTTGTTTTTTGCTTTCAAGATCTAAGTCATAGAGGGAGCTTAAGTGGGATTTGATGTGCCAGGCAAGGTGGAAGCAAGTTCATTGGAGGGTTCAAGGTACCGGTTCTTGCCTTCTTAGGATTCTATTTGTAAGACCTTAACGAGTAGCATATCACTTGTTGCACCATACCAGTTGCCTATTTTACTTTTTAAGTTCAGATGGAAATTTTACTTATCATGAATCCTTTAGCGGGACACTGTTATTATACTCGAAACCATAACAACTTGTGCATTTATTTATGCTGGTTGAGTATTTTTGATGGTTTTAGTGTTTCCGTTCATGTTGTGTTGTCACTGCAGGGAACATAACACTTGGAGCGTTCGTGATAGATTTGCCTACATTGCAGGATGCAGAGAGTGGAGTAGAAGTTAGTCCTTTTTTATTCAATTGATCCAATATTTGCTTCAGAAGATAGGTATTTTCTCAGATTCTTCATACAAGCAATTGCTGAGTGGCATTTTGTATTTATTATACCTTCCCTTCATTTCAAGTTTCCTTTTCCAACTTCTTTTGTTCCTTTATTCTCTAAACCCGTTTTTGTTCTTGAATAGGATAAGGTTGGCGTTTCTTAGTTGACAATTTTCGTCCCGGAAAAGAACCTGAATGCTGAGTGTTATTTATTATTGATATGGTTCTGTAGAGTGACGATCCTCGTAAGGTTGGAAAATGGATTTTGTGACGGAGGAAGAGAAAACCGAGGATTACCTTTTCAAGATTGTATTGGTTGGTGATTCAGCTGTTGGGAAATCGAATTTACTTGCAAGATTCGCTAGGGATGAGTTCTACCCTAACTCAAAGTCGACCATAGGAGTCGAGTTTCAAACCCAGAAGGTCCATATAGATGGGAAGGAAATTAAGGCACAGATCTGGGATACAGCTGGTCAGGAGCGTTTTAGGGCTGTTACATCTGCATATTACCGAGGTGCGGTTGGAGCTCTCCTTGTGTATGACATCAGCAGACGACAGACTTTTGATAGCATCGGCAGATGGCTAAATGAACTTCAGAGTAAGAACCACGATGAACTTGTCTTTTCTTGATTACACATGCTTACGGTCCATGTAGAAACCTTCTCGATGCGAATCTCATTTCTATGATTTATCAAAAGTCTCTCGAGGTCAAAAAAGGGCTAGTTTTATCCTGTTTTCAAAGGGACCCTTAGCCATATTATGGCATATTTTAGTTGCCCTTCTCGTGAATGTTAGAGTTGTCAGTTTTAGGCCTTGACGACTAAGGATTGACTCGTGTGGTTTGTCTTTTTGAACAGCTCATTCTGACATGAACGTAGTTACCATTTTAGTAGGCAACAAGTCAGATCTCCGGGATGCCAGGGAAGTATCTATTGCTGAAGGCAAGTCTTTGGCGGAGGCACAGGGTTTGTTTTTCATGGAGACGTCTGCCCTTGATTCCTCCAATGTAGCAGCTGCCTTTCAGACAGTTGTTAAAGAGATCTATAACATATTAAGCAAGAAAGTTATGATGTCTCACGAGCTGAATAAGCCAGATTCTTCTTCATTTGATGGAAAGACCGTGGTTCTACCGTCAGAAGATAACCCACAACCTGATGCAGCAGAGGCTAAAGCGGGCGGCGGTTGTTGTTGATGCTTCAGAAAATATAAACCCTATGCTCCTCCGGTCCTGTCGGTTAGGCCTCAAGTTGCGGATAATTTCTTCTTCATCTTCTTCCCTACCGGTAAAATGTTAATAAATACTTGTTTTGACATGTCCATGATAATCTTATGGTGGTTGATACATGGATTAGCTAAAGATGTAAATGAAAGTGAAGGTGAAGGGGGCATTAAAAGGGGAAAAGAAAAGCAAATGATATAAGATAATATATTTAGAATGTCAGTGTAATTTCCTCTGTTTTGTTTGACTGTGATTTTACATATTCAAAATGATTAAAAAAAACCAAGCCAACCACCATGTCTTATTTCCCCATTATTATTGTTACTGCTATTGGTAAAGCAAATGGCCAACCCCATTGCATAATAGCCTAGGTGCTTAAGAAAACTCCATATCCACTTCCAAATGAATAGCTTGCAAATATTGATATTGGACTTTTATGGAGAAATGGAGGTGCAAATCTGCAGTAAGATACCTACAACCCAATTGAAGCAACGATGTTATCATTCATGTACATGATCTTGTTTTGTAGTCATTAGGATGGTAAATTTTTATTTTTATCCTTTGAAAAATGGATGTGAGGCAAGAGTAAGGTGGATTTTTTTTTTATTTTTTTGGCAGTGGATATGGAACGATAATGATAATTAATTGTCCCATCCTACCTCGTAATTCTAATTGTATTTTTCAAGATTAAAGTCTAAATTAAGAATATTAAAAATTTTCTTGAACAAATTATGTTTAAATATTTGTGTTCTTTAAAAAGATTAAAAACTTTAAAAATAATTAGAAAAAAATCATGGAGCGATCCGGGGATGGATGTATCTAACATTCTTATAGTAGAGGTTTTCAAGACTTCTCGTCCATAGTGGAGTAGGATGGGTGGTGAGGTAGAGCATGCCGACTAAGTAACAGTTGTGGTATCAGGGGCGAATCCAGGGGGGCTGGCAGGGGCCCCGGCCCTCCCTAAAATGTAAAATTACTATTTAGGTCCTTGAGATTTAAAAAAATAAAAATAAAATAGTAAATGTAAAATTACACTTTGGCCATCCGGCCTCCCCTAAAAAATTGTTCTGGCTTCGCCCCTGTGTGGTATTGACATCATTCATCTCATCTTGCTGTATGATCTTCTCTAGTAACTATATATTCAACTCTAAATTCTTCTAAATTTTAAATCCTAAAACTTTGATAAGATTGATCTAAGGTTTCGAATTTGAATCTTATGGATAAAGAAAATAACATTAAAAAAAAACGTTACCCCTAATTAAAAACTTAAACTAAATCAACTCCGAATTTAATCAAATTCCAATTTCATCACCAAACACTAGAGGTGTACATGGGCCGGGCCGGGCCGGGTTTGGGCCGGGCCTAACTAAAAATTTAGGCCCGTTCATTGGGCTCGGGCCGGGCCGGGCCCAAAAAATGGGCCTAAAATTTTGCCCAAGCCCGGCCCATATAAAAATGCTAAAACCTGGGCCCGGCCCGACCACCAGTATTAATTTTTATATTATTTTATATTTTTTAAATATATATAATACATCAAAAATACTAAAAAAATCAAAATAAATATTTTTCAACAAATTGAAAATAAATTTTAAAAAATATGTAGACTTAAATAACACTAAAATAGATGCAACTTAACAAGCAAATGCCTCTAAAAGAATAACAAAATTAACAAATGTCTTTAAAATAATAACAAAATTAACAATAAAATAAGTTTTATATAATATCTAAACAATAACAACAAAATAATAGAAACATAATAGTAAAATGGTAGCAAAATAAGGAGAAAAACAATAAGAAAATAATATTAAAAAAATAGTTTTTTTTCTTTAGTGAATTCGGGCCGGGCCCGGCCAAAAATGCCTTACCCGAGCCCGGCCCATTTTTTAAATGGGCCTTATTTATTTGTCCAAGCCCATTTTTTGGGCCTATATTTTTGCCCAAACCCTCCCACATTTCGGGCGGGCCTTCGGGCCGGGCCGGACCGCCCGGCCCATGTACACCTCTACCAAACACCAAAAGAATCTCAACTACAAAACTTTCAAATAAGTCATTAATGATTTCACTTACTGTTTAATAAAGGTGTAGGGTTGAATATGAGAATTTGGAAACTAAAAAATAAAAACTATAAAGTTAGGTTGCTCTTTCTAGTGGAATGCAGTTGTTGGACATGGAAATGGGTTGCATTTCCTTTTTACCTTTTTGTTCTAGCTTATTATTATAGCTTTTAGCTTTTAGTCATGGAAATTCGAATTCGGCTTGATCCGTCCGTATTAATTTTTTTATATTATATTTATATAAAATAAGTTTAAAAAATATAATACATCAAATACACTAAAAATATTAAAATAAATATTTTCCAACCAATTGAAAATAAATTTTTTAAAAGTCTTTATTATTAAATAACACTAAAATAAGTGTAACTTAGCAGACAAATACTTCTAAAATAGTTGTAGAATTAACAATAAAATAAGAGTTATACAATATTCAAACAATAACAACAAAATAGTAATAATATAATAGCGGAATTATAGCAAAACAATGTGAAAACAGTGACAAAACAACAACTGTTTTTTTTTTTTTTTTTTACAAATTTGGGTCGAGTTCGAATAAAAAAAACTTACTTGAAACCCGATCTATTTTCTAAACTGATCTTATTTTTTGTTCAAGCCCCATTTTTCGGTCCAATCCGTGATTAGATCTACACCTAATAACTTTATGCAACTTACAAAAGATAAGAAATGTTTTTATGATCTATCACATTCGAAAAATGTTTAATCTAATCTTTTTAGATTAACTTCAACAATATTCTAAACCCGCACTTGTCACCTTATAAATATTCGCCCATCACCAGGAAAGAAAGGATAAGAAATGTACATGGTCATCAGGGGCGAAGCCAGGGGGGCTGGCATAGGCCCCGGCCTCACCTAAAATGTAAAATTACTATTTAGGGCCTTAAAATTTTTTACAATTTTAAATTAGTAAAGGTAAAATTACACTTTGGCCCCCCCTAAAATTATAAAAATTCGATTTAATCCTTTACAAATTATAAAGATATAAACTATAAAAAATTAAAATTTCATCCGCCCCCTAAAAAATTGTTCTGGTTTCACCCCTGATGGTCATTTTGTAAAAAAATTCGTCCGGTTAAGGTCTAGTTTAAGAATACTTCTCAAAAGTGCTTTTGAGAAAAAAAAATATTTTTTGGAGAGAGGCTAATTTTCGGCTCATGAAAAAAGTATTTTTAGCTTAGAATAAATATTTTTTCTCTCAAAAAATTAATTTATCTAAGAATATTTTTATTCCAAAATTGCTTCTTAAAAACAAACTTTCGTAAAAATTTTACGTCTAACAATTTTTATATATTCCACAATGTAAATCATTTTTATTTTAATTATTTTTCGTACTACCTATAATGTGAACCGCTATAACAAATTACCCTTCAACTTTTCTATTTTTACAATTATATTAAGCATAATAGTTAAATTTTATTTATTAATTAATTTCGAAAAATTAAGAAAATGTTATAGCTTCCAAAGAATTCACGTCATATTAACATCATCATTGCATGTGGACAAACAAGAAACAAAAGCCAACCACCCAAAGGACCCTACCACAATCACCAAATGCCACTTTAATCATTTTATCTGCCTTTTTGCTTTTGCTTTTGCTTTCAAACAAAACAAAGGATCCTCTTTTTATAGGATGAATTTAAATTAATTTATTATAAAAGTCAATAATTTAAATCCATTTAATCCAAATATTAATTAACTTTAAATTTAAAATTAATTTGAAATAACAGATTAAATCTTAACTCAATTGGTATAAATATTATTGTCAATGCAAAAAGACGTAAATTTAAACATATTAAAACGTATTATTCTCCTATTTATAGGTTGGGGAAAAGTTATGGGTAATTCTAGGCGAGGGCGTAGTTAGGGGGCTGGTAGGAATCTCGGCCTCTCTTAAATGAAATTTTTTTCACTTAGACCCTTTAAAATTTTTAAAATTTTAAATTAGTAAAGGTAGAAATACACTTTAACCCTCCCTAAAAATGATAAAAATTTAATTTAATATTTTAAAAATTATAAATAAAATAATAAAATATTCAATAAATTTACATTTTTATTATTATAAAAATTATAATTTAATTTCTGGCTCCTACATAATTATTTTAACTTCGTCCCATATTCATAGAAAAGCAATAATCATTGTTAAGAGGAAGGTTCATTTATTTTAAGGCACTCCCTTTGATTTACCTTTCTCTGACCCTTCTTGGAACAACAAAACGGTTGCCGCTTCCCCTTGCCTTAAAATAATGCACGACTCGACCTGTTTCGAGTCTCCATTATAAAAATTTCAATCTTATCAAATTAAATTAATTATTATTTATTACCACAGAAATAAATCAGTAAATTAAATTAGGAATCGATAAATCAATCGCTTTAACCGATTTAATCAATTAAAATATTTATATTTAATTTTATGGTTATTATTTATCAAATAAATGTTTATTTCTATTTTTATTTTTATTTTTTTCTGATGAAGTTGCAACTTAGACCACACTTGGCAATGCCATACACCTACAGCAAAGCTCCACCACCAACCGTTTCAAAAACCGCATTAAAATATATATATAAGGTTTAATATAATATTTGGTACATAAATTTGATTTTTTTTTTAATATGGTACCTAAACTTTTTTGGTCCAATTTAGTACCTAAATTTGACTCTTTTTCCTAATTTGGTACCTAATTTTTTTTTTGTTCGATTTAATATTTGTCAAACATTTTACAAATTACTCAAATATACTAACAATATTATTTTTTATGAGGTAGTAAAAATAATTAATATATGACCGAAATATAACAGATATGATATTTTTTTTGTATTTTATATATTCAATTACTTTTAGTGTTATTTATTTAATTAATTATTATGCTAAATTGGACAAAAAAAAGTTTAGATATCAAATTAAGAAAAATTGTCAAACTTAAATATTAAATTGGACTAAAAATCCAACCAAATCGAACTTTAACTAAAGGTGTTTTCTATTTAGACGAACTAATGAAAAAATGAAAATGCCAAATAAAAATTGAGATATTGAATCTCAAGTTTTGATATAATAAAGGGATTAAAACCAGAATTAGGCCATTCCAAATAAAATTGATTCAATATGATATAATATTAAAGAATCTCAATCAAACAAGGGCCACTTACCCTTCACTTCAGTCTAGCTTTTGGCGCACGCCTATTTAACCAGTGGCGAGTGGTGGTTGCCTGGTTGGTTAAGTCATTCATATCATTCGGAGTGTGTACGTTGCTTTGTGCTTCAAAATTTTTCTTTCTGGGTCTCTGTGTTTCATTGCTTCCTTTTCCTTTTTTTTCTTCTCAAAAACTATGAATTATTTGGGTGTTGGTATTAGTCCTGGGAATGTCCCCGTATACCATGGCACTAATCCAATGGTAATTGAAAGAAGAGTGAGGATTGCAGAGTTGCTCTTAAGGTGTTTGATATGTGTCCTCAGTGTACTCGCAGCTATTCTAGTGGGAACCGATAGCCAGGTCAAAGAAATCTTTTCGATTCAGAAGAAAGCTCGGTTTACAGACATGAAAGCTCTTGTGTAAGATTCTTGAGCCCTCCCTGGATTGACCCATTATTCCCTCTCTTTTTTTTTTTACTTTGTTTTATATATTTTTCTGGGTTTTCTTGATCAAATTTTTATAGGTTTTTGGTCGTAGCCAATGGGGTAGCTGCTGCCTATTCCATAGTACAAGTGGTTCGTTGTGTGGTGAGTATGGTGAAGGGAAGTGTGCTTGTCAATAAGCCTTTGGCTTGGACCATTTTCAGTGGAGATCAGGTACCATATTTCTTCTTCTACTTGGCATGCATTTGCTGCCTATTTTGGTTCTATTAAATATATATATATTTATAATACTTAGAAATATCCATATTTAGTGCACTCAAATACATAACAATGTTGATGTTGGCACTAAATTGATTGATTTATTTAATAATATTAAATTCATCTAGTCTTATAATACAGCTAACTCTCTCAGGTATAGTCGTATAAGTTTCTGGTTTACAATTATTTGTCTCCAAAATTGTATCATGGGGTTTGTTTTTCGCTGTTTTGCAAAGCATGCTTGGTTGATTGGGGAAAAAATGAAAAAAGAAAAAGAGGCTATTTTAAGAGCAATGGCCAATTTAGGTGAGATAACTTCAAGGGTTTAATATAATTCATACATCAATTGCTAGTGTCACACTAATATCTTTAAAAAAACTAATGATTTAGTCAATATTTTTACTAAAAAAATGTCTTGAACTCTTTTTTAAAAAAAATTGAAAGTAAAATTTAATTAAAATAATAATAAATGTCAAATTGATATAAAAATATAAACGAGCTAGATTTTCATTATGCTTAAAAAGAATCTATGATGTTTTATCACATCATTCACTATATATTTAATAAATAGAATGAAGTGAAGATTATTTTTTTTGATAACAAAAAAAAATCAATTTTTTTATATTAAAAAAACACTATTGCCAGGCTTTACACTTGCATTTAATGTTCATTGGTGTGGATGGTTGGGATAGTACTTTAGGGACTCATTTAGTGGTTTGTACAAGTTTCATATCCTCTCTGAGGGGAAGAAAAATGGTGGGTGTCATAAATGTTGTTGCATGGAATTATTTCTCATTCTTGATAAGTATAGAGTGTAGGTAATTTGGTCATCTCCTATTCCTCCACGTAGTAAATAAAGCCGGTGTGTTATTATTACTTTACACTTCTTTGTAGGCCAACACATGAAATTTATATATCTAAAAATGAAATATTGCACCGGTCAAATAATATAGTGTATATCAAAAGTCGTTTATGAAAATTTATTGGTTCATAACCAGTAACCGATGAACATGATTTATTTTAACCACTACAAGATCACTTAATCATTATAATCAACTTGTACGGTAGCTATTAATTATATCGGTAGATGTTGATTCAATTCCATCAATTCAAGTTTGGTTCGTACTAATTTTTTGATTTAATCCATTTAAAATCATTCTTTAGACTACTAATCAGTTAAATCGCTATGGTATCGTGCGAAGTGAGAATGTAATGATCAATCAACATAGATATTATGTATATCTACAATGCAGGCAACGGCATACTTGAATGTGGCCGCCGTGGGAGCCGCGGCACAGTCAGCAGTGTTTGCGAAGCTGGGGCAAACGGAACTTCAATGGATGAAGATATGCAACATGTATGGCAAGTTTTGTAACCAAGTTGGGGAAGGAATATCAATGGCAGTGTTAGCTAGTGTGTGCATGGTACTCCTATCTGGTATCTCTGCTTTCACTCTATTTCGCTTATGTGGTGTCAAAAAAGCCAAAGGCAACTCCGGGTGGTAGGATTTCAGCTAGTTTCACGGGCTCAGTCCAAAGGGTTGTCTAATCTTATGTCATATATATAGTAAAATATGCAATGCAAGCTCGTTGGAACACATGTAAGAGGACTCATCATCTATGTATTTAGTAATTATTAACTTAGATGAATTTAATTAATGCATGTTTAGCAAGCAAAGGATTCAGTTCTTGAGGCTAATCATAAAAAACATTACATACAATTTGGACACCATTTGGTTAAAGAAATTGGAAAATCAGTTATCTTTTTATAAAACTATATTGAAACAATAGCAATTCAATTTCAAATAAAAATTTCATTTATAAAACTATAAATTTAAAGTTTTAAAAATATCAAGTTTAATAAAATATAAATGATATTTTTTAAACAGAACATGTTAACTATATTTTAATTTGGTCACTATAATAAAAGTGCCTCTCAAGTATGTCCACATCCTCACATCCCATTTTTTGGGGTCAAAATGACTTGTGCTATAAAACTGAAACGAAAGTTACTGGTACTACATTATTGTCATCAAATTACTTGCAGGAGTAGCCCACCACAACCACAAAGTAATAAATATAAACCCTTAATTATTAATGCACTTAAAGCATTAATTCCATTTAACACCTGGAGCTAACAAGTTAAGAATGATACATACCAAGCAATTGAGAAAGGCTTATGATGGTATTTGCTTGCAGTTTGATCCTCTGTTTTCATTTGATCTGCGACTGATTCGAGGCATTGAGCTTCCATTATTGGAATCCCTGCAACGATCTGAATTTTTGGATACCTTCTTGCTACGAGAACTAAATCCGAGCTAATTGAATGCTTGCCATTTTTCGTCAGACAAGGTTTCATTATGCGGCAAGTCGTATCGAATTTCGTCAAATTCCTGCAAGATGTTCACTAATTACTCAATGTCATGTGAAGGGGGGGACCAAGGTAGCTAATTTAATGGAGATTAACATCGACTTTAATAATTTTAGGACAGTCATTTACCTTGGGTTTTGTCTTGGCATTATAAGGTGTTAAACAGGGATTTAAATCTTCGAGGAACAAGTCATCTGGACTTCCAGGAGTTGTTGGGTTTCCAGAACTGAATTCCTGACATGCTCATGATGTTATTACCTTTATCGGTAGAAGCATTGGGTCAAATCGAAACTAGAGTGGAAAAGAAAAGTAATCTATACCTACGTCCAAGTAATAATATTAGTTATTACTGTATATATATTCACAAGTATCATAAAATAAAATCTTTTAAATTGTATTTTATTCATATTTAGAGATTGAATAAATTGATCTATATATATTTAATTAAAAAGTAAACTGATTTTTTAGTAAATTACTTATTCCGTTAATCACCCAATTTTCATCAGTAGAATTGATTAAATTTTTTAATAAAGAAAAATCAATTTATCTAAAATACAAAAATTAATTTGTCAAATTTTAAAATTTAATTTGACACCAAGTAGGCAAGTACAAAATCCTCATACTACTTTTACTTATATGTAATATTTTGATAGAAAATAGTATATAAAATCTTACCAAAGAATCAAAAAGCTCATCTCCGTCATAGCTGCCATGCTGCTGGTTACATGCTCTGGAAGAATAGTTTTCTGCCTTCACCTGTTTCAAGCATATCTTAACAATGGGAATCCTTATAATGGTTTTTAATTAAGACTTTATAGACCTTCCTTCTGTGCTACTGACTCATAGATATGGCTTGATAAATTATCATATCATACATGTAGCATGTTAAGCTATAGCAAATAATACCAAATTCATTACATGCTCTTTCATAGAGGAGTATTAAGGCTTCTATTTGAGGAAAGTAGCAGAAATGTATCCAATTGAAACTAAGTTAAAAATAGGCACAAAATCAGATTATATCATTAGTTTTAAACATTAATCTACACTACGTAATTTAATATTGAATGCTTTGTGTGGAACTGTGGATTACCTGAGCAAGATCCTGGGCAAGGCATTGAAGTTGTCCTGTAAGAGAAGTGACCTGTCTTTGGAGAGTAGGTATTAGTTGTTTGGCTTGCGTCAGCTCCGAGCCTTGCTTTTCAACTAGGTCTTGAAGATGACAATTCATGGCATCCGGAAACAATATTGCATTCTTCAAGGATTTAATCTCTTCTCTCTGTTTCAAGCACAAATCGTTCAGCTTCTCCACCTGCAAAATACAATCTATATTAACATCTATAGCATTCATAAACAATTACACATTCCCAAGATTAACTTAATCTGCTATATTTTTTTTCCATTTCTTAGTGGTAGCTAAATTAACACAAAATCATAAATATTAACAATGAAATGGCTAACACAATGTTTCCAGGGACGCGAATGGATCCGGTACGAACAACATACACTTAAGATTATACAAATACATAATTCTAAATAAATAAATTCTGAAAACAATTTATCAATGAGATCATTAGTTATGCTGAATTGAATCGTTAGCATTCAACAATCACGATCATGGCAACCAATTCAAAAATCAATGGCTCACCTCTCTGTTCTTGTCTTGAAGGAGAAGCTTGAGCTCGGAAACCTCCATCTCGAGCTCTTTGTTGGCACTCAATAGCTCCCTCTCACTTCTTAAAACCATGGCCAATGTCCTCGTATTCCCCTTCACCTCCGTCAAGGCTTTTACCTCCTTTTTATTATCCTTACCGGAAGATCCTTTACCGAACAGCTTCCTCTGCAACGCCGTGAAAGCAGTGCCTTTCCTCGCCGTCTTCTTGAGATCCTCAGCTACCACATCCGATGGAATCATCAGCTGTCCCGTTGTTTTATTTGCCAATTTCTTGTCCATAAACTTCTTCACCATGGTTGTGAAGTGAAGATCAGCCGCCTGGTTCTTGCTGCGGCTGCTTTGGGCTGCATCCAACGGCTTCGATTTCACAATCGCTCGAGAGGAAGAAGACGATTTTGGCCTCCGCGAAGAAGCGGAGCTGTTAAGGTCTATAGATGACGAGGGATCGGAGAAGTGAGAGGAAGTGGAGGAGCGTGAATCGTACGATCTGTAGCGCGTCGCCATTTACGGGAGCAAGAGAAGTCGAGAAATTGTGTTGATTTTAAATTTAAGGTTTTATAATGGACTTCGCTCCGTTGAGGTTGCCAAAGGTTATATCAAAGCTTGTGTCGTTTGAATGCTTGAAGATGGAAGAAAAGCGATGATGAATTGGGATAATTTTGCATTTAGTCCCTTCACTGTAATAAAATTTAGAACTTAATTTGTCTTTGTTGATGAGTTCATAATTTGGTAGTAGGGATGATGACCCTGCTTGGGGTAGGGCAGAGCATCGATGAGAAAGGTGGTTGGAGTTGTAAAGGAGGAGAGTAGAGGTTTTAGACAGAAGGGAGGTAATGGGTAATGGACTAATGGTCCCTCTTCTCGCTCTCAACTTTTTATATATTGACTATCTATTTGTTTCGAGGTGTTACGCATTAGATTAGTATTGGCAGGTTAGAGATAAGTGCTCTAATATTATAGATTCACATAGAGTAACGTTATGATGTACTTTGAGTTATCTCAAACAGGGAATGATAGTTAAGACCCAATATAATAATTAATGAATAAGTCCATCTATCAGATAAGTTATTAGTCGAGGAAGTCTCCACAAATAGTATCAAGTGAATATTGTGCATGATTGTTTGGAACGTGATCACTCGAAAATTTTAACGAGGTGTAATACACAATTATCATTGTTATTAATTAACAATAATAATGCTAACAACTTAAAAGGAACAACGAACAAAGTTATAATTTTTAATCTACAAATAACATTAAGCAAGTGACATGTCGTTGTAAATCTAGGTAAAGTGACAATACAATGTGCCCCAATTCATGTTAGATGAGACGCAATGACTAAATTTAAAATGACGTTTATTAAGTAAATTCGTTTGTTAAATAAGTTGCCACAAAAAATTTCAATAAAAATATGCATGATTATTCGAGACATTACCGTTTGGTGAAGTAATAATTTAAAAGCAAGCAAATAACATTCAATAAGTATAGACGTTAAATTATGTAAAATGAAAATAAAATAAAATATTTAATTTTATCATAATAAAGGGACTAAAAGTAAAATTACACCAAAAAGAATTTAAAATTTGAATTTGATGATGGCATTGGCAAGGCACGTCGTGGCTGTGCCTAAAAGCTAAATTCAAATTTGGATTATTGGCTTCCATTAAAATTTTTCTTTTGGCGTGTAAAAGCGCGGGAGGATTACTTTTTTGAATCGTAAACAGGCCTGGGCTCTGCACTGAAGGGCTAGTCTTTTCACTGAAAGACCGAGCCCTAGGTAAATCAATCAAAAACCTAGCCTGGCAAGCTCTAATTTCATATTTTATTAAAATGAAAATTTGTTCAATAGTTTAATAGTTTAAGGAATTGGGTTTTGAGTTCTAGAAAGTGGAAAAAGAAAAGTTGAAATGGGCGATTCATTTCCCCTTTTCAACGATCGTGATCCTGCTGTGTTATCAACTCTTAAGCAGTACCTCTCTCAGCCAAACAACAACGACGAAGACAATGGCGACGGCTATGCTACCTTTTGTTTTCATTACAAAGGTGCTATTCTTCGCTCGATTGAACAACGGACAGGGAATTCCACTGTCCCGGACGCAGTTCTCGATTCGTTAATTTTAATTGAAAATCTCGACCGCCGACGGGGTGTTCTCCCTTCCGAATCCATGAAGGCAGCCTTTTGTGCCGTCGCCGTACACTGTACGGTCAGTTGTTTGCCGGTCTCATGGGACAACTACTTCGATGCTTTTCAGAGGATTTGGGGATTACGGATTAAGAGCTTAGAGGAGTCAGGTAAGTCGGACCTTATTTCTTCCGAGTTAGTCCAATGGGGAACGGTAATCGAAGCGGGTTTATGGGATTTAGAGACCTCTCAGAGGTTGTCGAATGTCAATACACGCGGTAAAGCGCTGCTACGTATTAAAGCTTATTTGGAGGAGGCCTTCCGTTCTATGAATCCTGCCTTGAGTCAGTTGGCTTCCGCTTCTACTACGGAGCCTACAGTGGATCATGTTGCCTCTGCGAATCCTCATCCTAGCACTGAAGAAGGAAACAGTAGGCGACACTCCTTCTCTTTTTCCATTTTATTGCAAGTAAAAATATTAATTTTGTTTTCTGGAGATTATGTGTAGTTAATTTGCTGTACAATATGTTGGTGTAAGAATGTATCTAGAGTAAACCTAATTCATTTCTTTTGTATAAATTTTGTCCCAGTGGATAATGTTGTATCAGCTTCTGCTCAAGTCCCCTCGAGTCCTCAACCTTGCATTGACGAAAGGAACAGTATGCTTCTCTTCTTCTTTTTTTCGTCATTTTATTTTAAGTCTTAATTTTGTTTTTTGAAGATTATGTTTGGTATGTATGATTCATTTGAAGCATGGTTTGCTGGTTTGAGGATGCATGTAGAATGATTTCAACTCAATTATCTGTGTAATTTTGCCTCCCTCAGTGGATAATGTTGTCTATGCTTCTGCTCAAGTCCCTTCGAGTCCTCATCCTTGCTCTGATGACGGGAAAAGTATGCTTCTCTTTTCTTCTTTCATTTTATTCAATCTTAATTTTGCTTTAAAGAGACTATGCCATGTGTAATTTATTTGCAATACTATATGTTGGTATAAGAATGTGTGTAGATTGAATTTAACTAAATTCTGTGTAAATTTTGCCTCTCACAGTGGATAATGTTGTCTCTGCTTCTGCTGAAGTCTCCCCAAGCCCTCACCCTTGCGCTGACAAAGGGAATGGTAGGCTTCTCTTTTCTTCTTTCTATTTTTCCATTTTATTCCTAGCATAAGTCCTAATTTTGTTTTCATGAGATTAATCTAACTCAATTCTCTTTAAAAAATTTGTCTCGCAGTGGATAATGTTATCTCTGCTGCTGCTCAAGTCCCCTTAAGTCCTCATCCTTGCACTAACAAAAAGAACAGTTAGCTTCTCTTCCCTTCGCTTCTTCTTCCTCTTCTTTTTTTTCATTTTATTCCACGTAGAAGTCTTAGTTTTGTTTTTATGATATTTACTATGCTGTGTGTGATTCATTTGTGGTATGATATGGTTGTTTATGAATGTATGTAGAGTGAATATAGTTAAAATTGTTTGTGTAAGTTTTGCTTTCATGTGGTTACGTGTAACCTGTTAACTTTAGTTATGGCAATCTTAGTCTTTATTTGTTCTAGTTGCCTTTGTTGGTTCTAAGTGAATTTGAGGAGGATATATAGTTTTTGTTGTTCCTACAAGTGACATAGAGAACCTGTTAATGTTGCTGGCTTGGAGGAGGGTCGGCCTTGCAGCAATTATGGCACCCTATCTACTTAGTTGCTGCAAATTGCGCTTAAGTTAAGGACTACTGCATTGCTAGCTGGATCAACTAATTCCATCTCCGAAGCCTTAGAAGTGGGTGAGAGGGTTTCCTCTCGCATTGCAGCTAAACTTGTGGAATACTCCAATAAAGACAGGGATAATCCTACTACTAATGATTATACCGACAAAAGAGAATGAAGACTTCTCTTCCAATTATTGCTTTTCTCTAGTAGAAGTGTCAATCTTGTTTTCTTGAGATAATATATTGCTATGTACAATTAATTTTCTATACAAAGACTTTTATACTGTTGGTTTAAGGATGTAGTGTGAATGAACGTCTCATGTGTTTGCGTACATTTTGCCTCATATTGTTATATGTGCCCAGTTAACTTTAGTTGCGGTAACTTGGTCGTTGTTTGATCTAATTACCTTGGTTCTGCAGAGATTCGAAGGGCAAGTTTCCAAGCTAGACATAAGCCTCGTCCTCGCTGCAAGCAACGTAGAGGTGTTGTCATTACTGACATGGAGGAGGACCAGCCTCTTTGTACCAAAAATGGCACCCCATCATCTTTTGAAGTTAATGGATGCTTGCAAGTTGCAAGTAAAACCAGGTCTGCTGCATTGCTAGATGGAGTAACTGATTCCCCCTCCGAAGCCTTACAAGTGGTTGAAACGGTTGCCTCAGTCATGGCCAGTAAAAATTTTCACCCTAAAGGCAGTGTGGAAGACTCCAACAAGGACAAGGGTGATCCTACCGCATCTTTTTATCCAACTACTCATCATTGCACCGACAAAGGAAAACGTAGACTTCTTCATTTTCATTTTTTCTCTACTAAAAGTATTAATTTTGTTTTCCAAAGATCATCTAATGCTTTGAATGATTAAATTTATGTACAAAAGCTTTTATTCTTTGGCTTAAGAGTGGACGAATTGTCTCAATTCTGTGTACATTTTGCCTCATATTGTTATACTTAGTTTACTTGTGGTAATCTTGGTCATCCTGGTCCATTATATTTTCTAACTAAGCTGGTTGATTCAGCAGAGATTCTGATGGTTAATTCTCAAACAAGTGGCAACCCTAATTCTTCCCATAGGCATTGTGAGGGACCTGCTGCCATTGCTGATACAGAGGAGGACCGGGTCCTATCAACTCCTGATATTGACAAATTGCGAGACGCACTGACGTCAAGTATTGCTGATTTGACAGCTACTGTTGCTGATCCCCTCCCTAAAGCCTTAGAAGTTGCTGAGAGATTAGTATCTTTCATGGAAGCAGCTAAAAGTTTAAGTACTGAAGGTGCTGAAGGGAATGTAAGGAAGGAAAAGGGTGTTCCCGCAGCACCTAGGAATTGTAATTTTGAACAGGCTCAAGCTGAGAGGAGGGCACCTGACAAGGCCATCAGAGAAGACCAGGACAAGATGAACAGGAGTGTTCCTGCTTCGTCTGTTGATCACAGTGTGCAACCCTGTCAAGCTAAGGAGGGGAATGAAACTTTCATTAGACCCAAGAAAGTGCCCAAGCGCAACTTAATGAAGAGGAATGACGCTGCTCACACTCATGAGGTGTGTATTCGGATGTGCACATTTTTACATTTAGTATCATTACTGGACTGTCGGAAAATTTTTTCTTTACACTGCATGCTTTAACTTGTAATTGTAATCTCCTCCTAATTTTTCTCCTTCGTACACTTAATTGTTACAACCATTGTAAGTCCTGCCTGACTTGGCCTTATTTTTATGAAAGTTTGGGATGAGCTTTGGAGCTGTCCATGGGCTGAGGCCCGGTTTCACAACAATTGAGCCCAGACCCGTTTTCATCCGGCCTGGCTTGCCCAAAAATCCCATTTCACTATTCAAAAAAAATAATATATTAAAAATTGTATTTGTAATTGATATTTTATATACCTTTATTATGAAATTTAAATTTTGAAAAATATTTTTTCTTATTTGAATTGAATTTGGGCTGGCTCGAGATGTGTACAAGCCTAGCCCTAGCTGGGCTGGGCCAGATGGGTACCCGGCCCTTGGACGGGTCTAATGAGTTTTTATGGTCATTTGATTTTGTATTTCTTTACTTATATCAAGCTAAATTACTATTTGTTCGTTCATTCCTATTTTGCTCAGAGGAGGGCACCTTATGAGGGCATTAGAGAAGACTACAACAAGGTGGACAGGAGTGTTCCTGCTTCATCTGTCAATCATACTGCGGAACCTTCTCATGCTAAGGAGGGGAATGAAGCTGTCATTCGACCCAAGAAAGTTCGTAAGCGCAGCATAATGGAGAGGAATGACACTGCTCACACTTCTGAGGTGTGTATTCAGATCTGTACATTTTTACATTTAGTATCATTACTGGACAGTAAAAAAAAAAAATACTAGCCTTGACGTTTTTTTGTGAAATCTAGGAATTTGTTTTACCATGATCTTTTAGGCTTTTTCCTTCATTACACTGCATGCTTTAATTGTAATACCCTGCTCTTTCGTATGCATAATTGTTATAACTATTTAAGACCTGCCTGACTTGGTATTGCTTTGTGAAATCTTGGGATGAACATTTTTGGTCATTTGATTTTGGTATTTCTTTACTTGCATTCATTAAGTTAAATTCCCATTTGTTTATTCAACCCTGTTAATGATTTGTCTATCTTATGCATTGAGTATTTGTTGTAGTGGGAGGATTCAATTGATGGCTCTGATGGAGGGACAAGTGGTTGTTCGAACAGGTGTACTTTACCAAGCCCTAAAACGAATCATGTGTCTCCACTGAAGGAAAGTGAACCCCAAAAGCAGAAGAACAGAAGAAAAACTAACTGGTGGACGCTTGAGGAAGAACAGGCATTGATCAAGGGCTATCGAGAGTAAGTGAATAACTGAGTATCTTAAGGGAAAACTTCCATAATGAAAGATTTTTTTATGTTTCAGTTTTTTCAACTTACATCAGAGAGGTTCTGCATTCAATTTTCCGTGGATACTCCTGTTAGTATGTTAGATCTACTTTAGGTTCTTTCTATAATAGTAGTTAATACTTGTTTACCAAATATGAGATTAAAGATACTTCTGGTAGTTCATAACCCTTGATTCCTTACTATAATTATTTTCCTAATGAAGGCATGGACCCCAATGGAAAGTCATTCTCGAATCCTACTGGGACATATTGAAAAAGAGAACTCAGGTAAGTGTGGGACAAGTTTATATACAGTCTCAACTTTTTTTTTAATGAAATGTTTTTCCTTGTTTATATATATAATATCTATTCTTTATTATTTATTCAGGTTGATCTCAAAGACAAATGGAGAAACTTGAGCAAATGATATGCTTCTTATCATAGGTGGTATGTTCCTTTTTGGTTTTATAACAAGTGTACATGCTTACCACTGGCGCTAGACTTAGCTAAACTTGTGAAATGGCCTTATTTTGTGAAGTGAAAGAGGGTATAGTTGTGACTTTTGAGCAGTGGTTTTTTTGAAAAGTGTATAGCAAATAGGAATGGGATACCGTATATAATGACTTCCAGTTCCTATATCTACTGAAGTAGCTTTAGCTTTTGTAGTGTTGCAATGGGATGGGGAATACTACTGGTGAATGATTGTAATGGTAATGTCTATAGTGATGGCTTCCTGTTCCTGTATCTACTGAGGTAGCTTAACTTTAGCTTTTGTAATATAGTAAATGGGAATGGGGATACTACTGGTGATGATGATGGAAATGCAATATTTTGTTGGAAGAAAATTCTAAATATATAATGATGGGGGTTCCTCTTTTGTGCGTGCCTTCTTCTTGTTGATGTTGATGTATGTATGTATGTATCTTTCAACTTAAGAATATAGTTTGGTGAAGCCGATGAAATTGAGAAAGTGGTCCCAAATTTGTTGATGGAAATAGATTCCTAAATTCTAATAAAGTAATAATGAAGAATTGACAAGTGTTACCCTGTTTGTTGGTCAGTTACTGAAAGGAAATATTATGGGATAGCAGTGGGTTGGTTTGATTAGTTTAATTTCAGAAGGTTAAAAATAAGTTTGAATTTTAGTCTGTATTTTTACTTTTAAGAATTTACTGTTATTTTTAAACACCAAATGTTGATATTGTTAAATTTATTTTGTTAAATATAAGTTACTAAGTTTTTATTTTATTTTAAAATGTTACTTGAAATATTAATTGTTTTAAAAATTGATTAATCATTTATTGAGCGATTTAAGTGTTAATTGACTTAGTTGAATTTGTTTAGCATTAGTGTTAAAAAATTTATATATCTGCACATTAAAAAACAGTTAAATTAGTGATTTAATTATGAAAACTTTTAAGTGAATAGCATGAATGAAATTAAGGCTAACGCTTATAATAGTAATGGTTGATAGGATCTCTGCCCCATTAGGGAATTGAGACCTTAAACACATCCGATAAGAATGTGGTCTAAAGTTTGGGTATGAATTTTTATTCCTATAATCTAACAGGATAGGATTGACAGGTGTCACCCTGAGACCCTAAAAACATGCACATACCCTTGAAACTCTTTCAGTGTCCTATCAAATTCAACGATATTTCTTCATTTTTGACCTTCCAAACCCTATTTTAAGCTAAATACCAACTGTCGTTTTCCCCAAAAATCAAATCATCCTAAACACCAGTAGTCTTTTATGTCATTTACAGCAACCCTAAACGGGTGACCACCGACAATGCATTCCTTTTAATTTATTGTATAGGGATAGGGACAATTTTAGTCCCTGAATGTTTTATTTTTGTCACTTTGGTCCTAAACTTTTTATCATTTTTACTTTCAACCTTTATATTTTAGTCAACTGCTTTTCATTTGACAAAAAAAGTGATCGATTTGATAAATTTTTAATGATAATGAGAGTGGCAGTTTGCGTGTCCATAAAAAAATTGTTCATGTTTGCAATGAAATACGTATGGATTGTTACGTTGGCCATCTTGATGTTATTAATTTTTTAATAATTCAGTTTGTTTTTTTATAAAAAATAAATTCATTAAAATTTAAACCCAAAAAGTTAGGTTAAGGTGATAAAAATATATATATATATATATATATGAGATATTTATGCAGGTACTTTCATAAAGCTATTAAGCCACTGATCCGTTAATTTAATTAAGCTAATGCCTTGTTTCTAGGTTATACACACTACGTACCCTTTATTTATTTAACTTTCGTTTTTGTTTTTTGCTCATGCACCGACAAAAACCATATGCTCCAGCTAATTGTTGCTTAATTTTTAATTATATATGATAATGATGAATTAGTTGATAGAGTTAGGTCTAATTAACCTTAGCTTAATTGGTGTTTGCTGAAAATAAAAACCCAAATTAAAAATGGTTGTTTATGTATGGTATCGTCATGGAGAGAATAGTATGATGTATTGTGCTAGTCAGTCCAAATTTTCAACCGACACATGCATGCATCTAAAATAATTTTTCTTCAAATGCTATAATCGCTTGCCTTAGAATTTTACTTTCTAGACATATGTGGTGGGGTGTGAAATTGAAATTAAGGTGTTCAATTTAGAATAAATTACACCCAACATCACTATTATTAATATGTTTACATTTTCATCATTTAATTTTAAATTTTACAAAATATTTTTATCACCCTCAAAAGGAAATAGTGACATATAGACATTTATATGTCAAAGCCAACTATTAGTACATAGCCAATTCCATATTCGTTTCTATAACTTACATTGAATATAAGAATCCAACTTTTTTATTAATCAAAATAAATAAATAAAAATTGGTATAATTGTGGTTTAAACTTATTCTTGATAAAAATGAACGCTCAAATACGTTTAAATGATTTAACTCTTAATCAAAATGTAAATCAGGGGCGAAGCCAGGGGCTGGCATGGGCCCCGGCCCCCTAAAAGGTAAAATTGCTATTTAGGCCCTTGAAATTTTTTAAAATTTTAAATTAATAAAGGTAAAATTGCGCTTTGGCCCCCCCTAAAATTATAAAAATTCGATTTAATTCTTTACAAATTAGAAAGATATAAACTATAAAAAATTAAAATTTCATCCGGCCCCCCTAAAAAATTGTCCTGGCTTCGCCCTTGATGTAAATCCTTAATTATTATATGATGCTGTTATGGCATTTTTACACCAACAAAATCAAACATATAATAAAAAAATTGCTAAACCTGCTCAAACCGAAATTGATTAAA
Source organism: Gossypium sturtianum (assembly GCA_025698515.1). Lineage (NCBI taxonomy): Eukaryota > Viridiplantae > Streptophyta > Magnoliopsida > Malvales > Malvaceae > Gossypium > Gossypium sturtianum. The sequence continues at coordinate 684,033 of CM046952.1, read as the reverse complement.
TAGACTGTGTCAATTTAAGGCTATTTTTGTATTGCTTTTAAGAAGTACTTTTGGGTAGGAGTGAGTAAAATTCGATTCGATTCGAAAAATTCGATAAAAAAATCGAATCTTGAATTAAATAGTTCGAGTTATTTGAGTTAATTAAGTTATTCGGATCAACTCGAATAAAAAATTAAATTTTTCGATTTAACCCGAATATGAATTACACAATTCGAGTTATATGAAAATCTGAATAAGAAAAGATAAAACTATATCGTTTTGATAAACGTTTACTTTTTTAAAAGTTAAAAGTCAAAATTGTTAAGTTAAAATGCAAAATTACATCATTTTGATAAATGTTATCCTATTAAGTTAAAAGACAAAATTATTATATTGCTTATATAGTTAAATAATCTTGTACTTCGTCTACTAAATAAATAATCGGTCCATATAAATACAACATTGAGTATAAATAATAGGATTCGTTAACTCAACTCAGCTTGACTCGGAATTTTTTGATTCGATTCGATTCGATTCGAAAAAAATTCAAATTGAGTTCGGTTGCTAAAATATGATTCGTCAACTCTACTAACTCAAAATTTTTTGACCCGACTCGATCGAATACTCACCCCTACTTCTCGGAAAAAAGTATTCCTAGCTTTTTGAGAAAAAAATGCTTATCCCAAACAAAAAATTGACCCAAAAACTTTTTTTTTTTAGAAATTGAAAATTTTAGCTTATCCCAAAAGTGTTTTTTTTCTTCCTAAAAGTACTTTTGAGAAACATTCCTACATTAAGCAAAATTATCTCCTTTACATATACTAACTCGACATCCTCCAATCACAAAGAACAATGGCTTTTCACACTTTCACAATGTAAATCGCAACTATTTCAGTAGCTCTCGCATTCTTGTAGTGTAAATTATCGTACTAAACAGTTCTCAATTGCATTATAACAATATATATAAAAATCAAAATTTATTATTTTTCAAGGGTTTGGGTGGACGATTGAGTGTGGTGCGGTGCGTTTAGCTTACTTTTTGTCTCACGCTACAGTATCTAATCTCACCGCCACCGCTATTTTTACACTAACCGCAAGTAAACGCACCGCCCATCCAAACCCACCCTTAATCAAATTCAAATCAATCTCGATTTCTATCTCAATAATTAAAGTTTGGAGTGTATTAAGATTTGAAACCATGGGAGGAAATTAAGAGTGTCTATGTTAGCTAGGTTGTCTACTAGCTGAAAAATTAGCAAAGGATAAGCGTGAGATTGGTAATTTTGACGCCATAGTCTGCCTGTTTGGGGACCGGATAACCATAGGGAGGCGCCCACCGTTTGTGACATAGTCTCGTGGATGCTTTGGTACCATTATTATCCAATTGATTTGGCTCTTTGTTTTTGAACCACTATGTCCCTATATATATTATTATCATACATATTACAAAGCTAGTTAAAGATAAGGTATAATTACGAATTTTTCCCTCTAGTTTACGAAAAATTCAAAACTTAATTCTCGTGTTTTAATTTGTTAAAATTTGCTCTCTCTTGTATTTTTGAAAAATGAAGTTAGCTCTAATTGAGTAATTCGATAAGTGCCAAGTGCAATGTAAGGCTCGTTACATTTTAAACTTTAGAGATGAAACCGTTGAGAAGGCAATCATGAACTTTATAAGGGCGAAGAAAAAGGGGGCGGACATTGATATTGGTTCATGATCCTAAATCAATTTTTTTATCCCTTAAAAATGTAAGGTTCATCTCTAACCCATAACTCCTCACTTAAATTCACATCTTTCTATACTGTAATTACAACCATTGACTATGGTGGATTTGAATAGGCAATTGAACGGTGCGTTTAGCTTACATTCTGTCTTACGCTACAGTATCTAATCTTACCGTCATCCCTATTTTTACACTAAATATACCGCCTATCCAAACCCACCCTTAGACTTGATATTTGTAAAATCAATTTTACATTATTATAATCTAAGTTTACATTTGAGAAGGTTCCTTCAATGATTATTTTGTTGTCAAATGAATTCCTTCATATAATTAAAAACAAAAGACTCTGACAGATAAAAAGATACATCATTTTTATTTATTAAATTTTAAAACTATGGTAAACAAACTTTTTGCAAGCCTGGAGCACACCCACCACCACTACCGCCGACGTTGTCGCCGCCACCACCAACGCCACCAACCTTGTTAATGATCTTTACGACTTTTATAAACTCAATAAAACTAGAAATAAATAAAAATCCACAAAATGACTCCCCCAGATTCATACACCAGTAAACAAGAGAATTTATTATTACTATTATAGTATATCGAATTCAGCTATATATTGCTTTAAGCAGCAAATTCCCGCGGTTTTTTTACATGATCGAGCAACCTTGTGGGTTTTCTTCACTAAAACATTCACCGGTACGGCCGCCGTACCTGTAGTAGCCGCCGCCGCCGCCGCCCCAGCTGTCATAAACAGGCCTACCGTAAGTCTCGTAACTTGGGAACGGTTGTTGGGGTGGTCCACCATAATAGCTAGGTCCTCCACCATAGCCATTATAATAATCTTCGGAGCAAGTATACCCAACTGCATACGTCATCGGCGCTAAAGCAGCAGATGCCGCAACCTTCTGCTGCGCCGCCACCTCTTTAGGTATATCCGGTTTCGTCTCACCGTCTTTGGGCTTTTCCGGTTTCTTCCCAGCTTCCTTGGGTTTTTCCTGTTCTTTTTTGGGTTCTGCCGGTGCTTTGGGTTTTTCCGGTTCTTTGGGTTTTTCCGGCTTCTTCTCAGCTTCTTTCGGCTTCCCGGCTTCTTTAGGTTTGTCAGGTTTCTTCTCCGCTTCCTTGGGCTTCGCCGGCGACTTGAGCTCAATGCTCTTGATGGATCCACCACCTTTGTAACATAACTTGTCCCTGATCTTCTCCGGGCTACAGCATACCACCGTGACGGTCACCGTATTAGCCTTTTCATCGTATATCTGGTCTCGTATTTCTCTTGTTCACAAAAAAAAATAAAAATAAAATCAACTCAGACACCATTTCTCACCGTTAATCTCAATGAACAAATAATATGCAGAAAACCACGAAAAAAAACAAAATCAAAAATAGAAAACTCACGAGGGAATTTACAGAGCACTTTCTTGACCTTCTTGTAACATTTACTACACTGAAGGTCGACCTTCAGCACCATTATCGTCACCTACAAAAGAAAAATTTTACATGAATCATTAGCATTAGCTAACAAATCTGGTTAACAGAGACAAAGAGAAATCGGAAACAGAGGAGCATGAAAAACAATAAAAGAAATGGGTATCGGATTTCAAATGTTGAAGAGAAAAAGGATGAGATTTTAGGAACCTTTTCAGCCATAGCTTGGACCCCCAGATCTGGTGTGAAAAAGAAACAAGCAAATGCAAAAATGTTAGAAAATAATACTAAGAGAGCGAATGGCTGATACTTAGAGAGGCTTATATATAAAAATTAAAAGCTTACATTAAAGTGAATTAATGCTTATTTATTTAAAATAAAATGTTTATAATTAATTATTATTTAAAATAATATTAATTTTTAAAAAGTTTCACTAAAAATCCGTCATCAATCACATATAAAAATTTTGAAGTATTTTCCTAAGTAAATCTCGTTTTCTAAATTACGTTTTAAATATAATTTTTTTGCCATTAATATTAATATATCAAATATTATCGAATCAAAATCAATATTTATAATATATATTTAGAAACCAGTCTTGAAGTATATCACCAATTTTCCATTTAAATAAATTCAATATTAATTACTCCCTTTAAATAAATATTAAACTTGGGTATTTAAGTGGTCAATATTTTATTAAATTCTAAATATGAAATCTTTGGTATATATTTTAATATCATTTATTTATATCAATACTCAATTAAATTTCACTAAATTAAATATTTTTAAATAATAAAACTTTTATATCATTTTAAAAGAATCGAAACACAAATAATCAGGATTTATTTTACAAATATTATTTTCAAAATAAAAAGCATAAAGATTAAATTATAAAATAATTTAATGTTTTTTATTTGATACACATAATTAAATGCGTGCATCGTACAGATATGTAAATTAGTTAATTTATATTTAAAGAATAAAAAAACAGCTTAGGATATTATTTATTTGGTTCGATGTAGTGCATATAATTGATAAAAGTTATATATTTTTATACACAAAAGTAATTTTGTTAACTTTTTAATGTTTAATTTGAGTTTTTTAAGGTAACTATGCGCTTCAGTACACTCTGAACACACGTCCTCCTGTACTGACAACAATAGTGGTGCCAACTGAACTAAGACTCAATCAACAGTTAGTTGTTAATATTATTAGCTAATTGTGAATTTTTATCAAAATAACTATAAAACTCGAACTAAACACTAAAAAATTAACATTATTATCTTTATATACCAATATATAACTATATGTTAAATCAAGATAAATAAATAAATAAGACACAAGCAATGTATTAAATAATAATATAATGTTTAATTTTTGTGTAAATAAAAATATTAAGATTTAATTAAATAAATCCTCTATTAATACTGGGTTTGGTACATAAGTTAAAGCTTATGTTAAAGCATGGAGGGTGGGGAGTTGGTGCGCCGACAAGTATCCAATAGAAAAGAGACACGTGGAGAATCAAATACAAAGATTGTCGTTATTATGACCGAGGGGGGTTGCAAAGCAGCTTTCGATTGCTGACTTTCAAAGCCATCCGTATGATCTGGCGTTGATTAACAAATCATGATCACGCTATGTACATCTCACCTTCTCATAACTTACAATTTAAATTATATCATAAAAAGTGAATCTATTTCTAAATTATAAATTGCGAGTATTAGTTCGATTGAGATCGATATTATTATCAGTGCATTAGAAAGTGGGTTCGAATGTGCTGAAACGCATTATCCTAATATTTAAGAGTTAAAAATGAGTTATAAATAATTCTAGACATTATATCAAAAATAGCAGACATGATAAGAAGTTATAATAAAATTGATTTTATTTCACTTTAACATCTTTAAATTTAGGCTTCGTTTGTTTCACTGAAAATAACTTTTGGAAAATGATTTACTTTTCTGAAAAAACTAACATTTTCTGATGTTTGGATGAATTTGTGTAAAATATTTTCTGTTGTTTAGTAGATTTCTTAAAAATATTTCATAAAAGTTGTTTTCAATTAAACAAACATTCATTTGAGATTTTCTTATTTTTTCATTGTTTAATTGAATTTATTTTTATCTGTAATTTTATATTTTACATTATTTTTGTATATATTAAAAATATTATGTTAAAATCAGATTCATTACAACGTCATTTTTTAATTACATGACTACTAAGTGAGTATTTTTTATTTAAAAATGTGACATCAACAAAATTGACAAAAAAAATTAACAATGTCAATAATTAGACTTGATTTTCAAATTTGAAAAGTAAAGGGACTAAATTATTGAAAATAAAAGTACAAAGACTAAATTACAAATCTGTGAAGTGTATATAGACTTATGACATATTTTAACATTTATACTACAAAACATTTATTATTAATATATTTATAATTGTAACAAATATTTATTATTAAAATATTAATATTGAATATTTTCAATAATATGTGAACAATATTATTTAAAATTATTATTTTTAAAATTTATTATTAAAATAAAATTGAAATATTAAATAATTTATTAAAATAATAAACTATATTTATTATAAGACTAAATATAAATAATTAAATATGTATGTTTAATAATATTGAAAAATATAATATTTTAAATATTTTAAAAATAAAAATAAAATTTATTATCAATATAATAATATTAAGCTTGATTTAAGTTAATTTTTATATAAAAATAAAATCATCTATAGACGAGCTCTTTTCATGAAAATGACTTACGCTTTTCAAATGGGCAAGTCATTTTACAGGAAAAATAGCTTATTTTACCTTGACTTGTAAGTCATTTTCCGTTGACCAAACTATTTTCTGTGAAACAAACACAGGAAAGTGCAGAAAACATTCTCCGTAAAACCTTTTACATGTAAACAAACAGACCCTTTATCGATTAATCGAAGTATTAATATCATTTAATCAAGTTTTGTGAGTAAGATTGTCCCAAAATGATAAAACTACAATTAAATTACTTTGAAATTTGTAATATTGTAAGCTTATATAATGGCATAATTTCATTTTGCCCCTCCTTATAGCTCCTTATAAAGAAGTTTTTATGGTTTCGTCTCTAATCACATCTGTCTCTTAGTTAAACATTAAATGTCAATTCAGAGCATATTTAAAATGTATGGATTAAGATATAAATATATGTACTTATCATATGGATAATTTTTTAAAAAGTTTAACGCGCGGATAACTTAAATCGACATATTAAAAAATAATCAATATTTTGGAGGGCTATTTTTATTCATTTAATTGCTACATATACATCTACACTTTGATCAAATTTTAAATATGCTAAAGTCATATTTGAGCTTGTATTTAACATCTAAGCTAATGTCTAGGCTAACAAAGGATTTTGATTAATGCTATATTGATACTTTAAGGACTAACTTAAAATATTTTAAAGTTTGATGATTAATTTAAATTTTCATCCAAAATTGGAGGATGTATGATGAATTAACCCAAGAATATCAAAAGTAAATATTTTTGGGTCAAATTTTCTCATTAGTTTTGTATTATGCATAAATTGAGAATTTATTTATTTTTTTACTTTAAATTGGTTAATTTCAGTTTTGATTCAAAACAGTGACAAGTTAAATTCGTTAACTCAAATTTTACTATTAATCTCGTATTATGCATAAGTTTTAGATTCAATTAATGTTTTCTAATTTAATCAAAGTTATTCCTTATATTTTTCATATTCGAAACTTCAATCATAATTAAATCAAACGATGTTAAATCCATTAATTAAAATGACTATTTTTGTGTGTGAATATTATATAACATTACTCATGTGATATGTTTGCGAGGTAAGATTTTGAAAATTACATAATTTAACAAAAACGAATTTATTGATTGTCATGTGGTCAGAACTAGAATTTTAATATTCAAAAAGTACAAAGATTAAATATTATCGAATTAGAGTACAATGACCAAAACATAGTATAGGGACTTTTAGCAAATTCCACCATTTTATTGTTGGGGCCGGGGGTAGGTCTTTAAGAGGTGCAAATAATTATACGAGCATATGCATTGCACCCCCACATGCCAACCGTACACGTGTACCTATGTACAGTGGGTTGCAACATCGGCAGCACCCTCCTCAATGAAGGTTAACTCCGTGTAGTAATGGTAAATCCATCTTTATTAATTTGTGGAAAATTGGAGCCATTCTTAATTTGGAAGATTTTGGGAATCGGCGCTTAATTAAGGTAAAATCACTGAATGCATCCATTTTCATATCATCCCATACCGAATTTATACAAAATTTCTTAATGTAAACTTACAAATGCTATTAATTTTACCAGATTCGGGTTGTTTTTAAGCCTACCTGCTTACTTCCATGGATTTGATGTTGAAGGCGAACCCTAACACTAACCCTAACCCTAAAGATGACGCTAAAAAGACCCGAACTGTCGATCTTGGAAACGGAAGCAGTGTAATTTACGTTCCCAGGTTTTTAGCATATGATGTCGCCTGGGAATTCTTCAATTACCTCGACAATCACATCCCTTGGACCAGACCCACCCTTCGCGTCTTTGGCCGATCTTGCACTCAGGTTCTTATAAATTCCCTGTAATTTACTCAAAAATTTGATGTATGGGTTGTGGAGGGAAGCTTTCTTTATATGTTCTTTTAGCCACTAATTCTTGATTACTAGTATAGCGTATTTGATGAAGAAAGAGACGTTTTTTAATTGTATAATTCGGATTCGAGTCGGGTCGGACCTTATTTCGAGAATTTAGCTACTATCAGTTTAGTTTAGTGTTTTATCTCATTTCAGGAATTTAGCTATTTAGTTTAGTGTTCTATTTTTTTTTTTTTTTTTTTTTTTTGGGGGGTTTGTTTGACCTTTGGAATCATGAAGTGACAAGGGTCATGACTAAATTCAAAGTCGAGTCGGGTAGGACTTCATTTTAGGAGGCAAGGCAAGGCACAACCTAAAACCTTATTTTATGGGGCATTGGGCTTTCCTTGCTACTCGATTCAACAGGCATTGGTAGTTTAGTTTCATCACTTAGATTGGAATGTTTTACTTTGTTTGGTAGTGGCAGTTAAAAGAGTAATGGTATAGGCTCCCTTTTTGTGTTGGTTATGCATGACCCTGTTTTGCCTTTTTATTGTATTTTTTCTCAATGTTGCCTTCGAAATTGTTAGTTTGGTAACATCATCTAATTCAACTTTGAACCATTCTTTATCTTGATGATGATCGCCACAGTTTTCGAGTTTGTTGTAGTGATGGGTATATAAACAAACTGATATTGATTTCCCTTTGAGAAAAAGGCATGTTTGTTAAGCATGGATGGTTGGTAATGCTAGCTTTTAACATGCATATGATCACCATATCAGTTTCGTATTGATGGGTATGTAAACAAACCGATATCGATTTGCCTTAGAGAAAAAGCATGTTCTTTGAAGCATGGATTGTTGGTAATATGATACCTTTTAACATGCATGGTTTCCACTAACAACTCATGTTATCTTTTTCTCCTATTGAAATTTGCATATTCCCTTATGCACGCAGCCTAGAGACACATGTTATGTTGCAAGTGCAGGGTTGCCGGACTTGATTTACAGTGGATATCAGCCTCATGCTTATTCTTGGGATGATTTCCCCCCACTTAAGGACATTTTGGATGCGGTAAGTATACGGTCATCTCACCTCACTTGTGTTTTCGTAGTTCCTTCTCTAGTATGATCTAATGTCTTTGCTTGTCTTCTTAAGGTCCATAAAATGCTTCCTGGCAGTACATTTAACAGCTTGCTTTTAAATCGGTATAAAGGGGGTAACGACCATGTAGGTTGGCATAGTGATGACGAGAAGCTCTATGGATCAACCCCGGAAATTGCTTCTGTTTCCTTTGGATGCGAACGGGATTTTATCCTGAAGAAGAAAAGTGGCAAATCATCCCAAGGTGCAAAAGCTTACCCTCCTTGAACCTTGTAGAAAACTGGGTTTTTAATATTACTTCCATTGATGTTTGTTTTTGTTGTGAATGTGCTAGAGAGAAGATCTGATGACAAACCTCCATTGAAGAGGTCTAGGAAGAGCAGCCAAGATGATCAACACTCGTTCATGCTCAAGCACGGATCTCTGTTGGTAATGAGAGGGAACACTCAGCGTGACTGGTTACACTCCGTGCCTAAGCGTGCAAAGGCGGAGACGACTCGAATTAATCTCACCTTTAGGCTTGTTCTGCAGGAGTGAATATGTATGTATTGGTTAGAACTGGATTTTGGTTTGGAAGGTCTGTATGGCCGTGTTGTTGGATCTTAGATCCCAATTTTGTGTACATCCATGCATGATGATGCATCAATAATGGATGTAGCTGTCTTAGCTTAGCTATGCATTTGTTGCAAGTAAGCTAGCTTGAATATAGTTTTACTGTATTTATCAATCTATGGAATATCAATATTTAAGGGATAAATTCTCAAAGCTGTAAGCTATTTTGTATATTAAATTAAAATTTGTGTAATTTTGAGATTTATTTTAATTATATGCTTAAAGCATATCTCGTACAATTAAAAAAAATCAGCACCGTGTTAATAGAATGGTACATCTAAAATTATGAATTATCTAACAACCCTAAGTAGTCTATTACTCTCCGAACCAATTAATTAATCTATAATCCACGTGGTCTGTCTGGGTTGGATTTGAATCAAGGATTTAAATTTTTAATCCCGTTTAAAATAATAAAAATATAAAAATAACTCTATATTAATTTTTATATATTTAAATTTAAAAATATGTTTTTTAAATAGTAAAACAAGTTTATTTTAATGGGCTAGGTTAATTCGATCCATGAGCACATTTAATGATGTAAATCTTAATTATAAGTACATAAAAATAAAGAAGGGAAGACAAAAATGTTCATATTTGATAAATCGATAATGCATGATTCTATATAGGGATAAATATCAAAATTATATACGAACTTTAGTTAAATGTTCAATGTGATATATAGGTTTTGATTTTGTGCAATTATATACATGAAATATTGAATTGATTTAATTTTTATAAATCACTGACAATGCTATCGTTGTAGCATCATTTTACACTTATATATTATATACACAGATAACTATAGTTACCTAACATGAAAATAAATGTATGTATTTTTTTTAAAATTGTGTACAATTAAATCAAGATTAAAATTTCATGTGTACAATTAAACCAAATCAAAATTTCATATGTATAATTATAGTAAATCAAAGTTCATATGCCAAATAGACTAAATTTCGTGTATAAATTTAAAAAGGGTCCCTTCTATACACCATAAAAAATAGATGTTCCCAAACACTATATTATCCATTATCATTATATCAAATATACAACTAAAATGATAATATTGTTAGGAAAGCAATAACGTGGGAGAAGTGAGTTGTGTTACAGCACGGCATGCTACATATATACATACACATACATACACGCATGCATGCATGCATGCCTGGAAATGGTCAAACAAAAGGTACATGATAATATCCATTGGTTTTAAGGATTGAAACAGCAAGTCAACAACTTATTTCCACCAAAATTATCATTGCATAGTTTAGTATGTGGCAGTAGGGGAGGCTATGAGGGTGGCATGTAATGACCTTTATTTATTTTTCAAAAGTTTTAACCATTCAAATCCCGCAAACCTTGGGGGTCTCTCTTCCAAAATAATACACCAAACCTCTCTACCTCTCATTTTGGGCATTATTTCCTTTCCTCCTTACCCACTCCCCCCATAAGTTCCATTTCAAGTTTAGTTTCAAGGCTTCCATTTTTTCTTTTCCTTTTCCAATTTTTCATCATTTTCTCCTCTTCAACGTATCCTCACCCGGTCAGGTTCCTTTCCAATCTATTTTCAATCATATCATCTCATTTATGCATGCATGATGAGTGTATGTGGTGATGATATTGTTTTAGTTTTAGCTTACAGGTTGTAGGCATGCATGTAAGCATGTATGCATCTATTTGCTATCTTTTCTAAGCACCCTCTGGTATATTTCACTCATATCATCTCATTTATGCATGCATGTATGCATAAATTGTGAACATTTTCTGTCAGTTGATTGTATGTGGTGATAACATTATTTAGTTTTAACTTAAGATGTTGTAGGCAGGCGTGGATGTATGTATGAATTATTTGCATATGGTAATACGCAAACATGCATCCAATGTGGTCGGCCTGTTGAAGGGGAAAAAGAAACAAAGAAAGAAACTAGGTTTTTGTTGAATAATGTGAGCATCCTTTGCAACACCTACACCAATTTAGGGCCTGGGCATATATTCATCCATGATATCTACTGCTAGAGGTCCCTCGTATTTAAGATTTAGTCCCTATATTAGCTTTCATTTATAATGTGATTTATTGGTCCAAATATTTAATACCATTAATTATTTCAATGCTAACTAAATATAATTAATGATCATATAGAATTAAACATAATTAATGATCATATAGAATGAGAGGGATTAAATTATGTCAAATTAATAAAGAGAATAAATTTAGATTAACATGATAGAAGGAACAAAATCAGAATATGACCACTATTAACTGCTAAGTTCTTACTTGACATCAATGTCAGTTGATTGTAGATGGTGGTGATGCATGCATGTATGTATGTATGTATGTATGTATGCACGTATTGATGGAACGATGACATGATGCGCAGGTGAATAAAATTTCCAAGAAAAAGAGGGAAGACAGAGAAAAAATGGTGAACATTTACCGACGGGCCAACAGCGAACGCATCCCAAAATCCTCTGGTTCAGGTTCACCAAAGGCAGAGGTAGGAGAGATTGATACCAGAGCACCATTTCAATCCGTCAAAGCTGCCGTTAGTTTATTTGGAGAAGTAGCCGTCACCAAGGAAAGACGCACTCCCAGAAGATCAAGAATTTCCTCAGAGGTAACCAATGTGTTTTTTTTTTTTAAATGCAGCGGTTTAATTATATTTTTAGTCCCTCCATTAATTGCAACTGATAAAACCCATTAGTTATTGTCATTAAAGTTATGACGTAGAAACAACCTTAAGCATTTTGATCGTGTGATCGAATGACACTATAGAAAATCTTCATTACTAATGGCAACAACCGAAGTATTATCAATTTGTACCTATTAGTAACATTATTAAACTAGAAGGGGACAATTGTGCTAAATTAAAATGGTCAAATTCTATAAATGGTCAGGATTTAGTCTATTTACAGTAATTTGATCATTCTAGTACTTCTACTTTTCAAAATGTGTAATTTTAATTCTAAAGCTAACTCTTCTTTTCCATTAATTTCATCAAAGAGAAAAATGTATAATATTCACCCGAAAAAATATGCCAATATGCAAACACTACAACACCGGATGTTAAAAATAAGTCACCTCAAATTGTTTGAAGGAATTAATGGAATCAAATTATAGTAGAAGGATTAAACCTACAAAACGAATGCATAGCACAGGGATCTTTTATAGAATTTGACCAATTAAAGTAGAAAGATGAAATTTCATAGGGACTAAAATCAGAATTATACCTTGATTTATAATCAGTAGGATTAAGCTGTGATTACTTACGAATAATTTATGTTTTGCAGAATGTAATAGACAAAGAGACGCAGCTTCTTCTAGCAGAGAAAGAGTTCAACAACATGAAGCAAAAGCTAGAGAGCGCCGAAGCTACGAAGGCGAAAGCGGAATCTGAGCTCGAAAGCGCGAAGAAAACATTGCAGGATTTGGCCGAGAAACTCAAAGCGGTGACGGAGTCGAAGCAATCGGCGATCGAAGCGACCGAAGCGGTAAGGGAACAAGGCACTCAACTTGAATTCCAGAAACCGCAGAACAACCAAGAATGCGAGGTGAGGAAGAAGGAGTTGGAGTCAGCGAGGGAGCAATACATCGCCGTCGCGACGGAACTCGATGCCAAGAAGCAAGAGCTGAATAAAATCAGGCAGGATTTCGACACGGCGTTGGAAGTGAAATTGGCGGCGTTTCAGCAGGCGGCGGAGGCGCAGCTCTCGGCTAAAATGCATGCCGAGAGGGTTACCGAGCTGACGAAGCAAATCACGGTGATGAAGGAAGCGATTAAGCAAGTGAAATTCGCTACGCAACAAGTGTACAAAGAGCAGGAGAGCATAGCGGCGGATAAAGAAATGTTGCAGAAATCTTATGAGAGTGCTAAAGAGGAAGCGGAGAAGAAATTGAAGGCTGCGAGGGAAGCGTATGATCCAGAGCTAGCGAGATCTCTGGAGGAGAAGCTTAAGGAAACCACGGAGGAGGTCGAAGCGTTGCAAGATGAGATGAAGAAAGTTCATGCTATGGAAATGGATTCCGTTAGGGTTTTGACATCGGAACTTAACGAAGCTACGACGACGCTGCAAATGGTGGCCGACGAAGAGTGTTCCCTTCGGAATTTAGTGAGCTCCATTAGGATGGAACTTGAAGAGGTGAAGAGGCAACAACGAGAGAGTGAAATGAAGATCCAAAATGAAATTGAAAAAGAAGCTCTTAGTGCTGATCATAACATTAGGCTTCAACAGCTTTTATTAGAAACAGAGAATGCTAGAAATGAAACTCAACAGATGAAGAAGAACATGGAAACGCTGAAGAAAGAAGCCGAAGAGGCTGAAACGGCAGTGAAGGACTTAAAGCAAAAGCTAGAGCTCGCTTTACAACAAGCCGAAGAAGCGAAAGCGGCGGAGAAGAAGGCGCTCGACGAAATGCGGCTATTAGAAAAGGGGACCGGTAGGGGAAAGGTAAAGATATCCAAAGAAGAATTCGAAGCGTTGAAAAAGAAAGTAGAGGAGTATGGGAATTCATCGGAGCAGAAAATAGCTGCTGCAATGGCGGAGCTGGAAGCGATAAACGCGAGCAAAAACGAAGCGGATGAGAAGGTGGAAGAGAAATTGAAGGCAATCGAGGAAATCAAGGCCGCGACAGAGATGGCGGAGAAATCGGCGATGACGGCGGAGGCGGCAAAGAGCGTTCTCGAGGGTGAACTTAGAAGACGGCGTCAACAAGAAGAGGTAGTTGCAACATCGTCTTAACACGTCGGGATTGTGTATCGTCTCACCGCCCGGCGGCGACCCACCCTTATCCATCGTTTTCCCTCCATTAACGCATTCATTGTACACTTTTTTTTTTTTAATTCATTATATATGTATATTTATGTATATGTTATATATGAAATTGCTATCCTTCTTTGAATGAAATGGAACGGAAGAAGCTAGTAAGGGTATTATTTTTCTTGGATAAATTATCCCAATGACCCAATTATAATTATTAGTATTATTTTTTTTCCATCAAATTATGAAAAATAATTATAAAAATAGTCATTTAATTATAAAAAATTACAAAATCATTAGTGAATTATATGATTTTATCTGCTGTTGTTACAGTTGATTAACGATAGCAGCTTTTAAAAAAAGTATAATAATAACTTTAACCTTTAATATTTATAAATTATATAAATTTAATGTTGATTTTAGAAAATTTTAATCCTCGATATTTACGTATTATGTAATTTAATTGATGTATTGTACGATATTTATTCCATTAACACTACTATTTCATGTACTAAATAATTCTTATCCCAATTTGATTGGTATAGGTATTGTTGTTAATGTAGTAATATGTGAGATCGAGTGTGTTGAAGCGCATTATCCTCCAACTTATGAGTTCTAGACACTTTATGTAAAAAAGAATAGAACCTATAATGAGATTGTTTAAAAAATTATACTTCTTGTCATGTTTAGTGGCAACAGGGTCAATTTTTTTCCTCCGTTCTAAGTTATAAAAATGAGTTTTCAGCTCTGATTAAAAAAATACTTTTTTAAGGTAAATTTCTCAAAATCGGATTGAAATTAATTTAAATATATTTTTTTGTTATTATAATTTATAAGATGAATGTTTAGATTATTATTTATTTATATTTATTGTTTAGTTTTAGATTCAACCCACAATCAAATTAATTAAATTATAATTTATTGATTTAATTAATTTAATTATCACTTTAATTGGATTACTATCAAGTATCAACCATATGTGCATTCACACTAAATTTCTTTAATGTTGGTATGGATATTATGGAGTTGTTTGTATTAAAAGTCAGATTACATTTTGCTCCATCTATTAAAATAATATCAAATGGGTCTCTATGTGTTACATCAAATAGCAAATTAATCATTTCTATTAAAAATTTCATTCATTTTACTGTTAAAAACTAATTATTGTACGTTAGCATAAGGTGCACGTAGTACGTCACATGTAACTGTTTAGTTATTTCATTAATCACGCTAGTTTTTAATAGTAAAAATGGATTAAACTTTTAACATAATAGATTGATTTACTATTTGATTTGTAGAATAAGGACTAATTTACTCATTTTTTGGGTAAATAGAGTAAAATACAATCCTACTCTTAATATAATAACCTCTATAATACTTTTACTTGCATATGTCATACTAAAATTGCTACTTGTAAGTGACTATAATTGCCTCTTACGAATGACGATGTTGCTTTTGAAACGATGCATAAAACTATCAAACGCATCAATGTTTTTTAAACTGGATTGGTGGTTGAACTTGTCAGGCCACTGGTCTTGTTAAAAAATTATTAAAATTTTTAAAAATTACCTTTTTAAAAAATTGATTTAATCGTCAGTTTAACTGGTTTGATCAATTTTTATCCAATTCAATTAGTTCGTACAGATTTTTAATCTAATTAATTTAAAATTATTCTCTATACTAATCAAGTTAAAGCTCAATCCGCACTGATGATATTATTTTAAATTTATTTGTGGGCCGTGAACAAAATAATTGTGCTAAAAAAAATGCATTTTAATTAATAATTTCGAGTCTCATCTCTCTCAAATTAAATCGACTTTGAGATTTGAATCTCATCATTCGAGAGCAATGTTGAGATTTATTTTCATTTTAATATAGGATTTTAATATTGAAATTATTATAATTAATTGGACCTGTATTATTTATTATTTAGATTTGTGATTGTAATTAAATCTATTCAAATAAATAAATAAAATAAAAAGGCTATATTTCTTGGGTTTCCTTTCCATTATCGTATCATTCTTTTGGGTTCGTAGTTTGTTCTTTCTTTCTTTCTTTCTTTCTTTCTCTCTTGAACGTCGAGTATTGGTTTAGGGTTTCAGGTTTCTACTTTCTATCGAGATATAGACATGGCGGGTGCTGGAATCCACCCTTATCACCAGCAGTGGCCGCCGGCACCAGCTGCTCCGCCCCCTCCAGCCACAGCAACAGCGGTTCCTCCACCGCCTCCTCCTGTCCACCATCCTCCACCCGTTTCTTCTCATGATGAGGTCAAATCTCTCTCACTCCATTTACTCTACCTCCTCCTTTTTTCTTTTTCAGCCTCAATTGCACGATTTGATGGTGACAGAACCCTAATTGCCTCTCTCTCTCTGAGTTTTCTTTGAGAATCTGCAAATATAATAGTTTCTTTTTGCTCTGCTTAGCTTTGTAGATTCCATCGTTTCTCTCTTTAATATTTGGTTTTCTTTTTGCACTTGCTTTTTTCTTTTCCAAGATTAAAATAATAATTTTTATAATTGACAATAAAAAAATCATTTCTGTGACTAACAACATATACCATTCTAAGATTTTGTTTCTTTAGTGAACGATTCTAATTGAATTTGCATTACAATTTACAACAGTTCAATTATTTGGTTATGTTCTGGTGAAAGATTTTTTTTTTTTTTTCACTTCTTTTTTAGTAACATTGGTGGAAGAAGCTGAAAATAAGATGAAGTACAAGCTAAATAAGAATTGTTTTTTGTATATATGTGGTTATTAGGTAGTTATATGACTGTATCAGAGTTACCTGCAACGCAGATCAATTTGGTTTGCAGATAGATAACTAAAACATAGTTAACTATTTATATAAAAAAAAAATGGTGGTGGTCCTTGATTCATTTAGAAGGAAAGAAATTCGATCCTTTGGAGCATAGAAGGTTGCAATTACTTTTTTTTTTTCATGCATTCATTATTATGTGTTATTTAAAAAATTATTAACTTTTGTCTTTAAAGAAGATTCAATTAACTTTTTAAATGGATTTTCGATAATCATCCATAAAAAGAAAAGGTTCCCATTCTTAACATAATATCTAGAGCATCATAATCAATTTGGTTTGCAATTTGAATGGGATTAACCAAATTAGGTAACTCTGGTGTCTACAAATGTTTGTGGTGCATGCATTTGTACTTTGCATGTACAAGTTTGCTGCTTTTTCCTTGTATATCGAAAAATAATATTAATACTTGTTCTGGATCCAGGTTCGGACTATCTTCATTACTGGTCTTCCTGAAGACGTCAAAGAGAGAGAGCTACAGAATTTACTGAGATGGCTTCCAGGGTATGAAGCTTCGCAGGTGAACTACAAGGGAGAAAAACCTATGGGTTTTGCTCTCTTCTCAAGTGCACAACTTGCAATTGCTGCCAAAGATGCCCTTCAGGTATTTATAAATGTATTTAACTGCCGGTTTTATTTAGTCATCTAAGATATGTCATCCTTTTCAAAGCACTGATTTTGTCTGATGCTGGGGGGTATTAGGAAATGGTTTTTGATGCTGAGTCAAAATCGGTTTTGCACATAGAGATGGCGAAGAAGAATCTATTTGTTAAAAGAGGTGAGTCATCTTTAACACCTTGTATCATGCCAAATTTGAAAAAAGGCTTGTATGGAGACATGCAGACAAAAAATGTTTTAATCTGGAGATAAAGTAATGCAAAATACATAAAAGTTGTTCCTAATGATCCTGAAGTATAGAAGACGATGAGATGATGGTTCAAAGAACAGAAGAGGATTGAGTCAATTGGTTCTAGAGGTCTGCTCTTTAAATTCCTCCTGTATTTGTAATTGGGGTTTACAATTCAGACCATGACAAGAGGAGGAACTGTTGAAGAGAAGGAAATAAATACCAGTCCTTGGCAACCCATTTTGTGGGTGAAATGATAAGTAATTTTATCAAGTAAATATTAAGAGAATGATCCATATCTAAATATACAGAAGAGGGAATAAAAGCAACTGAATGTGTAGTTTTGAAATAGAGAAAAAATAGATACAATTATTGGTTTTCGAAAGGAAGTGTTTTAAATCATATTTGTAAGGAGAGTACAAAAAATGTATCCTTGTTAATTTGTCTTTGTTATTACAGGGAGAGGTTTGTAGCAGATTCTGTAGGAATCTATTTATGTAAAAGATCATTCTTTTACTTTGTTGATATTTATTCTGTAGGAATTGTAGCAGATTCTAATTCGTATGATCAAAGCAAACGTTTGCGAACTGGTGGCGATTATTCACATAGTGCTTATACTACTCCACCTCCGTTTCACCCTCCTCCTGCCCCTGTTTGGGGCCCACACGGGTAAGAAGCTATGTTAGGATGTTGGATACTGCTATGCTATGGTCTAGTTTGCATAGTCATAGATAGTTTAAGGTGTAGGTACAGCATTGCTTGTTAAGTTCGCTTTTGTATTTGGCATAGGTATTTATCTCCAACTCCTCCATATGATCCTTATGGAGGTTATCCTGTTCCTCCAGTGCCAATGCCTACCCCTACTCCTGTACCAGCTCCTAGCAGTTATGTGCCTGTTCAGGTAATTTCTACGCTCCACGTACCACTTTCTCCTTTGGTTTAGTTTTAGTATAATTTTTTATTGGTCGTTTATAGTTGGCTTGTTGGACTTTTTCTCATTCCTTCTGGGAAATCTTGGGATGCAGCATCCTTTATATGTTTTTTTTTCTGGCACTAAATGAAACTATCTTTGATTGGCAGAACACCAAAGATAACCCTCCTTGCAATACCTTATTTATTGGCAATCTTGGAGAGAATATTAATGAGGAAGAACTACGGGGCTTATTTAGCGCGTAAGAACATCTTAGCCTCTGGCTACTTTAATGGTCAATTTTATTTGTGTGAATTTGGGTTGATATCTGATGACAGCCTGGTTTATTTCGTACTTATGCTTTATGCAGTCAACCTGGTTTTAAGCAAATGAAGATCTTGAGACAAGAAAGGCATACTGTTTGCTTTATAGAGTTTGAAGTAAGTTCCTTTCTTCTCTTAACCTACCTGGATGTAACCAGTTATTCATCGAATGCAATTTTCTTGGGTTTTCATTCTTAAGCTTAGTGTTTGTTTCCCCAACTTGCAGGATGTGAATTCTGCAAGTAATGTGCACCACAGTTTGCAGGGTGCTGTGATCCCTAGTTCTGGTTCTATTGGCATGCGAATACAGTATCCTTTTTGCATTTGTGGCTTTACTGTTTTAAATGTTCTTGTTTTCCTTTGCCTTGTTTCTTTGGTATGGCAACTATTGCATATATATTGGTGCTTTATACATGTGATGTGTATGGGCTTGTGGCTTGATTCATGTCTGTTGCACAATCCAGATAGGTTTTCTACCTAATAATTACCACTTCTACTGCTTCTCGGCATCTCAATGTGGGTTAAAAGGTGATATTTCCACAATTGTTTTCGTGAAGATTGTGTTTTTAATGGAAAATCTTGATTCTTATAACTTCAATCTCTAAAAAGAGTGTGGTTAGGTAGAGAATTCTTTGATTCTTTTTGGTGTGTATATCTACGGTTTTATAATGTTGAATGCCAATGAATAAAATTAGAAAATAAAGGGACTTCACATTAAGCTTTATATGAACATAATGAAATTATGTAATTAGCTTTACATGTTTCATCTGTAACTTTACTATATAAATGCTTCGGTGAAACATGGTTGTCTTTCTTGACTTGATCATAGATATTCCAAGAATCCTTTCGGTAAAAGGAAAGACTCCAATCATCCCATTGCTTCTCCTGGTGCCAATGGGGCTCCACCAGCTATGACTTACCAGTAGATGAGGGGATGTTCTCTTTATATGCTCCAACAAATACAACTGCTACATGCTAGGATGCATCATGCAGCTATTGCATGCACCCATTTCATTGTCACCATCGGCATTATCATCCCTTCTCATGTCTTTGAATGCACATAGCGGTATCATGAACACACCATTTGCTCATGTTTATTTGAATTTACCTAAGACATGCATGTGTCTGCAGCATTTGTTATGCCCGGTTAACTTTATAGGCTTTTCAGATAACTTTAATATTCTGTAGAAGTAGTGCATTATCTACAGGTTTGGTTAATTTGTGTGTTATTCCACCTCATATTGAACATTGACCATTCCATGATACTGGACTACTACTGATGCTCTATATCACGCAGCATACATCTGGGGTTGATCCATATACATCACATTACTAACATGACATTCAGTGCATGGCACTATCTTGAAGTAAACAGCGCAGAAAACCATCCCATTTTTTCATTCTATACATGGAATTGTTAGAACCATTGCCATAGCCAATAGGCACTATTTGTTTCGGTAAACTGAAAAATGATGATTGCCATGCTTTTTAACATATTAGGGGTCTTCAAAACATAAGATTTATAGGATCTATTCGGAAGTATATATGCCTCTACGGTCAAAATACACTACATCAATAACATTTCATTTGAAGAAAATCCAGATTTCCATATCATGGCACTATTTTTATCTGAGAAAATGTAGGGAAGCATAACCATTGCCATAGCCATTGACACCATTTATTCCATTGAAGTGAAAGGATGATAATCATCTTTTGAACTTTAAGGGCTTGATAGATATAAGCGTCTATGATATATATATATACATATATATGCAGGATAAGCTACTCTACTTGAGGTAAACAGTGCTTCAGCTGATGTTTTATTTCAGGTAACCTTTTAGTTTTTTTTTTCTTTTTTTTTCATTTGGGTACAAATTATATAAATGGAGAAAGAGATGACAATTACAGGGTC
Organism: Gossypium sturtianum; assembly: GCA_025698515.1. Taxonomy (NCBI): domain Eukaryota; kingdom Viridiplantae; phylum Streptophyta; class Magnoliopsida; order Malvales; family Malvaceae; genus Gossypium; species Gossypium sturtianum. Next base: position 662,998 of record CM046952.1, on the reverse strand, counting down.
TGAACCATGCAACTTCTAGTATTAGTCAAAGAGTCAAAAGCGAAAACATCCATATGTGGATGATTAGCTGACAGCACTTGGAAGTAAATAATTGCAATATATTATTTTTTAATTTTTTGGTCAAAAGGAATAAATGCTTGTTGGTGATAGCATAACTGTGTTCTTTTTGGCCGTCAATTCCTAGAGGAAGTCCCTGGTCTTTTTATGTATTTGGGGTTTTTTTATGCAGAACATTAGTGTAGCGTAGTGCAGTGTGAAAGGAAATGAAAAATGGTAAAAAAGAGAGAGAAGTTAATAAAAATTTTCTGACAGTGGTTGACTGGTTATTCTTTTATCCTTTGGTTACAATAATTTACGACTGATTTAGCTTTGTAGAGTTGTTCAGTATTATAGTGGAGGATGCGAAGCTCACATATCTCTTGATTTCGTGTATGCTTTGCGCGCTCACCTGCTATTTGTGGTCAAATCATGGATTTTATAGTTAAAAGTCTAATAATAATTTGTTTTAAAAAAGATTCTAATTTGAAGTAATTCAAAACTTGGATTCATTAAAATTTTGAATGATTTGAACTTATGATTTGAGAATTAAGCTATAAAATTCAGAATCCGGAATTTAACAAGTAACAAAATTAACAATAAAATATGAGTTCTATAATATTTAAAAATAATAATATAATAGTGAGATGATAGCAAAACGATGAGAAAATAATAGCAAAACAATTTTTTTTTTCCAAATTTGGACTTGAACTAAAGAACTTTATTTGAGACTCGGTTTGTTTTTTTAAATGGGTTTTATTTTTTTTATTCAAATTTATTTTTTAAATTTATATTTTTATTTAAATTTTTACATTTTCGAATATATTTTCGAGTAGAGTGACTCAATCCACATCAAATTAAAATTAAGAGCATCACTAACATCAATATAATTCAATAAAAGAAATAAAGAATCTTAAAAGCTTGTTATTCACGAACCACTGGCATTAATATGGGTGCTTGAGACAATTTTATTTTCTTCATAAGACTTTCAATCATCTCTAATTAGACAAGTTGTATATAAATAATTTCTTTTTGGACATAGTTGTATGTAAATAATGGAAACTTGTCTAATTAGATTTTTTTTACTTTTACTAAAAGTAAGCGATGACAAAATTCTAAATCTTTTGACTCTTGAAAAGCTCAATTTAATAGAAGATTTTTTTTCGAGTAGAAGAATTTAAATTTAATAAGAATAATCTAGAGATTTGGCTTTAAGTGGATAAATCTAACCCACCTTTTTAAAGGGCCTATCTCTCTCAGCATCCACTGATTTTACATAAATCAATTTTAATTCTATCTAAATCCAATCCAATTCCATGTATGTGTTTTGAGATATTTTTTTAATATACTATTTTAGATTTATTTATATTTTTCATTTATATTATATATACATGAAAATATTTTTTAATTGCACATATATATATAAATATAATTATATGAAAATTTTAAAATTATTTTTTTAAATATATTGCTTTTTTTTTTTAAAAAAAGCAGGAGGCTTGCCAAGTGGCAAACAATGGAAAATGGAATTGCAGGGGGATGACATTTAATATGTTTTACAGAGTGCAAGGCAACGTCACTTCTCCCTTACACAGACTATAAAACACAAAGTGTTTCATTAAATTTATAACTAAAAAGCTGCGTTCCCACAACCACTTTGATACTGAAACCGCGTTGAAAAAATGGTAAAGCAAAGCAAGTATCTTCCATTTCACACTAACCCCCCCGCCCATGTCATGATCTACAGCTATCTGACGATGACCTAATTCTATAATATCTGTATTACCTATAATATAATTTTTGGGTTTCTTTTATCCACTTTAATACTTTAATTTTGTAATTAGATCCATTTTAATTTTTAAAATTAGATTTCGTCAAGATTTGATGATGTAAGCAGTATTACTGAAACATAATTGCGTTGATTAGCTGGATCGAGATATTGCAATTTGAACAAACAGATTGATTCAAAAACTATTTGAAATTGATAAAAATGAAAAAAAAAGTTAGAACAAAAATCGACAGTAAAAAAAAAGTTAGAACAAAAATCGACAGTTAAGTATATTGAATTGATTTAATATTTTTTTTAATTTTTTAATTTTTATGAATTTTTAATTATTTAATTATTTATTGTTGATCTAATAGTTAAATCGATCAAATTAGTTCAATCAAAAATTAATGTTTTGATCGATTCAATCATCGATTTTATTTATTAAAATATTAAATGTGACATTCTAAGATTATATCACGTCATCACCGGAAAATTTATATAATTTTTAAAATTTTCAAGTGATGATGAGATATAAAATAAACTTAAATTTATATAATTTTAAAATAATCCAACTTTTATATTCTTCTTATCCAAAAGTACAAATAAACTAAATTGTCTAGTTAAGTGGGGCTAGATGCCAAGTTGAGGGCGAAAAATTATATTATCCCTCTGTATTTATTATCGTCTTGTCTCTCTTCACTTCAAATTGCTGCTGGTCAGTGACTGCTTGGACTTTGGTCTTGGTGAGTTTTCCACCCATCTGCACTCTCCAAGTTCATACATACATGCGTGTATATATGCATTAAGAAAGGTAAGAATCTATGTCCTTCTTACCCTTTGGAGGAGAATGATGAAAGGTAACTTTCTCTTTCCATTAACCTTGCTCTTGTGTTTCTTGTTTTTAGAACAAAACACTGGTCTTGTTGTTTATGCTTTGAATTCTGATGGGGAAACCCTGTTGTCTTTGTTACCTCACTGGTCATCCTTACCTTCTTCTTTAACCTCTTCATGGAATGCTTCTGATCCAAATCCATGCAAATGGGTTGGTGTTGAATGTGATTCCAAAACCCATAATGTCCTTGCTCTTAACCTTACAAACTTTGCCATTTCAGGCCAATTGCCACCTCAAATTGGTGCTTTACACCATTTGAACACCCTTGATTTGAGCAACAATAGGTTCTTTGGTCCAATACCCTCAGCTTTGGCCAATTGTAGTTCCCTTCAATACTTGGATTTGTCTAACAATGAACTCATTGGACCAATACCTAATACTTTCAATTCCTTGCAAAAGCTGAATTACTTGAACTTGTTTTCCAATTCCTTGAGTGGTGAAATACCAGAAACATTGTTTCATGTTACTGGTTTGGTGTACGTGTATTTGAATAATAACAACTTGAGTGGTTCGATACCTATGAATGTTGGTAACTTGAGCGAGCTTGTAGCTTTATATTTGTATGATAATGGGTTGATAGGTACCATACCAGAGTCAATAGGGAATTGTAGTGAACTACAAGAACTTCTTTTAGATGGGAACTATTTTGTTGGGGGTTTGCCTTCCAGTGTTATGAATCTCCAAAACTTAATGTATTTGTATTTGAGTCACAATAGTTTCAATGGTGAAATCCCAAGTCCTACCAAGTGTAGAAGTTTGAGAGTTTTGGATTTATCATTCAATAGTTTCAATGGGGGGATACCACCAGGGTTAGCCAATTGTAGCACCTTGACTGAGCTGGTTATTGTACATAGTAACTTAACAGGTTATATTCCTTCTTCATTAGGCTTATTAGATCAGCTTTCAAAGCTTGATCTTTCTGAAAACCATTTATATGGTGAAATCCCATTTCAGCTTGGGAAATGTAAGTCTTTGAAACAGTTATTATTGTATGATAATCAACTCAAAGGTGAAATCCCTAATGAATTAGGGATGTTAAGTGAGTTGAATGATCTTGAGTTGTTTATGAACCATTTGAGTGGTGAGATTCCTATTAGTATTTGGAGGATTCCAAGCTTAGAGTATTTACTTGTTTATAAGAACAACCTAACAGGGGAATTGCCTTTAGAGATCACTGAGTTCAAGCAATTGAAAAACATTTCGTTGTACGATAATGGTTTCTTCGGGGTCATACCTCGGAATTTGGGGATTAATGCTAGTTTACAGCAGTTGGATTTCACAAACAATATGTTCAGTGGTACAATCCCTCCATTTCTTTGCTTTGGAAAGAAGTTAAGGGTGTTGAATTTGGGTCAAAATCAGCTTACCGGCAGTGTAACCGATGATATCGGAGGCTGTAAAACTCTGTGGAGATTGATCCTTAAGCAGAATAACCTCAACGGTGTGCTGCCCGAGTTTGCAGATAATACAAATCTTGTACACATGGATATTAGTGAAAATAACATCTCCGGTCCAATTCCATCCAGCTTGGGGAACTGTAGAAACCTTACTTCTATAAATTTGTCCATGAATCGGTTCACGGGATTTATACCTTCGGAGTTAAGCAACCTAGCAGATCTTCAGACTTTGAATGTTTCTCACAACCTTTTACAAGGTTCTTTGCCATCTCAGTTGTCAAATTGTAGCAGATTGGTAAAGTTCGACGTGGGGTTTAATTCACTGAATGGTTTGATTCCGAATGCTTTGACGAGCTGGAAACAGCTGTCAACTCTTATTCTGAGTGAAAACCGATTTACTGGTGGCATTCCGTCTTTCTTGTTGGAACTCGAAATGCTTTCGGAGCTGCAGCTCGGGGGAAATCCATTTGGAGGTAGTATTCCTTCGTCGATTGGAGCTATGAAGAATCTGATTTATGGCTTGAATTTGAGCAGCAATGGTTTGACTGGAGAGATTCCTTCGGAGCTAAGAAATCTGTTCAAGCTGGTTAGATTGGATTTATCTAATAACAATCTAACAGGGACTTTAACAGTTCTTGATGGAATGGATTCCTTGGTTGAGGTCAATGTTTCCTACAATCACTTCACCGGCCCGATACCGACAACAATGATGCGTTTCGTGAACTTGTCCTCATCATCTTTCCTCAGCAATCCCGGGTTATGCATTGATTGTCTTTCATCAGGTGAGGAAACTTGTCCTACAAGCAATTACCTTAATCCTTGTAATGAAATGAAAAATCAAAGGGGCCTTACCAAATTGGAAGTTGCAATGATAGCCCTCGGTTTGTCTCTACTTGTTGTGGCACTCCTAGTTGTGGCTTCGATATTCATTTTCTGCAGGATAAAAAAGCAAGAACATGAGGTCTGTGTCGAAGAAGGTGCATCGACCTTATTGAACAAAGTGATGGAAGCTACTGAGAATCTAAATGAGAGGTATATTATCGGCAGAGGAGCACATGGAGTCGTTTATAGAGCATCATTGAGTCCAGGGAGCGATTTTGCTGTAAAAAAGATCAATGTAGCAAAGCATAAAGGAGGAAACCGAAGCATGGTTCGAGAGATCGAAACTATTGGGAAAGTTAAGCATCGAAACCTGGTGAGATTAGAAGATTTTTGGTTGAGAAAAGATTATGGATTACTCTTATTCAGGTACATGCAAAATGGGAGCCTGCATGATGTTTTACATAATAATAATGATCATACAACAAATGAGGCACAAATCCTGAAATGGAGTGCTCGCTATAGAATAGCACTAGGAGCGGCTCATGGGTTGGAATATCTCCATTATGATTGTGATCCCGGTATAGTTCATCGAGACATCAAGCCAGAAAACATCCTCCTCGACTCCGATATGGAACCGCATATCTCCGATTTTGGAATTGCTAAGCTCCTCGACGAGTCTGTGGCTTCAGAACCGTCTATGGTAGTTGCAGGCACGGTTGGATATATAGCTCCAGGTATGCATAGTAACTTTGACCTTGATTCAATTTTGTTAATAGTGTTGATTGCACCAAACATTCTCAAACTATTGTTTAGATTATAAATTGGTCCTTAAACTTAAAATGTTTTAATTGCATCCTTAAAGTATTAGATTGAATCAATCAGCCAATCAGGTCCTTCTGTCAACTTAATTATCAATTTAGGCATTAAATGTCAATTTGGTTTAACGTAGCGCATTTTTAAAACATGTGGATCAAATTGTAAATATTTTATCACGGCATATCCAATTTGTTTAGGTAATAGGTACACATGTGTTCACAATTTGATCCACATATTTGAATATACTACATCTCAAGTTTTAGCGATTTAACGTTCAAACCATTCAATGAAACCAATGGAAAATTTTAGTTTATTCAATTATGATATTTAATTTAAATACTCAATTTGAAGACTAATTTTAAATTTTGATCATAGTTCGAGTATGTCCGGTGCAATTAACTTTTTTTTTTTTTTTTTTAAATATAAAGATGACATTCCATGGAATGATTAAAATGGGGTTGTGTTTTTGACAGAAAATGCATTCAGAACAACATGGAGCAAAGAAGCGGATGTGTATAGCTATGGGGTGGTTTTGCTCGAGCTGATAACCGGGAAGAGGGCATTGGATCCATCATTTATGGGGGAGACCGATATCGTGGGGTGGGTCAGATCAGTTTTGAGCGGCGAATTCGAAATCGAAACCGAAATCGAGAGGATCGTGGATTCGAGGATTGTGGATGAGTTGGTGGAATGGGAAGTGAGGGAGCAGGTTATTGATGTGGTTTTGGTAGCTTTGAGATGTACTGAAAAGGAACCAAGCAGAAGACCTGCAATGAGAGATGTTGTGAGGCAGCTCTTAAACACCAAACTCCCTAGAAAATCTAAACGTCAGAGCTAATAAATTAGCTGGAAATTCTACTTTTTTTATTATCATTCCGTAATTTGAAGGGAATACCATCTACTTTTTTATTCAATAATGTCCATTTGTCTCTATCAATAGGTTTTCTTAATTATTTCGCTTATTATTGAGGGGTTTTCACTTTTTTGGGGAGAAGTTGGCAGACTCATCAATTTGATTTTATGAAGAGCCAGTGTGATTCAATAGAATAAGAATGCTTGATCGGGTGACTAAAAATGTGGAGTATGTGCGGCACACATCCACCTACCAAAAATATTTAAACATTTACACTACAACATATAGAGTATACTTATAAGCAGCTATGTTACCACCACTTTGGCTCAACACTTGCTGCTATGGCAATGGCCATTGTGTGATACGAGAATACGGGCAATACATGAAAGGCATAATTAATTTGCCTTTAATTTGAGATCATTATCAGGAAAGATTGAAATCAATTTAATTCAATATAATTGAATTGGATCTAATTTAGAAATGTATAGATAAAATAAATAAATTAGGTATAAATATCCTGACATAATTTTTCAAAACATTAACCTCCTTCCTTTGTATGATTTTAGTTACAACATCAAACGGACCACTCAAATTGCAATAAGTATATATATATATATATATATATAAAAGGTTTAATTCATTTTATTTCATGAGAATTTATTTCCAATAATACTTGTATAAAAGAATTACAAACATTTACAACAACTAATGAATGCAGAAAAATCAAAGGAACCCCAACTTTATGACCATGCAGGTATATAACTACATTCAACAAATGATTATAATAGCCAAAAAAAAAAGAAAAAGAAAGAAGAAAGAGAGATCCATTACCAATTGTGTTAGCCGTCAAATGTACAAAGGTTAAAGAAATGGCTAGTAACTCCCATGTGATCTAACAGATGAGATAGATTGTGCTGAAACCGAGGCGGTGGGACTGTTTAGATCCCGCTCGGGCTCGGGTTTTGGTTTTCCACTTAATCTTTCTATTGCATCTTGACATATCTCGTCGAACCAGTCGTCGTTGGGCAGCACGCTGACATACGATAACATATAAATCAGAATGCTTCGATGCCATTGCCAACACTATGCGCATTTATTCAGAATATACAAGCATTCTAGTTGTATAGCCTAAGGGTGAGAATAATTATGAGAAAACAACTCATAATAAAAAGAAAATTAACTATCAGAGCTTACCTATTTGGATCCATCCCGGTAGCAGCAAATGCAGCCATTGCTTTAGTGATTATTTCTTTGACAACTCTATGCAAATTCCTAGATAGGTAGCGACCTTGGGAAGCAAAGCCTATGATGAATTTTATATCCAAATACAGCTGCACATGTACAAAAAAAGTCCGATTTTTAACAATTGAATATAAATTAAAAAACGGAAGAAGAAAGATACCAAGAATACATGCCTGTTGTAATCCAAGTGGACCTAAAGGTCTTGGTCCTTCCTCAATATCATCCCAAAAGCTTTGATCTTCGGAAAGACATATGATGACAGATTCGGTGAGCCGCATCAATAGCGACGTAGCAAATCTTTCCCTTCCTACAAACATATCTGCTGCCAGGCTAGCCATCCTGTTTAGTTTTGCATAGAGTTCCTGAACGATAATGATATTGAAGAAAAAAAGCACATAAAAAATGAGCGAATCCCTTGCTAACACCCAAAACCTAGACTGTAAATAAAATCAAAGAATAATAGAAAAACAGGAGAATGAGCAAGCAGGCGACTAAGCATCCATTTGTTACCTCGTAGTTTTGTTTACCCAAAATCTAGTAGAAAACATGATTTTGTACAGGTATTTACATGGAGCTCCCAAGACTCCTCCCTCATTCACTAGGATTTTGCAAATATGATACCATAAACTACGGCCATTAACAAAGCCTAAATAAGAACAAAACTACAGCAAACAACAGTTTTTCCCAGCATGTGAGAACTTTCTAAACAACATACTAAAAACATTGAATAAAAGCTGCATCAAGTATGACATACAAATCAGTTATTATTAATCGACAAAGATTTCAAAATCTGAAGTGTGAAATAAGAAATATAACCTTATGAACAAGGTGCTATGAGATGTTAAAAGCAAAGTTGAGTGGTAAATTAAGAAACCTGTTCAAACTAAATAAACAAAGCACCAAGAGAAAATGTATTTCATCTGAAATATATACATAAAGAATCATCAAATCACCTGAAATATTAGAGATGGGAACCATTCCACCTCATCTGTAGTACTATCCATATTGATGTACATTTCTGCAGTAAAATGGCTATCACCCTCTTCTGTGAAAATGAGATCTAGGGCATGTTGTTGACAAAACTTATTCTTTAGTCTCTCAACTGAACTCACAAGGCGCCTCTTCCATTCTCGTTGCTCAGGATGACGGTTTTGCCTATCTGAAGTTCTTCTACATTGGTCATCATTGTAACTAGCCAGATTTGGGGACAGCTTCATGGCTGCTCGTGGAAGAAGTTCATCTGCCAACAATGATGCATTTGCTAGCAATGCAATTTGTTGGGCCTCAGTCTCAGCCATTCGAACAATTTTATTTCCAGTATCCTCAAAGTTCGCTTCTTCATCCATCAAACCCGGTAATGCTTTAATGAGCATATTTACATATGAGTCAAACACTCGAAACAAACCTTCCAGTGTTTGCCCTCCCAACTCCATGCTTAATAGTGGTCCAACATCCTCAAAGAAATCCTACAATAGGAAGCAGAATAGATGTCATAATTAATGAAAGGATTAAATCCCATTAGATGACAAAATGAACAAAGAGAGGTGCATAAAACATCAATCTACAACCCCCCGACTGTTAACCAAGTGAGATATAAAACTAGAGTTGAAATGAACTAATACACCTCAATGAAGACCAATAAATATCATATCAAAGAAAATGGCATCAAACGACATTAATTAGCAATTCGACATATCAAATTTGAGAAATACTAATTAGCCAAAACAAGAGACAGATAGGCAGGCAGGCAGTTGGGAAACACTTTGTTGAAAACAGGCAAGGAACTATATCCATGTCAAAGAGTGATTGTATTGGAGGAAAAAAAATTAACAGCATAACCATTCAATAAAGCCCATCGAGACTAGTAAGATTCCTAGGCCGAAAGGACCCTCATACCCTTGGAGAAAACATATTTAGGAGAGTGAATTTTTATTAGAAGAAATCCCAAAACATTTAAAGAGAGGTAAAGACTCATTAAAACCACATAGGAACAAAATAAATATTCAAAAGTAAGTTCTAAACCAGCATGATCAAATGGTTAAAAAATACACTAGGCGTCAAAATGCTAATATCTTAACTGCATTTTTATGTTGCAATTTTTTATTTCCAATTATCATGTGAAGGAACCACTTCTTAGGAAAAATATTTGTTCATCCACAACAAACACAAAAGACAAAGATATATTTATATTAAATTAAATGGTTCACCTGGACCATTGAATTGAATCGATGAGCACTACTCGTAAGTTTATGTTGAAATATTGTTGTATTACCAAGGGATGCACTAGAGGGCCAGCCAGATTGCCTAGTCACACCTGGGGGATAGGTTAGCACCCAATCATCAGCAGCAGCCAAAGCTGCAGTGCTTTCTTCAATTCTTTTCAGATTAGCATTGAGCGCCTGCTCAACACTAGGTCTAAAGAGTCTCAAAAGCACAGGACAAAGTGCCAAGCCACGAGCTTCCAACAATGAGCAATGACCTAAAGCTATCTGAACACATTCTGCAGCAGCCCTTAGACCACCAGCAACTGCTGAAGAAGCCAATGCATGTCTTTTAACAAGAAGGGCAAAAGCCTCTGTTTGCTTTGTAGCCCACATTACAAGCTCCGAAGTATAAGCAGGTTCCTCACCAAAAATACCCATGGAATCACTAGCAGCTTGAGCAATGGCAGAAAACACCAACTGTGAGAGAGCAGCAGTATATGCTCCTCCATATGAGGTGCTTGATGGGTGAAGGCTGAGCATGTTATATTGATATCTTTGGAAATGTGAATTAAGGAGCAAAGTATGAGCACGTGGTCCATCACCAAGCTTTTTAAGAGCTAATATTGCTGCACGAAGTTCAGCACCATGTGTAGAGGGTTGACAAGCAGCCTCAGCAAGCTGGTCAGCCAACTTTTGCTTGCGCTCTATAATGGAAGTCTCTAGAGATGCAAGTGCCTCAGGACTCAATGAATTTTTTTCCTGCCCTTCAGCTACCACACGCTGTCCTTCATCAAGTGCTGCCAGAGCTTCATCTACTCTCTTCTCAGCTAACAAAACATCCAGGAGATCAGGGAATTCGACCGACCATTTCTCCAGATCTGAAGGCTCACTATCTTCAATATTTAAGAAGCCATTAGATGTAGGATCTTCAGAAGCTTTAGGAGAAGACAAATCTATGTGAACTCCCTCAGCCAAACTATGAATCAATGTTGCTTGTGTTGACAGCAAATTTCTTATAGATGAAAGCTCTCCTTCTAAATCAGATATCTCCTTAGATGTGCTGCAGGAAAGAAGACCAAATGTCTTAAGAATCCAAACCCCATTCAATTTCTACAGTGCTAGTATCCTCTAAAGACTAATGTCATCAATAGTAAGCAAAGATATCAACATCCTCTCCTCCTTCCCTCCAGAGGATTCCAACAAAAAGAAGTTCCATTTACAAAACCTCTCAGAGACTTTGACTTCATGGTCAGTTCCCAACCCTTGCTGATTGGAAAATTCCAGGCCAAGGTTCAACTTCCCAGCCAACATGAACCCTTAAATGTAACACCTCTAGAATTTCTATGAATGTAGCCATGTTAACTGTCTTTATCAATGCTTCTAAAGAGATAAAATACAATTCAGCATTAATTCTTCAGAAAAAAGAAGTATACATATATATGCATGTATGTATCTACTCAAAATATCGAGTATGCAATAGGATAAGATTCCATCCTCTACATTGAAGCTCAATGGTTTACAAATGATAGGAATTTTGATAGAAGGGGATTTGGGGGAGTAACTGAATTGAGAACCAAAGAAAGGATATGCGATTACATGATTTTGTGTTAGGCGGGAAAGACATTTTTCTTGTTCACAAGATCTAGCTAACTGAATCCTTAATTGAAACAAGAGAAGCAAGAATCAAATGAAATTGGGTCAAATAAGCCGTAATTTTATGAGAGCACTACAACAAAAACTATTGTACTAGGTAGAGCAGAGGAAATGCCGAAATGATCTCCTTTCTTTCTTTTTTCTTCTAGTTTCAATAAACAAATAAAAGTAAATTGCATTAGTAATTAATTTGATTTAGCAACAACAAAGAGTATAACAGAGCAGAGTTGAGGAAAGCTAAAACATCTCACCGTATAAAGGCAGGGTAATTAGCATACACACTTTTACGCATTTCTTCAGCAGAAGCTCTCTTCAAATCCAACAGATACGAACATAATTGTCTTATTTCCTAAAGGAAGCAACGAAACCGTTTCATAGTTGAAAAACTGAGATTCCTTTTAAGAAAAGAAACACAAAGAAAATAGAACAAAGAAACCTTGTCGTCGAGAGAACACTTGGACTGAACAAAAGCATCAGCGTCGAAATCATCGGATTTGAAAACGTTAAGGCCTTCCTCGATCTTCGCGCCGTTTTCTTTCGGAGGCGCCGTTGGTCGCGTGGATCGTCCCGTTTTCGCCTTCGCCGTCGCCATTTCCTTCTTGGTTCTTCCTTTCAGCTGAAAATCAGATCGAACGGAGCTCGGGAATAGGTTTTGTGGGAGATGAAAGGCAAGAAATGGATGGAAGGGCAGTTTGGGAACTTCAGAAGAGTCCAGCCATGGAAGACAGTTGGTGACTTTGGTGGAAAGCAGATAGGCAGCAGGTGGCCGCGGTTACAAAGAAAGCCAAATAATAATTCTTTTTTATTTCTTGATAATAATAATCTTCATTATTAGAAGACATTTTCTCATTTCTGTAACGAATAATCAAATATTTTAAAAATAAATTAATAATTTAACTTGTCTAACAACCTTATTAATTTTTTTAAGCGATAATATTACATTTGGTATCTGTACTTCGTGAAATGTTTAATATGGTACCTATTTTTTGAAAATATTTAATGTGATACTTAAACTATCAATATATATTTTATTATAATACATTTATTTTCCTAAAATATCCAATTTGATAGTTGTACTTTGAAAATGTCTACTGATACCTAAATTATCAATATGTATCGATATATGTTTTATTATGGTACCTAATGTTAACACCGTTAGCATATTATTAAACCAACCTATGAAAAATCAACCAAGCATATATGTTTAGTATTTTTTTTATTTAGTTTTTCGTATGATGTTATATTATTTACGTAGGCTTCATGATTTGAAAAAAAGTTTTAATATGTCAAATTTTCATTAGTTAGTTTAGTAATTTACTAAGGTCTAAGGGTGTTATCAGGGGCGAAGCCAGGGGGGCTGGCATGGGCCCCGATCCCCTAAAATGTAAAATTATTATTTAGGCCTTTAAAATTTTTTAGTAAAGGTAAAATTGTACTTTGGCCCCCTAAAATTATAAAAATTTGATTTAATCATTTACAAATTATAAAGATATAAACTATAAAAAAATAAAATTTCATCCGGCCCCCCTAAAAAATTGTTCTGGCTTCGCCCCTGGGTGTTATCATCGGTACCATGATAAAACACGTATTGCTAGTTCAAGTATCATATTTGACATTTTATGAAAGTAAATGTACCACAATAAAACACATGTTTATAGTTTAAGTACAACATAATATATTGTCAAAGTACATGTACCACATCGGACATTTTATGAAAGTAAATGTATCTTAATAAAATACATATTAATAATTAAAATACAATATTAGATACTTTTAAAGTACTTGTACCACATTGGATATTCTATGAAGTATAGGTACCAAATATGATATTATAACATTTTTAATAAATGATAAATGATTCGTATTGTTTAAGGATCAAACTTGATTTTAATTTACACCATCGAATAAATTACACTTTATACGATGATAAAATCCTCCATTTAGGTCTTTTAGAAAATTTAAATTTTAAAATCAGTAAACGTTAAATTACACTTTAAATTCCTAAATATAATAAAAAGTTAATTTAATCTTTTAAAAATTATAAAGATATAGTCTACTAATCGAAAACTTTGCTTTCCTTCTCTTCTACATTTCAATTTTTTTTCATAAAGTAACTTTTGACGTCACGAATTTGCGAATTAAAATCTAAATAACTTTATTCTCTGTTCTTTAACGCTGACAATCAAATCGATTTAAATTTAAAATATATTCTTCGGGTACAATCTACTATACCAATTATTCTTTGAAACTCGTTAATTAAATTTAAAAGAAAATTTTAATAACTTAAATAAAAATTTTAAAATAATTCAATGATAAATTTATAATTTTTTGAAGTTGGACTAAAATTTAAATTTAGTAATAGTTTAGTCAGATATTTAACCATATTACAGATAAATTGAAATTCAAATCAATAAAAAAGAACACAAAATTGGAAGCTTGAGTGCAAGTGAAAAGCGAGGGAGAAAGCAAAAGATTCAAAGATTTGCAGCATATGATATGATATAGTTGAAAATTTTAAGCACAATTTTAGATGCAACTGCAAGAGAGGTTACTGTTGGAATCGAGATAAGTATGAGGGTTTCTATAGGAAGCTATAACACTCCTTTATCTTTTGTGACGCCTATTTGCTCGAGACCAAGCGGCGGAGGCCTGATTTCAATCAGCTCACCGTCACACTCACCGCCGGCTCTTCGCCTATCCTCGTTTCCAGGTCAGTTTCGATTCCATTTAATATTACTAAAATCATGCAAGCTAGTACTGTGTTTTAGTGTAGTTTTAGTGTAGTTTTGTGATTTCTGAATTTCAGGTCTAAGATTTTGCGGTGGAAGGAAGATTTCAGTTGGAGCTAGAGCAGGGGTGAATGGAGCTTCGGAGACGACGTCGTTTGAACCTTACTTGGAAGAAATGGATGTCGTCACGTTTCTTGATCCTCCTAACTATTTGATTCCTTTGGATCCTGGTTCTTATAATCCAGCTGCCTATCTCTGGTTTAGCTCTTTTCATTTTACATTTTTTCTTGCTTTTTGTTTGTTTCTTTAGTTATATTATAGGATTTGTAATGGAAATCATGTTCTCTTCTTCTTCAGGAAAAAAATTGAAGACATACCAGAGGAAAGACGTCATCGATTGCTGCAATTACTTAATCCGAGGTTACTTTTCCTCCCTAGTTTAATATTGGTAAAAAGACCTCTCCAGTCCCTCCCAATTTCAAAATCGAGCAAATTGATTCCTGTCAAAGAAATTGAAGCAATTTAATAGCTGTTAATTTTTTGAAGGGGAGCAACTAAGGACAATTAATGACTGTGTTAATGTTTTCTGTCAATTGTACATAATTTTGATTGATATAATAACAAATTTAGCCTTGGATGATTACATTTTTTTCCATTTTAGCCTTAATTGTAAAAAATTCAATAAATTCAACCTCAATATTTACATAGATGTTGTGGGATAAATTTGTTAAATTAAGACCAAATTGATAGAATGCGTAATCTTTGAGGGCTAAAATTATTATACCAATTATAATCAAGTACAATTGATGGAAAACATCAAATCCGTAATTAATTGTCATTAGTTGCTCACTTTCGAAATTGACAAGGATTAAATTGCTTTGATTTTTTTTTGAGAGGGACCAATTTGCTCAATTTCGAAATTGATAGTGACTGGAGAGGTCTTTTTACCTTTAATATCAGTTGAAAAGTGCTTTTGAAAAGCACATAGCATCTAGCTTCTTTGTTTGGTTCTATTGCCTTGCTTCTACTTTAGCATACTTGAAAAGTATTTTTGGAAAGCACCTAACATCCGGCTTCTTTGTTTGGTTCTATAATTGGATGGCAAAAGTGTTTTATTTAGCATTGCTTCTAGTATAACATTGTTGTTGTGGCTGAATGTTTGGTTTTATAATTGGATGGCAAAAGTGTTGGTAAAAGTGTCATGGAAGCCCCTGTACTAGTAGGTAGATTGCATTTTGTCCCCTCTACTAAAAAAATGGGCAAATAGTCCCCTACACATTAGATCAAAGAGCAAATTGGTCCTTTTTATTAAAAATTCCATCCATTTGTACCGATAAAAATTGGCATGGTTAACAAAATAACTATACATAGTGACACATGGCATGCCACGTGTACCTTATGCTGATGTACATGAACTGGTTTTTAATAATAGAAATGAATCAAATTTTTAACAGAAGGATCAAATTTTTTTTTTTTTGATCTAACATACAGAAACTAAATTGTCCATTTTTGTAGTAGAGGGGGTAAAATGCAATCCGACTCCAGTACAAGGGTCTCCATGGTATTTTTACCCAAAAGAGCTTTATTTAGAATTGATTCTAGTTTAGCATTGTTGTGGTTAAAAATTGCTTTTGAAAAGCATCTAAGAGACAGCTTCTTGCTTTGGTTTCAAACGCACTTTCGATGTTTTGGATGACAAAAATCCTTTGTTTAACATTGCTTTTTCTGTCAAAAAGTACTTTTGGACAGTCAGAAATAATGCTAAACGCATACTGTTGTTGCATTTCTAGGCCTGCATAACTAAAAGATGCATTACATTGGGAGATAGGATACTGAAACAAGTAGAAAACTGTAAAATTAGTTTAATTCAAGTGCTTCCCAAAATCAATTCTACATTTATGAGTATGCGATGCAGGCTTATTTCAATAGCTTGGGAGATAGCTGGCACACGATACCATGACCCAAATTTTGTCAAGAAAACTGATTCCAACATTCGTTTTAATAAAGACGCTGCAATTCCGTTTCATGTCTATAACTGCAGAACCAGTGGAGGTAATTTATTTGAGTTATTGCCAACAACTTGGCAATTGGTATCACTTAATACCTTTGCATTGTATTTTCTGAGATTATGCTTAGAAATTTTCAATATTTAGAGTTTACATGTTGCTTGCTGCCTCTAATAATGTGCATATATGTTGTTTCTGTTATGTGCTGGATATTCTTGTGAACTTCTCTTCTTTCTTTGTTAAAAATAAATAAATGTTAACTGTAGGTTAGTTTCGAAAGATTTAATAATGTGCTTCCCTCTACTAGGTCCATTTCTTATTGCTTGGTTGAAATTCTTCAAGAAGGTTAGTTCTACATTAATAAGATGAAGCAAGTCATTCTTTTTTCCTCATATTTTTTATACTCTCCCTCTGTAATTAACTATTTGAGTTGGCTGATTCTCTTCTCAGACTATATTTTATGGCAATAATGGGAAGACATATGGCCGTTTTTCCAGTAAGTATGTTTATCTCTGCTGGCATATGCTCTACTTTGGGTTGATTAGCAGGGTTAATCTAGTGTATAAGCCATTTCATATTAGTAATTTCACCCTCAGCTACAAAGGTTCTTGTTATGATTATTTCAAGGAAGATGAAGAAGACTGGATTAGATTCTTTACTTGATTGATGCTTTGACGGTTGATGGCTATGGTTGAACTAATTTTAGTGAATACTTGACCATATATTTAGAAATAGAAGTAGATATAATGTCAGATATGGGACATTAAAGTAGAGCATAAATAAAATTGTTGTTTGCTTTCTACTCTGTTTCACAGCCAATTTGCAAGAGCTAAGCAACTGAGTAACTCAAATTAATGATAATAGAAGGGAAATTACTACCTAATGAAAGCTTATACCTGGGAGACTTTGGTTAATTAATGGTTATCTCTAAATGGTTAGAAAAAAATCATTTTGTTAAATAAGGAGAAATAATGAAATAGAATTTCTTGATCCATGATGCCATTGCCATTACATTGAAGAAATTTTAGTTCTGTTGCTTTTGCATACTCAAATGTGCTTCATGTGCTTTTTGATATTTAAATAAAGGTACTAACAAGGAAAAAAAAAAGATAAGTACTTATTGGTTGGTTTAGTCCATCGTTTCAATTGGCTACTATTGATACACAAATTTCTAGCAATGCATCTTTAAATTTGAATTCAGTCAAGTAAAATTTTCTTTTTTTCTCTTTTTACTATTATTTCTTAGGTGGATCAATTGTGGCTCAGTTTGCAAATCAGTTATGTCCCTTGTATTTTGAGGTGACTCAAATGAAAGAAGTAATGTCAACTGAACAGCCCTGTGATTTGGCATATGAGTTCGGGGATGGCCTCTTCGATCTCGATGAATTTCCAAGTGGCTTCCCAAAGCCAGGTGAAGTTATTAATTTATTAATAATTGCTAATTATGAGGTATAATGATAATTTAGTATTCAATATTACATTTTTTTGTTAATTTGACCCGTATATATTTTTTTGAGTTAGATTTGATCCTCAACCATTTAAAAAGAGCCTAATCGTTTTTTTTAATGGAAATGTTGTTTAAAACATTAATTTTTTAACAATGTTAGCATGAGAACCCTATGTGCCAGTTCATTTGTACTTAATGTTGATATGAAAAAAATATTCAAAAATAAAAAATTACAAAAAAAATTAGCATGAAGTTCTCATTATTTTCATGTGACCTATTATGTTTAAAAATATAATGTTTTAGTGAGCATTTTCATTAAACAACAATTCAATTCTTTTTGAAAAGTTGATGGTCAAGTTCGAATTTTTTTAAAAGGTTAAAAGTCAAATTTAACTAAAAAAATAATGATCAAATTAACAAAAAAAATGTAAACTATAGAGGTTAAATATATCCTTATGCCTTTTTTAAAAAGAAAGCATTAGTAATATAATTGTAGTTTTGCAGTGAGACATCCATATCCGTTCAGTGATGAGGTTGTGATATACATCCGGCATATAGGCCCTGGTGTTTTGGTAGGGCAGGCGTGGCAGGAAGGTAAAGAATTAGACCAAGTGCCGCAAAAGTTATGCGGGGAGATTTTGATGGTAAAAGAATACAATCCTTTGGAAAATTAGGTAAAACAATCATTTGGTTTTGATTTTTTATTATATGAAGTTACAAATCCTATGTGTAGGTTGTAGAGGAGAATGCAAAGGGGCCTCAAAATAAAATTTTGCATATTAATTTCCTTAAAAATTATTATATTATTTATATATGCTAAAGTTGCACTTTAGCCTTAAAATGAAAAAAAAAATTGTAATATTAGAATAAAACAGATATTAGAATAAAATTTATAACTTTTTTCTTTTATTGAAAATTATTTAATTACTATTTAAATATTTATTGCAATTTCTCTCAATAAACTAAATAGCTGTAGCCAAAGTCAAAGGAGCTTGTAATATGCCATTAAAAAATATCAAATTGTCCAAGTGATTCTAAATTATTGATTGCACAAATTGGTGCATTGTTCTATTATTTTCTGTTGTAACTTTCCTTAAATGTAAGTTTTAGATACCAATTTCGATTTTCTTTTTCCTAAGTAAAGGAACATCACAAGATTTAAATTATTACAACTCAAAACAAACATTTCATTTCAACATCGTTTGTTGAAAAATATGGAAAGGTTAATTGAGTGTATGAGGGAGTACTCACTCCTTGGATCACTGAAACAAGTTAATGCTTTTTCTATATTTATAATGCTAGCAATTTATTTAATTATGTTTATGAATTGTGCTAATTATGTGAATGATATCTAGCCTTATTGATTAAGAGATCATATCATTTAGGGAAATATATTCGGAGAATTGGATCGGATCAGATCATTTTTATCTAATTCATTGGATCGTGAATATTGGATTGGATTGAAACTTTGTATTCTTAGCTGCCTAGAGTCCATGTTTACATTATTTATTAGTATTCTGTTGTATTAGGCTTGTTTCATTGTTGTTTAATAATGATTGATATAGATCTTCTTATGTTAGCAATTCTCGAAATATTTCTACATTATTAAGAGACTTGTATAAATTAATATATTGAGAGATTTAACATTTAATCTGTTCTAGTGAGGAACTTTACTTTGTAAGGGCATTTTGATAGTAAAATCGCTTGTGTTGTGGTTTTACTTGAGTTCACGGGGATGAATTTAGTGGTGAGAGTATTGATCTTCAAGGTGCAAAGGTAATAAATTTTTCACGAGTGTGCAATAGATTTAGGATCACTTGTTGCAAGTGTTGAAGATAGTAAATATTTCTTACTAAGCTAGACTTTGTAGACGTAGGGAAATTAATCTACGTCTTTTAAAACTTTGCAAAAGGAAACATCACTAATAATATATACACGCCAATCAGTGTTGAAGACATCAAAAAAATGGCATGGCCTTTTGTGTTTATATAGTTCGGTTTCCCTACATTTGCAGAGTCTAGCTCGGTGAATCATGTCTTAACACTCCCCGATATAAGAACCTCACTTTTGTACCTAAAGATTAGATCACTTATCTCTAAATTCTCTCCTTCAGAATTTAGGCTATAAACTCAAATTGTTTACTCTCAAATGCTCTCACAAAAATATGTTCTTTTGTGAACAATAAAGTGTTCTCTCCACTCTGTACAAAGCTTATACAAGCCTCTCAATATATAGAAGCTTTAGAGACTTACTAACATACTGGGCATCTATTACAATCCAACTCCTTATCTATAAAATAGCAAAATACAATATATTAATAAAAACTAATGTAATTTGGACAGTTGGAGATTCATTCTTCAATGGTATCTTCAATGTAATCTTGAATCGTTCTCCACAATCTAAGGGATTCAATTGCTTGATCCGAATCAATCCAACCATGAAGGAAAGCTGCTTAAAAATTATTGGTCTTCAAAGTTTAGCTTGCATATATCCAAAATATCAATACCATTTAAAGCTCAAATATTTTGTTTTAAATTATGTTGCAGTAATGATAGAAGTGGCCATGTCTAATTGGCACTTAGTAGGCTACTTCAAAAACTTGCCTCTAACACATTTATTTTTGCACAAATTTTTTTTTTAAAAAAATTCTCAACAGAGGAACATTTTTGTTAATTGAAAATTAAAATACAAAGTCTAATTAGGAGAAAGAAATGGTTAAAAACAAAATTAAACTACTCTCGCCCTAAAAATCGAAAGCAAAATAACTATTTCAAAGGGACAGCATAAGAATCCTCGAGCACAAAAAAACACATAAAGTTTGAACACAGACTCGACTTTAAATATTGATGAGCGATTCACACCAACTTTGGCAAGTGCATCCTGAAACCATTAGCATCCTTTAAAACTTAGCAATAGGAAACATCGCTAATAAGATACACACACCAATCAGCAATGTTAAGGACTTTCGAAAATGATAGTCTTTTGTGTTTATTTTAGACTAGAAACAAGACAACTGTGGAGTCTAAGTCGATGACCATATTTGGTGAAATAAGAAAACCAGATTGAACATTATCAATACATATTTGATAGCATAAACGATTTCATTATCCGAAATAGGTATTGGACATAAAAGGAGTACCAAAAATCTCACTTTTATTATTCCTTAGAACCCCTCCAAACCCAACTACTCTCGACCTTCCTTTTGAAGTGCTATCCACGTTTAACTTACAGTTGAGGAAGCCACCAATCGACCATGTACCATCTCACATTAGAAAACTTAGGGTGGGTTTAGATGGGTGATTGAGTGCGGCGCGGTGCGTTTAGCTTACTTTTTGTCTCACGCTATAGTATCGCTGCTACAGTATTTAATCTCACCGTCACCGCTATTTTTACACTAACCGCAGGTAAACACACCGCCTATCCAAACCCACCCTTAAAGGACAAACACTGCATTGGATCATCCCACCAAGTTTGCTCAAGGAAAAAAATTGTAGGGACTGGATTTGATTTAACGGAGGAGTGATTAAAATAAGAATAATTTTTAATGAGAGTGTTAAAATTGAAAAATATAGAAATTTAATGGAAGAGTGATCAAAATAATAATAATTCTTTAACAATAGTGTTAAAATTGAAAAAAGATATAGAAAGACCGGTTATGGATAGTTTATCCTTATATTTATAGATAAGGGTGTTCATAGTTTGGTTAAATTCGAATTTATCGATCGAACTGATCTAATTTAGTTAATCGGTCGGTGATTAAATTTAATTCAATCGGAAGTCTGTTAATAAATTTTTAAAATTTTAAGTTATCTGTTAATTCGATTCGAAATCGAGTAATTAACCAAAATAAATAATATATTTTTATATATAATATATATTTATATATTTTATACTTATTTTATATAAAATTGCTAAAAATCAAATTTTACCTCGAAATTCACTTCACAGTCCACTGCATCTGCAACCCTTTTCCCTCCATAATCGAGGTTTAGGGTTTTCTTTTATTTTCTTTTCATTTTGGCTTCTTTTGATTTAAAACATGCAATGGCATCATTCTCACAATATTAAATCCAACATAAGCACGTCTTGTTTTGCTTCTCGTTGATAATTTCACTTTCTTATAATGTTTGTTTCCTGAGAATTTGCTCCAAAAAGGGGGGAAAAAGAAAAAAAGAGATCAGTCTAAAAAGGTAGAAACCTTTTTTTTTTTTTTTCCATTTGTTGAAATCTGATTAGTTTGGATTATTTCCTAATCTCAAATTCTGGATGCTTTGGCAGCAATGGCGGCGGAGTTTCCTGGTACTCCAGGCACTTCAGAGTCGAGTGTGGCGGACGCGCCACTGGAGGATGTTCAAGTATCACGCTGCTGTCTAGTGGTATGGTTTCAAATTAGAGAAGCATATTTTACAATATTTTCATAATGTGTTCTTTCTTGTTTCTCTGTGTAAGCTTTTTCTTATTTATTTCAGTGGAAAAACAAATATTCGAAGGCAGAAAGGGGGCGAGTTTTTCTAAAGCAAGGAATTCGTATACTTGAAAAAGGATATGATGATATTAAAGCTGAGAATTTGACTCTTAAGAAAGGTAAAAGCAATGCGATTATGTTTAACATCATTTTGTTGATTTCATAGTGTTTGTTTAGGGTTTTAATTTTATAATGGGTTAATGTATAATTATATAATAAGTTCGAAGGATTCAGCTGAAACTTATGTCTGCTAATGTTTGTTTTCATACATTTAGGCTAGTCTTCGTCCATCAATTGTGAATCCATTTATGTTGATATTTTATATTAAAGGAGTAGATGTTCAATTTGAAGTGTCCTGCAATTTTTGTAATTTGTTGCTTTGAACGTTCAGCTTATGAAGAAGAGCAGGCACTAACGAAGGTAGAGAAAGAGGGCAGAGAAAAAGAATTGGCTTTAAGAGTTTCATTAGAGAATGAGTTATCTGTTTTAAAGTCGGAGATATCCAACTTAAAGAAAAAAGGAGTTTCGGATATTGAAGATAAAATTGAAGAAATAAAGCAGCTTAAAGCTAGAGTTTCTGACATGAATAAGGAAATAAGCTGGCTCAAGGAGCTTGTTGAGAAAGAGAAGAAGAGGGCAGATTTGGAAAAGAGGAAAGCTGCTGAAGCATCAACATATGCTGCAACTGAGAAGGCTAAGGCTGGTGAAGAACATAGGCTAAAACAATTGGAGACACTAAGGAAAGATGTTAGTGAAGCAAAATCCAAGTTGGATTCAGAGAAGTCAAAGTTTGACGAGGAAACTAAGAAGCTACAAGAAGAGAAAAAGAAGGCAGTTGAAGAAAGAAAACTTGTCGATTTGGAGATGGCTAAAGCAAGCGAGTTGAGGAAGATTGCAGAAGAAACTAAGAAAAAGGCTGTTGACGAAAGAAAATGTGCTGATTTGGAGATGGCCAAAACAGAGAAGCAGAGGAAGATTGCTAAAGAAACTAAGAAGAAGGCTGTTGAAGAAAGAAAGCGTGCTGATTTAGAGATGGCTGAAGCAGTGAAGCAAAGGAAGATTGCAGAAGAAAATATGAAGAAGGCGGTTGAAGTAAGAAAACAAGCTGATATTGAGATGGCTAAAGCAGAAGAGCAAAGGAAGATTGCAGAAGAAAATAAGAAGGCTGTTGAAGGGGCCAAAGTGGAGGAACAAAGGAAGGTTGTAGAAGCAACTAAGAAGAAAGCTGTCAAAGAGAAGCTGCACAATAATAATTTGACCAAACAATTAGAACAGGCCAGGAGAAGGAATGAAGAACTACATAAAAATTTACATGAACTTTCTGGCTCAAGAAATATGGAGGAGGCTCCTTTTGACCAACCTGATCGAAATACAATTGCTGCAAAAACAGAAAAGACAGCACAATTCAAGGTGTTGAAGGAAGATGCAGACAAGTCAAGGGCAGTTTCTGGTTCTTTGCAAGTTGAGGATATTGAGAAAGAGAAGACTATTAGTGAGAGAAAAAAAGCAGATTCAAACATGAGGAAAGCAGAAAAGAAAAGAAAGCTTGTGGAAGTGAATACAAAGATGATGAAAAGAGAACACTGTGGTGATCATCTATCAAAGGTGTTAGAAGATGCTAAGCTGAAGATTAATGAACTGCAGAAGCAGATACATGAACTCTCATCCAATAAAAAAAATGTTGCTGAATTGTTTGTTTCATCTAACAATGGCATTAGTGCTGAAGTAGCAGAAGTAAAGCTTTTGAAAAAACAACTGAAGTTTGAGAAGGAAAGAGTAAAGCATGCAAAAGATGTTGCTAGGCTGGAAAAAGGTCGTAGTAATCTTTTGCAGCAAGAATTAGGTTGCATGAAGCTCAAGTTAATTCAGCTTTTGGACCGTTTGGATGCTGTAGATAATTGTTTCTTAGCTCCTGCTGAAGGTATATATGACATGGAAAAGGTTAGTTTCTGTTACTACTCATATCTCTGAGTGTCTTTCTTTATTCTCGCATTTTAGATCCTTTTGTCCACAAAATTTTAATTATTTTCCCTATTGATGACTATAGTATCGTAATTCTTTTTTTTTGAAAAATAGCATACAGTTTTGGCATTTGATACTATATTTTGCTATTGGGTGGTTTTCTTAGACTGAATGTTACCTGATGGCTTTTTAGTATTATTGAACTGGTGGGTAGAGTATCTGTTTGCTTTCAATGCTACTTCAATTTGTGGGTGGTTTTGATGATATGATTGCTCTTAGTAATTTAATTTCCCCAGCGTGGAAAAAACTAAAAAATCAGAAATAAAGCCTTTCAAAATAAAGGATGGAGAAAGATGAAAATGAATAAGGTGGAGAGAGAGAGAGAGGGAGGGAGGGAGGGATTTCATCATTACAAGTTTCCTTGTATATTTTATCTCACGTTTATCCTATGATTTTGTGTAATCTGTACCTTTTCATAATTTTTTAAAAAAGAATTTAAATATGCTGTCTCATTTTAGTATGTTTTTTTCGTTTAGATCAATTTGAAATGCATAAGGTTTTTGTGTAGTCTTACAGTGTTCTGTATTTTCATTATTGTTGCTTTTTCTGCCATTGATTCTGATCATGGTTGTACATGGGATATTTTATATGCTCGGCAGGCCGGGGACTTTTCAAGTATGCAACGAACAAAGTTGAAAAAAAAATTGCGCAGCTTAGAATTACGGCAAACATGTCTTCAAACTGAAAATCAATTTCTTAAGACTAGGTACATGGATACCACTGCTTCCAATCCTCTAGGGGAAACATTTCGACCTGATGACCATTTGCTTCCTATACGAGGAGGGAACTGTTGTGAATCTATCACAGGTATTAATGCTAAATTGGAGTCTCTATTTGGAGGCTCTAATAAAAGAATGTTACAGAGTTCTGCAATAAATTCCAGTACAGCTTATTTTTCTGATAGACAGTTGGTGGGCTCACAGGAAAGGGGTGCTCATTCAGTTACCACATCAGCAAAACTGGGTGAAGAGAACTTAAATTTACAACCAACTATTTCAAGCATGTCTGGTGAAGTTATGAAAAATACGTGCAGTGAAAATCCTGCTGTGGTTGCTGAGAATAGTGTTAAAAGTCCTCTTGGTTCTCTTGGAAGAGTTAAGGGCCGTGTTAGGAAAAGAAAACTGATACTTGATACCGTAGAATGTATTGAAACTTTGTGCTGTGAGAGTAAGAAGTTGCATCTACAGCTTGAGGACAAGCTTTCTGTTTTGCATGGTATGGTACAAATGGACAAACCCAGTGAAGAAGCAAAATCTTTGAGATGTAACCTGCAAGATATTGCATATTCTGTGCATGATAGATCTCGTAAGAGAAGAAAAGCATCTCATGAAGAGACTTTAGCTATGGAGCAATATTGTGATGGTCAGCAGATTAAGCAGATGCAAGGTTGCTCTGAACATTTGTGCAACCCTGATACTATTGATCCTAAAACTATGGTTGGTTTTGAGGAAATAGTCTTCAAAAACTATATGAAATTGCTGGATTTGGATGATGCTGCAGAGGAAGAATGCTATAGGATGGCAGTAGAAAGGCCTGTATCTCCAACACTTCCTGAAATGGAATTTCCTGGCATCAAATCATTTGAGGTCGATGAATTTAGACCAGTACAGGATGAGAACTGTGAAAGATTCTCTCTTCAAAATGAAAACCCTGCATCTTCTGATAAGTTTGATGTTATGAATGTGAACAGTTCCATTCAGTTGCAATGTAGTAGGGTTGACACTTCACCTAAATTACAACATGAGAATGGGTGTTCTTTTGGTTCCTTTGACATTCTAAAGCGTAATGAGAAGGGTTTTTGCAGTACTTTGCTAGCGGAAAGAGCTTTTTTAAGCCATTCCCAGAACTCTGGAGTGGACGTGGAGATGTCAGTTGCTCCTAGTTCTGGAGATGGAGTGGTGAACATTCCATCTGAAAGTGAAATTAGATCCACCATTGAAAGTACTCCAAAATACTGTGTTATGTTCTCTGACATCAAGGACGATAGCAGTCTCTCTAGAATTTTTCGTGCCACTAAAACTTGTATGGTTCAATGCTCTTTGCCTGCTCGGAAAGAGTTTGTTGTGCATAGAATTTCACATGCTCTTAAACTGGAAGAGGAGCTTTTACCCAGGTAAGTGTTTTGTTGTCATCAAGATATGCTATTGTGTCTGCTGTTGAGGACTGTCTATGAGTTCTTTACCTCTTGCTTAATTCATTCTGATGCCTGCTTGGACTCCCAGAACTGTTAAATTAATTGATGAGTAGATGCCGAGCGTTCTTTCTAAAACTTCATGGTTTTTTGTTTCAGGGAGAAGGCTTGTGTATTTTTCTCATTGGTACTTCTCAACTTCTGTACAGCTACATCTAAGAACTGTTCTCTGCTTAAGGATTTCATACCCTGTTTACACTTGTTTGCTGAACACATTAATGAAGGTACCTTCACAAGTTTTATCTGTGTCTAGGTTATGTTTGATTTGTTGTTCTATATTGGTTCTTATAATTTGTTATTTGGTTGTTTCGGCTTAGGCTTTATTTAACTGTTCTTTTGGTTTAGTGATTTCTGATGCTGAGGCTAGAAGTGTGGTGGCTGAATTCTGTTTGGATGAACTGCTTAGTTTAATTGAGGAATTTCTTATAGAGGGGAGAGTTTTGTTGTGTGCTGCTCTGTCTTCCGAGACTTCTGTTGAATGTGATTCAAGAAGACATGCCATTTTCGATGGTTCAGCAGTAGTATTTACGCATGAAGCTGCTTCAGCTGACCTTTTGGTGGCCGGTAGCATTATATTGGGTTCAATTTGTGCAGCTGCTGACCGAGCCGGCTTTCTGTGTGAAGCTGCATATAACATTTTCCGGATGCACAGATATGATACCTTGGTGGTTCTGGTTATTCTTCATGCGTTTGCTTATGTGGGTGGCAATAAAATGTTCACCTTAAGAAATTATAGTTTAACAATGACTGTATTGAAATCGATTGTCATGTTCCTTGAAAGTGAACATGCACCGATGGCTACAGCGACTCATTCGTTTGTGGGTGATGTTTTACCTCAGTTCCATGCATGTGTTGGATGCCCATTTTCTAAGGACGCCCTTTCTGTAGATATTGTCGTCTCATTGCTCTTCACAAAGCTTCAGAATTTTGCCCGGTCAGGATTTATGCATCAAAATCTGACCGCAAATTCATCGAATTCAAGTGTCATGTCCATTGAGAATATAGCTGAACAAAATTTGAGCTGTTTCCTTGACATGAATGTATCCTGTTGTTTAGATAAGTGCAGTTTGGCTGGTATACGGTCTGGATCAGTTGTCACCAAGACCTTGTGTGACATCGGTGACATCTTATCATTGATGGAGCTGATTGCATGCAATATGGTAATTTTTACCTTTTTCTTTTATTATAGAAAACGCAGAAAAGAAAATTAGCAAAATGGTAATATTTGGCTATGAATTTCCCCTGGCTGAATCAAAAACTTTGAACTTTTTATATTAAAATATCTTAAAAGTCTTCATGATAAATGATTTTTTAAAGATTTTAAAGTAATAAAAAAGCCTGAAAAGAAATGCCATATGTTTTGGTTTTAGATTTTGCTTCCTAGTTGTGAAATTGTTTGATCTTTTGTACTGAGATTTTAACTCATGATTTCATGAAAACAGAGCTGGAACTGGATATGTAATAAAATCATTGCCCAGCTGTGGAGTACCTTGGAGTCATCTGCTCTTGAGAACCTCAGTGTTGCTATCATTATTCTTCTTGGTCAACTTGGGAGGTATTCTTGGATTAAATTTTGCGTTTATATATTCTCTCACTTTTCCTGCTTTCTCCCTATTTGTATGTCAGTTGAAATTCAATGTAGGTTTCCTTAAAAAAAAGGGGGTTAATTCACTTTTTGGGGCCTGAACTTGGCAATTGTTTCCACATTGGGGTTTGTACTTTTTCTTGTCTAAGTTAAGCCCTGCAGCAATTGTTCGGACATTGGGGCTTAAACTTTTTTTTGTCCAAGTTGGTCCCTAATATTTCCTTAAAAGTCCCAAAGTTTAGGTCCTAATGTGGGAACAATTGTCAAGTTCAAGCTCCAATATGAGAACAATTGCTAAGTTCAGGGACTAACTTGGATAAAAAAAAGTTTAAGTTCTATGTGGGAACAATTGCCAAGTTCAAGGCCTAACTTGGACCAATAAAATGTTCTGGCCCTAATGTGGAATAGTTACCAAGTTCATGCTCCAAATAGGTGATTTATCCCCCAAAAGAAACTTGAATTTAGCTTTAAGGTGGGTATTTAGAGTTTAAAAGTTTGAGACAATTGTTACTGGTCAGAACAAAAAAGTAAAATGTTAAAGCAGAAGATTTTCTTTTACTGCAACTTTCAGAAATCTTAATACTATCCTGAAAATTCTTGGCAATCAGGTTAGGATTCAAGAATCAAACCCAAGCCAAGTCAATGATAACTTAGTCGTAAATTTGAAAAGATAAATTTGATCATTTGTGGCACAGTCACGAATTTGGGAAAGCTTTGAATCGGTAAAAGTACTATGGAGGCCCTTGTACTAAGAGTCTAATTGCATTTTGCACCCTCTACTAAAAAAAATGGGTAAATTAGTCCATGTACATTAGATCAAAAAGCAAATCGGTCCCTCTGTTAAAAATTCCATCAATATCTACCATTAAAAAATGGTCCATATATGTCAGCATGAGGTACAAGTAACATACCATGTGTAACTATTTGGTTCTTCCATCAGCGATATTAGTTTTTAACAGTAGAAATGAATGGAATTTTTAACAGAAACAATCAGTTTGCTCTTTAATATAATGTACCGGGACTATTTTGCTCATTTTTTTAAGCAAAAGGGGCAAAATGCAACTAATAGAGGGGCTTCCATAATACTTTTACTTCTTTGAATCTATTGGTAAATAGTATTGTTAAACCATAGAATGGCTATAAATCCTTAAACCAATACTAATATAGCTCAGCATTCACAAATCTCATATAACTTTCATGTCTGTTTTTAAGAATTGGAGTGGATGCTGTTGGATATGAAGATAAAGAGGTCGAAAACTTGAGAACGAAGTTAAACGCTTTCTTGTTGCGGGAGACTACTATTAGAGCTGGTCTTCCCATCCAGCTTGCGACCGTTGCTGCTTTGCTGGGGCTTACATCTCTTGATTTGAACAATATTGAGCTTGTTTCTGCCATGTCAGGTCAGTTTGTTCCTGCGAATCTTTTAAAGAACTGGTTTCCTTTGTTGACCGAAGAGCAACAAGCAATATCGATTAGGCTCTTCCAGTCTGTTGACTGAAATTAGTTGCATTATGGTATTGAACATAGAAGTTTGATATGCAAGTTGCAAATATTTTAAAATCAGGGTACATTCTTTTGTTGAATGAATATTTTTGCAGAAATCAGTAGTTTCTCCTCACTTTGTAGGTTTTCGGGTTAACCCATTTGTTTCGGTTTCATGTTACTTGTTAATAAGTAGTATCGAGGCCTGATTGTATTCTATTGCCACAGCTTCATGTTCAAAGAAAGAAAAAGAAGGAAAATTCAACTTTCCAACTTCTGTTTTTGTGTGTTGCATATAATTTTCTCATATTGCAATTTCATTCTTTGAAAGTGTTTCTAATCTATTGCGATTTGAAAATATTTTTGGTAAAAGTATCTTAGAAGTCCTTGTCTTATGCCCGGATTGCATTTTAGTTTTATCTGCTTAAAAATGAGCAAACTTGTCCATTTACTTCACAAAAGAGGAGCAAATAGTCTCTTCGTTGAAAATGCTAATTTTTGTGTTTAAGGCATTAAGAATAAATTTTTCTTTTTAATTTTTTCACATTCTATTCTTTTAGTTCGAGCAAATTGTCTTTCAACCTTTCAATCTTCAATTCATATGGAAAAAAAAATCGAAAGGAAAGAGATTTAGTTCGTATTTTTCAATGTGTTAAAATTTAAACCGATCATCAATTTTTACTTCCAACAACAATTAGATAAAAAATAAAGAAAAAACATAGAAAATTATATAAAAATAAAATATATATATTAAAAGGTTAAATTATTTTTTGGGGTTTAAATATTTTTTTTTCAAGTTAAGCTTTGAACTTAACAATTATTTTCATATTGGGGTTTTAACTTTATTGGTCCAATTTAGTTCTTCAACCTGATAATTGTTCTTGTATTGGAGTTTGAACTTTTTTGGTTCAATTTAGTCTTTAATATTTCTTTAAAAATCTTAAAGTTTAGGCTCTCTTACGAGAACAATTGTTAAGTTCAAGTCCCAATATGGGAATAATTTTTAATTTCTAAATTAGATAAAAAAGAGTTTCAAACCGTAAAAAATGTTACTAAGTTAGAAGCCCAAATATATAAAAAAAAATCTAGCAAATTGATAAAAGAAAATGATTATTTTTGAGGGGTTTGGAATAGCGAATTAGTGATTAGATTCTAGAAAGCATGAAATTGATGTTTAATAAATACTTTTCCATAAATAAATAAAAAAGCATATTTAGTGCACACACAAAATCAATCATATTTGGTTCCAAATCACCTTTTCATATAAAATAGCAATAACAACAGCAACAAAGAAACACATCACCATTATCTCCTATGGCTATAAACCCTTAAAAAACTTAGTACCAAACAATCCTTTATTTTCTTTTCATCTTTTGGTTTGGTTCAAAACACAAAACCAAAGCAAAGTACAATTTAATGAAGCATAAAAACCCGAAAATAAAATTAAAAATTATCCCTTAAAATCTAGCTTCAACCGGCAAAGGTGGAATACTCTGTTCATGCCTGAAGAAATTTCCTGGGTCAACTTTAGTTTTCACTTTGACCAACTTGTTGAAATTATCTTTGAAGTACTTAACCCCCCAACCACTAGCTTCAATGAAGCTAGTGCTTGCATTTTTGTTGGTCCCTAAATCAAGGTCCCTATAATTTACATATGCAGTTCTCGGGAACATTGATACATATGGTGCCATGTAATTGTAAAGTCTACGGATCCAATCGATATGCTTGGATTCATTTTTATCACCATCTTGCCATGCACTTACATATTGGATCATGATTTTGTTACCTTTCCGGTGAGGAAACGGGGTTTCCGATTCGGATATCCGAGCCATCATACCGCCGTAAGGGTTCCATATCATCAGTGGAGTATCTTCTTCCATAAATCTTTTCCATAAACCTTCTAATGCTGTTTCTGGTATATTTGATTTAACGAAATCTGATTTAGCCTTGAAATAGTTCTTGAATGTGGACTTACCTTGAAGGAGAACATCCGGTGGAGTGTTGCTTGGGTATCCAGCGATATAAAGAACCGATTTAATCCAACTCGTTTCGATGCAATCTTTTCGAGTTAGTCCTAATTCGGGGAAACTTTGTTGCATTATCTCTACGAGTCTATCAGCTTCACCAAGGAACAAGGAATTGTATGATGTTGTCACGGTTTTCTCGCCGTTGATCATTGCCGGTTGGATGATTACTCGAATGAAAAGGTCGTCGTCGAGGTTATCGGCAACCTCGATCCATCGATGGAAGATTTTGGTACCGTTTTGTTGTAAGGACTTGGTGATAGTAAAGACTGTCACGGTAGATGGTACTGGTACTAGCTGTATTTTCCATTGAAGAATAATGCCAAAGCTTCCACCTGCACCACCACGGATTGCCCAAAAAAGATCTTCACCCATAGCTGCTCGATCAAGGACACGTCCATTAACATCGACAATTCGAGCATCGATAACATTATCAACACCGAGACCATATTTTCTCATCATAGAACCATAGGCACCTCCCGTTATATGCCCACCAACACCTAAACTAGTACAAAGACCTGCAGGGAAACCATGGATCTTACTTTTTTCGTAAATCCTATAATAAACTTCGCCGATCGTCGCACCGGCTTCGATCCAAGCACTATTATCCTCGATATCGACTTTCACCGATCGTAACTTCGAGAGATCAACCAGGATGAAAGGTGATTCGATTTCCGATACGTAAGACATCCCTTCGTAATCATGACCTCCGCTACGTACTCTCATGTGAATCCCAAGTTCTTTGGAACAAATGACAGCGGCTTGGACGTGGGATTCATTCATCGGCATGATGATGAACTCGGGTTTCGGCACCGACGGCTCTAAGTACCTTAGGTTCTGTGCCGTGGACTGCAAGACAGTGGAAAAAGAAGCATTGTTTGGGGTAAAAAATTCAGTGGACACGGGAATAGGGATCTCGGAATTGGCTTTGAAACATTGAATGAATTTTTCTTGAATGGGATTTAATTTAAAGCTTTTAGCATGGCAGGTGGAAGCTGTTGTTGAAGACGATAAATGAAGGACTAAAAGCAATGAAAATAAGGAAGAAATGGAGGGAAACGCCATTGTTTTTTTTTTTTGTTCTTGGCTCATATGGTTTTAAGGAACATGAGGATTTGATTCAAGTTTTATAGATGACAAAGGAAAGCTTGTGTTTTAATGGAGGCAAACGTGTAATTGAGCTAATCTTAACGTCATAATCAATTTCTGGTTTAAAGGCGGCAGCTATCCATTTTATTACACCGGAGCACTGTGGTGACTACATAACTCAATGCAAAAGGTGAAATCTGAAGATTTTTTTAGGGTCTGAAATTAAACGGTAAGACGTAATTTTAAATTTTAAAAAATTAAATCAAAATTTTACCGTTTTAGAGACGAAAGTATAATTTTTAATACAAAATTATATCGTGATAATTAATACAAAATTATAGTTGGTGACATATATGACAATATTTATAAATAAATTAAAATTGATATAATAATAATGGTTGAAATATAAAATCCCTAAAATTGATAGGGAATATGTTAATGTGATGTGAAATGTGTTGGGCTACTGCAAATCCATGCGTAAAGGCTCAATTAAGACATTCTTGCCCTTTTTCCTTTTATTATTTTCTCTTGGCTAATATAATGCATTAATTTTTTTTTATTCTCAATCCAGTTGTCATATTCCTTTCACCTCTCCATTTGAACCCCCAAAAAAATGATTTAATCATAATAAAAAAATTAATCTACTTAATTTAAATTAGAATTTATTTAAAATTCAACTTGAAATAAATTAAATTTAGAAGTACTGAAATAAATAATGTAAAATGATCCGGTTGTAGCCAAAAGGACCGGCAAGAGTTTTGGACCCTTTGGTTAAATGGTCAATTTGCTTTTTAAGCCTTCCCCAAAATTATAAGATTTAGTTTTGGTTTCTTTAACTTTTGATTGAATGATTTTCTTTTTATAATTTTAACCCTTTTGAAAAAAATTAATCATTCAATTTAAGCTTTTTAATACAAATTTTTTAACTTTGATCCCTTAAATTTTATTATTTTATCTCAGCTTTTCTAAACAAAAATTTTAAATTTGCTCCTGCGATCCAATCCGAAATTCTTGACTTTTAAATCTAAATGATTCAAACGAAAAATAATTTAAACACCAAAGCTAAAAATTAATCAAATTTAATTGACTCGAATGAATAAAAAAATTTAAATAATCTCATTATAGGTTATGATCATATCTGCTTTTTTTGATACAATATCTAGAATTATCCATAGCCCTTCTCCAACTCTCCTATAATGTGCTTTAACGCAGTCGAATCCACGTCCTCCTGTATTGGTAACAATACCTATATCAGTCGAATTAAGACTCAATCCTCAATCCACAAAATTTTAAAACTGTATGAAAAGCATAAACTTGAGCAGCTAATTTGGAGAAGATGTGTGGTCAAAGATATTAAAAAAAAAAAAAAAGGATTAAAGCAAGTAAACCATGTTGGTCGGTTGTTTACTTAAATATGTTGTTTGTTTTCTTTGTCTCTTCCAATGTGAGAATCTCAGCTCATACTTTAATCACTCCTAAGAATTAGGCTTTTTTTTTTCTTTAATGTGTAAAAAAAGTTCAAAAGAAAAGGAGAATGAATGGATATAAATTTGAAAATATTAAAAAAAATATATTAAAAAAAAAAACACATGGTAATATTTTTTGATAAATTACAATAAGTTAAAACCCTAACAACAACACGTATAGCGCGACTCAACTTCAAGCCACTTGGGGCGGTGAATACCCTCACCATCAGGCCAACACATGGTAATTTTTTAAGACTACTTGTGAAATAGAAAAAAAAATATATGCTGCTAGTGTACCAAATATTAACCTATAAAATATACCATAGTTAAATTTACATTATTAAATCGAGTGATAAGAAGTTTTAAATTCTTGTGGTAAATTCTTGAATTCAAGTTCTAGGATGTAAAAAATACCATTTGGAAAGCTTGATTCCTTGATTAAATATATAGTTTGGCTTGATTTTGAATTTAATTAGGACCTAATGCCGCTAATAAATATCGAAGAACCCTGGAAAAAAAAGGATAAAAGTAATGTTTTTTTGGGTTTCTTTTTATTTTATGATCCATGCTTGAGGTTCGTAACTGTTTTTTTCAATAATGTCGTCTCCAAGGATCAAACATGTATTCTTTCATTAGGAGTGATATACATCACCATTGCACTCAACACTTGTTGATGAGATAAAACAATATTTAATACTTGAACTTAACAACTTTTTTCATCTTAATCTCTGAACATTTTTGGCCCACAATCTTAAAACTTAACAATTTTTTTAATCTGAACTTTAAACTTGCATTCTGTTCAAAAGTGATGATATGACACTTTAAAATTTTAATATATAAAGTCTAAAAAATATTACAAATTTATAAAAAAAATTAAAATATAAAAATAAAATTCAGATAATAACGTAACATAATTTTAAAGTGACATATCATCATATTTTAACAAAATTCAAGTTTATAGATTAAATTAAAAAAAAAAAAGAAAAAACTAAATTCTAAAACTATTGTGAACAGAAAATAAAGGAAATTCAATGTTTATAAACTTAAATTGTTACCATATATAGATTCAAATGATAAAAGAGCTTGAAATCTTTACAATTAAATCTAAAATTAAAATTTTATAAATGCGAAATTTTCGATTAAAATTTTAATTCAACTCGAACTTGAATTTAATTAGAAAATAATGACTAAGAAAAAGTATTAGTCAAGTGTATATTATTAGAAAATGACTGATGATGGGACACCATTTCTGGGTCTATATTTATTTGTGTTCTTCCTTACAAGTCTTGCTTTTCTATAAGTCTTATCTTAATTGCCAAATTCAACACTACTTTTTGTTGTGCACATCTTTTATAAAAGGGTTAATATATAGATTGAATCTTTTAATTTTGACAATTTTTTTTTTTAGGGTTCGCATTCGTTACATAGATTAATTCCTATATTAACATTGTTTGTATTTTTAAGAATTTGTGATGTGGACAATTATGGGACTCACACGTGGATTCATCTTTAATAATTCTTAAATTTTTAGAAAAACCTTAAAATTTCGAAAAAAAATAAGAAATATATAAATTAGAAAATTTCAAAAAAAAGAATATATATAAATTTAAAATAAAAATAACAAATTTAGTTAAAATTCAAACAAGTTAAAAAAATTAAAATAAATAAATTTGGTTAATTTTTGTTGGAAAATTACAAGAAATTGTAAAAATACAAAAAATCTAAAAATATTTTTTAAAAAAACAAAAATTGACCGGTTGACGTTAGTCAGTCAAACTCAGTCAACGCTTGATCAAATTTTCATTATTGTTTTCATCTTTTATAAATTTCTAATACTTTTTTTTGTATTTTTTTAATTTTATTTGTTATATATTTTTAAATTTAAAAAAATTGTTTTTATTATTTATTTTTTTAAAGTTGAGTATTTAAATAGTAAGTTTTTCAATATTAAATATTAATGTAATTTTTTATTTTCATATTTTATTTTTATATATTATAATTTATAATATCTCTTAAAAAATTTAAAAATTTTCTATTTTTATTCAATTCTTTTCTTGAATTTAAGAACGATTAAAGATGAATCCACTAGTTGTTCGCTTATTTCTCCTTCTGTCACCTCCATACTTATTCACGTCATCAAATTTTAAAAAAAACAAATGGTATTAGTGTAGGGACTAATTTGTATAACAAATATCAACCTTGAAGACTAATATGATAAAAACAAATTTTAGAGGCCAACATAAAAAAATATACCAAATTCAGGGGACAAGCCTTTATAAAATTATTTTACCCATCCCATCCTTAATTAAACTTTGTCACTTAATTAAAACTACTAATCAATCTTCATTCTTTTCAAAAAAAAATTTATTTTTTTTATCAAAAAGCTATAATCCCATTTAGAATTTGATACTGATTGATGGGTCTAAACTTTTTTTTTTTTTTTGACTGTGAATGCATGGGAAAAATAAATAAATATTATTTTCATTATATTTATTGCTTAGTTATGTACAACGTCAAGCTTACCTAATATTATCTTTAATTTAATGAAAACCCCTGGGCAAAGGTAGAATAAATTTTTAGGGGGGTCGGATGAAATTTTAATTTTTTATAATTTATATCTTTATAATTTATAAAAAATTAAATTGAATTTTTATAATTTTAGAGGGGCCAAAGTGTAATTTTACCTTTACTAATTTAAAATTTTTTAAAAATTTTAAGAACCTAAATAGTAATTTTATATTTTAGGGGGGCCGGGGCCCATGCCAACCCCCTGGCTTCGCCCCTGCTTCTTAATCTCTTATTATCAAAATGTTTTTTTTTTTCATACAGGAAAAAGTAAATTAAATAGGTACAATTTTTAGTGACATAACACTAATATTATTAGTATCACGTTGATCAAGAAGCGTCATTAGAAGAGAATAATAGAAAACACTTTGTAGTGTTTGTCTCCAAGCCATCGATGCTAGGCATCAGCAAATTTATTATCTTCTTTGCAAATATGTTGGATAACCACGTCACGCTCTTTCAAATAGTCTCGAACTTTTCAAATTAAATTGATATCTCCAGCATAGTTGGTCTAACATGTTTTTTTTTTTATTTAATTCACTAGAAAAATATTTAAGATTAAATAAATAAAGATGACGAAAAAAATTGATGTCAAATCTTAAAAAAAAAAAAAAGTTATTACTTGAAGAAACTATTTCCACCCTCCAATTTGCCAAAGCTTTCACCGATCCACTTATACGCCACGCCACGCCAAGCAAATTCTATATTATTTTTATTAGGTCTAATTATGATACTAATCCTTCTACTCCAATAAAATTTCGGGCCTAATCTCTTAATTTTGATTTAGCATAATTTAGTCCTTTACTTTTTATAATATTATTAGTAGATTTAAATTGATAACACCTGTTAAAGTGATGACAAGAGTTTTCTTTTCATTGTTATTCAATCACATAGTCAAAGTTACTTGGAAATCCAATAAACTATGTTCAGTCGATAATAAATTTCCACATCAACTAAATTTCAACTTAGACGGTGTTATCAAATTATAAGAGTAGAAATGTTAGATTATGTCAAATTAAAGTAAGAAAATGAAATCATAACTTTCAATACAATAGAGGGACTAAAACACAATTAGACCGTTTATTATAATAATTATTTGTGATGAATTTGGTAACATTTGTTCATAAAGGGAAGGCAAGTATGCTTGTGCTTATGCTTTTTATAATAAATGGGGCATTGAAAGGAACCACATCTGTTTTCCTTTGAAGGAATCCTATTCTGTTTCTTCCACTACAAACAAATACCAATTACAATAGGTTTGGACTTGTAGTAACCCAACCTATATTTCTATCTTTTTTTTCCAAATTTATGCCTTTGCCATGTGAAGTTTCTCATATATGGTAATTAAAATCAAATAAATCTGAACTCGTGTATCGGTATGATAGTTAAGGTGTTCATTGCTCCAGATGTGGCTTGGATTCGAGTCGCGCTAGTCGTGTTGCTGTTAAGGCTTTGCCCTTATCTTATAATTCACTAAAAAAAATTGATTCAATCATATTAATTTAAAGAAATAAATACATCAATTTATTTTTATATTTGATAAATATAATTATTTGTGTATGCAATATATAAACATAAAAGGATGTTATATCAATAATTGTGTTAATAATTTGTGAGGATTGGATCAAATCAAAATTCCATATATAAAATTGTATAAAAACAAAATTCTTGTATAATTTTGATATTTATCCCTTTCTACCATGTAGCGACGGAGATGTTAGTCAAACTATTTTAATTTATCGAAATTTTGTCTTTATACTTTATGATCACAAATGAGAAGTTAATCCGATTGTTGGTAATTGCATGAATTAGAATCGCTATCTTTGCTAATTTGTTGCATATATATTGTAGATAACGTATGGATCCAATATATGTAGATAATTTAGTAACTAATTTCCAATTGATGATGGGTTGATTAGAAATTAAGGTTAATGTACGAAAGTTATAATTAGTATTAGGGTCCCCAAATTACATATAGATAACTTTTCTAACTTCACATCTTCAGAAAAGAGGGAGCCACCTTCTCTAAAATACTTATGTGTTAATTTGGAATATAAAAAAACACAAGAATCGAAGATTTCAAGATATGAATGGATTTAGGCACACTTCCACGTCTAATTTTAGTTATTAATGATTTGATATGACAGATCCCGATTTATTAAATTTTATATAGAGTTTCATAATTCTAACATAATAATATTGCTCAGTTGGATTAATTTCTCAATTTTCGTAAAATAAAAAGATCAGACAGATTAAATTCACTAAATCGGCAAAAACAAAGAGTTCAAAGATGGAGATAAAAATTAAACCCCCAAACCCGAAAACAAAACCCTCAAAACTTAAACACAAAATTTTCTGAAAACTTGTAAAAGCTAATACTTAAATGTGTTATGGGTTAATTTTTCTAGGGTAGAAAATGACATATTTTTAGGCTAAATTTGTAGGTCAAATAATCTTAAAACAATCTACACTAATCATTGATTGGAAGAAGAAAACTGAGAAAATTGCATGACACGTCGTCACGTTCCCTATCATGTCATCGCGACGTCATTCCTGCTTCTCCCTTGTTTCGCCGTTGCGACGTAGCATGACTCATCATCGCAACGTCGCTCTCTATTTGTATCTTAATTTGACTGAAATACGATGCATACTCCACACAATGATTACCTTAACATGTGATATACATGTGTTTGCAAATAATTACATTGAGATCTATTAATCATTACAAATAATTACACCAAAATCTAATTACAATTTGAGGATGATTTTAGAAAATAACTTAATTAACTTTCCGTTATGGCATTTCACATTAACCCATATTTTCTCTAGGAGAAAAAAATAAGATTCTTATGTAAATATTATGTCAATGAATATGTAGGTTTTTTTTTCCCTTTCCCTCTTGCGAAGCTACATTAATATGACATCTTGCATTAATTTCCAATTATACTCTAATGTGCTTTTTTTTTTTAATAATCTTATTTCCTTTTGACCCAAATAGTAATTTTGTTTCAAATAAATTTTAACCTTTTTCTAAAACACTACTAGCAAATGATTGCTAATAACATTATTGAATTCTAAAAGGTGTGTGCTCACAACATTTTGAGACCTTCATCATTGGATCTAAGGCTACTTCAAATTCTTCGGGGATTCATCATCATTGTTCTGATAATTGGGTTCATTTATTCTCTGATGGAGCAGTGGCTAGAGTATCCGAAAATGCCTCAGCGGGTGGCGTGGTTCGTGATCGGGATGGTAATTGGATATTAGGATTCACGCATTATCTGGGCAGCTGTTCACCTTTGGAAGCAGAACTTTGGGGTATTCTTGATGGAGTGCTTATTTTAATGAATAAAGGGTACAAGAGGGTCAAGATTCAGACTGATAATCTTGAAGTGGTTAGGGCTTTGTCCATGGAGGATATGGTGGACTCTGGCACTACACTACTTAGAAGAGTTAAAAGACTATTGCATTCTGAAGGTCAGTGGGAAATTAAGCATGTTTTTAGGGAGTGCAACTTAATTGCAGATCAACTGGCGAAAATTGAGCTCTCTTGGCAGACTTCCCTCCGGATATTTGAAGTTCCGCCTGATGTGGTGGCTACGGCTTTTCAACAAGACAACACTTTTAATGTCTCTTAGGAGTCTTTAAGTTGTCATTTTGTTTATCACCAAAAAAAAAAAAAAAGAGGTGTGTGCTCAATGAAAAAAGAAAGTAAAGTAAAACTTACAAAAAGATAAAATCTCGAACGTCTGCATCAAATATAAATTCTTTCATACCTATATAATTAACTTATTTTTGGCTAATATTTTCTGGTTAAGAATTTTCTATTCAGGGTATTTATTGAAGTAAATCTAGTAATTAATTTTTTTGTATTTTATAAATTTATTAAGGATATAAATGTTAGTTACGAATATTTAAAACTACTCTATACCTAAGACGATGAAATAGATGAAAGGAAGACTTTTCTTGTATCAAAATTAAGACATGGGGGAAGTGGAAAATTAATGGATTTAATAGCTGAAAACAACAAGTCCAGATGCAATTAATGCAATTATCCACAATTCCAGAAGTTGAATTACAAAAATAGTCAAGCTTGACACCTGTAGGTAGCTATAGGAGTAGCAGTAGGACAAGTACTTAATTTTTTATTAGTCCATTATATATATACGAAACTCCAATATCTGACTTTTTTGGAACATTAAATTTAATAATTGACCATTTTTAATGCGTAATTTTCAAACCATGCACAACCACAAATTTTGGTGGTGTAGGTTTAATGATTTAATTATTATTAATATTTTTTATAAAAAAATTATAAATCATCATTTAGTTATTTTATTAAATTTTTTTTTCATAAGTTAGTTCATAGTGGCAGTTTCTAAAATTAGTATAATAGTAATTTTAATATTTAATATTTATATATTGTGTCAATTTAGTCTTGAATTAAAAAAAAAATTAATCTTCAACGTGAACACATTGTATAATTTGGTCTTTTTTTGCAATTTTGCTTTTCTTTATAATCTTTTCACATGAAAAACTAAATTTAATTGAAAATATACAAAAATGGAAACACCAAAAAATCTTATATAATAATTTTCATATTTTCTCGTTGTTTTAAATTTAACCCTCAATGTCAAAGAAAAGTAAAATTTCAAAAGAAAAAGAAGAAGACCAAATTATACTATGCGTAAATGTTGATGGTTAAATTATTTTAGAACTAAGACTAAATTGATATAATTTATAAATATTAAGGGCTAAAATTTTTATTATATTAATTTTAAAAATAACCACAGTTACCTTATTTACTAAAATTACATAAACAAACTAATCATTTTGAGATGCAAAATAGAAAGGATAAATACCGTTATTATTAGTATAAAATTATGAATTTAATCCTTATAATTTAATTTGGTTATTTTTAGTTTTTTTATTTTTTAAAATTTTAAAATTTCAGTCCTCACCGAATGATACTTGTTAAATTCATTAAGTTATGTTTTGTTACTTTCAAATTTTAATATGGCAAACATATTGCCATATGTGTAATGCCACGTCATCTTATTATTTCCATATATTACTTACAAAAAGTCTAGTTAATGGATTAACGATTGCCATTTCTGTTGAAATTGAAATTTCAAAAAATCTAAAAGTATAAAGACTTAAAATGATAAAATTGGAAAATAGGGACTAATTCTACAAAAGGACTAAAATTTAAACAAAAAGATTTAATTATTATTTAGTTCAAGACTAAAATTTCAAAATTTAAAAAATTAAAAGGACTAAAATTGATCAAATTAAAATACAGAAACTAAATTTATAATTTTTTCAAAGTAGAAGAACTGATAACAGAATTTAATGAAAAAAAAAAAAACAAGAAAGGAACTCGAAAGTATATTAATTAACTACATCTTTATATCTTTCTTTTATTATATGGTCTCACTTAGTACGAGGAGGAATGCTTTGTTCATTTCTGAAAAAGTTGTTAGGATCGACGGCGGTTTTCACGTCGACCAACCTCTCATAATTTCCGGCGAAATAACTCTCCCCATATACTTTGCCTTCTTCATAGCTCCAATTTTCAGCCACACCAATGTCAATGTCCCTATAATTCAAGTAAGCTCTCCTTGGGTTCTTCGACACGAACTGAGTCATGAACTCGTGAAGTGCTTTCGCTTGACTCGTCCGAT
The DNA here is from genome assembly GCA_025698515.1 of Gossypium sturtianum. Lineage (NCBI taxonomy): Eukaryota > Viridiplantae > Streptophyta > Magnoliopsida > Malvales > Malvaceae > Gossypium > Gossypium sturtianum. Next base: position 620,560 of record CM046952.1, on the reverse strand, counting down.
TCATCTCCGTTTCATTCCCCGGCTCGTTCCAGTTCACTGAGTACTGTATCTTATACAAATTCCCTTTCCGATGTGGGAACGGTGTTTCTTTATCGTCGATTTCGTCCATTCTTCCACCGTATGCGTTGCATGCTAATCCCACGTTTCCTAATTCGATCATCTTTTGCCATAATGATTCCAACCCATTTTTGGAAATCGGAGTCTGAACGTAATCCGATTTCCTCTTTAAGAAATCGGCGTCGTTAACGTTCCGGTCAAGCAAAGCTGTCGGTGGTGTTCCGGCATCGAAATTTGCCCACCAAAGAACTGAGTCAATCCATCTCATCTCTGTGCAGTTCTCGTTTTTTAAACCTAACTCAGGGAAATCTTTGCTTAATAAAGCTACGACACCGTCGGCGTTCCCTAAATACAGTCCGTTCACCGTCACTCTCATCGTCCTTTGCCGGTTCCTTGTAACCGGCTGCAACAGCATTCTCGTGAAGAGATTTTCATCGGTCGTCGGAGCAATGGATTGCCATTTTAAAGCAATGTCAGTAGCGTTATCAGCTAATAATCTTTCGAGTCTGAAAACGGTGACCGTCTCCGGTACACGAACTAGTTTAACTTTATAAGCTAAAACGACACCAAAACTGGCTGCTCCACCGCCTCTTATAGCCCAAAAAAGATCCTCTCCCATGGCTTTACGGTCTAGAATTTTACCGTCGACATTAACTATCTTAGCATCGACGATATAGTCCGAAGATAAACCGTATTTCCTCATCAAAGTACCGTAACCGGCTCCGCTAAGGTGGCCACCAACGCCGACGGTAGGACATAAACCAGCCGGAAATCCATGGACGTTGCTCTTTTCCCATATATTATAATAAAGTTCACCGAGTATCGCACCGGTTTCAACCCAAGCAGACTCGTCCGTCATATCGATAGATATAGACCGAAGGTTAAACATGTCGAGTACAAAGAAGGGTTTATCGGAAACATAAGATAACCCTTCGTAATCATGACCGCCGCTACGAATTTTGAGCTGAAAACCGACTTTTTGAGAACAGATTACGGCGGCGGAAACATGGGATTCTTCCAATGGAGTGATGATGATGACCGGTTTAGGCGTCGAAGAGGTGTTGAACCGAGCGTTACGAATGTACGCTTGCAAAACGGATGCGTAAGAAGGGTTGGTGTTGGAGAAGAGAATGGTGGAAACATTTTGGGAAGGATTAATGGATTGGCTTAAGCATTGGAGAAGCGATTGGTAAGTAGGGTTGGAGGCTGCGGATGAAATGGAAATGTTGAGGAAAAGAAGAGAAAATAGAAGTGAAATCGCCATGGAAATTGACATTGTCGTGTGCTTTGTTTTGTGTTAATGGTATGGTGTTGTAATATATTTAGATGATGAATGGGATATTTATAAGGTTGATCCTTTCTCCGGTGTGCAATGGTTTTTAAATATACGCGGCATTGACTATCAACAAAGTCAAAGACAAGACATTACATGGGAAAATTATTCAGACAGAAAATGAAAAACCGTGTGACATAATAAACTACTTTTCTAATCTTTTGTTTCTTAGCCAAATCGGCACGTTGCATTATATATGTGGTCTATTTTGGTTTTAGTCCCTCTGTTATGCTGAATTTTGGGATTTAATTCTTCTATTTTAATTTGATATAATTTAGTTCATTTGCTTTTACAAGCGTCATTTGTCCGGAGCAGAAGAAGTTTGGTATTGTTCCAATGGTTAGGCACCTAACGAGTGCTTTTGCTCTGCGAATCAGTCACTACTTTAAGCATTCGGGTTTTTGATAAAGCTGGGAAACAAAACCCCTACGAAAGAATATCGTACTTGTTGAGGGGTCAAATTATACTTTATTGGAAATCCCTCGACAATAATGTTAATAGTAGTTTCAAATTGATAACACCATTACTTGTTGTTGTTCAAGTAACAAAGTAGAATCAAATTGTATCAAATTAAAGTAGAGGGATTAAAATCTAAATTAATCCTAATAACATTATTAAAGTAGAATTAAATTGTATCAAATTAAAGTAGAGGGATTAAAATCAAAATTAATCCTTTATATTTATGTAAATACTAATGATATTATTTGACCTTATACTTTTCATATGCATCGTAATTAATTTACTTAGAAAAAGGAAAGTGTATTTTGATTTTTCTAAATTTAAGCCATATCTCATCAAGGAATTTTTTTTTTTTTTTTGTTGCTTATTATAGATTTTTCTTTCTCGGATGGACCAACACATTTTTTGAAAAATATTTTAATTAGTGTATCATTTTTTTTTCTAAAACAAATTATGAGAATAATATATTTTATTCAAAATGATAATTTAATTTGTTAAGTTCATGCCTCATAAAATCAAACTTATATAAATTAAATATAAAATCCATTTCTTTTCAATTTTTTTCTTTAATTAACCTAAAATATAATTACACATTTTGCCACTACACCAAAACAGACTTTTAGCGACGTTTTTTTTTTTTTAGCGGCATTTATAAGCGCCACTAACAATATTTACGCAATATCTTCTAAAACTTTTATTTTTTTATTAAGGTTGAATACTCAAAAAAAGCTGCAAATTAAGTGAGAATTAGGTACATGTATTGATTTTAGTAGTTGTAATATTGGAAAAAAAAGTCAACTCTTGTTGGTTGAAAAACAGAAAAGAAGAAGAAGAAGAAAAGTCTAGGGAGGGATGATTCATAAAAAAAATGGGATAACTATCAAATTTAAACATGTATTTTATTTTAATGTGTAATTTAATGCATAAATTTTTATTTGGTGCAATTATATAATAAAATTTGTATTGTCGCTCATATGTATACATGAAACATTGATTTTGGTTGAATCGTACACATTTAATGAAACAAATATATACATTTATTTTCATATTAGATTAATATATTGTTTGTATATATGTAATATCCAATAGAAAATGATACTAATTCGATAATGTTATAGTAAAATTTTAAAATTGAATCAAAATCAATATTTCATGTATAAAATCGCACAAAATCAAAGTCCTTGCACATTGAGTCAAAGTTCATGTATAGTTTTGATATTTATCTAAAAAAAAAAATCTAACCTGAACTAATTAAAGTATTTAGTACTCTATCAGTGGAGGTATGATTTTTACTAGTATTGATACATATCGGTAATTATACACATAAATTTTAATTTGGTGTAATTATATACATGTAATTTAATTGTAATTCAAATGAACATATGAAACGTACTGATTTTAATCGATTTATTTATATATTAGATAAATATAATAATTTAGGTATGCAATATGTAAACTTAAAATGATCGTATATTATTAATTATATTAATAGTAAATTACAAAACATTTACAAACATTAATAATTTTGAAATTTATATTAATAGTAAATCACAATATTACTTTTATTTCTAGAAAGTGCTTTGAGATGATGAAAAGACAATGCTAAACCAATCCTAAGCCGTTTTAGTGGAGCGAGGAGGGATGCTTTGCTCATTCCTAAAGAAGTTGTTCGGATCAACAGCGGTCTTCACGTCGACCAGCCTATCAAAATTTTCGGCAAAATAACACTCACCATACACTTTACCTTCTTCATAGCTCCAAGTCTTAGCAGAACCAATATCAATGTCCCTGTAATTCAAAAAAGCCCTCCTTGGATTCTTGGACACGAACTGAGTCATAAACTCGTGAACCGCTTTAGCTTGAGTCGTGTACTTAATATCAGCTTCATTACTAGGATCATCCCAATTTACAGAGTATTGTATCTTATACAAATTCCCTTTCCGATGGGGGAATGCACTCTCTTTAGGATCGATTTCATCCATTTTACCACCATATGAATTACAATTCAATCCCACTTTTTCATTTTGAACCATCTTTTGCCATAATGATTCCAACCCATCTATGGGTATCGGTGTTTGAACATAATCCGATTTCCTTTTCACGAATTTAGTGTCTTTATTGTTTCGATCCAGCAATACGTTTGGCGGTGTACCTAAATCGAAATTTGCCCACCAAAGAACTGAGTCAATCCATGGCATCTCGGTGCAATTCTCTTTGTTTAAACGTAGTTCAGGGAAATCTTTGTTCAATAAGGTTAAAAGGCCATTGATGTCACCTAAATACAATCCCATGACTGTCACTTTCACCGTTGTTTGCTTGTCTTTCGTATTGGGTTGTAAAAGCATTCTCGTGAAGAGATTTGGATCGGTTGTGGGGCCGACGGTTTGCCATTTGAAGGCAACTTCGGTGCCATTATCGTCTAAGAATCGTTCGACTCTGAAAACAGTGACCTTTTCCGGTACTTTAACGAGTTTAATCTTATAAGCTGTAACAACGCCGAAGTTGCCTCCACCGGCGCCTCTTATAGCCCAAAAAAGATCCTCTCCCATGGCTTTTCGGTCTAGAATTTTTCCGTTGACGTTAACTATCTTGGCATCAATAACATGATCTGTTGTTAAACCGTATTTTCTTATCATGGTACCGTAACCGGCACTACCGATATGTCCACCGACACCAACCGTAGGACAAACCCCGGCAGGAAATCCATGGACATTACTCTTTTCCCATATATGATAATAAAGTTCACCGAGTGTCGCACCAGTTTGAACCCAGGCCGACTCGTCCGGTATATCGACAGATACGTCCCGAATATTATACATGTCGAGGAGAAAAAAGGGTTTATCGGAAGTATAAGATAACGCTTCGTAATCATGTCCGCCGCTACGGATTTTGAGCTGGAAACCAACCTTTTGGGAACATATTACGGCTGCTGAAACATGGGATTCGTCCGATGGAGTGATGATGATAGCCGGTTTAAGCGTCGAAGTCCTATTGAACCGAGCATTATGGATACGTGATTCCAAAATAGATACAAAGGAAGGGTTGTTGTTAGAGACGATAATGGTGGATACATTAGGGGATGGAATGATTTCACTCAAGCATTGAAGAAGGGATTGATATGTAGGATCCGAAGCTGCCCATGAAAATGAAAGGTTGAAGAACACAAGAGAGAAGAACACGAGCAATAGCTTTGATATTGCCATTTTGCTTTGTTTTTGTTTTCAAATGTTGAATTTGATGAAATTTTTAACTTATTTCTCATCTATGTTTATTGTTCTTATTATAGAATACTTCTGTTTTTTTTTTTTTTTTTTTTTTAACGGAGGAGCATAGTTTTTACTTAAATTATTTATTTACGGTTTTCACGTTACTATTTTGCACCATGCATTGCAAGTTGTTTAGCTTCACACCAATGGTGTTTTGCTTATTATAGATTTCCCCTTTTCTTCAACATGCAATTCCACTTTTTTTTCGTTTTATTCAAGCCCGTTTTACAATCCATATTTGGGGTTCGTGGTTGTTCTTCCGAACAATGTCGTCTTCAAGGTTTAAACATTTGTCTCCTCTTAAGAATTCAATGTGTCTTACCATTGCACCAATACTTATTGGCCAAAACAACTTTTTTTAAAGCATATTTTAGTTACTGTATCAACTTTTTTATACTAAAATACTATGTGTTATATAAGGAACATAGAGCACGCCATATATATATCTGACCCGATATTTGACCCCTCGCTTGTTCCCTAGTTTTCCTATCAAAGACATGTGTGCTCACCACTTACCTAGTCCGTGAGGTATAGTTCAGTTAGCCATGGTCTTGCTCACCCCAGTTCGCCTATATCATCTGGAGAGTATTTGAGGACACGTGTAACCTCTAAGGGGGTAACGTGTCACCACGCATGACACCTAATTACCCCTAGCACATCACATCAGTGGACTCTGCCTTATATATATATATATAAACACTCAATGTTATATTAATTACGATGAGTTTATAAAAGTATTAATATCGCAATACGAATATTATTATATTAGTTAATAATAACTAATTATTTACACATAATTAAAATTATTATACGATCGATAAATTCAATCTTTACCATAGACATACAAAAGCATTAATAATTAAAAGGATTGTCAAAAAATATCATAAAAGGGTAAAGTAAATCCAAAAATATTAAAACCAAGAACTAAATAAAAAATATTAAAACTGCAAATTAAGGTTGGAATAAAATTAAAATTTAAAATCAAGGGACCTAAATAAAAAAATCTCAAAATACAAAATAGTTGCTACTCTCTCCACTCACGCGAGGAACAAAGTTTTGCTCATGTGGTCTATAGTTTGTGCCACACTATTTTTATTATTTCAATAATTATTTAATAATAATTAGTTCATTATTATTTTGTTATTTCAATAATTATTTAATAATAATTAGTTCGTATTTTAGTAGTGTTTCTCATGTGCGACACCTAAAATTATTGTACTTTCATATATTATTTTAATAAATAATTTATAACTTATATGATTTTAAAAATTAATTTTATCTTTTATATTATTTTAATAAAATCTCAAAAACTCTTATATTAAATCTTTTCTATTTTTTTACACTAATATAAAATATATCACTCTCATTACATAATAAAATATGAAAAAGGGTAAATTAAAATAAATTTAATCAGGAAACCTTAGAAAACCAAAGTCAGAAACCATTAAAATGAATAATATGAGTGACTGGATAATTAGAGTTTATTATCATATTTCAAGAGTCATTAGTGTTGAGGGTGAATTTTCGGCTTTGAGAGATGATTTATCTTTGGTTAGGGATTTTCAAAAATTATCGGCCGTTGTTCTATTATTAATGCCGAGCTTTGGGATGCTCTTGAGGGTCTCAAAGTTGCTTGGACTCTCGATCTCAAATGGGTAGTTTTTAAGATGAATAGTACTGTTTCTATTAAATTGAATCAAGCAAATTCTAACTGAGTAGCACCATTCAGTTGTGCTACGAGCTATTAAGAGTTTACTTCAACTTCCTTGGATGGTTCGGATCAAACATGTTTTCCGAGAGGCCAACAAAGTAGTTGATGGTTTGGCATCAATGGTGTTCTCTAAGCCTTAGGTAGATATATTTTCTTGCAACTGCCAGATAAAATTTTTTAATTGCTGCACAATAAATATTCTAGAATGACTTGGCCTCGCCTAGTTTAGTTATGCTTTTATTATTCTTGTACCAAAAGAAAATATTACCCATCTAGAAATTGAAGTGGATGTCACTACAATTAAAGCTAAATAATGTACGAGTCCTATCCACATCTATATTTCGGTAATGTTCAAATATTTTTTATTATCAATTTGATTAATTTTAATTATTATTATTTGAATATGTTTTATTTTTAATTACAATTATATTTATAATGAAATTTAAATTTATTTAGTCATATACATTTTTTTAATAAATATAATTATTTTCGTTTTAAATAAATACAATTACACTGAAATTATGGTTCATTTCGCCCTAATAAATATAATCATATTAAATAAAAATTTCAACTGGTTTATTAATTTTTTTGCACATATTTTTAATTTGAGAATTATTAGGAAATATATATTTTATATTTTAAATTTTTTAAAATTATATATATAATTTTTAGATTTCTTATATTTTTTATGATTATATATTTTTTAAAAATGATCAAATGAGAAATTCTCGTAACAAGCAAAGAGCTAAAAATTCCCAAAGCCTATAACCATTGTAAAAGAATCCATTGAGAAAAACCTCAAAAAGAAAAAAAAAGAAAAAAAAAACACTCTGTAAACAATCAATGGCATCATCGCCTGCCCAGGACGATGCTTTGAAGAAACTCGAATATCTCTCTCTCGTCTCCAAAGTCAGTTCCGAGCTCGAGAGCCATGTTGGGTTTGCCGATAAGGTTTTGGCCGAATTCATCACCGACATGGGCCGTCACTCTAACACTGTCGATGAATTCGATGCCAAGCTCAAAGAAAACGGTGCCGAGTTGCCCGATTACTTCGTTCGCACGCTTCTCACTATTATCCACGCTATCCTGCCTCCGAAACCCAAAGCCGCCGACAAGGATTCCAAGGCGGAAAACACCGGTGACGGTAAGAAGTCTAAATTTAAAGCTTTAGCGATTGCTGATGATAAGGATAGAGCCAAAGAACTAGAGAAGGAAATTGAGATGGAGATGCGAGATAGGAAGGATAGGGATAGGGATAGGGATAGGGATAGGGATAGGGATAGGGATAGGGATAGGGATAGAGATAGGGACAGAGATAGGAGTAGGCATAGAGATAGATATAAGGAGGAGGAGGAGGAGGAGGAGGAGGAGGAGGATAGGAGGGATTATGGCATTCGAGGAAGAAATAGGAATGGAACCCGGGATAATGAGGATGACAGGGATTATAGGAATAGGGGCAGAAACAGGGACCGGGATAATGTGGAACGTGATGAAGACGGGGGGAGGAGTAATGGGAAGTATAGGGATAATGAGCCTGAATTGTATAAGGTATACAAGGGGAGGGTTTCGAGAGTGATGGATTCGGGTTGTTTCGTACAGTTGAATGAGTTAAGGGGAAAGGAGGGTTTGGTTCATGTTTCCCAGATGGCTAGTAGAAGGATTCCCAATGCTAAAGATGTTGTGAAACGGGATCAGGAGGTTTATGTGAAGGTAATTTCGATTTCAGGTCAGAAGTTGAGTTTGTCTATGAGAGATGTTGATCAGAATACTGGTAGGGATTTGCTGCCATTGAAGAAGAGTTCAGATGATGATTCCTTTAGAACCAATCCTTCAGGGGGGAAAGAAGGGCCCGTGACAAGAACTGGTCTTTCAGGGATTAGGATTCTAGAGGATGAGGATGCTGCCCCATCGCATAGGCCTTTGAAGAGAATGAGTTCACCGGAGAGGTGGGAAGCCAAACAGTTGATTGCTTCTGGTGTTTTGAGACTAGATGAGTATCCAATGTATGACGAGGACGGAGATGGAATGCTTTATCAAGAAGAGGGTGCCGAGGAAGAGTTGGAGATTGAGATGAATGAGGATGAACCTGCCTTTTTACAAGGGCAGACTAGGTACTCTGTCGATATGTCACCGGTAAAAATATTTAAAAATCCAGAAGGGTCCTTGAGTCGTGCCGCTGCTCTCCAGTCTGCACTTATTAAGGAACGGAGAGAAGTACGAGAGCAGCAGCAGAGGACAATGCTGGATTCAATTCCAAAGGATCTTAATCGTCCTTGGGAAGACCCAATGCCAGAGACTGGTGAGAGGCATCTTGCGCAGGAGCTTAGAGGTGTTGGATTGTCAGCATATGATATGCCTGAATGGAAGAAGGATGCTTATGGAAAAGCTTTGACTTTTGGACAGAGGTCTAAACTTTCAATTCAAGAGCAGAGGCAGAGCCTTCCCATTTATAAACTGAAAAAAGAACTCATTCAAGCTGTGCATGATAATCAGGTACTGGTGGTCATTGGTGAGACTGGTTCAGGTAAGACTACACAGGTAACCCAGTACCTTGCTGAGGCTGGGTACACTACAAGGGGTAAGATCGGATGTACTCAACCTCGTAGGGTGGCTGCAATGTCTGTGGCGAAGAGGGTAGCTGAGGAATTTGGTTGTCGGTTAGGGGAGGAAGTTGGTTATGCTATTCGTTTTGAAGATTGTACTGGACCAGATACTGTCATCAAGTACATGACTGACGGCATGCTTCTAAGGGAGATTCTGATTGATGAGAATCTTTCTCAATACTCGGTCATTATGCTTGATGAAGCACATGAGCGTACAATTCATACTGATGTCCTTTTTGGGTTATTGAAGCAGCTTGTGAAACGGAGGCCTGATCTTCGTCTGATTGTTACATCTGCTACACTGGATGCAGAGAAGTTTTCAGGGTATTTCTTCAACTGTAATATTTTCACAATTCCTGGGAGAACGTTTCCTGTGGAGATACTCTATACGAAACAGCCTGAGAGTGACTACCTAGATGCTGCCTTGATAACAGTCCTACAGATACACTTGACTGAACCTGAAGGTGACATTCTCCTCTTCTTGACTGGTCAGGAGGAAATTGATTTTGCATGCCAGTCTCTTTACGAGAGGATGAAAGGGCTAGGTAAAAATGTTCCAGAGTTGATTATTTTACCAGTTTATAGTGCCCTTCCTAGTGAAATGCAGTCTAGGATTTTCGATCCAGCACCTCCAGGGAAAAGGAAGGTGGTGGTGGCAACCAATATTGCTGAGGCTTCTTTAACTATAGATGGAATATTCTACGTGGTTGATCCTGGTTTTGCAAAACAAAATGTTTATAATCCAAAGCAAGGGCTTGATTCCCTAATCATAACACCAATCTCACAAGCATCAGCAAAGCAACGTGCTGGGCGTGCTGGACGTACTGGACCTGGAAAATGCTACCGCTTATACACTGAAAGTGCATATCGAAATGAGATGTCACCTACCACAATTCCTGAAATCCAGAGGATTAATCTTGGCATGATAACACTACAAATGAAGGCCATGGGCATAAATGATCTCCTTTCTTTTGATTTTATGGATCCCCCTCCACCCCAAGCTCTCATTTCTGCCATGGAGCAATTATACAGTCTAGGGGCTCTTGATGAGGAGGGACTTTTGACTAAATTGGGTAGAAAAATGGCAGAATTTCCTCTTGATCCTCCACTATCCAAGATGTTACTGGCCAGCGTGGACCTCGGGTGTAGTGATGAGATATTGACAATTATTGCAATGATCCAAACAGGTAACATCTTCTACAGGCCAAGGGAAAAGCAAGCTCAGGCTGATCAGAAGAGGGCCAAGTTTTTCCAGCCTGAAGGAGATCATTTGACTCTACTTGCTGTATATGAAGCTTGGAAAGCAAAGAACTTTTCAGGACCTTGGTGTTTTGAAAATTTTGTTCAGTCTAGATCCTTGAGGAGGGCACAGGATGTCAGAAAACAGCTTCTCAGCATCATGGATAAGTATGTTCATCTAGCTTTTGGTTTTATGGTATCTTGGTTTTGCAAATTGTTTCTGGTCTTGATAGTTCTGTTCATGTTTAACATTCATGGTCCTATGATTTTAACTGTGTCCTGATCTCTGATAGTTACCTATCTTGCATTGTTTATATTTCAACATTCTCTTGACATCACTAGTTGAACAAATCTTTACTAACATTTGATATGATTATTACTACAATGATAAGCTCCAAGCGACCAACTACAGTTGCTTTACAAGTCAAAATATACAGAATATTTGAGCTTAATTGACCTGCAAATTTCTGAGTTACCTGCTTTACAAGTTTCTTACTTTTGGGTGCCATATACTAGGGATCGTGGATTTGTCCTTAGGAGAATGCAAATTTAATTGTGAATGTCTCTGATTCTCTGAACTTTCTTTATTGCTCTTGTACTATGAATCATGGTAGTCTCTTATTGGTAATAATGTGAAGATGTTCTACATTAGTGTCAACCAGTCCAATGTTCCTCTCTCTCTTGATTCATTCATCTGTCTGTATCTGTTATGTTCACTAGTATGAGTATTAATATTCATTTTAAGTTGTTAAAAGTTATTACTTGTGATTCAGGTTTTAACATGATAGCTGATGCTTTTGATTTTAGGTACAAATTGGATGTAGTATGCGCAGGAAAGAACTTTACAAAGATCAGGAAAGCTATCACGGCAGGGTTCTTTTTCCATGCTGCTAGGAAAGACCCGCAGGAAGGATATAGAACACTGGTGGAGAACCAGCCTGTTTATATACACCCAAGCAGCGCCCTGTTTCAGAGACAACCGGACTGGGTGATCTACCATGAGCTGGTAATGACTACAAAGGAGTACATGCGAGAGGTAACAGTGGTAGATCCCAAGTGGCTGGTTGAACTGGCTCCCAGGTTCTTTAAAGTAGCAGATCCCACGAAAATGAGCAAGCGGAAGCGTCAAGAACGAATTGAACCACTTTATGATAGATATCATGAACCTAATTCTTGGCGGCTTAGCAAACGACGAGCTTGATATCTTTTCGTCTGCTCTGCTCTGCATCTCACCTTGTATTTCTCTGTTCAAAGTTGAGGTTTGGTTGAGGTTTCACAGGTTAGAAGCCTGAACTTACTGTCATTTCCCACTAGATCATAACTTGTTCACAATTTTGTGTTATTTCCTTGCCCTATGTAAAAATGTGTGTTTTATTGCTAACTCAATTGTTGTTGCCCCCATGAATTTAGTACTAACAAATGCCTTAAAGGGCACCTTTTAAGATCATTACATATTTAACATATTCAAAATGATAAATAGTGTATTCAATTTCATGTTAGTATCATAAACAGCATATTATGTAATCTTAAAAGAGTATCTTAAGATTACTCATTATTAAAGGAAATGCTATTTGGTTGATAAGCATAACAATTAGGACCAAATGTATATTTGTCTATGTTTAATATAGTTCTTTGAGCACATTTATCATCATTGCATTCTATCTTAAGCCAAAATAGAAATCATCATCATCATCATCATCTCGAGAAGTGCAAAATACCGAGTTTTCAACAAAAAAAATGACATAAGAGTTATGGAAAACATTATATTATATGACCTATGGCCATGAATAATATGATCATAACATAAGGTTTTGATTTGTTCCATGCCTTGCTTGTACTAGGTGGAATGCTCCCTTCATTTTTTTCGTTCCACGCCTTGATCGTACGAGGAGGGATGCTCTGTTCATTCCTAAAGAAATTATGGGGATCCACTGCTGTCTTCACATCCACCAATCTCTCAAAATTTCCATTGAAGTAACTCTCTCCATAAACTTTACCTTCTTGATAGCTCCAATTCTTGGTGATGCCAATATCAAGGTCCCTATAGTTCAAATAAGCACTCCTTGGGTTTTTAGAGACAAAGCTAGTCATGTAACTGTGAAGCCTATTCACCAGGCTTCTGCTCCTTTTGTCAGCCTCAATTCCTCTATCCTTCCAGTTTATTGTATACTGTATCTTAAACAAATTCCCTGCTCTATGTGGGAATGGTGTCTCTGTTTCCTTTATTTCATTCATTTTTCCTCCATATGGATTGAAAACCAACCCTGGCTCCTCCAATTCAATCATCTTCTTCCAAAGCCATTGCAGCCCATCTTTTGATATTGGGGTCTTCACATAATCAGATTTCCTCTTCATGAACTTCACATGGTAAGATTCTCTATCAAGCAACACAGTAGGTGAAGTTCCTTTGCCAAAACTAGCCCACCATAGAGCTGATTCAATCCAACTCATCTCAAAGCAATCCTCTGTTACAAGACCCAATTCAGGGAAATCCTCAGCCAACAAAGGAACAACACTATTGACATCCCCTAAATACAATGCCATGATTGAAATCTTGATGGTCTTTTGCTTGTTTAATGTAACTGGCTGCACCAGCATCCTCATGAACAGATTGTCATCTGTTGTGGGAGCAACGGATTGCCATTTGTAAACAACATCTGTAGCGTTTTGTTCCAAGGTTCTTTCGAGCTTGAAAACCGTCACCGTTTCGGGGACGTCAACGAGCTTGATGTTGAAAGCTAGAATCACCCCGAAACTAGCTCCTCCGCCACCTCTGATAGCCCAAAAGAGATCCTCTCCCATAGCTTTTCTATCAAGGATATTGCCATTAACATCAACTATCTTGGCATCCACCACATAGTCCACTGAGAGACCATATTTTCTCACCATGTTACCATAACCAGCACCGCTGATATGACCACCAACACCCACAGTGGGGCAAACCCCAGCAGGGAATCCATGAACTTTACTCTTTTCCCAAATCCTATAGTAAAGTTCCCCAAGCGTTGCACCGGACTGAACCCAAACTGATTGATCCACCATGTTAATCGATATTGAACGAAGATTAAACATGTCGAGGATGAAAAAGGGTTGGTCAGACACATAAGAGACCCCCTCGAAATCATGGCCGCCACTCCGAATCCTAAGCTGAAACCCAATATTGTTGGAACATATAACAGCAGCCGAGACATGGGATTCCGTCAAAGGTGTAATGATGATCACAGGCTTTGGGGTTGAAGAAGTGTTGAAACGAGCATTACGAATATACTGTTCCAAAACGGTTTCATATGTAGCATTGGAGTGAGAGTAAACAATGTCGGAGATATTATCCGATGAGTAAGAACGGGTTTTCAGGCATTGAACAAAGGATTCATAAACGGAATTGGATGCTGCCAGTGAGAAGCAAATGTTGAAAGCTACAAGTAAGAGAGGAAGAAGCGATGGTGTTGATAATGGCAGCGTCATTGGTTGTAGTCGGTGCGGTGTGATTTACATTCATGAAAAAGGAGTTTTAAGATGGGAGTTTGCGAATAGCAATGGAACCACGAGGAATCTAAATGCGGCAAAAGGCGTATGGTATCATCCGCCGCAAGGTGGAAACGTGGATTCTAGTGGCTAATATATGGCCATGGGACATTGGTTGAACTGCGATTTACCCAAAGAAAAAAAAAAAAAAAGCAGCTGTAATAGATAGAGATAAACCGACTTAAATGAATGATTATATGCATGCCAATATTGTTACTAAATTTGAAAGCGTTAATGTATTATTTGGTATTTATGTTTGGTATCAATATTTAATTTGGTATTTATTTTATTTATTTATTTCAGCTTTGTACCTGAGTTTGGCTTCAAATGTTTATTTTCGTATTCAACTTTTTTTTTTAATTTGATATTTGAGGGTTTTCTTTGTACCAATTTGGTACTTGAGACTTCTGTTTGTCCTAATTAAGTATCTATGATTATTTTACTAGAGCACATATATCATTCACTGGAATATATGATGTCGTTTGATGTAAGTATGAAATTGAACTTTGAAATTAAATTCAAGTATAAAATATTACATTAACCCAATTTCAAGGATGTAAATAGCGGTCGGGTAGCGGAATAGCGACCGCTATATAGCGGTAGCGACGCCGTCTGAAACCGCTACTGTTGAAAATAACTGTGTGAAGTGGAGTCACACCAATAGCAGTGAATCGTGGCCGCAATTTAACGGGTAACGGCCAATTGCGGCAATAACGGGCCGCTATTTCTGTCATTTTTTCACTATTCTCGTTGATATCTATTTTTTTACTTTGTTATTAGTTATTAGTTGTGTGAATTTTAAAAAAATTCACGACCGCGATACCCACAGTGACTGCAATAACATCCGTTATATCTGCAACCGCGATAAACGCAATGCACCTGAAAACGCGACCGCAATCACAATTTAAAAAGAAAATTATTTTACTTTTTCTTTTGGGCTTTGGTATTAATTATCCAAGCAAGGAGTGTAGAGGTGTTCATGCTATCAAATTACCAACAATTAGCCACAAATGCTTTTATTTATTAAAATATTGTAAAAATATTATAAAAAGTTACGAAGGTTAAAGAGGAAAAAGGAAGAAAATTTTAGCTCACAAATTTGATTTTAAGTGTCAATAAACTAAGTCACATTGAACTTAAATTGAGTCGGTGTGGTAAGTTTCTTCAACTACGACTATTTCACGTGACATTTGTTTATTTTTTTTCCGGTTTCGTCTTAAATAAAATGGCATCCAACATCTAATGACACTCTTTTGATGTGTGTAAGACAGTGATTTGCTCTTTCTTATCAACGGCAAGGTGTGAATTTAGAAATTCTTTTAGAGGAGGTCGAAATTTAATTATAAATTTTTAAAGGTCAAAACATAATTTTATCATTTATTAATTTATAATTTTATTATTTTTAAGAGACTAAAATTTTTTATTTTATTTTTTGGGATTAAAATATAAATTTATCATATATATTAATTTATAATTCAACTATTTTAGAAAAGACAAAACAAGCCATTTTTTTTATTTTGGGAGGTCAACGACTCTGCCTAGCTTTTAAATTGGCCCCTGATAAAAAGCTATGTATAAAAAAAATTGAATATGTTGTCGTGTTTGTATATACATTTATGACTTTTATTCAACATTCTATTTTTTTTTTCTATTAAATTTAAATTTCTTCCGCTGCTGACGTGTAATAAAAGTTTCAAATTTATTTCTTCCAAGAAATGTCATAAATATTCAACAAAATTTATCATATTTTATTAAATTTTTAATTATACAAGTAAAATATTTAAGGGTTATTTTGATTTTTTTCGGTTGAGTGTTTTTTTTTTAATTTTTTGAATAGTTTGTGATAATTCAGTTTGGTTTAAATTTTGATTTTTTTTTATTTATATTACACAATGAGCTTTGTTTTATGAATTTTAAATATTATTTGATAGTGTTTTAAAGTCTTTTTTATAAATAATTTTTTATATAAATTTTTAAGTAAATAAAAATAATCAATAATTCTTATAAAGTATTTTCATTAATATCTATTTTATATTATAAAAAATTGAAACCGATTTTTCTAATAAAATTCAACTCCGCATAAACCGTTGAAATGATTTGGTTTGAATCTATTTTCGATTTTTCTTCCCAAAAATTAGTAAATAAATTCTAAAAATTAACATGCATGGATAATAATAATAATAATAATAAGAATAGGAATAAGAATAAGAATAGTATGGTTGTCTTAATTATTGCATAACAAGTTGATGAACAATTGGACTTTTAGGTTTTGTGTAAGTGTCGCGAAAATTCAGAAATTATTGTCTCAATTTTATGAGGCTCTCAAACTTTTAAATTTAATTTTTTTAAGAAAATAATGGGTTTCAGCGTACTCAAACACATGTCCTCCTGCATTGGCAATAATGCTCATATCAATCGAACTAAGACTTAATCGACTATTTGGTAGACCACGTGTGTATATATAAACTTGAATATCAACAATTTATAGAAACTAATTAAAATAGATTAACGTGTCATTTTCTGTAACGTATAAAGATAAAATTTACAATTATACCCAATATATATCCTAACTTGGGGACTGGGGGTATATTTATGTAGAGTATTCAAAGAAAGTTGGCCAAAATAATAAAGACTTAACGGAAAATATGCAGTAAATCTGTTTTGACCATGAATAATAATAATAATAATAATAATAATAATAATTATAATTATAATAAAGCAATAATTAAAAGTTGAACGAAACTTATTACTATTAATCAGAAATTTTAGTTGATTCCAAGAAGGATTGAATAATTTATATTTTGGTCAAACAAAGAATTTAATAAATAATAAAATAAAACAAAAATTAATTTCATTATTGAAAAGTCTTATAAGTTGTAAGTCGTATGCTTTCTAAACCTTTCACACATTTAAATAAGCGTTTCAATTTGATCCAAATGCCGCCCCTTCACCATTATATATACCATAACAACAATGCACCATTACCATATCTCTTCACATTCTTTCCAAAATGAAAGCTTCCTGTTTCGTTGTTTCGATTTTCGTTTTGTTCTCTATTTCATCCGCGGCATCTTACGATCCGGTCGATTTTGATGCTTTTCTTCAATGCCTTCCTAAACATTCCGACCATTCTGTCTCGATTGCTGGCGCTATATTGACTCCCAGCAATGCATCTTTCCAATCTATTTATCAATTACGTGCTAACAATCTTCGAATCTTATTATCTGCGACTTCAAGGCCGGTGGCTATTATAACCGCTCTACATCCATCCCATGCACAAGCTGCGGTCATTTGCGCTAAGCGTCATGGCTTTCAACTAAGGATTCGAAGTGGCGGACATGATTACGAGGGACTTTCGTATATTTCCGACGTCCCGTTTGTTATCCTCGATATGTTCAACCTTAAGTCTATAGATATCGACATGAAAACCGAGACGGCATGGGTTCAAGCCGGAGCTACTACTGGCGAACTTTATTATAGTATAGCCCAGAAAAGCGAAGTCCATGGATTCCCATCTGGTGTATGTACCACTCTAGGCATTGGTGGACACTTCAGTGGAGGTGGGTATGGATTTTTAATAAGAAAATACGGGCTTTCCATTGATAATGTCATCGATGCACAATTGATCGACGCTAATGGTCGAATCCTTGACCGTAAATCAATGGGGGAAGACGTGTTTTGGGCTATAAGAGGCGGTGGAACTACTAGCTTCGGTATCATCCTTTCATGGCGGATCAAGCTGGTTCGTGTCCCACCTAGGGTCACTGTTTTCAACGTACAAAGGACCTTGGAACAAGGCGCAACGGAGCTGGCTTATCGTTGGCAACAAGTTGCCCCTAAACTGCCCAAAGATCTCTTCATTAGACTCCAGCCTGTGCCTATCAACAATGGCGGCAACAATAAAACTGTTAGCGTTTCATTCATCGGCCATTTTCTGGGACAAGCTGATGGACTTTTACGATTAATGAACGTAAGATTCCCTGAATTGGGTTTGACCAGAAATGATTGTTCAGAGATGAGTTGGGTCGAATCGGCCTTAAATTGGGCGGGTTTCCCCAATGGAACCTCCATTGATGTGTTGCTCAATAGAGTTCAAGTAGACAGAGTGTTTTACAAGACCAAGTCCGATTACTACAAAGCGGTGATCCCCAAACAAGGGTTAGAGACCTTATGGCAAGTGTTGATGGACATTGAAGACATTTTCGTGCAATTTAACCCTTACGGTGGGCGAATGGAGGAGATTTCCGAGTCGGAGACAGCCTTTGCGCACCGCGGTGGGAACCTCTTCAAGGCACAGTACGGGATCCAATGGTCCGAGTCCGACGGAGGGATCAACGCCTCAGGGCGTTATGTCGAGATGTCAAGGAGGTTGTACAATGCGATGGCCCCGTATGCGTCGAGCAACCCGAGGGAAGCGTTTTTCAATTACCGAGACCTCGACGTCGGTAGCAACGAAAGCGGCGAGACGGATTTTGAGGTTGCGAAGGAATACGGAGCAAAGTATTTCAGGAACAATTTTATGAGGCTGGCGGGTGTGAAAGCCATGGTAGACCCTGAGAATTTCTTCAAGAACGAACAAAGCATACCGCCTTTGCCAACGCCGCCATCTCATTAAAACAATATATGAAATATCTTCTCAATAATTTTAATTTCCCTTACCATTTTTATTATATCTAAGTTCACTGTGTATGTTATTATTTCTTTATCTACAATAAAATAATTATGATTACTCAAACTTTGATTTAATGCGTAAAATGATACATTACCTTTAAATTAACATAACTTATATATAAAAAATTTTGATTAAATGTATACATAAAACTTCAATTTTAATTTGATTATACATATTTTTTAAAAAATAAATACATTAATTTAGTTTTAAATTGAATATATAAAAATCTAAGTAAGTAATATAAAAACGAAAAATTATTATTTATTAAAAAAGATGTTAATAGTTTGAAAATTTTGAATCAAATCAAAATTTCATTTATAAAAGTTTATATACATAGTACACTAAAATTAATTTTGAGATTTATTTTTAAATAATAATATATGTAGTTTTATTTGTGTAATCTAATTTCACTATTTATACAATAAAATAATAAATTTTAAAATAGATGAGTGATTAAGTTAAAAAATTAAAATTCTTTGAATCTTGATATTGAGTTTTTCTATAATTTTTTCTTTACATGACCCGAATGTCACGTAATGTAGATAATATAAATTTTTTTTTTTTAACATTTTTTAGTAAATAAATACTTTAGAATCAACAAAATACAATTAACTTTGTACCAAAAACATGTCCAAAAACGAAGGTAATTTTAGTATTTGGATACATGCTCTTAAAGTGTCCAAAAACCAATTAAATACAACAAATACATTTAGCTGCTAAGGAAGCGAAAGTACGTAAGTTAATTTATTATTAATTTACTAAGTCAGTCTAACTCTTAAAATAAGCTACAAAAAAATTAAACACACCAAGTGTATTTGGATACATGCTCTCAAAGTGTTTCTAATATTTCGAAGAATTACATATCCACAAATCAAGTAAGTTCAATTGGATCAAATGAACTTCATTTAATCAGTCCATATCTATGCAACATTCTGTAATAGCCTGAATTTTCAGTGGTGTCAGAACGGTGATTCGAGGTCACTAAATCCGACAAGTGAGTAGAAAATATTATTAATTTAGTGAGTATAAGTTAAATGTGAAGTTAGGAAAAAAAAATTGAAATAGTAAATGGTGTACTAGAAAAAAATAATTAGAATCGAAAACGAGGTATCAAGACCTCGGAGATTTTTAATCTACCCATAAATATTCTATAAATATTTATGGAGTGTTAATAAGTTAGTATTAAAGTTTCGTCAAGAAATTTTAAAGTTCCGATAGTTAATTGAACTAAAAGGACTAAGTTGTAACAAATGCAAAGTTATGAGAAATGATTAAATAGCTTAAATGATAAAAGAAAGAGGGCTTAAAAGGCAAATAGACCCAAGGTCTATTTGGGCCGGACGGCAAGGGCATGAAATCAGAAAGAAAATAAGGAGAATTAAGGGCAAAATTGGAATATTGCAAAATTTACTTAATAAAGCTAGGACTAAAGTGGAATTATCTAGATTTCTCTTTATTTTTCTGCATTCTCATCAGCAAAAACACCATAGAAGAGTTTCCCTAAGCTGGTTTTTCATATTTTTACTGCAAGTAAGTTCAATTCTTGATTATTTCTTGAAATTTTTGTGTTTTTGTGACCTTTACAACTAGGTCCACTTGTTGAATTCATTAGTTTTAGGTTTTATGAATGAAGTTGGAAGTTGCTATGTATATGTGCTGGAAGTATATGATGATTTAGCATGGAATTAGAACTTTAAATTGTTTATATGCTGATTTTATTGAAAGAGTTGAATAGAAAGTGAATGTTTGGGACCTAATTTTAAAAGAATTTGAAGTTAGGGTTTTTATGTGGAAATTCTGAATTCCACTAGATTTTAAATAACTTATAATGACTAGGTAAAGTATTAAATTAGAGAAAATTAGCTTAATTGAGGGGTTAATTGATCAAGGACTGAATTGTATGAACTGGGAAATTTGGGGCAAAATGGAAATCAACACTTTGCACTAAAACAGTTTTGGACAGCAGCAGTAGTCTAACTTTGAAAAATCACCAAAAAATTTAGAAATCGAATTAGAGGATTAATAAAATATGAAATTAAATCTTATTGAGTCTAGTTTCTTATAGAAGAAACGGTTTAAGCAATGGAACTGTAAATCATGAGATATAATAGGTTTTATGAGACAAGGTCAGAATGATTTCGGGTTCCCCTGTTCTGACTTTGAAAAATCATCAAAAATTGTATAAAAATAATTAGGGTCTTAAATTTATATTCTTAAAATATTGAATGAGTCTATTTTCAATATAAACAAACGGTAACATCATCCGAATCCTGTACAAGGAGATAATTAATTTTTAGTGAAGAAGAGTCGAAACTGTCAGACAGCAGAATAGGGGTGACTTTAAAGAATAAACTGTACTTATTGGATAAACAAAAAATTCTGAAAATTTTATGGTAAGAAGATATGTGAGTCTAGTTTCAGGGAAAATTATCGGATCTTAAATTGAAGTTCTGTAGCTCAATATAAAAATAATTTAGTGACTGTGACACGGATGGACAGCTTGAATATCTATATAAGTAAATAGTGAAATTATAGATAATGTTACTTATATGTGGGTTGTAATCATTAAGGATGTGAAATAGAGTAAATGTGAAATCAATACTGATAAGTGAATGATTTTACAATGATAGATCGAGAACCCGAAGCAAGTCGAGGAAAAGAAAAAGTAGCTGATTAGTCCCTGAATTTTCTCAAATTCTGCAAATCGACTCAGGTAAGTTCACATGGCTAAAATTTAATGATTAAATGCTAATTTCATGAATTATATAATGTATGATGAGATATATTTTTTGATGAATTGAGAATAAAACAACAATGCGAAAACCGAATAAATGATCAAATTGAGTGGAACATCGGATTTGAGTACTTCTGATCAGTGACAAGTGATAAGTGGTAGCTTTAGCTACACTTATCTGATCAGTGACAAGTGACAAGTGATAAGTGATAGCTTTAGCTACACTGACAAGTGACAAGTGATAAGTGGTAGCTTTAGCTACACTTATCTGATCAGTGATAAGTGACAAGTGACAAATGTGATCCGTGTAAGACCGTGAGCGGGGGCTATGGCTTGGAAAGTGATAAGTGATCATACGCAAGAACATAGTTATACTATGGCAAAGTGGAAGTGAAGTACTCAATTTTTCGTAACCGTTCCCTAATTTGATTAAGAATGGTAAGTGACAAAAAGGGCCCAAAAGAGTTAAAGTCAATGGATAAATGGTAGTGAGTTTATACAAGAGGACTCACCAAATTGTGGTTGACAGGTGAACTTAGTAATTGTGTATAATGCATATGTATATGAATGTTTGGTAAGATTTATATTTTATGCCTATGAACTTACTAAGTTTCTATAAACTTACTTGAGTGTATTTAATGTCTCATGTAGATTGACGTAAAAATATATGGAGGATCGGATCAACACTGAGGATCACACTATCAAGATTATCTCCGGTAGCTTTTGTAAATTTCCTTTTTGATTTATATGGCATGTATATGGTTTGATGATTATATAAATACTAAAACTTGTTTAATGAATATGTATTAAAGTAAAGAGTGATGAATATGCTAAATAATATAATTATAATAGAAGTATGATTTGGTATCAAATTGGATTGAATTGGATTGGATTGGTTGGTTTTAAAATTTCAGGGAAGATTGGATATTTATAAAGGGACTATATTGAATTCATAATAAAAATATATATATATTAACTCGTTAAACTTAGGTAATGCCTCATACCCTATTCTGGCGACGAATATGGGTAGGGGGTGTTACACATTCTGTGTGCATTCATCACAAGTTTTGATTTGTGACCTGTAATACTATGATGTGCATGCTATTTTGGAACTTTTAGGGATCTATAATGTTGTGAAATGTCGGCTTGTTTGGATGATGGTTGTGATTACTAGGTATTAGAATTAAGTGACCCGAATCCTTATTCAAATAAAGTACAATGGTAAAATAAAATAAAAGAAGAATCCCAATAGAACTACACTTCTTTTATTTTATTTTAAATAAGGTTTTTTAAATTTTATTAAACTCCATCTATTTGATATTGATTAGAATAAGGTGTTTCAATCTTACTACACTCCTATTAGAATATGGCTTTACAAGCCTATAAATAGACATAGTCTATTACTCTTGTAATTGATTCGAATTCGAAAAAGTGAATTTTCTTCTCCTCTGCCCGTGGTTTTTTCCCGAAAGGGTTTCCACGTAAAATCTGTGTGTTCTTTAAATTTTTATTTCTCTTTTCTTTGCGATATATTGTCATTACCGACGTTATATATTTTACAAATTGGTATCAGAGCTTCCGGTTTTTTCATCTCGATCATGGTAATGGCGCCTTTGAAGTATGAAATTTCGTTGTTGAATCGCAACACCAGATTCGCATTGTGGCAGATAAAGATACAGACAGTTCTTGCACAGATGGATTTAGAGGAAGCCCTGCTAGGGGTAGATAAGATGCCTTCGACATTGACGGAAGAAGAGAAGAAGCACAAGGATCGAAAGGCATTAACACAGTTACATCTGCATTTGTCTAACGAAATTTTACAGGATGTGATGAAGGAGAAGACCGCCACTGCATTATGGAAGAAGCTAGAACAAATATGTATGTCGAAAACTCTAACTAGCAAGTTGCATATGAAGCAACGCCTTTATGCTCATCGTTTGGAGGAAGGTGCGTCTGTGCACGAACACTTAACAGTATTTAAAGAAATTCTCTCAAACTTGGAGGCCATGGAGGTTCAGTATGATAAGGAAGATCTAGGGTTAATTCTACTTTGTTCGTTGCCCCCGTCTTATTCAATCTTTAGAGACACGATTTTATATAGCCGCGAGTCTCTCACAGTTGATAAAGTTTATGATTCTTTGATCTCGTATGATAAGATGAAGCATCTTGTGGTTAAAACTGACTCTCAGGGAGAGGGTCTCATTATTCGTGGGAGACAAGATCGGAATGCTGATGATGATCGTGGAAGGACACAGGAACGGAATCCTCGTGGTAAATCTAAGGGTAGATCGAAGTCTTCAAACAGAGGTAAAACTTGTAACTTTTGCAAGAAGAAAGGACACATTAAATCTGAGTGCTATAAGCTACAGAACAAGATTAAAAGGGAGGCTGCAAATCAAAAGGGAAAACAACCAGAAAATTCCGGTGAAGCTGATGTTGTAGAAGGCTACAGCGATGGTGAACTTCTAGTCGCTTCTGTCAACAATTCTAAAGTGAGCGAGGAGTGGATACTTGACTCAGGCTGCACCTTCCACATGAGTCCCAATCGGGATTGGTTTACAAATTACGAAACAGTGTCTAAAGGTGTTGTTTTGATGGGAAATAATGCTTCGTGTAAAATCGTAGGTGTTGGAACAATTAAAGTTAAGATGTTTGATGGAGTTGTCAGAACACTTAGTGACGTATGGCATGTTCCAGAATTGAAGAGAAATTTAATTTCGTTGAATACTCTTGATTCAAGAGGGTACAAATACACAACTGAAAGTGGGATTTTGAAGATTTCCAAAGGTTCCCTCGTTGTGATTAAAGGGCAGAGAAAGATTGCCAAGTTATATGTTTTGCAGGGTTCTACTATTATTGGTGATGCAGTTGTCGCTTCCTCTTCCTTGTCAGATGATGATATTACTAAACTTTGGCATATGCGCCTAGGGCATATGAGTGAGAATGGCATGGCAGAATTGAGCAAAAGAGGACTTCTTGATGGGTAAGGAATTTGCAAACTGAAGTTCTGTGAGCACTGCATTTTTGGGAAGCAAAAGAGAGTTCGATTCACTAGAGGAATCCATAACACGAAGGAAACGTTGGAGTATATTCATTCTGATCTATGGGGGCCATCAAGAGTGCCTTCAAGAGGTGGAGCTAATTATATGGTAACTTTTATTGATGATTTTTCCAGAAAAGTTTAGGCATTCTTCTTGAAGCAGAAAAGCGATGTGTTTTCCGCACTTAAGTCTTGGAAAACTATGATTGAAAAACAGACGGGAAAATAAATAAAATACCTCCGCACAGACAATGGCTTAGAGTTTTGTTCTGATGAGTTTAATAAACTGTGCAAGTCAGAAGGGATCGTGAGACACTTGACAGTTCGTCATACTCTACAGCAAAACAGCGTTGCAGAATGAATGAACAGAACAATCATGGATAAGGTTCGATGTATGTTGTCAAATGCCAACTTACCAAAGTCGTTTGTGGGCCGAAACAGCCTCTACTACATGTTTTTTGATCAACCAATCTCCATCCATTGCCATTGAGAAAAAGACTCCACAAGAGGTATGGTCTGGCAATCCTGCTAATTATTCTGATTTAAAGATCTTTGGGTGTCCTGCGTATGCTCATGTTGATAATGGAAAATTGGAACTGAGATCCATTAAATCTGTTTTCTTAGTTATAAAGCTGGTGTAAGATGGTATAAGTTATGGTGTCCTGAAAATAGAAAAGTTGTGATTAGCAGATATGTTGTTTTTGATGAAACTGCTATGCTACCTAACTTATCTCTTAAAGACTCTTCCAATAAAGAAAATCAAAAGCAGGTGGAGCATCAGATTAATACAAAGTCGACTCCTCAAGCCAGTACAAAAATTGAGAATAGAGTTGCTTCTTCACTATAATACTCTATCGCCAAAAACAAAACTAGAAGAGAAATTAAACATCCAAAGAAGTATACCGAGGCTGATCTAGTTGCTTGTGCTTTAAATGTGGCCGAAGATATAGATGCAAACCAAGAGCCGTCTAATTATTCTGAGGCGGTTTGCTGTGAAGACTCAGAAAAGTGGATGTTTGCTATGCAATAGGAGATGGAATCACTCCATAAAAAACAGAACATGAGATCTTGTGAAACTTTCTAAAGGTAAAAAGGTTGCTCGCTGTAAATGAGTGTTTAAAAAGAAAGAAGGGACTCCAGGAGTTGAAGAACCCAGATATAAAGCAAGGCTTGTTGCAAAGGGTTATAGTCAAATTACAAGAGTGGACTTCACAGATGTGTTCTCCCCTGTTCTGAAGCATAGTTCGATTCGAGTTTTGCTTGGTATTGTGGCCATGCATGATTTGGAGCTTAAGCAGTTAGATGTAAAAACTGCATTTTTGCATGGAGAACTTGAGGAAGATATTTACATGCAACAACCAGAGGGTTTTACAGTCTCGAAAAAAGAGGACTATGTTTGCTTGCTGAAGACGTCCCTTTACGGTTTGAAATAGTCACCAAGAATGTGGAACAAGAGGTTTGATTCTTTTATGACTTCTCATGATTTTAAAAGAAGTAGTTTTGACAGCTGTGTTTACTTTAAGAAAAACAGTGATGGTTCTTTTGTGTATCTACTTCTTTATGTTGATGACATGTTGATAGCAGCAAAAGATAAATGAGAGATAAGAAAGGTCAAAACCCAACTAAGTGAAGAATTTGAGATGAAAGATTTGGGACCAGCAAATAATGGGTTTCAGCGCACTCAAACACACGTCCTTCTGCATTGACAATAATACTTATGTCAATCGAGTTAAGATTTAATCGACTATTTGGTAGACCACGTGTGTATATATAAACTTGAATATCAACTTGTGTTCAACAATTTATAGACAATAATTTAACAAAAATTAACAATTTAACTTTATTTATTTATCAACAACTAGACTAACTTCTCAACTTTCATAACATGCGAAGATCAAATTCTAATAAATTAAAATAGACTATCGTGTCATTTTCTGTAACGTATACCCAATATATATCCTAAGTTGGGGACTGGGGGTATATTTATGTATAGTATTCAAAGAAAGTTGGTCAAAATAATAAGAGTAACGGAAAATATGCTGTAAATCTGGCTTGACCATGAATAATAATAATAATAATAAATTATTATAATAATAATTGATTTCAAGAATGATGGAATAATTTATATTTTGGTCAAACAAAGAATTTATTAATTAATAATAAAATAAAACAAAATTGAATTTCATTATTGAAAAGTCTTATAAGTTGAAAGTCGTATGCTTTCTAGACCTTTCACACATTTAAATAAGCTTTTCAATTTGATCCAAATGCCGCCCCTTCACCATTATATATACCATAACAACAGTGCACCATGACCATATCTCTTCACATTATTTCCAAAATGAAAGCTTCAAGCTACACCTGTTTCATTGTTTCGATTTTCGTTTTGTTCTCTATTTCATCCGCGGCATCTTACGATCCGGTCGATTTTGATGCTTTTCTTCAATGCCTTCCTAAACATTCCGACCATTCTGTCTCGATTGCTGGCGCTATATTGACTCCCAGCAATGCATCTTTCCAATCTATTTATCAATTACGTGCTAACAATCTTCGAATCTTATTATCTGCGACTTCAAGGCCGGTGGCTATTATAACCGCTCTACATCCATCCCATGCACAAGCTGCGGTCATTTGCGCTAAGCGTCATGGCTTTCAACTAAGGATTCGAAGTGGCGGACATGATTACGAGGGACTTTCGTATATTTCCGACGTCCCGTTTGTTATCCTCGATATGTTCAACCTTAAGTCTATAGATGTCGACATGAAAACCGAGACGGCATGGGTTCAAGCCGGAGCTACTACTGGCGAACTTTATTATAGTATAGCCCAGAAAAGCGAAGTCCGTGGATTCCCATCTGGTGTATGTACCACTCTAGGCATTGGTGGACACTTCAGTGGAGGTGGGTATGGATTTTTAATAAGAAAATACGGGCTTTCCATTGATAATGTCATCGATGCACAATTGATCGACGCTAATGGTCGAATCCTTGACCGTAAATCAATGGGGGAAGACGTGTTTTGGGCTATAAGAGGCGGTGGAACTACTAGCTTCGGTATCATCCTTTCATGGCGGATCAAGCTGGTTCGTGTCCCACCTAGGGTCACTGTTTTCAACGTACAAAGGACCTTGGAACAAGGCGCAACGGAGCTGGCTTATCGTTGGCAACAAGTTGCCCCTAAACTGCCCAAAGATCTCTTCATTAGACTCCAGCCTGTGCCTATCAACAATGGCGGCAACAATAAAACTGTTAGCGTTTCATTCATCGGCCATTTTCTTGGACAAGCTGATGGACTTTTACGATTAATGAACGTAAGATTCCCTGAATTGGGTTTGACCAGAAATGATTGTTCAGAGATGAGTTGGGTCGAATCGGCCTTAAATTGGGCGGGTTTCCCCAATGGAACCTCCATTGATGTGTTGCTCAATAGAGTTCAAGTAGACAGAGTGTTTTACAAGTCCAAGTCCGATTACTACAAAGCAGTGATCCCCAAACAAGGGTTAGAGACCCTATGGCAAGTGTTGATGGACATTAATGAAGACATTTTCGTGCAATTTAACCCTTACGGTGGGCGAATGGAGGAGATTTCCGAGTCGGAGACAGCCTTTGCGCACCGCGGTGGGAACCTCTTCGAGGCACAGTACGGGATCCTATGGTCCGAGGCCGACGGAGGGACCAACGCCACAGGGCGTTATGTCGAGATGTCAAGGAGGTTGTACAATGCGATGGCCCCGTATGCGTCGAGCAACCCGAGGGAAGCGTTTTTCAATTACCGAGACCTCGACATCGGTAGCAACGAAAGCGGCGAGACAGATTTTCAGGTTGCGAAGGAATACGGAGCAAAGTATTTCGGGAACAATTTCATGAGGCTGGCGGGTGTGAAAGCCATGGTAGACCCTGAGAATTTCTTCAAGAACGAACAAAGCATACCGCCCTTGTCAAAGCCGCCATCTCATTAAAACAATATATGAAATATCTTCTCAATAATTTTAATTTCCCTTACCATTAATTTCGTTCACTTCAATTTTAATTTGATTATACATATTTTAAAAAAATAAATAAATAAATTTAGTTTTAAATTGAATATATAAAAATCTATGTAAATAATACAAAAACGAAAAATTATTATGTATTAAGAAAGATGTTAATAGTTTAAAAATTTTGAATCAAATCAAAATTTCATTTATAAAAGTTTATATACATAGTACACTAAAATTAATTTTGAGATTTATTTTTAAATAATAATATATGTAGTTTTATTTGTGTAATCTAATTTCACTATTTATACAATAAAATAATATATTTTAAAATAGATGAGTGATTAAGTTAAAAAAAATTAAAATTCTTTGAATCTTGATATTGAGTTTTTTTATAATTTTTTCTTTACATGACCCGAATGTCACGTAATGTAGATAATATCAAACTTTTTTTTGAACATTTTTTAGTAAATAAATACTTTTGAATCAATAAAATACAATTAACTTTCTATCAAAAACATGTCAAAAAACGAAAGTAATTTTAGTATTTGGATACATGCTCTTAAAGTGTCCAAAAACCAATTAAATACAACAAATACATATAAATCGACATGTGTCCAAAAATATTTAGCTGCTAAGGAAATAAAAGTACTTAGGTCAATTTATTATTAATTTGCCTAAGCCAGTTTAACTCTCAAAATAAGCTACAAGAAAACTAAACACACCAAGTGTTTGGATAAATGCTCTCAAAGTGTTTCTAATATTTTGAAGAATTACATATTCCACAAATCAAGTGAATCAAATGAACTTCATTTAATCAGTCCATATCCATACATCATTCTGTGTGCATTCATCACAAGTTTTAATTTGTGACCTGTAATACTATCATGTGCATGCTATTTTGGAACTTTTAGGGATCTATAATGTTGTGAAATGTCGGCTTGTTTGGATGATGGTTGTGATTACTAGGTAATATTGATCTATTGATAATATATACGACTCCCGATATAAGTTGGAATTAGAGAAAGCATTCGTAAAATGACTGAAACTGTGGATGGTTAATCAAATATTCAAGGTGATCATTTGATTTGGATTTTGGGGGTTGTTGATTGCGACAATGGATGCTATGTAAGTTATAATGATAATGAGTTTTTAAGTTATGAAAAGGTAGATTAGGAATTATTGAAAAAGATTTGGTGATCCAAAGCTGGTTGTATTTGTGGTAATTTAATGGCACTAATTAGTTCATGGTCCATTTTCTATCCCTTTCCATAGCACAAGGGATCATTATTTTTCTCTCTATAGTTTCTATTATGTGCTTTTCTAGCTTTGGTGAATCTATATTTATTGGGAGTTTGCAAGAACTTATTGTGGTGGTGATTTTAAGAGAACCTGGATATTTTCTGAATTTTTGGGTGACTTGTTACTCATAAGATTTGTGGCTTATTGGATCTTGATGCTCGAATGGTGGACTTGCATGGTATTCAGTTTTTTAACTTTTTGGTGGTCTCGTTGGTGGTTTCCAATTTGCCCGAGGATTTTAATCCGACTGTCGTTTGGCCTTATATACCATGTGCCAAATGCTCTGGTGTCTCAGTTCTGAAGTTTAATGTGGATGGAGCTTAGACGATTGGCTCTAATTGCGCTGGTAAAGGTGGTGTGCTGAGGGTTAGTGACGGACTGGTGCATGGTGTTTTTTTTGGACCGATTGTTGCCTTGTCCCTTGCTGAAGCAGAACTAAAGGCGATTGTTGCCACCCTTTAGTTCTTCTCCTCATCTCCATGGAAAAGTGATGTTACACTAATTATAGAATCCGATTTACTGAACTCTATTACATTGATTTTAAGACCTTTGTTGAGGCCTTGGAGATACTGTAAGACTTTCGACTTGTTTGGGCACGAAATTGGTAATGTTAACCTTGTTCAGACGCGTCGAGAAGCGAATAGTTTCGTTAATGGTCTTGCAAAATTGGGAGTTTGTCGTCAACAAATGTTTTGCTATTGATTTTGTTCTATTGAGGATATTAGCTTCATGTCGACCAATGCTCTTATCTATTGAGGATATTAGCTATTAATTTATAATTTTATAAAATATAAGAGGGCCAATGTGATATTTTCCTATTCTAGGGGGCTTGGCCCCTACCAACCCTTTGATGTTGCACTGAGAATATAATTAAAATATTTTAAAATTTGAGAAACAATTGAAAATGAGAATCATAGAAATAGAAATGCATGGTAAAATTGAATTACACAAACAAAATCACATAAAAATATTGTTATTTATTATACATGGAAGAACATGATATGTTTAAAATTACAAGCAAATTCATAAGATATTTGGTTTTCATTTATAGATGATTGTAGAAGGCCAGGATTTCAATGAGGCAATGGTGGGATGCTTTGCTCGTTCTTGAAGAAATTCTCGGGATCGATCGTGGCTTTCGTTTTTGCTAGTCTTATGAAATTGTTTCGGAAATATTTAGCGCCGTATTCTTGAGCATCCTCGAAATCCGTCTCGTCGCTTTCGTTGCTGCCAATGTCGAGGTCTCGGTAGTTGAGAAACGCTTCTCTTGGGTTGCTCGATGTGTACGGGGCCATTGCGTCGTACAACCTCCTCGACATCTCAACGTAACGTTCCGTGGCGTTGATCCCTCCGTCAGACTCGGACCATTGGACCCTGTACAGCACCATGAAGAGGTTTCCGGCTCGGTGTGCAAACGCGGTCTCCGAGTCCGAAATCTCTTCCATTCGCCCACCGTAAGGGTTCATCTGGACCAAGATGTCTTCAATGTCCATTAATCCTTGCCATAAGGTCTCTAACCCTTGTTTGGGGATCAATGCTTTGTAGTAATCGGACTTGCTCTTGGAGAACACTTTGTTTTCTTGAACTCTATCGAGCAACACATCAATGGAGGTTCCATTGGGGAAATTCGCACAGTATACGGTCGATTCCACCCAACTCATCTCTAAACAGTCATTTCGGGTCAAACCCAACTCGGGGAAGCTTACGTTCATTAATCGTAAAAGTCCATCAGCTTGTCCCAGAAAATGGCCGATGAATGAAACCCTAACAGTTTTATTGTTGCCGCCATTGTTGATAGGCACAGGCTGGAGTCTAATGAAGAGATCTTTGGGCAGTTTAGGAGCAACTTGTTGCCAACGATAAGCCAGCTCCGTTGCGCCTTGTTGCAAGGTCCTTTGCACGGTGAAAACAGTGACCCTAGGTGGGACACGAACCAACTTGATCCGCCATGAAAGGATGATACCAAAGCTCGTTATTCCACCGCCTCTTATAGCCCAAAACACATCTTCCCCCATTGATTTACGGTTAAGGATTCGACCATTAGCGTTGATCAACTGTGCATCAATGACATTATCAATGGAAAGCCCGTATTTTCGCATTAAAAACCCATACCCACCTCCACTGAAGTGTCCACCAATGCCTAGAGTGGTCCAAACACCAGATGGGAACCCATGGACATTGCTCTTCTCGGCTATCCTATAATAAAGTTCGCCGGTAGTAGCTCCTGCTTGAACCCACGCCGTTTCAGTCGACATGTCGATATCTATAGAGTTTAGATTGAACATATCGAGGATAACAAATGGGACTTTAGAAGTGTACGAAAGTCCCTCGAAATCATGACCACCACTTCGAATCCTTAGCTGAAAATCATGTCTCTTGGCGCAAATGACAGTGGCTTGTGCATGAGATGGATGTAGAGCGGTTATAATGGCCACCGGTCTCGAAGTTGCTGATAAAAAGGTTCGAAGATTATTAGCACGTAATTGGTATATAGATTGGAAAGTCGAATTGTTGGGAGTTAATATTGCATCGATGATCGGAAGAGAAGAATTAGACTGTTGAGGAAGGCATTGAAGAAAACCATCAAAATCGGAAGATGTGGCCGATGAAATCAATAACAAAATGAAGACTGAAATGGAGCTTGAAATTTTCATTTTTTTTCTCTAGATGGTATTGGTGCATTGTTATTATGGTTTGATGGGGGTATATATATAGAGAGGGGAGGGACCTGTTTAGATCAACTCAAAGCTTATCTCAAATTGTTAAAGTCTTAAACATGTGTTGGTGCATCAAGCAAAGAAAGAAAGCAAAAACGAGGCAAAGAAGCAACTAAACTGAACTCAGTTCATTCAAATTGAAAAATAATACATTAATACTTAACTAACACCACTAATTAACATTGAGACTATTAAGAGATTGCTTGTACACTAAAACAAGTCGATCTATTACCTAAACACATCAAGTTATCATCAAATTTATTCATTTTCTAAGCAACATTACATTCCAACTAAAACACAAAACATATTATACTGCTGCGTACACCCGAGCTGCATCTTGCATACAAGTTGCATACGTTAAACAAAGACATCTCAGCAGCATGATTGGGCCACCTTTCAACAACATGTTTCTAAGACTTTTCAATAAAGAAAATTCATTTTTGTTTTTTATATTGTTTTTAAATTGAATAAAATCTTCATTCGACTTTTTTCCATATATATTAATTTTTTATTTGACCAAAATATAATATTTTAATTTTATAAAGTATTTTTTTAAAAGAATGAAAGAATATATAAAATTTTAAATTTTCTTCTTCTTTTTTTTTACATTAATTCTTGAATTTTCTTGAACCCAATTAATTTTACGTAGGGTTAATTGTACTAAACATCCCCAAACTTTCATTCTAAATTGGTCCCAAACTTCAAAACATTCTAATTGCATCCTTAAAAGATCGAGATTATATAAATCAGGTCATTTCGTTATTAAAACCATTAATTTAACTATTGACACATCAAATCTTATGTAGCTAAATTTAAAATGAAAATTTTAAATAAATAGAACATAGTCGCATAATGTTTAAAAGCAAAATGTTGGGGATCGACCCGTATAAACAACAAAATAGAAAATACAGAGAAGAACGGACACAAATATTTTACGTGGAAAGCCCTCAAAGAAATAAAAACCACGAGTAAAGCATGCTTCGATTTTTCATTAAATTAGTAAACAAACGAGAGTACAATATGAAGAAAATAAACTTAAATGTACTAAACGTAAAAACTCAAACCCCGAAAACAAAGTCTTAACATGGGAACAAAATTATCTCCATAGTTACTACGAAACTCCCACCAAAACTCATATGCAACTACATCTTGTCATCCTTAAAGAAAAGTCATTGCTCATTGGCTTGTCAAAATAATGATACGATGGCCCCTTTAAATAGGCTAAGATTAAAGTTCTAATCATACTAAAATATTCCTAAAATTATCAGAATCTAACTAAGAGAAGAAGTCTTATTTGAAATCTAAAATGCGGTTGTCAAATAGGAGAACACATCGTGATGTCACAATGTCTCATTTGCCTCGTCATGACGTCGTCCATCGCGTCGTCCTAACAAGCTGACGCTCCTTGTCCTGACGTTGGGCCTGTTTTGGCTCTTCTTCAATTGCTTGTCGATTCTCGTCTAAGGTGTCTGCAACGTGTCCAATAAATGCCATGCAATATTAACTCCCAACAATTCATTTTTTCAATATATATACCAATTATGTGCTAGCAATCTTCGACCCTTATTATCAGCAACTTCTAGATCGGTTGCCATTATAACTGCTCTACATTCATCTCATGCACAAGCCGCTATCATTTGCGCCAAGCGACATGATTTTCAACTAAGGATTCGAAGTGGTGGTCATGATTTCGAGGGACTTTCGTAAACTTCTGACGTCTTGTTTATTATCCTCGATATGTTCAACCTAAACTCTATAGACATCGACATGTCGACTGAGACGGCGTGCGTTCAAGCAGGAGCTACTACCGGCAAACTTTATTATACACACACAAAAAAAAGTGTTTTTGGGAGAGTTGGAGAATTTGAAATAGAAGTATAAATGAGACACTAAAATTCGCAAGTTACTTGAGTTCGACTCGAAAAAAAATTGAACTCGAAGAAAATTCAAACTTGATTCAATAATTATTGAGTCCAGCTCGAGCTATTAATCTAATTGAATTCGAGCTTAATAATATTAATAAATAATATAAAATTTTAAAAACCATAATAATTATATTATATAAATATCTCATTGAACTCCAACGTTTGGTTTATTGGTTATGAGTCTTCACCCTACAGCTCATATTGTCTGTTCAAGTCGCAAGTCGCAAGTCGCAGGAATTCCTACTTGTGCATGGCAATGATTTGTTCACATTGTGGGTTCAAGTCATAGGGATCGCCTTCTTATAGTGTGTGGAAGATGATGATTTGCTCTTTCTTATCAAAGGCAATGGTGAATTTAGAAATTCTTTTAGAGGAGGCTAAAATTTAATTATAAATTTTTGAGAGGTTAAAAAATAATTTTATCATGTATTAATTTATAATTTCATTATTTTTAAGAGACTAGAAAGAATTTTTTTTTTGAGATCAAAGTATAGTTTTATCACATATTAATTTATAATTCAACTATTTTAGAGTAGACTAAACAAACAATTTTTTTTTTTATTTTGAGAGGTCAAGAATCAGGGCGCAAAGCTAGAAATTGTTTTTAATTAGGACGGACCAAAATTAAATTGCAAACTTAACGATAGTAAAAATGCAACATCACCTCTTTAATTGCTTATATCTTTATAATTTTTAAAAGATTAAATCAAATTTTTATCATTTTTAAGAGGGTCAAAATATAATTTTATCTTTATTAATTTCAAATTTTAAAAATTATAAAAGACCTAAATAAATAAATAAAAAATCATTTTAAAAAAGCTCAGGCCTCTACTCTACCTAACTTTTAAATTGTCCCTTGATAAAAGGGTATGTACAAAAAAAAGTTAAATATCTATGACTTTTATTCAGCACTCTATTTTTATAAAATTTAGTTTATAATCTTAATTTCCTTTTAAAATTCAATTAAACCATCTAATTAAAAGTTGAACGAAACATAGGTAGGGTAATAGTAACTTATTACTGTTAATAACAATTTTTAATTGATTCCTAGACAAGGGCATAGCGTACCGGCACCTAGAAAATTTTTTCATATAAATCTTTTAAATTTTTTAAATATTTAAATTAATAAAGATGAAATTATATTTCGGCTAAACTATTTTATATTTTAAATATTTTGGCTACTTCTAAAATTAAATTTTTAATGATTGAATATTTTATATTTTTAGTGAAAACAAATATTGTATTAAATAATAATAAAATAAAGGGTAAACTATTAAAATAGTCACTTTTGTGTGCCTCAGGTTACGTTTTAGTCATTTATATTTGAAATGTCACGTTTTAGTCACTTACTTTTTTTGTATTATAACATTTTAGTCACTGAGCATTTAATTGCCGTTAACGGTGTAACAGTAAGCCGACATGGCATGTTAAATCATCATTTCAAACAAAACTTTTAGGTTAAATTATACAGTTGGTCCCTATATTTTTTCGTTTTGAGCAATTTAATTTTTTTCTTTTATGTTCTTTTAACTTTTTTTTTTCATTCTCTTCCGCTTCTTCCTCTATGTTCCTACCTTATCCATTTCTTTTAACGTAGTTTTTCTATATTTTCCATTTGTTAAAACTTTTTTATGTTTATGAAAAAAGAAAAGGCGAAAGCTGAAACCAAAATAAAACTTACTTTGCATATTCTCACCCCACAATTACAAACCCTCATCATCCATCACCGCTTTAACGAATCAATTGGATCTCTCTTTGACTTAGC
The DNA here is from genome assembly GCA_025698515.1 of Gossypium sturtianum. NCBI lineage: Eukaryota > Viridiplantae > Streptophyta > Magnoliopsida > Malvales > Malvaceae > Gossypium > Gossypium sturtianum. Next base: position 584,236 of record CM046952.1, on the reverse strand, counting down.
CTACAAGCTCGCCTCACTTGAAGACCTCGCCAGTCATGACTTATTTCAGTTCACCCTAAAAAAGGTTTCCCAAGCTTGTTCCCTCAACCTCCTAACCAACCCCCACAACAACCTTATCTACCTTACCTACAACATTCTCATCCTCTCAAAACAACGTTGTTTCACGAATTCTTCAAACGAGCTCTACACTCTCAATGACTAAAACAAATACCATACGAAACTACCCTCAACTTAACCCAAATCAGTTTGAGTCCATGCTTCCTTTCTCTCTTCGGTTCATCCAGGCTCGGCCTCCAATCAAGCTTGTTTGGGGATATCCAAGAAGGCTTATATCAATTTTATCGTTTGTTTAATTTTATTCATCAGAAAATAAAATAAAAGGAAATGAATAATCTACACGATTCTGTAAAAATTTGAAAACGGAAAATTTTGTTTTGAATATAAAGAATTAAATTTATGTTTAGATTTTATCAAGGATATGGGTTTTTATATTGATTAGTCAAATCCAATTTTAGTTTCAAAATTAAGTTATATTCAAATCGAGATTTGATTAAGAATGATAAATATTCGGTTTTGAGTGAAATTTAATTTTGGAACATGTGAAAGAAAAAAAAGAACTTGGGTTATTTGGTGGGCAAAGATTATGTTTATGCAGTGAAGAATATGAAACTAGTTTTAAAGAAAAATTAAAAGGAAAATAAATAAATAAAAAGAAAAAAAATTAAATTGTTCAAAAAAATAAAAGTATAAGGACTAGTTTTAATAAATGAGAAATATAGGAAAACTACATTAAAAGAAATGGAGAAGGGAAGAAAACAAGGGGAGAAGCAGAAGAGAATGGAAAATAAAAATAAAAAAAGAAAGATAAAAGAACATAAAAAAAAATTAAATTACTTAAAACGAAAAAAAATATAGAAACCAATTGTATAATTTAACCTAAAATTTCCGTTTAAAATGATAATTTAAATCGTCACATCAGCTTACCATTACACCGTTAATGACAATTAACGGTTCGGTAACTAAAATATTATAACACGATAACGTAAGTGATTAAAACGTAACATTTCAAACATAAGTGACTAAAATGTAACTTAAGGCAAATAAAAGTGACTATTTTCATAATTAATCCTCGAGAATTTCGTTGTTGAAAAGTCTTATAAGTTGTATGCTTTCTAAACCTTTCACACATTTAGATAAGCTTTCCAATTTGATCCAAATGCCACACCTTCACCATTATATATACCATAAACAATGCACCATTACCATATCTCTTCACATTATTTCCAAAATGAAAGCTTCAAGCTACAGCTGTTTAATTGTTTCGATTTTCGTTTTGTTGTCGATTTCATCGGCAGCATCTTACAATCCGGCCGATTTCGATGCTTTTCTTCAATGCCTTCCTAAACATTCCGACCATTCTGTTTCAATTGTTGGCGCTATATTGACTCCCAACAATGCATCTTTCCAATCTATTTACCAATTACGTGCTAACAATCTTCGAATCTTATCATCTGCGACTTCAAGGCCGGTGGCTATTATAACCGCTCTACATCCATCCCATGCACAAGCTGCGGTCATTTGCGCTAAGCGTCATGGTTTTCAACTAAGGATTCGAAGTGGCGGACATGATTACGAGGGACTTTCGTATATTTCCGACGTCCCGTTTGTTATCCTCGATATGTTCAACCTTAAGTCTATAGCTATCGACATGAAAACCAAGACGGCATGGATTCAAGCCGGAGCTACTATCGGCAAACTTTATTATAGTATAGCCAAGAAAAGCAAAGTCCATGGGTTCCCATCTGGTGTATGTACCACTGTAGGCATTGGTGGACACTTCAGTGGAGGTGGGTATGGATTTTTAATGAGAAAATACGGGCTTACAATTGATAATGTCATTGATGCACAATTGATCGACACTAATGGTCGAATCCTTAATCGTAAATCAATGGGGGAACACGTGTTTTGGGCTATAAGAGGCGGTGGAACTACTAGCTTCGGTATCATCCTTTCATGGCGGATCAAGCTGGTTCGTGTCCCACCTAGGGTCACTGTTTTCACCGTACAAAGGACCTTGGAACAAGGCGCAACGGAGCTGGCTTATCGTTGGCAACAAGTTGCTCCTAAACTGCCCAAAGATCTCTTCATTAGACTCCAGCCTGTGCCTATTAACAATGGCGGCAACAATAAAACTGTTAGGGTTTCATTCATCGGCCATTTTCTGGGACAAGCTGATGGACTTTTACGATTAATGAACGTAAGATTCTCTGAATTGGGTTTGACCAGAAATGATTGTCCAGAGATGAGTTGGGTCAAATCGGCCTTATATTGGGCGGGTTTCCCCAATGGAACCTCCATTGATGTGTTGCTCGATACAGTTCTAGTAAACAGAGTGTTTTACAAGACCAAGTCCGATTACTACAAAGCAGTGATCCCCAAACAAGGGTTAGAGACCTTATGGCAAGTGTTGATGGACATTGAAGACATATTCTTGCAATTTAACCCTTACGGTGGGCGAATGGAGGAGATATCCGAGTCGGAGACAGCCTTTGCGCACCGCAGTGGGAACCTCTTCATGGTGCTGTACAGGATCCAATGGTCCAAGTCCGACGGAGGGATCAACGCCTTTCAATTACCGAGACCTCGACGTCGGTAGCAACGAAAGCGGCGAGACGGATTTTGAGGTTGCGAAGGAATACGGGGCAAAGTATTTCGGGAACAATTTCATGAGGCTGGCGGGTGTGAAAGCCATGGTAGACCCTGAGAATTTCTTCAAGAACGAACAAAGCATACCGCCTTTGCCAACGCCGCCATCTCATTAAAACAATATATGAACTTCTCAATAATTTTAATTTATAACGTTTTATGATAGTAATTTATGAAATTTAAATAATTTTTTCTATATATCTTTTTATGTATTGATTTTATATATCTATATGTGTTTTCTTTACATGACCCGAATGTCACGTAATGTAGATAATATCAAGCTTTCTTTTGAACATATTTTAGTAAATAAATACTTTATCAAGCTTTCTTTACAGTAATAGCTTTTTTATTTGTGTAATTCAATTTGACCCTTTTTTATTTGTGGGATATTTTTTTTCAATTCCATATTTAAGGTTTATTTTATCAATTTGATACTTAAATTTTTTATTTGTTTTAATTAAGTATCTAAGGTTTTTTTTTTACTAGAGCACACATATTAAACATTCTTTGAGACATATAATATCGTTTGATCTAAGTATCAAATTAAACCTTAAAATTAAATTCAAGTACAAAATGTTACATTAACCCGAGTTAAAAAGAAAATTATTTTAGTTTTTTCTTTTGGACTTTGGTATCAATTATCCACTCAAGAAGTATAGAGGTGTTGGTGGTATCAAATTACCAACAATTAGCCACAAAGGGTTTTATTTATTAAAAATATTATAAAATATTTTGAAGGTTAGGGAGGAAAAAGGAAGAAAATTTTGGGTCACAAATTTGATTGTAAGTGTCGATAAATTAAGTCAGATTGAATCCAAATTGAATCGGTGTGATAAGTTTCTCTAATTATAAGTACTTCACGTAACACTTGTTTAATTTTCTCTGGTCTCGTCTTAAACAAAACGGCATCCAACAACCAGTAACACTCTTATTGCAGATTGATGTTACTAAGTTTGATTACCTTGTGCCCATTGATTGAAAGGTTAATTATTAAAGCGATTTATTTGAGTGTAATAGTCGCTTCCCGCATGAAAAATGTAATGCGTACATTTCTGGCTTCCAACTTTCTAGGAATGTACCAAGCTATTTCGAAATGCCATTGAATTTTGTTCCATTGTAGATGTCACATATAAATCAACATTCTTCAAACATTTTACTGTATTTCCATAGGTCTTCAAAAATTTTAAATTGTGCCTAACATGAACAACTCGATCATCTTGCTATTAAAAAAAATCACAAGAATATTATTCAAATTTGAAATATTTAAAAAAAAAATTCTTGTATATTAGAAAACTAAAAGAAATTAGTTAAAAATTTTACCATATATTGATAGCGTAATCGGCAATGTACTCTTCCTAAAAGCTTGGTTCTGCCATTTTCACACACACACACAAAAAAAAAAAAAAAAAGTGTTTTTGGAAGACTTGGAGAATTTGAAATAGGAGTATAAATAAGACACTAGAATTCGCAAGCTACTTGAGTTCGACTCGAAGAAAATTCAAACTTGATTCAATAATTATTGAGTCGAGCTTGAGCTATTAATTAAGTTGAATTCAAACTTAATAATATTAATAAATAATATAAAAATTAAAAAACCATAATAATTATATTATATAAATATCTCATTGAACTCCAACATTTGGTTTATTGGTTATGAGTCTTCACCCTACAGCTCACATTTTCAGTTCAAGCCGCAAGTTGCAAAGATTCCTACTTGTGCATGGCAATGATTTGTTCACATTGTGGGTTCAAATTGTAGGGATTGCCCTTATGGTGTGTGCAAGACATGCTCTATCTTCTCAAAGGCAGGGATGAATCTAGAAATTCTTTTAGAAGTGGCTGAAATTTAATTATAAATTTTTGAGAAGTTAAAATATAATTTCATTATTTTTAAGAGACTAGAAAGAATTATGTTTTTTCATTTTTTGGGATCAAAGTATAATTTTATCGTATATTAATTTATAATTCAATTAGTTTAGAGGAGACTAAACAAACAATTTTTACTTTGAGAGGTCAAGAACCAAGGGCAAAGCCAGAAAATTTTGTTAAGGGGGTCGAAATTAAATTATAATTTTAACGATAGTAAAAATGTAACTTCACTATTTTAATATCTTATATCTTTATTGTGGAAACCATTTTTTTTTTAGAAAAACAGGGATCGATTGGAAAATCAAAAATGGAGTCGCCACCGACCTTTTTTCGAGATGTGATCGGATCACCTTAAAATTGAAAACTTTAATAAAACTTTGGTTTATTAAAAACATATTTTGGTCTACAAAAACTCGAGAAAACGGGTTCGGGAGTCGCTTACGTACGAGGAAGGGTTAGCACCCTCGTAGCGCCCAAAATTGGTACCTAATTGATTATTTAATGTCTTAATGCCGAAAATTTGAAAATATTCTAGACTACGATCCATTTACTTAAAATTTGAACGGGATCATATTGAATGCCAAAACCCTCTTATTTCGAAGAAATAAAATGTCATACTCAGTGAGTTAGGGTACAACAATTTATATTCTCGAAACTGAACTTATCTCTTGATTTTTAAAACCCATGTAATAAAGTTTGAAAAGGATATTCGGTTATTTGGGCTTTATGAAAAATTAGAACCCAGTAAGTTAGGGCATAATTTCTCAAAATTCCCGAATACGGAATATTGCCTCTCTTTTTTTTTTTGGAATTTCTTACCTCGAGATGATAAAACGTCACATCCAGTGAGTTAGGACGCAACGTTTCAAATTCCCGATGTCGAAACCATTTTTAAGTTTTTATAAAAACGGGGATTAACTTTAAAACGAAACGGAAATGGAGTCGCCACCAATCCTTTTTACTTAGGTGTGACTGGATCACCTTATAAAACGTTTTATTTCAAAACATTGATTTTGGTCCACGAAATACAAGAAAACGGGTTCGGGAGTCGGTTACGTACGAGGAAGGGTTAGCACCCTCGTAGCGCCCAAAATTTGGTACCGAATTGATAATCTCATGTCCTAATGTCGAAATTTTGAAACATTTAAAAATACGATCCTTTTATTTAAAAGAAAGCCAAGACTTACCTATTTCAAAGAAATAAAATGCTATACCCAATAAGTTAGGATGTAACATCTCATGACTTCGAAACTAGGCTTACCTTTATTTGTAGAAAATTCTTATCTCGAGACACAGAATATCATATCCAATAAGTTAGGATACAACGTTTTGAATTCCCGAGAATAAGCGTTGATTTGAAATTTATCGGTTTCGATTTTAAAGAAAAAAGGATATTTAATATTTTAAGTTCAACGAGAAAAATCGAAACCCAGTGAGTTAGGGCACAATTTTTCAAACTTCCAAATACGAAACATTGCTTTGTTTTCTAAAATCCTTATCCCGAGATAACAAAACATCATATCCAGTGAGTTAGGACATGACAATTTTGAATTCTTGAGAATAAGTTTTTATTTAACTTTTAAAGGAAAATGATCAATTCTTTAGATTCGGTGAGATAAATCGAAACCCGGTAAGTTAGGGTACGATTTCTTTCGAACCTTAGAATACGGAATATTTGCTTATTTCAAAATGAAAATTTTAATGTAAAAACATAATGCGACCATAATAAAATAAGGAGTGAATTACAATGCCAATAAGTGCATGACAACAATATACATCAAAATTCAAATAAAGTGAGCCGAAATAAAAGAAAAAAATAAAATAAATATAAGATAAATAACAAAACCAGAATAAAATAAAAATGAATAAAAAAACTAATTTTAAGAAAAATAAGTAAGTAAATAAATGATAAAAATAATGAATCAAATAAATAAATAAAAGGATATTAGGTAAATAATTTAAAAAATTAATAATACAAAATAATAATAATAGTAAAGATAAAAATAATACTGTTAATAGGAAAATAATGATAATAGGGTATAATAATAGTAATGGTAATATATATACAAATAATGGTAATAAAAATATAATAATGCTGATAATAATAAAGGCAATAGAAATAATAATAATAATAAGAAGAAGCAAGTTAATTACTAATAAAATAATAATAATAATAGTAATAGTAATATTAAAATAGCAATTATAATAATAAAATACTAGTAACACTAAATTAATAATAATAATAATCATAAAAAATGATAATAAAAGTATTGGTAAAAATAAAAATGGTATTAATAATAAAATAATAGTAATAATATTAAAATTTAATAGTAATAACAATGATAATAAATGATAAAAATAAATAAATAAATAAATAATAATAATGATAATAATAATAATAATAATAATAATAATAATAGTAATAATGATAGTATAATATAGTAATAATAATAATGGTAATAATAATAATAATAATAATAATAATAATAATAATAATATGAAATATTAAATAATAATAGATAGTAATAATAAACAAATAATAGTAAAAAATATAATGATAATAATAAGTACAAAAATAAAATAGTGATAATGATAGTAATAATAACAATAATAAATAGTAATAAGATTAAATAATAATAATAATAGTTGCAAAAATAATTAAAATGGGACTAAATTACACTTATAACAAAAATATGGGAAAAATCGGTAATAAAAAGAAAAGAAAAGGACTAATTTATAACGCGCTAAGAACACTAGGGGGCAAAAGGGAAAATATCCCTGGCCCTCTGTGCACAGCGTTTTATACGGGACTAGAATGACGCACAAGTAAAATTATAGGATAAATTTAAAAGAAAACAAAAACAAAGAAAAGGACCAAATTGCAAAACACCGAAAAAGAGGAGGGACCACGTGCGCAAATATCCCATGTGCCAAAACACGCGAATCCTCTGCCTTGGGTCGGGTCGAATTTTGGGTCTTTAAACGAAACGGCATCGTTTTGGCAGTGGAGCTTAAGTCCAAAACGGCGCCGTTTTAAACCCTATATAAATAGCCCAAATTAGAAAAGAAAAAAAAAAACATTTCCCTTTGTGTTTTAAAAAAAAAATTCTGAGAAAGCTCTCAGATCCTCTCTGCCAGGCGATTTCCGGCAGGCCCTCCAGTGTGACCCGTCGCCGTTGCCGGCCACCGCATGCCCAAAAAATGTAAGTTTTGTTTTTTTTTTAAATGTATTTTATATACGTTATATATATATGATTTCAAAAAAAAGAAATATATATATAATATTCGAAAATGGAGAGAAGAAAAATAAATAAAAACAAAACCTTTGCTGATTTTTGTTTCGTATTGTATATGGTATTTCTCTGTATTTGTGTATATCTCCTCCTCGTTACAGATGTTTTCGGGGTTTTTATAACCCAAAAATTAAAAAGGAAATACATATTTTGTCCGATTTGCTGCTTTTTCTTTCCTTTTTGCAAGTGAGGAGCAGAGATCTCGGCGGTGACTGGCGCGGATTGCGGCGCGAGGAGAGGCTGGTGGCTGCGGCGCTTGCAGCGCCTAGGGTTTTAGAAAACCCTAGGCTTCTGATTTTGCTTAGGCATTGGGCCCTTTTGGGCCATGTGTTGTTTGGGTCTGGGTAGGGTAGTCTATTTTAGGATCTGGGTCTGAGTGTTGGGCACGGGTGTAATGGGTTTTGGTTTTAATCTAGGTTGCTAGTGGTGTCTTGTAATTTGGGTCTGTAAGTGGGCTCGGGTAGTTTTTGTTAAATGGACTTTGTAAAATGGACTGTGCTGGACATTTGATTTTATTATATTTTTTGTTTTGGTTTTTATTCTGGTTTATTTCCAAGCCCGGGCAAAATGGGCCTCTTACACCCGAGAATAAGTTTTTTATTTAAAATATTTATGCATTTTGATTAGAAGAGAAAAGGGTACTTGGTTGTTTAGATTTAACGAGAAGAATCGGAACCCAGTGAGTTAGGGCACGATTTTCTCGAAGCTTCCAAACATGAGCATTGCCTTATTTTAAAAGCTTTTACTAAGTAATTATAAAACCGGCTCAAAACATATTTATTTAGTTTGTTCGGAACAAGAATGAAACGACTAATATCAATTAAAATGTCAAAATTTGAATCACGATGCGATAATGTGAAAAAAAAGCAAAGTTACAAACATGAAATAATACACATGGATAAGATATTATACAAATGAATAACCATAATATGAAATTTGAAAAGAACGAATTTGGGTACATACAATAGCAAGCAAATTAATACAACTAATACATAGCAAACAAGTAAATAACTAATATAAATTAGTATGCGTCAATTTAAATAATACATATGTAATACAAACTTGATGTAAAATAATGTATATAAAAATAATAATGACATATGAAAGTGTTTGGAATAAATAATTATATAATTTAAAATAGGGTCTTTTAAAGAGACAAATTATATACATAAACAAATTTAAAAGAAAATATATGTATATATACGTGATTAAATTTAAAAGAAAATATTTACATAAAATAAATTCAAAATTAATAATATATACATAAAATAAGATAATATTGATACAAATTATATATATGCATATAGGAGTTAGTGATATATAATAGTATTTAAATTAGGTATTCTATAAATTTTTAAAATAAATAAACATATAAATGAATATTTTGAACTCAAATAATTAAACCATAAATAAAAATATATGAATGGAATTTTAAAACAAATTAAATCATTGTAAAATCAATAAAATAGTTCGAAATAATTTATTAAAACAACTTCTGAAAATAAATAAAGAATAAATTTATAAACAAAAACTAAAAAAATACTTAATTAAAATAAGAATAAAATTAACAGGCTATTTTTAAAAAAACTTATTTGAACAGAGTTAAGAACTAAATTAAAATACGCATAAATAGTTAGGGATTAAACTAGTAAATATTTCAGTTAGCCAAAACGCATCGTTAAAGTTGGACTAAATTAAAAAGCGCACAAAATTCAAGGGAAAAATTAAAGAACGAAAGAAATAAAAGCAGAGTTCAATCAATTGATGGCGCAAAATATAGGGACTTGGTGCACAAATATACCCTCAGAGACCAAAATGCGCGAATCTCAGCCGCACATGGGTCGGGTCATTGGGTGGCCTTTTACGGCGCCGTTTTGAGGCTACTAGAATGAGCCCAAACGGCGTCGTTTCCTTAATGAACGTTAACCCCCATAAAAACAGACTTAAAACAATCAGCCATTCTCCCTTTTTTTTTTTTTGAAAAAACGAAACCCTAGCCCCTGTTTTAGAAAAAAAAATCAAACGCCTCCTTCATGCTTCTGCCGATTCAAATGACTGGGCCGTCCGACCACCATTTCACCATTGGAATTGGTGTATGGTGGCGCGTAGTGATGCCCTCCTACCCTCGCTTAGAACGATGCCCAAAGAATCACCGATTTCTGCTCGGAATCCCCATTCAAACTTCGATTTCGACGAAGCGAATAGGGATCCGATGATGATAATAACAGATAAGTATTTCCGTTCTTTTCTTTTTCGCATGCAATAGATATAAAAAACTAAGAGCAAAGAATAAAGAAAAAGGAGAAAAATCAGTCAAAGAAAACTCTGATGATCACCTTTGGTTTTCTGTATATTACTCTGTATGTGTAAACAATGTTCGTCCGTTTGTAAAATAGTGTTCGTAAATAAAAAATGGATCCCTCCCTTTTTACACTGAATCATATTCGGCCTTTATAGCCAGATCCGAGAGCGAAAATAAAAGAAAATCAACAAAATACAACGTCTTTTTTCATCGTATCCTGTTGCTGTGTTTTTGCTGGTGTTTTTGTCCTCTTTTGCAGGTACAGAGGAGGCTTACGGAGGCGTGGACGTGGCACGTACGGAGGCTGCTGAAGCGGCGCTGGAGGCTAGGGTTTACTGCCTGGTTTAGGTTGTTGGGCCATTTGGGCTGGTTTCAGAATTGGGCTTATTGGGCTCGATCATGGGACTATTGATGCAATTGAGTTTAGGTAGTTTGTTGGGTTGTAAGTGGGCTAAGGGTTAGGTGGTTGATTGGGCCTATTGAGCCATTGTACCATGGACATTGGACACCTATTAATTTTGGATTTTATTTATTTTTTTGTTTTAATTTTGGGCAAATTTAGGCTCTTACATTTATAATTTTTAAAAAATTAAATTAAATTTTTATCATTTTTAGGGAGGTCAAAATATAATTTTACCTTTACTAATTCTAACCTAAATAAAAAAATTTCCATTTCAGCCTCTAGCTACCCCTTATCAATAACTCTGCCTAACTTTTAAATTAAATATCTTATAATGTTTATATATACATCTATGACTTTTATTCAATTTCTTTTTGTCAACTTTAGATTTCAACTTTTTTTCTTTTCCTGCTGACGTGTAATAAAAGTTTCAAATTTATTTCTTTCAAGAAATGTCATATATAGTCAACAAAATTTATCATATTTTATTAAAATTTTAGTTATACAATTAAAATATTTTAGGGTTAGTTTGATTTTGTTCCATTGAGTTTTTTTTAAAATTTTTTGAATAATTTATGATAATTCAATTTAGTTTAAATTTTGATTTTTTTACTTATATTACAAAATGAGTTTTGTTTTATGAATTTTAAACATTATTTGATAAAGTTTCAAAATCTTTTTTATAAATAAATTTTTAAATAAATAAAAAATAATCAATAACTTTTATAAAAAATTAAAATCAATTATAAATTAAATAGAAAAATAAAATTCAACTCGATATAGACCGTTTAAATGATTTGGTTTGAATCGATTTTCGATTTTTCTTGCTTAGCTAAAAACTAATAAATAAATTTTAAAAATTAACATGCATGGATAATAATAATAATAATAATAATAATAATAATAATAATAATAGGACAACTCATACACTAAAAGCATTTTACGTAACTTTTATTTTTTATTTTTATAAAATTTAGTTTATAATCTTCTTGAAAGGATATAAATTTATATTCACAATTTAATTAAAAATTAGTTTAGCAGTGAAAAATTGAAGTCCATGATAGCATAAATTAGTTTACTCATGATAGCATAAATTAGTTTATACGTATAAAGATAGAATTAACTATATAATTACATGCATAATTTTCTTAATAATAATATTTCTCTATAATTTTTTAAGGAATTTATAAGTATAATTACATGTCTTAATTTCCTTTTAAAATTCAATGAAACCATTTAATTAAAAGTTTTGTGAAACGTAGGTAGGGTAATAGTAACTTATTACCATTTAATTAAAAGTTAATATAAGGCATTGCCATTGTTATTTCAGTTTCTTTTTCTGTGCATGTAAATAAACTGATTAATGATAAAGCTTTGTGAATAATATGATTATTCTTAAAAGGTCCTTAATCAAGTATTATTATGGGTTTGGACAATAATAATGCACTGAGACTAATGTGTAGTTGATTAATGACAAAGTATCGTCTGACATAGGGATGTTAAAATCAATACATGAGTATGTGTTAGAGAACAATATATTGGACTGACATGCTATGAGTATGTTTCTTGGATTATTATGTAATAGTCACAACATTACTTATAGTAATAACTATGTATACGATCCTCAGACTTGAGATCATCATTGTCCCAATATCGTGAGTTGCATATTTTGATACATGTGATAAATTGAACGTCGATAATGACAATGTATCGTAAAGAAAAGAAAGAAAAATAGAACACAGAATTTTACGTATAAACCCTTTCGAAAAAAAATCACGGGCAGACGAGAAGAAAATTCACTATGTCGAATTCGAATGATACAAGAGGAGAGACGATTACGTCTATTTATAGGTTTAAAACATTATTCTAATCAAAGTCAAGTAGAAGTAATGCAATAAGGTTAAAACACCTTATTCACTTGTGCAGCTTGTACCGTAACAACTCGGCCTTCGCCCTCGTAGATCCCCCTATCTTGCCACTTGTATTTTATTTTTAACAGGAATTTGTGTCACACAACTCTAACAATACAGTCAAACGTCTACCGTAATAGGTTGTACAATAAAGATTGATGTTGGATATGCCACAATATATGTAGTGGGATATGATTGATCAAGATAGGATTTGTCTCTCCTACATAATGGTCACTTGATGGAGTGAGACTAGAAATGAATGGTCATACTCAAATAAGTGTAATATAAGATATTACACTTATTTGTTTATTGTAGTCTACTCAGAATATCAAGAAATATGAGATTAGGCTATACAAGTGTAACTATTTCATGACTTGTGTCCAATCTAGATATAAAGGATAAAATGATATAGTACATGAAAAATTTATCACAGAAAGGTTATGTCAATTCACGACTTCTTGTAACTTGGATAGCAATAGTGCATTTCTAAATGCCACTCATTGCTTGTAACATTAGAAATGTTACAGTATTACTACTAACGTTACAAGAGCCTACAAGGTCACACCTAATGGTTGAAGCAAACAGAATCTTAACATAGTTGGTATTGTATATATTTAGTTGTTACATGAATTAAATTAATTAATTAATTATTTATTTATTTAAATTTTTCATTTTAAAGTTAACTACATAAGATTTAATGTATCATTTAATGGTTAAATTAACAATTTTAATAACGAAAGAACTTGATTGATATAACTTTGATAGAAGGGGTGAAGCCAGATATAATGATTTTTTTGGGGGGGGTAGTTATGTATTTTTATGAGAGCTAAAATGCAATTTAACCATTGAATTAACTTATATATTTATATTTTTTAAAGAATTAAATTAAAATTTTATCATTTTGGGTCAAAATACAATTTGACTTTTTACTAGTTTATAATTTAATAAAATATAAGGGGGTCAATGTAATATTTTCCTATTTTATTGGGGCCTGGCCCCTATCAAGTACCAACCCTTGGTGTGGCTCCTATCAATAATTTGATGATATAATTAAAATATTTTAAAATTTGAAGACCAGTTAAAAATGAGTATCATAATTTGAAAATGTGATACAATTAATTTTTATATAATATAAATTATTTTATTATGAATTACAGAAAGAAAATCACATAAAGATATTGTTATTTATCATACATGGAAGAACATGGTATGTTTAAAATTACAAGCAAATCCATAAGATATTTGGTTTTCATACATGGAAGAACATGATATGTTTAAAATTACAAGCAAATCCATAAGATATTTGGTTTTCATTTATAGATTATTGTAGAAGGCCAGGATTTCAATGAGGCAATGGTGGTATGCTTTGCTCGTTCTTGAAGAAATTCTCGGGATCGATCGTGGCTTTCGCATTTGCTAGTCTTATGAAATTGTTTCGGAAATATTTAGCGCCGTATTCTTGAGCATCCTCGAAATCCGTCTCGTCGCTTTCGTTGCTGCCAATGTCGAGGTCTCGGTAGTTGAAAAACGCCTCTCTTGGGTTGCTCGATGCGTAAGGGTCCATTGCCTCGTACAACCTCCTCGACATCTCAACGTAACGTTCCGTGGCGTTGATCCCTCCGTCAGACTCGGACCATTGGACCCCGTACAGCACCATGAAGAGGTTTCCGGCTCGGTGTGCAAACGCGGTCTCCGAGTCCGAAATCTCTTCCATTCGCCCACCGTAAGGGTTCATCTGGACGAAGATGTCTTCAATATCCATTAATCCTTGCCATAAGGTCTCTAACCCTTGTTTGGGGATCAATGCTTTGTAGTAATCGGACTTGCTCTTGGAGAACACTCTGTTTTCTTGAACTCTATCGAGCAACACATCAATGGAGGTTCCATTGGGGAAATTCGCCCAGTATAAGGTCGATTCCACCCAACTCATCTCTAAACAGTCATTTCGGGTCAATCCCAATTCGGGGAAGCTTACGTTCATTAATCGTAAAAGTCCATCAGCTTGTCCCAGAAAATGGCCGATGAATGAAACCCTAACGGTTTTATTGTTTCCACCATTGTTGATAGGCTCAGGCTGGAGTCTAATGAAGAGATCTTTGGGTAGCTTAGGGGCAACTTGTTGCCAACGATAAGTCAGCTCCGTTGCGCCTTGTTCCAAGGTCCTTTGCACGGTGAAAACAGTGACCCTAGGTGGAACACGAACCAGCTTGATCTGCCATGAAAGTATGATACCAAAGCTAGTAGTTCCACCGCCTCTTATAGCCCAAAACACATCTTCCCCCATTGATTTACGGTTAAGGATTCGACCATTAGCGTCGATCAACTGTGCATCAATGACATTATCAATGGAAAGCCCGTATTTTCTCATTAAAAATCCATACCCACCTCCACTGAAGTGTCCACCAATGCCTAGAGTGGTACAAACACCAGATGGGAACCCATGGACATTGCTCTTCTCGGCTATCCTATAATAAAGTTCGCCGGTAGTAGCTCCTGCTTGAACCCACGCCGTCTCAGTCGACATGTCGATATCTATAGAGTTTAGATTGAACATATCGAGGATAACAAACGGGACATCAGAAGTGTACGAAAGTCCCTCGAAATCATGACCACCACTTCGAATCCTTAGTTGAAAATCATGTCTCCTGGCGCAAATGGCAGCGGCTTGTGCATGGGATGGATGTAGAGCAGTTATAATGGCCACCGGTCTCGAAGTTGCTGATAAAAAAGTTCGAAGATTATTAGCACGTAATTGGTAAATAGATTGGAAAGTCGAATTGTTGGGAGTTAATATTGCATCGGTGATCGGAACAGAAGAATTAGACTGTTGAGGAAGGCATCGAATAAAATCATCAAAATCGGAAGATGTGGCTGATGAAATCAATAATAAAATGAAGATTGAAACAAGGGGAAAGATGGAGCTTGAAATTTTCATTTTTGTTTTCCAGATGGTATTGGTGCATTGTTATTATGATTTAACGGGGGTATATATATAGAGGGGAGGGTCCTGTTTGGATCAGCTCAAAGCTTATCTCATTGTTGAAGTCTTGAACATGTTTCTAAGACTTTTCCATAAAGAAATTTCATTTTTGTTTTTTATATTGTTTTTAAATTGAATAAAATCTTTATTCGACTTCTTTTCCTTATATATTAATTTTTTATTTGACCCAAATATAAAATTTTAATTTTATAAAATCTAATTTTTCTAAAGAATAAAATATATATATAATTTTGAATTTTCTTTTTTTTTACATAAATTCTTAATTTTTTTTAAAATCGATTAATTTTATGTAGAGTTAATTGCACTAAACATCCCCAAACTCTCATTCTAAATTGGCCCCAAACTTCAAAATATTCTAATTGCATCCTTAAAAGATCGAGGCTATATCAATCAAGTCATTTTGTTATTAAAACTGTTACTTTAACCATTAAATAACACATCAAATATTATGTAGCTAAATTTAAAATGAAAACTTTAAATAAATAGAACATTGTCGCATAATGTTCAAAAGTAAAAACTAAAGTAAAATTGAAAGAAAAAAAAGAGTGAATGATAAAGGTTCTATAAAAGCTTCGAAAACCTAAAAACTAAAATTTTTAAATATCTATTTTTTACAATATTCATTTTTCTTAAAATTTTCATTTTAAATTATGTTACACAATATCTAACGTGTCATCTAACTGTTAAATTAATGATTTTAGTATCGAAAGGACCTAATTGATATAACTTCGATAGTTTAAGGATGTAATTAGAATGATTTAAAGTTTAAGAGCCAATTTAAAATAAGAATCATAGTTTGAAGATGTTTAGTGCAATTAACTCATTGTATAAATCAAATCTACGGCAAAGGTGGTAGGATTTACTAGACGAAAGTATAATCATAGGTTAAATTCTGCTATTAGTTAATATACTTTAAGAAATTATAGATTTAATTCATGTAAATTAGGTCATTTTTGTTTGTTTTTTTTTAACTTTTAAATTTTAAAATTTCAATCCTCACTAAAAGATAATTGTTAAATTCATTAAGTTCTACTATTTCTAAAACTTGATACAACAAAAACATTATCATATATATAATGTAATGTCAACTTATTATTTACATATATTACTTACTAAAAATCTAGTTAATGGATTAATAACAGTCATTATGTTAAAATTGAAATTTTAAGAAAAGCACGGCAACTTAAAATGATCTAATTGAAGAATATGAACTAAATCTACAACTATATGCATAATATAATACTAATAGTTAAATTTAATCAAACGGATTTTACGGCTACTATTTGAGTCAGGACAAAAAATTTAAATTGTAAAAATTATAAAAATTAAAGTTAATTCATTCGAAAAATAAATATGTGTGTGTACAATCTGGCAAAAGAAGTCGAATAAAGATTTCAAAAACAAAAATGAACTTCTCTTTCTGAAAAGTCTTAGAAAGACTTTAACAATTTGAGATTAGCTTTGAGTGAATCCAAATAGGTCCCTCCCCTCTATATACATACATGCCCCCATTAAATCATAACAACAATACACCAATACCATCTAAAAATCCAAAGAGAAAAGAAATGAAAATTTCAAGCTCCATCTTTCCCTTTATTTCAATACTCATTTTTTTATCGATTTCATCTGTAACACCTTCCGATTCAGATGATTTCGATGATTTTCTTCGATGTTTACCTAAACAATCTGACTCTTCCATTCCGATTGCTAATGCTATATTAACTCCCAACAATTCATCTTTTCAATATATATACCAATTACGTGCTAGCAATCTTCGACCCTTATTATCAGCCACTTCGAGACCGGTTGCCATTATAACTGCTCTACATCCATCTCATGCACAAGCCGCTGTCATTTGCGCCAAGCGACATGATTTTCAACTAAGGATTCGAAGTGGTGGTCATGATTTCGAGGGACTTTCGTATACTTCTGACGTCTCGTTTGTTATCCTCGATATGTTCAACCTAAACTCTATAGACATCGACATGTCGACTGAGACAGCGTGGGTTCAAGCAGGAGCTACTACCGGCGAACTTTATTATAGGATAGCCGAGAAGAGCAATGTCCATGGGTTCCCATCTGGTGTTTGTACCACTCTAGGCATTGGTGGACACTTCAGTGGAGGTGGGTATGGGTTTTTAATGAGAAAATACGGGCTTTCCATTGATAATGTCATTGATGCACAGTTGATTGACGCTAATGGTCGAATCATTAACCGTAAATCGATGGGGGAAGATGTGTTTTGGGCAATAAGAGGCGGTGGAACAACTAGCTTCGGTATCATCCTTTCATGGCGGATCAAGTTGGTTCGTGTCCCACCTAGGGTCACTGTTTTCACTGTGCAAAGGACCTTGGAACAAGGCGCAACGGAGCTGGCTTATCGTTGGCAACAAGTTGCCCCTAAACTGCCCAAAGATCTCTTCATTAGACTCCAGCCTGAACCTATCAATAATGGTGGAAACAATAAAACTGTTAGGGTTTCATTCATCGGTCATTTTCTTGGACAAGCTGATGGACTTTTACGATTAATGAACGTAAGCTTTCCCGAATTGGATTTGACACGAAATGATTGTTTAGAGATGAGTTGGGTGGAATCGACCTTATACTGGGCTGGTTTCTCCAATGGAACCTCCATTGACGTGTTGCTTAATAGAGTAGCAGTAGACAAAGTGTTCGCCAAGGACAAGTCCGATTACTACAAAGCAGTGATCCCTAAACAAGGGTTGGAAACCTTATGGCAAGTGTTGATGGACATTGAAAACATCTTCGTCCAGATGAACCCTTACGGCGGAAGAATGGAAGAGATTTCGGACTCGGAGACCGCGTTCGCGCACCGAGCCGGGAACCTCTTCAAGGTGCTATACGGGATCCAATGGTCCGAGTCCGAAGGAGGGGTCAATGCCACAGCGCGTTACGTCGAGCTATCGAGGAGGTTGTACAACGCAATGGCTCCGTACGCGTCAAGCAACCCGAGGGAAGCGTTTATCAACTACCGAGACCTCGACATCGGCAGCAATGAAAGCGACGAGACGGACTTCGAGGATGCGAAAGAATACGGGGCAAAATATTTTCGTAACAATTTCATAAGACTAGCGGGTGTGAAAGCCAAGATAGATCCCGAGAATTTCTTCAAGAACGAGCAAAGCATACCGCCGTTGCCATCTCATTGAAATCGTTGCCTTCTGCAACCATCTATAGCCAATAAATAATAAATAATAATAAATTTGTGTGATTTTATTTGTGTAATTCAATTTGACCTTTTTTATATAATGAAGAATAAATTAACGTATTGTATAAATCAAATTTATGTCAAACGTGTTGGGAATTTGTGGACTTTCATAGATATAAATTACCACTTGTAACTTTTATCCCAAAAATTCTTGGTTTAATTAATGTGCAATTTGATACAAAAACTTCAATTTTATGTAATTATGCATATGAAATTTTGATTGTGGTTCAAATATATACATGTAACTTTAATTTTGATTCAATTATACACATTTAAATAAATACATCAATTTATTTGTATATTGGATAAATATAATTATTTATGTATTCAATATATTAACCTAAAATGATGGTACATCAATAATTGTGTTAATAATTTGTGATCGAATTTGATCGAATAAAAATTTCGTGTATAAAATTATACAAAATTAAAAGTCATGAATACAATTATACATTAAACCAATGTTATATATAATTTAAGATTTATCCCTTTTTCTTTTTAAATGGTATGATTTGTAACGTTTAAATGAGTTGAGAAGAAATGTAAAACGGTGACACCATCGTCCACACTCCCACGATACGAAGTTGGTTGTCGCCTCCATCACCTATTCTCGCATTTTATTAAGGTAGTCAATTTTATATAGATATTGCCCATATGAGCCAGAATGTTTCGTTTTTGTAATAGATCGAAACAAAAAGTTTTAAGTTCTTTTTCAGTTGTCATTGATGCATATTGGTTTATTTTTCCGGTATTGGTAGGTAAAAAAATGAATTGAACAGCCATCTAAATAAAATTTTTTTTATTATAATATTGGGGAGGAGAATGGATGACAGAGTTTGAACTCGTGCCATCTAAATTCTAGAAAGAAGCTTTAACCACTACTCCGATCGAACAAGTCTTGATTTATTATATCATATGAGATGATCTTATTGTTTAATTTATGGAATATTTTTTTACTTGTTTATTTTGAGTTTATTTAATGATAGATTGTATTGTGAAGCTTATTGATGAGTATATTATATTTTATATTTATTTAATTTTATTATTTGATATTTGTAAATATTTACATATATATATATCAATATTTTTAAAAATAGCCATAAATTCGAAACAATCATATCGAAACATGCTAGTACCGGTATGTTTATTGATACAGTCCCTTGCATCCTACTCTTGAGTCCAACGTTCTTATCGTTGTGATCCGAAAACTTTTCCACCATAAATAAAAGGGATAAATCTCAAAACTATACATGAACTTTGGTTTAACGCGCTATTGTATACATATGAACTTTGATTTTGTACAATTTTATATTTTATATTTTAATTAATAGGAGGATAATGCGCTTCAGCACACTTGAACCCACGACCTCCTGCATTTGCAACAATACCGATGCCAATCAAGTTAAGATTCAATTAATAAATCTATTTATTAAATCAATTTAATTACCAATTATTATTTCCAACCAATAAAATTCTATCAATTCAAAATCTAAATTAAATAATATTTGATTGAAAATTGGGGTCAAATTTCTTTCTTGACCTTTCTTTCGCGTTAAAGAAAGAAACTCTGACCACGAGATGATCCTCCAATGTTGTACTCATAATTTTCTTTTAATATTATACTCAATAATATAATTAAAAATAAAAATACAATAGTAATATATAAAATTAAAATAAATTATAAAGAAAACAGAAATAAGCTTAACACAAAATACAAAAAAATGAAATATATTTAAACTTAAATTAAAAAATAATTAAACAAAATAAAATTTACACGTGAGATTCAAATCCAAAATAATTTTAAAAACTCCATATAATTAAGCTAGCTATTAATTAGTCCAAAAATCCTTATCTTTTTGTGGATATTTCGTATCAATTGTCTAATTCTAAAAGCAACCATTTCTCTTGAATTTTCTTTTGAAAATACTTACACATCATACAAGGAAAATATAAACCACCAATCAATTTTTTAAGTCTAATACGTCTTTGAAAACTTCTCTATAATTTTTAGTAAACTTTTCTTAATGATCAACTTTAATTTCATATATTCATTTAATACTTTTTTGGAAAGTAATTTGTTTTGGGCCTTTAATCTAATTCGATTGTGTGACTTGAATTTCGGCACTTGTTGAAAAAATAAATACAGTGATAAAATAGAAAGATCTATGATCGAGGGTGCGTGGGCCCTCGCGCGGTATGGACCATACTGCACAAGTTGCGTCCGTATAGAACTATACTTTTTTTTTCTATTTGACTTTGATTAGAACAGGTTTTTCAACCCTTAAATAGATGTAGTTGAACATTAGTGATTTTCTTCTCCTCTACCCATGATTTTTTTTTGTCGAAAAGGTTTTCACGTAAAATCTGTGTGTTCTTAATTTTTTTTTCTTTTCTTATTGCTTTGCGATCATTTTACCGCCATTATCAACGTTTGTTATAACAGTTATCAGTGTAAGAGGACATGGGTTCGAGTATGCTGAAGTGCATTTATCTTCCTATTTATGGTTTGGGAAGGGACTACGGATAATTCTAGACATTATTTTCAAAAGAGCAGATATGATAAAAAAGTTTTAATAATTAAGTTTTAAAGCCGACAATTAATTGATTAAGGAAAATCTTATGGGTTAAAAAATTTTGGCCCCTCTCGAAAGAGATCAATTCAATTTAAGCCCTACAAAATTTTCATCTTTGCCCCTAAAATTTTTCAATTTATCTTGAACGTCATCACATAATTTGTAGATGATTCAAAATTATAAGTTTATAACTTGTTTTTTTTTTTATTATTTATATTTGATGTAATATAAATATATAAAATTATACACTAATAATAGATATAATTAACTGATAATGTATAAAATACGCCGTAAAACAAGGATAGCTATATATACCACTACTCCACCGGAATTTAATCCAAATGTTAAGTGCACCAAAGGTCATGCAATTAGATCCGGTTGACCTTTGCGAATCCCTTTAGCTTAATTTACCAATTGAATCCCATTTGAAATTAAACAAGATAAAAGGGGTAATTTTCATTAAAGGTCCTTAAACTATGATCCGAATTTTAAATGATTTGTAAGCTTCAAAACGATTTAGTTGAGTCTTTAGATTATCGATATCGTAGTATCAATTAGATTCTCTCATTGGTCTTGTTATTAGTTTCGGCATTAAATTTTAACTCAAATCTGGCATAAATCATATTTAAAATATGTAGGTCAAATTATAAATACGTATTTGCAATTCGACCCTCATGCCCCACGCCATATTTGAGCTAGGATTTCAAGGCTCGAGCTAATGGTTAGGTCAACCAAAATACCTAATTGAATAACACTGTTGAGGGTCGGTTAGCTCCTTTGGGCGAAGTTTTCTAAGTGATGTCCGTCGAGCAGCCGATCGAACCCCCAGCAATTGAAGGTATATGGTACGAATTAGGCTTGTAAACTCTTTCTTCACCTCTTAGTGGTCATACGTCCACGTACGGTCGACGTGCTCTTGGCTCTGTGAACCAAGCCCCTAGGGCAGTCACTCACAGCACGCTGGCTTTAGGCAGAGTAAGGGAGACAAAATCCTCCCTCAGGTGACAAATACTTTCGATTGTTGGGAAACTAGTTGGTTATCTGGTGGACACCAATTCAAAAATTTCTCCCAAAGGAATCGGACAACCCTCAACAAATACCAATACGTTCAAGACTTAATTAGAATGTTTTTTAAATTTAAAACCAATAAGTGCAATTAACTCAAAAAAAAAAAATAGAAACCAGTACATGAAGATGAAGAATGTTTAAAAAGCTTGAATTGATGATCACTTGCTACAAACTAATTAATTTATTCTAAGAACAAATTAAAAAAAAAAAGACAACAACAACAAATGATATTAGTTAACAGGAGGAATACTTTGTTCATACTTAAAGAAATCATTAGGATCAACACTAGCCTTCACCTTCGTCAACCTCGTATAATTATCTTTAAAATATTTCCTCCCATAGATTTTAGCATCATCAAAACTAGTCTCATTGCTTCGGCTGCTTCCAATATCAAGATCCCTGTAATTAAGAAAGCATTCCCTTGGATCTTTGGACACATAAGGAGCCATCCCATCGTATAATTTCCTTAATTTCTCAATGTTGTTGAAGCTCACATTGTTCCCTTCATCAATCCATGAAAACGCATATTGAATCAAAAACAAGTTACCTTTTCTATGAGGAAATGGAGTGTTGGATTCTGGGATTACGTTCATTTTTCCACCGTAAGGACTACATTCCAAATCGAACCTTGTTTTATTTATGTCGTTTCTGTCCATCATCGCCATTGTCATCTTCCATATCTTGTTTAAACTCTCTTTGGGTATGACATTTTTGACGTAATCTGATTTGTTTTTGAAAAATAAAGGTGTCCATATTGTTCTATTGAGTAATGTTTCAATCGGTGTTCCTATAGGGAAACCAGCCCAAAATAGTGTTGTTTCGACCCATCTCATTTCATGGCAGTCTTGTTGGGATAAATTCAACTCCGGGAAGGTTTTGCTTATAATAGGAAGAAGCTTTTCACGTCGCCCGAGGAAGAAACCGATGAAAGTAGCCGTTACCGTCTGGTTTCCGTTGATAAACGATGGCTCTAATTTCACTCTTATGAATAACTCTTCGTTGATATTTGGTGCTATTTGTTGCCATTTATGAACCAAATCAGTAGCCCCTTGTTCTAAAGTGAACCCTTTTCTGAATACGGTCACTTTATTTGGGACACGAACAAGCTTGATCTTATATGAAACAACGACGGCAAAGCTAGCAGCACCACCTCCTCTAATAGCCCAAAATAGATCTTCACCCATTGAGGCTCTATCATGGACGTTGCCGAGGGCGTCGACAGCGATAATGTCGAGAATGTTATCCACCGAGAGCCCATATTTTCTCATCAAGTTCCCGTACCCTCCTCCGCTAAAATGACCACCGATCCCGACAGTAGGACAAACTCCCGAAGGGAAACCGTGCATGTTTGTTTTGTTAGCAATGTGGTAGTAAAGCTCTCCCAACGTTGCACCAGATTGAACCCAAGCGGTTTCAGTTTTTATATCGATGTCAATGGATCGAAAATTGGACATGTCGAGGATGATGAAGGTAACATTTGATCTATACGAAAGTCCTTCATAATCATGGCCGCCGCTTCGGATCCTGATCTGCAAACCACTGTCCTTTGCACATATAACAGTCCCTTGGACATGGTCGATACGTGTCGGCACTACGATGGCAACCGGTTTCAGGGTTTCGGGGTTCAAAAACCGTCGGTTTTTGATACGTGCTTGTAGGATAGTTTGGAAAGCAGGGTTCGAAGCGATGTAAATTGATTGAGAGACCATGGGATCGGATCCATAATGAAGGCAATGAAGGAAATTGGTTAATGATGAAGATTGGGAAATTGTTGGAGATGGTAAAGATAATAATGAAAAGAGAAGGGTTAAAAATTGAACGTAGTTCGGATTCAACATTTTGTGTTTATCTTCTAACATTCTTTCGATCGTAATATTTGATTCACTTCACTGATAATATAATTTAAAAAGATTGAAAAAATGTCATCTCGAGATAAATTTCTTTTTCCATAATAAGAACAACAAATTATCATAATTTATTTTTCACATGGAAAAAATGTTATATGTTATAATCTACGAGACTTTAGTTTATAGCAAGAGAAAGTTCTAAAAATTCCTAACTTTAAGGGTTTCCAAATGTAATTCAATAGGTGATATATGGATATAAATAATACAACACTACATTTTTTTTTTTGTTAAAATCTATACAATAAGAATCAAATTATAATGTGCTATGTCAATGAAAATATATATCGGTAAATATTGAGGGTTAAATTTATTATTATGCCAATTTTAAAATGGTTATCAGGGATGGATTTAGAAATTATTTTAGGGAGTCAAAATTTAATCATAAATTTTTGAGGTGTCAAATATAGATTTTATCATTTAATATTTTATTCTTTTTTTTCATTTTTAAAGGGACTGAATAGAATATTTTTCATTTTTTGAAGGGCAAAAGCATAATTTTTCTTATATTAATTTTAATTTGATCATTTAGAAGTGACTAGAATTATAATTTTTCATTTTGGGGCGAGGTAAGGCCTCTACCCCTTTGTATTCGCCTTTGATTATCACGTCATCTCTTTATCACAAAGTTAATGACAATTAACGAATTGAACTAAAAAACACATGCGGATAATACATGGGTCATGAGTGACCATTTTCTAACTTCTTATAGTTGGTAACAAAAAAGAAAGTTAAACATAATTGAGTATAATTAGAAGGACTAAAGCCATAATTTGACAAAAAGATAAAATTAAAAAAAAAAACCATTTCTTCAAGCCAAATAAACCCAAAGGGTAAATTACACCCAAGGTCATTAACTATTAGTAAGTTTATGTTTTGGTCACTCAACTTCAAAATGTTATGAAATAGTTACTAAGCTATTTGAAAGTTTTCATTTAAGTAGTTGAACTATTCAAAAATTTTTAGTTAAGTCATTAGACTATTACGGTGTTTTTCTTTAAAAAAAAAAAAAGCTTGACTAGCGAGCTCTAAATGACAATTCGACAATCGGTACGGTGGATCAGTACATATTAACGAGTAGGAGAACATATCTTAGATCTAAATTGATCTGACGGTCAGTGTCGGAGACCAGAGAAGAAAGTCGTTCAGATTTTGGTTTATAGATCCATAACATTTAAAGTTGTTTTACAAAAAAACTAAATTGTAGAAGATAATGGAAAGGAAAGCTTTCGATTGATATAAGCAGTGCGAACAAAGAAAACTATACAATAATAATTTTAACAGCTTAGTGACTTAAATGGAAAATTTTCAATAATTCAGTGACCATTTTGTAATTTTTTTAAGTTCAGTGACCATTTAATGTAGTTTACCCAAATCCAAATTAAAGGTTGTCTTGCCTGTCTAAGCTTCAAGGTTGCTTCCCTTGTAAATTACAGAAGGTTCCTTATAGTTGTATGTAAATGCCCGAAAAGAAATTGGGTTTTCTTTAATTTGCTCTGAAAACTCGAAAATTTTGATGGGTTTTCAGTCACTTGTCATCATCTTTCTACTTTGTATTTCAATGGCGAACTCAGATCATCTTAAGCAAAACAAAACCATCCTTCAATGCCTTACCGATCATTCCATAGCTTCCCCTTCGATCTCTTCAGTTACCTTCTTCCCCACCGATCCTTCTTTCACATCCACTTTGCAATCATACATTAGAAACCTCAGGTTCACCTCTACCACTACCCCTAAACCTCTGTTCATCGTGGTTCCTTCCCACGTCTCTCACATTCAAGCTTCCATCATTTGCTGCAAAACCCATGGTTTAGAAATGAGGATCCGTAGTGGTGGACACGATTACGATGGTCTTTCGTATGTATCTAAAGCCCCATTCATGATCCTTGACTTGTTTAACCTTCGATCTGTGAGTGTCGACAATGGAACAGCTTGGGTTGAATCAGGTGCTACTTTGGGTGAACTTTTTTATGCCATTAGTCAAAAAAGTAAAACTCATGGTTTCCCTGCTGGTGTTTGTCCTACAGTGGGTGTTGGTGGTCATTTTAGTGGTGGTGGTTATGGCAACATGATGAGGAAATTTGGGTTATCTGTTGATAATGTTATTGATGCAAAGCTTGTTGATGTTAATGGCAATGTTTTAGATCGAGAATCAATGGGGGAAGACTTGTTTTGGGCTATTAAAGGAGGTGGCGGAGCTAGCTTTGGTATCATCATTTCATGGAAAATCAAGTTAGTTTCTGTCCCTGAAATTGTTACTGTTTTTAAAATTGAAAAAACTTTAGAACAAGGTGTAACTGGTATTGTTCATAAATGGCAATACATAGCTGATAAAATAGATCCAAACTTGTTCGTTAGAGTTGTTTTATTACCTGTGAATAAAAAACATTTGCAGTCCATTAAAGCTAAGTTCATTGGATTGTTTCTTGGGAATGGTCAAGAACTGATTTCATTAATGAATGCAACATTCCCTGAATTGGGTTTATCATTTGACCAATGTATTGAAATGAGTTGGATTGAATCAATCTTGTTTTGGTCTAATTATCCTAAAGGAACATCCTTGGATGTGTTGCTTGATAGACAACCTCAACAAGAAAAGTACTTGAAAAAGAAATCAGATTATGTGCAAGAACCAATTTCAAAGGAGAATCTTGAAGGGATTTGGAACAAAATGATTGAACTTAAAAGACCTGCGTTGACTTTGAATCCTTATGGTGGGAAAATGAGTGAGATTTCGGAGTTCGAAACCCCATTTCCTCATCGAGCAGGGAACATATACAAAATCCAATACTCGGTGACTTGGAAAGATGATGGTGTCGAGGCTTCCGATCGTAGTTTAGATCAGATTAGGAAGCTTTATGATTATATGACTCCATATGTATCAAAATCTCCAAGGAGTTCGTATCTGAATTACAGAGATGTGGATATAGGGATTAATGAAAATGGCAATGCAAGCTACTCAGAGGGTGTTATATGGGGAAGAAAGTATTTTAAAGGGAATTTTGAGAGATTGGTGCAAGTGAAAAGTAAGGTAGATCCTGGTAACTTTTTTAGATATGAACAAAGTATTCCATGTCTTGGATCTTGGAAGAGTATAACGGCAGAATAAAAGCTCTTTTAGGTATATGAACCTCATTATTTCTATCTAATCTTTGTTTATTTGTAGACTTAATATCTAAAACTATATGTTGTATTGTTTGGTTCTACATATATATATATATACACATATACACAAGGGGTGACCTCCCTTGCCATGTGTGAAGGCTGGAGTCCATCGAATAAATGTTTTTTAGTATTTTCTGATTTAAAAAACTCAATCCGATCATTAACATTATTAGTATTTTCCATCAAAACTCGAAAGTCATATCTCTTAGCCCACTCTAACAACAAAAAAACCAACTTGTAATTAACTACCATAAACCGTTCCAAAAATCGCGAACACTTAAAACTCCATTTCGACATCTAACCTTAACAAAAAAAACAAAAAAAGTTCAGGCCATGGCTTCCATACTCATTACATGCCTTCTTCTCATGTTCATCGCTTACTTTGAACCAACATTACCCGCAACAGTCATAGAAGACCTTGCAAATTTACACCCACCCTCCAATTTCAACACCACCATCGTTTCAAACTGTTTAAAAAACCCATCTCTAAGGTACTGTGGTTCATCTCCTATGGACCTTGATGCCATCTTTAAGTTCACCATTGTGGCTAGTCACCTATGTAACGAGTCGAAGAATCCCAACTGTGTTGAATCGTTCCCAAAAATCGATCTTCGAAACCATCCTAAGATCACCCCACTTTACTTATCCTTCACTTTTTTTTGGAAATACTGCCCCATTACTATACTTTCCATTGATCTTTCTAATAATTCTCTAAAGGGTACTTTCCCCATTGATGTTTTGTTTTGTACACAAATCCATGTTCTTGATTTGAGCCATAATGGACTTTCAGGGGATGTCCCAATCCAAAGGTTGTCCTCTGTCACTAATCTTACCATTCTTAATCTTTCGTATAATCATTTCTCAGAGATTAAGATATCAGATTCTTGGTTCTTCAAACGGTTTAACTCTTCATGTTTTTTTAACTCTGGGATCTTACCGAGTCATGGGGGGTATAAGATAAAGGCTGTGATGTTATTGCTTGGGTTTCCCTTGGTGGTTGTATTCACGGTGGGTGGCTTGTGGTGGTTGTGTTTTCGAAGGCCGGATTTCTTACCAAGAGTGCTTCAGAACGAGCGTAAGTTCACAACCGCAATGTTGAAAGCGGCCACCGACGGGTTCTCGAAGAAGAATATGGTTGGAAAAGGAGATGGTTTCGTTATGTATAGAGGGATCTTAAGGGACGGAACTCAAGTGAGGATCGAAATCTACACGAATAATAGGGGAAACCATAGGGAGTATGTTGAGGAATGCAAAGTTTTGGTTCAGTTGCGCCATAGGAACTTGGTGAAAGTTTATGGTTGGTGTAGTAATCGGAACATAAGGGCCCTTGTCACTGAATGGATCGGCCGAGTGAGTGTTGAGACGTGGTTGTCAGAATCAGCTCCGTGTTGGAAACATAGGTACAAAGTATTGGTGGGAGTTCTGAAAGCAATGTGTTATCTTCAAGAACAATGGCCTGAGATTGGTTGTGATATAAAAACAAGCAGCCTTTTGCTACATGAAAATGGAGACCCTTTGATTGCAAGGTTTAGGGTCGGCGAAAACAGCACCTCAAAGAGTAAGTTTTTTCGGTGTTATTTGTTCAATCCTTTGAATTTCAAGTTTAATCTGAGTATGTAAATTCTTTTGTGTATCAGAAATTCACAGGTTTGGGATTTTAGTGCTGGAGATGATGACGGACCAAACACTGCAGGAGGAATTCAAAGGGGACGAAACAGGGTTCGTTGAGTATGTTAAAATGCTGTACCCTAGAAAGTTGCAGAAGGTGATTGATGAGAGGATGAAACTGACACAGAATACATTTGAAGAAACCAGACAGACAATATGTATTGGATTAATATGTGCAGATCATCAAACATGTCAGCAACTTAGCATCGGTCAGATTTATAACATGATCATCAAAGTCCACCCTCGTACTAACACATATTAAAGATACAAATGTCAGTAAAAGTATCATAGAGGTCATATATATAAGTTAGATTGCATTTTGCCTCCACTACTCAAAAATGAGCAAACTAGTCTTTCTCCATGAGATCAAAGAGTAAACTGCTCTTTTTATTAAAATTTTCATCCAGTTTTACTATTAAAAAATATCCTCATACATCAACATAAGATCGAGTTATTCCGTCATCCACATTAATTTTTAACAAAAATGACCAATTTAATCTTTGATTTAACATATAGAGACTAATTTACCCATTTTTAGAGTAGAGGAGACAAAATACAATTTGACTCCGAATATAGAGGTCTCCATGATCATTTTACCAAATATGTCAACAAAAGAAACTCTCTTTACTTTGTTCATGTATGATCATTTATCCTACACTTAAATTTAACATGATTTTCATCCATGCCCTCTTTTGTCTTATCATCAACTGTAGGTAAATATATGATCATTCAAAGCATATGAGCAAAATTTGTCAACCTAAGGAACTATTTAAGATAAAACCGATAGTCATTTGGTCAGAAGGTATGTACTCGAGAACTAAGCATTTCTATACTACAAGAACACAAGAAGTTCGAAACAAATTATTTAATGATGCCGGGTCTGTTGGCTTGCACCTTAGATCGGGTCTTATGAACTTTCTTCGGGACTTCAGTTGTTAAAGCATACATCTTTACAGCAAACAATTCCTCAGGAAGTCCCTTCTGGTCCTGTTTTCAAGAATAATAAACAATTAAATATCAGCTAGAACTAAGCCCCATGAAGCAACAATTGTTGATTTTAGAAAAAATTAATGGATTATTCAGTTTAAAAGGCATTATAATTTATCAACTGTTATTAAGTGCTCAATGTGTAAAAAGAAGGAACCTTCATTTTATACAGGTGCAATCCACATTGACGAAATAGGTCCTTGAAGTATAAATCGGATCTTGTGATGCTTCTGTCTTCGTTATCCAAAACAAATCCTGCAAATGAGTAACAATAGCTCAGTGAAATTAACTTTTGCCATTTTTTTATACAACAAGAATTTTTTATTCAAGGGAAGACACAGATGAATACGAAATTAACCAGTAGTTACCAAGAAACCAACTCTATGAAAATTTTACAGCAGAAAATCAAAACATAAGAAAGTTTGAGGAATGCATAAAACAAATACTTGAGCATTTCTCAAGAAAGAGGAGGAAGGGAGGGGGGCAATCAAGCATACTAGGAAAAACAAGTTATAAATACAATACCGTTTCTTGCAATGTTCTCTTTCAAGATAAAGAATCCACCAGGTTTAAGGCCTACCTGGAATAAACATATTAATCAGCGTATCAAATTAAATTACAAAAATACAATCTTTCAACTGATATAGTCTTTCCATGCACTTCTACATGTAAGTTTTGTCTCAAGAAGAAGATTGATTCACCTTTGCTCTCTTAAAAAATGAGATAAAGTCATCATCTGTGAGATGACCAATGCACCACTGAATCCAAATAACATTGTACCTTCCAGCTTCAGGAGTGAACTCCTAAAATGATCAAATACAAAAATATACATATAAATTTCTCATTTATTGGCAAAAATTAACAGCTAGAAGCAGAAGCATAACAATAAGACAAGCACAGCATCAACTTGCATGAACAATGCACATTATCATAGGTAGTCTAATCATCTAGGTTTCATATTACACTCTATAATACATGACTGAAGCCTAGTTTATACCCATATTTGATATGTTAATATTCAACTTTATATGCTTTCCTAGTTTATACCCAAACAGCATTCCTGATTGAGGTGTCTGCTACATGGTTGATATCCATAAATTTGGGATAAGTGAAATGTTGGAAATACATAGATTACATGGACTTAACCATAGTTATGAATATTTCAAAGCATCAACAAGCATGTAGCTATGTGTGAATATAGTCTTGAAATACATTACTTGAAGCGGGACACAGCAGAAATTAGTCGCCTTGTGCACGTCAGAGGCAACAAAATGTTCCTGAGACAAATTTTCACGGGCAGCATCCAAGAAATGTGACACTGGCTCAAGAAGATCAACCTGGAATATAGTACAAGGTAAAGGGTCAGGAAGCATAGCTATCATTTCATTTCAAGAAAGAAAAATACAAAATTTTAGCATGTTATACATAGAAATCCAAAATTTCTTTAAAATACAGCAGAAAACTTCCTTAGATAACCATGAAGCATATACATATTAACTGCAGCGACTGTAAATGTCAGGGAATACTGAAAATACAGTATTAGAAAGAGAAAAATGAACTCACCTCATTAAAATATCTTATGAGTAGATTCTTGGTTATCCTCCCTATGCCAGAACCACAATCTGCAGTATTTTATTTATCATAGAAAGTAAGAGCTCAAAATGTCAAATAATTTGTGATTGCCAATTAGAATTAAAATCATCAATAATAAATCAAATATCTAAGAGATCAATACCCCAGAAATATTTTAATTAAGCTTTAAAACACCATTTGCAGGTATTAGTACTGCTCACACGGAGGGACTTAAAACTAAAGGCTAGTAACTAAGCTTTAGAATACCCTACTGCTTACTTTCAGAAATAATCTCTCCTAAGCATTCCCCGCGCATGATTTTAGTAAACTGCCCTGGTATAGACCAACAACTCACAAAAATTCATGCCATCTCCATCTTTAGGCAATTGTATATCCACAAACTCAATGTCGAAGAATCAATCTCATTGTGATAATAAACCGTTTGAAGACTATAACAAACTTCTTTTCCTTTAGAGGGTAAAAGTTCCAAAAAGTTAGCAAGACAAAGCTGCTTTATTGTGAAAGTAATTTTTCAACCGCAACAAAGAAATTTAATTTCCTCTTATCAGCCTCAAAATTGGATCGTTTGTGCCTTGCCCCCACTCTCCACGAAAGTATACAAACATAAGAGATAGAGGGAACTCTCAGCAAGCTTCTTGCCAAATCTAAAAGGAAAAAATAATGCTTAAATATGTATGTTAAGCAAAATAGCATGTCACAAAGCTTCTTCAAGCTACTAAACCAAATTCTCAGTCAAAATAAAGCATTCCAGATAAAATGAAAATTCACAAGGCTAGCCATGTTTCTTGCACTAAACTAAGGCTCTTTTACGTATTTTCTTCTCCTTTACTCCTTTTAAGGGGGAGCAATACGGGACATTAGTTTCATGGTTGTGTTCTCAACTCTCAAGTCATCTTGGTTTCTGGTTTCAGCCACTATTGGCAGATATTGAACACAACATTTCATCCAACATGCACCATCCCCATCCATGTTTTCCCATTAATTCATAGTATAAGGTCTTCCACCTATGGCTAAATTCTATAACACAAAGAATCTCATTAGCAACTTTGCACTTGCACAATTAATGGCACATAATAAAAGAGTAAAAATTCATAAATGCAAGCAGAGAAAGAAAGAGAAGTGTACCAAGGGCAACAAGGTGCTGATTTCTTCCACCATCACCAAATCTTTCATGCAAAAGGGAATTGAGAAAAGCTTCACTACCTTTAATATCAGCATCATTTACTTGCCCAAATCCACCCAATACTCCATCCACAGACGCCTCCACACCCTTCTCTTACAACAACAAAACAAAACCAAGTATTCAATCAGCTTGGTAGAGCCATCATAGAAAAAACATTAAAGACCCAAAGTTAAAAATTCGACTTACTTCCCAATAAGCAACGCCTTCACGGTACCATTGAATCTTCTTAGGATCATCACCTTCATCTCCGATTTGTTCCCTCCACATCTCTTGTGCGTTTTTGAATTCTCTGCCGTCGGAGTCGGAGCCAGCTGCCTCCATTGCGGTTAACCTCGCCTTGGTAATGGTCCTCTTCACACTGTTGCGTAGGTATGGTGGTGGCGATTGTGTTATTATGGGATACTGTTGGGAAACAGCTTTGGGTATGGGCCGAATCCACATAGCTATGCCTCGTGTTGTTATAGCGTTTGTATTTTTAGATAAAAGGATCTTTTTCCGAGTGAGTTTACGGTACTAGGAGGGCTATGGGCAATGATGAACCGGACACGTCAGTTGTATCTTTATTTTTTATTTTTTATTATTTTTTAATAATTATTTTATTAGATCGGTCAAACCAGTTGAATTAGAGGTCGAACGAAGAAGAATTTGCTTTGAAGAAAAATGAACCAAAAACCATAACAAAATGATACTTCAAGTACCAAATTGGGTTTAAAAAAAATTAGGTACTAAAATAAAATAAAATAAAACACAGAGGCTAAATTGTGAATTAAACCATTAATTTATAATAACGTGTTAGCAATTTTGATACACATGTTAAAAATAGCCCTCTAAAATTTTATTAACATTATCTTTTTTTTTTATACTCAAATTTACATGTTTTAAATTTGCTCCACATCAGATTTGAACTGATATCTAACATCTAAATTGACGAAATAATTGGATTGGTATAATACATGTACTTTAAAGAATAGACTAGTGTCATGGGGTTAGACCTATCGTCTGGTAATCCGTATGGCCTTAGGCGGTTTATTTGATTCAAGTACGCCTAAGAAAGCTCGAAAGAATAGAATAGTCACAAAAAAGCAACGTTCGCAAAGTGTTTGAGTAAATACTCTCGATTACTCTTCACTACTAAAGAATGGGATAGAACCGATACACATAATTTGTAGTTGAAGTCCCCCAAATCTAATGGTGCAACTAGCTTTACATCGACGGGCGAGATTGAAGCATATCTATTTATCAAGGTAGCCCTAATTTTCCATAAGTATTTCACTGAACCACCAATGCTTCAAGTAGATGGGCTTCGTCACTTGTTCTTCAAATCGGGTCAATTGAAGCGGATCAAATGAGCTCCATTTAATAGATTGATCTCCATAGAACGTTCTTTGTGCAATAGTCACGAATTTTAAACCGCAACTCGTAAACACTAGAACACTTTAAAGTTTACAGACCAATTTAAAATTGGACCCAATAAAACTAGATTGATTGGATTTAAGGTACGGCCCATCTACGAGCCCAAAGACGCATTCCTTGTCATATATTGAGATATTGAGCATAAGAATAATCCCTTCATATATATTATTAAAGTAAATGTTGATCTATTTAAATAAAGGAAAGATGGTGATATACGGAAGGTCTATTTATTGAATGAATATTGGTGTTTCATAAGTTGAGTATTCGATCAAGTCGAGTCGAATCGAGTCAAAAAAATTCGAGTTAGTTGAGTTGACGAATCCTATTTTAGCAACCAAACTCAATTTGATTTTTTTTCGAATCGGATCGAATCGAGTCAAAAAAAGTTCGAGTCAAGTCGAGTTGAGTTAACGAATCCTATTATTTATACTCAATGTTGCGTTTACACAAACCGGTTATTTAACTAGTAAACGAAGTACAAAATTATTTAACTATATAAACAATATAATGGTTTTGCCTTTTAACTTAATGAGTAAACATTTATCAAAATAACGTAGTTTTGCCTTTTAAATTAATGGTTTTGACTTTTAACTTTAGAAAAGGTAAACATTTATCAAAACGGCGTATTTTTGCCTTTTCTTATTCGGATTTTCGGATAACTCAAATTGTGTAATTCATATTCGAGTTAAACCGAAAAGCTTAATTTTTTATTCGAGTTGATCCAAATAACTTGATTAACTCAAATATCTCGAACTATTTAATTCAAAATTTAAAAAATTTATCGAGTTTTTCGAATCGAATCAGATTTTGCTCACCCCTAATATTTCATGGTGTAAGGGTAGGTGACGGAGGATGGCTTAAGTTATACCGTTTGTCAGCCTCTAACCAGGGTTGGACCATTTAAATTATAATTAAAAGTATATCTTTGATTTATTTAATAACATAGGATAAGAAAAATGTGATTGCTTCACATGGCAAGATGAGGATGGTGGTGGGTTAGATTGGGAACACAATAAAATATTAACTTACGTGTTGAATAGTCATAATAAGAAAATTGGTTTAATTCCAATTTTAGTCCTTTATTAGGTTGAAACTTGTGATTTAATCATCAGGTCCAAATTGTTAACAACATTAAATTGATTACGTGGTTTTTTTTTTTTTTTTTACTGGTACTCAATCACATGGTCAAGGTCATTGTTTTTACATACTATCGAATGCTTATGATTGACTTTTTAAAAAAATCCACATCATCACTCTATCAGCAACGACTAACGTTATTATCAATCTATAAAATTGATATTAAAAATATACTATTTTTTGGTACTTAAATTATTATTTATATTTTATTTTAAAAGTGTACGGCATTTATTTATTGGCTAATATTGTATTTTTTTTAAGTAAAATGAGATAATTAAAATCTAATTGAAATGAGCAATTTGGGTGTATTTTATAAATAAAAAAATATAGATTATTTTACAATTTAATGGTAGCATCATAATCATGTGGAGAATTTATTACACTAAGATTTCTGAGCTTAATTTATTACAATAACTAAATCCGAATTATTCTCTTTTCCTTGTCATTGGTCCGCCATAGCTTCCAGCTTCGTCTTTCGAGGACAACCAACTTCTTTTTTTATATTTATTAAATTATGTGAATTAAATTCATAATTTTTATAAAATAAGAATTCATAATTAAACAATTTCGTATGTGAATGAGTCCAACAACTAGGCTAATGCAGAGCCAAAAAAAAAAACAGGTTGACGATTAGACAGAGAGAGAGAGAGAGAGAGAATAATGTGTTGGCACAGTAGATTCTGAAAATGTCTCTTCAAACATAAGAGGGTGCGGTGATTCCTTGAATCATTATTGTCCCTTTGAAAGAAAAAATTACTTCAATTCAGTTCATCAATTTTAAAAAAGAAAACATAAATATTTTTTTTTCTTAACTAGACTAAGGGTGGGTTTGGATGGGCGGTGTGTTTATCTACGGTTAGTATAAAAATAGTGGTGTCGGTGAGATTAGATACTGTAGTGATACTGTAGCGTGAGACAAAAAGTAAGCTAAACGCACCGCACCGCACTCAATCGCCCATCCAAACCCACCCTAAATATAGATAATATATAATCAAATAGACTTTTTTTAGAGAGAAAATGTGAAAGCGTATTCAGTTGGGCGCGCTTTTGACTGGCATGTCAAGAGAAGCTCGTCCAATTATACACGCTTTTACACTCTCTCTACAAAATCAATTTATTTCTCTAAATCTTAAAAAAAATATAATCTATTTGACCAATTAAAAAAAAATCGCCATATGTTACTTGTTTAGCCTACATTCTTGTATTCACCCTTTCCTATGAATACGAGGATCGATACACGACTTTTTTGGGTTCTTATTATATACGAGATTTCAACTTGATTTACTTGCGCTCTTTATTCAACCAATGAAATATAGCGACCAATACAAAATATAGAGTCTATTCTTTAAGCAAAATTCAATCATTGGTGGAATTAGCATTTTTGGATACATTAATACCATCTATAAAAACAAAGCATTATAAATTTATAATGTGGAGTGTGCCTCACATTTATCGGACAGTTTGTAGGTATTTATCGAAGACAGATGCAACCAGTCACAAAGCAGGGGCGACGTTGCGACGATTTCTCCAATTAAGCAACCGCGTTCTGATAGCTCAGCAAGACTCCTTTTTGCAGTCGAACTTTGATTACTCTAGGGATATTATAGTATGATTAGAAATCTAATCTTAGCCTATTTAAAGGGGTCATTGTATCCCTGTTTTGACAGACCAATTAAGAGGTGACAAAATATAGTTGCAGGATGAGTTTTAGAGAGGGTTTCGTGATAGCTATGGAGAGAATTTTGTATTCAAGGTTTGGGTTTTGTACATTTAGTACATTTAGATTTATTTTCTCCATATTGTACTCTCATTTGTTTATTCATCTAATGAAAAGTTGAAACCTTCTTTGTCCATGGTTTTTTATCCTCATAATTGAGGGTTTTCTACGTAAATTTTGTGTCGTTGATCTTCTTTATTTTTCTCTTTTGTCGTTTATTCGGGTCGGTCCCAACACATAATAAGATGAAAAATATTAATTATTTTATTCAACTAAATTTAAAAAAAAGGGTTTATTTTGATTAAAAAAATTAGGACCTTAGTATATAACTTTAGTGAAGATCGAAATGAAACCCCAAAAATCTCAAGAAATAAAAAGAAACCCTACATTCAGACCAAAACCAAAGTATGTTATCATTTGACCTTCATCTAAACCATTCAATTCCATTGGTACAAAAAAACAGTGAAACCTTAATCATCTTTTCTTTTTCTTCAAAACCTTAATTATTAGTATGTAATTATTGGGAAAGATGGTGTCTTTACAAGCTACTATAAACTTGTCTAATTTTTATATATATTTTTTTAAAAAAAGGTCTGGTTTTTTAGTAGCAATGGTGGAAATTAGAAAGTGGGTTGCAATACCAGTTTTAGTGGGAAATAAAGTGGATTCCTCGATACCACTGACTCATAAAACTTGAGCATTATCACCACCACAAGCTAACATACATACATGCATACATATACATCGAGGTGAGTGGGGAGGATGTTCGTAATTATATAGTATATTTTTTGAAGAATATTTTAATGAGAGAGAGGGATGTGTTGTCGACAAAAGTAATGAAATTATATCTACCAATCATATATTATATTATAAATGTATCGAAAATATATGAATTTTTATATATTTAATTTAATTTATATAAATGAATTATACTTTGAAAATTAGAAAAAAAGAGAGACAAATTTTGGATAAATTAACTTAAATTTATTTATTTATTAATTTTTTATTGGATAAAAAATGCAATATATATATATATAAAAGGATTAAATTGAAATATTTAAGATGTTTTAACAATTTTACTTGTCTCATTCATATGGAATAATGAGGTATATATGGAAGTTTGGTGTATAAGAAGGATCCAAATGGCCGGTCCGCCGACAAATGCGGCAACTTGCCGCCTCTAATTTTTGCTTTCCCCATCACTATCTTCGGCTAAACCCGAACCCGAAAAATAATAACAAAATGATGGCATAATAAAAAAAATTACGTTTATTTTATTTTTTAAGTTATAATATAGTTACAAATATAAGTCAAAAGAAAATAATTTTACAAAAAACCTTTAAATTGTGGGATTTAATAAAGCACATGCCAATCGAGCTAATACTCAATCGACGACGGGTTTTAG
The DNA here is from genome assembly GCA_025698515.1 of Gossypium sturtianum. Taxonomy (NCBI): domain Eukaryota; kingdom Viridiplantae; phylum Streptophyta; class Magnoliopsida; order Malvales; family Malvaceae; genus Gossypium; species Gossypium sturtianum. Next base: position 545,713 of record CM046952.1, on the reverse strand, counting down.
ATTTTAAGATAAAATTTATAAAAATAAAAAAATTTAAACATTTAAGTTATATTAATAATATTTTATAGAAATTATAAAATCAAATACAACCACATAAATAAAACCATAAAATTGTCATTTTCTTTTATTATATTATTATTGTTTTTTATTCTCTTGATATCTTCTTTTTAACTTGCTTCCGTGTAGGAGAAAAAAAAGTGCTTTGTATATGAGAAGTCAGCGACTCTCTCTCTCTCCCCAAAAAAAAAAAAAAAAAAAGGGAACAAAAAACCATTGTTTCTTTGATTTCTTGCTTCGTAATAACCAAAACCCACCACTGTTTTCACTTCAAAAATAAAAAATATTGAGACAAATTTGCATGTTTTCTACGTATTTGAGCTTATTTTGGTGCAAATTAAAGCATAGAGAAGAGCTAAAAATGGTGGAATATTGAGTTTATTTGCATAGCATGAGCATCTTCTTTGGGTTACAAATGGAGAATTATCAAGGTGATTTAAACGATATAGTTCGAGCTTCAGCAGAACCAGTTCATTTTTCCGATATGGTTCCTCGACTTTCAAGCTGGCAACAACAAGTCCCTTATTCTGATCCGTTGAGTTTTTCATCGTCGGCCATGGAAGATGATCATAGTACGAACACTTTCGGTGACCCTTTTTCCGCCATTAGAGACCCGCTTCTTCTTCTTCAAGAGCTCAACGTTGTGGGAACTGGTTCGAGTTCAACTTACTTTAATAATAGCCCTAATTCAACTAACGATCATCATCACATGGGTGGTTTCGACGATATGACGAGCCCTTGCAACATTTTTTCTCGGATTCAGATCTCTCATAGCTCTAATCCACTACCACCGTGTGATCCGCCGGGGATGGCTGCTGCTTCCACTGGTCTTGGTGGACATAAGGCGCCTGCTGTGTTCCCAAGCGACATGATTAATGCAAAAAGTTGCTTGATTGATAACACCACCACCGCTGCCTCAGTCCCAGTGCAGATCTCATCTCCGCGGAATCTGGGTAGCAAGAGAAGGTTAGGGTAATAATATTTAATCCCCTAATTAACTAAATATAAACCACTTGTTTTTATACTTTACTTCACTTCTTTTCTCTCATTAATTAACACCCATGATGCATGAATTTGGGGTTTCTTTCATAAACTCGTATAGATGATTAGGGTTTATATGCTTATTAATCAGTAATTAACATATATATAGCTGACAGGCTTTGAATCAAACCAGAAAAGGTATGTACGTATATATATATGTGTGTACGTATGTATATCTGAATTGGGTGTGGCAATAACATCGGAAAACTTAGTTTTCATGTATAGCAATGATACATGTCTTTAGATAAATATAATGTAGAATCGATCGGTTTCTACTTCTTTTAAGGGAAATATATATATCCATAATATATGTCTTATAACCCTGCCCCAAACCAATACAACTCAAATAAATAGACAATAATCTTGCTCTTCGAAGAGATAGCTAACTAGGAACCATGTTGTTTCATTTGTCTTGTTGTTTACAATTTACATTTTGTTGGTCCAACATGATTGTATAAATATATATGCAGAAAGAGCCAGGGAAAGAAGGTGGTATGTATTCCAGCACCAGCAGCTGCAAATAGCCGGTCTAGTGGAGAAGTAGTTCCCTCCGATCTGTGGGCATGGAGAAAATACGGCCAGAAACCTATCAAAGGTTCTCCTTATCCCAGGTAATACCTACTCGAATTCAAGTGTAAGTATCGAGTACGAGTATATTTTCAATATGGACAAAGGGTTTTTGAAGGGACATAGGATATGACCTATGTTTAAAGATAGGTTGAATCCGTAGTATTTCAAGCAAAATGAAGAGCAGAGCAGTGTAGTATTGCAATATTTAAACATTCATTGATTCTAGGTGAAAATATCACGGATATGTGTTAAATCGTATCTCTACTTAAAAATAATCAAATTAATCCTTATACATTAGATTAAATAGCAGACTGGTCATTTTTGTTAAAATTTTCATCGGTTTCTACCTATTAAAAACTGTCATGGCGAACAAAATAACCAAATAGTGACATATAGCATGTCACATGTAGCTCATGTTAACGTACATGAACTAATTTTTAACAATATAGAAATGGATGGAATTTTTAACAGAATGACCAATTTATTCTTTGATCTAACGGACAAAAATTAACTTGCCCAACTTTTGAATAGAGTGAGCAAAATGCAATTTGACTTTTAATACAAAGGCCTCCATTATACTTTGACCCCAAAACTACTATATTTGGGAACCTAAATCTTTGAGCAAACATGCATACTATAAGAAATCATATTTTGTTTAGTGATAAAACATATTACACACAAAACTCGAGTTTATTGAGAATAATAGCTACAAATTTAAAAAAAAAATCATAAATAGTAAAAACATATGCTTAATATATTTTGTCAATAATGCTCTAAGTTAATCTTCTAGCTTGTCATCTAGTACTACATTTAGACTTGTATTTTATGTTTATATGCATTTGGAATCAACTTAAAACATGAGTGTGCACAAGATGCAATTGATTCAAGTAATCTTCTGTATGTACTACTCTCAGGGGATACTACAGGTGCAGTAGTTCCAAAGGCTGCTCGGCGAGGAAACAAGTCGAACGAAGCCGAACTGATCCGAACATGCTGGTTATAACCTACACATCCGAACACAATCATCCATGGCCAACCCAAAGAAACGCCCTTGCTGGTTCAACAAGGTCTCAACCATCAAAACCCAATGCTAATAACACCAGTTCCGAGATGGGTTCGCCAAGTGATTCTGAGCCCCAAAAGACAACCAAAGAGACCATTAAAGAAGAGACAGAAATGGACGACATGGCAAAGCAACAGCTTGACATAGACGAAGCAACAACGGTAGAAATACAGCAACAACAACATGATCAAGATTTCTTTGCTGATTTAGATGAAATGTTATTTGATCAACAAAAAGAAAACAAACCCATGGATCCATTTACTTTATTTGATTACAACAATGCTTCTTTTTGAAAAGAGAAGCCATTGATATGAAGATTTGAAGAGTGGGGGTATCTGTAAATAAACAAAACCTTATATAAAACCATGTTTATGGTATGTAGTTATTTACCAGAATAGTGTCAGAAAAGATTAAAGGAGTGCCATTGGATTGGGAAGCAAAAGAAATTGAGTTTCCCACATTTCTTCCTTTTGGAATATATATTGATGGATGGGACACAAAGCTGAGGAACAGAAGATTACAACAGTGTTAAAAACAAGTACGTCCATCAGACATGACTCGGTGATAACTCAGTGATAAAAAAAGAAAAAGAAAAGAGAAAGTGATTTATTGAGATGGGACTTGCCCTTTGCCGGTCCTTTCTAATGAACAAATTATTTAACCTTTCATCTTTTTTTCCTCCATGTGAGTCACTGTTCTTCAATACCCAGAGTTTTTTTCTTTCTTTCTTTTTTTTGAATTTGCTTGTATGCGAAGAAATTAAATAAATAAATAAGAAATCATTAGAAAAGAAAAAGAAAAGCTTGACTTTTCTTCTCAATCCTTTTTTTCAGGGGCGAAGTCAGGGATTAGTATAGGCCTCGGTCTCCTTAAAAGATAAAATTACTATTTAGATTTTTAAATTTTTTTTTAAAATTTTAAATTAGTAAAGGTAAAATTGTACTTTGACCCCCTAAAATTATAAAAATTCGATTTAATCTTTTATAAATTAGAAAGATATAAACTATAAAAAATTAAAATTTCATCCGACCCCCCCTAAAAAATTGTCCTGACTTCGCTCCTGCTTTTTTTTCTCTCTAGGGATGTGCAAAGGAGATAGTTTGAAGCTTTGGGATCCTTCAACTTGTGTCTAATTTTTTCTCTTCTTTTATAGCTCAATGTATAATTTGATATTTAATTTTGAATTTTTTTAATGAAGTATTTGTGGTTTTTTAGGCTAAATATAATATTTATATTTGACAAAAATTATATTTTCGGTATCGGAATATAATAATGTTAACTTTTTAATGTTTAATTCAAGTTTTAGAGTTAATTTAATAAAAATTCATAACTCTAAAACAAAAATTAAACCATATCTATCGAGTTATACACATAAAGCTTTTATTGTTGTTCAAATATATACATGAAATTTTAATTATGATTCAATCGTACATATTTAAATAAATAAATACATCAGTTCATTTTTATATTTGGTAAATATAATTATATGTGTATATAAATATATAAACACAAAATGATGTTACATTAATTATTATGTTAATAATTTATGAGAAGTAGATCAAATCAAAGTTTTATATATGAAATTACATAAATCAAAATACATATATATAAAATTACAAATTAAATCAAAATTCATATATAACTTTAAAATTTATCCCGATATTTTTATATTAATACACTAAATAACCAAACTACACCACTTTAATATTATTGACATGATATAAAATTATTTCAAATCCAATTCAAATCCCGATTTACACTCTCTCCCATTCATTTTTTCCTTATTGGGATTTACAAGATAAAATCAAAGTAATACTATTAGATTGAAATAATGAAATGTTGGGTTAATTAATTTTTTTAAATATTTTCATCGTAAATTTTGATAATATCTGTATTGTTTAATATAATGTTTAGAATTACTCATAGTCCCTTTCCAACCAATAAATAAGAGGATAATGCGTTTCGACGCACTTGAACTCGCATATTCCTGCATTTATAACAATGTTTATGCCAATCGAGCTAAAATTCAATGGACAATATTTTTTAACATTTTATAAGGATCGAAATGTTGGGACTTTATGAATAGGAGAACCTTTTAGCCAATTAATTAAATATACAAGTATTTGTGAAATGTGGGTTTTTTTTAAACCCGTGTATCGATCTGATAGTTAGGGTGTTCAGTGTCCCAAATATGACTTGAATTCGAGCGGCGCTAATTACAAAACTGGTACGACTTTATATTTTTTTTATAATTAAAAGAAATCCAATAGTGAAATGTGATTTTAAATTCTATCAAATCTATCAGTTTTAATGAAAGTTTTGATATCTTTTCAATGGAAGTCACTTCAATGGATGAAAAGAACAGTCCGAATTTAGTTCTTCAAATTTTAATTAAATGTTTGTTGGTTAAAATATATAATTTAGTTTTTTTTTTTAAATTTAATTTCTTTATTTTAAAATTTTAAAATTTGGATTCAAATATTAATATTGTTAAAATTATTTTGTTAATTTTTTTATTATAACATCATTTTTTTAATTATATTACAATCAGGTGATTTTTTTTTTAATTTCAAAATGTCACTCCAACCAATTTAACAAAAAAATAGTGTTAATAATTGGACCTAAATTTTGAAATTTGAAAAAGTAGAGGGACTAAATTTCTAGAAATAAAATTATAAGAACTAAATTCTAAATTTGTGAAGAATACAGGGACCTAACCCATATTTTAACCTCAGACGTAAGTTTTGGATTCAGTGTTTATACTTCAATTTAGTTAATTTTAGTCTTTATATTTTTTGAATTTTAATATTGAAATCTTACTATTTTTAAATATAAGAACTAAATTCTAAATTTGTGAAGAATACAGGGACCTAGCCCATATTTTAACCTCAGACCTAACTTATTTTTTATATTTAAATTAATTTTTTTAAAATATTTAACTTGAATTAAAATATGTTGTCACCTTGATCAAATTTGAGATTTAATTTATATACTTAAAAAATAAAAAATATTCTTTTTACATTTAAAATTTAAAAATTCTAAAGTCATTAGCATTTTTTGAACATTTGTCGACATAACATGTTGATTAGGCTGTCTTCATATGATGTGACATACAATTATAGGGATGAAGGCAAATGGGAGGATTTTAACTTTAAGTTCCGAGATTAAATACTAGTAATTTTAGGTTAAATGCTTAAGAGTGTACACTATTGTGGATTTTTTTTTTTTTGACTTCATTTTTTTAATAAAAGTCTTAAACTACTCGTAAACTTCTAACAAATCGAAGGATGATATGCGTTTTAATACATTCGAATTCACATTCCATTGATTATTGTAATGGTAACAATGTCAACCAAGGGTCTTAATGTAAAAATTGCAGTTCATTCCCCTTAAAAATCATTAAATAATATATTTATATATGGTAAAATTACACTTTAGCCTCAAAAATTTTAAAAAAATATTATTTAATTTTTTAAAAATTATAATTTACTTTCAAGAAAAATTTTAAATTCACTCCGACACCAACTGAATTAAAACTCAACGGAGGTTCTAGTGATTACTAAAATGATGGAAGGAGTCGTAAATGTATTTATTACAAGAGAAGAAAGCAAATGGAGTTTTATGGCTGATACTATTGCTCATCATTTTGAAAAGAAACCATATTAATTTTGGAGTTATTTGTTGATATGCATATCTATAATTAAAACCCCACTTGCCTTTATTTTCAAGAGCTTTCGACATTTGACCATCATCTCAATTTACTATATTCATGCATGCTGACCACATGCTCTTTGTAATATCCTTAATCCGTGTCTGTTACCGGCTTAGGGTTAAGAGGTATTACCGATCAAACACAACATTTAACTAACATTCCACAACTCAACAAATATTCATTATCGAATAACATTCATTAACATACACAATGTCCCTTAAATAGGTCTATGAGACCTTAAACATGCTTTAGAGAATGTTCGGGACTAAACCGATCACATTTGCAAACTTTAGGAATCACTTAAAATTTTCAAGCATTCAGGAATCACACGCCCGTGTGAACAGGCCGTGTGGTGCAAGCAGGGGCGAAGCCAGGGGGGCTGGCATGGGCCCCGGCCCCCCTTAAAATGTAAAATTGCTATTTAGGCCCTTATATTTTTTTAAAAATTTTAAATTAGTAAAGGTAAAATTGCACTTTGGCCCCCCTAAAATTATAAAAATTTAATTTAATCCTTTATAAATTATAAAGATATAAACTATAAAAAATTAAAATTTTATCCGCCCCCCCTAAAAAATTATTCTGGCTTCGCCCCTGAGTGCAAGTCAGAATGTATGCGCTATTTTCACACGGCCTGTAACACTCTTCCTTTAATTATACCTTATATCAAACACCAATTCCCTAAACCCTATATATAAATACATGTGCATCATTTAATGCTTAATTTCATGCATCCCTTTGGTCAATCTTTGTTTTACCTATCTAGTTTTGAACTAACACACCAAAAAGAATAATAGTGGGCAATTTATAAATACAAATACAACACTATATTCAAGTAATTATAGGAAGAAATTAAATCAATACAAAGCAGAAATAAACGAACATAATCGAATAAAATCCATATATAATAGGACCTAAAGCTCAGTCTTTGTTAACAACGTCGAAGCTTCATTGATCGACAAACATCTCGCAATTTTGATCTAGGAGCGAATCCAAGAAACTGTTTCAGGGGATACAAATGAATATTGAATGAGTCAAAGTACAATTTTATCATTAATTATATTAACTTGTGATTTTTTTAAAAAAACTAAAGGGACTATATGAGTAAATTTTTTATTTTTGAGAAGTCAATGCCCCACCCTCCACTCCTCTTTTTATTGAGAAATGTATCAATATTGTAATAAACGTGTAACTGTTTTATCATTTCACGTCTAATGAATGAGTAATTATGAGCTCCAATAATTAAATTATTAATAAAATTGCAAAGGTAAAATCAGCATGAATCGTGATCTCATTTGTATCATTTCATTCATAGTATATGGTCCCATGAACAGCTTTTTCTAAATCATATTTTCCTTAATATAATCATAAGCTTTAGAAATTAAATAAAAGCCAAAAGAATTGGAATAAAGAAATTAATTATGATTTGATGGTTGGGTTTTGTGTTAAATTGATGATCAAATTTTGAGATAAGCATAATTACATGTGTCAATGTGTTAGTGGGACCATTGGCCTTTGGTCGGTCCTATGATATTTGTGACAATGACATTAGGTTCTTAGGATAATATGCAATATATATATATTTTAATTCATATATGTTGACTCTAAAATATTTTTATAATTTTTAATTAAATACTCATATTATCATTTTTTTCTATGGGCAAATTTTAGTTTCAATCCCTCTACCTTTTAAAATATAGGAATGGTTAAATTTTAATATAGTCATTATATTTCGCTCAAATTTAAGATTTCATCTGTATACTTTAATCTTGACATAATTTGATACCTCAACTTTATAATGACGTTAGTTGGTTTAAATACGTTAAAATTCTTTACTAAATTCAAGTCCATTATAATGTTATTTTTTATGGTTACGTAGATACCGGATTTATTTTATTTTAAGTTGAATTGTAAATTAAAAAAAGGAGTTATTAGCTCTGTCATGGAAGGATTGATTTGATTCATTTAATAATGGAAGAATTTCATCCGATCCCTACTATAGAGGAATATGACAGGTTCTTTCATCATTTTATATATGTATAAGGATTAGTATCTGATGCATTGACGGTGTATAATTCTATGCATTATCAATTAACGAGATAAGAATTCATAATTAAAAATGAAAATACATGGAATTAATTTTTAATTTTTTTTATAGTATTCCATTATCTAATTCACTAATAAAACATATAATTAAGTGAATAAAATATAATTATTATATATAATTGGTAATAATATTAATGCATACTCATTGTTAACAAGCATAGAAAAAAATTACCCAAAGTGAATTGATGAATGAAAAGCCCAAATCAGAACCCATTTTAATTGACTGATTCAAACAATTGGGTCCATATATTTCCTTTTCATTATTAAGCCTAATAATCAAAAAGACTTACTCATTAGTCCTTCACCCACTCCCACAAAGCCTTAAAAACAAGAAAAAAAAAAAAAAAAAAAACCCAAAACTCCTCCTTAGATACCCATTTCCTCCTTTATTTTTTGGCCGAAAATTCGATATTATCTCTCAATCAAGTCGATCTGGAATTAAAAAATTTAAAATTAAGTTCAATTTTGTGAGCTGAGCTGCTCGATCCACGAATACTTCTAATGAAAAGATAGTAGGCATGGATTGGTAAAGATGTACCACTAACGAATAATGATGGATATGAAATTTTAATTAAAATAAATAAAATAGTAATAAAATTAAAAGAGAAATAACTCAAGATTGAATTGAATTTTTTAAAAGTTTCCTAACCCAATCCTGAATTTTTAATTTTAAAATTAAAAAGAATCTAATATTGGTTAAATCAAATATATAAAATGGATATGAAAAAGCCAAAGATTTGATATGTCAATGCACACGAAAGAAAATTTGATATGTCAAATCGCAATAATACATGCACTGTTGCATCCAACTAGTTGTAAATCAAACTTGATGCAAAGCACTGGACGTAGGTGGTCAACAAAGCGCATCCAAGGGCAAGGGCATGGTGCCGGTGGGTGAAGGTGGCCAAAGAACATACAGTTTCGCACATGGATTTTGGTTTTCCTGAACTGATCCAAGCATTTGAGGAACTCAAGGACGTGAGCTCCACTGCAGCGGGAGAGAACCAACGGCGGCCAGTGGTTCTTCAGGTAGTTGCCGAACGTAGTCCAGTCACGCCGCTTCTGAGATTCGTATCAGCTTAAAGATGGGACGTCCGACGGTGGCGATAATGGCACTGAACGAACGGACTCAAGTGATTTGATGATGGGAAATGGTGGTGGAGAAGATGCATGCTGTAACAGCGGTTGACATGTTCATTAATATATTAAGTTGTGAAATGTATGAAGCAAAGCATGCAAAGACGAAGGTATATATTGAGAGTTAAATCCTATATTTTAAAATATTTTAATCACATCCTCAAGCTATTGATGTTGTATCCATAAGATCTCTTCGTTATTAAAAGACATAAATTTTATGTGACAAAATTTAAAATGAAAATTTAAAAAAATAAAAATATTAATTTTGAGGCTGCGAAAACATTTTACTTTACGTGTACATGTGATTTAAGGATGTATAAACAAATATATAGGAAGAGGAAGTAAATTCTCCAAATCTCAATCAACACTACTATTGGGACTAAGTGAGAGTCCAGAGTTTGGAGTTTTTGCATCAATGGCAATTGTTACATCATGTCAAAATCTCCATTGCTATTATTTGCAATGTGGGTGAGATTCATTTCACTCAGTGAGTCATTACAACAAGAGCAAATCATAGACAAAACACTGTTCATTTCTTTGTCTGATTGTTGCTGAGGAGGTCGACAAGGTTTTTGAGTTCCACGAATGCATGCATTGTTTCATCATCAAATCCTCCTGCAAACTGCATATATATATATATATATATATGTTTGAGCAAAACCAATATATAAAAAAAAAGTTTATAAATCTTAGTTAAATAACAAACCTGATGTATTCTGAAAGCAAATTTGACACCTTGAAGAAGCATATAATCGATGGAAGGATCATCCTTTTCCATGGTTGCTTTCAACTGCACTTCCATGGCTACCCTTTTCATATACCTCTTTCCCAATTTCACCGTTCCTTGCTTAATCTGAAATCAATCATTGAATTTTCAATCTAGTTAACGTCAATTCAAATATAACTTCAAGCATTTCTAAAATAAATGGATCATATTATAAATACATGTGAACATATCGTATGAATAACTTAGATTTAATGTGTTAAAAATAAAACCCTGCTCTTTCTTTTAAATCATGTCAGTTCGAAATTGTCAATACAATAGGTCAATGTGTATTTACCATTACATCCATGTGTTTTAAATATATTTCATGCCAAATCCAAATTCGGGTTTAATGCTTAAATTGATAACTAAATTGACGGAAGGACTTGATTGATATAATATTAATATTTTAAAGATTCAATTAAAATATTTTGAAATTTGGAGACTAATTTAAAATATAAACTTAGTTAATTTTTTTTTGTAAATTATTATTTAAACCCAGACTATCTGTGAAAAAAGTGAACACCTACTAATATGTCAAAATTTGGAGGTTCATTAACCAATATTTTGTATATTCTTATCCTTTTTCTAAAGGACCATTAAATAGGTATAGTAGAAACAACAAATAATAAATGTCCCGTTAAGTAGAACTATAATAAACTCAATACAAATTAAAAAACTTAATTATATTCAAATAGAGCCGGAATAATCCAAAAGAGAATTTATGCACCGCAAAACTTGAACCTAAGTACTCAAGATTTCGTATTCTTATGCTTGTTTTAACATATATATGAATGTCAATTTTGAGAGGCGAATGCTAAAGTGACTGCCCAAAATGGAAAATTGTATTTCAACCCTTTAAAAATCATTAAATTATAAATTTATATATGATAAAATTACATTGTGACCCCTTAAAATGAAAAAAAAATTGTTTAGTCCTTTTTAAAAATGATGAAATCATAAATTAATATATGACCCCTAAAAAATTTATAATTCAATTTCAAACCCTTAAAAGAATTTTTAAATTCGGTCTGAATTACCTTGCTTATAATCCCATTGTCAAGCATCCAATCAGTAGGAATATGGAAGTCCTTGCAGCTATGCATCAATGAATCTCTTGTACGAACAATGCTATAAACTGTACGTTGGATCCTGGAAATTCAAAACAAATATTTAGTTCAAAGGTTTTTCCATGAAGCAAGCCATAAACAACAGTTATTTTAGATTTAATTACTTCTCAAATAAAGTAGCCATTTTGGTTAAGGCAATATCACAAGGCATTGTTGAATCACTATCACCATCTTTGTGATATAAAATCTCAGACTCCAATTTCTTGAGATCCCCATACTCAAATGCTGCTTCTCTTAATGTGTCAGCTTTTTTTTCTGGCCATTCGAAGTGCTTCAAAACTGCCCTTTCATCAACCTTCCAAAGAATATAAAAATGGATGGAATATTTAACAAAAGGATCAATTTGCTATTTAATTTAATGTATAATGATTAATTTGTTATTTTTTTTAATAGAAGAAGCAAAATAATAGAGGAAGCAAAATGCACTTTTAATACAATACCTCCATAATCCTAAAAAAAAGGACATTTAAGTATGGTTAGATCTTAGATAGAACATCCATGCATGCACAAGATTTCTCCCATTCATTTCTAACATGATTATATTAAACTTTTTTATAAAAAATTTCACATATTTGGGGCACTTGAAGATCATATCAATAAACCCATTTTTGGAAATATTTATCCAACACCAATTCTTGAGCAAAAATGAAAATGTGGCGATCATATGCAAAATTTTAAGTAAAGTTAACAGCAGCAGCCAATGTTGTCATCTCAATAAAATAGAAACTTACTAGATAGGAAAGTTCATCATCAAGCCACTTGACAAATGCTACTACATCTTCAATGTTATGATAAACAGCATTATTGACTTCTTTTATCAATGAATTCACAAATTCTCCTTGAGTTTCAACATCAGCCTTAATCTGCAGAACAAGAAAATGATGCTATAAACAATTCATACATAATTCTAAACATGTGTATTATGTATAAATATGTTGGAACGGGGAGTAGAAGGTACTTACAGCAAGCAAATGTGATGATCTGTTCTGAATTTCACCAATCATGTTGCTATGAACATTTGCAACATCAGGCACATCATGTGTTCTTCCATTGTGAGAATCCTTTCTAGATACTCTCTTCATCAGTGAATGATAAAACTCAACTACTTGACCAGCTGGCTGCACTGATCCTATGCCGCTTCTCACCGAAAACTTCCGAGATGGAGGTGGAGGTGGAGGTGGAGGAGGGGGCGGAATTTGAATACAACCTCCCTCTTTAGGTCCATTAGAAACTGAGCTTGAAGGTTTAGGAGGAGTATTTGGAATCCTCGAAGCCCTTTTCTCATTAGTTTCATCACAATTTCCCAAGAACTTCAATCTTTGAATTGTTCCATCCTTTCCCATTTCTTTTCTGCACATAATGCCATTAGATTGCCCTTTCCAATCTTTTTCCACATGATTAGCTGCATGATCTATGGTTGAAGAATCATGGCTGCTAGAAGACCATTTCTTTATCTTTTTAATTAAATTTAATCTCTTTATACCATTGTTTTCTGAGCTTGAGTTCCTTAATTCATCTCTTAAACATGAATTAACCCATCTCAAGTATGCAAGCTCCTCAACCTCATTCAACCGCCTCATTTGTAAACCTTCTATTTGTTTACCGAGGTTTTCATTTGTGCGCCTCAACATTGATGCCTCAGCGTTTAATTTTGCAACAGCATCTCTCTGATAAAACCCATAACAACATGAGTGTGGTTGCTGGATATAGTATGTATGCAAACATGGATATGTTTAATATTTGGGTAAACCACATTAGTAGTCATCAAACTATTAGTAAATTTCTTTTTTGAACACTCAACTATGAAAAGTTACAAAATGATCACCCAACTGTTTTTTTTGTCACGTTGGCAACTTTTAAAATTGGCATAATAGCAATTTTAATCCTCAATATTTACACATTGTTTAATATATTTTTATCTTATTCTTTTAAAATTAATCCTCAATGTCACAAAGAAAAGCAAAATTAGAAAATAATGATAATAATAATAATAAACTACATTACACAATGTGTAAATGTTGAGGGTTAAAGTTGTTATTATACTAATTTTAAAAGCTACCATTTCACAGCCAACTTTTACCCTTAATAGACTTGTCTATTGAAAGGTCTATCTTAGTATTCATATGAACATGCATTATATCGAACATGTATACTTCAAAACATACCTCATTAATGAAAATATACCTGATTAGCTTTGACAAGAGAAGCCAATTGAGTCTCCAAAGAAGAAACCTTTAAAGCAAGGCTCCTCTTCTCCAATTGCAACTCCTTGTTCAATCTCCTCAGTTCCACAGCTTCTATTTCAAGGTTCCTCGTTGATTTCGCTTCCTTTGACATCTCCACAGCTCTAGAATGAGAAACAAGTGATGGGTTCTTTTGTTTTGCATTTGCAGCATCTGAATTTGATAAAGGGAGCTTCTTGGTTTGGAGTGCGACAATGTGAGCCTTGGGTTTCTTGTCAGCTTTGAAGCCCTGCACCATGCTTGAACCCCATGAAGTCTTGGATTTGGATTGATTGGTCATGGTTTTTCGTGTTGTGGGACTTGGTTGCATGGCTTTGATCAACAAATTTTGATGCTTTGGCTCTGTTTTCTGATGGCTACTCTTCTTTCATTTTTGTTGAAGATGTTGAAGGAATTGTAAATGAAAACAACACGTTCAAATGCTAAATACATTCCAAAAGGGCGGACTGCAACGCTCCTTTTATACGGCAAGACGGGTTTGTGTATGTATGTATGTTATATATTAAATACAAACGAATAAATTTTGATATTTTTTTGTGTTAGATGTTTTTTCACATCAATGAGGTGATGGAATTGAACGGAGAGTCGTTCAATGGTCGGAGATGGAGGTTTAGTTAAGTAGGAAAGACTGATATTTCGGATAACTTTAACCATCTTATTAAGCCCCTAGTTTTATATTAGGGCCTTTCCTTGTCCCAAAATATTACTTATCGTTTCGTGGTTACAGTATTTGTAGATAATTGACCTGTTCTAATTAGTTTACATAAAGTGATGCCATGAATGAGGCGAAGCGGGGGCATCCCCCGGCCCTTCTTAAAATATAAAATTATTATTTAAGTCTTAAAATTTTTTAAAAATTTTAAATTAATAAAGATAAAATTGCACTTTAGCCCCCCTAAAATTATAAAAATTTAATTTAATCCTTTACAAATTATAAAGATATAAACTATAAAAAATTAAAATTTTATCCGTCCTCTAAAAAATTGTTCTGGCTTCGCCCCTGAGCCATGATGTATATAAAAACTTTTTATATAGGATAGAATGAACAAGTAGTGGTCCATTTGATATACGCTAAGGGATAGATTGCAAAGTTTGTTGGACAATGCATTTACTCATCGGTCGAGGTGTTGATCCCATAAAGTGTCCAAACGAAAAATCACGAGTTACATTTCATAATGTTTATGTTGTATAAACATATTGTGATTCATACTTTAAAAGTCGAATCTCCATAAATAAATTTACCAACAAATTGATTTTTTTTATTTATATTCGTTTAATAAGTTAAATAACGATTATAAATAAAATTTCGCCCCCCATGGAACATGAAAATGGTATATTTAATTCATTAATATTCCTAAAAAATTCTTTTAGAATAATTTAATCAAACAATTATATATTGTATAATCCAAATTGTTATAATTTATTAAAATCATAATCGAAAAAAATATTGGTTGATGGTTATTTCTCATCAAATTCACAATAATATTTTATTTATTTTTTTTTTTTAAAGCAAGTAGAAAGCAACAGTTTAATTCCAAAAGCAATTTTTAATTATAAGTAAACTCTATATTTTAAAATATTTAATCCTTAGCTTACTTAATTTTGTTTGGAAAGGAAAAAAAAAAAAGTCAACCCATTCGATTGATTGCTTGCATCTTCCTAACAAAAAGAGACTTTCTTTAGATCAGAGAAATTTAAAGTCAATGGCCTCCAATTTATGTAAAGGGAAAAAAAAGAGAAATTATTTTATTTATTTTTTTAATTATTTAATGATATTTTAATAATTTTTTATGTTAATGTCACATAATTTTGGTAATTTTTTACTCTAAACCCTGAATTTGAAGATTTAAGATTCGAGGTTCGGGATTCATGATTCATAATTTGAGGTTTAAGGTAAAAAAATTATTAAAATTATGTGTCAATGACATAAATTTTTTTTACCTAAATGTCGTTAAATAATTTTAAAAAAAAACAAAGATGATACGGTGAGAAGGATCCATAAAATGATTTCTCAAGAAAAAAACACTTAAAGAAAATTAATAATGAAATAAAAATGAATGTACGGGGTTTAATTATTTGATTTTAATCGAATTAATGGATGAAATTTTAATTTTGTTTAATTAATTAATTATAAAAAAGTTCTATTAATGAAAGAAATTTCAAGAAAATTTAGTTATCGTTAACAAAATTAATTGATTTACTCGAATTAATCAAAATTTGATGTTCCGGTCCTAAGAAACATAATTAATTCAATTAATAGGAGTTGAATTCGATTATTAATCCAACCGACCAGATAAATATTAAATATAATTGGTAATTGGAAAAAAAAAATTTACTTTAAATAAAATTTTAAAAAATATATAATTGATTTTTATATAATCACCCAAACCATCAAACCAATTTATGAATAATTTTTTATTTAATGGTTCGGATATCACTTTCTTTTAATAAATTACAATATTCTTTGAATAAAAAAAATTGAAAACTATTAATCAAGATTAAGACAACTAAACGCCCCTAATTAATTTTAGAAAGGAATACAATAAATAAAAGAAAGTGATGTCCGAACCATTTTTAAAAATAAATAAAAGATTCATATTTTAGATTTTTTTTTTCTTAATATTTTTGGTAGTAAATTCCATCAAATAATTCAATCTTTAAATAAATTTAATAATTATTATTTTTAATCCGTAATTATACTTTTTATTTTTTCGTTATTTTTAGGCATAATAATAAATTTAGCTCTTAACGTTTATATATATATTTAGTCAATTTTAACCATTAACCTTTTTAAAAGAGTCAATTTGTTATTTTTTCAACGACAACACGAACAAAAAACATTAAAATTTTAAACACGTCAGCTTGCATGGTAATACACGCGTACTTCATGCCAATTCTTTTTGGATTTTTTATTTCTGATTTTTAAATATTTTATAATTATTAAATTATTTATTGACATGACATATAATATAAATAGTGTGATGTCAAGATAGAACACACGTGATTTAATTTAGCTGAAAAAATAATAATGATCAAATTGATAAAATATATAAATATTATACTTGTTTAAGTATGATCAAGATATTATTTATGTTCGTTTTACAATTCATGATTATCCCTCTTAATAATGTAAATTACGGACCCAAAGAAGTGTAACATGGAGATAACATCATACATGCATGATATTAATGTATCCAAATTCCACATGGCATGGTTTATTTAAAGACTCCATTAAAAATGCAATGAATTGGGAAATTGGGCATACTTTAGGTACACATTAATTACACACATAAATATTTTCGATATTTTAGGGACAAAATTAGAAAAGTGTAGAACAGATGGGACCCAAATCATTAGAGTACTACTGACATGTTAGGCACGTAAATTGTGAACCCAAGACACTGAGATCATGCACATGCTCACATTTCAACACCTTATTTCCAGTCCCTTTTTCAAGTCAATATCAACACAAATGCCCTCATTTTATTGGTCCTTCCATTTTCTTTTATTTTTTATAAAGTACAATTATTGTTTTCACCAAAATCAAAGCCATTAAATGATTTTGTGTGTACACTTTTGTATATGTTTGTTAATGCATCACTTTCAAATTTCATTTCTTTATTTTAATTTTTATATTTTGCCCCACAATTTTAATTATTTTCAATTTGGTCGTTGAACATGTTTTAGTCCGCATTGGTCTCCGTTAAGACCTTGAATTTGGATTCTGTTAAGACTTGATATTATACAACTTTGGGAATAACATTTAAGACTCGAGTTGATGGCTAGGTTGATAAAAGTAATTGCATCAAACATCTTTTAACTATTTTTTTAGTGAACTTAATTAAATTGTTTTGAAGTATATTGACCAATTTAGAAACAAGTCATAGTTTAGAGACTACTAGTACAATTAACCCTTCAATATATAAAATTTTGAATTAATTGCACGGACATCCCTAAACTATGGCTTTTCATTCTAAGTTGATCCCCAAATTTTAAAGCATTCTGATCACATCCCCAAACTATCAATATTACATTAATTAAGTCATTTCCTTACTAAAATCATTAATTTAATCATTAAAAGAAAAACATATATTATAAAAATCTTGGTTTTAAAATTTTCGAAACTATTTGATTTTTTTTTTACTTTTCTTTATTTTGAATTATGCCACATAAGATTTGGCATGTTATTTATCAATTAAATTAAGGGTAAACTACTAAAATAGTCACTTTTGTTTCCCTTAAGTTACATTTTAGTCACTTTTGTTTGAAATGTTACGTTTTAGTCACTTACGTTATCGTGTTGTAACATTTTAGTCATTGAGCCGTTAATTGTCGTTAACGATGTAACGATAAGCTGATGTGGCACGTTAAATCATCATTTCAAACAAAAGTTTTAGGTTAAATTATACAACTAGTCCCCATATTTTTTCGTTTTGAGCAATTTATTTTTTTTCTTTTATGTTCTTTTAAATTTTCCTTTTTTCTTTTCTTTACTTTTTATTCTCTTTTGCTTCTCCCTCTATTTTCCTCCCTTCTACATCTCTTTTAACGTAAAAAAAATTACTCAAAATGAAAAAAATATAGGGATCAATTGTATAATTTAACCTAAATTTTTATTTGAAATGATGATTTAAAGTATCACGTCAGCTTACCATTACACCGTTAACGACAATTGACGCTCAGTGACTAAAACATAATATTTTAAATATAAGTGACTAAAATGTAACCTGAGGGAAACAAAAAGTGATTATTTTGGTAAATTACCCTTAAATTAAGGATTTCAATAATAAAATGACTGATTAATATAACCGTTTAGAGATGATTTCGAAATTGAGACTAATTTAAAACAAGACCCATAGTTTAAGTATATCAGGTCGAATTAACCCCAAAAGTTTCAGAAAAAAGTGAGGAATTCAACCTTAGTATATTTTATTTAGTAATGGCCGTTTGATTAATAGTTGACAGTTGAAAGACGCCATGGACGCGGAGAAAACTCCGCCTATATCACGTCTTTTTCTCTCTTTTTCCCTTCAAAGCTTTTTCTCTTCTTTTATATTCAAATCTACTCATTTGACCTCGAAATCCCACTCTCAGTTTTTCTCTCCTTTTTTCCCCTTTATACGTTTATTTTTTTTCCTCTCACGTTTCCAATCTTCGTGGGTGGGTTTCCTTTTTTAAGTTTCTGGGTTTTTTTTTTTTTTTTAAATTCAAATATTTATTGCATGTGTTATAAATTGATATTTTAGCTGGTTTTGTCATTTGTTGTTTTCGTTTCTATATTCAGGTAAAAAAAAAAAAAATTCCCTTTGGTGGTCTCTGCCATTAAAGCCTTTTTTTCCCCTTTTCTCTGTGTGTTTTTGTTTTTATCTTCACTTACATTTCGGTTTCATTGGGTCTTTAATTTCTGGCATTTCCCCCGTTTTTTTCCTAAAATTTCAATGAAGGGTCTAATCATTATTGATTATTCTTCACTGTTTTCACTTTTTTTTTTGCAGCATATTTGCCATAAAAGTATTTGGAAGGAAAGGTTCTTTGATTGATCATTGAAAAGCAAGACATAAATTGTTGTTTATTAAGCAGCATATATATAAACCATAAGTTTTTTTTTTCCCAAATGCTAAATTTTGCAAGAGGAAGAAGCCAAGCAAGGTCTAATCGATCAATGCCCATTGCAGGTAACATTTTTCTCTTAATTTGGAAAAAAAAAGTTCTTCTTTTGAGGATCACATTTGATTTTCTTAGTTTACATATATGATTTTCAACCCATTTTTTTCATTAGGATTACTTAAAATGCAAATTACCTAATTCTTTCCCCTAATTTTATTTTTGTTGTTTTGCATGTAGTGATGGAATACCCTGATCCTAAAAGGAAGAGCAATATGTTTGGGAAATTACTTATGGCTGCAGCACTTACAGCTTTGTGCATTATAATGCTCAAGCATTCTCCATCCTTCAGTACTCCAACTCATGTATTACCTCTTTATTCTTCTTATTATTGAAAATTAAAATGCATGACAGTGTGATAATGGCTGCAAATATTTGACTATTTCTTCTTTATATATATGCATACAAAAAAAAAAAAAAATGCTGTTCTCTTGATTAGTTTGATAATTGGACCACTTGTTAAAGATGGTACTTATGTGCGCATGTATGTGTGTATATATATATATATATTTCTGGGGTTTCCATCAACAATTATAGCATATGACCCTATAAGAAATCTTAGTGAATAAGGTTTCTTGGGAATCAAGTAATAGTCCTATAAGACAGTAGTAGAAATGAGATGAAATTTTGTTTTGTGATTCGCAATTTTTATCCTTTTGGGATTGTGATGTCGGCTATAAGGGGTTGAATCATGTTAAATATTGTTTATTGTGAGTATGGTTGATTTTGTGTTGATCTCATGTTATTTATGCATTTGTCCCCAAATTCTCGACTCCCGTCTTTCCAGTTCTCCCGACATGAAAAAGGGGTAACCCACGTGCTTGTAACTGGCGGTGCTGGATATATCGGTTCGCATGCTGCTTTACGTCTTCTTAAGGAGTCATACCGTGTAACGATTGTGGTATGTTTTTAGTTTAAGGATATATGTAACAATCTTGTTTTCTAATTGTTCGTTACTCTCCGTTTTAAGGAAGGAATCGCTTCTTTTGCAGGACAATCTTTCTCGTGGAAACATAGGTGCCGTTAAGGCTCTACAAGAGTTATTTCCAGAACCTGGAAGGCTTCAATTCATTTACGCCGATCTAGGGGATCCAGATGCTGTATCCTTACTCGTGGAAATTATTATGATCGTCCATATAAACACGGATTGTTGTATACTGATTTCCTTGACATTGTATTTTAGGTAGACAAAATATTTTCGGAGAATGCATTTGATGCTGTTATACACTTTGCTGCAGTTGCATATGTTGGGGAGAGCACAACTGATCCTCTAAAGTACGTCCCCTTTGAATTGTTAATTCATTTAAATGGAAACTTTCAAATAGTTCAGTGACCATTTTCGTAACTTTTTGAAATTGAGCGATCAAATCGTAAACTTACTAATAGTTTAGTAACCTTGGTAGAGTTTACTAATGTTTGGCCATATGATTTGCACAGGTATTATCACAACATTACTTCAAACACCTTGATGGTCTTAAAGTCGATGGCCGCCCACGGTGTTGGGACTTTGATATATTCTAGTACATGTGCCACGTACGGTGAGCCTGAAAAGATGCCGATCACCGAAGAAACCCCGCAGGCAAGTTGCAAAACATGGTTCAATGCTTAGTATATACGGTTATGATACCTGCGGTCACTGACATTTGTTTTCTGACCAACTCAGGTTCCAATCAATCCATACGGAAAAGCTAAGAAGATGGCTGAAGATATGATTCTGGATTTCTCTAAGAATTCGGACATGGCGATTATGATTCTAAGGTTTGTATTTTACTTCAGTTTCTAAGTGTTTTTTTGAGAGTTCAGACAACATTAAGCTTGTATTTACGATGAAACAACTTCCAGATACTTCAATGTGATCGGATCAGATCCCGAAGGAAGATTAGGCGAGGCTCCAAGACCCGAGTTACGTGAACAAGGACGGATTTCGGGTGCTTGTTTTGATGCAGCTCGTGGTATCATCCCCGGTATAAAGGTGAAAGGAACAGACTATAAAACACATGACGGAACATGCATACGCGACTACATCGACGTTACCGACCTCGTTGATGCTCACGTTAAAGCTCTTCAACACGCAAAGCCCCATAATGTTGGAATCTACAATGTTGGTACCGGAAAAGGAAGATCAGTGAAGGAGTTCGTAGAGGCATGTAAGAAAGCCACGGGGGTGGATATAAAAGTTGAGTATCTTCCTCGCCGTCCCGGGGATTATGCAGAAGTTTTCAGCGATCCTACTAAGATCAGACGCGAACTGAACTGGACAGCTCGGTTTACCGATCTGCAGGAAAGCTTAGGGATTGCATGGAGATGGCAAAAGGCGCATCGTAACGGATACAGTTCGTCGTAGATGATGATTGCTTGACTAGTTCAGTGTTGTTCTTCTATATTTGGCATGGAAGGGAGGGAAAGTAGAGATTATAATTTTCAACTGCTATTATTACCCATTATTTGGGTAATTATACAGAGCATCCAATTCATCATATGTATTACTATATTTATTTTATTTTATATATCTTATATTTCTATCTTTTATGTATAATTATATTATTTTATCATATATATCTTATATTTTTGTTTTTTATCGAATTAGTGTCACTCCAATTTAATCAAAAAATTTACTTTTTTTTGAGAAGTTTTTGAAGTGTTATTTGTCGAAAGTTAATGTATGATTCAACATATTAGTATTTTATTGGATAGGGTTTTGATAATACCATTTGATCAACTTAAGTGATAAGTCGAGATATAATACATTGATTGGAGACTTGTTAAGGAGATTGTTGGCTCTTGGTGAAAACTTTTTCGGAAAGACACTTAAACTAAAAAGTACAGGTAGTGTTTTTTTTTGGTAAATTATGCCTAAGATTATTAAAATATTAGTAAATTTACGTTTTGGTCACTTAACTTTAAAAAGTTACAAAATGATCTATTTTCAATTTTTTTTTTTAAGTTATTGGGCTATTAAAATTGTTGTTATATGACTTTCTTTGTCCGTAACACCTGCACCAATTGAAAGCTCTCCTTCCCCTTCTCTTATACAATTTAGTTTTTTTTTTAAATATAAAACAATTTTAAATGTCACTAATCTACAAACTAAAATCCAAATAGCTTTCTTCTCCGATCTCAAACACTGATTATCAAATCGATTTGGATCTAAG
Source organism: Gossypium sturtianum (assembly GCA_025698515.1). NCBI lineage: Eukaryota > Viridiplantae > Streptophyta > Magnoliopsida > Malvales > Malvaceae > Gossypium > Gossypium sturtianum. The sequence continues at coordinate 523,078 of CM046952.1, read as the reverse complement.
GAATGTTCTTCTGTTCGTCGATGGGTATTGATAAACTACACCGTTGAATTGTTGCTTGGAGCTCACTAGTTAGACTTAAAAATAAAACTTAACAACCAAGTGACTTAAATGAGAACTTTTGAATAGTCTAGTGACTTAAATAAAAACTTTTGAATAATCCAATGGCCATTTTGTAACTTTTTGAAAGCGTAAATTTATTAATAATTTAGTTACCTTGGGTGCAATTTACCCTTTGTTTTTGTCTCATAAAAATTAACACTATAAATTATTTGGGCCTAATCTATCTAATTTATGGCCCATTTGTTATATTATAATGGGCAGATGAGGCTTGCAGGGCACATAAAGAACAAATTTTTCCCTCTCATTTTCTCTCTGGCAGCCCGCTTGAGAAATCAAAATTCAAAACCCTAGTTAGGGTTTTTATCTTCCTCAATCTACCGTTGTTTCACTGCAAATCGGCCACAATGTCGATGTCCAAGAGTTCCAAAATGCTTCAATTCATCAACTACCGTATGCGGGTCACTATCCAAGACGGCCGTCAGTTGGTGGGTAAGTTTATGGCTTTCGATCGTCACATGAATCTCGTCCTCGGTGACTGCGAGGAGTTCCGTAAGTTGCCGCCGGCTAAAGGGAAGAAAAACCCCAGTACTAATGAGGAGCGTGAAGATCGTAGAACGCTTGGTCTTGTTCTTCTTCGTGGTGAAGAGGTTATTTCTATGACTGTTGAGGGTCCTCCTCCTCCTGAAGAGTCGCGTTCAAAGTCTGCCGCTGCTAATGCTGTTCCTGGACCTGGTATTGGTCGTGCTGCTGGTCGTGGGATTCCGACTGGTCCTCTTGTTCAAGCTCAGCCTGGTCTTGCTGGGCCTGTTCGTGGTGTTGGTGGACCGGCTCCTGGAATGATGCAACCCCAGATTTCACGGCCTCCGGTTCCGCAACTGTCAGCTCCGCCTATGACTTACCCTGCTGCTAGTGGAGCACCTCCTGTTATCCGTCCACCTGGACAAATGCAACCTGGTGGTTACCCTGGTCAACCACAGGCTCCTCAGATGCAACGTGGTCCTCCTCCACAGGTACCACCACCTGCTTTTGGAGTAAGGCCACCTCAACAATTCCCTGTCCCTCCACCACAATATGGTCAGAGGCCAATGGTTCCACCTCCGGGATCAATGATGAGAGGACCTCCTGGTCCACCACCACCACGCCCTGGAATGCCTGCTCCACCACCCCCACGCCCTGGAATGCCGCCTCCCCCTGGTTCTGTTCCTGTTTTTGGACCACCACGTCCTGGGATGCCACCTCCTCCAAACCCTCAAAACCAGCAGCAGAACCAGCAGCAGTAGAGTGCTTTTGATTTGGTACGGCATATTTCAGCTTCCAATTGCTTCTATTGTCTAATATACTGGAATGATACAGGACATTTTGCCGGCTGTAATGTGTATGATTAATTAGGACTAGTTAAGTCATTTAGGAAGCTGAGTCTTCTTAAGAGATTAAGATCCTGGTTTTCTTCATTTCATATGTTTATTTAAACTTATGTTGCCTTATTTGAGTCTTGGGGAGAAAACTTCACTTGTGAATGTTCCTTTATGTTGAATTTGCATGTTTATTTTATCTTTAATCTTAACATTGTAGTTGCATTTTGCAGAGTTATGGTGGTTTTATTTCTATATAGTGTTTTTCTTTGAAGTATTTTGTTGTTAGGGTATTTATATGAGTTTACATTCTTCCATTTATGGTACCGGATTTACTTGTGACCATCAATTCTGTCCCAACTTGTGGATATATATATATTTGTGTTTGACACACATCCTTGAACTAGTCTGAGTAACATAGCTTTTGATCCTCGAGCTAACCATTGTGAATAGCTTGGCAGAGCGAGTCCTATAATAGTCAAGGCAATTTAACTGTGTGTTAATTTTGTTATTTGTAGCAATTGGGTGAATCATGTATCTTGTCCATGGATGCCAAAACTAAGAAAATTGTTTGTCAATTAGTATTTTGATAATATGCATGGAAGAGCTACACAAGGCAATGTTGTTCTTCTACTTATTACTTTGATTAATAGGGAATTCAGTAATTTGTAGGAGTAAGTAGATGCCTGTCATGTCCTCAGTTTATATAGCTTTAGATTATGTTACTTTCAACTCTATTTCATTTCTTCAGGTATTCCCGTTCGATATTCATGTTCGTTTAGTGATAAGATTCTTTAAGGATCCTTGAACATGGAACAGATCTGTGTCATACTTAGTTGAAAGTCACATCCGAGTTTGAAGAACAATGGAAGTAGGCTTTAGATGATTTCAATATTATGTTTGCTTATGGTAAACATACCATGGAGGTTCTTGTACTATGAGTTAGATTGTATTTTGCCCTCTTTACTAAAAAATGGGCAACTTTGTCCTTGTATGTTAGATCAAACAGCAAACAGGTCCTTTCTGTGAAAAATTTCTTCCATTTTTATCTGATGTGGCTGACAAAATAATCAAATAGTTACATCTGGTGTGCCACGTGTATCTTATTTTGACGTATAGAGACCACTTTTTAATAGTAGAAATAAATGAAAGTTTGCCCCTTGATTTAATGTACAGGGACTGATTTGCTCATTTTGTTAGAAAAAAGGGTAAAATGCAATTTAACTCCTAATATAATGGCTTCCATGGTACTTTTGCCATCTGTTTGTTTTGGATCAAATTATGACAATTTGTTTAATTGTTGAATGATTATGTCAGCAGATTACATTGTACTTGTTGTGTCTTAACATTTTCATCACAAAAGGTTGATAGGTGTTTAGGCCTTTGATGGCTACCGCAAGCAATTGGAAGAGGAGAATGAGAAGGAAGAAAAAGCTTGGTTTACTTTGCCATTTACAAACCGATGTTCCCTAAATAAAAAGGATAAATGGTGTACCTTCCTTTATTTCGGTATTAGTAAGTACTCCTATCAGTGTCCTTGGGATTTATAAGTACTTATATCTTGATTTTCTGAACAAAATATACTCACCCAAATATATGTCAATTGCATGGTTATAAATGTGTTTACATGTAACATTGTAAGAAGTCGTAGGCTTGAACGCGTTTATCATCTTATTTAACTCTCTAAATCCAAATTCAGCATTTCTATTGCTTTAGGGTTTATATGGCTAATCCAAATTACTATGAATGTCATAGCGATGGTGCTATTTTTTTGTTTTGTTTTTACATATTGATTTGTCTATTCAACATTGACAATTTATATAATTTTAAATATATAAAAGAAAATCATTTATTTAAATCTTTGTAATATAGAATTAAATTACACCTTTGTCACAAAATAAAAATATATATTACTAAATCAATTTTAAGTGATAGAACATAAACTGAGTTTTTTGTTTTTGGTAAGAAGATAAAAATATACAATTTCACTTCCTATTTATGAGAGTGAAAAATAATTAATAATTATTTTTTTATACAAAAACCCATAATCATAAATTACATTACATAAATAACCCAATACTTTACATATATACCTTCAATTATTTTAGTAAATCATCTCAGAATACATTACGATAAACCAAATGTGGAAATGTGAATTGGCATAGTCAAAAGCCTACAGTAATTACATGCAATTTCAATGCCAAGTAATATATATTATTTGGTACCTATATTTGGCTTCAATGTTCAATTTAGTACCTAAACTAAACAACATCATGTGACCCAATAAATATTTGACATGTGTGTTCTAGTGAAAAAATTAGATACTTAATTGGGACAAAAGACAAACTAAGTCAAACTTACGAGACAGAAAAACTCAAAGTATCAATTTGAAAAAACTTAAATAAAAACTGAGTATTGAAACTAAACTCAAATATCAAATCGAGACAAAAAAAAAGAAAAACTCAATTACTAAATTAAATATTAAAACTAAATATAAGTACTAAATAATATATTAACCTAATGCTAAAAAGTAATGGCTTTACAAGTTAAAAGACAACAAAGTACAAAGATACTGTCGGATCTTGTGGCTCAACTCCTGTAATAAAAGAGACAGACACCCAACGCTCACATTTCAACAAAGTAAACAGTCATTTTACTTTTGGTCGTATTGTGTTTTGGTCTTTTTACTATGTCAAATTTGGGATTTAGTCCCCATACTTTAATTCTCCACAATTTGGCATCTCTACTAATGTTTATTAGATAGTTGAAATAGTTAAATCAACTAATCATCTCGGTTAAATCCTGCTATTAATCCTTGTACTTTATAAAAATTGTGAATTTAGTCCCTATACTTTAATTTGGTCATTTTTTGTCCTTGAACTTTTCAAATTTTAAAATTTTAGTCCTCACCAAATGATAATTGTTAAATTCATTAAGTTAAGTTCTGTTATTTTAAAATTTTAATGTGGTCATATGTATAATACCATGTCAGCTTGTTATTTCAACATATTACTCACAAAAAATTAGTTAATGAATTAATAACTGTCATTTGCATCAAGACTGAAAGTTTAAAATTCAAAAAATATATAGGGATTTAGAATGATCAAATTGGAGAATATGGATTAGATCTACAACTGTACGCATAATACAAGACTAGTAATTGAATTTAACTGCTATTGTTTGGGTCAGGACTAAAAATTTTAGAATTCGAAAATACAAAAACTAAAACTGACCAAATCGAAAAGTACAAGGATAAATTTGATCAAATTAAAGTATAAGGATTAAATCCACAACTTTTGTAAAGTACAGGGACTAATAGCATAATTTAACCGAAAAAAGACATCTTAATTTTTCCTTGATGATTAAATATCTGTTTTAACTAATGACATCTTAAAAATAAAGAGATCAAATTATGACAAACTAAAACATAAAGACTAAATGTCAAATTTTAAGTAGAGGGACTTAAACTACAATTAAACCTTTATATTTTTCTACGTGTGAAAACTAGTAGGTCTGTTAATGGCGTGGAGTGAGACGAATAGGAAGACCATTATCGGGTGTTGGCATCATATCGCCAACAATCTTTTCCTTTGGATTCACCAAATCCCATTGAAACCTTTTCACAACGTTATGCACGAAAGTGAGGATAGCCAATCTTGCATACTCTTTTCCGGGGCACATTCGAAGCCCACCGCCGAACGGAACGTATGTAAACGGCGGCAGTTTGTTCCCTTCATCGTATCTCGATGGATCGAATTTCTCGGGTTCCGAAAAATATTCTGGGTTCTTGTTTGTTGTGCTTACCGTCCAATATATCTGCACACACACACACACCCCGTATTAGATCATATTTAATTAGGTAGGTTTCTATAATTCATGGCCGGCGAGGTTAGGAATCTTATGTTAGAGGCTTGAAATAAAATTTTAAGTTTTGGAGGGTTGAAGTTTGAGATTTTGTGTTAGGAGGATGTAGATTGAATTATTAATTATTGAAGGGGTCAAAATGCAATTTCACTATATAAACTAAAAGGGAGAGGTAAAAGTATCACAGAGGCCCCTGCAAAATGAGTCAAATTACAATTTTCCCCTCTACTCAAAAAAATAGTCAAATTAGTCCATATACGTTAAATTAAAGAGCAAATCCATCCTTTCCGTTAAAAATTTCATTCATTTGTATGGTTAAAAACTGGCGTGGCTGACAGAATAATAAAAAATGGCATGTTGCACCACATGTACCTCATGCTTTCTGATTTAACGTATAAGGACTAATTTGTCATTTTTTGAGTATAAAGGGAAATATACAATCTAACTACTAGTATAGAGATCTCAATGATACTTTCACCGAAAAAAATTACTATTTAAATTAGTCGATGTTAGGAACAAGAGCCTTAACAAAAGATAGTTTTGTTTTTAGTCAATTTTTTAAAATAAAATTATTAGACAATGATAAAATTTCACTTTCTCCCTCCTCAAAAAAATTATAATTTAATTTTAGCTCTCATAAATCTTTTTAAAAATTATAAAATTTTAAATTAATATAATAATAAAATTAATATTTTAACTTATTAAAAAAAAAAATACCTTCCAACCCTTTGGAACAGTGTAACCAGCATAAGTAAAATCAGTGAGGGCCTCTCTGAAAGTGCCTTGGAGTGGAGGTGTAAGTCTCATCACTTCATGCATCACATTCCATGAGTATTTCATTTTTTGTATGTCATCCCATTCCAACATCTCCCCTGCCTTTTTTTCACCTTCTACTTGCAATTGTTCTGAATATTTCACCACAAAACTTAACAATCAAAACATACCCTTTTTTGTTAAAAATATGTACCTATTTATATTATTAAAAGCTGACGTGATTAATGAAATAATCAGATAGTGGTACGTGGTACAAATTCAAACTAGGGGCTAATAGGATAGATAGCTTCTCAAATGTATCTTAAGTTTCCTATAAAATAATTAAATTAAAAATTAATTAATGGTAAATTTTTACATTAACCTCAAAAAGTTATGTTTAATTTTTTTTTTAAATGATGGAATTATAAATTAATATATTATAAAATTTATGGGGAAATTGCTATTTAAGTCTCTTATAAAATGATTTATTATTACCTGCTAGAATTTTGGCATAGATGTGAGGTCTCTCGCCAACGTATTTCATGAAGAAGGTCATAGCAGTAGCGACGGTGCTGTATCCGGCGACCAACAATCCCATAATCTTATCGGCAATCTCAGCTTCCGCCATGTATTTCCCGGTCTCATCGGTGGCCACAATCATATGACAAAGTATATCTTGCATGGCAACTCCCGTCACCATAGCAGCTTTCTTCTCTTTTATAACCTCCTTAAGCTCCCTCCGTATCGCTGCCGCAGCCTTATTAGCTTTATAAAAAGCCGTCCCCGGAAAATCCAAAGGAATCGAATGCATCCCCAAAGTTATATCGTCGAATCTTTTAACAAGCCTAGAGATACGCTCTGGTTCATCGATTCCTAAAAAGAAACGACATGCGAGAGTCAAAGTTAAGGTCTTTGCGAGTGGAAACGCCTTCACTTGGTCTTTTTTTTCCCAGTATTTCTCCATTTGTTGCTGTGTTATGGCGTCCATTTTGCCTAAATACCTCATTAATGCTTCGGGTTTCAAGAATCCCGGCGAACGCAAGATTTTTTTCGAGTCTGCGTCGAAGGAGCTTTGTACGGACGCGGCGGAGGAGGACTGGTAAGATCGGAATAGTTTCTGGGTGGAATGAAGTCGGAAAGCGGTGAAGAGCTTTTGTTCGTTTGAGAACAAAAATTTGTATCCTTCCGGACCACATATGACGACGGTTTCTTCGCCGAGAATCTTTGTTTTGAAAATACGAGGAGAATATTTTCTCATCCGATTAAACACGAAATTTTCCGGGTTCCCAAACAGGAACCCGAGAGTTTCGCCGACGATTGGCCACCCTAAGCTCCCTGGTGGAAGCTCTTTGGCGCTACTCGATTTGGGTTTGAGTCTTAGTGCATAGGTGACAACGAAAATAATAGCAAGTATGAGAAGAATAATAGGAGCAGGGAGTGAAACAAGTGCAGAAAGCTCCATCTCCATTTCCGAGGCGGTTTTTAGCTTACTCGAGAAAGAAAGCGTGGGAAAATTTAATGGATGGTGATTTATGCAATGAAATAAGTTGGATTTATAATAATATAGGCGGCAAAGACGTCAGTTCAATTATTAAGGTTTTGTGTGGAAAAATTTTAATTAAAAATATATTTACAAAAGATTTATTTCACAATTAAATTATTGGTTTGGTATTGTTAGTTAAAGTCCATAAATAAATTTTATTAATTTTAATTTTTTTTTTAAATTTCTAATCGAATTAAGTTTCAATTAACTCGTGATACTGAACTTAACAAGATTATAGTATAGATTTTTATTACGAAATTCTATATTTGTCTTCATGTAATTTTCTCGTAATGTGTCTTTTCTTTTAAATAATGATTAATATTGTTATTATGGTACTTTTATTTTTTTATGTATTTATATAATATTTAAATAAAATAATTAAAAATTAATATTTGAACACATGTTTAATAAAATTTTTACTATCGTAATTTTAATTATTTACATTTTTTTATCATATTTTATTTCATGTAACCTAATTGTGTCCACTATAAAAAGGTTTAGTTCAATCCAACCAATTTTACCTAGTATACATTCAAGTCCCACTAAAAACGTTTTCTTTTTTTTTTTAAATAATTGTCACTAGGATATAAGTCAACTCTAAAATTGGTCAAAGAGGGTTTGGTGGTGATACTTTTAAGATCAAATTTTGGTTATTAATTCATAAATTTTAGTCATTGCAAATCACATCTATTTTCCACTAAAAACTCAAAAAGTTACCTTAAATTGGAATTCACCTAATAGATAGAAAATAATAGTGGAGGGATCTAAATGTAATTTTTTTTTTCTATTTTTAATTGATATTTGGATACATAATGAAAGGATTAAAATTTCTATGTAATTAGGTGTAAAGAGAGAGAAAATCTATGGAAATTAAGGTTGAAAAGTGTTGAAATTTGATTGGATGATGGAATAGATGGACTAAATTGAAAAAAAAAGATGTTGCACATTCTACACGATTGGAAGGCCAGGGGCGAAGCCAGAGGGGGCTGGCATGGGCCCCAGCCCAACTTAAAATGTAAAATTACTATTTAGGCCCTTAAATTTTTTAAAAAAAATTTAAATTAGTAAAGGTAAAGTTGCACTTTGGCCCCCCCAAAAGTATAAAAATTCGATTTAATCATTTACAAATTATAAAGACATAAACTATAAAAAAAATTAAAATTTCATTCGGCCCCCCCTAAAAAATTGTTCTGGCTTCGCCCTTGTGGAAGGCTGAACAACAACATGTGGCAACAAAAATAAAAGGGAGAGAAATAAAGAGAGAAAAGAAAGGAAAATCTCCCATGCATTTTTCTTGAACTTTTCCTTAAAACAATAACCTAATTTTATATCCTAGAGTGCTATAAAAATATTTTCTATGGTGAAAACTACTTAGATGAAGAAGAAAAAGTGAATGAAAAGCATAGGAAAGTGAAGAAATAGGTAAGTACTTAATTGAATTCACGTTAGTTTATTTTAATTTAAATATTTGAGTATCTGAATTTTAATATGAAATAATTAAATAAGATACGGTTAAGATTATTGAATATGTATATTGAATTTAATAGTGAGTATGTAATTAAAGGTATGTTAATAATGTAGGAACTGATAAAGTGGTAATTTAGTGATTTGTGAATTTTATGAAACTAAGGATTAAATTATAAAGAGTAAAAATTATTTATTTGTCATTAATTGATAAGTGAATAGATGTAGTAGCATAATGAAATTGTTGTCGAGAGAACTAAATTGAATAAAGTGTAAAATTTGATATGTGAATAAATATTATAATAAAGAGTTTAAATAAAATGTTAGTGTTAGTAAATGAAGTGAAAAGTGATATTGAAGTGTTATATTAGTGAATAATGAATTTTCATGAATCTAAGGATTAAATTGTAAAATGTTCAAAACATACTATGTGAGTTAAAATAGTGAAATGAAGTGCTTAATGAAAATAAGTTGAAATCAAAAGTGTACAGTATTGTGAATATATATGTGTTTATATGATTCAAAGTGATTGTGTAAAGTTAGGAATTGTGTGTTTTTGTGAATTGTGTGCATACCGAAAAATGTGCTATAAAGTGATATATGTGAATGTGTGAAATGATAATATTATGTATATGTTTATGTGATTTAAAACGAACAAATAAAGTGTTATATGAATAAATGTCTTAGTGAGCTCAGATGATACATGATATGTGATCATGAAATGATTTTCGGAGCTGAGATGGGTTTGGGATTCAGATGGGAACTGGGTTGGTTTTGCAGGGGGTTTGGAGGGGATCAAGAGAGGAGAAATGGATTATGTAATGTGTTTAATGGAGTTTTGTTATCAAAGGTCTGTTATAGGCCAGGAGTTCTATTTTTGGATTGGAGCTCTAGAATTTATGGGAATACCGTATGTTCTGATTGATTGAAACTTCTTTGAGACTCACTAAGGATTACAAAAGTGATATATGAAAGTAAATGTATATGTCTATGTTAAAAGATATGTAAATTGAGTGTTTATGTTATGTTTGTGAAACGAGAGAAAGATTTTGATATGCGAATGCAAATGCGAAAGTTAATTAGTGATAATATATGTTGAAGTTAAGACTATAAGTTATAAAGTTAATTTAAATGATTTTATGTTTTGGAAGAAAGAATTAAAAGTTTAAGTATATTAGTGAAAGAAACTATGTGAATAAATGTTATTGAAATTTTATTTAAATTGTATATATATATATATATATATATAAATAGTAAGATTGAATTCAGTTGAGTACTTACTAAGCTATCTACGTAGGTTAAAGCGTTTGTTTTAAGTGCATAGGTTGCTACTTCAGTTCGGATCACATCTATAACAGCCTGATTTTGACCCTAATCGGAACGGTGGTTTCGGGACCACGAATCCGAGTTAATATATATTTTTAAATTTTTATTCTGTGTTTATTCTGTGTGAATTTATGTGTGTTAAAGTTTCGTGTTTAAATTTTGAGGTTTGAGCGCTTAAGTATTAAAAAGGATTAAATTGCATCAAGTAATTACTAAGCATGCTATATTGAAAATGTTAATTTGCCATGTCTTTTTAATGTTGGGGTTTTAAATGGCAATTATGCCAATTACAAATTTAGTGGACGGCAAAAGCAAATTTCATGATGTTTTATTTATATTATAAAGTTATTTTAATATTATAATAAAACTAGGTGGGATAATAAAACAAATAATAAAACAAAACATGCAAATAGTGCATGTTCTTGGCCGAATGAAAATAGCAAAAATAAAAGAAAAAGAGTTGGGCATTTCGGCATATTTGAAGCTCAATTTAATGTATGTTTGAGTTTAGTTTTGAATAAATTTTACATATTTGAGATGGTTGTTGAGTTGTTTATCTTGCTCATGTTTTAATTTTTTTTAAATTTACAAAGAATTTGTGTTCGACCATTGATGAAGTTTATAAAAATTTGGTGTTGATGTTAGAAAATAGAAATTATGTGATAGATTTTTAAGTTTTGTTTTATCAATTTTCATGAAATTAGTTTATTAGGGCTTAATTGAGGAAATTGATAAATGGAGGGACTAGATTTTAAAATAAATAAAATGTAAGGACTTGTATAAGTCTAATAAATATTCGGCCCTTGTATATTGAAAGGAGATTGAGTGCATTTTATGTTTTTATGCATTTTGGACTATTTTGTAAAAATGTTTTATATGAAGGGCAATTTGGAAATTTACCCAAATATGTGGTTGGGGTTAAATTGAGTGAAACCTCTTTGATTTAGCTTAATTTGAAATTAATTAGATCAAGAACAAAAAGGATCGGGATTGGATCGGGGAAAAGCGAAATTAGTCGAATAGTCGAGAAACACAGTCCGTCGATATTCGAGGTAAGTTTTAAGCAATTAAGTTGATTTGGATTTATTCATAATGATGTACATGAATTTAATGGAAGTATATATATATTATTGATATAGCAGAATGTGATATTTATATGTGTTTAATATAGTCGAATGTAATGTATACATATATGTCATTGATATACCCGAATGTGATCTTGATTAGGGAGATAAATAAGTTAATACGTATATATGTGGTTGATGTTTAAGCTTTATGTGCATATATATATAAATGAGTAGCAAGTTTGAGAGATGAACTAAATGTGCAAAATTTGTTACCGAGCACTATGTGTGCGAAATCGGTCATTGAGCACTAAGTGTGCGAATTGGTTTCAAGCACTAAGTGTGTGAATTGGATTTCCAAGCACTAAGTGTGTGAATTGAATTTCCGAGCACTAAGTGTGCGAAATCGGTAAATGAGCACTAAGTGTGCGAGTTAATTTTAAGCTCAAAGATTGAATTTGGTAAGTTTTCGAAACTATGAGATGTTATTATATGAAATCAAATATATGTGATTAATTGTGGATTGGATGGAATGCCTTTTTAAATGTATAAATGTATAGTTTGAGTGGAACAAGTAGATATGGGGAAATGTTTATAAAATTATATTGATTATTATATGAAATACTAAATGTAATTCGGCTATGCGGAATTTTGTATAAGATGTATGTTTGAATAGCTTTGAACTTGATTATGTGGATAATACATGAGGATGAAATTTTAAATTAGATTCGACTTTGAATTTGAGAAATAAGAAATGTTTTATGGTTGTACTAGTAAATGGATATTTGATGAATCCTTGTCTATAATATTTTTTTTAAATTATTATTTTTAAATAATCAATAGATTTCTTAAATTGCTTATAACTTACTAAGCTGTTAAAGCTTACTTGGTGTTTTTGGTTGCTTTTGTGATTTAGATTTTTGGGTGATCGTTACGTGATCGGGGATCGTCGAAGAAGCTCGTCACACTATCATCAATATTTTGGTACTTTTGAAAGTTGAATTTAAAGTTTATGGCATGTATAAGCTATGATACCTTTTGGGTTCATTATGAATGAGATGTTTAAAAATGCCATGCGAAAATGGCTAACTTTATAAATAAGTCTAAATTATCTTTACTGTGTTTTGTGCTTGTAATGTTTGAGTATGAAAGAGTGAAGTGGATGCAGGGGCGAAGCCAAGCCGGCCCCCCTAAAAGGTAAAATTGTTATTTAGGCTCTTAAATTTTTTTTTTAAAATTTTAAATTAGTAAAGGTAAAATTACACTTTGGCCCCCTAAAATTATAAAAATTCGATTTAATCTTTTACAAATTAGAAAGATACAAACTATAAAAAATTAAAATTTCATCCGGCCCCCCTAAAAAATTGTCCTGGCTTCGCCCCTGAGTGGATTGTGGGTTGAATGTTAGATTTATGATGATATGATATGTTTCAATATGGGTGTTTGAAATTGGCTCAAATTAATGTGGTTTGGTTTGATTATTGAAATTGTAAATTGACTTGTATTTAGGTGATGGGTAAGCCATATAATAAGGTTAGTCATGGTTTAATTACGTGTTTATGTGAAAACTTATAAATGGTATGTTTGATAATAGCCAATATAATGAAATTTCTTGGTATATGAAATGAATTTTGCTTGTGACTTTGAAAGTATTCGAATACCATAAAATTTAAGATCACATGGTTGAATTTTGAAGTATGCTTTATCTGAGATACATGATTGATAATGTATGATTAATTTGGATTGGCATTATGATTCATATATTCGAATTTAATATAAATGATTTGTGAATAATCGAGTTTAGAAATTTATTTATAAATGTATCAGTATAATTCGTGCTTGAGAAGAGATATTTGACTGTGCTAACCCTAATCTGGCGATGGATACGGGTTAAGGGTATTACAACATCACTCCTCAAGCTTCAAGTTCAAGCCTATTGGTATATATATTTTGAACTTTAATTTGGCGTGTACTTAAGTTTATCAATAAAAAAAAATGTGAATTATGTACGAATAGTAATGTTTTATGTTATAAGTTACCTCGATTATAATGAAATAATAAATGTTTAAATGGTGAATTTAGTGTTTGAATATAATGATACGTGTATATATATTAAAACAAACAAAGGATTCCAAAAAGGAAATTTTTATTTGTTGGATGAGTTATTTGATTGCCATTTGGCAGCATAATAATATGACATGTGGGTAAGTCTAGAACAAATTTAATTATAATGAAAATTCAGAAAAAAAAAAAGTTGTACAACTTGTCTTTTCTTTTCTTTTCTTTTCCTTTTTAATCTTTCTACATGCTAAGCTAATTTTTTATATTCTTATTTATATTTAATTTTTTTATTTTTCATATCTAGATCCTGCTATGGACCAATTTGTTAAACATGGAGAAATTTGAATAGCTTTTTGGCCTTTTAGCCAATTATTCCACTTATAATAAACTACGTCTTAACTTTTGAACGCATTAAAAATCATATCATTTGGATTTATATAGCTAAAGTTAGGATTAATTTACTGAAGCATGTGTTGCTAATTGTGAGATTGGGCTTGGATCAACAAATATATTAAAATCAAGGCCCAACTACAATCTTTTGCACTTTTTAATTCGAGATGTTTATGTTGATTGAGTCTTAGTTTAATTGGTATCAGCATTGTTATCAATGTAGGAAGATGTGAGTTTGAGTGCGTTGAAGCGTAATATTCTCCTATTTATGGGTTAAGGAGGGGCTATGCCTAATTCTAGACATTGTGTTAAAAAAAGCAGATATGATTAGAAGCTATAATGAGATTATTCAAAATAAATAAACAAGGAGATGTATATTGTCGATTAAGTCTTAGCTCGGTTGGCATTGACATTATTGCTAGGGAAGGAGGATATGGGTTTGAGTACGCGTTATTTTCCTATTTAAGGGTTAAGGAGGGGTTATAGTTTATTCTAGGCATTGATAAAAAATAAGGAGATGTGTACGGAAGAAATTTGTGTGTAATTTTATATAAAAAAAATTACTTAAAAAAATATGAATTACTATAAAAAAATAATTAGTATGATAAAAATAAGTTCTAAACAAGTAACAAAAATTAAAATTAAATCATCATATGTATTATGTTAGTAAAAAAATTAAAAATTAGTTCTTAATACAATTATTAATAAAAATAGCAAGAAAAATAAACATAATATGTAATTTTTATCTAATTATTCTAGTGTAAATTTGTTGAGTAAGAACATATACGTCTTACCATCATCTGTTTGTCCTTAACTAAGTTCATTATCTTCATTTGAATTTGAGTCTGCATTATTAAGATTATCAAGATCTCCTTCTTCCATGTACTGTTTTATGTATTCTTAATTCTATCTATGATTGAAGTTATGAAATATGCAACATGCTAGTACGATCCAACCTTATTTTTTTTAATGCCATACTAATGTTTCTCAACCATATTTTGAAGCATTGAATGTCTCAAATTAAAAAGTTCACGAGCTGTCTATTGTACTTGTGTCTAACACAAATTTCTCGCATGGTATCATACCTCACCACATGATGTACGAAAAACATTTTCTATTTGCATAATTAGCATCGATTTTATAATATTTGAGTTCATAATCCAAATAGTTCGTAACTTTAAATATAAAAATTTATATAAACTTAAATCGGAGAAAAAATTATATTTTTTTATAATACGTAAATTAAATAAAAATAATAATATTTTTAGTGAAACGTTGAAAGGGGTAGTATTGTAATGATAAATGATAGAAAAAGTGAAAGGTGAGGTGGTCTTTAGAAAGGCAAAGCGTGCACATGGAAGAAGTGATTGATTTTTAGTGATAGTAATAATTATGGAATCACATTCTTTTTCAACTTTACCACCGTAAACCACTTTTTACTATCATCCCTAACGATTATATTTTTTATGGCTTTATTCATAATTTAACCCCTAAATTACATAATAAATTCCACATTGGTCCTTAAAAAAATTATCAATTTCATCTTAGTTTATCCATAAAAGGCGACATCAATCAACACGAACAGGACATACAGTAAATTCTTATATGATGTGATGCACGTTTTGAATAAAATGTGACAGAAAAACCCTTTAAGGACCAATATGAGAATCGAGGTATGATTTAATAGTCAATTTACGAATAAAACCTATTTTTATTTCATGTAAATGCTCCAACCACTGGATTATACTTTTGATGTTATCATATCACTGTCTTTACATAAAGCTCAACATCATGAGGAACCTAACATTTTTGTGGCATGTTCTATGTAATTCTATCATATAGGTATGTCGGTCCATTAAATATCCCTTTTTTACTTTTTAATGCTTGGGTTAAATATGAAGTGAATTTACGAGTAGAATTCAATCATGTAAAATAATATTAATGATTTTTGTTTTTATTTTTATTTTTAATTTGTATTTATAAATTATAACTAAAGGGTGAAGACAATAAGACAAGCCATGAGTGCCCACTCCCAAAAAGCAAAAGAAAACCCTAAAATTTTCCATTACTATTACTATTATTTTTTATCACAATCATTATGCTAGTGAAAAAAAAAAAACTAAAATTCAAAAAATAAGTTGAAAATTTTTAAAAAAATTAATTATTATATATATTAATTATAATAGTAATTTTATAATATTGTAGATATAAATTATGATTTATCATTTCCAAAGGTTAAAATAAAGAAAATAATTTATAAAATTAGGCTTTGACATTTTTGATAACATTTTATATTATATTGATATTCTATGTATAATAATCTTAGTTGATTGAGTCTTAATTCGACTGGCATGTGTATTGTTGTCAATACAGTAGGATGTGAGTTCAAGTGTACTGAAGCGCATTATACTCCTATTTATAAGTTGGGGAGGAACTATAGATAATTCTAAACAGATATGATCACGAAAAAAAATCATATAATAACAAAATTATTGAAAATTCGGATTTTTTATTTTTATTAAAGAGCGTATGAATAATTCCGTGATTTTAGCTGTAATGAGATTTTAAAAAAAAAAAACATTCAAACTTAATAAATTTAATATTTATTTTTCTGTCTTTAAAGCTTTGAGCAATTTCCCTGATTTTAAGGGTGGGAGACTTTTGGCGTGCTAAATGATTGCACTTTTGTAAATTTAGACATAAAAATAAAAATAAAAAGTATTCTATTTTATTTTGACATTTTATCTGAGTTTTTTCGGATTTTTATTTATATTCGAATACATTTTAATTATTGATTTTGTTATTTCATCGTGTATTATTTATGATTATATTTATAATTTTAACTTAAAAAAAGAAAAAAAATTATAAATTCTGATCATATTTACTTTTTTTGACGCAATGCCTAGAACTACCTATAGATTTTGATAACGTATTTGATTGAGTTGGTGTCACAAGTTAACTCGACACCGACTCAAGATTGATGACAATACCATGACAAATAATTTAATCCAATTTTTTCATTTTAATAACTTACATATTTCATGCATTATTATAAAATAATTTCAAATCATATGTTTCATTATTTATGATATATTATTGTTAAATAAATATTTATCGTGTGATAAGATTTTTTATTATATTAATTTCTTTATGGACTCAATATTAAATGCTTTAGCTAACAACTTAATGAGTAGGTTTTTAGTGGTAGAAAAAAATAGGTTTAATTTGATACCTGAAAACCCTAATCATCATATAAATATCTCAAAAAGTGATTAACGAATAATAGTTACGTATATATATATATATAAATTACATATTTTTATACTAATAATATTTTTAAAAATTTGGTATTCATATAATTTTTACATGAAATAATTAAAATTCTAAATTCTAAATTATTAACATTAACAAATAATACAATAACACATATCTCTTAAAATATATTTTAAAAAAATTAACTTGATTTTAACAACTCCAATAATAATATGTTTTAAAAACAACTTTTAAAAATGTTTAACAAAAGTGCTATAAAAAAAAAAAAAAAACAGTGAAAGTTAGAAAGACACAAGCATTGCAATATGCAACTGTCGGAAAATGGAGAAAAACAACAACAACAAAAAAACAAAAACAAAACGTTCTTATATATGGGTTAAAATTTGCTGTCAATCCTTGTAGTTTGATAAAATTTAAAATTTAGTCATGTAACTTTTTTATTTAAAATTATAATCCAATCATCAACGTAATACTTGATAGAAAAGTATTAAATCGAAACTCACTTATTATTTTTAATAGAATTTCCATCCTTTTTGAGGTTATTTGATAAAAAAATGCAAATTCAAGGACTAAAAGAGATAAAAAATTAAATAGAGAGTTAAAATGACTATTATTATAAAGTTGAAGGGCCAAAAAATCATTACGCCAAAAAGCAAAGCACGTCAGCCCGGAAAAAGTTGCAGTCAATTCATTTCCATAGGATCAATCCAATTCCACCATTTTCAATCTCTTATTTATAAATTCAACTCTCTCTCTCTCTTTCTTTAATCAAAGCCTCAAAAGCTCAAAAAAGCGTGCCAAAAAACCCAAGTCTTACTTTGTCTTTCTCAATGACAATGGCTGTCTCATTTTCCATTAAGACTATACTATTTCTTAATTAATGGCTTTGCTTCTTCTTCTTCTTCTACCTCAGTAAAGGGTACCCTTTTTCCTTCACTCTTATTGGGTTACTGATCTCAGTTTAAATCTGGAATTTAAACAAATGGGGAACCTTTATTGGGTTTACTTAGTGCTGCCATTTTGTTTTGGGTTGGTTTTAAACACTTTGAGTCAAGAGAACTCAGATTCAGATGTATACATTGTCACTCTTAAGCAAGCTCCTTTATCTCATAGCTATCAAGGGTTCAACAATGGCTCTACTGCAGTGAGATTAAACAAGCTTTACAAGCCAAGGCATGAACTTTTTTTACCCTGACCTGCTACATTTCTGTATCTTAATAGGTTGTTTGTTTCTCTGGAAAATGGGAGCACTTAGACATTCATAAATATCCAACAATTAGTAATTGCCTAGCTAAATTTTGATTATTGTGTTCATTGTTGCCTTATTCAGTTGTTTGAAGATGTAATGTTTAGAGATTGCCTAATAATTTCTCTATATTTAGGAACGATTCAAGATCATATCAAAGGTCTAGTTCTTATATATCTCGAGTTCATGATTCTTTGTTAAAGAAAGCTTTGAAGGGGGAGAAATATATGAAGTTATATAGTTACCGTTACTTGATTAATGGCTTTTCAGTGCTTATTACTCCTCAACAGGTAATATTATCATTCAATGTTCTTCATAATTATCCATCATTTTGGAACACTGTTCTTAATTAGTTGTATTCTTTTATTTATAAGGCGGACATGCTTTCGAGGAGACAAGAAGTTGCGAATGTTGTGTTGGATTTTCCTGTTAGAACTGCAACCACATATACTCCACAGTTCTTAGGTCTACCAAAGGGTGTATGGCCCCGGGATGGCGGATATGAAACGGCTGGAAAGGGTATTGTAATCGGGTTTATTGATACCGGTATAGATCCAACTCATTCTAGCTTTGCCGATGATGTATCAGACCATACGTACCCTGTTCCGGACCATTTTTCCGGCATTTGTGAAGTTACTCGAGACTTTCCTTCCGGATCATGCAATAGGAAGCTTGTCGGAGCACGCCATTTTGCAGCATCTGCTATAACCAGGGGAGTATTCAATTCATCTCAGGACTATGCTTCACCGTTAGACGGTGATGGCCATGGCACGTAAGTGAACATTAACTGGTTTTTATTGATCATTGTTGAGATCTTAGATAGACACTTAACATTGGGATGGACTTATGTTGAATGATCTGCAATAAATTCCCGAAACTTGCTTATGAGGTGACTTGACATTATCAGTCTTGGTTGAACCTTCTAATGTTTGCCGATGAATATAATATTAATGCAGGCACACGGCTTCGGTTGCAGCAGGAAACCATGGGATTCCAGTGATGGTGGCTGGACACTACTTCGGAAATGCTAGTGGGATGGCTCCTCGTTCACAGTAAGTTTCATGAGAAATCTTTCAAGTTTGAGTCTAGTTTAATTTTGTCAATCGAACCCACCTGTTTCTCGAACATGTACTCATTTCTATTTGATCATACTAATGATGTGCCTACTTTTTCCAGTATTGCTGTTTACAAAGCTTTATATAAGAGTTTTGGTGGATTTGCTGCAGATGTAGTTGCTGCTATAGACCAGGTATGCCTTAGTTTCGGTTTCAATTTCGGCAAATAAGTTTATGTCACATGACTTGTTCATCATACATATTGCAGGCAGCTCAAGACGGGGTCGATATAATAAGCTTATCGATAACTCCCAATAGACGTCCACCCGGTATCGCAACGTTTTTCAATCCCATTGACATGGCATTGCTATCAGCTGTGAAGTCTGGTATTTTCGTTGTCCAAGCTGCCGGAAATACCGGACCGTCACCTAAGAGTATGTCTTCTTTCAGTCCATGGATCTTCACTGTTGGTGCTGCCTCTCATGACAGAGTATATTCTAACTCTATCGTCCTTGGAAACAATTTAACTATCCCTGGAGTTGGACTTGCCCGTAAGTCTCCTTAATTCGTATGAGATTATGTGAGCTCAGATTTGAGTGAGTGTCATATAATTGATTGTTGTCATTCACTCGGTTTTTTTTTTTTCAACAGCGGGTACATGTTCAAATGATATGTACACATTGATTTCTGCAGTTCATGCTCTAAGCAATGAAACAACACTTGCCAATGATATGTATATCGGTGAATGCCAAGACCCCGGTAATTTTGATCGGGAACTTATCCAAGGAAACTTGTTAATCTGTAGCTATTCGATCCGGTTCGTGCTCGGACTCTCTACGGTCAAGCAGGCCTTACAAACTGCGAAAAACCTCAGTGCAGCTGGTGTTGTGTTCTGTATGGATCCTTTCGTAATTGGTTTTCAGCTTAATCCAACACCATTGAACATGCCTGGCATCATAATTCCTTCTACAAACGATTCCAAGGTTCGATTCTGCTTGTTCTTTTTTTTTTTTTTGTGTCGGCATATGCAAATTACCTGCTCTTTGTTTTTAATGTCAATGATGAACAGATTTTACTCCAATATTACAATTCTTCTTTGGAGAGAGATGGTTTCACAAAGAAAATTGTTAGATTCGGGGCAGTCGCAAGCATTTCAGGTGGACTGGAAGCAAACTATAGTGTCTCGGCTCCGAAGGTCATGTATTATTCTGCCCGAGGACCAGATCCTGAGGACGGTTTTCTAGACAACGCAGACATAATGAAACCGAACCTGGTTGCTCCTGGGAATTCCATATGGGCTGCTTGGAGTACTCTCGGAATGGAATCAGTTGAATTCCAAGGTAATAGTTAAACAACATGATAGATAACTTGATTACAATTTGATATCAGCTAAACCGTTAAACAATTAACTCGATATCTTAGGTGAAAGCTTTGCGATGATGTCTGGGACAAGCATGGCGGCTCCTCATATCGCCGGGCTAGCTGCATTGATAAAACAAAAGTTCCCTCATTTCAGTCCAGCAGCCATTGCTTCAGCACTTTCTACAACGGCTTCACTTTACGACAAAAACGGCAGTCCGATAATGGCTCAACGCGCTTATATGAACCCTGATCTAAACCAATCTCCGGCTACACCATTTGACATGGGGAACGGCTTCGTAAACGCATCATCGGCTCTCGATCCGGGTCTAATCTTTGAATCAAGTAAGCCAATTCGAGAAAATCGAACTTATTATAACCCATCCTACAGCTCATTCCAATCACATTATGTACTTGTTGCAGCCTATGAAGATTATATGTCCTTTCTTTGCGGCATCAACGGTTCAATCCCCATTGTTTTTAACTACACCGGTCAAAACTGTCAGCTCTATAACTCGACAGTCACCGCTGCTGACTTAAACTTGCCATCGATCACCATTGCAAGACTGAACCGATCTCAAACCGTTGGAAGATCATTGACAAACATTGCGGGCAATGAAACGTACAGGGTTGATTGGACTGCTCCTTTCGGGGTTTCAATGAACGTCACTCCATCTCATTTCTTCATTGCCATGGGGGAGAAGCAAGTCTTAAATATAACCTTTAATGCGATGACAAATGATTCCACCGCCAGTTTTGGGAGGATCGGACTTGTCGGAAACGGTGGCCATAACCTTAATATACCATTATCAGTCATTGTAAAGCTTTACTGGTGAGTTTTTTACAGTATGCCTTTTTGCTTTGTTCTTCAGCTTTTTCGTTGCCTTAGCTTTCGACCAATTTTTTTCATTCATTACCATGTAAATGCAAATCATTTTGTAATCAAAATTGATTAAATAATTTAGTAGTTGTTCATTTTGCCAATTTATATTTTTATATAAAATCTAACAAAATAGTGGATTTTGTACTTAAAAAGACTAGAAACCCAAAATTTGCAATTTAATCCCTCCTAAAATGATGAAACTAAAATTCACATATAATTTACTCATAATTAGAATTTTTTAAAAATGATTGTGTTATATCCAAAATTACTAAATTTTCCTTCAATAATTCATGGGCTCTTTTAGTAATCTGACCCTCCAAGTTTAAAAAATTATGAAAATGACTCAACTACAAAATTAATTATGGGAATGACTTGATTTCTACAGTAGAGTCGAGTGCCGTCACTTTCTCAGGCGGCAGCACCTTAAAAATTCAAAAAAAAATAAAAATTAAAAATTTTGGTGCCGCCTATAAATTGTTTTTATCTATTAGATTAAAGAGAAAATTGGTTCTTTCGATATCAAGTAATTTATGTTTTATTTCAGTCAAACTTTTGGTGCGTTTTGGCCCGTTTCAGTCAATACCGACTTATCAAATAATATTAGTTTGATTAATATTAATATTATTACTAGTAAAAAAACATAAATTCAAACATAAAAGAATTACAAAATTAAAAAATAATTAAATGGATCATCGCTACCATATCAAATAATACTTATGAGATACACGGGCAATTATCCTGACGTTTCACATACGAGTGCAGGGACAGTCATTAGCTCATCAGCTAGTTAACAGTCATCCAACTGCAATAATTAACTAATGGAAATGGCAATCCAACTGCAAGGCAGTGTTTCTGGCAACACCCCAACACCCTCCTTTGCCTCTCTAAGGCTCCCTCTCCACCATTCCCAAGCTTAATCCCCTACGCCTATACAAGGCCAAGAGGTGCTGCTGCCTACTGCTCAGTACAAGCTCGGCAAAGGCTGCGTCATTAAGCAGTAACCGCCGAGAAAGTGGTCGTCCATTGGACAACTTTCCCCCAAACATCCATCATTTCCTTCATTTTAATTCCATATATTATATACATCATCAAGGTCATCTTCATCCGAAACATCATATAAATATATATTATATATGAATTTTATTTTATAAACAGTTAAAAAATTGTGTAACTAATTTAAATGCTATTATTTTGATTAGAATTAAAATTTTAAAAATCGAAAAAATATAAAAATTAAAAATGGCTAAATTCATAATTTCCGGTTTAATAACGAAATTTAATCTATATAATATATATATTTTTAAAAGTTAAATTTATTAACTCATTCAATGAATACAACCATACAATTCGGAGGAAAAAATAGCAAACACTAATCGTAGATGGTGAATGACAAGTTCTATTAATACAACAAAGGCTTTAGTCTCAATATTAATAGAACATTATGACACGTCGACAATTGGCTATGTCACAACTCATGGATGACATATCTGGAATGATTACAAACACTTAATACAATATGGAAATCAGCCCCAATTACTTGATCAAACAACCCAAAATTCAGTTATTTCAACTACATTAAATGATTTTTCAAATTGGTCAAGACTCTCCAGTTTATGGCCGCTTCTTTATGGGACCTGTTGTTGCTTTATTGAATTTTCTTCATTAATAGGCTAACGCTTCGACTTTGACCGTTATGGGTTGGTACCAAGATCGAGTCCTAGACAGGCAGACCTAATTTTAACAGCTGGAATAGTAACAATCAAAATGGCTCCCTCTTTAGTGAGATTATATGAACAAATGTCCGAACCTAAATATGTTATTGCTATGGGCGCGTATACAATTACAGGAGGGATGTTCAGTATTAATTCTTATAGTATTGTTCGGGGGGTCAATAAGCTAACTCTCGTGGATGTCTATTTGTTGAGTTATCCCCCTAAACCGGAAGCAGTTATAAATGCTATAATAAAACTTCGTAAGAAAATATCTTACGAAATCTATAAAGATCGAATTAAATCTCAGCAAAAGATCGATATTTTACAACCTATCACAAATTTTATCTCAAAACATGTCAATAATAACATATATTAGTATTAAAAAAATAAAAAAAACATATACCCACCAATATAACGCCGACCTAATAAAAAAAAAAAAACCTCGACTAATATTATATTTTAATCCTATTATCATAAAATTATAATCATAAAAGTTCCCTAAACTATCACGTGGAATGTTTCCAAAAATAGATGTCGGCACTTGGGAGGGTTAATAATGTATTCATCCCAATCATATAATCATAAATTTTAAGGTAAATTATATAAATAGTCACCAATTATGTTTATATTTTTGTTTTAGTCATTCAATTTTAAAATTTTTAATTTAGACATTAATGTTTGAATTTGTTCCTATTTTCGTCACCCACTTTCAAATTAATAATGAAAAGTCCTTTTTTTTTTAAACTAGTATAATAACATATTTAATTCTCAATACTTACATATTCTATCAATTTGATCATAATTCTAAATAATTCAATCAATATAACCCTTCATATTTATAAATTCTATTAATTTGTTATTCAAACTTCATAACCAAAACTTTCAGCTTTAAAAATAAAGGCTGCCCGCATCAATTAATTGTTTTATTTATGGTTAAAATTATTCAGTACATAACTCTTTTTTGTTTATGTTTTTAAGAAGTTAGTGTTAAGAAATTAACTAAATATCATTGACAATAATATAAAATACAAAATTTTAAAATATAATAAATAATAAAACTATATAAATAATTTAATATTTGTAAAAAAAATGATTTTTCACTCTAGATAGCATCATTTTAGTTTTTAATTAATTTGATAAATGATTTGACTCTAAAACAGATTATTAGTGATACGTATTGCTTGTCGTGGATTTAAAAATTAAGATTTAATAGAACACATAATAATCTTTTAATATGTTTAGAAAATTAAAAATTATTATCAATGTAACAGAAGAAAATTCAATTAATTCTTTCACATCCTTTTTCTTATTTATCAATCCACACAACGTCAACGAGAGGATATCATTAACTCTTTAATTGAGTTATGAATTCCACTGTTGCTAGTAAAGCCATGCCATACACAAGTCATGTACCCAACATACCGGCTATGGGCTCGATCATCTTTAAAGCATAAGCCTCCACTTATATCAAAGCACATGAGTTGCATACGTATGGTCAGTGACTAACTTAAGATATAGGTAAATCACACCATAAACGTCACAAGTGAATTAATTCACAAACGGATTCAGAAATAATTTATCTTCAGTCCATTCCAATGTATCATTCTACTAATGAATACATCTATTTCTCTACTCCTGGAGTCAACTACTCCGACAGCTAAGACTAGTCATCTCCCCAATTGGAATATTTGTAGACAATATAATAATCTTTCTCAGTATTTGAATCAAATGCTCACTTTGATTCTTTTACGGGATTACGGACTCATTTAGATTATTTATTAAAGTAAGTTGTCTTTCTTGTAATGTAAATGTTCTTTGCAATACCACTATATTCAGTTTGAACTTTAGACAATCAATAAGCTAATATTTGCTTATCACAATTTCGCTATACATGCAAAATATAAGACTGAAAATACAAAAGACATAATAGTGAAATGTGAAATTAACTTTATTTATTTATTCGTCGTTCAAATAAATATAAAACAGTTATATGTAACACGCAATTTCGATTGGCTCGCAAATCTAGGAGTATCCTTTCTTGGAATGGAAAAGATATTTTGGAAATAGGAAATCAATGTGAATCATGTGATGCTTCCATTTTTATAATAATGAATTTGTTGATATAGTACATTATCAATAGTCAAAAGGGAAAAATATCAAACCGAATGGTCTGACGTTATCAGCTATATGTCCAGTATAAGCACCAAATAATAATTAATTAAACAGCTTGCACACTTGCACTGCCTTCCTCTCTCGGGATCGTATGCCAATACTAGAGACGCCTCGTATTGTTTAAACTTAAGCCATAACATAATTTTAACAACATGATTTTCCGCAACATGATCACAGATGTTAATTTCCTCCATACACGTCGAGATTCCAATTTCTTAGCCTTGCAAAACTTGGTCCATCTAAGCAAAAACATTGCTGATAACTATTATTTGATAGATCGACAATAATTCACTTAAAAATTGGTTATGTGCATGATTAAGTTGAAAATGATTTTACCCTATTGATTAAAAATGTGTGTTAGTGCGTTTAATTATTAAAGGATAATTATTGTCCAACTTAATCATGCCCAACTTTATCATGCAGATAACCATTTTTAAACATTTGTGGCTGTACCCAACGTCACATGGCATGTTTTCTAAAACATATAAAATTATAATCAGGGAATCGTATTATCCCAATAAATATATCATAATCCTTTTATTATATTTCAAATTAATGTTAAGTAAATTATTTTTTTTGTTAAATGAAAGAGTAAAATAATTCATTTATTAAATATTATTTTTATGTTTTATATTAAAAACATAATAATAATTTTATTTAATTTGACTTTTAATTTTTTTTATTTGGAGTAATTTCGTCCTCAATCTTTTATCGTGGACATGACATTATTTTAATTTATAGGCTACGCAGTAAATAATTTAGAAATATCAACAAATAAAAGAATATAATTTAAAAGAATATGAAAAAATTTCTTCAAAATTAAAAAAAGAAAAGAAAAGAAAAGGTACATATTATATTTTTATTGGAATCATAAAGATTCCCAGTAAGCATGTTGATTACTTCGAACGATTCTTTGATTTTTTTTTAAATATATTTATCGGAATAAATTTAATAATTAATCCTCCACATTATTAAAGAATATATGCTGATCACGATTTTTTCCTTTTTAATTATTGATAATGTACAATATCAACAAATTAATTATCAAATTGATTTCCTTTTTCCCCTAATATCTTTTCCACTTGAAGAGAGGACACTCTTAACTTTCTATAAATAGCCTCATCAGCTAGTTATCCCTCATCAACTTCACATTCAGTTCTGTTGTGTAATTAGCAACAGAAATGGCAGTCCAAGCCCAAGGCAGTGTTTCGGGCAACACCAACACCCTCCTTTGCGTCTCTAAGGCTCCCTCTCCACCATTCCCAATGCTTATTCCCCTATGCCTGCACAAGGCCAAGAGGTGCTGCTTTGTTGCAGCTCATTCCACAAGCTCCACAAAGGCTGCGCCATTAAGCAGTAACCATCGAGAAAGTGGTCGTCCGTTGGCCAACTTTCCCCCAGACATATGGGGTGATCGTTTCCTCACTCTTTCCTTTGATATCTCGGTATATATTTATACATTATTACATCCATCATAATCCCACCAAACTTGTAGGTAGAAAATCATTCAACATAATTGGAAATGCAATCTTCGAAATAAAAGCTTATACATAATTCAACATAATTTGATTTAAAATTAGTCTCAATTATGAGCCTATGCATAGTTGGAGTCATTTGGCAGAGGTTGTTTTGTGATAAAAGCTTCATTCATTCCTTAATGCAATACATGGTCATCAACCAAGACATAAGAACACACCAAGGATGTTTGCTTATTGAAAATGTCTGGTTGAACTGATATTTCACGTTTCGACTGTTAGAATAGTCCTTAAGATCCCACAAATTTTTAATTTAAGTTGCACCACAACATAAAGTTTATTATGGTTAATTAATTAATATGTGGTGGTGATTAGTTGAAGGAAGTAGCATTAGCCTATCTTGCTGAGCGACGTTGGGTGCATGGATGTTATATGCCAACATTTGATGAGTATCTAGAAACTGCATTGAAGACAAGTGTAGCCATTCTTTCAGTCTGTCAGGCCTTGGTAGGAATGGAAGAAGCAGATGAAACTGCATATCAATGGCTGATCAATACTGATAACAAACTTCATAAAGCCCTCAACATAATTGCTCGTCTCTACGATGGTATCACAACTAATGAGGTATATCCCTCACCTTTTCTTTTTCTTCTAAAAACTCTTCTGGCAATCTATAGAATAATTTTTTTAACGAGGAATGTGTCAATGGTGAAATTAAGGCTGAAGAAAAGAGGGGACTGGTTTGTGGAACCAGTTGTTACATGAAACAATATGGTGTTACAAGACAGGAAGCGGTCGAAGCTTACAGGGAAATGATTGAGGTTGCTTGGAAAGACATGAACGAAGCTTGTCTTAAACCAATGCCTGTCTCAAACAAAATTGCGGTGCGAGCTCTTAACGTTGCACGTTTAGTTTTGGTTCTTTACAAGAAAGACGATGGATTCACAAGGCCTGAACTATCTTTGAAAGATGCCATCGCCAAAGTGCTCATTCATCCCATACCCCTTTAAACCAACTTTATATCTATTTATTTTACGCCACTTTGCCATTAAATCAAGCCTTACAACAGCTTCTCTGATAAATTCAAACTCGGATAGGTTGTATGGGGTAAACATCCTCGACCACCAAGCCAATAACAAGGGTTTTATATATTTTTAATTTACTCCACTTTACATGAATTGTTTACGTTTATTGAATATCAATTATGAAAGTCAAGTTCTTGGCATATTAATCATATATACATAAATATGTAAAACTAAAATAGTTTGCATTAATCTAAGTGGATTTAGTTTCTTTAATTTGGTCAATTTTAGTCTAAATGCATTTCGAGTTTTAAAATTTAAGATCCGACTCAAAATGATAGCAATTAAATATGTTTCATTAAATTTTGCTATTAGTCATGTTCTATGGTAAAGTTGTAGATTTTATCTATGTTTTCTAATTTAATCATTCTTAGTCCTTATACTTTTTGAATTTTTAAGTTTCAATCTTAATGCAAACGATGACTTTTAAATTCATCAACTGGTCTTTTTGTGAGTAATATGTAAAAATAGGAATTTGACATAACATTAACATGTGATAATATATTTGCCGCATAATATTTTGAAAATAGTAGAACTTAATAAATTTAACAATGCTATTTAATTAGAACTAAAATTTTAAATTTTAAAAAGTATAGAGACTAAAGATAATCAAATTAAAATATATAAACTAAACCCATAATTTATATATAATATAGAAATTAACAGCAAAATTTAACCTACATTTTTTTTTCTTATCCAATGTGAAATGTTAGAATTAAGTGACCCGAATCCTTATTTAAATAAAATACATGGTAAAATAAAATAAAAGAAGAATCCCTATAGAATTACACTTCTTTTATTTTATCTTAAATAAGGTTTTTTAAACCTTATTAAACTCCACCTATTTGATATTGATTAGAATAAGGTGTTTCAATCTTATTACACTCCTATTAGAATATGGTCTTACAAGCCTATAAATAGACATAGTCTATTCCTCTTGTAATTGATTCGAATTCGACATAGTGAATTTTCTTCTCCTCTGCCCGTGGTTTTTTTTTCCCGAAAGGGTTTCCACGTAAAATCTGTGTGTTCTTTATACCGACGTTATATTTTTTCACAAATTGGTATCAGAGCTTCCGGGTTTTTTTTAATCTCGATCACGGTAATGGCGTCTTTGAAGTATGAAATTCCGCTGTTGGATCGCAACACCAGATTCGCGTTGTGGCAGATAAAGATGCAGGCAGTTCTTGCACAGATGGATTTAGAGGAAGCCCTGCTAGGGGTAGATAAGATGCCTTCGGCATTGACGGAAGAAGAGAAGAAGCGCAAGGATCGAAAGGCGTTAACACAATTACATCTGCATTTGTCTAACAAAATTTTACAGGATGTGATGAAGGAGAAGACCGCTGCTGCATTATGGAAGAGGCTAGAACAAATATGTATGTCGAAAACTCTAACTAGCAAGTTGCATATGAAGCAACGTCTTTATGCTCATCGTTTGGAGGAAGGTGCGTCTGTGCACGAACACTTAACAGTGTTTAAAGAAATTCTCTCAAACTTGGAGGCCATGGAGGTTCAGTATGATAAGGAAGATCTAGGGTTGATTCTACTTTGTTCGTTGCCCCCGTCTTATTCAACCTTTAGAGACAGAATTTTATATAGCCGCGAGTCTCTCACAGTTGATGAGGTTTATGATTCTTTGACCTCGTATGATAAGATGAAGCATCTTGTGGTTAAAACTGACTCTCAGGGAGAGGGTCTCATTGTTCGTGGGAGACAAGATCGGAATGCTGATGATGATCGTGGAATGATACAGGAACGGAATCCTCGCAGTAAATCTAAGGGTAGATCGAAGTCTTCAAACAGAGGTAAAACTTGTAACTTCTGCAAGAAGAAAGGGCACATTAAATCTGAGTGCTATAAGCTACAGAACAAGATTAAAAGGGAGGCTGCGAATCAAAAGGGAAAATAACCAGAAAATTTCGGTGAAGCTGATGTTGTAGAAGACTACAGCGATGGTGAACTTCTAGTCGCTTTTGTCAACTATTCTAAAGTGAGCGAGGAGTGGATACTTGATTCGGGTTGCACCTTCCACATGTGTCCCAATCGGGATTGGTTTACAAATTACGAAACAGTGTCTGAAGGTGTTGTTTTGATGGGAAATAATGTTTCGTGTAAAATCGCAGGTGTTGGAACAATTAAAGTTAAGATGTTTGATGGAGTTGTCGAAATACTTAGTGACGTATTTACATGTTCCGTAATTGAAGAGAAATTTAATTTCGTTAAGTACTCTTGATTCAAAAGGGTACAAATACACAACTGAAAGTGGGATTTTGAAGATTTCCAAAGGTTCCCTCGTTGTGATGAAAGGGCAGAGAAAGATTGCCAAGTTATATGTTTTGCAGGGTTCTACTGTTATTGGTGATGCAAATTGCCGCTTCTCTTCCTTGTCAGATGATGATATTACTAAACTTTGGCATATGCGCCTAGGGCATATGAGTGAGAATAGCATGGCAGAATTGAGCAAAAGAGGACTTCTTGATGGGTAAGGAATTTGCAAACTGAAGTTCTGTGAGCACTGCGTTTTTGGGAAGCAAAAGAGAGTTCGATTCACCAGAGGAATCCATAACACGAAGGGAACGTTGGAGTATATTCATTCTGGTCTGTGGGGGCCATCAAAAGTGCCTTCGAGAGGTGGAGCTAATTATATGCTAACTTTTATTGATGATTTTTCCAGAAAAGTTTGGGCATTCTTCCTGAAGCAGAAAAGCGATGTGTTTTCCGCATTTAAGTATTGAAAAACTATGATTGAAAAATAGATGGGAAAACAAATAAAATACCTCTGCACAGACAATGGCTTAGAGTTTTGTTCTGATGAGTTTAATAAACTGTGCAAGTCAGAAGGGATAGTGAGACACTTGACAGTTCGTCATACTCCACAACAAAACAGCATTGTAGAACGAATGAACAGAACGATCATGGAGAAGGTTCGATGTATGTTGTCAAATGCCAACTTACCAAAGTCGTTTTGGGCTGAAGCAACCTCTACTGCATGTTTTTTGATCAACCGATCTCCATCCATTGCCATTGAGAAAAAGACTCCACAAGAGGTATGGTCTGGTAATCCTGCTAATTATTCTGATATAAAGATCTTTGGGTGTCCTACGTATGCTCATGTTGATAATGGAAAATTGGAACCGAGATCCATTAAATGTGTTTTTCTTGGTTATAAAGCTGGTGTAAAAGGGTATAAGTTATGGTGTCCTGAAAATAGAAAAGTTGTGATTAGCAGAGATGTTGTTTTTGATGGAACTACTATGCTACCTAACTTATCTCTTAAAGACTCTTCCAATAAAGAAAATCAAAAGTAGGTGGAGCATCAGATTAATACAGAGCTGACTCCTCAAGCCAGTACAAAAATTGATAATAGAGTTGCTTCTTCACCACAATACTCTATCGCCAAAAATAGAACTAGAAGAGAAATTAAACCTCCAAAGAAGTATGTCGAGGCTGATCTAGTTGCTTATGCTTTAAATGTGGCCGAAGATATAGATGCAAACCAAGAGCCGTCTAATTATTCTGAGGCGGTTAGCTGTGAAGACTCAGAAAAGTGGATGTTTGCTATGCAAGAGGAGAATGAATCACTCCATAAAAACAGAACATGGGATCTTGTGAAACTTCCTAAAGGTAAAAAGGTTGTTCGCTGTAAATGGGTGTTTAAAAAGAAAGAATGGACTCCAGGAGTTGAAGAACCCAGATATAAAGCAAGGCTTGTTGCAAAGGGTTACAGTCAAATTCCAGGAGTGGACTTCACAGATGTGTTCTCCCCAGTTGTGAAGCATAGTTCGATTCGAGCTTTGCTTGGAATTGTGGCCATGCATGATTTGGAGCTTGAGTAGTTAGATGTAAAAACTGCATTTTTGCATGGAGAACTTGAGGAAGATATTTACATGCAACAACCAGAGGGTTTTACATCTCGAAAAGAGGACTATGTTTGCTTGCTTTAAAAAGTCCCTTTACTGTTTAAAATAATCACCAAGACAAAGTGGTACAAGAGGTTTGATTCCTTTATGACTTCTCATGATTTTAAAAGAAGTAGTTTTGATGATTGTGTTTACTTTAAGAAAAAGCAAAGATGGTTCTTTTGTGTATCTACTTCTTTATGTTGATGACATGTTGATAGCAAAGAAAAGATAAAGGAGAGATAAGAAAGGTCAAAGCCCAACTAAGTGAAGAATTTGAGATGAAAGATTTGGGACCATAAAAGAAGATACTTGGTATGGAGATTCTCGAGAGATAGAAAAGCAAGTAAATTGTACCTAAGTCGGAAGGGGTACATTGAGAAAGTTATTTGCAGTTTCAATATGCAGAGTGCTAAGCTGTTAGTACTCCTTTAGCAGACCATTTTAAACTTTCATCGGCTTTGTCTCCACAATCGATGATGAGATTGAGTACATGTCACATGTTTCATACTCTAGTGCAATGGGATCTCTCATGTATGCTATGGTTTGTTCACGCCCAGATTTATCATATGCGATCAATGCGATTAGCGATACATGGCGAATCCTTTAAAAAGAACATTGGAAAGCGATTCGATGGATTTTAAGATACTTACGAGGTACTACGATGTTTGCTTACGCTTTGGAAGAACTAGAGATGGAGTCATTGGGTATGTTGATGCTGATTTTGCTGAGACCTTGATAGAAGGAGATCTCTCACTGGTTATGTCTTTACAATCGGAGGTTGTGCAATCAGTTGGAAAGCTACTTTGCAAACTACAGTCGCTTTATCTACCACTGAAGCTGAGTACATGGCGATTACTGAGGCTTGTAAAGAAGCTATTTGGTTGAAGGGACTCTTTAGTGAGCTCAATGAAGACCTTCAAATCAACACAGTATTTCGTGAAAGTCAGAGTGCAATCTTCCTTACAAAAGATCAAATGTTTCATGAGAGAACAAAACACATTGATGTTCGGTATCATTTTGTTCGTGATATTATTGCTTGTGGTGATATTGTTGTGAGCAAAATTAGTACTCATGAAAATCCTGCAGATATGATGACTAAGTCACTTCCTATAACCAAGTTTGAGCATTGCTTAGACTTGGTTGGTGTTCATTGTTGAAGTTAAACCCTTAAGGGTTTTATGGAAGAGGTGGGGAACTTGTTCATTGAGAGTTCGCGATGAAGAACTTGTTCATTGAGAATTCGTGTCAAGGTGGAGATTGTTAGAATTAAGTGACCCGAATCCTTATTTAAATAAAATACATGGTAAAATAAAATAAAAGAAGAATCCCTATAGAATTACACTTCTTTTATTTTATCTTAAATAAGGTTTTTTAAACCTTATTAAACTCCATCTATTTGATATTGATTAGAATAAGGTGTTTCAATCTTATTATACTCCTATTAGAATATGGTTTTACAAGCCTATAAATAGACATAGTCTATTCCTCTTGTAATTGATTCGAATTCGACATAGTGAATTTTCTTCTCCTCTGCCCGTGGTTTTTTTCCTGAAAGAGTTTCCACGTAAAATCTGTGTGTTCTTTATTTTTATATCTCTTTTCTTTGCGATATATTTTTCATTACCGACGTTATATTTTTTCACATGAAATTTTATTAACATAAAAGAACACATTAAAGAGGTTACAAAAATATACCCAACTGCAAACAAAAGACATTTCAACAACAAAGTCACTCTTTTTGTACTAAAAAAAACAAAGAATGTGACTCGTAGATTATTCAACCATGATATGTTGTAATACTATACGATTATTTATATACAATTTGTAAAAGCAAATTTTTTTTTACAATATATTTCACGAAAATTAGATAATGTTTTTTAACATAATATTTGTAAGAAAATAATTAGTGTTAAATTTGACTCTATGAGAAAATACACATCACGTGGAATGTTTCCTAAAATAGCTTAGGGGTCAGCTTCGACCTAACATTGGAACTTGAGACGCTGAATCTATTCAACGGATTCATATAATTAATAAATAAAAGGGTAAACTAGAATAATAATTCGTATTTGTCACTCAATTATGAAAAATTACAAAATGATCATTCAACAATTATTAAATTTCTTTTTTAATCACTCAACTATGAAATGTTATAAAAGTGATCAATCAACTATTTAATTTTATCTTTTTAATCGTAAACTAAATAATGGTAGTAGCTTATAAATTTGACATAATAGAAACTAAATAATCATCAATCAACTATTAAAATTAATATCACATTGGTATAGGAGCCCAAGAGAGGAAGGCACAGCAAGTGTGCAAGTTGATTAATCAATTAATATTTGGTGATTATAGTGGACATATTATATCTTTATTGGAATCATAAAGATTCCCAGTAAGCATGTTGATTACTTCGGACGATTTTTTTATTTTTATTTTATTTTTTAATGTATTTATTGGAGTAAATTCAATAATTAATCCTACACATTCTGTAAGTTCATTAAAGAGTATATGCTGATAACGAATTTTTCTTTTTTAATTATTGATAATGTACAATATCAACAAATTAATTATCAAATTGATTTTCTTTTTCCTGAATATCTTTTCCACTTGAAGAGAGGACACTCTTAACTTGCCACATTAGCTGGTTAACTTGCCACGTCAGCGGTCCCGTTAACCCCCTAACGGAAACTGTTAATCAGTGAATATTTTGTCACTTTTTCATAACATTAGTGACTGTTTTGTAACTTTTCGAAAGTTGAGTGACTGAAATGAAACCTAGGTAACTGTTTTCTCAGCTACCCCAAAGTTGGGTGACTGTTGGTATAATTTACCCTTATAATAATAATAAAAGTTCACTAAAATATCACGTGGAATGTTTCCAAAAATAGGTGTTGGAACTTGGGAGGGATAATAATGTATTTATCCGAATCATATAACCATAAATTTTAGGGTAAATTGTATAAATAGTCACCCAATTATGTTTATATTTTTGTTTTGGTCATTCAACATTAAAATTTTTAATTTAGGCATTAATATTTGAATTTGTTCCTATTTTCATCACCCACTTTCAAATTGATAATGAAAAGTCTTTTTTTTAACTGATATAATAACACATTTAGTCCTCAATATTTACATATTCTATCAATTTGATCCTAATTCTAAATAATTCAATAAATTTAACCCTTCATATTTGTAAATTCTATTAATTTTTTCTTCAAACTTCCTAACCAAAGCTTTCAGCTTTTAAAATAAAAGCAATATGTATCTATTAATTGTTTTATTTATGATTGAAATTATTCAATACATAACCCTTTTTGTTTATATTTTTAAGAAGCTAGTGTTAAGAAATTAACTAAATACCATTGACAATAATATAAAATACAAAATTTGAAAATATAATAAATAATTTAATTATATAAATAATTTAATTTTTGTAAAAAAATAATTTTTCACTCTAGCTAGCATCATTTTAGTTTTTAATTAATTTGATAAATGATTTGACTCTAAATTAGATTATTAGTGATATGAATTGCTTGTCATAGATTTAAAAAATAAAATTTAATAGAACACATAATAATCTCTTAATCTGTTTAAAAAATTAAAAATTATTATCAATGTAACAAAATAAAATAAAATTAATTCTTTCACATTCTTTTTCTTATGAGAAATTAAATGTTCATAATTTTTCTTATATAATTATTTATTAAATAATTGGATTCTTCAAAGCCATACTTTTTAATTTTGGATTTAATTTCCAATTTATAGGACTATTTCTATATACCTTGAAGGAAATATCATATTGTTAATAACAAGACTAAATCTAAAGTTGTTGAATTTTGTATTCTACTTGCTGTTCTGTTTGTCTTTTGACAACAGCACAGCTCGATTGTTGCAAAAAAAAAAAAGACTAAATCTAAAATGTTTTTTTCAAGGTTTTTCCATTTTCTTTAGCCAATATTTTAGCAACCAAAGAGTTATAAAATATGATATTTAAAAGAAAACTATTGAAAAAAAAGAGAAGAAAAGTAAATAAGTTCCAAGATAAACTCATTGATCTCAAGAATTGGCTCAAAAAATGACTTGTTAGTTGAGAGAAGTTATTTTTTTCTTTTTGGGTTTTACAAATTTATAGATGTGGAATGCTTTTGTTTTAAAAGCTAAAAACTTTGGTCAGGAAGTTTGAGGATCAAATTGATAGAATATGTAAGTATTAAGGACTAAATGTGTTATTATACCGATTAAAAATAAAAACTTTTCATTATCAATTTAACGACCTCTTACCAAAACAAAAATGAATTCAAACGTTAGTGTCTAAATTGAAAATTTTTAAAGTTGAGACATAATTGAGTGATCTTAAAATAGAAATAAAAAATCCATCCATAGTTCAACATCGCATGCAATTTTAATTATTTTATTAAAAAAATCTACTATTTTTTTCTTTTTTTGTGAATTATAAGAGGATGACAAAATTTTAACAGCAACGCGACTCGATTTCAGACCATATTTTAAATGGTAAACATATTAACTATCATGCCAACACACGGATTAAATGCAGGAAGAATAGATTAGTAGCTTTTATTTAATTGGCAGGGTTAAACGCACTACCACTCTTAGCAGCAGACACGCAATTTCGATTGCCCCCGCACCTTGAATTATTCTTTAATGATTAAACGCACTAACACATTTAATCATGCACATAACCATTTTTTAAGTAAATTATTGTCAATCTATCAAATAATAGTTATCAGCAATGTTTTTGCTTAGATGGACCAAGTTTTGCAAGGCTAAGAAATTGCAGTCTCGACGTGTATGGAGGAAATTAACATTTGTGATCATGTTGCGGAAAATCAAGTTGTTAAAATTATGTTATGGCTTAAGTTTAAACAATACGAGGCGTCTCTGGTATTGGCATAGGATCCCAAGAGAGGAAGGCAGTGCAAGTGTGCAAGCTGATTAGTTTATTAGTATTTGGTGATTATACTGGACATATAGCTGATAACTTCGGACCATTCGGTTTGATTCTTTTCCCTTTTTAATTATTGATGATTTACTATACAAATTAATTATTATAAAAATGGAAGCATCACATGATTCACATTGATTTCCTATTTCCAAAATATATTTTCCATTCCAACAAAGGATACTCTTAGCTTTTTATAAATAGCCTCATCAGCTACTTATCCCTCATCAACTTCACATCCAGTTCTGTTGTGTAAATAGCTATAGAAATGGCAGTCCAAGTCCAAGGCAGCGTTTTGGGCAACACCAGCATCCTCCTTTGCCTCTCTAAGGCTCCCTCTCCACCATTCCCAATGCTTATTCCCCTACGCCTGCACAAGGCCAAGAGGTGCTGCTCTGTTGCAGCTCATTCCACAAGCTCCACAAAGGCTGCGCCATTAAGCAGTAACCATCGAGAAAGTGGTCGTCCGTTGGCCAACTTCCCCCCAGACATATGGGGTGATCGTTTCCTCACTCTTTCCTTTGATATCTCGGTATATATTTATACATTATTACATCCATCATTTCCTTCATTTTGATTCCATATTATCCATTGAAAACATCATGTTTAGTTTCTTTCATTTTCATTTAATGATATTATCTGCATATTATATGGCACCATTGTTGCTGAAAAGCAAGTTCATGCAAGACATCAAGTCCATTTGCTTATATATAATAATATATGTAGGAACTTAATCGGTGCTCAAGACAAGTTGAAGTGTTGAAAGAAACGGTGAAGGATATGTTAATGGCTTCTACAACTGATCCTTTACACAATGTTCTTTTGATAAATTCCTTATGCCGCCTAGGAGTATCCTACCATTTCGAGACTGAAATAGAGCAACAATTAACTCACTGTTTTGATGAATTAAGTAAACTCATTCATAGCGATGCTTATAATTTGCACGCAATTGCAATCATGTTTCAAGTTTTCAGATCTCATGGTTATAATATGTCTTCTGGTAAGTATTTATCCTGCGAGCACCATTCAAATTGATTTTACATTGATTCCTGTCAATATATATGCTATTAATTTATATATTATTATAATATTATTGTCACCACTATTTTAAACCCTTGTGAGGGGCAGCCCCAAATTATATTAACTATGAAAATATAAAATATTTAGCTTGTTCAGAAGAAACCTTTTCTCCTAGCTCATAGGAAGGAAAAAAGAAAAAAAGAATACAAGCATTGAAACACCAGCAAATGGTAGTCTATTGTTATTATTTGAAAATGCTAATGCAATGTATTGAATATTGAATCAGATATTTTTAACAAGTTCAAGGATGAGAATGGTGAATTCAAAGTTAGTGATACAAAAGAGCTGATAAGTTTATATGAAGCTTCCCATTTTAGAATAAATGGTGAACTCGTTCTTGACGAAGCTTGTGCTTTCACAACATCACAATTGAAGTCCATGGTAAGCCGAACAAGTCCACACTATGCCCAATACATCGAAAATGCCCTCTATTGTCCCTACCAAAGAGGGGTTCCAAGACTAGAAGCAAGGCAATATATATGTTTTTACGAAAAAGATGATGATGAAGCAAGGAATGATACATTACTAAAGTTTGCCAAGTATGATTTCAATCGGATCCAAATGATGCTTCAACAGGAACTAAGCAACCTTTGTAGGTAATAAGAACTCTTTTATTTTTATTTTGAGCATAAAGCAAAACTTTTCGTTTTCTAAAATCTTAGTTAATGGCATGCTTGCTTGGGGCATACAGTGAGTGGAAAGAAGAAAATATGGAATCAAGGCTTCCATATGCAAGAAATAGAATCGTGGAGTGCTTTTTCTCGGCGATAGCGGTTTATTTTGAACCATGTTATGCACGTGCTTGCAACATATATGCTAAACTGTTATCAAACTTAGTACTCATTGATGATACTTACGATGCCTATGGTACCTATGAAGAACTCCAGTATTTCACCGATGCAATCCAAAGGTACTACTATATATAAATTCTTATTAATATTTTAACGAATTATGATAAAAATTAACTGGTGGTGCGCAGATTTGATATTGGTATTATGGATGAACTTCCAACAAATTACTTGAAACTTGTTTACGAGACTATCTTAAATATTCACAATGAAGCTGAGGATAAGATGAGAAAGGAAGGGAGATCTTATGCCATTTCCTACGCTATAAATGAGGTAAATTAGGTTGCATCAATTCTTCATACAATGTAACATTTTACATGCAAGTAGTATCCCATCCATAATTTGTCACCCATCTATGAAATTAAACACTCTAGCTGTGTATCATTTATCATTTTACTCAACACCTTTTTTCAGTCTATTAATTAAGATTTTCAAAAAAATCTTATACAAAGATCCCACCAAACTTGTAGGTAGAAAATCATTCAACATAATTGGACATGCAAACTTCAACATAATTATGAGCCTATGCATAGTTGGAGTCATTTGATAGAGGTTGTTTTGAGATAAAACCTTCATTCACTCCTTAATGCAATACATGGTCATCAACCAAGACATAAGAACACACCAAGGATGTTTGCTCATTGAAAATGTCTAGTTGAACTGATATTTCACGTTTCGACTGTTAGAATAGTCCTTAAGATCCCATAAATTTTTAATTTAAGTTGCATCACAACATAAAGTTTATTATGGTTAATTAATTATTTTGTATTGGTGATTAGTTCAAGAAATTAGCAGAAGCCTGTTTTGCAGAGCGACGTTGGGTGCATAGAAGTTATGTGCCAACATTTGATGAGTATATGGACACTGCAATGGCGTCAAGTGCAGGCCTTGTTTCAGTCTGTCAAGCCTTGATAGGAATGGAAGAAGCGGATGAAACTGCATATCAATGGCTGATCAATACTGATAACAAACTTCATAAAACCGTCAACAAAATTGCTCGTCTCTACGATGATCTCTCAACTAATGAGGTATATCCCTCACCTTTTCTTTTTCTTCTAAAAACTCTTCTAGCAATGTAACCAGGAATGTGTTAATGGTGAAATTAAGGCTGAAGAAAAGAGGGGACTGGTTTGTGGAACCAGTTGTTACATGAAACAATATGGTGTTACAAGACAGGAAGCGGTCGAAGCTTACAGGGAAATGATTGAGGTTGCTTGGAAAGACATGAACGAAGCTTGTCTTAAACCAATGCCTGTCTCAAACAAAATTGCGGTGCGAGCTCTTAACGTTGCACGTTTAGTTTTGGTTCTTTACAACAAAGACGATGGATTCACAAGGCCTGAACTATCTTTGAAAGATGCCATCGCCAAAGTGCTCATTCATCCCATACCCCTTTAACCAACTTTATATCTATTTATTGTACGCCACTTTGCCATTAAATCGTTGTAATACTCTTATATTAAAGGACATTTCAACAACAAAGTCACTCTTATATTATTCAACCATGATATGTTGTAATACTATTCGATTATTTGGTTTTGCTTTACAGCGTGCCCTCGTTTCATTTCCGAAAATTAGATATTGTTTTTGAATGTAGGAAAATAATGTTAAAATTGACTCCTATGAAACTAATATATTAAAAGGGAGCTTCAACTATTATACTTTGTTTAGAAAAACCTCTTATACTAACTTATAATTTTTCAATCACTCTTTTAAGAAATCACTTTTGATGCCTAAATTTCAAAAAAAAACAAAAAAAAAAAATCTAATATTAAAATCAATGGTTTTTATAAGTAAAAAACATAAAAAAAATAATTTAAGAACTTAAAGACATTTTTGGTATATTTAACCTTAAAATTAACTCATGAACATTTTTTTCAAAAAAATCTCTAAATTTTTTAGATATTCATCGTTGAGGAATTTTGAAACATTATTTTTATTATGATTATCATTTGGGAATTTTTCAGTCCTTCCTAAGCAAACAAAAACAAAACAAATACTAAATGTGAAAGCAAAAGACTATTTACTAAAAATGACATCTATATCAGTAAGGTTACCAAAATTCTGCAATGCTATCTATGATAAGTTAGTGGCATTAACAATGGAGGATTTTGCTGTGAATCACAATATTGCTCATACCGGACTTCGGATATAAGACCAGAACCGGATCAGCAGTTGAAAGAATCAGCATGAAAATCTGATAATCAAAGCTAAATTTATCTACTCCCTATCAGAATCAACTACCAGAACTAATTTAATTCTCTTTTCTTTTACCTTTATTTTTGGAATAGTACTGTTTATCGACATGTTTTACGGATCTCCTCCGTTAATGTTTCATATGCCACTTGCCGTTCGGGACTTCGTGAATCGCTGCAGAGTATCCTGCGCATTATTTTCAACTCTTCAGGACTTGCCTTCTTGAAAAGTCCTGTTAGGACTACCTGTATTTCTTCATCAACAGAATGTTGATTGGGATCTCCATGATCTTGCTTTGTCAAATCAACACCAAAAATTTTTGCTTTCGATTCGCCTACCGAGCAACTCAATCCGAGCGCATACTTTTTAACTTCATTGTTATCACGCGCATACTTTTTAACTTCATTGTTATCACGAGCAGTCTTGTTATTCCAGTACTCCAAACATTGATGATTTGGATCGAGAGCTTCAATTGCCTGGAGGAAAGCAATTTATTAGGAAATAAACAACAGAATACGGATATCACAACTAAATTGAATAAGAAAAACGGTTCTCTTGTTTTATTAGACAAATGCATGCTTGCATGAGTACCCGCTATATGCACAATTCTGGTACTATCCGTTTATGGTCATTAGCATACCATGGAAAAGGCATGTCCGACATGGGTAGGTTCACTTTTTACTACGTTATCCATGTATTTGGAGGATTCTTGAAAAGTCATATCCACAACAAAGGTGTGGTAGATACATAAGGATTAATAAATGACATTTCTATTTATCACGTCATCGTAGTTGCTAAGCCATATTCCATATCATGATAAGAACCATATGGATCATGTTTTGTTATTGAAGGATTTCTAATCTGATATTTGTTAGCTAAGAAATGTTCCTAGTTTATAAAGGCATCATTACCTGAATTATGGGTGGTGAGAGAAATCCAAACATTTCGAGCCCGTTGATGCTCTGCAGAGATTGCAAAGGTAGCAGCCCACTTTCTCCTAGGTTTTTCCTCCTCAAGATTTCTTGATTTAATTGCTGTAGTACCATTTCCCAACATTTGTTAGGCAACACAGTCGAGAAGGTTATGGTAGGGCAGCCTTCTAAAGTAACCTGAAATATAATATAATACACATGAGGTTCTACGTGAAAGCTAACTCAGTGACATCTCCATTGCCAAAGTTTTATGAGTGAACCTTTATCCCAAAATTAGTAGACAAACAAGAGGTAATCTCACCTTAAATAGAGGTCCAAGTAGCCCAATATCCAAAACTTCAGAAATGTAACTAGAAATCTTTGTTGGGTCAAGCACACTAAAGTACTTGACACGGCTTCTAAAACCTGTAAAAGTCGAGCATGAATCTAAAAAGCTAATAACAGAAAGAAAGAAACTGTGAATTAAATAGTAAGAAATCAGATCTAATTTCATTATTATGTACCTTTTGGGAATATGGCCTGGCTGTTGCACCATAGTTTTCCAAAAATTACGGATCCAAAATTTAAAGGCTCAACAGCACGATTCAACAATGGATGACCTTGGTGAGCCGTAGATGCAATTACATCTGAGCAGTTGAGAGTTTCTGCCTTCAACAAGGTATTTGATTGTCCTGCATTGATATGTGGAAACTGAAGTTCAACGCCAAACAATTTCTTGCCCTCAAAGCCATCAGGATCCCGAAGACCTGTTGAAATTGAATGCTGATACTTCTCGCAATATTCTCGAGAAACTGATGAGCTACAATCACTCTTGAGTCTCTTTAGAACAGGTTCTCTTACTTCATCAAATCCACAACTTTTCTCTCGCAAAAATGTCTCAACATCAGTTACACTGTGGTTACTGGAGCTACCAGAATCACAAATAGACTTCCTTGCAGTTGCAGGATAATCAGATACAATATCAAGATTTAAGTCAATGCAGGGATCCTGCTCCAAGTTCGTTCTGTTTTCCATGACAAGAACTCCAACATTTACGACGTTATTATGACTATCCAAGGTGACATGAGAGGCTTTTAATTTAGTCGCAGGCTGGCACTCTGATGGCGATACCTCCGAAGAAAAATGACCATACAAGTAAGGAGTATTAATATCCACCTTTTCTTCCACTCTCGAGGAACAAGAGAAACTTTCCCTTGGTTGAGCAGGCTCAAATTTTAATACCTCACTGTCCTGAACCCACTTAGACAAATAAGCATCGCAATCAATAGCAGAAACCAACCCGAGATCTTTGGATGCCCATAGTTTAACAGCATCTAATCCTCCCTCTAGGGCTTCAACTAGCATTTGCAATTCATCAACAGTGTAGCGAAGGAGGACAAATCTGTCCTCATCTTGGCACGAGCAGAAATTCTTTACATGTTTCAGACAAGCAAACCGTTCAGGAGAGCATTTGCAGCTACAGGCAGATAGATGCAAGTCATAGAAACAAGAGAAACATTCTCTCTCACTTTCCAGATCAAAGTCTTTTTCCATCTTTCGTACAGGCATACCAGGGGGAAGGCAATTTACTCGTTCCTCTTCCATCTGCTTTCTCATCTGTTAACAATGATAATTTACATATATTACTGCACATAATGACACAAGTAAGTTTTTCACTTATATGTGAATATTTATAATTTACACAATTATTTTAGAGTGAGAGAGAAGAATCTACCCTAACTGCCT
Organism: Gossypium sturtianum; assembly: GCA_025698515.1. Lineage (NCBI taxonomy): Eukaryota > Viridiplantae > Streptophyta > Magnoliopsida > Malvales > Malvaceae > Gossypium > Gossypium sturtianum. The sequence goes on along the minus strand of CM046952.1, from coordinate 479,295 downwards.
TCGTAAGCATCCCATCCTTCCCACATACACGTTTCCACCTCGAATTTCCCAGCGTTTCTCTGCCAAGAATATGTAACTCCCTGAGAGCCTGGATGCCTTGCCTAGCTGATCCCAGGAGTAGCTTGTCATGGGACAGTGATGTCTTGCGATGCTGCTCACTGTAGAGCTCAACTGCAAGTTGACCATGTTCTAGCCAATCAACAGGAGCAACATTCACTGCCTCTGCACAGTTGAAGCCACAATTAAATCCAGCATGATACGCCCTTGGAAAGGTAAGAACAAACTCCCCGGAATGTTGTACGGCCCGATAGACTGGTACACCCTCAGCTTTTAGAACTGAAGGAGACAGTTGAGTAACCTGCCAAAGGTGAATCATAAATTTCATGCATGTAAAAAACTAGTTAAAGAATAAGAAAATGGATGTGAGATGACGAACAGATACAACATCTACCAAAAAAATACTTTGATGAAATGAAAGAACAAACAAGTGTAAAAGATATTAAAGAATTACTTCTCAGGTTTTCGTTCAGAAATTTCAAGTAGAGATGATTTAATGGGAAACACTGTACAATGACCATGATGAATATCACCAGGTATCAATGCAACTTGACCTTCTGGAATCACATTCCAAGGTGCAGTTTAACAATCACATTGGAACAACTAACAGTTTTCTTTATCTACAATAAGAACAAAATTTTATACAAAATATAAGTTGCTTGCTGATAAAGCAACCCAGATGTCTTTCTTTTATACACAATTCTCTTAGATCCCTTGATGCGTTGGAAGCCTGGGTCCAGATTCCTACATCTATAACCTATTGAGATTTGGTAAGACACCAGAGTGCATGTTTAGGTGTCCAAAACTATGAAAATTTTACCATTATTCATCTCTTAAAGTGTACAAAATTTTACTGAGGCGGGATGATAAGAGGCTACATGAAGAACTGGACTTCTGATTTAAGAATTCTTGTTCTACACCATCTATCCAATGAGAAAACAAGCATGACTCCAAGAAGCAACAAAGAAGTGCAAAAATATGCAAAAACAGAAAAGGTGATAAAATGTATTTTTGAGCGATAAAATAAAATAAAGAATAAAAGTAAAAACAAATATGTTTCTCACCAATTCATTGAGTAGGTCAGGTTGTTCTTCAAACAAATCAGGCAGATGCTTTCTCATTGCAGCCTCCAAAGAGGTAGCCTGGTTCCCCGGCACTCCATACCATATTTTTGGATCACCGAAGTGCATATAGTTTAGCGAATACAGATGGTGGTCCTCAACATGCTGCTCAAACCATAATAAAGTTAAAATGAGAAAAGGAATGAGTCACCATTCAAATTATCAAAAAGGGATTCAGACCTAAAACACAAAAGAATAGAAAGCATAATTCACGTTGAATATTTCATTAAAAATCACAGTTAGAGAGAATGTTTACAGTAAATGGTTGCATTTGCAAAAGGTGTAAATTTATAAAATTCTTTGCAGTTAAGCAACCAAAGAGGATCATGCAGCAATAGGGGACCATACTGCCAGACAAATTCAAAACTACAAGTTTATGAGAAGCATGTTGTACATTTCTAAAAAAGAATAACAAAAACAAGAATGGACAATGTTGTGTTCCAGTATCATTTATATCCTAATTTATTTTAATCATGTGAACTAAGAGGAATGCTATTCTAGCAGTTTTTATGCCTTACCCAACAAAATGATGAGAAGCACATCCCCACATAGAGCCATGGCACTAGAACTCCAGATATATCGCATCCTTCAAATGATAACACCGAACCTTGTAGGCGTGGGAAATTATTTAGGTTCCAACCTGACGTTGCATATTTATCTGCATCATTTCCAGTTAACACAGAAGACACCTTAGGAAAGCCACTGCCAAATATTCCTGTTTCCAAGTCAGCTCCATAATATACCTGCAATACAAAAGCAAACTCCAGTAGAAGTAAACAGGGATTTCCATGAATAATATCTTATAATAGAGAGGAGCAATGAGATGAACATACTCCTCACCTCAACCTCATCTTTTGGCTGCTCAACTATCCTCCAGTATTCACCCTCTATGTCCTCCCAAGACGGTTCCCATTTCCTACATTCAATCATACTGGGCTCTAAATCCTCACTACAGTCCCTTTGAAAGTACATCTCCTTAAATTCATCTGCATATCTCTGAAATTCTTCAAGAGTGAAGTCAGATCCTGAATTAAAGCCAAACTTCTCATCAGTCTCAGAAGTAACAACAGATTCTGAACTAGAATTGGCTCGTCTTCTACTAGCTCCCATTCTTGAATGCCTCCTCCGTTTCCGTTTCCGGCTTCTATTTTTCTTTCTCATTGGCTCCCTATTTTGAAGTAAATCAACTTGCTGAATTCTTGTAGAAAATTTAGCATGTTCCCATATATCTTTCTCTTTAAGAGGACAAGGTGGAGTCCAAGAAGGTGGCGGAACAATCCGACATATACCAAATGATTGAGCTTCAGCACGAATTTTTTCTATGTAGGCAAGTGTATCTTCAAACTCCTAATAAATTGAACATCATAAATTCTAAGCACTGTTATCAAAAAGAATATTGTAAAAGAAAATTGTTACATTAAAAGATAAGATTACCTCAATAGTTGGATAAAACACTGGGGCATCATCAATGTTAGGCCGGCATGGTTCATCTGGATCCCATCTTGTTGACACCTAAAACATACCAACAATCATCATAAAGCAACAGAACTTAGAAACGTATACTTGGAGGATTTCCAGATGATTTCACACTAAACAGTGTAGCTCAATGTAGACCACTTTAAAGAAGATAATTATCTTTCTAGTTGCAAGTGTGAATCTCAACAAAACACTTCTTCCAAAACATTTATAACTGTGTTATTTTAGGTATCATGTCAAAATTTTCTTCCACTAACCTTAAAAATACACAAAGAGACCTAAAATTTCAAAAGACTGCTATCAAAACCTATGCAGAAAACCCATATACCCTTGGATTCAGACTGCCTACTTTTAGATATTGCCTTTGAACCCAAAAAGAAAGAAAAGTCATTATCACCAAGCTATTGCAAGGAGTACAACATCTATATGTCACGCACAAAGCGGTCACGCATTAACTTACCCTTCGATGCCGAGGACTGCCCAAAGACTCAAGATTATTATTTCTTTTCATGGAAAGTTGTGAAGAATGATCCTGTAATAGTCTTTTGTTAGGAATTTACAATTTTATGTTCGTTAGCCTGAACCAGGCATTCTAAAATTAAGCACATAAATAATGCTATCACATCACAAATGATAAAGTATGACCCATTTCATCAAATATTTATACATATATTCAAATTCAAATGCATACAAAAATTTGAATAGAAATATGCATGATTTCAGAAAGAGGGAAGAGAAGCATATCAACATGAACAACCAGAATTCAGTATAATTCCTTCACTCCACACAAACATCATACATCATCAACCAGCATATAGAAGATAAAGATAATAGAATATCACCCAGTTTTAGCACTCTTTAAATCTCACACTCGGCAATAGTTACATGATTAAGTTGATCACAGGCAATGGCAAAAAGTTTCTTTCAACCAAGTTAAGAAGGATATGAAGATATCGAGTTTAAGGACTTGTGACTAATATTCCCTAGGAACTTCCATGATATTCGATCTTCAGCCATGCCTTGTACTATAGGAATGAATAGCCATAGTTGACAGGAAATTGTGATCTATACCTTTACTAAATACCCCCCAACCAATGCGTTCCAAGGGATTTAAAAACCAAAATTGATTCTAAATCAACCATAAAACTTATAAACAGAAAACTAGGCAGACATAATTTCTAAGTGATAGATTATGAATTCCCAGAAAATATTTCATGCATACAACAAAAAAACTTTGAAGCAATTCCATCTGACAACGAAAAAAATAAGAAAAATCCATAACAGAAAGTCAAATCTAATACAATAGTTAAATGAGAACAAGAAATCTCAAGAACGATGCTTTCCTAGGGCTCTGAATGTGAACAGATTCTGTATATTAATCCCAACTTTTTTTTTTAAACAAAATACAGAAATTTAATCAACATTGATCACAACAACAGGTTCTAATTAGCTATTTATTTGACCCAATGCCCAAATATCAAAACTTTCTCAACCAAAAAAAACAAACAATATCACCAAAAAAAAAAAAATTGAAAGAAACAAATTCCTCATACACAGATCTGCATATTTAAAACAAGGAATCAAATATATTTAAATTAAAAAGAGAAAAAAAAAAAAGAGAGAGAGAAACAGAGAATCTAACCTCTTTCATATGAGAATTTGTTGCAATTTTCAACTGTTCCATTCAATTGGAACGAAAAAAAATTATGCAAAAAAATTGTTTTATAATTAAAAAATAAAGTTTTACGGTAAAATTTTCTCTCTCTTCTTTTTTTTTTTGAGAAAAAATAAAAAGTTTCTACCCTAAGAACGAGTTTCTGATTTTATTTCGCCAAAGAAATCAAATCAAATCCAAATCACATTCCTTTCTGTTTAAATAAAAAAACCTAACATTAAATTCTTTTAGTTCAATTCCAGAAAGGAAACGTTTTTTTTTTTTTTTAATCTTTAATTTAAGGATAAAAAATATTCTTTTTTTTCATAAATATTAAGTAAAAGTCTCTTTTTTTAATTTTAATCAAATACATATATTTCATATTTGACTCGGTAAACCGTTTTTAAAAGACACGTTGGAAGTAGGATTCTAATAAAACAAAAATGCTTAATATATAGATTGGCCCCTGAACTTGATAAATTTCTCACATTGACCTCTAAACTTTTTTTGGAATCATATTGACCCTTAAAGTTAACAGCTGTTACATAGATCAACCCCTACAGGCTACAACTAATGCCGGTAACCTTTTTTATTTTGGAAAAATCAACCAACCCGTAATGACACGTGTATAAATAAATATTTTTTATATATCAATTGATTTAATAAAATAAAAATATATAAAAATTCAAAAAATAATTTCATTACCATCGCAAATATTTGTAAATCAACATTCAATTTTTTTTTTTTGTCTGAAAATATGTGAAGAATACTAAAATAGAAATGTATGATCGCAAATGTCTAATCAAAGCTCGATTTCCATGAATTAATGTAGGTAACAGTTGCCAATCTTAGGGACTAGTATGATCTAAAAAAAAGTTTAGAGGTTAATGTGAAAAAAGTTGACAAGTTTAGGGACAAATCAATATACTAAGCCAAAATAAAATAAAGTGAATAATTAATAATAAAATAACTAAAGAATTTTCTTTTTAATATAATAATACTAAAAAGTAAAATACCTGCCTGAGATTACAAGCTTGACTTATTTCTCTCTTCTTTTAAGGTTTAATTTTCTCTTAATCCTTATACTCTTTGAATTTTTGAAATTCATCCTTCTACTTTTATTATAAAAAAATTAACCCTCTATTTGTTCGATTTGAAAATAAACACTCGTAGAGTAAAAAAAAATCATATTGCTGATATATCAAATAATAGTCCAATCCAATTAATAACACTATTAATATTTTTTTTTGTTATATTTAAAAATATAACATTTTAATATCCAAAGTTATAATTTAGAAATTAAAATATAATTGATAACGCATAATCACATTTAACAAAAGTTAATTCCATCAAATTAATAACAGAAGGACTAAATTTTAAAAATCTAAAAAATACAAAAACAGGTAAAACTATAATTTTTTTTAACGATAAAAACTCATATTATTAGGGTACGAGTTGAACTTAGAAATATTAATAGGTAGGACATATACGTTTTTTAAATTGTTCAAATTTAAATCCGTAAATATTTTACGAGTTGAACTTAGAAATATCAATGGGTCGGACATATATGTTTTTTAAATTGTTCAAATTTAAATCCGTAAATATTTTTAAAAACTTATTTTGTTTAAACCCGAATCTGAATTAAATATTATTATTCATAAAAATAATTCTCCCAAATTAATCTAGGTTAATATTCCAGAAAGCAGGTGATAAGTGGTAAAAGCCTGGTTGGATAAAATAAATAAAGAATAGTAATAAAATTACAAGCCGCACGCAGTATTAACAGAAACCGGCAAACACAACTAACCAACCACGATTTTGTCCTTTGGCTTTGCGTGTGTTGTACTTCATCCTATACTTGTCTCCTCCAATCTCATCTGTTTCTAGTCGCTCTTTTTGTTGTAAGTATAAAATATTATTGTTTATCATAGGTTTGAGAGGGAAAGGATTGTATAAAACAGTGACGTTACATCATTTGTATTCTTTTTTTAATAATTTTATGCCACGCCAGCATTTTCATCCTGAATTTCAGCATTTTCATCCTGAAAAAAAATTAAATTCAAATTAAAATCCTGAAATTCAAGATAAGAATACTGATAGGGATACAGATGACGTGACGTCACTGTTTCATACAATCCTTTCTCAAGTTTGAGGTTATGTATAGAGTTTGAATTGGAGACCAAATGTATCGATACAATCAATACATTTAAATAATTACTATAAAAACCAATATTTCAAAACAGGGTCGAATTGACAATAGAATGTATTTATTTTCAAATAAAAATAAAAAATACAGAATGTAAAAAATTAAATCTATTGAATAATAAAGAGTTAAATTGTTGAATAATATATGTGAATTTTATTAAGTTATATTTCGATTTAATTACTCTGACTATATATCGATAATTGTACTTAAAATATCAGAAAAGGGAATGTTAATATGTGTGATTGTAATAACTAAGAAACTATTTCTTAAAGGAATTAAAACAAAATAAGACTAAAATTAGCAACAAAATAGACTAATAAGATGCTTTATTATAAAATTTAAAGGATAAAACCCCTAAAATGAAATAAACCTTATACTCAATAACGAGTTGGCTAAACTGGCATGAGCCTACATTATTTCACCTTTGGAAATCCATATGATACTCTGTCATGAATTATAAAACCGGACCGAATCAACCAACCGGTCAAACTCCAGTTCGGTTTTTTAACATTATTCTAAATACGCATCACACATTTTCACTTCCAAAAATCCACATGTAAAATGACACTCTCCCATGGATTATAAAACCGGACATGACGGTCGAATACCGATCCGGTTTTTTCTAACATTGCACTCTCCATCTTTCTCATACACAAAAATATACATCACATTTTCCCTAAATTAAATGTTCATGCCTCTCCATTTCCAACATGCTATACTCGTACTATATATATTATACACAAACCAATTTCCAGGCAATCAAAATAAATGTATGTTGTTTGTTTGCATCATGCTCGAATAAATGGAGTAATCAAACTCAAAATTCCTTTTGGATCATTTTTTATCTGTTGTTATGCCGACCACGACGTTGCTCACCTGCGAGTCGATATTATAAATATATCAGCCCCACACCATTTTCAGTTTATGTATACCAAAGCTCAAGAAAATGAAAGCACAACATATTAAAGATATGTAAATAATGGTAAAAGTACTATGGAGGCCCATGTACTAGGAGTCCGATTGCATTTTATCTCATCTACTCAAAAAATGGGCAAATTAGCCACTGTACGTTAAATCAAAGAGCAAATTGATCATTTCTATTAAAAATTTCATTCATTTGTATTGTTAAAAACCGGTGTAGCTAACGGAATAACCAGAAAATGACATGTGGCATGTCACAAGTGTCTTACGTTGGTGTACAAGGACCAACTTTTAACAATATAATTGGATGAAATTTTTTAATTAAAAGACCAATTTGCTCTTTAATCTAATCTACAGGAACTAATTTGCCTCTTTTTTTTTCAGTAGAACGGGCATAATACAATCTGACTCCTAGTGCAAGGGCTCCCATGGTACTTTTACCATAATTATAACTATATTTACCAATTTTCCACTCTCATCGACTGACATGGGATTCTCAACCACAACTGTTTGGCTCTGTGAATTCCAGCATAGAATGCAAAAGGGTTAGATTAGGTAAACAGTTTATTAACTCAACCATCTACACTTTCTTGTAATAAAAAGGACAAAAACAAAAACTAACTACGGAAACTTACTGCTGAAGTAGATGGCATGGTCCCTGCAGAAGCTATTTGATTAGGTCGGTTTACGCAAAATGGAGCCCTTGCATTGCCCGTCTGAAAGATGAGAAATATGGAGTGAGGGATAGGTAAACCTCCAAATAGATTATCACTATAGACAAAAATACATACACTGTATATCCCATAATGCTGCTCGAAAATATTAATTTCATGAAAGTAATAGAGAATAATGCTAGCAAAGGCAGATTTATGAGAATTCATCATGTGAATAGTAGACCGGAGACATTCAGTACAAGGAACTATTATGTTCAAAATATAGCTTAGCAAACAGATTATAACTATGTTACTCAGATACGAGTGTCGGACATGAGTATATTCAATTTTTTCCATGTTTTTTCATGTATTTGGAGGATCATATCCCTATACAACGTCGGAATATGTGCAGAACACAGGTACTTCGAGCAAGATGAAAAGTTGTAGGAACATAGGTTTTTAAGAACTAATTCCTAATGTGGTTATGACGCAGAAAATTTTGCATATTTGACAAGTAAAGGACCGTAGATAAAAAGCCCACTAAAACTGATCACGCCTTGCATCTATCAATCACTACTCAGAGATTCGACTATCAATTGCAATGGTGATCGCACAGAGGAGGGTCTAGAAGAGAGACCAACTAGAGTAATCACTCAAGAAGCGGGGGAGTAAAACCAAGTCTGATAGGTACACCCCAAAGCCAAATTCACTAAGAAAGAGACAAAATAGGCAGACAGAAGACCCAAAACAATAAAACATGATTATTTTTGTTTATCATTCCAAATACATACAGAAATATTGCTAAAGAATTTTAAAGATCATGAAAAACTGAAACTTGCATCATATGACTTTGTAAATCAGAAAATAAGTAATAAGATAAGAAGAGAAAGAATGACTACTATCAAGCAAATTAGGAATTAATACGGACCTACGAGTAAATCTCTAAATCTCAACCAATTCTGAAGATATTCCGCATGCTGATAATAAATGTGCTAATAAAAAGTTTAATCAATTCAATCATACTTACACCAACGTTAGTAACATATTGACAGATAGCACATTTGACAGATGGAGCTCCATATGGATACATTAATGTTGTCCGGCAGTGCCCGCAATTGATATGAGCTATCTGGTTGGGTGCTTTTTTCATGGTCATATGATCCAAGAAAGAAAGAAGTCAGAAAACAATCTAGAAACAACTAAACTGAAAGAGAGGAAGAAGAAATGAACAAGTAACATATAGAATAAACTACTAGCAGTACCAAGACAACCTGGAAATCCGATAAAAAAACATGAGGAATCAAAGAAGACAAAGTTTAGAAGTATATGAAGATCTTTGACCAGTCAAAGTAGCTCAGACTGCTACTAAAAAAAGAGATGTCAAAATAGGAATACAACAGTAACAAAAGATATCCACAAGGAATGCATTGTCTCTTGAAAACTGAACCACACTCCCTAAAACTTGTTTACAGAGCAGAAAAAGTTGAAGAAAGAAACAAATACTCAATCAAAAGCATGAAGTTTGACTTGAAGTCCAAAAATAGTAACAATTCAGCAGTTCCTGACATTACATGCAGAGAGTCAATTTAGTATACCTGGTGCAAGGTTAAGGGTGTGACAGCAAGAACATCTCACACTTGTTCCTCCACGTGCATACATTAGCAATGTTCGACAACCTCCACATATGAGTTGACCCATATCCATCCCTGCAGGGTTAATTTAAAACATGGGTTACCAAGCCATAAGACTCTTATTGGATATTTAGCTCATTTACATATTTAAATAATGCCACTAAGAAGTACAAACATAAGAAACTTTTACCAACTTTATGAAGAGTTTCAGCTAATCATGCCAAGGATACTGAAAACTAACAACTGCTCACAACTTTGGAAAATTGATGCACGGTTTTATATTTGCAATCAACAAGACTAAAAAATGAAGTGTACCAGGGAGAGGGACTTGTGTAATTGTATTGCATAATGCACAGCAAACATTTGTAGCTCCTCTAGGATAAAGAAGATTGCTCCTACACCCACTGCAAACTATCTGGCTCTGCATATCTGCAATCATTGAAAAGAACCATGAAAAGATACCTCTCTAAAACCCAATTATAACACATTAATATCCATTTAAATTTGGTAATACTGGTTTTGAGATTCAATTTAAAGCAGAGGGTAGCAAAATCTCATACATTAACCCAATTCAGTCTCTATGAACCAACAGGACCTTGAGAGGTTAACATCCTCCCAAACATTCAAAATTACTGAAATTACTAGTCAAGAAAAAAAGTCTAATAGTAATAAAAAAACCCGACTGCAAGACGTGTTAACAACTAGCATTCTATGTTGATCCGATTTCTAATTTTTGGACATATTCAGACACAGGTACGGGAAATGATCTACAAATAAATGAGAACAGCATGGAAAAAATTGGGCATACTTGTGAGCCAATCAACATAGCTGCATTTATAAGTTACTTAATGAGATTCCTCTCTCTCTCTAAGTATTACATACACTAAAATCATATGTGTTAACATTCAAAATAAAATAAAAACCAAGATAAAGGATTCCAAATACCAAATTCTGAGGAAAAAAAGAAGCATGAAACTTGAAATCAGATATCTAGCAACATGGTGTAAAGTAATCATTTTAAGCATCTTTTTCCATTAAAACAAAGCCCTTTTAATCATATATCTAGCAACATCTCAGCAGAATTAATTAATCCTCCTCTTTTTTTCTAAAATCCCTAGCTAATTTAAACTTGAAATCCAATTTACAAAGAGAAAATTGAATTTTTCATATACGATAACTCTAATCCGAAAAAAAAAATACTAACAATGAACATTGATAAGATCGAAATTAAAACCCAAAAGAATGTTAAAGAAATACCCGATTTCCCTTCCTTCAACAATGAAATGATTCGAATTCTTCGGGAAGCAATCGAATTGAGATCCAAAGCTCCTGTCAACCAAATTAAACCCCCAAAAAAAATCGTAAAAATCAAGTATTTTTTCCTTAGAAAAACAAAAACAAAAAAATGGAAGTTCATTTTACCTTTAAGAAGACGTGGAATTTGAATACAACAAAAATAATAGCGGTATTAAAAACGAAAATTGTAAGCTGTGATTTTTCCAAATACGATGAGATCCGCGTAAATTCGGAATCCCGTAATTACGTGAATTTGGGTCAAACTAGAAGATCGAGTTTCTTCTTTCTTTTTTTTTCTTTCTTTCTTTCTTGCTTTTCTTTATTATTTTTCTTTTTAATAAATAAAGTTTGGGTTTGTTTGGATCAGGAGATTTCGTTGAAATTTGGTTTCTTACGAAAAGAATTTCTTGTTATCCCATTTGGCTGATTTGGAATAAATGTTCAGCACGACCTTCAACTCGGTTTTGAAAAGAAAAATTACTGTTATATTTTTAAAATTATTTGATTAATTTAGAAATAAAATATTATTGTAAGAAAAAAAGTAATAAGTTAGACATTTAATTTTTATTTAAATAGAAATAAATTTAGATTTAATAAAAGTTTGGGTGCACTACAAAATCCAACTTTAAAATTATAAAATAATTATTAAATTATTTGAAGATTTTTATTTAAAGTCACTGAATTATTTAATTTTTTTTATTTAAGTCACTAAATTATTAAATTTGAATCTAATAATACACATATCCTACAAATTTTATTCGAGTCTAACCATGCATAAATATCATATATATTTATAGTTCTCAATTTTATGTTTTATATATTTAAATTATCATCGTCTTTTATAATGATTAATTATGATAATAGTTATTTAAATGTATATTATTTATTATTAATCCTAATTGTACTTATAACTAAAAAAACTTAAATGACTAATCAATATCAAAAAGTAAAAATATATATATAAGTATTTATATGTTTAATTTGGTACCTAAGTCTGACATTAATGTTCAATTTGGTATTTCTTTTGCCCCAGTTTAATATATTAGTTCAATTTCAATATTCAATTTGATGTCAGACCATTGCAATAAATATTCGGGAAAAGCACTCTAAATATTAAATTAAAATAGCTCAAATATCATTTTAATTTATTGAAGTAAAACTCAAAAGTACATATTAACTTTAAATATAAATACCAAATTGGTTCAAAGAAAAGTGCATCCAATTGAGAAAAAGAAAAAGAAAAGCAAATAGAAATGGAGCTATCTATAGAAACAAAAATGTAGCAAAATTTAAAATAAAACGACTACTATAAAAATAGCAGATAAATCATCAATCTAAGGAAGTTATAAGGTACCGGGTCATTATCTAACATATATATAATTTCAGCTATGTCCTTCATGAATATAATAATATATAAATATATAGAATTTGTTTTGTACTTCATATCATTTACACATTTCCCTTCTTTTTGTCATCAAAGTCGTCGTAGAGATGCCAATCTTTTCTCAAGATCATCAACATCAGTAGTAGGCTCGGACCTGCACCAAGTCGCCAACAAGATTTGTCAACGTGAATGTTTCTAGAGGATTTGTGTGAAGGTGGAGTAACATACTCTCACCATACACACCACTCTCGAAAAACAAAGTAAAACATAAAATTTTGGTCAAATTCTGTCTCTCCACTATAATGATCATTTCTAGTTCCTTTACTTTTCAAAATATGTATTTTCAATCTTGAGCAGATAATTTGATGGCTTTTTTTTTTTTCTTGTGATGATGAGACATATAATATTTTGTATACACAATTTTTTCACACATTAAAAGAAAAAAAACTATCAAGAGGGGAAAACGTATAATTATTCATCAAATTGTACCAAAAATGCCAAAGACAACATCATAGGTTTTTAAAGAACACGTGACCAAATTATTGTAGAACTGAAGTCACCAAAAATGCACAGTATAAGACCTATATATTTTGACCTAAAAATTTAAATAGTCCATCTTTCATGCTTATTGGATTTTCATAAAACAGTTTTAAAAATATCAGTTTCAGATAATGCCATACTAGAAGGACTAGAAATGATCAAATTATAACAAAAGGACTAAATCAGACAAAAATGCATAGTACAGTACATTATAATTTGACCATAAAATTTGAATAACAGTTTTAAGAAACATCAATTTCAAGTAATACCCTTAGTTCAATAATTAGCTCCTAGGTATCAAAAGAAAGCATTGGGGGTGTAGGCTGGGGGGGTTAGTGGGAGTGGAATATACAGTGATATGAAGCTGTCAGGGACCAGACATCACATGGTTGTTTGTAGAGTACTTTGTGAATGATTAAGGAAAAGAATGCTCAAGTTTTTTAAGTTCAATTAACAGACGCAGACCTATCTAGAGGATATTATAGTGCATGACAAAAAAATTTGAATTATGAAGCTTTTGCTCGAGAAAAGTCATACATACTTGACATTAACTGGGGGAGCAGCATTCTTTGATGCAATGCGACCCTTTGGAGCTGAAGATAACTGTTTAAAAAATGGGACAAGGTTAAGCCTTTATTGACACATTCTCGTAATTAGAAAAACGGAAATGTTACAGAAATTTTTTTATAAGGTCAATTTCAAGAATCCAACCTGAGAAGCAATATCCACACCAATCTCATCAAGCACCTGATCAGTTAAAAGCTTATAAATTATAGTAGGGGAAAAACTTAATGGGAACAATGGCAATGAAACAAAAAAATAAATTAAAACAAATATATATCAGTAAATAAAATATCTCACCTGGTTGGTGAGCTCCTCCGTTTCCTCTTCGGCCTCATCTTTATCTAAAGTTTCATCAATAGCTTCCGACATCATCTCTATCTGTAAAAAATACATCCAAACAACCATTACTAGAATATAAAACACTCTCGCACAAGCTGATCCAAGCTCTAAGTTTCTCTTGCAAAGATTTCTGTATGAACCAAGAATGTAAGCATCCTTGCACTGAGGACAAAGTGAATCTATCTTAATTAATTGTCAGCAGCCAACGTCATGTTCACAAGACTCCGTTATGTGTTAGTCTACACTGCATCACTTTCTAGGTATGTTCTCAAGGCTAAAGACTGTATGAAGAGAGAATCTAAAAGTTAAAAACTATCCCAAGAAAAAAAGAAGAGTACCGTCATATCCATTTGTGCCGACTGCTTTTGGAACTCTTTTATTACTTTTGCTTGCTTTGCGGGAGCCATTTCCTGCAAAAGGACAGAAAATGAAATTGTCAAATATGAGAACAATCTAACCCCAAAGAGTAAGAAGAAGCTGCGATAAGTCATACTGCAAAACAAAACATGGAAGTATAATGCTTTCCAGAATATAATCTTCTATGCCAATAAATTCATTGATTCCTTATTTCCAAAACTTCTGTCACTAGAGCCAAGCTAAAAAGCTTCCGATCCAAAAATCAACACGATTTTTTGTTTCAAAAGGACTTCACGGTTGATAAAAAAACATTGTAAATCATTTACCAAAGCAAGGTTTTAAGTACCTACCTTGTTCATTGCCACCATTGCCTTAGTTGCTCCTTTCATTCCAGTAGAAATCGAGGTACTGGCATATAATGCCTGTGAACACATAAAATGAAATATGAGGTACTGGCGTACAAACTTTAATCACCCCAAGAAACAATGATTTATTGTAGAAACTCAACCTGTGTATGAGTTGCGACACCTCTAATTTGGGCACGACTCCCCTGCAAATTAGTTATCTGTTGACGCAGTCGTACAAGTTGGCGAGCTAAAATTCTAGTAGCAGCCTGAGAAACACATATGGGAGATTAAATACAAAGGAATAAGCTGAGGGTTTGGGGAATTAAGGGAATTACTTGAGCAAACACCAGTGGCAGAGTTCTTGAATTACAACAAATCATCTTAACAGACAAACAACTTCCGTAAACATATGGTGAGCTGTTTATGGATCTTTTAACATTTGACATTACAAAATGGCAATATTTAAATTTCTGCTTCTAGTAATGATAAGGTGTGCATTTAGCTGTACGTAAATATTTTTATCACATTTGCAACTTGTTTTATATGAAAAGCCTCGGTATGTAAATTTTAACCCACTTGTGCAACTTTAATATAGTCATAATGCAAAATGTTTCAGCCCCAAAAGTTGCAAATAACTAACAGATGCACCTCATACATAGCAAATGACAGAATTTGATGACATAAAGCTAATTCGATTGGTTATCACCATAAACACAGTCAAAGGGTTTACACCCAAAACTTGAGCATTTTAAATGTTATAAATCATAGAATAAGCTGGTTCTTATGCCATGCTCATTGAACTAAAATGTGTTGTTCTTATGTCCATGCCTCAACAGAATCTTCTAGGTTTGAAACAACCATTGAATTTTACAACTTCATTACCAATGTTAAAGTAACCTTAAGTTAAAATTCGAAAATATAAACAACCTTAAACTTCATTGATTAAATTTATTTTCCCTTTTCAACTAAATTACACTACTACAGCCCATTTCTTCGAACCAATCCAGAATTAAACTTGCCTCATTTCCAGTTTTGGCCGTCTTCTTAATCTCTGCCACCAATTTTTTTTCCTCCAGTTGAAGAGACGCAATCTCCCGTTCAACGCCTAAAAAGGAACAGGCAAGTCATTAGAGCAATCTAGAACAAAGGAAAACAGTTTAAAACATCAAAGTAAACATAGGATTCTATTTTAGAATTGCCAAACTTATGATTCCACATAAAACTTCAGCTCCAACGGAAGAATGCACAAACTTCAATCCAAAATCTAAGAATTCAACTTTCAGGTAAGCATTTTTCCTTACATTTCGAGAATCATAATCACTCATTCAAATCAGATATGTTTCAGAACACAGATGTCCGATTCGTATAATTTAGGAGAAATGAAAAAGCTCCAGCAACAAAGATTTTATGTGAAGTACATATAGAAATAAAAAAAAAACACATACCTCGTGTTGCAACCGCCATTTCTCTCTTGCTCGTCCGCAAAGCATCTGGAATTACAAAAAAAAAAAACGAAATAAAAAATTTAAAAATAATGAAAAAAAACACAGTGAAACAGAACTAGCAGAGGAAGTGAGCAATTAGAGAACAACCACAAAATGCAGGAAAAAGAAAAAAGAGGGCAAGAAAGCAACGATGGAATCAAATCTAAAATACCTTTGGGAGATGTTTTCTTCTTGAAGATCTTCAACATGAGATTAACTTCACTGGTTTATCCTTCAAAAACAAACAAAAACCCTAAGAAACCAATTGCAATGTGAGAGCAAAAAAAGAAGAAATGTATATTCTGCGAGGAAATCACTTCAAACCCCTTTGAATGGAAATAAGAGACGCAAGAGTAGTGTGAGCGCGTGAAAATGTCTTCGGCTTCAAGGAGCGTGCCAATGCGGTGCGCCTCTTATACTCTCCAACGGTACGCCTTATAGTGGCCTCGCACCACAAACTAGCCGTTACTAGGCTTCGCCTTTTTCTATATTTTTATAATTCATTGATATTAGTGATATTATAATTTTGGGTAAACTCTTTTGACTAAATTATTAGTAAATTTATATTTTAATCACTTAATTTTTAAAAAATATATATATAATGTTCATTAAATTATTTGAAAATTTTCATTTAAGTCACTAAATCAAATGATGATTCAACGATCAGTACGGTAGATCAATATCAATTGACAAGTAGAAGAACATATTTTATATCCAAGTCGATAAATGTAGGCGATGCGAACAAAGAAGGCCATACAACACTTATTTTAATATCCTAATGATTTAAATAAAAACTTTTGAATAATTCAGTAACCATTTTGTAATTTTTTTGAAGTTGAGTGACTAAAACATAAATTTATTAATAATTTAACGTCTCTAAGTGTAGTTTACCCTATAATTTTATATTTCATTTTTATTTAAAAATTTCAAAACTATTTTTTATTTAAAATTGGCATAATGACATTTTTAACCCTCCAACTTTATAAAAAAAATATCATCTTAACCCTCCATTTAATTTTCCGCCTCTTTTAGCCATTGAACTTGCTTTTTTTTTTATCAAATCACCCAAAATGAATGGAAAATTTAATGTTTATTAATTTTGCTGATACATATACGTGGATGACATGTCAGCATTTAATTAATTTTTAAAATATTTAAAAATATATATAATTTTTATACTTTTTAAATTATTTTTAAAAATTTTAAAATTTTTTAAATTCGATTAAATGTTGATGTGTCATCCATGTGGCAATTCATGTGCATGCCACGTTAGTAAAGTTAAAAAATATTACTTCAAGCCTGCTTTATGATGTAGGCCTGTTTAATTATTTGACTTTTAACCATTTAATTAAATCTCGAAATTTATTATACTAGAATTTATAAATAAAAATATTTGAATTTTATAAACATATTTTAACCAATCAAACTTGTTTTATACTTAGCGGTCTTCAAACTTGGTGCGTTGCGCCTCTCTCTCTTTTTTTCTCTTATTTTTTAGGTATAATATTAAATTTAGTCTTTAATATTTATATATATTTTTTTTAATTTGATTTTTTTGGCCTTTAACCTTTCCAAAAAAAAGCCAAATAATTTTTTTAACGTAAATGATGATTAAAACATTATTTTTTAATATTATTAACTTGACAACTCGCATGATAGTCCATGTACATGTCATGCTAACATAAAATCATTTATCTTATATATTACGTCAATAAATAATTTAAAATTTATAAAAATAAAAAATATCAAAATAAACATTAAAACATATAAAAAGTTCATAAAAATTCAAATAAATTAGCATGGAGTATATATGGATAATCATGCAGGTTGTCGTGTTTAAAATTTTAACATTTTAGTTAGAGTTCATAAAAAAAAACATCATTTCAACTCTTTTTCAAAAGGTCGATGGTGAATTTTGACTCTTATTAAAAGGTTGAAGGTCGAATTTAACTAAAATAATAATAATAATGATCAAATTGACAAAAAAATATAAACATTAAGAGCAAAATTTTACATAATACCTTTTTTAATACCCAAACTTTAGTATTTACTATTTAAAGTGGATTTCTCTAAAATATTCACACTTTATATTTTTTTATGACTTCTCTAAAATAAATTCCTTTTATTTGCTCAAGCATTCAAGTTTCATTTTCAAAACAATTTCTTTTTCTTTTTCAATAGCATTATATTTCATTTTGAAAGTCTCTAAGACATTTTTCAAATTTTCATCATCTTTTGTTTGTAAAAGAAAATTATTTTCTATTTCAAGAGAATAAGATATTAAATAATATATATTTTCTGATAAAAGTTTTTTTAACTTACTTAAATTTATTATATTTGATTTTATTATTAATTAAAATATTTAATTTTAAAAAATGTTTTTATTGATATTTATATGTTATTTACTCGTTGGTGTAAGTTAGAGTTGAAGATTAACCTTGATGGTTAAAGCATAACTTTAGTTGTTAATGATCATTTGTTCGAATCCTACAAGTAATCTCGAGAGGAGATTTCAGTAATTCAAAATTCATCAAAAGAAGTGGCTTTTTAAAAGGGTAAGCTACATTATTAATCACTAAATTATGGGTAAATTTTTTCATTTGGTCACTGAACTATTCAAAAAATTTCATTTAAGTTATCGGATTGTTACAATTGATGCTATATGGCTTTATATGTAACGGTGTGCAAAATTCGGGTAAAACCGAAAAAATTCGGTTAACCGACGGTTGGGAGTCGATTAATTATTTTGTGATTTTTTTGTTAACGGTTAATTCGGTTCGAAATCGGTCGGTTAACCGAATTTTTTTGGTTTAACCGAAAAAATTAATAAATAAAATTATAATATATAAATAGGCCCACTATTCACCTAAACCCAATCTCTAAACCCAATCCAAACCCAAATATCCAACCCAACACAATTACCCAATCCAACCCAATCATAAAAATTACAATTAATTTAATAAATAAAAATAAAATTCTAAAACTAAAACTAAAAATTATGTAATATTTTTAATTATGTAGTGATTCATTTCGGGTAATTCGGTTAATTCGGGTAATTCGGTTAATTTTTAACCAAAAATAAAAAAACATATAATTTTCGGTTAATTCGGTTAACCGGCCGAATTAACCGAAAAAATTTCGGTTCGGTTAATTTTTTTGAAAACAATTCGGTTCGGTTAACGACTAAAAATTTTGAAAGGTCAGTTAATTCGGTTAATGTTATTTCGGGTCGGTTAACCGACTGAACACCCCTATTTATATGTTCGCATTGTATGCACCAATTGAAAACTCTCTTTCCCTTCTCTTTTATAGTCCGATTTTTTTTAGGGAACAACTTTGGACGTCATAAATTTACGAACTAAAAGTCAAACAACTTTTTTCTTCGATCTTTGACGTTGATTGCCAAAATCGTCACTTGGAACTCGCTGACTAATCTTTTTTTTAAAATAACTTAGCAGTCTAATGACTTAAATAAATCTTTTGACTAGTTCAGTAATTGACTTTTTTAGTTAAGTGACCAAAACGAAAACTTACCCATAGTTTTAGCGATTAATGGTGAAGTTTACCATTTTCAAAATTACTCATAAGTTTATTTGATTTAATGTATTTGGTCCCACTATAAGATAAAAAAGTTTATGTTGGGATCTAGTCCCCTTATTGTAGCATTTTTTGTCTAAATATACTTGTAATTTTCAAATAATTTGGTTTAATAAAAAAATTATTAATTACATTAATACCCTTTATATATTATCATCAATGTTTTTACATGCAAAACAAAATGGAAGCAAATATTGGCTCACTGATTATCTAACGTTTAACTAGTACTAAGTGATGTTATGTGGTCAAATCGTAATACAGAAAGACAATTTGTATTAGTAAATAAACCTAAACATGTCATTAGTTTAATCGAAAAAGAGCAAATCGATTCAAAAACTAATATGTTATTTACCAAGTGCAATTTGAGAGATGTTTTCTCTTGAGCATTAGAGCGAATAACCCCCATAAGATAGAGACATAGATGTAATTGACTGGATTGATAGTACATCGGATAATGCCCAAGTAGAATATATCCTAAATCCAATTTATGGATTTGTTTCGCTTACGACATTCATCGTGTGGTACACATTAATCAGAGGGAGTGATAGACTATATATGCGTGACTCGATACTTTGATATAAGTAAAAGTACAAGTTTAAATAGATAATGAACCAAAAACTGATGCGTTAGGTATACGACTTCTACAGTAACATCATTCACAATAATGGAATTCATAGCTCGACTAAAGGGTAAATGATATCTTTTTTATCGGCATTACATGATAGATGAAAAGTAAAAGTGATCACATGTCACTTGTCTTCGTGATACATGACTTGATTATTATTTGATAGTAATTGACTTTTCACAAATGAATATGTAATGACTACCACGAGATAAAATAGAATCATATTGGAAGAACAGATTTATCCCAATGAGATTAAGGATGTTCTATGAGAGTAACACACTTATGATAAGATCATTAGACAAACACTTATTGTTTAGCTCTCGCGATGATATATAATTAAGGACAGCTTAGTCACAATGCTATAGCTGAATGACTTTGTGACTAAACAAATTTATAATTAATAGGCGAAAAACTGAAACTTAATTATAATTTATTTGAGCCCTAATTATATATGTCTAATCAAATTTTTCGTTACCTCATTAAAACCATAAATGAAGTTAATGTATAATTAAATGAACATAGATGAATGGAAATAATAAAATTGGAGAAATGAGATTCTCATCGAGAATAGAAATGACTTGAAGATTAAATTAGGGTTTTTTAATTATTATTTAATTAATTATAATTAATAATTGAAGTTCGAAAATAGATTTAAATTAATCAGTCATTATGAACCTAATTGAATAAGTAAATTAAATATATTTTTTATAAATTTTTTTACGGTAAAATTATTATGACTTTAATGAAATTAAAATTAGGTTAGAGAAAATTATTTAATTGAAAATTAATTTAGATAATTTAATTAATTAAATTAATAGCATAAATAATATTTATATTGAGAAATAAAAACCAAGTATTAGATTAGATTATATTATAAAGTGTTAAATTAAAAATTCAAAAAACATGTACAATTAGATAAAATACAGGAAAAACCTAAATCCTCTCATAATAAGAGAGAGGGGTTGCCACCCTACTATCGTTTACTAGGGTGCGCCACCCACCTCTTCCCTGATAAAATTAGTAGAGTGTTTTCTATTTTAAATAACATTATTTGTTAAAGTTATATTTAATCAAGATTTTTCTATTAGTTTCGTATATAATTATTTTGTAAGAAAAGTAGTGATAATTTATTTTCTTAGAATAATTTTGAGAAAAATAATTTTCTAATTATTAAAAAAAAATTTAAAACCTAAAATTAGAAAATAAAAAATCCAACCAAATTTTTATTTAAAATTAAAATTAAAATTAAAATTGAAACAAAAATAACCCGGCTCGCCGGTTTACCAACTTCTACGTCCAAGGCAAAACAGTTAACGTTGGAAGTGACAAGTAAATGGAAGTCAAAACAGTGAAAACCTACACATTTACTTTTTTTTATTTTAATAAATTTAATGGGTAAATTACTGTAGAGGTCATCTAATTATAATTTTTTTCTTCTTTGTCCACTCAATTATAATAAGTTACAAAGTAGTCCAAAAAGCTAATTAAATAATTGAATAACCACCTTGCTACTTTTCATAATTAAATGATAAAAGAAAAAAAAAATTATAGTTAAATGACTACTAACGTATTTATCCTTTTTATTTTAATAATTTTAATTAATTTTCTTATTCCCGCGGCTGTCGGTGGAGCATTTGGTGGGGCCACTCTGCATTAGCTTCTTTCCTCCAAAATCCAGCCTGGTATTACCTAAAGCTCGAACATCTAATCCCATATCCACCGTCAGATCGTTCCAAACATGTTCGACATTTAACCATTGCTCAAAAACACACCACTGGCTTATAGAACGCCATGAAATAGACCTTCGATCTAACACCTTTCCTTTTCATTTCCCCTTTCCTTAAAAACAAGCTCAATCAATTCCCCCATTAACCCTAAACGAAAATCAGCTGAAAAAAAAAACCATTTATTTTTCTTCAGCTCTAAGCGACAACAACAATGGCTGACTTCAAGAAAGCCACTGCTTTGATTCTCACAGTGGCTTTGCTTGTGAATCTCGCATTAATGGTTGATGCTGATGGTGATGATGATAAGAAGATTCGAGTCAGGAAACATAAGGGTGAGAAGCAGTGTATACAAGGATGGGAATGTTCCTACTGGTCGAAATATTGTTGCAACCAAACGGTTTCAGATGTCTTCCAGGTTTATCAATTTGAGGACCTGTTTGCTAAAAGGAATTCGCCGGTGGCTCATGCTGTTGGATTTTGGGATTACCATTCTTTTATTTTGGCTGCTTCCATTTATGAGCCTTTGGGTTTTGGGACTACTGGTGGTAAGCATAAGCAAATGATGGAAGTCGCGGCTTTTCTTGCTCATGTCGGCGCCAAGACATCTTGTGAGTTCTTATTATTTTTCTTTTTATTAGTATTGATTCTGGTTAATTTTGAAATTGACTGCATATTTAGCGAGATCCCCAATCGTTGAAGCTTATAAATTGGCATTGAAAGTCTCCTGTTCAAGGAATTTATTGAATATTATAAGCTCTACATTCTGGGGCAAATTACCTCCTTTCAGATCGCAGTCCTTTTAGGTGTTTGATAAATTGCTTGAATGAAACCAAACATTTTTAAAAATAACTAAGATCTCGAGGCATGTTTTGATTTTCGATGTTTAAGGATGTTTTGATGTTTAATGATCTATGCTCGATTTTCAGATGAAATGCAATAAACATCTTGGTTTAACGCACTGGGTGAGCGATGATCTTTGATGTTTATCGATAATAGTTTATTGTTAGTTGAGCAACTGTGCAGAGTTTTTAATGGTGCTAAATGATTTTTCAGGTGGAGATGGTGTCATAGACGGAGGACCGTTGGCTTGGGGTCTTTGCTTCAAGAGAGAAATGAGTCCTAGCCAGGATTACTGTGATGATTACTACAAATACATGTATCCATGTGCCCCTGGAGCTCAATACTACGGCCGTGGTGCTTTGCCAATTTACTGGTTTGTATAGTACCTTCTCTGGTTAGGCTTGAAACGTTTATTCAAAATTTTTCATCTGCACTTTGTTGTTGTCACTGATTAAGTTTTGAATTGCCTGTTCGAGTAACTATTCTGATTAAACGATTCAATCTTTCTTGAAATAACAATGTCTGGCTCCATTGTATATCTCTAGATATGGATATAAGATATGTTCCTCCGATAACTCTCCAAAAACATAGGAATCTTGGAGAAACTTCAGCATATCCCTGTCGGTTGTATATCCGTGTTTGACACTCATACTGAGTCCATGTAACATAGTAGGAATGTGTCTGTTCAAGTTCATCTGTGCCTTTTGTTTTTGGATCAATGACCTATGTGTCTGTTCAAGTTTACGTGCATCTTTTGGGAAACTTGTAGGATGCATATGTATGTGTGTGTGTGTGTGTGCATCTCTGTGTATAACATAGGATGTTTGTGCTAGGTGTTTGAGTTTATTTGTAGTTGTATTAATAGTTTTTGACCACTGAGTACTACTAGTGGCTTTACGATTGTAGGAACTACAACTATGGAGCTGCTGGCGATGGTATAAAAGTTGATTTGTTGCACCACCCTGAGTATCTCGAGCAGAACGCAACTATTGCCTTCCAGGCCGCCATCTGGAGGTGGATGACCCCAATCAAGAAGAACCAACCTTCAGCACACGACATTTTCGTGGGCAACTGGAAACCAACCAAGAACGACACAGAGGAAAAACGGGGTCCTACTTTTGGCTCCACCATGAACGTTCTCTACGGAGATTACACTTGCGGGCAAGGCGATATCGATCCCATGAACACCATCATCTCCCATTACCTTCATTACCTTGACTTATTAGGTGTCGGGCGAGAGGAGGCAGGGCCACACGAGGATCTAAGCTGTGCCGAGCAGAAAGCATTCAACCCAACCCCAGCTCCACCTGCTGCCAGTGCTTCCTGATCTTTGGTTCAGCCAATTTCATTGTTAAAAGGCAGTTGTCAATGAAGGGTAATTTAATAAGAGAGCTGGGCAATTAGGTTGTTGTAAAATCATGGTCTATGTCGGTGTGAGAAAAGGGCCCATCAATTTCGTGATATTATATATAGTTATATACGTTTGATTTGCTGCTGTTAGGTGGTCTTTATAATTTGCTTTTTGTGTGTGTGTAGATTTTGATATATTTGATGCTTGTTGTGCTGTCCACGACATTCATATAAAATTGTATGTATTGAACCACCATTTTTATTCAATTTGTCTCCTAAAATTATCTGCTATTATGGAAGTTGCTACCTCTCTCTCTCTCTCTCAAACGAATATTCTATTTTTAGGCATGTTATTTGGATTTTTGTGTGTATTAATATTATTAGATTTTTTTATTAAATTTTTGTATTTTCATGCACTCGTGTTGGAAATAAGTATTTTACAAAAATTAGAGAGTGAAAGCAACTTGGTTTGATCTTGAGATAATCCATAACTTGTGTTTAGTATGAGGTGTTGAATGGAAAAACCATGGTTGCTGAATCAACAAATTGAAAATAATTCCATTAGAAATCAATGCATGATGAGTCGTAAGTTTATGTTTTTGTTATTTAATTTTAAAAAGTTATAAATGATTATTGAACTATTCGAAAGTAATTCAGTGATTATTTTAAAACATTTTAAAATTAAAAGATTAAAATATAAATTTATTAATAATTTAATAACTTTAAGTGTAGTTTATTCTTTATTTTAAGTTCGATAATTTTTTTTTTTTGATAGTCTTATAAAAATTAAAAAACAAAATCAAATCCCGAAAGAACAGTAAAAAAAAAAAAACCTTAAAAATAATATTATTAACTATTTTTTGGGGGGCTTTCTTATAATAAAATAAAAATATTGTTTGATATTTAAATGTGTGCTTCGACAAGACACTCTTATGTAAGCTAATCGAATTAGGGTTGAAAAAAATAAAAACTTAAATTTCGCTCGATTATTGTTTAATTGACAAATTTAAATATTTTGCTCATGAACTTAACTAATTTTTTTGAAATTATATAAAAAATTAATTTAAATTTAAACTTACATTATAAAAAAAAATCTAATATCGAACATATAAATTAAATTAATTTTTAGTTGATAAACAAACTTAATCAAATAAATTTAGATAATTTCATCGAATTAGATTTAAGTTCAAACTTTAAATTTTGACTTTAATTTTAGTTTAATGATATAAATGAGATATAGATATTGGTAAATTATTTGAGTTAGATTTAAAAAAAAATTGAACTTACTTTAATAATTATTAAGTTAAATTTAAACTATTAATCGAATTAAATTCGAACTTAATAATATTCGAATCGAATGATTCACTAACCTTATCAAACTTTGCATTTTCAATATATATATCTTACTATTTTATAATATAAATTATTAACCAAACTTAATTATGGAATTGGAATTTGAATATATATAAACTTTTAAATATAAAAAATGGATAAATATCTCAAATTGTGCTACAACTTAAAAATAAAAAGTTGGATCTAACTTGAGCCTGAAACTTGGCTTAGAAACTCGACTCTACTCGATCACTGAGTGCTAGGGTTTGAGCCGAGTATAAAACAGTTTTCCTGGTGGAACTAGCCTCCTTTCCCCAAAAAATAAAAATAATCACCTCAGCACACTGTTACTCCCTCAGCTCTGCGCGAAATCCTAAAGCAATGCCTCCCAAAGCAGCTAAATCCAAGGAAGCACCAGCGGAGAGGCCCATCCTCGGCCGATTCTCTTCTCATCTCAAGATCGGAATCGTAACTTTCTTCTTTCAACTTGTTCCTATATATATATATATATATATTTCATTTCATTTCACTTCTCGAAGCTAAACTTTTTCCTCTTCTGAATCTCTTTTTCGTTCATTTGCAGGTGGGACTGCCTAATGTTGGGAAGTCTACTCTTTTCAACACGCTTACTAAGCTTTCAATCCCAGCTGAGAACTTCCCTTTTTGTACAATCGAGCCTAATGAAGCCCGAGTTAATGTACCTGATGAGCGGTTCGAATGGCTTTGCCAATTGTTCAAGCCCAAAAGTGAGGTGTGATCTGTTTTCTGCTTTGTTCTGATTGTCTTTGCATGTAATTAGCATTAATTGCACTTAAGCCGCTACGTTTTTATTATATCCATATAAGTCCTGAACCTTCAGTGTTTACTGTAATTAGCCTTTCATTTGAAATGAAGGCTTATTTGGGTGCAATTCAAGTGTAGGGGATTACTCAAGTGAAATCGTTCAGGGGCTTTTTTAGTGTGTTAACCATTTTTAATCCAAAAGGTAGATTGTACACTCATTATTATTTTCTTAGCTTGTTTCCTCTTAAAACTTTGAGATGTTCGATGCAACAGGTTTCAGCTTTCCTAGAAATTCATGATATAGCTGGACTGGTTAGAGGTGCTCATGAAGGGCAAGGATTGGGCAACAACTTCTTGTCTCACATTCGTGCAGTTGATGGCATTTTTCATGTTTTACGTAAGCTACCTAGTCTTTTGAGCTGGAAATATATCTATTTTATGTTTTTCTGTTAAAAATTGTAGCTTTTGCTTAATATGCAGCGTAAGGTTTTAAGTCTATCATTACCTTGTTGAATATAAATTTTGCATGTATGACAGAAGGCTTGTTAAAAGTTATCAAAAGGTTTCTGTTGGTACTGTTCTGAGGTTTTCTAAAACCATTTTTGATTTGATAGTTTTTACTTCTGTGGTTTTGTTGTAAGAACTCTTTGGAATCTTATTTTTCCACTCAATCTTATAGGTGCATTTGAAGATTCAGACATCATCCATGTCGATGACTCTGTGGATCCTGTAAGGGATTTAGAGACTATTAGTGCAGAGTTAAGGTTAAAGGTTTGTTCTTGAATTCTTATGTTCTTGCAATTGGTATTTGGAACTCTGATTTCTATAATACAATTCAAATAGTCTGCCTTTTCATTTGGAGTTGGAAGATTAAGTAACACATTTAATAAGCTTGAAAATGAAATTTGAATTAAAAAGATTAATACATGTAGACATGTATGTTCGTGCACTTGTTGTATGCACATGACTTTGTTTGGATTTTTTTGTATTCCTAATATTTGTCATCTCCTTATTCATTATATTTATGGTGGTTTTAATATTTGAAGAAATTTAGCTGTATACATATTTGAAATTTAAATTGTAGCACCATCTAAAAGATCTCACTCGGTATACTATTTTCAGCTTGTTACACTTGTAATCCTGCTGTTGATTCATTATGAATTTCCTTATCGCTTTGATAATATTTTTTATTGTACTTTTACTTCAACATTGAAGAACCTAACAGGACCTTTCTGATTACTTATTCTAATTTCATTTTCTCTAGGATATTGAATTTATGGAAAGGAAGATAGAGGATATTGAAAAGAGCATGAAGAGGAGTAATGACAAGCAATTAAAAATAGAGCATGAATTGTGTGAAAGGGTAGGGTTTTGAACGCGATCTTTTACTTTTGCTGCATGTTTCATTATCTCTTTCATTTTCTGTGGGTCTTGTTCATTGGCTCTGTTCTGTTGTTGCTGCTAATGTGCTGTAAATAGAGGAGATTTGTCTCATGATTCTTCTAGCTGGCAGCCCTTTAGAGTTTAGTCTAGGGACTTTCATATTGATTTTTTGTGGTTTTATCTAATTTGCCAACTTTAGTCTTTTTTGTTATGTGCAAAATCTAGGAAGCCCGCTTCAGGTGTCTTTATGGTGGTGCTTTGATCTAAGAGTTCCTACTTTTAGCAACAACTTTTGACTCCAGAACTTAAGACTACTGGAGACCAAGACCCAGAAGTTGTTGCCAGTCCCTCACCTTATGGTTCATGGTCTTATGCCCACAACCTAAAAGATGTTGCTAAAATTAGACACCTAAGACTGATTTATAATCATCAGTTCAAATCCTGAAGACCATGACTTTGGTGGTGGTCAAATGTCACTGTTAAAGACAAGCAGTCACCATATATAAGTCTATGTTTATCTAATTTATATTTTTTATTGTAATTTTTAAGGACTAGTTTAGCATAGTCAAGGGTTCATTTAATCAGATTATCAGGTTTATTCTTTATGAGCTTATGCTATTGAGCTAAATTTGTTTATGGGGTGGGCTATACAAATGCCAAAAAATGATGTTGCTTGTTATATTACAGGTTAAGGCATGGCTTGCAGATGAAAAAGATGTTCGCCTTGGGGACTGGAAAGCAGCTGATATTGAGATATTGAATACTTTTCAATTGCTTAGTGCCAAGCCGGTTGTTTATTTGGTCGGTGTTCCTTCTATTTTACTTCTTAATTTCTTATTGTTATATTGTGTAATACCTTACCAATTTGTATGTTATAGCTGCTTGTTCTGATAATGTTACTCGTTTAAAGGAAGTAGTTTCTTTCATCTTTCATTGTTTCCGGATTGTATTCAACCTGCAGGTTAACATGACCGAGAAAGATTACCAAAGGAAAAAGAACAAGTTCTTACCAAAGATTCATGCTTGGTATATTCTCTTCCTCTCTGTGTGTGTGTATGTGTCTTGGAGGTTGGGGTTCGCATAATGCCCTGAAAAACATTGAGATGAATGTCAAACTAACCTCTGTAATTTTATTTGTGTTTTGAGTTAACGCGTATTCACTTCTATCTGTTTTTGTCTTGAAAATCCATGCCCCTGAGCTTTATTCCAATATTGGCTTTTACTGGGGCAGGGCTGAAGGAGAAAAGAGGAGAAGCTAGAGATTACACCAAAAATTAGAGAGATTGGAAGAAACAGAGAAAATTAATAGAAAAAGTAGAAGATAGGGAGAGACAACCAGAGAGGAATAGAGGGAGAAATTTCAAAAGTAATAGTCCATAATCTCTGTAATTTATAATTTAAAACCTACTTAAAAATTATCACCACGATATTTGCAGGTGTGAACCATAGAACCCCAAAATAAGCTCAAGTATAACAAGTGTAGTAACATAAGCTTTTAATAATGCTGCGGCTCTTAGATTTGTTTGGGTGTTAGAAAAGGTATATTTAACACAAAAGGGTTAAATGAGGTTTAAGCAGCTTTTGGTTATTTGGTGTTGACATATCTTTTTGCTTTCACATTTGTCTTGCTTATAAAAGAGTATAATTTTTGTTTCCCAATTGGAATGAGTATTGTTTTTATCTTTTATAGGGTGCAAGAACACGGTGGTGAACCTATCATTCCTTTCAGTGGTGTGTTTGAGAGAAACCTTGCTGATATGGAACCTGCAGATGCTGCAAAGTATTGTGAGGAAAACAAGGTGCAAAGGTTAGTTGAAAATGGATATCTTCTTTATTATGAGGTTTAAAATGTTTTTCATTTGAGATGTCTAAGTCTCATGGTCAGATATTCTTCTGTGCCCTGATGTTTTATCTGATATATATATTTGTGTTGTGAATGTATGATGCTGAGTATTTCTTTTTGTTACAGTGCTCTTCCAAAGATCATCAAGACTGGTTTCTCTGCAATTAATCTCATATATTTCTTCACAGCAGGACCAGATGAGGTATTTATTTTTAATGCTTGGTTGTCTTTAAATACTTATTTTTGGTACTTTTCATGTCTGTTTTACGATCCATGTCTGGGGTTCGTTGCTGTCCCTCCCAACAATGTCATCTCCAAGGTTCGAACCCCGTTCTCCTCTTAGCAGCGCGGTGTGTCTTGCCATTGCACCCAACACTTGTTGGTGGTTGTCTTTAAATATTAATGTGTTATTTGAAGGATCTTAAGAGTATTCAATTCTTATAAATATGATCTAAGATCATTACATTGATTTTCTATACCTTTTTCTTGCCTTATGCAAGGTTTTCCTCTGGATTTGTTATTTTGCCAACAAACTTTCTTTTGATAAGCATGATATCTGAACATTAGGATAACGTCTTTTGATTTTCAAAGCTGCTTGCAATAATGGCTTATTACATTGAATTCCCTCGAAGGTCCATACCATTGCAAGTTTTAAAGCTCTCCTCTAAAGTGGATCTTGTAGTTTAGCTTGTTTGACTTTGGTTTAATTGCTGTACAATCTGATTTGCTTTTTGTCTTTTGAAGGTTAAATGCTGGCAAATTAGACGGCAATCCAAGGCTCCTCAAGCTGCAGGAGCCATTCATACTGATTTTGAGAGAGGATTTATATGTGCTGAGGTTGGTATTGGATCACGACTTTCTGTCACATTATATTAAACCTTGAAAGATAATTTTAAAGTTTGCTCTGGCATTATCTTCTGTAATGATCTATGACAATCATTATACTTTTCAAATCTCTAAGCTGAAGCTGTTGTTTCCCCGTTTCCTGAACTTCCTTCATGTGCTCAGAATTCACTTGAGTGCAGTTATTCTACCATTTGAGTTTAAACATAACTGAAAGGACACTATTTGTTTTTACCTATGTATTTTACTTTTTACTAGCTTCTACAATAACACATATATATGAAGTTTCTGTTAGTGACTTTGATTTCTCGATGTTGTTCAGGTCATGAAATTTGAAGATCTGAAGGAGCTTGGCAGTGAGTCAGCTGTCAAGGTTGGCATATTTATGAATGGTTTTCTCTTAGCTTTTCTATGTGTAGTCCCAAAATGTCAGTCAAAAATTCAGAATAAAAGTAATTACTAATTATTTAAGGGGGTAAAGGAATTAACTTCCCAAAACATGTAATCAAAGATGAACTGAACTTTTAAGATTTAAGCTTACATCCAAGATTTCAAGTTATGAGGCCTTGCAATGTGCTTAAGCCATAGCTCTCTTACCTTGTAGTGTGATTAAGCTAATGGACCTGCCCTGGTAATTTGATTAACTTGCCAAAACATGTGATCAAAGATGAACTGCAAAATTTTAGGATTTAAGCTCATTTCATCTCGAGCTAAGAATGATGGTCCATAGTTCACATACGAAGTTTGTATGTTGTCATTTGTTTAGTATATCAAATGTTGCTTGTCACTTGTTTCTCATAATTTTCCCTTTTGATCAGGCTGCTGGAAAATATAGGCAGGAAGGGAAAACTTATGTGGTCCAAGACGGAGACATAATATTCTTTAAGTTCAATGTTTCTGGAGGCGGGAAGAAGTGAAATGAGACTCTTGAGTGGGGATATGGTGCTGGGTTCGGACTTACATCCCTGGATTATCAAATCCGTACGCATTTTGATCCCATCTGTTTCTTTGCTTAGATACCATTACTTACAAACCCTCAAAAGCCAAGACAGAATATGATATTGGGTATGCATCCATCTATTTTTATTTTGATCTGAGTTTTTATTTGTAGCATCATATTATTATATATACGCAAATATTGGAGGATGGATTATGTTGAGTGATAGATGTTTGGTTCTTCAGCACCTATTTTGCTTTGTTTTTTTTTTTTTTTTTTTTTAGAAATTCTATATCATTTACACTCCCCATCCATCAGTTATGTATACGTTGCAATCCGATTGTTAACATCTTGACCCTGAATTGCATTTATATTGGCAGTTTTTATCCAATAATATTAGGCCTATTTCTTGCGGTTGTTTATGCTTTCCATGTGGATGATGACTCATGCCTGCCTTTGTTCCTTTAATCCATTAGGTTTTCGAGGTGGGTTTTTTCTCCAATTTGATACTTGAATTTGGTTTAAATCTTCGGTTTGGTGCTTTGACCAAACTGCTCAATGAATGCTTGAGAAAAAGCATAAAAAAAACCTTAGATATTTAATTGGAAAATAAATCAGGTATCGAAATTTAGATTTTAGATAATCGGGACAAAGAAACTCAAGTATCAAATTGGAAAAGATTTTGGTATTAAATTGGACATTAAAGTCAAATTTGTATAGTAATTTGAGATCAATAATAAATTTGAATATTAAATTGATTAAAGTTATTTAGTTATCAAATAATAGTATAGCTTATAATTTTTGCGAGTAATAATTAACCACACTCAAATAATTATGTAATATTTATTGAAAAATTAATTAATCACAATTTTAAATAATTATGTAGGATGTATTAAAAATATTATTCGAATTATCGGTTGAATGTTAGCCTGATTGATATGGGCACTGTTGTTAATATAGGATGACGTGAATTTAATCTGTAATATCAGGAATTACAGATAATTTTAGATATTATATAAAAGAAACAGGAACAGAATTGTTAAAAGAAAGAGTTAGTCGAATTTCACATTTAATAGGGTAAAGTACTTTTGGACACTTGATAATATTTATTGGTGGATAGGATAAAGGATAAACATTTTGGGTATGGTTAATATAAATTAAATAAAACTATTGGCAATAAAAAGAAGCGATAAAAGTGTGGGAAAGTTGATTTGAGCCCATTTGCTTTCTTGAAAATGCCCTTTTAAGGAATATTTTATTTTACAAAAGCTGACTTAGAAATAATATTTTTAATTTTAAATCAAAATATAAAATGTTTTTTAATTAACATAAAAAAAATAGAAAATAAAACAAAATTCAGGATCGAATCTAACTTTAGCCCAAAAGACTACTTAGCAATTCGAGCCGAAGTCCAAGACCTTACTAGCTTTGCCTTTTTATGAAGTGGCCAACCCATTGATCCTTGGGAGTTGAAATAGAGAGGGACTAAGTGCTCATATTGTGGTCCTTATGATCATCATCATCATCATCATCATCAATTCCATATTGCATCACCACATGTTCCCATCCCAACGGTAAAACTGTAAAACTTCGACTAATTCTAATTTTTATCTCTTTAATTCAAAAATAAATAATTTTTTTTTATATATTAGATCAAAGATTAAATTAATTTTTTTGTTAAAAATTATTCATTTTTACTGGTTATACCATTAGTCATGCTAGTTTTTAACAATAAAAATAGATAAATTTTTAACAGAAAAAAAATATTTTGTTTTTTTATTATCTAATGTACATGGGCTAGTTTCTCAATTTTTTTAGTAAATGGATAAAATGTAATATAACTTTTAATACAGGACTTTCATGATACTTTTATCAGTAATCGAATCATAAAAATCTTTATATTAAGAATTAGATTATATTTTGTACTATCTCCTATAAAATGAATAAATTAATTCCTCTGTATTAAATTAAAGAGTAAACTAATTTTTCCTATTAAAAAATTCATTAATTTCTTTTATTAAAAATTAATCATATTAATTTAATAATAGAAATAAAAAAATAATAAAAAATTAATTCACTCCTTAATTTAATATAGAAAATAGAAAGTGACATGTTATTTTCCCCACTTTTACCTCTGTTGTTATCTATAGACAAAAGTAGGGTCCAAAAAGGTCCCATCTTCCTCACCCAAAAAAGCACGTAATAAATTTGCTCTGTAATAATGGCTTCCACCTAACTCACCTCCACTCACCATCCTCATTCCTTCATAATCGTCTTCATTTATATATATTTTGGGGGATTGAGCTAAATGGCCAAATCACACAACAAAACCAGCAACAATAAAAATGAAAAACCCTGGTCAAAGGGGCATTGGTGGGCTCCATTTTCACTGATATCCACCTCATTCTTTAACCCCATGCAATTGCTAAATGCCAAACACAAAACCTTCAATTGGATTTGATAAACCCATTGACGTCCACCATGTTTCTGCAATTTCCCCCTCTTTTTTCACTTTTTTGGCGGGTAAATTACTAATTTTTATTATTTAACTCCCTAAATAACCCTAAAGATTTTTTTTTGGTCCCTTTTTGCTGACAAAAGTCTCTTCTTTAAGGGTCTTATAAAGTTGTTTAAGCACTATTCTATTACTTTGAGCTTTATAACTTTAAATTAATGGCTACTATTTCTAATTTTAAGAATGTTTTTTAATCAACCAATGCCACACAAATCTAGGGTCTTTAGCTTATTGGTTCCTTAGGATTAGAATTCACATGTTTCCTTAGAGAAAGAGAAAGAGAATGAGAATGATAATAATAAAAAAAGTGACAAAAGGAAGAAAAAAAACAACCCCTTTTTTGCTTTTGGGGTTTGGGGTAGGGAGAAGGGGGCTTTGTTGTCATTGTCACAAAAGAAATTAGGGTTTTTGGCCCTTTTCAGCTACTAAAGTCTAAAAATTATACTGTTCTTTAAAATAGTTTACAACAAGTTCTTGGTAATAAAATATATATTTTGGGTCTCTTTTGTTCTGCATTTCCTTTTTTTTTTTTTTTTGAGTGGGCTCTTAGCACCAGTGTCAAGCTCTTTCATTTTCTTTTTACAAGCAAATTTCTTGGTTTGCTTTGAAGTTTTAAGTTTTCTTTTTACAAAGCAAATTTCCTGGTTTGCTTTTCTTATTTTTTCACATACAATAAGTTTCTTTTTAAGCCTGCATTGTGAAATGAAGAAGGGATCTTGGCAAGAAAATTGCTGCATTTTTATGTCTCTATGGTTAGATCCATGATTTGGGGCCCATTGTTGTAGCAGTTGTTTTCGGTCATTAAATGCATTACCCTTTAGCTTATTTTGTGTTAGCTAAAAATATTGTTTCTTGTTGAAAAAAAACCAGTGTCTTCCATCCTTTTTTTAAAGCTTGGCTTTGTCAAAAATGTTCTCTTTCATCAGGTAAATAGCTTCGAAAATGGTTTAATCTATGGATTTAAGAGCTTGTTTGTGAAGGTTTTTTATTTTCTGTGTGTGCGTGTTTAACTTTCAATACCTTGTCTGAAATTAAGCTTGTTGTGTTCCAATTTCTTGTTTTTTAAGTGCTATGAAGCTGTTTAGAACTTTTGTGTTAGCTCTGTTTTTAGTTACTGCAACGGGACAACTTCCCTCACAGGACATATTAGCATTGCTTGAATTCAAAAAGGGTATTAAACATGACCCTACTGGTTATGTCCTTGATTCATGGAATGAAGAATCCATTGATTTTAATGGCTGTCCTTCTTCTTGGAATGGTATTGTTTGTAATGGTGGGAATGTTGCTGGTGTTATACTCGATAATTTAGGTCTATCTGTTGATGCAGACTTAAGTGTTTTTTCGAATCTTACGAAGCTTGTGAAACTTTCGATATCGAATAATTCAATGTCCGGCGTTATTCCCGACAATATCAGGGAGTTTAAAAGTCTAGAGTTCTTGGATGTGTCAGATAATCTGTTTTCTTTGGCATTACCGGTAGGCATTGGTAAATTAGAGAGCTTAAGGAACCTTTCGTTAGCTGGGAATAACTTTACTGGTTCGATACCGGATACGATTTCAGGGCTTGTTTCGGTCCAATCTTTGGATTTGAGTCGGAATTCCCTGTCCGGTACCTTGCCAACCGCCTTAACGGAATTGAATGAGCTGTTGTATCTAAATCTATCTTCCAATCAGTTTACGAAGAGAATACCGAAAGGGTTTGACGGCATTGCCGGACTTCAAGTTCTTGACTTGCACGGGAATATGCTAGACGGTAGCTTAGACGGGGAGTTTTTCCTTTTATCGAATGCTAGCCATGTTGATTTTAGTGGGAATATGCTGCAAAGCTCAAGTTCGGGGAAATTGCTACCCGGCATTTCGGAGAGTATTCAGTTTTTAAACCTTAGCCATAACCAACTTACAGGATCATTGGTTGGGGATGCTGAGCTTCGGTTATTCGGGAGTTTGAAGGTGTTGGACTTAAGCTACAATCAACTGTCTGGAGAATTGCCCGGATTTAACTTTGCATATGATCTTCAGGTCCTTAAGCTCAGCAACAATAGATTTACGGGCTTCATTCCTAATGTCCTGCTGAAAGGCGATTCACTGCTTTTAACTGAGCTAGATTTAAGTGGCAACAATCTCTCAGGTAGCAATGCTAAACCGCTTGAATTCGTGATTTATGAATTGCATTTAGTTGCTTTGTCTCGTTTTGTGCATTGTACTATTCTTTATACTTGTTTGTTGGTTCGTCTTTTCAGGGCCGATATCGATGATCATGTCGACAAATCTGCAGATGCTCAATCTTTCTTCGAATGGGATCACAGGGGAACTTCCGTTACTGACCGGAAGTTGTGCTGTACTTGATTTATCAAACAACAAATTAGAAGGAAACTTAACCCGAATGTCGAAATGGGGGAATATTGAATACCTTGATCTTAGCCAGAATCGTTTGACAGGATCAATTCCTGAGTTAACCCCTCAATTTCTGCGGTTAAATCATCTCAACCTTTCGCGTAATTTGCTTACTAGCTCTCTACCGAAAGCAATACTGCAGTATCCGAAGCTTAGAGTCCTCGATCTTGGTTTTAACCAGTTCGATGGACCTTTTCTAAATGACCTACTGAATTTGGCTACTTTGGAAGAACTTCATCTCGGGAACAATTTGATTTCCGGTGTTCTTAAGTCTTCTCCTTCGAGTGAATCCAACCTCCGTGTTCTCGATCTCTCTAGTAATCGGCTTAATGGTTATTTTCCTGACCAAATTGGGTCATTGGCTGGACTTCAAGTGCTCAATCTTGCAGGCAATAACTTATCCGGTTCACTACCTACTTCCTTGGCTGACATGAACTCACTAAGCTCATTAGATATATCCCGGAATAATTTTACCGGATCTTTACCCAACAAGGTCCCTAACAGCCTTCAAAGCTTTAATGTTTCTTACAATGATCTATCTGGCATTGTCCCAGAAAATCTGAGGAAGTTCCCTACTTCCTCATTCTACCCTGGAAATTCTAACTTGTATTTTCCAGGCGGTCCTCCTGGATCGAACAATGCCCCTGCTGAATCGAAGAAGAAACGGATCAACACAATAGTGAAATGGGTGATTGTGGTATCATGTGTGGTGGCTCTTATCATTCTCATCTTGCTTGCTATATTCATACATTACATCCGTATATCTCGGAGAACTCCTCCGGAGCCTATTAGAAGTAAAGGTGGTGTTAGCAAACGAGCACCGAGAAACTCTTCTAGTGTTGTCGGGACTGAGAGTGGGGGTGCTACAGTTGTCTCAGCGGTTGATCTTGTGTCTTCACGGAAAGGATCATCATCAGGAATTATCAGTCCTGGTGAGAAAATGGCAGCGGGTACTGGCTACTCTCCTTCGAAGACCAGCCATTTATCTTGGTCACCCGAGTCTGGAGATTCATTTACTGCCGAGCACCTTGCAAGACTGGATGTAAGATCACCGGACCGACTCGTTGGCGAGCTGCATTTTCTCGATGATACAATCACATTGACACCAGAGGAGCTGTCACGTGCTCCAGCCGAAGTTTTGGGAAGGAGCAGTCACGGGACTTCGTACAGGGCAACACTGGATAATGGGGTATTCTTGACTGTGAAGTGGCTTCGTGAAGGGGTTGCAAAACAGAGAAAAGAGTTCGCTAAGGAGGCTAAAAAATTCACGAATATCCGGCATCCAAACGTGGTTGGTTTGAGAGGGTACTATTGGGGCCCTACTCAACATGAGAAGCTGATTCTTTCGGATTATATCTCGCCTGGAAGTCTCGCAAGCTTTCTCTATGGTAAACCGTTTTCCCTTAACCTTTTTGAACACTATTTGCAGTTACATTCATTGTCAAACAACTACTTTCGTAAATGGTTGTTGAACTGAACTTGCTGGTTCAACCGAGAATCTGAGATAATAAGTTTTCGACCAGTAAAAATCTGAGCTGTGCCTAATTTCATATGATATGATATTATGATATCGTGTTTCATTCTTTTTACTAATAAATCTGTCTAAATATCTTCAGATCGACCGGGAAAAAAAGGTCCACCATTATCGTGGGCACAGAGATTGAAAATAGCAGTTGACGTTGCCCGAGGTCTAAACTATCTCCATTTCGATCGAGCTGTGCCACACGGTAACCTAAAAGCAACGAACATACTATTAGATGGGCCTGATCTTAATGCTCGTGTTGCCGATTACTGCCTACACCGTCTAATGACACAAGCCGGAACGATGGAACAAATTCTAGATGCTGGTCTCTTGGGATATCGGGCACCGGAGTTAACCGATACCAAGAAACCATTG
This sequence comes from Gossypium sturtianum, assembly GCA_025698515.1. Classification (NCBI taxonomy): domain Eukaryota; kingdom Viridiplantae; phylum Streptophyta; class Magnoliopsida; order Malvales; family Malvaceae; genus Gossypium; species Gossypium sturtianum. The sequence continues at coordinate 441,199 of CM046952.1, read as the reverse complement.
CTTTCCTTCAAGTCAGATGTCTATGCGTTTGGAGTGATTCTGTTGGAACTTCTAACAGGCAAATGCGCAGGTGATGTAATTCCAGGGGAAGAAGAAGGAATCGGATTGATAGAATGGGTTCGGTTGAAGGTAGCAGAAGGCAGTGGCTCGTCTTGTTTTGATTCGGCATTAGCTCAAGAAATGGAGGATCCGGCTGCCAAGAAAGGAATGAAGGAGGTTCTCGAAATAGGATTAAGATGTGTTCGATCTCTTTCGGAGAGGCCGGGTATCAAGACTATATATGAAGATCTTTCGTCAATATGAATCAGCATTTTGTTTTTGTATTCTCGTAAATGTTAGGCAAGTCGGGGACTTAAAACTAGATTCAAATGATCAGGGAATTTAATCTCTCATTGGGCTCCCTGTTTTTGCTTCTTTTTGGTCGTTTTTGGGATATCTGGTTTTAGCTTTTAATTTCTATTCAAAATTTGTTGTACAATGAATGCACATTATGGAATGGATAGAAGGTGTTTCTAGATTAACTTCTTTTGATGATCCAATTTAGGCCTCTCAGTTTTTCTTTTTTTTCATTTTGGTACTTCATGCTTTTTCGATCCAGGTTGTTATTTGAACACTTACTCCGGGCTCTTTTCTGACACACCAATCACGATTTCTTCCAAGTTCATCTCCAACAACTTCTCCAACGTTATACCATTTTATTGATTGTTACATTTCTGCATAATATTTCTTTCATTTAAAAAGGTCAGCCCAACAAATTTAACATGAAAAATTTTAATAGTTTTTACAATTACACTAAATAGAGGGTCTAAATATTAAATATACGAAGAGTACAAGGATTTGGAGTATATTTTAACCAAATATAAAATAAATAAGGATAATTTGGAATCAAATGCAAATCCAAAGAATAAAGGCAAACATAACAATCAAATACCTTTAGCAAATTTTTATTCATATAACCTAATAACATGATTAATGAATGGCTAATAATAACCAGAAATTACTCTTCCACAATACAAAGTTTTGACCAAACTTGCAATAAACATATACAAAATGAAACTTTGTTTTTTTTCAAAGTTTGAACATCTAATCCATGGAAATTAGGTGACAAAACAAACCAACGGACAAAAAAAAGAAACTCGAACTCGAAACTTAAGAACCTCAAGAGAAGGTATTCTGAATGAATACACTAGGATTAAGGATTACTACAGCAGCTGACACAAACAATTATCGCAGATTTCCTCATTTGTCTTCGTTACTCAAAATTGAAAATGAGGTCTCAATGACGACCAAGGCCGACCCGGGTTGATGATAATAGATGAAGATTCCAAATATTACACCCAATATCTCTATGACCAAGATCAACCCAATGGTGAAGGGTTCGAAGATCAATGACAATAGGTAAGAGAAACAAGATTGTGGTTCTCAAATGTAGGTTTATAATATCTCAATTTTCTAACTTAAAAAACATTTCAACAATCGAATCTAGGGGGGACCGAAGAAATAGAATAGGTTCATAGATTCCTTACCTCGAGTCATTTCTACAAAAGCAATTTGCATAGGCTGAGGATTGGTTTCTGATAAAAATCCTTTCAAGTGTTTCCTTCAAATGTGGATGTCTCTATTACTGTACAAAACAATAATTGTCAACTGGCTTCGGCCCCGAACCTTTGTGCTAAGAACTCATCCAGTTGCCCCCAGTTTGGGGTAGCAGAATTATTCGAATTATCAGAAGGCAATGATCGAATGCATCCAAGAATGTGTGTAACATCGCGGTGCAGTCTATCATTAAAAGAATAAACCATTATAGAAAAAAAACAAAGAAAAGGTCTCACTTGAATTCATATTGAAATCTGAAAACAGTACAATACCTATCTTTTGCCTGGGGAGTGCTGATCTCTAAGCGTGAAAATGCGTCTGAAATTTGTGAATGGAAGATTACAACAACTTGCCTGAAAAGCAGAGGATAAGTTATTTAAGGGAACAATTCTATTTCATCAATTCACCATTTACTTCCATTATCAATAAAGAAGATAAAAACCGGAGTTGCTTGATACAAATATTACATTCTTTTCCGTGTGTGGTCATGTAGTAATGTACGATTTTATCACAGTTTGTATCATGAAGGGAAATCTAACATTCAATATGCAACTAGGAATATAAATGAATCTATGGGTGCCTTCCAAAATTCCCAAAAACTTTGTATTTTTCAAAGACTTACCCTCTTGATTCAAAGAATATTTGAACATTTCTCCAAACAGTTTTCAAAGAGGTATGTGATAGTGGTTATAATTGTAAGATGATTTTACCATGCATAATGATGAAACAGACCATCCAGTGATTAAATTAGGAGTTGAATTTTGCCTCACCTGAAAATTGCTTGAACGTCTACTTCATGCAATGTACGAGATAAAACTCGCTGGAGGAACCCAACTTCCTGAAAAATGAATTGAACAGCCAATCAAAATCAATTCATCCATTGCAGTTCAGGTCAAATGTACAAAACAAGTGAACCAATTACGCTGGAAAAAAAAAACCTAATGGCATAATTCGGGTTTTCTTTTACCAATCCGACATGTGTAATTTTTGCAAGACTAACTAATAAAGTGCTTTTTCTAAACTGAATCCACCACAGAAAAAAACGAAAAAGGGATTAAACAAGGTAAGAACCCCTTGAGTCAAATTGAGCAAAATGATGTAGTTACCTTAGTGAGAGACCTAGCAAATTGACTGGGCTGCGGGTCAGCATCTTCTGGTCTATTCCAGCTCTCAACAATCTGGGGTAGTCCACGCAGATGAACCAACAACCTCTCTCTCATTATCTGAACAAGCTTTGTATGAATTTCATCCCGGTGAACCTTATAATCCTGAATTTTGAAAAACTAAACATTTATCGAAAAATGTGTTCCAAGTGGCAAGTAAAAGGCAAATTGTATATGTAGCACTGAATACTTGTCAGTAAATTTAAATTCATCCACAAGCAATCAATAGAAAACAAAATGCCACAAATGCTCTGTCAAATAAAATAAAATAGAATACACATAAACAAAGGATAAAAAAAAAGAAAAATGAAGAGGTGTAACATAATAAAATGAATATAGCGATGAAGCCTTATACCTGTGCAACTCGATCAAACTCTGACAGCAGAAGTGACTTTCGAGGTTCAGGAACTTTGAGGAACAGGATTTGCCTCAATTCTTAGACCACAAACAAAGCAGATGTCAATTATTTGGCAACATTAATAATCGACACAGAATATAATAGACTAAGCATACGATAAACAAGGAAATATGAAACTAACATAAAAAGAACGCGTTTGAGATAAACAAGAAACAAAAGCAGTACATATTTGAAAAGAATGGGATGTCAGAACCCTAACTGTAACAGGCAAATAGCATAAATAGTTTGAACTAAATGCTCATGAATCAACATCTGATACTCACTCAGTTATCTATGTTTCATTTGTTTCTTCAAACTGGTATGTGTTTCAGATTCAAGACCATAAAGGATTGCAAAAACTGAATAAACAATAGTTATGAGGTGGCTAAAAGTGAGCTAGTGCAAAACATGTTTGTAAGAGAACTTCATAGCTAAGTCACCAGACTCTACATTTTCTCTAAAATATTTGTGTCCATCACATATTCAGACCCAAATATGCGGGTATGGTCCTCCAACTAAGAAAAATTGTGCCTCAGTTTATGAATTCGATATCTAGCTAAATGTTGCCGAACAAGGATGATGCAGCTAATGCACTTGGGAAAAGTAGTGACAAATTGGTCATATCATAACCTACCAGGAATGATAGCATATATGAAACTAATGACTTGACTTGCCAAGGCCAAGTGTTTAGAAGTAATGGACTTCAAACCAGAAACCTGCAATGCCATACAATTCCAATAAAAAATTTATGACAATAATTGAGTTCATAATATATAGAGTATATTATAGACTTCTCAATATATGGTTTAAGATTTTTCTAGGCCACAACTTGGTCTCAAGAAAACATGCACAGGGAAAAGCCACATCTGATTACACTAGTCTGATCCGTAACCCTTCAGGTTTAATCAAATTATTCTCAAGTGAAACTTTAGAAAAGAAAAATATCCTAGCTACAAAACTAATTCATACCTGCATTGCTCCAGCACCTAAAACAAGTTGGCATGTTCTCGTGTTGAAAAATTTTAGAATCTCCACAACACGATGAACCACCTCCAAGGATAGTGCTGGCAGAAGATGATTCATGTCAATGTACTCTGACAGCATCTTCAGCAATATTAAGCCACTGAAAGGAACGAGAAAAGAAAATAAACAACATCAAGACTAGTTTATCATGTAATTTTTGTCTTCTTGTTAATGAACAAGGGTATGAATGGCAGCACACGTGTAAATGCAACAAGATACAGTCAACATAAACACATAGCTAATCACAGAACAGCATGCTTGATCCTGGGAGAGAATTAGAAACCCCTACAGCTCAACTTCATAGGAAAATATTTGTGAGAATGGATAAGGACAGAAGGGTTAGAAGAAAACAAGATGACTAACCAGTTAACCATGTGATAACTAACACCGCCATATTCAAGTGTTTGAGTAGCATTTTTTCCACGTTCCTTTGTATTACTGTTATTAATCTGAGATGAAGTTACTGCATCAGATTTCTTTCTCTCAATCACCTCAGCCTTCCCTTGGGCAGCATTTACCGCAGTTGTGCTACTAGAATCAGTTGGTTCATTCTGCGCCACAGAACCTACTTGTGAACCCTCATTGCTGTAGCTTTCTGTCTTATTACTTTCAGCATTATCCTTGCTTCCAGAAACTATTGCTTCAGAATCAAACAGTGAAGAAACAATGGCCTGAAATTCATCAGGAACATCTACTTCTACCCATGTCTCTTGATCAAGCACTGCTCGTATTTTTGTCATCTACAGTAGATGGTAACAAAAATTATTCAGAGTATCAACAGAACGCAATGCAAAAAAACAACGGGTAATTGGGATAAGGAACTAACTCGAGACTCATGCTGGAAATCAACAAAGGATTTAGCCTGTGACTGCAGTGTTCCCCTGATGCTATATCCCAACCTTCCACCAATCTGTTAAAAGTTTGCATACAATATCATCACAACCCCAGACAGGTTAATTGATAATTTCTTTCACTAGAGAAAAATAAATGAATACCTTCTCTGTAGAAGTTATAAACTCCTGAGTGATATTATATATGCTCAGAAAGTCTTGCAATCTTAGCTTAGGATGAAGAAGAGCACGAACGCCAAGCAGCTTTGCCCATCTTCCATGAGCAGCATCACAAGCTGCAAAGACCGCTTCAGCATTTTCTCTCAGAACATCCGCCCTACCAAGGTCCAAGAGTATTATAAATAAGATAGATGTAAAAAAATAAAAGAATAAAACTGAAAGTCTGAATTTTTATTTCACTGGTTTTATTTTATTTGAGACAAGCTAAAATGTTTGCAACAAGTCATTCTGCAGCTTTTAGAAAACAGATTTTATTTCTTTTTCCAATTTTATTTTAAATTAAAACATTTTTGCACCATGTCATTCTGCAGTATTTACAACATATCTTAAGTAAAACAAGTAACAGCAAGTTGAGTTTATTTCAATTAAATTAAATTTTATGGAAACAAAGCTCAAGAAGGTTTTAAAGAAGCAAAGTAGGAATCAAGAAATTGAAGAGTTTAAAATTTCATTCAGTAAATCTATTCAAAATGGTAGGCACCAACATAATGAGTTCCATTGTAGCTAATTACACCTCAAGGCAATATATGATAGGAAACATGCAGAAAATGCCCACAACTAATTTGCCCCAGGTTAAACTGGTTTTGACTCCTTGAAAATTAGGGGCATTATGCAATAAACTGGATAACAGGCTGGTTTCCAATTCAAATGGTTGAAATGGTCAATCCAACCCAGTTCGGAAAACAATTAAGAAAACTTTGTAATGCTCTCTTCAAACAACAGGTTTACTATATCTTCCATTTACTGAAACAATATATTCTACCACAAACAATGTTACAACAATGCAAATTAGAAATGTTAGGAGAGAGCTAAACCTGAAATTCTTTGATAAATTTGAGGGGCTTATCGCATCACTTCCTTTCCCTGGGGATGAAAGAACCTTGGATGTACTCCTTAAAGATGCACTCAGAGGAAGTGCACCACCTTGACCATTACTCTCTTGAGAAGATTCTGCAACCATGGCACCAAGTGCAATTGCAGCAGCGACTGAATCAGCAGCATAATGACCATCAAGGTTGCACATTACCCACTCAATGGCCCTTTTCACTTCAGCTGCCCGGACTAAATGTGCCTGCATTCACTAAATGAAATGAAATCATATTACATCTTACGCAAGTGCTGGGCAAAACTAGAAATGGTCATAAAGAGAAAACCATACCTTGCTTAACATATACTACATATTAATCAAGTATAGAAACAAGGTTACAGGCAATTTTTTTATGTTAAATAAAAATGAGTTTTCCCAATTCTTATTAGGGAAAACATATCCAAAGGAGACAGATATTGCAAGCCAGTAACATGTTAACAGAAGTCATATATAAGGACCAAGTCACAGTTCTGAAACTAATGGCAGGGAAATAGTAACCACCCAACAAGCTTAGTTATTTTCCAGCAAGATAAACCCTTCAGTTTTACTAATCTTATTATGTTCTCATATCTTTTCTTTTTAAATATAATTTATGCACAGGCATACGATATAATCACAATATTTTGGTCTTGTGGCCTTTAAATAACTTCGGGTTGCCAAGAACACAAGGATAACCAGATTCTATGATTAGATGTAAACCTCAAATAGCCTTCTAGACTAACTGCTAAAAACACAAGCTGAAGCCTCTCCCAAGTTAAGTCCGCCCTACCTTTCAAATGGACAGCATTAAAGAGTAGATATATTACCATCTGCCATGAGACATATGACCTGAATTTGCCAATCAAATCAAATCACAGTAGGCCTTCACTAGAGAACAGCTAAAAGGCTAAGAAATATTAAAAATTTAGAACTTCAAATCTTATTCCAGATGCTTTAGTGGAAGTACAGAAGATTGGCTTGCAATGCTATTAATGAAGCAAAAGTCAGTTCACTCCAAGTTTACCCTAGTCTTGATCAATTTCCTCCACAACATTAGAATTAATTTCCAAAAACATACTTATCATATACAAGCATCTCATAACAAATGTAAGGTGCCATTAATAATGCCTTTTATACCCTTACAATTCAACAAATGCTTACTCTGGTAGTAGGCAAGTATACATTACCTGTACAATCTTGAAAATAGCAGCCAGAAGTTGGACAAAGCTTCCAGATGACAAACTCCTCAATTTGCTAGCAAGTGATAAGCCTCCACCTTAGCCATCAGACAGTTAGCATTAACAACTGGAAGAAACAGAAGAGATGCACACACAAGAAACCCACAACACTCCATAAAAAAGGAGATGAAGTTTGAGAGCTCTAAAACTAAATTATTTTACACAGGCCATGTGGGAAGACGCACATGGAAGATTTATTATACAAGTAGTTCTTACCATCTGCATCGACAGTGCGCTCTGCACCCATATCAGATTCCGGAGGTTGGCCCACCAGAACCGGAAGCAGCTCCGCAACAGCAGTCTTAATAGCAGTTTTCATATCAGCAGTAAGTGTATCACGATATGTCCTTAGGACAAATGGGAGCTTGGCCTGAAAAACAATCACCATATTACAAGATCAGTTCTTCTAAAGTGGATCCAACCTCAGATTCCACCATTTAAAGTACAAAGTTATTGGACATGGTAAAATTAAGAAGGATAAAAAGAAACGGGGTTAATAGCTTGGATTATGCAATTGCAGGTCTGGAACAGTCATCTTCCTTCTAGAACTTTCTTGGAGGAAATTGAAGAAAATAACTTGAGTAAACTATCCAGCTGGTCATAAATTTTCGTGCTTCTCTGTTTAGTCACCCACCTTTCAAATTTAGGTTTGGTCAGAGGTAATAAATGTTATGAATTTCTCAGTCACCTAATGTTAAACACGAGAGAAACTAATTCTTGGCATTCCTCATTGCCCATTGTGATGACCAAAATGTGACTTGTGGAAGCTGGTGAATAAAACAGCATGAAAACTTTGGTGACCAACTTTTTGTTCAGCTTTACTTCATATTATTATATGCCACATGCCGCATGACCAAAAAAAAGTGATTCAAAACGCCAGGAAAGGGCTCTATTCATTTCTAACCCTAAGTAAACTAGAGACGCATAACTTCTATAACATTAGTGACCAAAAATAACTTTTGAAAGTTGGGTTACCAAAACAGGAGTATAAAACTCCGGTGAACAACTGGGCAATCTAACCAAAATCATTACCGTAAGATAATATTTATAGGAGCAAATACATGTACTTGGTGAATCAGAGATATGAGAGAAAATAAATCTTCTGTCTGTAAGAGGTGGCAGTTTTCCTACATGTGTATACTCCTCCCACAACCTTTACTAATGAACATTGTAACTTTTGCCTAATGTCAAGACATTCGTGGAAGATCAAAACACCTATGCATCAGTAGCCCACCCCAGGTTCAAAAATATAAAAGGAAAATGAAATAGGGGATATTACTCACAGTTCGAAGCAAACCAATAATAAGAGGCAGAAGACGATCTCGAAAATTGGTGGTTTCTTCCTCATCCAAGTTAACCTGCTAACATATTCATTCTAGTTACCAGTTCCAATATATAATCAAACTTACAAGCCACTGTAATAAAAATAAATAAAGAAATACATAGAAAAAGTGTGAACAGGCAACAAAAATTCAATGTGCATTTACCATCAGCAGACTGTTTTGTTTGGTTCAATCAAGTAATTAAACCAATATTGTAGTCCAATTAAAGTGAAAAACATTACAGAATAAGGAATGGTCCATATTATTATTGGTTTATCATCTAATATTGTAGTCCAATCAAGCAATCTAATTTACTTTATCATCTAATATGTCTATGCCAGGTCCACCACAACTTCTCAGTGAAAAAAGTAAATTAGATGATAAAGCTCCCTGCCATATTATTGGTAGTGCAAGAAGTCTTGCTTAAAATATTTCACTGGCTGGACCTCCCTAGGCACTGAATTGATGACAATCAACGGAGAAAAATGAACAGGATTTATCACACACCATTGACAAATAATATAAGCAGCAAAACAAGAGTATTCCATTTTCAAACAAAGAAAAGAACATAATTAAGCTTACTCCAACATCCTCGCCATTCAAGGAAATGGATGCCCTGGCTTTTGCTTTCAACAATATAACTGAATCTTTATCCCCCTTATCATGTATTGAAGCACGCATAAATTCTGCTGAAAGAATACTGCCAAAAGGAGCACAGAATATAGATAAGATTACAAACTGATGAATCGTTTCAGAAGAGGAAATTTTTGAAAAACATTTTTTATGTCATTAATGTCACCATACATTAGAAATAAATAATACCTGTTTATGGAATCTATAGAAGTGACTACATGATCTCGAAGGTGACGAAAGCAATGCAAACCAGAAAGCTCATCCCCATCCTATAAAAAGACACAATTTCACCTTCTTTAACAGACAACCCAAAAAAAACATGAGGCAAGAATTTTTGCAAGACTATAAATATAGCTTTAAAGCTAAGAAACTACCATCAAGCTATAAAAGAAGGTAAAAAGAAAAAAGAAGTTATCATCATTGCAGCACAAAGACTTCATATCAAGTATGTACAATAGCAATACTTTGGGCCAAACAGTACACCAACCAACATATGGTTACCTAATGAAATCAAAGAACGAAAGAAGAAACTCTAGCTATGACTATGACGTGGCAATACATAACAATTCAACTCAACAACTTACAGGCAAAGAAACATAAATTTAAAAAAAAAGAAAAAGAAAAACGCAAAGCTTTAACTCATAGATAAATGAATCTATACCAGTAAGTGTTGCAGATCATCGATAATATCCAAAGCTCCAGCACACTCTGAAGATGCAACAAGCTGCATAACCGAGAAAACTAAATCAAATTCATCTCGAAGCATTAACAAAGCAGTCTCTTCAATATATATATATATATAGTATTTTCATTTCTGTTAATTTTTAGGTGGATTAAACAAAGAAAAAGAGAAAAATGGAAATTAAAAAGTTGACCAATTTAAGAGCGGACAAGGCTTGGTTAACAGATAGAATAAGCTTCAATTTATGTTGGAGAGCCAACAAATTGGTCCTAGTGGCATTCAACTCCTGAATCTGCCTAGCAGAGTCAACCAAATCAGTGTCTACGAGCCGAATAGTTTCCTTCAAATCACGAATCCGATTGCATCCTTCCACAATCTTAACATTCAAGTCCTGCAACTGCCCTTGCGCTTCGAAGAAAGAATTGGAGCGCAACGAAATCTCCTTCACCAAATGAAGCTCCACAACATCCAAGTAATGGGACAATTTCTCCTGAAGCATAATGTTTTCAGAAACATCAGTAAAAGGGCAGGCTGCCCGGAAGGTCCCCCCATCTTCGAGCGCGAAATCTTCCTTAAAATAAAGGGCGGGAACCTCCCTTAAACAAGCTACTAGGGCTTCCCCAATGTTATCGACATCGAGAGTCTGCTCCTTGGTGGTGTGATTCCTAATATCCTCGAATCGATAATAGGAATCGGAGATGGAAGAGACGTATGATTGGAAGTCGGATCGGGTAAGGTCGCAAGCCGCTTTGGTGGACGTCAAAGGAGCGAATTCAGGCGGCGCGACCGACCACCAACCCCAAGAAGCTTCCAATTTGCCAGCATGAGGGTTGTTAAGGACCGAAGAAAGCGTTTGGCCACCCGAATCGGCGACGGAAAATGAAGAGGTCCGACCAACTGTCGATGACCTTCCCGATGGGGAAGGCTGTAGATCCATTTTCAAGATCTACAGATCATCAAACGAAATAATAAAAAAAATTGAGGGAAATGGGAAGCTTTTTTCCTTTAATCGATTTTTTTTCGAATAATTAAAAAAGATAAAGAAGAAGAAATAATGGTTACGATGGATCTAAAAGAGTGAAGAAGAATGTTTCGAAATCGAAAGAAAATGTGTTCTGTTTTCTTGAATTAAATTGTGATTTGGATCTTAAAAGAATGGGAGATTTGAAGCGCCATAGAAGAAGAAAGATCTGAATATTTTGATTTTGAGATCAGGATCGACAACGAGAAGGTGGTAGTGGGACTGGGCCTGGTCATTGAAGCAAAGCTTACCATAGAAAGCGGATGGCTGGATCGGGTCCTGCCCAGATTTCTCTATCCAACCCACCATTTTCATAATTATTTTTGGTTAAATTACACACAGGGTCACTAAACTATGGTGAACCAACTTTAAAAAATTACAAAATAGTCACTAAATTATTTGAAAGTTTTCATATAAATCATTGAACTATTCAAATTAAGGCACTGGGTTGTTAATTTTTTAGAAAAAAGTTCGACTAGCGAGCTTCAAGCAATTCGACAATAGGTACGATAGATCAATACACATTGATGAGTAAAAGAACATACCTTAGATCCAAGTTGATCCGATAGCCAATCTCAAAGATTAGAGAAGAAAGCTTTTTGAATTTTAGTTTGTAAATTTCCAATGTTCAAAGTTGTTCCATGAAAAAAAAAACTAAATTGTAGAAAAAAAGAGAACGAGTGCTTTCAATTGGTACAAGTTGTGCAAATAAATAAGTTAACATAATAACAATTTTAATAACCCAATGACTTAAATAAAAACTTTTGAATAATTCAATTATCAATTTATAACTTTTTGAAGTTAAGTGATCAAAACGTAAATTTATTAATAGTTTAATCAGTGTCGTTTGAACCGGATCAAACCGGCTAGTTGGATCGGTTGGATAAGGAACCGACCGGGATACAAGTTTGAAGAGTGGCTTTGAACTAATTAGACTGAAAACTAATACAAACCAATTAAACCGGCTAGAACCAGTTGAACTAAGCTTTTTGTTAATTTTTCTAAATTTTAATTATTTATTAACTAAACCAATTGAACCAATCGAACCGATGACTTACCAATTCTAACCACCGGTCCATTTAAAAAAACATTGAGTTTAGTGACATTAAGTAGAGTTTGCTCTTATTTGTTCCTTTTTTAAGAATGGTTAAAAGCTACTCCAAATTTTTGTACTCTTCGTACATTCAAATTTTAATATCTAACGAAATTTAACCCCTTCAACTTTTTGAGATTTAAAAAATATAAATTCAATTATTAACATAGTTAAATTTTTTTTATTAAATTCAAATTAATTAAAACATTTTTTTACATGAAAATTTAACATAAAAATCTTAATAAAATTAATGATTGGAATTAACTTTTAAGGGACAAAATTCTAATTCCAAAAATTATAATAAAAAGAGCAGATGAGTAGAGTCTATGTGTTGATGTCTTGTACCTGGTTCATCCACAATTAAAAAAAATCTGATCGCTTTATGGACAGAATACAGAACTGAATCAAAATCCTTATATCGCGAATTGGTAACTTGTCAAAAATTATATAAAATAAAAAATAACTTATAACACAATTATGACACCAAAAAGAAAATTAAAAAAAATACAAATATAAGAACTGCCAGAAAAACGTATGTAAAACTTAAAATAACTATTGTTAGAAGCAAAGAGCTAATCTGTGTGGTTCATTTTAAAAGCTAGAAACAATTCATGAGTTCATGCCAAAAGAAAGTATCATCAAAATACCTACAAGTCTAAGTAAACTAGTCCCGATGATACCATCGCCACGATTTTTACGTGCTATCTTCTAAGTTTCTATACAGAGAGAATAACATAATCAACAGGGACAAGGGTGTATTTTTCCGGGTTCACCTGCACATAACCCTGCTCTTGATTGTATCAGCAGTGGAAAATTTTGTCCGTGCGACCATTCCTACCCTCATGCTGAATGGGGGTGAAAAAGAATCAACATTCATCTGTAAACAAAATCGACATAGATAAGTTCAGAAAAGAATCATGCAAGAACTAGGAGGCATGAACATGCTGTTCCTTAAGCTACAATAATGTAGTCCTATGCATATAAACACATTATATTTACGTTACTTGGACTTGGGGTAGCATGTGAGTTTCGGATACGGCTATATGGATGACAGGTATATGTTCACTTTTTAAATTTTTCCATGTACTTAAAGAAGATCTATACTAGAATTAGATGGCATGATAACGATGTTTCTTAAACAATAATAATTTAGTCAAGCACATATAAAAACAATGCTACATGGAGTTGGGTGTAATTTGAGAGGTGTTGGATATAAGTATATGTCCAATTTCCAAATTTCTTTCATGTACTTGAAGGATCCTTGGAAGATCATATCCTCATACCAATATCCAAATTATGCATCAAACACAGATACCTAAAAAAAATGAGGAGACGAACTAACATAACATTATACAACAGCTAATCATAGAAAGAATTCCAATTGGCTTTTGGTACGATTTTTTTTTTCCTTTTTGATAAAAAAGGAGCATTTCATAAATTAAAAAATGGTTTAGGATTGCATTGGTGCATTAAGTTTATTAAAAGCACTACCTAATGAAGGATAAATCAAAGTGACTTGTTACATTCTCCACTCAATTCTCTTCTAACCAGCTTCAGTATCTCCATAATCTGAAAGGAGCAAAACAATATATTTAGAATGTCAAATATTCGGTGCAAAGAGACAAGTATACGGAAATTACTGGAAACAGCTAATTCTACGGAACATACACAGTAGAGAAGCAAGATTTGTAGAATCTAAATACTTTGGTTATTATTGATGCTATGTGGCTAAGAAAAGTTGCAAAGACGCATAATAATAATATTATAATAATATTTCCTTTTGAAGAAATATAATGATGTTAAAGTACAGTAGAATTAAGAAGCAACTTACTCCAGGATAATGTTTCAATATTGGGGAATAATGATCAAGTGCAATGTATATTTTCTCGAGAAGGCCTAGAAGTACTTCCACCTCATCACCCAAGAGATCGACCTAAAATACAAGAGGGAAATGCAATAAATAATAATAACCTACCAAATAGCAAAACTCTATTATGAATGGAATGTGATACGCAAAGATCTCTACTTTAGTTCAAGTACATTAACTGCATACCACTAATACAAAAACTTAAATGGAGGTAAATTCTACATTGAATCAAAAGTCAGCATTTATGTTAATATAGGCCCAGCCATAATATCTACCCATCGGATTTTGCAAATGAAAACTTTCATGATTGAATAAGATCATGTTCTTCCTCCTTCATTTTGCATTTCTTACCTTTAATAATGTGAGATCATAAATCATATATTCCACCCAACAGTGCACAGTCAGATAGGTGATCAAATAACAAGTAGAGCATTTGTTACTGTATCGTTACACTACCCTTTCAGTAGCCTTCTTCCTAAACTGTTGCTAATTGAAAAAGGGAGGAAATTTTCAGATAAAGAATGCCATTACTTGTACCATAGAAGACATCTCCAGCTTGGTTTTATCATTATAAAAAATGCTAGCAAAGCTTAGATATTCCTTCCAAACATCATTTTAGGTCATATATGTACATCGCCATCTCAGAATGGAATGCTGTAATGTTTCCTAATTCCTAGGTATGTAAATCTTCTGACATACCTCAGTTTCAGCTTTTTCAAGGTCAGAGCGTCTCCTTTCAAGACTTTGCTTATATTGCAATCCCTTTCTTTTCAATTTATTTACCATCTGAATTAGAGAACTGGATTGGGAGCTTAAACTTTCCAACCTGAAAATTGACCAGTTTGATGTTAATAAATGCAATAAAAATTTGCCCTACAAAATAGTGCAGAAACCGCTTAAGATAAAACAACCAGATGACAACTCAGTGCCAAAATATCAAACCAAACTATAATCCATAGATAATAAAAGCTGACAGGTCCATATATGAACATGAAGTTGAGCAAAAGGACACAAGGCCACACACCGATAAAAGAAGAGGAAATAGACCCGCGTGAAAGGTTTTTAAAATATCCAAATGAGCTTAACTTGATAGATATAAAATTTATACACCAGTATCCCAACCACAGGGTCCTGAACAGGCAGATAAATAATAATAAAAAAAACATTTTGCATCAAGGCAGGCATGAGATGCTTTCAGGGCTACCCCTTAGTCAATTGTGGAATAAAAAAATAGACAGATACCATAAACAAATAGCAACAAGTCATTTGTCTCAAAAGGATATGTCAGAAAATGATAGTTCTCTTAAGTTAGTTTCAGTTGAAAGGGTTAAGCATGAGAAGGATGAACTAAATCGAACTTTCTTGACAATATTAACTAGTTTTGTGAGTATTAGCAATCTGGAAAGCAAGTCTTGAAGTAGAGACAAAGACCTTAAGCCTATTTTCTTTCACTAAGCAAGCCAAGGGCTAAGGGAAAATCCAAACCATATATTTGACATAAAAAACAGTGCATTCAACAGTTACAACCAGAATGAGAACCTAGGATAATTCATTTGGTTAGGGAGCAGACAACAGTTAAACAGCATATTGAGGGTTTATTTCCACTTTTAACCTTCTATACATTTGCAAGGGCATGTAATAGAACATAGAATCATGACAGTATTCTGACTCTAAAAGTAGAAAGAAGATTTACCAGTCAGTAAATAGAAAAAAGGTGGTAGCAATTGAGAAAGTACCTTAGATTACTCCTCTTCATATGTTCTGCTACTCGACTTTCAAAAGCAGCAACTCCCTTGGACAGTCCTTCCACAAGAATAATTATTGATTCCATCTGTTTTCTGTGCTTGTTTTCATTTGCTTTAACTAATGATAAAATATTATCGTTCTCTTTGGCAGCAACAAGAAGCCTGCTTCTCTCACCATTGCTTTCTCTCAACTCCTTCATGGCCAGGTCAAGTTTCGTTTTCAATCCACATATCTCCACTTTGTGTTGCTCAAGTTCCTCTGATGCTTGAAGGAGATTAGTTTTCAGAACACTGGATTCTTCATTGCACTTAGAAATTATCATTTGATGCTGGTTTGTCCAATCCCTTGCACTATCAAGCTCTTGAGAAGCCACCATAAATTTCTCCTTTTCTCTTGCCAATGCAGCCGCTGTTTCATTAAGTAACTTCTCCTTTTCGTTAACTGTAGATGTCACTAGGAACACTTGTTGCTGCAAATTTTCCTTCTCTGCAACTTCCATCTTTAGCACCCTTTCCTTCTCAATCGCATCCATACTTAAGTCATGGAGTTTCTCCCTGGCTTCTGTGAAGGCTTCTCTGAATATGATTGCACATAGCCCTTCCATAGCTAAAGATTCCAAATCAGAATCTTCAAATCCACTCTTTCTGGCATGTGACATATTGCAAGAAGCATCTTTTAATATAAGGTCATAAATTTCTTTCATGATATTGTGCTCCATCTCTGAATCTTCAGCCATGCACTTTACCTGGCTGATTGCCCCCCTGAACAAGAAATTATATACATCCCAACTAATGGTAGCTTCAATATGTGCATCCTCAACCGCGGACTTGAGGCTTTCTACCCTTCTAAGTAAGTTTTCCTCAACAAGAGACTGCTCTGAGATTTTCATTATGGCATCAGAAAGTTGTGAAGAAAGCTGGTTAACTTCCTTTTTTCTATCAGAGAGTGCGTCTCTCAGTTGACGATTTTCTGAAAGTAGAGATTCTAATCTGTCCTTCAAGATGCTGAGATTATCATTATTATTACTTAATAAAGGAACTTTTTCATTTTCCACAAGAATCCTATCCAATTTCAGTATGACATCAGGGATCTTTTTCCTCAAGACATCAAACTCCTTATCTTTCCTAGATGGAAGAGAAGAACCCCTCTCTTTCAAGTACTCCCGCTTGAGACTAAAATATTTTTCAGTCATCTCTTGTAGTTTATAGTCATGGTTCCTCTTCATTTTTGTCATCTCAACCTTGAAAAAGTTCACCAATTCATCCTTTTTCATGTGTATTAGTTGTTGAGGATCCAAATTTTCTGGCACAGGAATTACCAACTCTCCGTCCTTGCCATTTCCTTCCCAAAGTGAAACTGATGATGAAACATGATCAGTCCTTTTATCATTACTCACGTCACCATTGATCTCCAATGAACTATGAGAATGCAGCACTCCGGATTCAGGATTGGACAGTGATTTTGAAATGGCATCTAATTCCTGACGCAAGAAGGAAATCTCATTGATCTTCTCAAACCAACTTACATCTTCATTACCATACCATTGAGCATTTTGATCCCAAAGTGTTTTCTCAAGCTGTTCCTCTAAACCGCGGATACAGGTTGTTATTACCATACGTTCAACTTCTTCCTGATATCCTTGCTCCTGTTGCCATTGACAGTGTGAAACCTTGGATGAGTAAACAATATTGCCTACTTGCTCAAAAACAGATTCCAGAGTTTCACTTAAGGAATCAAGTGTTTTCTCTGCTCCAATCCGTTTCTTCAAATCTTCCTCTTGCAAATTACCACCCAATCCCACCAACTCAGAAACCGAATTAATCTTCTTAATAGAACCATGCCCTCTGATTTGGCCAATATCTATCCTGAGATTCTTAAGCTGCCCTTTAGCTGCACTTTTAAGTCTGCCAAAAGATTCTAGTATCTTGTCATGGTCAGTTAAAGCATCAGACAACCTTGAAAATGCACTTAATTTTCCAATATTCGGGTCATTGTTCTTCGTTAAAGGTCTCAAGAGTTGGTTTTCATCTGAACCAACATGGTAAGATTTTAACATTTCCTTCAACCTCACTAATTCCAACTCTTTCTGAGCAATCCTATCAGCTGCCTCTTGCTCAACAGCATTGACCATGCCCCTGATGATCGAGTCATTCACCATCCTTGAAATGACCAATCCATCCTTGATGTCTTCCACATATAAATCAAATTCATTGAGAAAGTCAACATCAAGTTCTCCACTGTCTTTTATGGGATCACCAACGCTCGCCGTCCCATGAACAGACTCACCACAACATGAAACGGCACTAGAATTTGCATCTATACAGCTCTCCATTTCAGAATTGCCTCCCACCATCAGATTACACTGCAAAGAAAGGGTGAAAGTAAAGAAAAGAGAAACTACACATATTGCTTAAGATCATAATAAAAATTTATAAGATTTAATTAGTTGACTAACTTTGAAAGAATCTTTTTGCTTACTTGCGGTAAACAACTTCATAAGAATTCAATTTACATCAATTTAATGAATTAAGCTCGGAAAGAAACGAACGGTAAGGTTTCAAATTCAGTTCGATTTTCTTTTCAAATTTCTTAACAGGCAATCAATGACAATAAAGCTCAAAGTCAAAATTTTAGAAACAAAATTAAACCAAATTAACAATACCAGACAACTATTGAAACCCAAAATTTGAGCAAAATATTCATAAATGCTTGGCATTTAAATAAGAACCGTAAGGATAAATTAGCAAGAAATTTACCTCAAGATTCAAAGACAAAGTCAAAAGTAGTGCAAAATCAAGAAAAATAAAAACTTGAACAAAATTTACTTTTTTTAAAAGGAACTTACAGCTGTTCTGACAGAAAATTTAACGGCAAAAATGAAAGGTTTGAGTCAAAATCTGCTGCATTAAAAATCTCAATGCTTCCTCTGTGAGTGTTTAGTGGTGATTTAGGGTTTCAAAGAAAATATGAGAAAAATGAGCGAAAATGGATTTGGTGAGCGGGAGTTGAAGGGATAATATTACAATTGACCTTAGGATCAGATATATTTACATATACTGCCATTCAAGTTGATTATACCTCTAATTTAATAAGTTAGGATAATATATCTTTATAGAGGACTTTAGATAAAATATTTGTATTTTTATTGTTGCGGTTAAAAATATTAATTTTAATTATAAAAACATATAATATAATCTCTTTTTTAATATTAAATAAACAGTGATGCAATTTCATAATCTAAATTATTCGGTCTAACTTGGGATTTTTTATTTTATATTTATATATTTACAGGTTATTAACTTTTTTATCTATTTCCCTCTTAAATTTTTTATTAAAATAGAAAATGTCTAGAAACCGAATTCAGACATTATTTTCAGGGGCGAAGCCAGAACAATTTTTTAGGGGCGGATGAAATTTTAATTTTTTATAGTTTATATCTTTATAATTTGGAAAGGATTAAATCAAATTTTTATAATTTTAGGGGAGTCAAAGTGTAATTTTATCTTTACTAACAATTTTACATTTTAGGGGGGCCGAGGCCCATGTCAGCCCCCTGACTTCGCCCCTGATTATTTTAAAGGAATTTTTGTATAACTATACTATAAATAAAATAAACACGATTCTTGATAATCTAAAATTAATAAGAATACGTTTTTTCTCTTAAATGTTACGCAACCTTAACCGTGAAGAACAGAATTTACGAGAACCTTTTAACAATGTAACGGGGCCAAGAAAAGTATAAATTTCCAATTTTCCTCGTCAATGGATATTTTAGTAAATTAATAATTAATTAATTGCTCTTTTTATAAAGTATGCATTGAAAATAGAGTAAAAATGAATGTTTAGAATCTTAACTACATTTTATCACGGGTCATGTTATTTATCTAGATTTAAAAATTTATTTGTAAAGTGAGAGAGTTTGGATAAAAATATAAGACTCGTTTTTTAAACGGATCAAATTTCGAGTAAGATTTTTTTGTCCAAGCCGGCACGAATTTGTCTAATTTTTTTCTCTACTGTTGCTTTGTTACTATTTTGTTGTTATTGTTTAAATATTGTATAACTATTGTTTTATTATTATTTTAATGTTTTTAGTGTTTTTAATGTATTATATTTTTTAAATTTATTTTTTATATAAAAATAATATTAAAAATTTTTAATACAAGCAAATCAGGCTTAATTTAATATTTTTTATCTAGGTCGTACTTTGATAAAATTTTAAGCCTATTTTTCGAGTCAAACCTGAACCTAAAAAATGGGCCTAAATTTTTTTTACCCATAATCAACTCTTATCCTAATCAGTATTTAAAAATTTGTATTGAAAATCAAATCAAACACTTTCGAATAAATTATATAGCTTAGTTTTAATGTGACATGAACATTAAATATAATACATGGATTTTACTAAGAATATTCAAATATTTTTAAATAGTAATTAAAAACTTAAATCCAACTTTTTTTTGTTTTTATTAGTCAATTTAATTTATATTTATTAAGAGATAAATATCAAAATTATATATAAACTTTGTAGTAATATTAAATTGATAAATAGATTTTGATTTGATGTAATTATATATATGAAACTTTTTTATGGTTAAAATATACACATAAAATTTAGATTTTAATTTAATTATATGTATTTAAATAAATAAAATATACAATATATAAATATAAAATAATTATATATAATTTTACACTTAAACTAAATTTCATCTATAATTTTTTGAGTAATTCATGATTTTTTTTTTTGACAATTCTTGAATAATTTTAAACTTTTATCATTTCTTTAATAATGAATCTCGTACTTATAAATATTATATAGTTTAATTATAATTAAAATTTGAATTTAAAGTAAAAGTAAAGGATTGAAGAGAAATAGAATGCTTTTTTTGTGACCCACTGCTTTAAAATATTATGATTAGCTATTATTAATTTAATAATCACGTCCCTTTCAATTATGTAAAGTGAAGAAAAACAGAACAAATCATAATGACCGTGATTTAAGGTTGGACGATTCTTCGATGGTGTTGGTAAACACTGAATTTTTTAATTTTATTATATGTAAATTACCCCTTAAAATTTTCAAATATATATAACAAAAAATTATTTTTTTATCATTAAATATTTATGTGAAATTTTTCTAAATGATATTACAAAAAAGAAATTTAAAAATTAAATAACACACATGATAAATTCTTACATGGAAAAAAAAAAAGAAAATTAATCATATCATATATATATAATATATATAAAACAAGGTACACATCTATATTTACGTCAAGTGGTACTCTCTTAAATTTTTTCATTTAATTTTCTATTTTTAATTATCCATTAAAATTGTTTTTTAAGAAAAAAAAAACACAAATAGAGAAAAAACATATTATTCATGCACAAATAAACCATTTAAAACCCAAAATTTAAAGAAAAAACACAATCAAGACTCCCCAACTGAGGAGTCAACTTAAAAAACACATAAAAATAGAGAAAAATGAAGGATTCTCTGTCACCTTAGGTCTTAGGTGAGATTTCATCTTCCAAATGAAGAGAAGAGAGAGAGGATGAATGTTGGTGTTCTGTATTCATGGCCGGCAATGGATAGTGACGAAGGCAACAGATGAAGCGTGGCTTTGAAATTTTTATTTTCTGGACTTTTGCACATGGGTGAGATAGAAAGAGGAGTGAATGGGTGAGACTGAGCAAGAGAAGAGAAGAATTATTCTCAATAATGATATGAAATGTTTCAGTACCCCCAAAGCAAATTAGTATAGATAATATTTAAATGTTATATATTTTTTAATATTTTAAAATAATATTGTTTTAATATGTTTATAAACAAAATTTTAAAATTAATTTATTAATATAAAAAATTAAAAAAATTATAAATAATAGTTTTATAATTTTTAATTTATTTCTATATTCCATTATTAGATATAATTAATTTTAATTTAAATAAAATTATAATAATGTAAATAAAATATTTTTAATTAAAAGATGATAATGTCATTTTACACAAATTCTCCATCTACTCCATAACATTATTCTATCTAACCAAACAACTTTGTAATGTTATTACATCTCTATTCTATTCCCATAAAATAATTATTTCATTACAGTCCTATTCAATTTTAGTGAGCCAAACGTGATCTCAAAAATTAAATAAATCATTTAACTAATTAAAAGTTTTATTTTGTGAAAATAATAATCAAATAAAAATAAATTTATTATTGTTATGTTCTGATGTCCGATTTTATAAATAAATGTGACTACAAAAAATACATATTTTTATTACAATATTAATATATAATTTTATACATATTACAATAAAATTAAACAATATACACGATAAATCCATGCATTGCATAAGAAATAAAACTAGTTTATATAAATAAGGTTAAATATATAATTTTACGATATAAACATTATTGAAAAATGTTAAATTGTATATTAATACATTATTGTATATTAATACTTTAGAGTTAATTTTAGTTCGGATTATTTTCATTATTACCATATGAAAAATTAAAAATTAACTTATTTATGTCGTAAAAAAACTTTCTAATTTTTAATTTTGGTATGTATTTTCGTAAAAAAATATTATAAAAGCCTCATATAATATACACTAAAAAAAAACCTTCAACCTTAGTAATATAGTCAAAACCTAAGGTTCTTATGGCTTCTAGAAACATTTTCCATTTTTAATTTAAAAAATAACTTTCAACAATGGAAATGTATACTTAATAATAAAAATATGAAAAATAATAATATTTACATGAATTCAAACAATATAATATGTTTGATATTTAAAAAAAAATGTTGCAAAAATAATAATATTTATGTATTTATATTGGTCTAGCTACGGTTCAATTTATTTAAAGATAAAATCATTATTATCATTTTTTTAGTTAAACAGAACATTTTTAGTAACTTTTTTTTATACAGTATTGAAAACGTAGTAACTTTTTTTTTCTAATTTAATTTATTTTGTTCTTCAAAATTTCAACCAAACACGTTAATGTAAACTTTGTCTACCCGTTGGTCTTTGTAATGTTCATAGAAAGATCCACTATAGTGGGATTAGTAAAAGCACCATGGAGGTCCCTATAATAGGGTCAGTTTGCATTTTATCCTCTATTCAGAAAATGAGTAAATTAGTTTTTGTACGTTAGATCAGTGAGCAAATTGATAATTTTATTAAAAATTTCATATATTTATACTATTAATAATTGGTTCTTGTATGCCAGTGAGGTACACATGCCGTTATTTGATTATTCTGTCCGTTATGCCAATTTTTAATAATATAAATAGACGAAATTTTTAATTGAAATGACTAATTTGCTTTTTAATTTGGCATACAATGACTATTTTGCCTATTTTTGAGTAAAATACAAAATGCAAGCTAAGTTTCAATACAGATGCCTCCATGATTAAAAATGGTAAAACCCGAACCGCCTGATAGATTTCGAGCCGCTCTCACCTCACCCCACTCCATTACCATCTCTATCCCTAATACTTTTTATGTAGGAAAATTCCATGAGATCCATTCTAAACTTACGATTGAAATTAAGAGGGTGAAAAAAACAACATTAAATCACCATTGATCATGCCAGAAAAAACAACATTAAGGGTGGGTTTGGATGGGCGGTGCATTTACCCGCGGTTAGTGAATAAATAGCGGTGGCGGTGAGATTAGATACTGTAGCGATACTATAGCATGAGACAAAAAGTAAGCTAAACGTACCGCAACGCACTCAATCGCCCATCCAAACTCACTCTAAATCACCATTGATAATGCCAGATAAAATTTCGTTTGAAAAACTTGAGTCTACCTTTCAACAATGTCTCCACGTTTCAATAAAAAAAAAAAAAAAGAGTTACAGTTATGGAAGAAAATACAAATCTTCTCTCTTTCAGCTTCAATATTACTTACCAACACAGTTCCGAGTTTCCGACGTGACTTTCCGACTTCAAATTCTTCCTTTCTACTTTTAACCACGACCATAAATTTAAAAAAATCACACCAAATCTTACTATAATACCATCCTTTGACCAGGCTTGGTCTTACTGGTCGTTAAAAGACAAAGAACGTAGCGGCGAATACTTTTCCGTGACACTAATATTAATGCCACGCGTTTTCCGCACCAGACAAATAAATCACTGCTCCAAATCGCTAAACAGAAAAATCAATCATCTAAAACTATCTTTTCATAATAATAATAATAATAAGTACCACTTAATATAAAATGTTTCTGGATTTTTTATTTAAAAAATGGTGGATTTTATATAATTTTAGTCATGATTACTTAATTATAACAAATATACATTTTATTATGTTTTCTTTTACAAGTCAACGATGTATTATTTGTAAATTAGATGTATTTTTTAATTTTTCTAAAAGCAAATCCATTACGTATATGCATTAAATATAAAATCTTATGTATGGATCTTTAATTTCATTATGCGTACTGGCATTCAAAGTTTTTAGTTCAATGGTTGAATTTTGCTCCTATTATTCTGATTCTTTTATCTGTTTATATGTTGTAATAGTTTGATTATATTTTATAATTGCTTGACATATATTTTTATTTGTAATTATTCAAGTTCCTTGTACGTTTATGTTAGAAATTGTATGACCCGAATCCCGTCATTTGTTAAAATAAGAGGATCTGTAGGGGCAAAAGGTCGAGGGCCGTAGCCTGCCATAGATCCTCATTAAGCACAAAACTAGACTAGAGTTGACACCGGGGTGCGCCTGTTGCAGTACGGACCATACAATACAAGTTGAATCCATATATAATTCTTCTTCTTCTATCTAACTTTGATTAGAACAGGGTTTTTCAACCCTTAAATAGATGTAGTCGAAACTCCTCTTACATCATTCGCTTTTCAACATTAGTGAATTTCTCATCCTTTGCCCATGGTCTTTTCCCGAAAGGGTTTCTACTTAAAATATGCGTGTTCTTATTTTTATTTTCTTATTGCTTTGCGATTGTTCTACCGCCATTATCAACGTTTATTATAACAGTTTATATGTTGTAATAATTTAATTATATTATATAGTTGCTCGAATATGTATTTATATTTATTTTTATATTAAATTTGTTTATAACACTGAAATAATGGGATAAATATTAAAATTACATGTAAACTTTGATCCAATATGTAATGTCATACGTGGACTTTGATTTTTTGTGATTTTATACATGAAATTTTATTTTGATTAAATTTTCACAAATCACTAATAAAACTATTGAATTAGCACCATTTTACATTGATATATTATATACACAAATAATTATATTAATTCAATATGAAAATAAATGTACATATTCATTTAATTTAATGTATACAATTGAATCAAATTTAAAGTCTCGCGTATTCTAAAGAATCACAATCCAAGTTTCATGTTAATAATGCACAAAATCAAAATTCATATGTTAAATTGCACATTCAATCAAGGTTCGTGTGTAAATCTGTTATTTATCCATAGAATAATAAATAAAAACATTTATTTTGACGGAATTATTATTATTATTATTATTATTATTATTATTTATTTTAGTACGTATTTATGGACCAACTTGTCACTCAAACTCAAAACACTATAATCAGCGATGCCTTATTTCCACACAAAAAGCAACGCCACTTCAATGACGGCGTTTCTACAGTTGATCACCACCGCCATCGTCCTCATTCTCGTTCAAGAATCAACGGCCAGGGAGCTACGCCCCTCAGATCACGGTCTAGAGTACCAAAGCCTACCACCGAAGGGTCTCAAGTCGCCGGAAATGATGTCTTTCTTCGGATCAACTTCAAAGTCTTCCTCCACTTCATCATCGTCGACGCCGTCGGTAGTGGCGTTGCCAAAGGCCACGAATTCCAACGACACCTCATGGTGGCGGAGTGTGGCCAATAACCAGCGGGGAAACGATCACGTGAGCCACGTGCTGCTGTTAGGGAGCTTGATTTGCGGCGTCGCAGGTGTGGCTTTGTTGGCTGTTTCCGCTCTTATTTATGTGATTAAGATTAAATCATTTTCCCCTTCCACTAATTCAACTAAGAACGACAATAATAGCTCAGTCGTAATTAGCAATTAATTACAGTTTATTTTGGAAAAAAATATTTAGAAATTGGTGTATTTTATGTCGTCGTAATGTTTATATAAATTTTAATATTCTACTTATACTTGTTATATATATATATATTCATATTTATATAAATTTTGTAATTTTTTTTTCTTTGAATGGATAAGACGTAGCTAGTGGAAAAAGGGCTAAGACTAAAAATAAAGAGTAAATATACATTTTGATACTTGTATTTGGCTTTAAAGTTTAAATTGGTACCTAAAGTTTTCTTTTGTCTAATTAGGTACTTGAACTTGGCTTTAAGGTTTAATTTGATACCTAAAGTTTATTTTGGTTCAATTAGGTACCTAAACTTGGATTTTTGGTTCAAATTGGCACATGAACTTGATTTTTTAGTCCAAATCAGTACTTACAGTAAGTGACTTATTTGAACAAATTTGAATTATAAAGCCAAATTCAGATACTAATTTGAACCCAAAAACCAAGTTCAGTATCTAATTAGAAAAAAAAAGTTGAGGTTAAGTTTATGGACAAAAAAAATTTAAGTACTAATTCAAACCTCGAAACTAAGTTCAAGTATCAAAATGTATATTTACCCGTAATGTATTATAATTATTTTTCTTGTGATTGAATTTTCATTTAATTCTAATAGATGGGACGGTAAAGTGCAATCCAGCTCATCATTTCCGTTTAGTCCCTAGTTTTTAGGTTTGGATTGAGAATATATTTGGACTTCGGAGCAATAAGCCAGTGTTAGTTGTCACACCAATTTTATAGACTAATTTAGTAATTAAATTATGAGTAATTTGTCGCTATCGGATTGTTTGGTCATCCACATTATTAACTGTGTTGTTTATGGGTAGAGCTGGGTGATTTGAAAAGAGAGAGAATTTGAGTAAAAATATAAATTCGAAAAATGAGCTTGAATGGAGAAATAAGGTTTATTTAGAAAACGGATCGGATTTCGGGTAAGTTTATTTTGCTCAGCTCGGCCCAAATTAAAAAAAAAAAAGTTGTTTTGCTACAATGCTATTATTTTGTTATTATTATTTAGATATTATATAAGTCTTATTTTATTATTAATTTTATTACTATTTTAGGGGTATTTGCTTGTTAAGTTGCACCTATCTTAATTTAAGTATAAAAACTTTTTAAAATTTATTTTCAATTTGTTAAGAATGTATTGTAGTTTTTATTTTTTTATATAAAAAAATTTAATACGAACGGATCAGACTTAGATTTTAATATTTTTATTCAGGCTGGGTTAAAAAAACTTAGGCCCACTTTAAAAACCCAGACCAAGCCCATGCTAACAATTGGACTTAAATTTTTATTAAGACCCGACTCATGGACAACTCTAGTTTAAATTTATGTAGTTTTTAATAAAATAATCAATTTACTCTTTTATCTCACATACAAAGATTAATTTATTCTTTTATCTGACATACAAAGATTAATTTATTATTTTTTAATAAAAAATAAAATAAAATTTAATTCCTAATACAACACTTTCCATCATATTTTTCCTTACCCTCAACAAAAAAATTTTATTGCAAATTAATTTCACATCTGTATAGTGGAGGGAGGAGCATTCATCAATAAAGAAAATTTTACTGGAAAGGCAATTATTGATATCATATTACAAAATATTCTTATATATATGATTTACAATATTTCTTATAACATATATTTTATTTTTCTACCATTTTTTTAACAGGTTATTTCGATCTAGGGGTGTTCAGTCGGTTAACCGACCCGAAATAACATTAACCGAACCAAAATTTTTTCAAAAAAATTAACCGAACCGAAATTTTTTCGGTTAATTCGGTCGGTTAACCGACCGAATTAACCGAGAATTATATGTTTTTTTTTTTATTTTTGGTTAAAAATTAACCGAATTATCCGAAATGAATCACTACATAATTAAAAAGATTACATAATTTTTAGTTTTAGTTTTAGAAGTTTATTTTTATTTATTAAATTATTTATAATTTTTATGATTGGGTTGGATTGGGTAATTGAGTTGGGTTGGATATTTGGGTTTGGATTGAGTTTAGAGATTGGGTTTAGGTGAATTGTGGGCCTATTTATATATTATAATTTTATTTATTAATTTTTTTAGTTAACCGACCAATTTCGAACCGAATTAACCGTTAACCGAAAAATCACAAAATAATTAACTGACCCCCGACCGAAAAAATTCGGTTAACCGACCGATTAACCGAATTCGGTCGGTTAACCAAATTTTTTCGATTTTACCCGAATTTTACACATCCCTATTTCAATCAAAAGCTTCAGCAAACAAAAAAATTATATAAAATTTTTAAAATAAATTTGGGTCAGAACCTATCAGAAGTTATACAAATAAAAAATTAATTAAATATGATTATGACAGAAAAAATGTATAAACAGGACAAAAATACATGAATTTTAGAGTCTAATTAGGACTCCATAAGAATAGAATACATAAAATATACATGCATAAACTTATTGATCAAGAGGCAGCCATTCTACTTCTAGATGAAGTTCTCCACATTCAACATTTTGAAGCTTCAGCTGGACATCTTGTTTCACCTTGCCATCGATAATGTTAATGATGCTATCTTCGATCAGCGCATTGTCGTCGGATTTCAACCATTTTCCGATCTGCATGTTGCCGAACATTTCTGGATCTCCATATGCCATTGCAGCTGATATCAAGGGTTGGATATCGATCTCTGCTTCGCCCATTATGTCATCGGCCGAGAACATGTCGTGATCATATACTTCCTACAATATCCGAATTTGATGGATTAGCTCAACATATCATGACTATGCTTAAGATAACAAGAAATCTCATATGAACTGTAAATCATCATATACACTTATGCCAGAGGCTTATCTTGACATGGGTATAGAAATATGATCCTTTAAAGACACTCAAAATATATAGAAATTTTGGAAAAAATGAACATATCCGTGTTAAGAACATACTCGAATCCAAAACTCATAATCGAGTCCAAGTAACATAGAAGCAACCCACTAAAAACCCATTCTTATACAAGCCGAATTTGAACAACCCAAAATAACCCGAACCTTAACAATCCTTTAAAAATATTAAACATTTTTTCCCTTTCCTTTTCGGAGGAAACTCCTATAAAGTTTCTTAATAACATAGAACGGGAAGAAAACGAATTATTTACCAATTTCAGAGGCCCGTAATTGTTCGGGACGGACAACATGAGGTCCTCATCCCAAACCGGATTCAAGTTGCTCGGAATGACAGCTGTTTGAATAGTCTAATAAGATCAAACACCCGATGTTATCGTTAGTAAACTCAAAGCAACTAATCTTATTCTCGTTTTGATAGGGAAACAAACACAAAGTATGATGCTCCAACATTTCATTCTTTTTGGAGTATTTGTGTCGGACCCAAGGATATGATGAAATGATTTCCAAAGATCATCCAAATAATGGAAAAGCTTAGAAAAGTCTAACCATACCTGTATCCAATACATACCAATAGTCGGCACTCACACCTGAGCCCGACTAATGTAAAGAATGAAAGCCAAAGATGCTTAGCAACAAACCTGTTGCCCAAGAGTCAAGACAACATACGGATCACTCGTCATCATATCCCGGATGGCTAAATTCGTGCCTTTCACCACAGTGACCTTCAATAAGCCGATAAATTCTACCATACCATCCTGTTACCACTTTCACGTCAAATGGGACTCGCATGAATAAATGTAACACCATACAATTGATTAAATCAAACCAATTTATATAGTGTTTTTAAGTCATTTTCATTAACTTAAATATGAAACCTAAAGTTGAACCAGATCAGATAATATTTAAGTAATAATTGAACCAAAATCGATCCAAAACTCAACACTATGGTTCAAAACCTTTTTTCAAAAGAAATAAAGAGTAAATGAATTTACCTCATCATCCATCGGCCTTATTCGGAAACTATCCATAAATTTCGAAGAAAATATCGATTTAAAAGAAGGAGAACTCTTCCCTGTTGAAATCCGCAAGCTCGATTTCATAAATTCCTGAAGCTCGTATTTGGACCTAGAGATGACTTGAAATGAGTAACTACAACATAAGTTACTTGGATTTGGATATGAGTGTTGAATAGGGTACATATTTGACATGGGTATGGTCCAATTTTTCAAAATTCATTTTCATGTATTTGGATGGTATTAAGAGGTCATATTCGCATAACTATGTGCCGGACATGAGTGCTTCAAGAGAAATAAAGAGTTAAAGCAAACATAAGTTGTTGTAGTTTAAGTGTTTGCTTTCTATCTAAAATCCGATAAACATGTTATGACAAAATGAATGTGGTCTATGTTATTCCGACTCTTCATTATTCTTCAAGTACCTATGTCTGATATGCATTTCCAATAGATATCTAAGTAAGGGTATGGAAATATGACCCTCCAAAAAAAAAAAAAAACTAGAATCTTGAAAGAAAATTTTAACATAATCATCTCAGACTCACATTCGAGTTTAGATAACAAAGCATATGGATGAGTTCTAAATTTGTGAGAAGTGGAACCTGATGAATCTCTTCCTCTCCTCGATACCAGCATCTGGACCCGGCTTCGAAAAACCTTCGGGTATATAGGCCTCGTAGATTGCATTAGCAGCCGAATTTCCTCCGACTTCAGACATCGCATCAATTTGTTCATTGGACCATTCATCTAATGTCACTGATAAAACCTGAAAGATGAATTGTAACCCATGAAATAAAACATCAGGCTGGAAATCGAACTGCTTGGCCTTGTACCATAAGTTCTTGATTCAATTGATTTTTTAGCCGTTTTAATCGGTTTGCTAATAATATCGTTCAATCTATATTGTTGAATCATTGAACCTACTGGTTCTTGATTCAACCAACCAATCTGGTCCAATTTTTGAATCAGGGATGAAGAATAGTCACCTTGGAGATGTGTGTGCCAAGGCTTCTATGAACACCGCAACATTTCAAGCATATAAACACTCCAATATTCGACGATCTGAAAAATACAATCCAAAACCATTTTCTTATTCAAACAATTTTACAAACAAGTGCTAGGCATTACATTGCTATGTTCTAAGCTTAGTAGTCCATTCATAGGCAAAAGGTTAAAATATGCAGTTAGTCAATTTAGTCCATATACTAAAAAAAAGTTTAAAATTAAGTCCTCCTATTTTCTAATTTAAAATTCCCAATCCTATCATTAATGACTGGGCATATTAATTAGACTATTTTCATATGACATTGCATATAGCTGACAGAAACGTCAACAAATTCTAACAGAAACTATCAAAAACAATAATGATTGGATTACAATTTTCAAATTGAAAAAAAAAAAGAAGAAGATTAAATTTTTAATTTTTAAAGTAAAAAGATTGAATCTCAATTTTTGTAGAAATACATGGACTAATAGCATATTTTAGAAAACTTTAAACAAGTGGTAAAAGGAAAAAACTTACGCCCATTTTGGATCTGGAGCACCACAATCCGCACAAATGCGATTATCACTTTTATTCAATAAGTTCCTTAGTCTTCTACGATTGACTGCAAAATAAGTATTAAAAATAAAAAAAGCTCTTATTGTAGACTTAAAACTCGAATTTAAAAATAACAAAAATTTAATTTAATTTTTTACAAACTATTAAAATGATAAAATTATATTTTTATTATCGTAAAAATATATAATTTAATTAATTTTTTTTAAAATTTTCTGACTTCGCCCTTAAAACATCTAAAAAAAGATAAATTCATTTTGTTTCAATTTTTCTTGATATTCAATACAGAAAACATGATAATAATCTATAATTCTCAACTATATTATTCGAATTCATGTGTGAACGCTTTATATAAGTTTTTTTCATGCATTTGATCCATGGTGGATCTTGGTCTTCAAATTTTTTTGAAAATTTTTATTTTTTTCTGTTGAAAATTTTAATTTGCTCCTTTAATTTTTTTTAAATTTCATTTTATTCGAAATGCTCATTAATTTCATAATTTTTAAAAAATATTAATTAAACCATTTAATTCTTTTTGAAAAAAACTCATTAAATTCCTAAAATATTTGAAAATTTTAGTTATTCCTCAGAAAAAAAAAACTTAATTTCAAAATCCGCGGTCATACATATATCTTCAGATTTTTTCGAAACAACAAATATTCTGATTACAAAAAGAAATTTTGAAATCATTCTATTGAATTGACTAAACATGATTGATTGATGAAACGTTTAAACATACCTGAGGTAGACTTTGTAATCATTGTAGCATTCATTGCTTTGAAACCAACCCTGAATCATCCAACAATCAAAGCTTGAAACAGAAAACTGAGGAAACAGAATTCAACCAGAAAAATAAAAATACAACAACAAATAAATCAATAATTCTCAAACAGAAAAAAAAAGGAATTTAATTTAGAAACAAATTCAAATGAAAATACTTGTAACTCAATTCCAATTTGTGGTTCAGAGTTGTAATCTATTTTCATTTCCTAAATTTTCCAGCAATAAGAAGAAACAGAGAGAAACTGATGATTGGAAAATTAAAATCCAAGAAATAAGCTAAAAGTATGAAGAAACAAAGAACCAAAACCAAAATCAACAAAGAACTATATCTGAAAAAGAGGGATTTGATAACTCACCGAGAATTGAATTTGGAATCCAAAGATAACAGAGAAAAGAAGAATGGAATTTGAAAGAATTCAAGCTTTATTTTCTTTTTCTTTTTTTATATGAATTTAATTGTAATTTTCTAAAAATAATATATATATTTTTTGGCTAAATGATTGAAACATCCTATTATTTACCATTCATGATTGATAATTTTGTCTATCAGAATTTATTTATAGCTCACATTTCATTTGTTTTCAAAATGATTGTTCCATTAATGAAACTCCCTAAAAATTGTTCCATTAATTCAAATAGTAATAAGGAGTAATATACTATTTGTTATTTAAATTTGGTTTTAATATTCAATTTGGTACATAATTTTTTTTTATCCCTAATTGAGTACATCAGTTTGGCTTCTATGCTGATTTTGATATCAGAGTTTTTTCTTCTTTTTTTTTTTTCTTCCAATTTAATATCTAAGTTTGGCTTCCATTAGAGGTGATCATGGGCATGGTCGGGCCAGGCCCAGACAAAATTTTAGGCCCGGCCCGAAATATGGGCCCCTAAAATTTTGTCCAAGCCCGGCGCGAAAGGAACTTGATAAACCCGAGCCCGGCCCGGCCCATATTAATTTTTTTAGCTTTTTTCATTAAATAAAAAATTTTAAAACAAATATTAAAACAAAAAAAAACAAAAAAAATATATGTAAATTTAAAAAGTATATTTGATTAAAAATAAAATATATATTTAATATATAATTCGGGCCGGGTTGGGTCGGGCCCGGGCCAAAAAAGTTTTACCCGATGCCTGACCCGTTTTCTAACGAGCCTCGCTTTTTTGCCCAAACTCATTTTTCGGGCCTATATTTTTACCCGAACCCTCCCATTTTTCGGGCGGGCCAGGTAGCCCAACCCATGGTCACCTCTAGCTTCCATGCTCGACTTGGTATATGGTTTTTTTTTTTTTTAAATTCGATACTTGAGTTTCTTTTTGTGACAATTAAATACCTATATTTGGTTTTAATATTCAATCTGATACCCGAGTTTTTTTTATCCCAATTAAGTACTAATATTTTTATACTAGGGCACACAATTCAAATTTCATTGTGCCAAATGATGTCTTTTTTTTTAGGAACTAAATTGAAAAAAAAAAAAAACTTAAATACCAAATTAAACATTTAAACCAAACTTAAGTACTAAATTATATATTACCCTAATAATGGTGTGTTTTCCATTTAAAGGTTTGTTTAGATTTTAGTCATACAATCACTTTTGCCTTCCTAACTATTATTATAACCCAAAACTTCAAATAGATTTTTATTTTTAAACATGTATGATTCTAAGTTAGGCATAAAAATGGGTAAATTTTAGAAAAAGGAACTCATTATTAGAGGCATTATATTATCATATGTTTATTAAATTTAAAGGATAATTAGATCTTTGAATAGGTATAGTTCATATCTCATTAAAGCAAATGCCTATAAACTCTATAAGAATAAACATTTAAATGATAATAGTATCATCAAAAGCTTTATTACTCATTTTTTTGGTTGAAATGTAAAGTAAAAATATGTCTTTAAAATATTTTTCTCATGTAATTTAAGAATATTTGAATCAATTTAGTTAATGTTGTATCAATGAACGTGTCATTTTTGTTTTGATATTGATACTAGTACTAAGTTGCATTCTCTATTGCTTTTGGGATGAACTTTTCCACAAAAAAAGTGCTTTTATCTGAAAAGTAATGAAGAACAGATATTAATGGAGCAAATTTAAGCACTTTTCAAATGCATTGCCAAACTAGCCCTAAAAGTGCTTTTAGGAGAGGGAAAGCTAAAAATTTTAGCTTATCATTTTCAGAAGTGCTTCTGAAAAACATTTTTGAAAAGTCAAAAATTCTAGCTAAAAGCAGCTTGTTCTGCACAGCTTTTCTTCCAAAAGTGTTTTTGGAGCCAGAAGTGCTTTTTTTAATAACAGAAGAACAGACCCTAAAAAGGGTATAGTTAGAGGAGTCGGTAAGGACCCTAACCCTCAAATGAAAAAAAACTCCTTTAGTCCTTTAAAATTTACAAAGTTTTAAATTAATTTAATGATAAAATTATATTTTAGCCACTCCTAAAATTTAAAATTCAATTATCACGTTTTTAATTCTTTAAAAATTGTAAAATTTCACGTTAATACAATAGAAAAACATACATTTTTAACTTTCATAATTGCTATCAGACTCCTCCAAAAAAAAGTTTTGCTTCATGTCTTTCGTTGATTTGTTTTGAGTTTATCAATATTTTTGATTCTATATATATATATATACTTAAAATTTAAATTTCTTAATAAATTATATTTTACATATGCATATATGAGCGGAGGCAGTAATGCATGGGCCCCGCCCTCCTAAAAGGTAAAATTACTATTTATGCCCTTAAATTTTTTTTAAAATTTTAAATTAATAAAGGTAAAATTACACTTTGGCCCCCTAAAATTATAAAAATTCGATTTAATCATTTATAAATTATAAAGATATAAACTATAAAAAATTAAAATTTCATCCAGCCCCCCTAAAAAATTATCCTAACTTCGCCCCTATGCATATAAATAGATTTCAATTACAACCAGGTAAAGAAGTTAATATATTTTCTAATATAATAAATTTAATTTTTCATCTACTATGAATTACATCATACATAAATAAGAATAAAATATTATAAACTTTGAATATTGAAATCCAAAAAGTAAACAATATTTTAAATGAGGGCCAACCAATCATGGAATCCCCTTTCCCAAGACCCGCGTGTAGCTGATCCTTTTCCAGCTTCAAGTTTTAACTGTCAAGCCATCAACGGGCAACGGTCACCTGCAGTGGCACCTTGTTGGCTTAGCCCCACGTATTTCTTGGCTCAGATTTGCTCACCTGTCTCCCTGGTCAGCAGTCAGCACCTTCACTGCCCGAACCTCTTTTGGTTGAAATTTATAGGGATAAAATAATATTTAGTCCTTAAATTTAGAATTCTTTTAATTTGGTCTCTCAACTTTTAAAAATACAAGAGATAGATATCAACACTATAAATGAATTTTGATAAAATGTGTAATTTTATACATGAAATTTGATATATTACAGACAAACAATTATAATATTTCAATATGAACTACAATTCAAATTTCACGTGTAGAATTACATCAAATCAAAATTCACGTATCAAATTACATATTAAATCAAATATTATGTATAAATTTGATATTTATCACAAAATATAATTAATGGTAGATTAACTTTATGAAAAAAAATCATTTATACAATTCATTATACATAAAATGACGCTGCTAGTCACTATACTTCAGTTTGATTAATATTAGTCCTTTTACTTTTTGAATTATTCAAATTTAGACCTTGTATTTTTTTTTTCTTTTGAAATTCAATCTTGACCCAATAATAGCAGTAATTTTGTTATTAATATTGTACTGTGCGTAAAATTGTAGATTTAGTCAATATTTTTTAATTTGATCATTTTTATTCTCTATACTTTTCCAAATATCAAAATTTAAGTCTTGATGAAAATAGTAACAATTAAGCCCATCAACTATTTTTTTGAATAATATTTGAAAATTACAAACTAATATTAAATTACACATGTGATAATATGTTTGTCGCATCATATTTTGAAAGATAGCAGAATTCAACTTAATAAATTTAACAACTAACATTTGGTCAGGACTGGAAATTTAAAATTTGAAAAATACAAAGACAAAAAATGATCAAATTAAAGTATAGTGACTAAATCGATAACTTACATATAGTACAAAGACTAATAATAAAATTTAACCAATTTATTCCATTATAGTCTTGAACCTTCGTGAAACCGAATGTACCCTATCCTTCTTTCCGCATACCACGTGTATGACAAACGTCACGACAAAAATATTAAAAAAATTAAAGACAAATATTTTTTCGTTTTATTTCAAATTTAGTAATTATATTTTTATTAAATTTAACATTAGATTTAAATTTTTTTAACATTAATTTTATTATAAGTTATTATTATATTTATTTTTTTTATAAAATATTTAAAATTATATAAAGATAATATATTTTAATGTATTTAAATTAACGTTCTATTACATCAATAATAATTGAATTATGATTTATTTATTTAATTTCAATAAATATAATTATAAAATTTATATAAAATATATTTTAATAGCTAATGACGAGTAATTCGGATTTCTAAGTTAGAACAAAAAAGAGCTCGAATAAAATAAATGAAAAATAATTTTTGAACCGCAACTCAAAACATTAATTTAGTAATTTTTTTAATTTTCAGTGCTGCTGGATTTTCATTTTCCTTTTCTTTGATTTGTCGTTTTCTCTGTTTCCAAACACACATATATACGCAGAGATTTGTTGTTTCATCTTCCGGCAGACGGAAAGAAACGTAAATCAAACAGCTCTCTGCTATACAGAATTTCAGTCACCTCATTTTAAGGTAAAATTTAGATTGTCGATGAACCCTAGTTGTTGTAGTTTTGCTTTCTTTTTCAAATTAAAATTTATGCTGTTTCCTTTTTAGAGGTATAGAGAATTTATCCATAAACTATCATTTGTTAATTTTTTTTTTTAAATTGTATCTTTCTCAAATCTTCTAAAATTCGAGCAAAAGAGAATTATTAAAGTTTTTTCTCTTCTGGCTGTGATATATGGGATTTTCCGCTTCGTTTTTTTTTTTTTTTTAATTTCCCATGAAGAATATTAAGTGAAAGAATGATTCCTTTTCAAAATAACATTAATTTTGAGCTTTTTTTTATGTTCTTTCTTTCATTTAATTTCAGGAATCAAACCTGTTGTTTAATTGAGTTGATTTTGTTTTGCATGAGTTAATTTACTAAATTTAATCGGGGTCTCTGAATTTTCTCCAGTTAAATTTATTTAATTTTCTTAGCAACCGTTTTGTATATTGCTCATTGGACTAGGATTTTTTTTTTTAAGAAAAGATTTTAGAATTCATTTAAATTCATGGTGATCATATCATTCTGTCGGTGCAATTAGGCACTGGGCAGACTAAGAGAATGGTTTAAAACTTAAAAGTTTGGAAGGGAATGATAGAGGGAAAATTTTCCAAGCCACTTTAATTCATTTTTTTTCAGTTTTAGGTTTTAATTCAGTTAATAGTGAGTATCTAAATTGAAGTTGATATGATTCATGTTACTCAGGACATTGGTGTAGGTGTCGGGACATGGGTATGTTTAACTTTTTTCTATGTACATGGAGGATCTTTTGGAATGTCATACCTACTTGTATCCAAAAATGCATCGGACATTGTATGAATTTGTAGCTTGTGGTAAAAGAACAAGCAAAAAAAGAAAGAAGAGCTTGAGTTTATTTGTTTACTCATTTTGCTTGAAGCATTTTTAGGTGCAATGGTCCAGTTGCAATAATTACCAATTTCATAGGATGTTTCAATCATGTATTCTATAAATTTAGTTTACACATGTAGGTTTAATCATCTTGAATTCGGACTATTTTTCTGTTAGGATTTGTAATAATTACCACTTTACTAAGATACTCTTTGGTGTTACTTTTGCTTTATTCCTTTGGGAAGCAAAACTTAGAAGTGTGTTTGGATGCTAAAGAAAATAAATCTTTCTGAATAATCTAAAATCAAAGTGTGTAATATTTTAGAAAATTAAAACATGTGCATTTTAGTGAGATTTCATTTTTAATTAATCATGAATTTCCTTTTTCTTTTCAGTAATTTTTTTATGAAGCAAAAGGCAAATAGTAAAAGTTACAATAAAAAAAATGCCTAATCAACAACTTACTTTTATTGAGGGAAATAGTAGAAGTAACAATCAAACAATGCCTAATTGACTACTTACTTCTATTTAAGGTAGAGATATTGGGTATAGTAATGCTCTCTCAAGCAAGCTCATATTGTTTTCATTGCATGCTTGTAATTTGTAAAAACTTTTGATTGCCAAAACTTTATGAAAATTGCTTTGAATCTAAAAGATGCCAAGAGAAGCTCCAAAAAGTACGAATACAGACTTGGATTAAAATCTAAATTGTTTGATGAAAGTGCTCTGATTCTTTATACTGCCTTAACTTTGCTTCTGTTGGTTGTTCTGCCAGATTTGAGTTTGCAGATCCTCTGGTCACAACAGCGTCATGACTTCCTCTGTGCATGATCTTTATGGTATTTTTTTTGTCATATGTTTTGTCAACTTCATGTTTTATGGTTCCACTATGGTCATGTTCTTAAGAACTTTGCGATTGGATAAAATTTTGAATATTTTTATGGCCTTCTTCATTTTCGAATTTGCTTGTTTTAATTTTTATTTCCCGGTGTTCAATCGAGGTAAGAAAAATGATATTTAAATAATGGGATTGAAAGGACCTTTTGGTTTCCAGCTTGTTGAATTCCTGTGTATTTCCTCATTGCTATTTCATTTATTGATGGTATCTCTTACTGAGGGTTTTCCCGTGCAATGAAGACACGTACTGGGGTCATTTAGTGGGTATGATTTAGGCGGCATGGTTTGATTTTGTTGTAATAATCTATGTTAGTCCAACTTAGGTGTGAATTCGAGAACGACAAAGGTGTGTTTAGTTTATTTGAAGATATTTTAATGTATGTCCAGAAATGTGCCGGAATCGAGAATGTTGAGAAAAATGAAGAGTTGGAGCAACATAAGTCTTAATTTGTGCCTGGAAGCATTGTATCTTATTTGTTTCTGTGCTTTCATTTGATTGACCTTGTTCTGTTAATGCTCTTCATTTTGAAATTTGAATTAACTGCTCATTGTTATCCCATTTATTGGGAGGGCTCCTTGTGTCGCTATATTACATGCATGCAATACTGAGACATTTGGTGGGGTTTGTTGGCGTTATTGTTTTATTTGTGCCTCCAATGCTTTCTATCTTAGTTGTCCAAGTGCTTTCCTTTTATGGACATTGATTGGTGGCTGCTCTTCATTTGGAGTGCTTTCTTATTATGGTTTTGATTTTAACTAATTTACTCCTGCCAGATGATAACGAAGTTGGTGAACAGCAAAAACACTCAGAACCCCACAACCAGTCGTCATCTCCTGCAACAGGACTTTCTCCCTCTGCCATCACAACCCCAAATATCCCATACACGACATCTCAACATGCTGTGGTACCATCTTCAGAGTAAAATCTTTTTTAGCATCAACATTTATTTTCATTTTTGCTTTGCCTTTGAAGCATGTTTGCACTGTTCATCTATTTTACGTTAAATTAGTGTTAAAACATTTAAAAATAAATATCAAACTGGTGGTTTGACCTCCAATCTGATTTTTTTAACACTGGCGGAGGTCCAATCAGTTGAACCTCCAACCCGATTTTGTTACAGATCTCTGATAAGCTTATTTGTTTCCTTGGCTTATGACATTGAAGGCACCGGCTACTTACCCTTATCCGGATCCATATTATAGAAGCATATTTGCTCCCTATGATGCTCAACCATATCCTCCACAGCCCTATGGTGGTCAACCTATGGTATAATACTCTTTATTTTTTCTCTCTGTATGTTGGCCCTAATTTTTATCACACAATTTTAATTATGGTTCTAAAACCTATTTTACTTGGACTCGGTTGTGAGTGTCGGATATGGGTATGTGTTTTACACAACTGTCTTCAACTTTTTCTATGTTTTTCCAAGTATATAGAGGGTCCTTGAAGGGTAATATCCCATGTCCATATTCAAATGTGTCAGACATGGGTATTTCTAGAAAAATGTAAAGTCGGGGCAGCATAGTTTAAGACTGAAGTTTGGCTTATTTTTGCTTTCATTTTAGGTCCATCTTCAGTTGATGGGTATTCAGCAAGCAGGAGTTCCTTTGCCATCAGGTGCAGTTGAGGAGCCTGTGTTTGTTAATGCAAAACAATATCATGGCATCTTGCGACGTCGACAATCTCGTGCAAAAGCCGAATCAGAGAATAAAGCTATCAAGTCTCGGAAAGTATGTTAACTTTTTTTTAAAATTCTTTTCCCATTTAAATGTTTACATTCGGTTTTGCAACAGTGACTCATTAGTCACCACCGCAATAATTTTGCAGCCATACTTGCATGAATCCCGTCATTTGCATGCATTGAGACGAGCAAGAGGATCTGGGGGTCGATTTCTCAATTCAAAGAAAAACGAAAGCAAACAGAATGATGCAGCATCAGGTGATAAATCACAGTCCAATATCAATCTGAACTCCAATAAAAGCGAGGTATCTTCCGTGGAGGGCACATCTTGAAATTTTGGAAGCAATTAGATATACATGCAGTGGTCTTATTGCTTAAAAGCCAGAAAAATAGGTTTGATCAGCCTTTTTCCAACAGTTGCATAGTATCGGAATTGCTTCTTTTTAGCTCAGAACTTACGTCTTAATAGTGTGTATAGACTTCGAAGTAATAGCAGGACCTTAGGGAGGTTGTTAAAACTGAAGCAAGGTAGAGTGTTGTTTAAGTGCATTTACAGTTCTCTTGCACATTTTTATCCGAGGGACCGATAGTTAATCCGCATGGACGTGTTTCTTTGCACTTAAATACTACGATAGGAGAAAAAACTGGAGCCTTGTCGATTGGTCGGGTCAGGTTGATTTAGTATAGGAAGGTTAGATGTCGAAGTAGTAGTATCAGCCCTTCTCGTTATATATATACAGGTACTTATATGTGTTATCAACTTGGATAATAATCTGAAATGGTTTAATTGATTTGAAACTCTGTGTTTTTGTTTATGTTTGGTCATTGCTTAGAGTAAATGGATGTTTTGTATGTATTATTATGGGTTTTGCCAAATTGAAAGTTTGGGCCAGCTTTATGTATGTTTTATTTGGAAATATGTATATCATCTCACTCAATTTGATTATATTTAGAGTTGAGATCGAGTTTTAAAATTGACTAATTAAAATAAGCACATTAATTAAAATTTGCCATTAAATCCACAACTAATATAGAATACAAAAGAATAATAACAAAATTTGACCAATGTTTTATGAAATGAACAATTTGTCATTTTAATTTTTTATTGAATTGATTGGCTTGGGGATTTAGTTTTTCAATAGGGGATTAATATACCATTTGGTACCTATATTTGTTTTGAATGTTCAATTTGGCATCTAAATATTTTTGTCTCAAATTGGTACTTAACTTTGGATACAATGTTCAAATTGGTACCCAAACCACAAACAAATATTTGATACATGTACTGTAGTAAAAAATATAGGTACTTAATTGAGATAAAAGAAAAACACATGTAACAATTCGAATATTGAAGTCAAACGTAGGTACTTGTATGGGACAAATTAGGTATCAAATTGAACATTAGAGCCAAAATTAAGTATTAAATTGAGACAAAAAATTGAGATACCAAATTAAATATT
Source organism: Gossypium sturtianum (assembly GCA_025698515.1). Classification (NCBI taxonomy): domain Eukaryota; kingdom Viridiplantae; phylum Streptophyta; class Magnoliopsida; order Malvales; family Malvaceae; genus Gossypium; species Gossypium sturtianum. The sequence goes on along the minus strand of CM046952.1, from coordinate 399,426 downwards.
GAAGCTAAATATAGATGCCAAATAATATATTATCCCCTTCAACAAATGACAGAGAATTGCTAGAAGAAAGTGCAACGGCTCATCATGACAGCAATATATTATAATATTAAAAAATAGGGACAAAAAATAATCATTATTTTTTTTAACTCTTAATAAAACAATAATTTATTTAAATAAAATATATTATAATCCAACGTTCCATTTCTACGGGTTGTCCAGTTACCAACCGGTTCCAACATTTGAAATTTTAGCCCGCCCTACCGTACCCAACTACTGTATCAGTTCGTAAACTCTACAGTCTCGCCGCCGCATTCTTCAGATCTACTCCCCCACCGGTCGCGCCGCCGCCGCACCACCACAACCAAAGTCAAAGGATGATCTTCCCTCCTCCCTCGCCTGGGTTGCTTCAGGTATATCCTCCGCTGCCGGCCCCTCTTAATTTTGTTTTTCAAAATTTCTATTGATTCATGAAGCAAGACGAGATCATTGATCTATTTTATATTTGCTTTTTTCTCGTTTATAGTCAAAGCATGCTCAAGCAAGAGGGAAAAAAGGTCTCTACGAGGAAGATGATGTTGCTAAATCTGAGCTGATATTGAATGAGAAACAACAAGAACAACAAAATCCTTCGCATTTGTCTGATATCCGTTCACATCGGTATCCTGTAAGTTCCGATCCACTTCTTAGAATGATTATTTTACCTTGAGTTAGGCTACAATGTGATAATAGTTCAGTTTCAAGAAGATTTTGTAGTTAATGAGCGGTATTTTGAATTTTTTTTTTTTAAAGTTGAATTGGAATCGAATGTTATAGATGCCGGAATTGAATTCTACAGGTCAGACCGGAACTTAAATCGAATCGAATCGAAGGTTCCGGTTCGAATAGATAATGCTAAGCTAAGTCAGTGGGATCCTGGAAATGGCTCCTTGAAAATTATGAATAATTTATATGGCGTCTTTCTTATAGCAGGGTTCTAGAAGAGCTTTTCAAGCTGTTGAAAACATCATCCATGACAGCAACGGTCATCTTTCATCTTCTACTTCTGTTTCCATTGAAGCACCAAAGGGTTGTCTCAAGTTCTTGCTCTCCCACTGTTCTTATTCTTCTTCCCCTGCTGCTACTGCTACTGGTAGTACTCGTAAAACCGCTTTGAATCGCCGTTGTCACACTAAAACCCCTAAATCTGCTCGCGTTTCACGTCTCCCTCGATCCAAACCCTTCTGTTTCACGAAGGAAAATTCTTCGTCTGCATCTTTTTCCAACAAACTAAACCGAGTTAAGAGTTCCAAATCTTCCAAATCATCTACTTCGGAGACGCCTGCTGTTTTCAATCCTGTGGTTGAGTCGCATTCTGAGGAGTCCGAGGAGCTTCGGTTCACTCCCATGGTTGCTAGTAAGATTGCAAGTTGTTCTGCATTGGATCATCTAGCTGCTGGTAATGGTAATTTGAAGAATAGGCTCGTCGATGATGAGAAATCGAACACTAGCTCGAGTAAAAGTAAAACACCACCGCTGCAGGCTTCGTTTTCTCCAGAGATCCAGTGTACTGCAACCATGGCAACCTCGGCAACCACGCCTGCCTGTTACGGTGCCGGTCATCTCATTTCCGGGGTTACAGATAAGAGAAAATGCAGGGCTAGAGGTGTGCTTGCTGTAGTTCGATCAAGACCGAATAATGAAAAATCGAACACCAGCTCTAGTGACACTAAAACACCACCCCTGCAAGCTTCATTTTCTCCTGAGATCCAGTCTACCGCAACGGCAACCACTCCTGCTTGTTATGGTGCAGGTCATCTCCTTTCCGGGGTTACTGATAAGAGAAAATGTAGGGCTAGAGGTGTACTTGCTGTAGCTCAAGCCGGACCCATTGATGATGGTATCTTAAGCAATGGTTCTAACGATGCCAGCTTTGAAGAAGATTGTGATGCTGGACTCGATAAAAAGTTCAGTGCTTCAATGTTGCCTTCACCTGTTGAGGCTTCAATGCATTGGCTTTTGTCTCCTTGTCATGAAAAGGATCACGACAAGGATGACAACCAGCATTCTGCTTCTTCACATGGCTTTCTCGAAGAACATAAGACATGTCTTTCTCCTTCATCGCCGTTATTAGATCTTGGTGTTTCTTTTGACTGGTGTAACTTCAGCAATGACACAGGTGATGCTACTAATAGCGGCACCGGAAAGAGCCAAAGGAGCACAAACAGTATGCTTATTTCAACTCAAGGCCCTCGGTTTGGACTAAGTTTGGATTGTTCATCTTCTCCAAATGTCACACCTTATTGCGGACTGATTCCCCCGAAAGAAGAGGAAAAACACGGCTACAATAACGATGGACGAAACTCTCCATTGTCTGCAGATACATTAGGGAGTGAAAATGTTATGCAAACCCCGAAATCGGATTCAAGCTTGGAAAGACCTGTTATGTTGTCATGTTCAAGATTAAAGGATCACAAGAGACCTCATCACCTTCATTCTGAGATACTCTCAATAACCGAAGATCTCCGAATGGCGAGCTTGTCACCGGAGAGCCATTTATCGATATGGGATACTAATAGTTCGAGTATTAAGTTTGATCGCTTCTCTACACCTTCCGATTCTATGGATCTTTCTCGGTTTCAGAAAATTTTGGATGATCGATATTTGTGGAATTCGAATTCTACATTCGAGGATGTGTCACAATCTGAATTGAGAATATCTTGGAGGGAAGGATTAGCAAGTCGGATTTTCGAGATGGATGAGTTCGATAGCTGCAGATGCCTATCTGATGAAGAGGAAGACTTGAATGTTGATGCTGGAAATGTTCCAACTATAAAAGATGGCGATGAAAACAAAGAAAAGCTTCATTCTCCATTACAATGTTCATATGCAGAGTCCATTGCAACCGATGGAGGCGGTTTGGCTCAGTCCACCGATTCCGATTGGAACCTTTGCTACAAGAACAATTTATTTCAAGTATAGCTATTCGGCTTCCGTCCAATGTTCGTATGCAGGGACCACCAACTCGGATTGGAACCTTTGTTTCAATTATAGTTCATGGCTCTATACTATGTTCATATTCCAAACCCCACTTAGCACTGATGGAGTTATGGTTTGGCTCGGTCAGCGGATCCGGATTTGAACCTTTCCAACAAGAGCAATTCTCTCCAAGTACATGGCTATCATACAATGTTTATATGCCGTTTCCATTAGCACCCATGGAGATATGGTTCAGCTCGTTCACCGGATTTGGATTCCGCAACCCGAAAATCTGACGACCTTGGCCGTGACCGAGATTAAATCAGGCAAGGTTCACACTTTGTATTGTCTGTATTTGTTAGTTTCTCTTTCAATTTCCCCTCTCTTAATTTTCATGCGTGAAATTTTACTCTTCCTAACCTTTATCAACATTTTTCTGACAAATTTTTAAAATTTTTGTATTTCTTTTAAATAATCTCATCAGCGTACTCAAACTCACGTCTTCCTACATTAACAATAATACACATGCTAATTAAGCTAAAATTCAATCAATTTAAAATCTCTATACTTTAATATAAAAAAAATTAAATTAGTCGATTAGTCAATTATTGAGTGCAAATATTAGATTATGAGTATATATTCCATACTTAAAATACGGGTGTTATTAGAAACAAACATAAATAATAATTTAAAATTTCCAAGTTTATGAAATTAATTCCAATCAAACCTTAAACAATTAAAATCTTTTTTAACTAAAACTTTATGAGATTTATAAACAAATTTGAATGCAACTGAACATTAATATCTTCTGAAAATCAGAACTTCCTTTTTGCTGTCCTTTTCCAAGGTTTTGATAAATGAATTCATATATATATATATATATATGAAGTTTATGCCTTTATATTCTTCTGACTTAATTAATTCATTCATTCATATGTTTAGTTGTCTATTTATAGAGGTAGGGCCTCCCATGTTTAAAAAATCTTATAAATCAAAAGAATTTATTTAATAAAAAATCGAAAATAATAAATTGATTTTAAACTAGTTTAACGATAAAAGAAAATTTATATAAATTTATGAAATTCTTAATAAATATGAACAAATTAAAAATAAACAAATAAACATGAATAGGAATTCGTTTGTTGGAGCTTACTTAGGGTGGGTTTGGATGGGCGGTGCGTTTACCTGCGGTTAGTGTAAAAACAGCGGTGACGATGAGATTAGATACTGTAGCGTGAGACAAAAAGTAAGCTAAATACACCGCACCGCACTCAATCGCCCATCCAAACCTACCCTTAATTTATGACTACGGATGGTAACATGATAGGGTCAGGCAGTTTTGTTCTTGCCCCAACCTTTACCCAATGTACCCTTAATATAATCCGAACCTAAACCCAAAATTAAATATTAATTTACCCACTCAAAAAATTAAAATTATATCAAAATTTGACCCAACCCAATATGCCATAATTTTTATTTTTATCAAAATAAAATAATAATTTTTATTATATTTTAATGATGCTATTAATTATTTTCTAGATATAATTATGGTAGATCAAAACTTGTTAAATAAGGACTATAATTTAAAAAAAAAATCAAAATCATAAAATAATAAACATTTTATTTTAGTGTTGTTTCCCTTAGGACCCACGCATATATAAAAAAGAAAATGAAAAGACCTTTACACCTCTATCATGCAAACCACCAACCAACCTCACATAATAATACACATGTAATTTTTAAAAAAATATATATAAATAATTTTTTTAAAAAGTGAGAAATGTAAAATAGAAGCAAAGGCAAAGCAAAGTGAGAAAAATGGTGCAATGGTGGGGTCTCAATTTGCTATCTGTTAACTTACCATTCTTTTCTTTTTTTAGGGTCTTCCTCCACACAATTCTATATTTTTCCACATCATAAAAACTAAATTATACTATTTCAAATATCGGATTATTTAATTAGATAAATTATTTTTTTAATAAAAAACATAAAATATAATCCGATCATTAATATAAAAATATTTATGATACTTTTACTAATTGAATTAGATCTAAATTTACGAACTCTTCAATTAAAATTAAATTTTTTATATTTATTATCAACTTTTGATAAATAATTCGACTATTAAACAGGTCTCGAGATATCAAAGATATATATATATATATTAAATAAATAAATAAAAAAAGGTTTTCACAATCATATAAGGGAGAAGGAGACAAGACGACACACTAGTGAATTCTTTTTTCTAAAACTAAAACCATGCCATTGACTTTGTCCCCATCATACCTCACTAATCATATTAGTAATTTGTATTTTTATTTTATATTTATATGTTTTTATATGAGAAAATATTGTTGAAACTTGAATGTCACGTTATTTATATATTTTTTTAATTGTTTAATGTCATATTAATTTTTTTTATTTTAAATTTTAGTATTTTTTTTCTAAAAAAAATCAAACTCAGCCGAAAATATTAAAACTCAAGAGAAAAAAATTGACATGACATTAAACTATTAAAAAATGATATAAATAATGTGACATTTCAATTATATATATTATATTCAAGTTCCGTCTTATTTAAATTATATATGTTTTATTTAAATTTATTTTGATTTATATGTTGATACATTTGGATGCTATAATAATTATTATTTTATTACATCAATAAATATAAAAAAATATTTAATATTTTGCCTCTTTTTTTTTTTGACAATTTTCTAATTTTAATTATTTTTACAAATATTGAAATTTATTTTTTCTAAAAGGGGATGTAATTAATAATTCAGAAGGTTGACATTTGTAATAAAAGCGTATTTTCTCCATCTTCAAAGCATCCAAAGTGGAAAGCTGTTTTTTTTTTTTTAATTTTAACATCTAGCAATTCTTTTTATATATATATATATATATATATAATATACATTCTATATTTATTTAAATTTTAATAAATTAATAAATAATAAATCATGTTAAAAATATTTTTATTATGTTTTTTTCATGGTGAATATTCAATGATATCTCTTAATTTTGTCTTGGATTCTTCTGACTCAAGGCATGGAAGTGGGAAACACTTTGATTTGTTTAAAAAAAAAGTTGGGTGGTGAATGCAATATATAGTGAGGGTCAATCTTATCGACAAAACTTTGCTTTTTTTTTTTCATTTTATATTTAAAATTTTAAAATTAAATAATTTAATTTTTTAAAAATAATATTAATATAGGTTCTACCATGTTTGAATTAAATTATAGAGTAAATATTTAAATATTTAAATATATTTCAAATTTCTCTATTCTTTATATATATTTGAAATTTAGTGTTTGTATTTTTATTTTTAAAAATTTAGTCTATTTATTTTTTAAATTTAAAAATTTAGAATTAATTGTTAACACCATTACATTTTTCTATTAAATTTATTGGTGTAGTATTTTGAAAAAAAAAAAAAACTCTCTTAATAGCAATTTAATAAAAAATAATATTGAAATGGACTTGAGTTTAACAAATAATTTTAATAGTATTAATAATTTTAAGAGTTACATCAGCATATTAATCAAAACAAAAGTATTTGAGCTAATTAATGACGTTGTAAAAAATTAAGCTACCAAATTATGTAAAAAAATTGAAGTATAAAGATTGAATCTTAAAATTGAATGTAATAGAGGGATCAAAATTAAAATTTGAATTTAAGTATAGCATAAGGACTAAATTAAAAAAATTATCATTTTCCTATAAAATGCACAAAAAAGAAGCCAATTCCACAAGTACGTTCATTTTATATATAATTATATAGATAATATGTCAAGTTTAAATTGACTGGACTAATTCATAAACTACGCTTGTTTGAATTAAATAGGATTTTATCTGTCCAATTGGTGGATAGATTTAAATTGATTGAATTAACTTTTTTATGAACTTTTAATGATTTATTTAATTTAATAGAATTGATAGGTTGGACGGACAAATCGATGGTGATTGGTTTTGACTATTGATTAAGTTTTGAAAACTTTACCTAATACCTTTTGTACTTATCATTCTTTCATTTATAATCGAAAAAGTAATTGCGAGTAGGCAATGGTGAATTCAATAGGCTGGCAGGCTTGATTTCACCTTTAAAGTTTATAAAATTTTAAATTATTAATGGTAAAATTATACTTTTAATCTTTTAAAAATGATAAAAATTTAATTTAATTTTTTAAAAATTATAAAGATATAAATTATTAAAATAATAAAATTATATATTTAATATCGTAAAAATATATAATTTAATTTTCACTCTCTAAACAAGACAATAACCTATAGAAGCTAAAGCTTTGAATACCGACAGTTCACAACTTGAATCCAAACAAGGGTTACGTCCATCACCCTTAACCATGCCCATTTTGAAACTTTTTTTTTTTTCCATGAGCACGAGAGGAAATCTCCTCTCATGACCTTCACCGCTTACCCGTGGCACTCTGAGATATCATGGAATGCCAGAGTCTCGTACCCAGTTCTCGCTTGCAACATAATGTTGAAACTTATCTGTCAAGTCGATGTCGATGGTCGGCTAAAACCCATCATCATCGGGCCACATTTTCATTATTTTTCAAATCTGAAAAATATAGAGACTAAATTTTAAATACACAAATAATATAAGGACTTGAAGCATATTTTAACTTTTTTTTCCTCTCTCTCCTCACGCCTACCATGCAAACATGCATGCCCACGGATAGAGTGGCAGAGTGTTTTCACATGCATCTACACATCATACGTACACATACATACATGCATATGCATGCATGTAGCAACCAAACAAATGCTAGAGTGAGATTAAAAAAAAAGTACTGATATATTGCAGAATGATGCTAGAAAGAGAAAAAGAGCTAAAACATCCATTTATTATTATATTATTGAAATAAAAATTTTAAAAATATAAAAAAATTAATAGGTAAAATGAATTAACATATTATACTTTTAAAAATAAATAATTTATCAATAATTAATACTTCCCAAAAAAGAAAAAGATTAAACAATAGCACACTGCAGAATGCAGCAGAGTGCAGAGCTGGCCCTTTGAATTTTTTCATTAGGCATTGGCTGTTTCTTTTCCTGTTTGCTTTTATCTGTCGCGTAATAATACTCATTAAATATTATTATTATTATTTGATTTATTATTTTATACAATAAATTATTTTTTTAATGATGTTTATATTTAAAAAATTAAATAAAACTAAATTTTGATTCAAATAATTCAATGTTAATTTTAATTTATTTGAAAAAAAAATTCTTTTGTAAATTCAAATTCAAAATCAACACTTTACTTAAAAATATATAAAATTTCTTGTGCACTCAATCTATAATCACACAACAAAGTTTCTCTTTGTTGCTTTCTATATTTTTTTCTCTTTCCATTTTCTGTGGGTTGGCAATGCTTTGGTATTTGTTTATTTCCTCTAAAAGTGATGATTTCTTTTTATCTTTTCATTTTTAAATTACATATAAAAATTTTATTTTTTTTTTCTCTAAAGAATATCGAGATTGCTATCTTCAAGATAAAGACACACCATGTTTGTCCTGTAATTTCAAGCTCTTCTTTCTCATACTTTTGTTCTTTCAAAAAAAAAAAAAAAAATACAAAACAACAAAAGAGAACCCCCTCCATTATCATTATCTGATGAAGTTAGAGGAGGCTCTCCTGGAGGAGAGAGCCTACCTGTGATTTTGTAGAAAAAAAACACTACCGTTCCCTGTCATTAGACCAAACAAGAGCTCAAAACATTGAAAACCTAAAGCACCAATCTTTGTTCTAAGCCAAAAAAAAAAAAACCCCAAGAGAAACAATCAAAATCCCAGTCCGGGTTTTCTTTTTTCTCTTGCTTTTGTTAACAAAAAGATTTTGGGGTGTGTTTTTTTTTTATGTAAAAAGAAGAGATAATCAAAAACAAAGTCTGGGCTTGTTTTGTTTTTTGTTGATCTCTTTCTCTGTATTGTTTTTTAAAACTTTTTGGGTGTGTTTTTAATGTGAAAAAAATGGCACTTTCCATGCACAAAGAGTCATTGAATAACAAGCAAATGGATAGTAGTAAGTATGTAAGGTATACACCAGAGCAAGTGGAAGCTTTGGAAAGAGTATACAATGAATGTCCAAAGCCTAGCTCTTTAAGAAGGCAGCAGCTCATTAGGGAGTGCCCTATCCTTTCCAACATTGAGCCTAAACAGATCAAAGTTTGGTTTCAGAACCGAAGGTAAATCATTTTTTATTTCTTAGTCCTTTTTTTTTCACCATTTTTCTTGTATTGTTTGAGAAAAAAATGGAAATGGGAAATGGCTAAATGGGTTCATTGATCTTGTTTTAGCTTTTCTTATTTGCTTATATGAAAAAAAATAATGGGTTAGTTTCTCATTTGGGAAATAGCCAAATGGTTTCAGTGATTTTGTTCTGGTTTTTCTTACTTGTTTTTAATCTAAATTTGTCCCTTTTTTCCTAAGAAAATAATGGGATTTTTCTTGATCAAAATGTCCTGCTAGTATTTATTTTTATTCAGTTCTTTTTATCTCCATTTTTTGTTCGTTTTTCAGTTCATTTTATTGTCTTGTGTTTGAAGGACCAAGGTAGAGTATAAGATCTTTTAAAAAAACCTTCAAAAAACACATAAATTTTGAAAAAAAAAAGGAAAAAGAAAAAGCTGATCTTAAATTTTCAGAGGTCCATTTAGTTCTTATTAAGTGTTTTTAAGAAAATATTTTGAGAAGTGTATGGTTCTTTTAATTGTTTTAGTAGCTATGCACTTGGTGCTTTCTTTTTTCCAGATTTATATTTAACTGTATATAAATTTGTACACCGAATCTATGTAGTCACTAAACTAGATTATTTTGCATCATTGAAAAATAGAAGAATATATATATATATATATATTTGTTTTTAAAACCTTTTAATGAGGTGACATGATATGGTTTACTGGATTTATACACTATCATCAAATATTAATCTACTTTTTCCCTAGCACTTTTACTTTTTCTTTCTTTTTGTAGCATTTTAGGCATCTCTTTTAAGCTGTAAAAGTATGTATATAAAAAACGTTAAAACTTTAAGCATACTGTATTGGTAAATACTCGAGTCCATGTCTCGTTTCGAGTTCGAAAACATATCTGCATGGTGTCTCTAGAGACTTGTAGATTGTTCTCTGTTGTATGTTTTCCACTGTGCCACACTTTGGTTTAAGATTAGTTATACGTGTATGTGGACATATATATATGTTTATTTAGAGATATATGTTATTTGGATAGTTCTTTCGTTTGTATCCCTGTATCAATACGTTGCTAATTTATGCATTTATTTAATGAGTTTGATGAACTATTTTCCTTGTTTTAAACAGATGTCGAGAAAAGCAGAGGAAGGAAGCTTCCCGTCTCCAGACGGTGAACCGAAAGCTTACTGCCATGAATAAGCTGTTGATGGAAGAGAATGATCGATTGCAAAAACAGGTCTCGCATCTCGTATACGAGAATGGATACATGAAGCAGCAGCTGCAGACCGTAAGTCTTTAGAACTTTAAAGCTAAATGGTTTGAAATGTTTGACATTCGATACTTTGCGCAGCACAATGTTCTTTTCTTTTGCATTATTTGTGTCCTGTCATTTTCTTGATTTCTTGTTTATATCAGAAACTATGTTCCATTTATCAAACTTCCCAAATCCCACATTTGTATGATCATTTCGAAACAATATTACATAGCACTCTATTGAAGTGAACTAATTATGTTTCAACTGGTCGGTTTTGTGTTTTTTGTTTCTTTGATAAGCTTGTTCTAAAGTGTCTTTTCTCACAATATGGCATTGCATTATGTGTGTGCTTGATAGTTATTTTTCCTTATATTTACGATTTGTAACAGGCTTCAGTAACGACCACGGACAATAATAGCTGTGAGTCCGTGGTCGTGAGTGGTCAGCACCAACAACAGCAAAACCCAACACCTCGGCACCCACAAAGGGATGCTAACAACCCAGCTGGGTAAGCTAAAATGGTTCTCTTTTAGTTCAAACATGAAAATGTCATTTTCAATTGGTCTCACTATAGGTAAACCGTGTTTACTATTTGCTAGTTTACTCACAATTGCTGAGGAGACCCTGGCAGAGTTCCTTTCGAAAGCTACCGGAACTGCTGTCGACTGGGTTCAAATGATTGGGATGAAGGTAATACTTGTTTATTATTCATTTTTCTGTGTCTGTTATCTAACTTATGCATGTCGAGTTTTTTTTTCTTGATATTCGTGCTCCTCATTACTTTTGAAATTTAACTTCACTGTTTATATTACGTAGCCTGGTCCGGATTCTATTGGCATTGTTGCTGTTTCCCGTAACTGTAGCGGAGTAGCAGCACGTGCTTGTGGTCTTGTGAGTCTCGAGCCCAGTAAGGTAATTATCCTCCCAAAAAATTAAAAGCAGTTCTTGTGATTAATGTGGGAATGCATGCAACTTTTTAAAGTACATGATGGATCTTATTACAGGTTGCGGAAATCCTTAAAGATCGTCCATCGTGGTATCGTGACTGCCGATGCATTGATGTATTGAGTATAATTCCGACAGCGAATGGTGGAACAATCGAGCTCATCTATATGCAGGTACATTATTGTAGATACTGCAATTCTTAAGTAAGCCATGAAGCTGAATTATGTAAATTTACAATCTTGGCTAATCTATCGGGTATATTGTTTACCAGATTTATGCGCCTACAACATTGGCTGCAGCACGGGACTTTTGGACTCTGAGATATACTACGAGCTTAGAAGATGGCAGTCTCGTGGTAAGTTATATTACGTTCCACGTAATTTACTTTTGATCTCTCCTTGTCCCGACATTTCATTTTTCTTAAAGTTGTTTACTTTGCTCGTAACTGCGTGCAGATATGCGAGAGGTCCTTAACATCTTCTACTGGTGGCCCTACCGGGCCTCCTACTACAAGTTTTGTACGAGCCGAAATGCTTCCCAGTGGATTTCTAATCAGACCTTGTGATGGCGGTGGCTCTATCATTCACATTGTTGATCATGTTGATTTAGATGTGAGGATGGTCAATGACAATTTATGACTTTTAGTAACTTAAAACCAATTCCATTAGTTGCCTTACGGGTTTTTGTACCTCTTTACGCATTAGGTTTGGAGTGTTCCTGAAGTTCTTAGGCCACTTTACGAATCATCCAAAATTCTTGCTCAGAAACTGACAATTGCTGTAAGTTAATGATTGAGATCGTACATCATTTAATGTGTCAACTCTTCTTGTCTAAGTTTTATTTTACTTTCTATCATCCAGGCCTTGCGGCATATACGGCAAATTGCTCAAGAGACAAATGGAGAAATTCAATATGGTGGTGGTCGTCAACCTGCTGTTTTACGGACTTTTAGTCAGAGACTTTGCAGGTGAGGAACTTATTGTAACTGATACACTAGGCTAACAAATCTAGCACCGTGTGTATCTCAGTTCTGTGTTAACTGTTGTTTGAATCATATTAGGGGCTTTAATGATGCTGTAAATGGGTTTGTCGATGATGGTTGGTCGCTTATGGGTAGTGACGGTGTAGAAGATGTGACCATCATGATAAATTCATCTCCAGGCAAATTCTTCGGGTCTCAATATAACACGTCTATGGTTCCTTCTTTTGGGGGAGGTGTACTATGTGCCAAGGCCTCAATGCTGCTTCAGGTGTTTTCCGTGTTGCTGAATATTATATGGGAATAATTCCCTTCCACTGCATTAGTTTTATTAACTTGTTGTAAATCTTGCAATATGGTTCCAAAGAGTGTCCCTCCTGCATTGCTTGTTCGGTTTTTGAGGGAGCATCGGTCCGAGTGGGCTGATTATGGAATCGACACCTACTCCGCAGCTTGTTTGAAACCTAATCCTTACACTGTTCCGTGTGCTCGGCCTAGTGGTTTCCCTAGTAGTCAGGTCATTCTACCTCTTGCGCATACAGTAGAACATGAAGAGGTGATCATTCTCGTCTATCGTTTTTCTTTACAATGAATTCTATTTGATTGATCTTCCATTAAATTGTTTTTTCAATCTTTGCTGTAGTTCCTTGAAGTTGTTCGTCTAGAAGGCCAGGCATTCACGCCCGAAGATGTAGCTTTGGCACGGGATATGTACTTATTGCAGGTTAGTTTAGTTTTGTAGTGTCTGAAGTTGTGTTTATTTATATGTTACTTGGATTCAGATGTGAGTGCTGGACTTGAGTATGCTCAACATCAATATTATTTGCAGCAATCTTTATTATTTGTTGTTTCCTTACTATTTTTAAAACACTTTGTGGCAGCTTTGCAGTGGAATTGATGAAAATGCAGTCGGTGCCTGCGCACAGCTTGTTTTTGCACCTATTGATGAATCGTTTGCCGATAATGCTCCATTGCTCCCATCTGGATTTCGAGTCATACCTCTAGATTCCAAGCCAGTTATGATGACATTCCAACCTAGTTCTTCAATATTTTTTAGTTTCATGCTTGTACTTTATGTGAGATTTTGAGAGGAAAAACAAAATAAAACCCGAGTCTAACAAACTCTTGGACTTTGTTCATTGATTATTAATTGCATTTGCTTTAAACTTATGCATTATTGTTATACTTATTTTCGACAACATTTTGTATTGTAGGATGGACCAGGAGCAGCTCGAACATTGGATTTAGCTTCTACCCTCGAAGTTGGTCCGGGCAGCAATCGCTCAACTGGTGATGGTGAGCCGAACAGTTATAACCTTAGATCAGTCTTGACCATTGCATTCCAATTCACTTTCGAGAACCACTTGAGGGACGACGTGGCTTCTATGGCTCGTCAATATGTACGTAGTGTTGTGGGATCTGTTCAAAGGGTTGCCATGGCTATTGCTCCATCCCGTATTAGCTCTGGCTTGGGACCAAAAAGCCTCCCTGGTTCTCCTGAGGCTCTTACTTTGGTGCGTTGGATTTGCCGAAGCTACAGGTAAGACTTCAATTTTATGCCATACTGTTTTGTTTCGTTTTTCTCTACTTATTGACATTTTGTGATGGATAATTGTTATCGAGTTATACCAGAAATACTGGCTATTGTTGTTAATGAACCTATGTTACTCGGAACTCAGGCACGTGTCAGATACATGTACATGTTCGACATGGGGATATGTTTTTGCCTCGTGTCCAAAAATGTCCGATACGGACACTTTAAAAATGATGAAAAGTCGGGTTTGTTTCCCGTTTTCTTCGACAATGATTCGAGTATCTTTTATCGTGATTAAAGGGAGAAGTAACTCGTTTTCCATCGATTTCCTTTAGATTGTAATCTATCTCAGTGTGTAATAACAAATGGAAATTGTGTGGTTTGTTTCAGGATTCATACCGGTGGAGAACTCCTACGAGCCGATTCACAATCCGGTGATGCTTTGCTGAAGCAACTGTGGAACCATTCAGATGCGATAATGTGCTGTTCATTGAAAACAAATGTAATGAAAATTCTCCTTTAAAAACGATATTCTTAAGTTGTATTCTTTGTTTTTACCTGGCTATCAAAAGCTCTTGAAATGCCTTGTTTTCGGGAAACTAACGCAATCCACGGAATTATATTGCAGGCGTCTCCAGTTTTCACCTTTGCAAACCAGGCCGGGCTTGATATGCTAGAAACTACATTGGTAGCCCTTCAAGACATAATGCTGGACAAGATTCTAGATGAAGCCGGCCGAAAGAGCCTATGCTCCGAGTTCTCAAAGATCATGCAACAGGTAAAAATGATTCCAAACAGATTGAGCTTTGACATTGAATTTCTCTCGAAAAGAAAACAAGATAATCAAACCTGAGTATAACCAGCCGGTCCCTAAAACACTGCCTTACCTCCTTTTCATTGGTTTTATGTAAATATAACCTATGTTACTCAGAGACTCGGGTGCATATTTTTTGTTCAAGATTTCCGTATATTCGGTACCTCTAAATCCGCAATATTTGCAGGGGTTTGCACATCTACCAGCAGGGATATGCGTATCGAGTATGGGAAGGCCGGTGTCCTACGAGCAGGCCATTGTGTGGAAGGTTGTCGATGACGACAACGATTATGCTGCCAATCACTGCCTCGCCTTGATGTTTGTAAACTGGTCTTTTGTGTGAGATCTTTACTGATCAATGTATCGAAAAATTAACTCTTAGGTATCTATCTATCTATCCATCTATATATATTAAGTTATATATATGTTTTTAGTGCTTAAAAAGGATTATATTATATATATTTATGAAGTTATTGGCAGGATTTAATGGATATTATCAAGTGTTTTATGGGAATATATATGGTTAGACATGGATGTTTGTTTGCTTATTTCTCGATATAGAGTGGATAATTTATGCTAAAAGAATGTGTATGTATATTCCATCAAGAAATTAAAAATGGATTATTGTGAAAAAAATTGTTAAATTTGATATGGTATAATCAATATATAATCACTCAAGTTTGGCTGCTGCTTGGGAAAGGATTGTATGAAACAATGATGTCACGTCATCTGCATCGTTTTTTAATAGATTTATGCTATGTGAGTATTTTTATCTTGAATTTTAGTATTTTTATCTTGAAAAAAATTAAATTTAAATTAAAATACTAAAATGCAGGATAAGGATATTGAAAAGGGATACAGATGATGTAGCGTCACTGTTGTATTTAAGCTTAAACTTGAGAAGTTAATATAAAAATATTTAAAATATGACTTAAATTATTAATAAGGCTTTTCCTTTTTAGTACATATATTAATAAGTATTTAAGGAACTTGGTCAGTAATTTTCGAAGCTTCAATGTAAATCTTTATTCTATATAAAAAAAAAAAATTAACATAGATAATATTTTAATTATTACCTAAGTAAATAAAGATTTTTAATTTATCTACAATTTATTAATAATAATTAAAAAAGGGTAAATGATACTCAATTATCAAAAAAATATAAAATCAATTGTCTTTTTTATGGTCAACCTACTAAAATAAAATGAATAATTATTTTATAAATTTTCATACTTACGAAAAGAGGATCAAAATGGCAGGCAAAAATCTAATCTAATAAATGGAGGAGGATTTGAGGTCAGGCTGTCTAACTCTAACCTACAGGCTACAACCTGCCTATCTCTGTATCCAAAATAACTTTTTATCTATTTACATATAAACCACTGGGATTTCCATTAAATGAATAATGAGTTGATGAGGGTGCAACACAACATAATGATAATGGCATGCATGTCAGCGTTTGAAAATCGAGGCAAATATTGGTTTTAAAAAGGAGTGTATATTTTTCGAGCATTGCATCCTATGGCCTCCCTCCTCTTTCTCTATTTTATTCCTACTTCAACTTATTATTTTGTGTTCACGCATAGGAAAAGGATTAATTTTTCCTGCTTTTTCTTTTTCAATTTTAAGATACATTTTCATTTATCATCAAACTAAAATTCTACACAAAATTTTTTATGTCAGCATTTATAGAAGTACAGATCATTTTGGCATCTAAAGTTAACTCACCATTTGCCATCTAAATTACAAGTCCCAAGTCTTCATAAAATTAAATTCAAATTGAATCTAAAAAATTGATATTAATAAACTTTAAGCTTCTTCATCACCTATATTTACAAAAAAAAAAATTAAACTCATTTTTTTAAATCCATTCATATTATTTTAATTTAATATTTAATAATTTTATGCACTTTTTATTTATTAAATTTTTCTTATATAATCATCTTAGCATTATTTTATTATTTACGTTAGAATAGTATTATATATTTAATATAGATTTATTTTTTATGTTATAAATAACATAATATAAAAATATTATAAACTTAAAAATGAACTGAAC
This sequence comes from Gossypium sturtianum, assembly GCA_025698515.1. NCBI lineage: Eukaryota > Viridiplantae > Streptophyta > Magnoliopsida > Malvales > Malvaceae > Gossypium > Gossypium sturtianum. The sequence continues at coordinate 382,664 of CM046952.1, read as the reverse complement.
TAAACTCAAACCTTCAATATTCAAAACTAAGCTCAGCCCATATTTTAAATAAACCTAATTTTTTTATCTAAGCCTATTTTTCGGGTCTAATATTTTTGTCTAAACCCTTTCAAATTTCGATAGAACCCACCCAGTCCAGTGAAAAGGTCTAAGTACAAGTTAACTTCATAAAGCAAAGGCATAAAACCCTAATGAAACACAAACAACAAAACAGATGAACACAGCAGTATGCAAACAATGCTGTTTTGTCTATGTTTCAATTTATGGTGTGTACTAATTCAACCATCTCATCAGGGACTTTGTACTGCATCAAGAAAATCCCGGAATTTCCCCCGGCATCGGAGCCAGCTCATTCTTACTAAACCTCTCTTCATCATAAAATGAGGCTTTAACGACCCTACCCCCAAAAAACCGTCCATCAAGGTCAATTAATGCTTTAGTTGTTTCCTCTGATCTCTCGAATTGAATAAAGATTCTGACGGCTTCATCGGCTGGGAAATTTGGCTCTGTTATCTCAAATATCAGAACTCGGGTAACAGTTCCGTATTTGGCACACTCGGATCCAACCTCGTCTTCTAATTCATCGTCTACCTCACCAGGACCAACCTTGAAGAAGTTCAATAGTTAGCCACTTTCATTATCATTGATCACAGTCATTAAGACAGGAAAACAAATCTCCATATCCTCAGTTTCTCTTCTTTATCATTTATTTTTAAGAACACATATTTCGACATATAAACAGCAATAAAGAATTCATGAATAGCTCAAAAGCATATAACTATGTTACTCGGACTTGGGTGTTGGGTGTTCGGAAATATCAAATATAGGCGTTATACATGGGCACTTTCAGAAAAGCGAAGAATCGAAACAACATAATTCAACAAGACAAGGAATACTAAACAAGAAACAGTCAACACATAATATTACCATTCTACTATCCACTAAATCCTAAAAGAATGAGTAGCTTTATCTTATCAAATAATTCAATGCAATGCAAGCTAATCATCAAAATCACACAAAATCCCAAGAAATCACCACAGTCTGATATGAAGAATCAGTTTGCTTTCCGGAAATAAAAAATGAAAGAAAAGAAACTGTTTTATGGTTAACAATAAGAACCAGATTGATCTGCTATTCATTCAGATTTCACATGATTCTTTAAAATGCATTTGGATAATAACAGATGCAATGCTTAATCTTCCTCCTCAAGCTATATTCTTTTGGCAGGAGAGCCTTTGGAAGGTATATAATTAAAAGTACATTGGACTGAAATAAGAAAATTCTGTAGTAAGTGCAATGTGGCAAGCAATGACAGACCTACATGGGAAATGATGACGGATATAATGTGCTATGATCAGCACCTAAGACCAAAGATCACTTTATAACAGTATTTCAACCAAAGAGTTCAAGTATATGTTACTCGAACTTGGACATGAGTGTTAGATATAGATATGTCTGACACGGATATGTTTATTTTTTTCTCAAGATTTCCATGTATTTGGAGAGTACTTGAAGAAATATCCACTAGTTAAGACATACATTGGACAAGGGTTACTGATAAATATTTCAAGAAAAATAAAGTCGGAGTAGCATAGGTACAAGTAAAGTTAAAAGTGTACAATAGCAACTTTGAGCTATGTTACTCTTGACAATATCAACATAGGTAAGAGGATATTATCTTCAGGGACCCTCCAAAAATCCCCCAAAAATACATGGAAATCTTGAAAAATTTTAATATACTCATGTTCAACACTTCCACTTGAGTTCGAGTAACATAACTAGATGACTAGAAAACATACTTTGAACAGTGAAGTGTATGTAAAAGAAGGACAAAACTGCAAGGAGCCTAGAGAAATTTACGGTTCAGACACAACAATCAAAGGCAATCATCAGAGAGCATCAAGACCTACAAATAAGTAGGATATGCTAGAAAGCTATGTTATTCTGACAGTTCATTTTTCTCAAAATATCAGTATCCAACACATTTGGACATCGGTAATGAGATATTCTCCTCTAGGAGCCTCCAAATACATGGAAATCTTGAAAATAATCGAGAATACCCATGTTTCACACATATTCCTGACTCCTAGTAACATAGCCGGAAAATATTCTTTGAGCAGTGAAGTTTATATTGCAACCAGATATGATATCTAAAAGGACAGAACTGCAAGGAGAGGAGCCTAGAGAAATTTACAGTTCACTCACTATAATCAAAGGCAATCATCAATAACAGGAGGCATCAAAAAGCATCAATAATTAAGTAGGATATGCTAAAAACCTATGTTAAAAATTGAATATACAAATGTTCCTAAGCACCCTTTGAGCAGTGAAGTTTAAATTGCAATTACATATGGTATGTATGTAAAATAAGGATAAAAGGGCATTACCATGTTTCTAAGCAGCAAAACACGAGTAGGGGGGCCATTGAAGCTAACACTCTTAACCTTCTTATCAGGTTTAGAAGTCTCACTGGCGTTCACAATTACACCAGCTCTCCTATCAGTCTTCTTGGCCATCAATGGTGTAGTAATCCCTTGCTCCTGTTTTCCAAGACCCTGACCTTCTTTCCACCCCATTTTGGCCATCATTCTCTGGGCAGCAGTCATCTGCCCACCTGCCCCAACTCCTAGTCCACTTGTCTCCGACTTCCCAATAGTGAAACCCTCGGCTTTTCCCGGGGGCGGAGATGGGGACCTTGGAACCCCACCGCTCATAGCAGCACGCCTTCTCCAAGCTTCCTCGCCTGAAATATTCAGCCTGGAATCATTGAAATCTCTTTCTCTTTCCCTTTCTCTCTCTCTTTCCCTCTCTTCTCTTTCCCTCTCCCTTTCCTCTTCTTCCCTCCGCCTTCTCTCCAATTCCCTCCTCATCTCCTCTTCCATAGCTTTCCTCTTCCTCTCCTTCCGGTATTCCTCGTAATCATTGGGCCTGGCTGGGTCATACTCTTCGATTACACTGGAAGTGACGCCCACAAGTGCAGGCTGATGTTGCACCATTCCGTCGGGTGCAACCGCCACGGGGGAAGGCGAGACGGAGATGGAAACGGAAGAAGAGGTTGTTGTTTTGGGAATAGGGTTTTTGGGTTTGTTTTGGGATCTTATAATAGTCTGCGGCGGAGCAAAGCCGGAGAAAGGCTTGCGGAGAGTGGGAGGAGCCATCTTTGTACTGCTTGACCATACTGTGGCGTTACTGCTCGGTTGGTTATCCTCATCGGACGGCGGCGGTAGATCTCCGTACAACCCACCAAGCATTTGTACTCACTTCTTTACTTTTCCCCAAGAAAAACCAGAGATTGACAAAGCAAAAATTGCGATGGTAAATTCAATAATATATATATATATAAAATTTTCGGTATCAAAAGAAATTTAGAGAAATTTTTAACAAGGAGATGGGTATCGGCCCGACGTCGTTTCATTAATTTCCTTTTTTCTTTTAATTTGAGTATATTTATTTTTGTTAAATATAAGGAATATTTTTTTTAAAAATAAATATATATTTTTTATTTATGCAAAATTTTTAATCTAGATTTTAAATATTTGAGATTAACTAATTATATATATAAATATTTGAGTTTTATCATCTCCTATTCCACTTCAATTAATCAATTTAATTTTGTAAATCTTCGAATATCATGTATAAATTTTAGTTCGATTAATTAATTTTAATTTAAACTATTTCAATTCTTAATTTCTACATTTTATGGTTGCTTCAACATTTACTTATATTTATACTTTCGTTGTTAGTATAAAAAATTTTATATCTGTACACAATTAAAAAAAACATTGCATTAAAAACTTAGAAAAACAAATTTAATTAATTTAATATATTTATTTATAATTAATTGGATGATTCTTTTATTAAAAACAAATTTAGTTAATGTAAATTTTTAATCTTATATTTATCAACTAAGTTCAATGTAATTTAAAAATTAAAAAAATAGATTTTTTGTAAGTTTCATGTCATAAAAAGACTAATCTACTAAATTCATGTACTAGCTTCAAACAAAATGAAGAATTATAACCTGGTTTTTTATTATAACCCAAGTTCAGATAAACAGTTAAAGCAAAGAACAGATGAAAGAAAATTAATAAGGCAATTCATAAGAATTCATATCTATAATCAACACTTGGCAGAAAAGAAAAGGACAACTTATGTCATATTAACATGTTTTTTTTTTTTTAAATCTTGCACTAAACATTTTTCTGATTGAATTCACTAGCAGAACCTAGACAACAGATTCAATGTTGTATTTACCTGCTGTTTTCGAATCGGCCAAAATATAGGAACTTTGCATGGGTGTGGGGTTAAAAAATCCGTTACCTCCGATCAACAACAATGCCCGAGTAAGGATCGTATAGATGGCTGTGTGAAAAAACAATTGTCTGATTAAAATGTCAACACCAAGCAGTGTCCATCATCTCTCTCATCAGATCAATGTTGCTACGGAATGAGTTAGCTCCAGTAAACCAATTTCTTTGGACTTTACATTAGTTCACCGGCTCCTTTTCGGTGGCCATATCTTTGACATCTTTGGTAATTTCAGAGGCAGACCCTATTCCTGAAGCTGTTTCATCATCATTGGTAACAAGTGGATTTGCATTGCCATCGCCAGAAACTGATGGCACAGGGGGATTTGAACCAAGGTTTGTATTTGTCGATTTCACAGATGGCTCCAAGGTGGCTTCACTTGCATTGTCTGAGGATGATGATAGAGAGGGTTCGGCAGTACGTTCTGGGTTATGATCAGTATCACTGCCTTTTTCTTCTAATTTCACTTGTACTTCACCGTTTCGGACAATAGCAGATTCAGCAAAACCAGATGCTTTCATGCCATCAGAGGTTTCTCTCCATTCGACCCACGTAGGTGGTTCATCATTTGCATTGGGTGCGGCTTCTTTAGAGTCTTCAGACAGATCGGCAGAGTTAACTTCTGATTTTACATCAGGTACCTGAGAAGATGTTGCTGTATCATCTAAGTCATCGCCTTTGCCGACAACCACCTTATCATCTTCACCATCGCCGTTGACAACACCAGCTCCCTCAGTATTAGGTGATGCAGAAGGCAGAGCACCAGTTGGATTGTCATTGGAACCTCTGTCATCTTCAAAAGCAAACCAGTTGGAATTCGTAAAAAGAGAGCCACTGCAGCACAGAAGATGACCCACCAATTAGTTCAAACAAATTATTTAAACACAAATGGAAGTGACTAAATTCTAATTCCGACCAGTTCATTCAAAAGAAGATTTTCAACCAACCTTTCTTGATCATCACCTAGGCGTAAAGAAGATATTACAACCTCCGCAGATTCGTCATCAAAGTAAACATCCTGAAAAGTATAATCGGAACAGACAGTTTCTATAATTCACAAAGACCATCTTTACCCAAAGAGAGGGCAGGCAAAACACAATCTTAAAATAATTTAGAAAATAAATAGGCCAAGGAGATGGATGTTCTCTAAGTTACTCGGACTCAGGTGTATGTTCCCTACATGGTTTCGTTTTTTCTATGCTTTTCCATGTATTTGAACGGTCATATGCCTCAACATGGTGTCAGACATGGGTAAGGAGAATGAAGAATTTGAGCAACATAGGATGTTCTGGATAATAAAACATGGAGGTCCATTTTTGAAGGCCAAAAATAAGAGTGCCAAATCATTTGCAAGAATTTACAGTTTCGCACTAAAATGAGAGGGAAATGCACAACGAGGAAGAGTTCTCGTATTAAATTTTAGTGAATTTTGTTCCTACATAATTATTCAAATGGCCACCTGTCCAGCTATTGACTTTAAATCGAGATCATAACACATAATATATACCTCATCATCTCGTTCAAGTGAGCCATGTACCTGAAATATATGAAAAATGATATCAGCAAACTAAAAAAACAGATACGCATTTGTCTACTAATTTAACAACAGAGTGAAAGCATAAAGACAAACATATGAAATAAAAACTTATCTAAACTAGGAAGATCAAAGAAAAAATACAGAGAAAAAAACATTAAATTGAAAGAGCTAACAAGTTTAATTTGGAGAATAGAACACAAAGATATTGCAAAAGTAATATGAGAATAGTAGACTCGTGTGTAAATGTTAGATACAAAAATGTGCCCGACACAGGTATGTTCAATTTCACTGAGGTTTTTCCATGTATTTGAAGGGTTCTTAGAAGATCATATCCGATACCCGTATCCAGATACTATAGGGAAAACCACAATAACTGCACAAGCAGCTTTAAAAAGATCACTAAGATCTTTTTCTAAGGCCAAAGGTTAAGTGAGAATCAAGAACCAGTCAATGAACCATATAGAATAGTATTAAATGTAGCTTTAATATAACACAAATCACCTGTTTTATTAACTACAAATTATTGCAAATATGAGGTCTCCTCCGTTGTAGAATACGTAATAAAATACATCCCAGTAAAATGTAAAATAGTTGGTTATTTCTGATATACAATTTCTGTTTTAGATGTTCATTCTCTTGGTCCTAGTATATTCAATAAGTAGATGAATACAACACAAATATAGCAAGATTAGACTGAAAGTTCTAGAAAGCACCTCATCTGTATCATCATTACTATAAATGCCATATCGAAATGCCTGGCTTAAGTTATTTGCCAAGGCTGTAACATCATAATCCCTATCTTGGTAATCATCATCACTATCTCTAGTCCTGTCTTGTAATGTGGTTGGCCTCCTGTTAAAATTGATCAAACCATATTAAAGTAACTCAGAGAGAGAAAGGTCGTAAATATTATATATTGAACAAAAAAGTCAGCAGGCAACAGCAACTTGAAGAAACTTCCATGCATTTCCTTTTGGTGTCTCAATATTTTTCCATTCAAGTTGCAAAAACTCATTCAAAATCATTTCTTTTCTGGCCTGAGACTCAAAATCATTCATGATCTTTGGTTTAGCAGCTGAGCTTAAAAGACGGAAGTCATTCAATGATAAATATCAATAACCTATAATATCAAAACCCCAATATTCTAAGCAGATCATAACTTCAGAAGAATTCAACCATAACCTCCCAGCGATAAAGAATATTGCCAATAACACACCCAAGTTATGACATTAAAACAATCTTTAAAATTCAGTTTAAAGGTCAAAGAATCATTTTTATTTTAAAGTTAAAAATAAAAGTCTCCATACATTTGTCCTTACATCAACCATGCCTTTTTCTCCCATTGCAACTTTCCATATACATATTATAACTCTATAAATAACTTGTTCTTCCACTGTCCGACTTGTTTCACCATTTCACTCATTATAAGAGATGGTAAAACTAAACATCCGCTAATGGAGCAAGCAAAAAATTTCAAAATCCTAATACTTCAGACAAACAAGTTTGACAATTTAAACCATGGCAATTTCAGATGGCATCTGCATAAATGTAAAATAAAGCAACATTAAGAGGAAGATGACATACCCACAAGCCCACTGGTAAACATTTTCTATAGCATTACGCTTTGATAGAACATTCTTCTGCCAATCAATCCATTCACTGTTTTCCTGTCAAAGAAAAACAAATTAAGAATACAACTCCTGAAACTGAAGGGGAAAAAAAGATTTTGCATCTGAGAACAATCCACAGAACTTTTACCCTGGGATCATCCCAGTGGTTAGAACTTAGAACTTGGAAATCTCGATGTTCGAAGCTTGGGAGTAGAAGAGGAGTTAATGTCATGGGAGATGGCTATCTCCCATTGTGACATGAGACACTTGTAAACATCCAGAAAATGCCAATAAATTTTGACATGATATTATTATTTTAGAAGTGTTAAACAATGATGTAATAGTTAACTTTATGAATAAGAAAAAACAGTTACCACTTACCATGTTACTTTAACACAGTCCTTCACCCCAAAAGTTATCTTATTGTCCACTTTGGAACAGCCCAACTATTGGGAAATACATTAAATGCACTTAAAGAATTAATCAGTACCTGATTTCAGAATCCCATTTCTGTCCTTAGTGGATAACAACTTCTTAACCTAAATATTGTTCATAGTCCAGAGTCCACACTACATGCGACTTCTAACCATGGATAATTTATTTGCAACATCCAAAATGGAAATGCAGAACTATTACTGGGTACATCGAACGTTAGATATCATTCAATAGTAGAAACTAAGGTCTACTTCTGGTTCTCAAATCAGAAACTTAAATGATACTTCAATTTCAACCAAGTGTTGAAAATTGCAATACTACACACACCACTGACAAGTAACTAAGAAAATGCAATCAAAACTGTAGGAAAGATGTAAAACCTGCAGATATGCCTGAATGTCCCAGTTGCTATTTCCAAGCTGAACAAGTTTGTTAGATATACGTGTCAAGTGTCCAATATTCCCTATCTTCGGTGATGGTTTACCTTCAGCACTAACTGTTGGCTGCAGGAGATTGGACCAAAGGAAGAAAAAAAAGCACCAATTCAGCATTACAATTGAGTCGGGGCAGGGTAAGGGTAAAAAATTAACAAGTACAAACAATAAAAATGCAGAACAAAAACGCATGCCACAGAAAGGCCCTTCCAAAATACAGCCAACTAAGACAGGATAACTACCATATTTGGATCAGAACCTAACATGCAATTCTTTTCTGCTTCAAGTATTTTTCCCAAAAGATTACATTCCCGAAGGAGATTTGCAATAAGAGGAACATTTTTGCTCTCTACACAAGACAATATTATGTTCTCCACATGATGATGCAAGAAATTGTTGTACGGATACCTGCATAGAGAACCAACCAAGATTATGAGAAATAGGATCTGATCAGCAAACATGTCACTGCAAAGCAGGAATAAACTTACTCAAAGAACAAGTTCAGAATCCTCTGCATGGCACTCAATCGAATCAATTCCTTTTCAGCAGTTTCACTACCAACCATCAGCAAGACTGAAATAAACTCTACAATCTGGAAAATCTCATGTCAAATTTTAAGTAAACCCATCAGGTTTCTCTGGTTGTACAATAGGTGATTCATAGAAATGGACCATAGAAGAGTGGTTTGGTATAGAAATTATGAAGCCAACCATTATCTATAGCTGATTCATGCAGGAATAAAAAGAGAGAGAGAGAGACATTCAATCCTCAAATGCACAAAAGGTAACTTTAAAACAAAAAAGCACCTTCAAACGATGTTTCCCAAGTGGTGGCTGTAATTTTCCATACGTTGTTAATAAGGTTGACTCTGAAGACGAAACATCCAAAAGCTTCAGTAAATTACCTGCAGCATGGTAAGATGATTTTTAAGTTCTCTTGTGGGATAACATTGACATTTAAGTCCAGTCAAAATGAACTACTTAAGCATCTTTCATGAGCTATGAAGAACAGACAAGCCAGAATCCCCCAAGTACATGTCATATCAGTTTCAGATACTCATATGCATTTGACAGACTCAGAAACATATCTGACGCAAAGAAACAGATCCCAGAAATGCATGGGTATGGCAGTGAAAAGAACAATAAATTGTAGTCACCCTTCCCCAGAAAGAGAGGCTGTGGATTAGAATAATTTCAATATGCAATACAAAAACTACAAGAATAAACATACAATTAAAAAAGTTTAAATATAAACTTCATATGAGCCTTTTTATTGCAAACTACGAATATTTTTATTCAAAACTAATGAAACATATATTTTCTATTGCTGTATCCCGCTGTGTTCTGTCCTAGTTTTATTAAACTTGTCATATCACCATTTCCACACTGTATCATACCGGAGTCCCTTGTTTGTTTCAATGATTACTATGTCATGAGACAATAGTGGGATGTTGATGCTCTTTCGTCCTTTCCTTTTATATAAATAGTTCCATACGTATTAAGTAGTTGAGAATATGCTTCAAAAGAGTAACTCTGGGGGGTATACACATATAAAAAGAAATCATATGCTATGAAAACAAAGAGTAACTTATTTTTCCAATTATGAACAAGGAGATTCTGCAAATGGACTGTGTCAGGCAGCTATCAATAAACCAGAGTAGACAACTTCACCTAAATTCTCCAGCATGCCTTCAACTGTCTTAGGGTTAGCAGATATCGTTGATCCTTGAGAGATTTGGCGGTTGTATGTGTGATACACACCCAATGTTAGCCTCTTGGGATCTAACAAAGATATGCAGACAGTCAAGGAATTGACCAGAACAGATTTGGGTCTTGAGTCTTCCAAAGCATGACGAAATAATCTTCCGATGAAACTTCATGACGGCACCAAAAGAACACCCAAAACAAATGATTAGTTAGAACACACTTTTAGTACATCAATAAAGAAAATGAGGGGGAAAAAAAGGAAAACAACACCTACTTTGGGCTTGTAATTTTGGCAGCAAGACCAGGAGGAGCAAATCGTGTTATTGCACATAAGGTTTCAGCAGCATTGGCATGCACCTCAGCAGAATCCTGTAGAAAACATTTAAACAATTTTCAATGAATACAGACCCACATTTCAACAACAATAAATGATATAACACCTTAACCACAAGCCCTAAATGATCATAATTCAGCAGTACTCTTCAAAGATCAGGAAACATCAATGTGGGCATCATTCCAAGATATCTAACAAAGAATCAGCACATCATCTATCTCACTCTTAAATTGGCAGATCCTAATTCCATTATTGTAATTGAATTTGACGGAAACATGGAGTCAGCACTTGTCCAACAAAGAATCAAATACAACAGTGTTCTAATCAAGCTACAATAGAACAGCTTAAGGATCAAGTTTAGATATATAGAAGGGATCAGGAGATAAAAGCAAATCTATTTTGCAAAAGAGATTTGTAAATAGGACTTTCTATCTAGCATTCAAGGGTAATATAATTTGTCTTCCATGTTACCTTTCTCTTTAAACTTTATGTTGTTTTGTTTTGTTTCTTTTCCACCTATAACAGTCATTACTCAGTACTCACATCTTTTCCACCTATTAGCCCCTCACTTGGGCAAGGGTGGAACTCTGGAATGAATAGAAAGGGTCAAATCCTTGGACAAAATCAGAAGCATACTATCCTTAAAAAATGAAGGAAAAATAACAGCAAGAAGCTAAAGCCAGCAAAGAAGTTAAGAAAACCTACATCTGCCCTATGCATTAAAAGTGTTGAAGAGAAATAAAAAGGACATCTTACCTAAGTAGAAAAAAGGTACAAATTTTGGTACGCTCAAACACTCAAAGGAACTTACAGAAGAGCTAAACTTGTCCGCAATCATCTCCAACACATTTGTTTCCTCTATCCATTGCATTGACTCCATGTAGCTAGCGTACATATGCTCATCAGCACCAATTAGACGTATTAAAACCTGCTTAACAAGAAATAACTCATAAGCTAACCAAAATCCTCTCGGTAGGGTGGTGAGTGGCAATGTGGGATCAAAGTTTATTTAATTCATTGCAAAAAACTATAAATATTTCAATAACATAAACTTTGGTAGACAAAACAAATGCACATGAATTATCATTAAATGAGCACGAAGAATAGAAAACTCCAGAAGTTTTTGAGAGGTTCATATAAGATAAAGAAACACTAACCTCCATTATGGAAGTTATGCCAATCAGGTCAATTAGCATCTCAACAATTTCCTGATGGCCCTGCACAGCATCGTGAAGGCAACAAATCAGATCAATAATATAGAGGTAACTACAAAGCTAAAAAAAGGCTTTGTTCCCTATACAAAGCATTGCATGCAAAATATGCATCAACAACTGCAAGACAGCCACCTAGGTGATTCTAGAAAGAAAAGTTCACATTGAAGTTCATATTCAACAAATTTACAGAGTGAAGAGATATGCATCAGATTCATCCAGATTCTAAAGAATTCAACCATTGTAGCTACAAGAAGTCCGTATTATATCAATAAGCACAAACACATTGGTCCTTGTTATATTGAAAATGTCCATCTAAAGATGCATCAAAATGATTACTGTAGCAAACATATTTATGCTTCCAGCAGGGTTAAAATAACAAAGAAATTAATATTAAATGACACACACACAATGCATTGCAGTATAAAATTTGACAACTAGGAACTCTGCTGCAGCTTAGTTACAAGAATTTAACCTGACTACTGCAAGTTTGTACTGATGCATGCAATGCAAACAAGGAACCGAAAACCAACCCAAACCGTGGTGTTTGGATGGTTTTAGCTTTTTGCTTCATAAGTTTAAAAACTGCGGATACCGGAACAGAACTGAATTCTATTTTTTATTTAATTTATAATTAATTTTAATTTTTGTATGATGTAAAAATAAAAATTTTATATTTAAAATAGTGAAAATAACTTAAAATACTATATAAAAATTATTTTTCAAAAAATACTATATATGAGCTCGTGATTATTTTTTATTTTCTAGTAAAATTATTTTTTTAGACATATTATGATAATGACTTTGAAACTTTACCAAATAATATCAAAAAGCCATAACACAAAACCAATTTTGTCAAAATAAAATCTAAAAACCCAAAAACCAAAATTAGCATGGAAAAAACAAGAACCAAACTAAACCAAATTATCATGGACAGTTCGAAAAATCCAAAAAAACCAACCGAACCAAACTCAACCCTAACCTTACAAAATAAGCTAGATAACAACCAATTAAAAGGATCCACCACTTTCTCAACAATTAACTAATTTAGAAATTGCAAATAAGCTAAAAATAAAAGGAAAGGATACCCCCACAATAACCCCTTCTGAGATAGCTGATTTTTTAAATTCAGTCCTGTGACATGAAGCAAATCAATCTACATTCTAAGTAACTTAGGTTCAAAGAGAAAAGTGCTAAACAATATATAGAAAGTCCAACTAAGACAAGGACATGTAAAGAGTTCAACAAATTGCCACCAAAGTTTAGCAAGCTGATGCATAGAATTCTCTTGCTAACAAGGAAACATGCATCTTTTAGGGGCGCAACCATGGATTTCCTACCAATCTGGAACATACAACAAAGAAAACATCCTGCAATAGCTACTAAACAACCATTGACAAGAGGCTCAATAATATTACAAATCTTTAACTGATCAAAGATAAGAGAAGAATATAAGAACATAAACAAAATTACCCCTCAAAACAAGGGCACAAACAAATAGTTAGACGGACCAGATTGCAAAGCAAATCACCAAGTCCTAATTCCAACAATACCATTTGTTTAAAATTGAATCAGATTTTGCAAGCAAATATGAATATCAATTTCATTCTCAGTATGCTGTATGTCAATACATAACAGTAAAGCACAAATAAATACAAGGAATTCCTCCATCAAGTTTAATAAAATCTTAAATATACCTTAATATACTGCATGAACGCTGATGTCTTCCGCAACAGCAGACATATGACAATCTAACAAGAAAAAGTAACCAAATATGAAACATGGATAACAAGATATTCAGAGTCCCTTATTTAATCACAACAAACAACATTAAAGGCAAAAGAGCTACAATGCTAAACATGTAAATATCTCAAAAGTTCAAAACAGAATACCCTGCTGAAGTACCCTGCCAGTTGTGTGCCATGAGAGTGATTCGAATTCAAGAAGGAAAATAACAAATTCATTAACTGCAAACAAGCAAGGACCAAAGATTTAGAAACTGACAAAAATAAAAGGAAATCTATAACTGCAAAAGGAAATAAAAGGGTTAACTTCTTACTCCCTCATCTTCTACTAGTGTTTTTAGTATGATATCAACTTCACATGTAAAAATCTCACATGCAATAGAAGGAAACCTGCAATCACACAAACCAAACATTACAAAACATCATGTATATAGTAATATCAAGGGAGTAGGGACACAAAGCTATCAATAAAACTATTAAAACCTACTTGTAAATTTGCTTCTTATCAGCATTCTCTGGAGGTTCTACCACAATATATTGAATAAGTTGTTCAACCTGAGCCTTTTCCCGCAAGCTGCAAACAAGAATAAGTGAAAAAAACAAACGAAGCAAAAACATAGAATTGACCATTGACATACAGACAATTTGCAAAGTGCAGCTTAAATTGATTGAATATCCAACCTTGCCAGAAATCAAGCCATCTACATCTTCTATTGAGGTCCGAACTAAGGTTACTTTCTTTGATAGGGAAGCAATGTGAGAAAAGGGAACTTTTCCCTAATAGATGCTTTTTATGCAAGAAAGAAGCTGAGTTGACTCATCCTCTCTTAAGAACTTGCCCATGGGCATGACAACTTTGGTACATATAATTATGTCAAAAAAATAAACTAAAAAAACAAAATTAAGAGTTCAAAAAAATTAAGAAAAAATGAATAAAATTATTGAAAAAAATGCAGAAGAAGATAACTGTAAAAGGGGGGTTTTACCCACTCCACCAGGATCCAATGGTGTTTCATTGGGGGTGCAAGACAAATGCAACCTCTGGTGCAGTTTCAGGGGTGATACCCCCAAAAACAATTTCCAAAGGAAGCCTAGAAAAGACTGAAGGCGAAATGGTGATACATCTATCCACACCTTTGGTACACTAGCTAGGGGAAAAACACAACGAACCTCCAAACTACAGATTCTATTCAAAGCATTTATTCCAGATGGACGTTGGATAGCAAAACTGCCAGAGGCTACGATACATATATTAGTTACAATACACTCTGTGCTCCAGTTAATATAGACATGGCATTATAGTTGAGGAACTATTAAGGAATTCCTACATAACATTATTATTGATAAAGGAAAAGCTTTTACTTCCCATATAATTTTATATAAACGAAGGCCTAAACTCAACTAACCATTTCCACCAAAAGTTTCACATAATCTAGCAAAAGCTTGCCATCACTTTTGAACCGTTTTTTCCCAATGCAGCTTTCTTGGCTTATCACGTAATTAACAGCACTGTAATTATGCTTCACCATGCTTCTACGTTTGTTCTTTACCTCACATTTTGAGCTCCATTTACATTGATTATAAGCTATGTTATCTAGGATTCCATTAGCTATGTAAGCATAAATCTCAGTAGATTTAATGAATTCTATAAATTCATGTATTTACTTGTCATGTCAAGAAGACGAGCATTGATAATGATACCAAAAATACCTAAAGATGGGATTTATAAATACCTTCCCGTACATATAATCTTTAACAATTTCATAATTATTCAAAGTCACTGTAAAATGAAAATTCTATGAGGGTTTAAAATCTATGACATTTAAAGCCATGACCTAGGATCAAACATTAACACATTGTCTCACTTATAACAAAACATTGCATGGTGATTTGATTCAAGAAACACTAAATAAGCACATTAGAGCCCATATATATTGCCTAATTGAAACATGATGATATAGGACAGTTTAACATGTTATGAGATGAAAGAATAAAGAAAAAGCAAGCATATGCAGAGACGAGAAAGCATACAAGTTTATAAGCCGCCCATTGAGGGATTTGCATTCCTGAATAATTTCATCCTCGTCAAGAAGCTCCTCCAATGTAAAATTGTCCTTGTCTAAAATTGCATCAATCTGCATTGATCATAAAAGCAAAGAGTATCAAAAGAAAACAAAGAAAAGAAAAAAAAATCCATACTTCCTAAGGAATACATAAACAGAAAATAGTACGAATACAAGTTGACTGTAAACTAACAAGACTGGCCTAGGCCCTTGAATACCATTTCCTTCTACACCGTGCATTATTGGGAAAAAAAAGCACTATGATGCCCCACCTAAAACTTAAAAGATAAGAAATTACTACAGGGACGACATTGTAGACTTCTAGAGGGAAAAATGGCACCCGAGCTAAAATCCTAAAAGGAAAAAATCTGTGAATTCTTTATTGCTGCAAGTAACGTAATAAAGTAAGGTAATAAAGTAAGCTTAAGAAGGTTTTCCCCCAGAACCGCACCTACTTCAAAGAAAAACATGGGATCCCACTATTTCTGTCGCTTTGACTGACTAAGATATGCTAATGTATACCAGAGGGAACAAAGAGAGTATTTCCCTACAATCCTCTCCTCCAACGTCCTCAAAGAAAGGCAATGGGAAACTTGAAAACATAGATGCCAAAGAAAGCAAGGATACTCATTTCATCAGGTGAGAAATGCTGCCCGATTCACATAATTCGTTTGAATGGAACAAACAATGAAGTTAAAATTTCCCAGAGAAAACGCCACCATACTATATTGTACCAATATTCTAACAACGAGGAGTAGCAATACTGACGGCTTTTAACCAATTCCAGGCATTGAAACATAATATTACCAGCAGCCAAAATGAAATTCACAAGCAAAAACAAGAAAGAAAGAAGAAAGAACCCAGAATTCAATTAAATTCACAAGAAATGGCATACACCTCTACATAGCTCAAAGAAAATAGAGAAAATAAAAAGGCGAAACTCACAGGAGAAGCAGATGAATATCCAGTCATACGCCAAAACATCTTTGCAAGATTTTAACAGCGAAATTGCCTCCAAAAAAGAACCCAGATCTGAAACCAGAGAAAACCCTAGGAATCTGCGAATTCAAACAAAACAAAACGGGAAAAGATCCGCCGGCGGCGGAAACCCCATCAATTTGAACGGTACGGATTCGAATAGAAAGCTCAAGAAAAAAGTGGACGTTTCTGGGATTGGATCGAGACGATGGATTTGCGAGCGGGCGATTGAAAGAAACCAAAAAAAAACAACCCGTAATCGCGGGATTGTTTGGAGAAAAAACTACAAATAAAATTAATATATATTATTAATATTATTAATATATAAATTATTATTTACAAATTATTGTAATATTTTTCTTACATTTCTAAATTGTGAAAAATGAGAGAAATTTATATAGCATTTTCTTTCAACACACAAAAATAGAAAGGAATGATTACACGGTCGTTTAAAGATTTAGAAAATGGAAAGAAAAATATAAGCACAAAAAGCCGCGAGCCGAGGCCCAAATAAAGCCAGGTTCGGAAATGAGCCACTGTACACCATCGTCTAAACGTTCACTTTCGGACAGGGAATCATTATCACGGCAATAAATAAAAAAAAGCAAGCATCGGGACCTCCGTTTACACGATCAAAAAGCCGATAAGAGCACGAATTAAATGTTGAAGACACAACATGTGCATGAATCTCGCCATTCCATTGCTTATTTTCGGCTAACACAAAAGCGTAGATCAAGTACCTGCTTTTAAAAAAGAAAAAATCAACGACATGCGGAAACAAAACCATAAAGAAAGGTAGCCACCAAAGGCCTATGATGGAAACAAAAGTGCGTGCTAGGGAAAGCAACACCCCTTCTCAGAAGGGAGCAAGAGAGCCACACTCCAACAACCTATAACTGTTTGTGGTGCACAGTCACCCTTGAGAACAAGTGTTGGGCCCGTACACTGCATTCTCAATAAGAGCCGTAGGTTCGAAATTGTTGGAAGAAAAACCACTAACCTTGAAAATGGACCAGAATATAAATAATAATAATAAGTTCATAGAGCCAAGTTAGAGACCATCATCGAAATGCTCACCTTCAGTCATGGAGGTCATTACCACAGCAAGGAAAAATAAAAGCAAGCATCAGGACTTCCATTAATAGGATCAAAAAAACGACAAGAGCGCGAATTAATTGTCGAAAGCACATCATGTGCATGGATCTCGCCTTTCCATCACCTCTTTCCGGCAACACAAAAGGGTAGATCAAGTACCTGCTTTTTAAAAAAAGAGAATTCGACGACATACAGAAACAAAACCACAAAGAAAAGTAGCCACCAAGCACGTGCAAGGGAAAGCAACGGCCCTTCTGACAAGGGAGCAAGAGAGCCACACTCCAATGACTTATAGTTGTCGGTGTAAAGTTACTATTGTCCGGAAAAAAGGAATGTTGCTCTGTGTGTTGTTTCAGTAGCAACAGCCTCAATGCTAATCAAATCAAGATTTAATCGAAATGTAAAGCTGCTCTTTGATTTTTTCCCCATTTAGCAATGAGCAAATGCCTCAGATTTATTTATCTTTATCTTGCATGAAACTTAATTTATCGACTTGATATGCCATGGGATTAACAGAATATTACGTGATAAGGGGAGCAAAATATCGAAAGAGATTTTTACCCTGTGTTTGTGTTTGGATTGAGATTAGAGAAGAGGAAGAAATATTATTTCAATTTATTTAAGGATAAATTATATTAATAGTCATCAAGTTATGAAAAATTATAAAATGATGATCAACTTATATAAATAAAAAATAAAATTAAATAGTATAATAATAAAAAACGTGACTATATTGATAATGAGTTCATTGTGAAGTGTGTTGCTGACTATGTTATAAGGAAGAGCTGCGTTGGCATGGTCAAACAAGTTGATGATTTATGCCGTCGGGATTGGACATATTTGCAAGAGTTTCAGATTTTATGGTCAAACTGACGAGAAGGAACATTTATGGTCTTCATTGCTTCAATCTACCACCTAGAAAATGCCGGTCTCATTTTTTTAACTATTAAAACAAGATAATATATAACAATTTATTTTCCCCAACATTCTTCTCATTTACTTTACTTTCATCTCTCTTGTTTTGTTTTCTTCTGCAACTTTTAGATTGATTGAAAATGGGCACATGAGCCAACTATGTTTATGGTTAGGCATTGAATCCCAACTAAATGACATTACATCTTTCAATGGATTTTTTATACTAGCTTTTCAATAAAAAATTATAACTACTTTATTAGGATAAAAAATATCAATTATCAAATTCAACATTAAAACTAAATTCATGTATTTAATTTAGAAGAAAATAAAATAACTCAAGTGTCAATTTGAATATTAAAGTTAAATCAGGTACCAAATTAAACATTGAATCTAATCTCAAAAACTAAATACTATATTAACCCTTCTTGAAACAAGTATGTTTTTTTAGTAATTTTTTAAGAGTAAATTACATTAGTAGTTACCCAACTATTGGTTAATTATTTTTTTGATCATTCAACTATAAAAAATTACAAAATAATCACCAAAGTATTCAATTTTGTATTTTTTAGTTACCAATTGGTAAACGTGTCCATCTACTAGGTAGCTTATTGGAACTGACCCAAGTTGAGCCAAGCTTGGATAAGTATTTTTACACCTCAAGTCAGCTCGGCCTGAACTTAATTTAAATAATAGTAAAATTTTTAAATTTAATTATAAAATATATACTTAAAATTTTATTAATTTTTGAATAATAAAATAAGGTTTTGGGATGGACCAGAATGGGCCAAAAAGGGGCTCATGCTTGAACTTTCTTGGAACTGATCTCGATCAGTCCGACCCATAAGCACCTCTATCAACGGACTAACGGTGACAACTTTTAAAATTGGCATAATAGTAACTTTAACCCTCAACATTTATATATTGTTTCAATTTAGTATTGATTCTAAAAAATCTAACCCTGAACAATTACACATTATGTAATTTGGTTAGTTTTGTTTTTTTTGGCATTCCTTTCACCTAAAAATATATAAAAAAAATTATCAACTAAACTTAGTTGAAAATATACAAAAAATGAAAAACACTCAAAAATCCAAGATAATATATATTTTTCATATTTTTTCTCATTCATTTAAAATTAACCTTCAATGTCATAAAGAAAAACATAACTGCAAAAAAAAAAGACCAAATTACACAATATATAAATATCGAGAGTTGAATTTTGTTAGAATCAAGACTAAATTGACATAATTTATAAATGTTGAAGGTTAAATTTACTATTATACCAATTTTAAAAGTTGTCACTTAGCCGGCTAGTTACCAAAAAAAAAGATAAAATTGAATAGTCGAGTGACTATTTTGCAACTTTTCATAATTACTAAGTTATTACTAATATAGTTTATTTTTAAAATTTAAATATTTTCAAATATTAAAACATTTTACACTTATTTAATCTGATTTTTGGATAAATATATGCCACCAGTAAATTTCCATGTTTGATGGGGACATTGCAAATTTCAATGAGGTAGACCGAGTTCTTTGTCTACGCCCCACTCGTGCATATCCAAGTGAAACGAGTTAATACGTTGATCCGTCGAGTTGAGTGGATTGAGTTAATGTTTGCCGCTCCTACCCATCGTAGATATATGAAAATTGGATTTTTGGGTTAATATAGTCTTTAGTACCTAATTTTATATTCAATATTCAATTTAGTACCTATTTTATCTCAAATTGGTACTTGAATTTGGCCTCAATGTTCAAATTGGTGCCTGAGTTATTCCAATTTGATACTTGAATTTTTTTTTTCTAATTAAGTACTTGAATTTGACTTTAATATTCAATTTGACACATAAGTTTTTGAAGTATCTATGTTTTTTTTTACTAAAGGACGTGTATCAAATATTCAGTAGCCCACTTGATGTTATTTGGTCTGGGTACCAAATTGAACGTTAAATAAACTCAGGTATCAAATTGGAACATAAGAAAACTTAGATACTAATTTGAGTATTGAAACAAACTCACGTACCAAATGATATATTAACTTTATAAAAAAATTATCTTTAAAGAATGAGTTAATTGCATCAAAGATCCCAACCTAGGACCCTCGTTCTAAATTGGTCATTTAAAGCATCCCAATTACATTGTCAAATTATCGATGTTATATCAATAAAGTCCTTCAATTATTAAAATAATTTAGACTTCAGATATTGGTTTTGAAGTTTCCAAAGCTTTTATAGAAACTATTGTTCACTCTATTTTTTTTGATATTTATTTTAAGTTTTAATTTTAAAAGTTATGTGATACGTTTTACTTTTCTTTAAAATTTTCATTTTAAATTATGTCATATATGATTTTATGGGTCATTTATGGTTAAATTAACAGCTTCAATAATAAAAGGACTTGATTGATATAACATCAATAGTTTAGGAATATAATTAAAATATTTTAAAGTTTGTGAACTATTTTAGAATAATGGTCATAGTTTGTGATGCCTGGTGCAATTAACTTTTAAAGAATTATTTCAAATTTTTTTTTAAAAAGAATTGAATTTAAACCATGACCAGAAACAAAACCATCATTTTCATTATTTATTCATTTTTTTCAACCATTTCGATGAAAGAAATCGAAATTTGAACTTACGAAACCGAAAACTTAAAAACAACTATAAACAGATCGAATCTCCTTTCGTAAGAAATTCACAGAAAAAGAGTGAATTCAGATCTAAATCTAGGGTTTCTGTTTCCCTCAGTTTATATATTAGTATAAGCTTCGATCTCTTTGGTTTTTGTTTAAGGGAATCGAAGAAAAATGGAGGCGATCGAAGAATTGTCGGAGCTTTCGGAAGCGATGAGACAAGCGGCTGCTGTGCTCGCCGATGAAGACGTGGACGAGACCTCATCGTCGTCATCTAAACGCCCCTCTACTTTCCTAAACGTCGTAGCTTTGGGCAATGTCGTATGTTCTTTTTTTATTCGATCATTTTTTTTAGCTTTTGAAGTTATCTGTTGGATCTGCTCGATTTTCTATTTCATTTAGCTGCTAAAGATTGGAAATCTTTTGGCTGCTTTGGATGCTGACGGAGAAATGAAAGCCAACTAAATGCTAATTTTCTTTATGGAAAATTCTATTATTGGGTTGAATTAATGTAATTGTTCTAGGATGCTGTACTTGTAAATCGGTTATGCATATTGGATTGCTAATGTTGATATGGTTGAGAAAAGCTAGATTTATTGGGGAAATGTGAGAGCAACACGGTGGCTAACATTGTATTTATTTTTCCTAAAGGTGCCTTTTTATGCTTTGCTGTTCAAAGCTGAGGAGGTTTTTTAGTCGATAATTTCTTATTGATTAATTTGACTGCTCATTTGAATTGCTTTTAAATACTCATTCTATAACAGTTATCAGATCTTTAGGCGTGTTGATTTGAATATGAAATACACCTTTTCTTACCTGCTGCATTTCTATGTTTTAAAGTTGCTAGTAGTTTTTTTGGGTTGTGAACTAGTCAGCACCCTTGTTTTCATCATTCTTTAGTTATTTCAGCACCCTTGTTATCTGAGGGGGGCATGATTAATTTAATCATGCATGCATTTTTCCATGTTAAATTTGTGTTTAGTTGATCTCAGGAGGTAGCTTATTGAATAAAAACTTCCTAAAAATGGAAGAAGCTACTAGTTTGTGTTGCAATAAGCATGATCTTGTCCTATCGTGATTCATGAGATGTTAAAATCTTCTATTTTACTCATTTCTCTTTCAAACTTTAATTTCCTTTTCTTTTTTCTGGATGTACCAAATAGGGGGCTGGTAAATCTGCTGTCTTGAACAGTCTGATTGGACATCCTCTTCTGGTATGTTATATTTCTTTTAGGCTTTTGCATTTTTTTGAAAATTCTTATTTTCACAGGACTTTGCTTATCATAATTATTGACAGCCAACTGGTGAAAATGGTGCCACTAGAGCTCCCATCAGCATTGATTTGGCTAGGGATAGTTCTTTAAGCACTAAATCAATCATCTTGCAAATTGACAATAAATCTCAACAGGTTTCAGCAAGTAAGGCCTCCTTCATTATTTTGGTTGCTTCTTTTTCATTAATGATGTTGCTTGTTTGCACCTGGAAAAAATGCACCGTTCTTCATCATGCACCTTGGATATGGTCTTGAGTGCTCCCTGACTGCCCGTCATCTTTCGAATTGGTGCACCTTAGGTGCACTTCGGCATTCTCTGCAGGATAGGTTAAGCAAAGGTGCATCAGGCAGGAGTCGTGATGAAATATATCTGAAGCTTCGTACCAGCACAGGTCAGCCTTGATGTTGTTGAATTGTATTATTGATTTGACGTGGTCTCAGAATAGGTATAAATAACAATCTTTCTATCAGAGGTTCATTGAATTTTGATTTTCATATGATGTTTTGAAGATTGTTTTTCTTTTCAAATGATATATTAGATGAGCTCGTGCTTTTTATATACTAGGATGCCTTCTTAGAACTAAATTTATCGTCAATGGCTGGATTGTTTACAATTACCTAGGAATTTTAATCAGAGACTTGACAATAATTATTTGAATGGGAATATTTTTATCCATGAAGATTAATCTTTGAAAAGAATATATTTCTTTTGTTTGGAAAAAAAGCAATGGTAAATGTCCTTCTCTGTCTTGAAACCAAATAGGACAAACATGTTTCATGCATGATCTTAACGTTTCACTTCCCCTTGCCTCCTTTTCTCATGTGAGCATGCTTAAGATACATTCGTTTATGTGCGTGTGTCTATATATGTGCATGTGCAATAAAAATATTCTTTTTCATTTTATAACTTTTTAACAGTTTTTCCTCCTTGTTCCCTAACACAGCCCCGCCATTAAAGTTGATAGATTTACCTGGACTTGAGCAAAGAATTGTGGATGAATCATTGGTGAGTGGCTGAATGCTATTTCATCTTGGTTTTAAATTTAAACAGCTGGACATTCTGATGTGTTAATTGTTTCTTGGTTCTTTATTTTCTTGGCCAGTTTTTGAGATGCTTTGTTTGGTTGGTTATCTGACAATTTCTCTGGCTTTTCCCTCAGCTTCGTGAATATGTTGAACATAATGATGCTATTTTGCTCGTTATTGTACCTGCTGCTCAGGCACCAGAAATTTCATCATCTAGAGCCCTCAGAATTGCAAAGGAATATGACTCAGAAGGTGTGAATTTTTGGTGCTTGCATATTCAAATTAATCTTTTTTCCGGGACAAAAATGATAAAAAATTATTTTCCACTGTTATTTTTCCGGATTCCTAATATTTTACTGTATTTAAATTGATGATAGGTACCAGAACTGTTGGCATTATTAGCAAAATTGATCAAGCTGCTTCAGACTCTAAAGCCCTTGCAGCAGTTCAGGCTCTCTTGTTAAATCAGGGGCCGCCTAAAACTTCTGATATTCCATGGGTTGCTCTAATCGGTCAGTCTGTTTCTATAGCTTCAACTCAATCTGGAAGTGCTTCATCTGACAATTCTTTAGAAACTGCCTGGAGAGCGGAAAGTGAAAGTCTAAAATCTATTTTGACTGGAGCCCCTCAAAACAAGCTTGGGAGAGTAGCTTTGGTAGATGTCCTTGCTGGCCAGATACGTAACCGAATCAAACTCAGGCTTCCAAATCTACTTTCTGGGTACTTTCTTTTCCCCCCTTCCCTTTGCTCCATTGTTACTGTTTATGCAAGTAAGGAAGTAAACTAAATTACTACAGTTTTTTGGTTACTGCATTATCCTTTCTAATACTGCCTACAAAGTAGAAATGTTGGTTTAGTAAACCCTAGTTTGCTGCTGAATTGCTCTTGTTTCAACTCCCAAGGTTTAATGAGAGAGTGTCCAAAGACACATTAAAAGTTTTTGCTTTCTGAATTTGTGTAAACATATATTTGCCTCTAAGTCACACATTGTATGTAAAAGCTCTTGGTTTTAGTATAAAAGATATGTGTACTACCTCTAATCAAGCTTAGTATGATATTAAATTGGGAATTGTTATGAGTTTGACTGTTCCAAAAGCTTGAGAGGCACAGTTGGCAAGTGAATTATATCAATGTTAAGGTTTTCTATTTTATTATTAGATATCAAATATATGTGAGGTTGATAGTATCACACTAAACCACACATCTGGCATCTTTGCAGCCTCAGTTGAGACAATTCTTTGTTATTGGTTAGTATCATTTTCAATTTGGATCCATGAATGTTTCCCTTTTTGTAAAGATACCATTTCTTTGCATTGTAATTGATAGAATCCTTTTTCTCAAAACTTGAGTTTGGTTGCACTGAACAGTTCAAACTATACTTGGTTTTAAACATATGCATCATTGAAATAGTCCATATTCTCATACCATTTTTAGGTTTGTTAGTCTTCCTTTCTTGACATGTCAGGCTTCAAGGGAAGTCTCAAATAATCCAGGATGAATTAGTAAGGCTTGGTGAACAAATGGTTACTACTGCTGAAGGCACGAGAGCTGTTGCTTTGGAGCTGTGTCGGGAATTCGAGGACAAATTTCTGCAACACATAACGGGTGGTGAAGTGAGTTACTTCTTTTTCGAGTGAAGTGCTCATCACTGGGCAATACAGGGCTAAAGAAATGTCTGCACGAATTTAAAAAAAAAAAAACTATCATAGACAGATCTTTGAAGTGTTTATTTTGTCTTTCTCTGTGTCCTCCTCTACTTGTTTTAATCCTCCCTTCCCCCATATTTTTCAGGGAAATGGTTGGAAAATTGTTTCTAGCTTCGAGGGAAGCTTTCCGAACAGGATTAAACAGCTCCCTTTGGACAGACATTTTGACATGAACAATGTCAAAAGGGTAGGTTCTATTATCTATCTGCATTCAATTTTTGTGCTTTCTTAAGCTGCTATGTACTGGTTGGGTTTCTTTTAATGTCATATTGATACTTCTCTCAGATTGTCCTAGAAGCAGATGGTTATCAACCCTATCTAATATCTCCAGAGAAGGGTTTAAGATCTTTGATAAAAGGTGTCTTGGAGTTAGCAAAAGAGCCATCTCGTTTATGCGTTGATGAGGTACATCTACATTGTGGCTCCATACCTTTTCTTCCATGAAAAAGTTTATTCTTTATGGTTGTTTCCTGTTTGTTGCATTGTTGGGAGTATATAAGCTTTTATGTTTTCTGCATCTGTTTTCTAAATGTTGTACGAGTGTTTGCACAAGTTTCTGCTATTAATTTGATAAGTGAGGAAATGATGTTTTGTTCTATAGATGTTTCGGGGCATATACCCTAGCAAAGTAACTATGAAGGTTGGGTGCCAATAACCTAATTTGCCATGTATTAGTTTGATGATTATTTTGTTAAAAACTTATCTAGTTGTTAATACAGTGACTTGGCTCTGTTTTAATGTCAGTTTAGCAATAACCTTGAAGCTTAAATTGATTGGAAATACATAAAATTGTCTACTAAGCTATACATCTCGGTACGTTTTATAATACATCTCAACTGTAATAATTACAAGGCTGTTGTGGGAACTTTCTGCTGTTTTAGACAAAGGTTATTAAAATGTTTCAAGTTATAGCCCCTGAAAGATAATCTTGCATGCAATATTCATTTCAATGTGTTTTTTCTCTGTTTTCTATTCCTTTTGTTGCTTGTCCAAACAGGTTCATCGTGTGTTGTTGGATATAGTTTCTGCTGCTGCAAATGCTACACCTGGTCTTGGGAGATATGCTCCTTTCAAGAGAGAGGTAATGATGCATTGCTGCTGTTCATAGATGCTTTCTGGATGTTAAGTTTAGACTAATGGATGTTAAATACTTTCTCTTCATTAAAAATAAATTGACCAGGTTGTGGCAATTGCTAGTGCTGCACTTGATGGTTTTAGAACTGAAGCACAAAAGATGGTAGTTGCATTAGTGGACATGGAGCGTGCATTTGTTCCCCCTCAGCATTTCATTCGTCTGGTGCAGAGGCGGTATGTTGAGATAATTTTTCTTTTTCATCTAACAGTTTATATATATATATATTGTAGCTTTCCAGTTTTGTTCTTCAATGATTTAAGCAAAATTTCCTTTTTTCTTTCTTTCAATTTCTTTGTCCATTACTTTTCAATAGAATGGAGAGACAACGACGGGAAGAAGAGGTGAAGAATCGGTCCTCCAAGAAGGCATCTGATGCGGAGCAGTCAATTCTAAATCGAGTTTGGACTTTGCTAAGCGGCTTTGATAGATATTTTATAATATTAAGCTTTTTGGTGACTACATTTCTCTAACAGACTGATTGTTTCTTCATTTTCCTTTTAGGCATCTAGTCCTCAAACTGGTGGACAACAACAATCTGAAGGAAAATTTGAAGGAAACTTGAAATCACTGAAGGATA
Organism: Gossypium sturtianum; assembly: GCA_025698515.1. Taxonomy (NCBI): domain Eukaryota; kingdom Viridiplantae; phylum Streptophyta; class Magnoliopsida; order Malvales; family Malvaceae; genus Gossypium; species Gossypium sturtianum. Next base: position 355,945 of record CM046952.1, on the reverse strand, counting down.
AATTCAGTAAGAAAGAAAAAGATGTACCACCGGCACTGCCAGAGGGATCGGCCCTAAAGACTGCTGGACCTGGTGGTGAGATAACAGCAGGTTAGTATCAAACTGAGCTTCTGGAAATTATATTTATGAAATTTCTTGTTCAATCCACTATCTAGAGTCATTGCCTTGAACTTCTTCCCTTTCCTATGATGCCATTCCTAAATCATATGCCTATAGATTGAGTTGTCTGATTAGAAGAAAGTATTTATGCTTGTGGAAATGTCAAATTGAAAGCAGTGGTCTGCTAAATAATGAGCATGTTGCTGACTTGATGTCTCTCTCAGGAGCAAAGCCACAATATGTTAGCAAGGGCTCTTCACCCTCCTGAAATTCCCAAAACAAGCAGGTTTTAGTTTGAATCTATGGAACTTTATGTCGATTTTGTAAAATTGCTTGCCCTGATGACAGGCAGGGATCTTTTTGAAATTCTAGAAATATTTAAGGTCATGACTTTAACAATGGGTACAAAACACATAGCATGCAAACATATTCATTTTCTATAGCACATGTACTAGTCTTTACAACCTGTCAATAGTCCCAGTCGTGAAATGTTCTAACTTCACATCTCCCTATCTCGTTCCCTCCCTCTCATGTATAAGCTGCAGTGAACATGTATGCATTCACTCCTTAGGCTATGATTGGTAGGAAGGATGAAAAGGAGTAAGGATGCTACAAAGTAAGAAATCTGGGAATTTTAACGGTTGGTTTAACAAGTTTTCCATCCTTTCTGCCAAGTAAAGCGTTAGTTTTCTTTCTCAGAAACTGTTAGTACTTCTGTGGCATAGCTGGTAAGATAAGTTGAAAAAGTTAGGAGGGAAAAGGCAAGTATTTGAAGTCTTTTCATATGCAAATACTATGCAATTTTGATTACAACTATTTGTTTGTCAGTTATTGAGCATATTTTGGATTAGCATCAATTGTATTTTGTATGTGCAGGTTTTTTACTGAAGAAAAGTGGAAAAACCAATGGGTGGAGTAGGCGATGGTTTGTTTTAAATGAGAAAACTGGCAAGGTTATTGTTTTGTTCCTGTACTAGTTTTGGTTGTATCTATATTTGCATGCGTGTCTATAGTTGATGATCCATGTTATTTTCTCTTTGTTCAAGTATGTTGCTTAACAGCAATCTTTGCTGCAGCTTGGTTACACAAAAAAACAAGAGGAAAGGCATTTTCGCGGTGTGATCACATTGGAGGTATGAATTGAACGTCCATTTCTTCTGATTCCTGGATTCAAGTTGGTCATTTGATTGAAGCTATAAATCTTAAGCCTTAGGATATGTTTGGATGGGGGTACTTCAATTCAATCAATGTTTTCAAAGGTCAGGATAGTGAATTTAATTGCCTGGGTAAATTTAAGAGAGAGGTTCCAAATCTAGGAGGAATTTCAAGAATGGATTTGAGGTGAATAAAATATTTGTCATTCTAATTTATGGTAACTTTGGAGTTCACATTCCTGTTTCGAACATAAATTCCAAATGTCCTTTTCTATTAGACTGCCCAAAATATTCTTAATGCATACTTTAACTAAATTACTCATTTATTTTGGTAATATTGGCTGGAGAATGCCTAATCCCCTTGGGCAATCTTAAGGGTACAGTCACATTCACTTGGGTTATTTAAGATTTTTCTCCTGAGTGGTCCCCACAAGGGTGTTGATAAAGAAAGGGAACTTCTCTCCTTACCAATTAGATAGCTAAGTTTGAATAATTATACATCGGTCTTAAAAAGAAAAGAACTAGAGAGTTGTGTGTGAGGGAGAATTTTGATCTTGATTTGTATATTGAAATCCTAATATTGCTGATTGTGACTAGAGAATTGTTAGCTTTTATGTTGCTCTGATTTATAGATGTAATCTCAATAACAGTGTCCATATTGAAATAGATAGGTTTTGAATTCTGTGTTTCCCTCTGTTTTATTTTTTAGTTTCGTGTTATTGGGCTTTCGTTTCAGTATTTGGGCTGTGTACCGCTTATGTTTTGGATTACTGTGTTATTGGGCTTAAGTTATATCCAATTCAGATTTTTTAATTGTGATGCTCATGTTAATTTTCATTCTTATTCTGCTTCGGGGATATCCTCGTCATATCCCGCCTGGGAATAACCCATTCCACGCTTATCGCGCTTAAAATTATCCCGGTTCAGACTTATTAATGCCCGGTTCGTTTGTTTTTAGTCTCCGATTCATGTATTTTAAGAGTATGGACCGGGACATTTGTCGACCTTATTCCATCGGAAGGATATCCCATTCCAGGGATATCCCGGTTGGGGATATCCCATCCTGGGATACGCCGGTTGGGGATATCCCATTCCGCATATTCTAATCCCTATTTTTTGAATTGTTTAAATGTTTGGAAAGGAGCAATAATTAAATGATACATTAAATAGCTTCCAACGTCTCTCTAAATTCTTGATGAGAGTCGTTTCTTTCTCCTTTAAGTTGTGTCTCCTTTTTCTCCCTTTATTTTTATTTTTCCTTCTTTTTCTTTTGTTTTCTTTATTTTCTCTTCCTCCCTTTTTTTCTACGCCTATTCTATCTGGGTCTCTTTCCATTTTTTTACTGTCAATTATTTTCTAGCTTTTGTGTAACCATATGTCAGAAGAACACTCTCGCTACAGCAGGAAGAGAGTTTTCATGAGAGGGAGAAACTCTCTGCCGTTTCTGGTTTTTTTGTGATATTGAAATCCCCTTCTTCATCGGATAGTGATTTCAGGTCATCTACATTAGTGGCTACTTTACTAATTATTTGATCATTAGGAATGCAACATCGAGGAAGTTGCCGATGATGAAGGTGGCTCATCCAAAAGTTCCAAGGATAAGAAGTCATCGGAAAAGGAACCCAGTCTTGTTTTCAAGATAACGAGCAGGATTCCGTATAAGACAGTCTTGAAAGGTTTTGCAAGTTTTCTTAAATTGATTTTGTTTTTCTTACACCAAGTTGCATGCCGATTATATGCTTCAATTTTGTTTTTGCAGCTCATAGTGCTGTTGTCTTAAAGGCTGAGAGCCTTGCAGATAAGACTGAGTGGTTAGAAAAGTTAAAAAATGTTGTTGAATCTAAAGGAGGTCAAGTGAAGGTTGAATCTGCTGCCCCTCCCATGAGGCAAAGTCTTTCTGATGGTTCACTTGTGAGTTATTCTTTAGTTCCAATCGGTTTCTTTTATCTTGTACTTGTGCTGTTATTATGTTTGGGTTGCTTGCGATGTTCGGTACTTCTTTATTGATTCTTAAGGCATTTTGATTTAGGTTGTTTTTGCTAATTTGATTTGATCAAATTTTAGCTATGAATCAATCTTTTATCGAATTGCATATCTTTCTGTCAGGAAAAATAAACATTCAAATGGTGAATTTTTTTTCTTTTGGGTACTGTCAAAAGGAAAATTTAAAAGATATAATCACCTAGAATATTTTTAGCACGATAGGAAATATTGCTCCTTTTCCTATCATTAATATTTTTCTCCTTTTTACAAGCAATTAATGAACTGTTTTGAAAAGAATTCGAGAGGGTGGCCAATGTGCGCTGCTAAACCGGCACAAAGCTGGGATGTGGATCATCTGTTAAAATCTTGATTGTCAAGCACACCTCTTCAACATTACACATGTTTCCCTTGCAGGATACGATGGCAAGAAAACCTGCTGATCCTGAAGAAGAGCTTCGATGGATGTCCCAAGAAGTGCGTGGTTATGTTGAAGCTGTTCTTAACAGCCTTGCTGCCAATGTTCCGAAGGTCAGTTTATTCTTCTGAATGACCCTTTCTATTTATTTTGATATATCATTTCTAATCATCATTGTTTTAATCAGGCTGTCATTCTTTGCCAAGTGGAAAAAGCAAAAGAAGACATGCTTATTCAGTTATATAGCTCCGTTAGGTCAGTACTATTTATTTTCCCTAGTTTGCAAGGAGTGAAAAAGCACCCTTTTTTGTAAAAAACTATGCCTTTTTAAGAATTTCATGACGGTTGTATCAAAGATATGCCATTGACATCCATGCATGGTTGTTGAAAGTTATTCTCGATCTTTTTATCTTTTACTTTTTTGTGTATATATTTTTATGGTTTATCATTGTTTCAGTCTTCTTTGGGGGAATAACTTTACTCTCTCATGCTTTGGTGATCAGTGCCATAAGCAATCCTAGGATTGAAGAATTGCTCATGGAGGACCAAAATGTAAAGCGCAGGAGGGAGCGTTACCAGAAACAGTCCTCTCTTCTTTTGAAACTTACAAGGCAACTTAGTGTCCATGACAATCGAGCTGCTGCTGCCTCCAGCTGGTCTAACGGCAGTACAGCAGGTATATTTTTCGTGATTCTATTTGCATAATCAAATGGCGTTTCCACATACATGGTTGCATGCATGTTATTAATATTATGTGCCTCATGCATTCCTTGTATTTGGTATAATTGATCTATGTTACTTGTACTCGGGATGAGACTCGAAAACAGTTATGTGCCTAGTTTGGGTATGTCTAAGATCATCTTAGCTTTTCAATACATCTGGAGGCATGGGTATTTTGGGGAAAAAATGAAGAGTGAGGGCAACATATAATTTGACACGGATTTATAATTTATCCATAGCATGCTTGTTTTGTATTATAATGATTTTATTTTAGGTTCAAATATGCCACTCTTCCCAAATTTGGAATTTAGTTCCTCTGAGTGAGTATTTTTTAATTCAAGATGTGACACCAACAAACTTAATGAAAAAATTATAGAAGTATTTACAATTGGACTTGGATTTTGAAATTTGAAAATGGAGGAATTAAATTTTAAATTTGGGAAGAGTATAGGGATTGATAGCATATTTTAAGCTTTAGTTTACTTGTCTTTCTTGAACAACTATGGTTTTTTTCTCCCTTTTTTATGCTAGATGTGGAAAGCAGTCCACGGACAAGTGGAGCTTCATCGGGGGATGACTGGAGGTCTGCATTTGATGCTGCTGCAAATGGACCTGCAGGCTCTGGTAGACATGGTTCAAATGGTCATAGTCGACGGTATAGTGACCCAGCACAGAATGGTGATGAGGGTTCGGGTTCAGGTTCAAGCTCTGGCAGCCGTAGGACACCGACTAGGTTGCCACCAGCACCACCACAGTCTGGTTCTTACAGATACTAGATACGAACTTTATAAATCGCTTCCATTCATGCATTCATCTTTGCTGCGCATTTTGATCTTTGTCGTCGAGCATTTCTCGAGCTTAGATTATTTCGAGTAGCATTTGTAGAGTTCTAGTTTTAACATTGTTGTTGGAAAAAGATTGGGTTGAAAAAGAAAAGAAAATTCTCGTTTCTTGTGTAAAATTGTGGTTGGAAAAAAGTTAAAAATATCTAAAAATAATATATATCATGAGTAAGCTTTTACTCAATATACTAAAAAATTTATGATATTATAAGTTTTAAATAAAATGAGAAAAATACATTTAAAATAAATTATATGTTATTATCTATAAATAATAGCTATACTATCATAAAATCTGTGTTTGGGTTTAGTTGTAAATTATTATTTTATTAAATTTCATTTAACAATTTATATCTAAAGAATTAATTTGGAAAGGAGCAAATTCTAATTTCTGTTATATTTATGTGGTTGATACATTTTCCTAACAAATTTCTTTTAACGAATTTTAACTCAACTTACAAAATGTATATATTTAGAGTTGAATAATAGGCAAATTTGCCACTTATTTAATATATTTTCCATTGCTCCTTTCACAATTCATTTCAATAAAAATATATAATTTCTAGTCCAAGGCCAAGCCCATACGCATGGTTTGTACTACTTGATTAATCTCATTTACTTAATAAAAAAATTCATTGATTTTTTCTGAATAAAGCTCCCAAGTAACATGAATTAAACTTTGCTGATGCTCAAGAGTTTTTGTTTTAGAACCAAACTAAAATAACTTACAAACATAGATGTCTTGTTAACATCTCTAATTACATTAACATTAATTATTCTACTACCACATAACATAAACAGTCTAAATTTGCATACAAATTTCTCACAACCCCTTTCAATGTTATTATGTACGATGGCTTTTCAATCAAACTTTCAGCAACTCTCCGTCAGTGTATGCCCTCCTTAAAGGGACCAGATTCATGAAATAGTTTCATAACAAGGTCAACCTGCAAATTGAAGACAATTAACTTCCAACTCAATATCAACATGTGTGGGTAAAAGTATTATGGAAGACCTTGTACTAGGAGTCATTTTGCATTTTGCATCCTCTACTAAAATAATGAGCAAATGGGTAAAAGTGCCATGTATTTTTAATAAAAAAACACTAATTTGCTTTTTGATTAACGTAATTTACTCATTTTTTTTTGAGTAAAATGGATAAAATGTAATATCATTCTTAGTACGGGGGCTCTATAATAAACCTGTAGTAATTTCATGTATTTGGAGGAATTTTGAAGGTAACATCGAGTGTTTTTTACATACCTGATTTGATTCTCGAACCAGAAATTCCCCTATGGCCTGCTTGAAACCTTCATCGATAAAGTAATGACAGCTATAAGTCGGCACCGGCAAATAGCCTCGCTGAATCTTATGCTCACCCTGAGCTCCAGCCTCTACTGTGCTTAGATTCAACTCGATAGCCGCTTCGATTGCCTGTGTAGAAAAACAAAATCTTAATATACTAATGAACCATGTTAATCATAATATGTCCCACGCAGGAGTGTTCAATGTGTTCCAAGTTTTTTCATTTATTAGCGAGTCTTCGGAAGGTCATATCTTGTTCGAATGGATACTTAAAAAGTAAAATGAAAAGTCAAAACAACATAGCTAATTAATTCCGATTAACTCCTCTAGTTTACCTAGTTTCTCTCTAATTCTATTTTCAGTCAAATTTCTATTACCTATCTCCTTTGTTCCGCATCACCAGCATCAGTAACTTACAGTCAAATTATGCTATTAGACCCTGTACTTTGAGTAAATTGTAGATTTAGTACTTGTACTTTAATTTAGTCATTTTTAGTCCCTGTACTTTTAAAGTTTTAAAATTTTAGTTCTGACCAAATGTCAACTATTAAATTCATTAAAGTTAAGTTGTATCATTTTCAAAATTAGATATGTCAAACATATTATCCTTTGTGGAATAACATATCAACTTGCCATCTCCACATATTACTCACAAGAAAACCAGTTAATATATTTAATTGCTATCGTTTACATTAAGACTAAAATTTAGAAATCCAAAAAATATAACAACTAAGAATGATCTAGTTGAAAAATATGGACTAAATCTCTAACTTTACACATAATACAGGACTAATAGTAGACTTTAACCAAACAGATTTAATTGCTACAGTTTGGTCAAGACTAAATTTTCAAAATTCAAAAAGTATAGGGAATAAAATTGATTGAATTAAAGTACATGTACAAAATCCACAACTTAAGCAAAGTACATGGTCTAATAGCAGAATTTGACCAACATTTTTCATGGTTTGTAGTTCTGAGAGTGCAATTCATGTTTGAGGTAATGCAATACTAATAAAAGAACCGTTTTCCTTAATTTTTTAAGGAGTTTTTGAGATCCGAACCTGATAATAACATGCTTCAAAATGCAAGCTCGGATAATAGACTTGAGGGTCACATCCCCATAAGCGTCCATATATAGTATCGCCTCCAATGAGATTCAGAGCTCCTGCAACAAGCTCGTCCCCTTTTTCGGCAACTACGAGTAACACATCATCTCCCATCTTTGATCCCATTTCGTGAAAGAAATCTCTTGTTAGGTATGGACTGCCCCACCTATAAAAATTGAGAGTACGCTTCATGCATCTTACAGAGAAAGAAATCTGATATATGTTCATCAAAAGAGTCTAGATCTATGTTATAACTCTTTATTTTATAGTATCCGTGTCCTACACATTTTCAGTCAGACATGAGTATGGGACATGACTTTCTTAGAACTTCCCAAATATATGAAAAAAAACTTAGAAACAATTGAGCATACTCGTGTTGGATATGGGTACCCGTATCAAACACAGGATTCGGAGTAACATAGAGCTAGAGTTACTAAAAGTTACATAGAAGTCAAAAGAAGGTTTCAAGATAAGAATTAACTTATTATCAGTAGTATTCCGGTAGAACTTGTAGAAGGAATCCCAATGATTGGCCTGTTAAGATAGCAATTAAAAAAGTAAGTAATACTTTTTACGGTTTCTTGCTGAATAATTGTAGTGAAAGCAGTGAAGCCCATTGTGTTTGTAGAAACAAAATATTTGATATAATCTGCTCAAAAGATATTAATCATGTTACCTTTCAACCCCAAACAGCTTGAAAGGGTAAAGCAAAAAAAAAACAAAAAAACAGAACCCCATTAATTCGAGCCTATGAACTAGTATGTAACTAAGTGCAAATACTGTGTATAAGGCGCATGCACATAGCACATGTGCATAAAACAACTTAAACCAGGTTATTTGTAAGAAAATACCATGTTTTACTTTGTTTCATTCAATGATATTCAGCATATGCATTGACATACGGATACAAATACCCATGTTACTCCAACTCTTCATTTTCTGAAGTACCTGTGTCTGGCATCCATATATACATATGTTTCGGACATGAGAATTGGGCTGCAATCCTCCAAATGTATAGGAAAATATAAATAAAATTGAGCATACCCATGTTAGATATATACCCCACCCAACAGTCATCCTTGAGTCTGAGTAACATAAGTCTTAACCACAATGCAAACTTAAAAGTGCCAGTTTCTTTTGCAATGCAACCAGCATTTTTCATTGATCCACATGGAGGGCTCAGCAAAACTATGGAACATGCTCAAGGGTATGTCCAAGGGTATATCACATGTATGATCGAAGAAATAGTTAAGTATCAGCATATATGTTTGGAAATATTACAGTGCTATCTACCTTAATTTCATAACCTCTGAGCCGTTTCATTGTCAAATCCTGAGCAGGAATCTGCAAACAGAAAAATCACTAAGATAAAATCAATCTCGCAAAAACAATGTCCTTGACTGCAGGAACTACCTAAGCAGGATATCATATGTTTCCAACAAAGACAGAGAACCTACTTATTAAAGCCAAATAGACAATAAACAAACAAACAAATGTGCCTATAATTTTGAATTTGTTCTATGACATTATAACTGAAAATTTTTACTTTTAAGAGTTTCAAAGATCTAGAACTAAAATATTTCTTACGAGTTACAAAAGCAAAGTCATCCAGAGCTCTTACACGTGGTCTAAGTGGTGCTATGCTACTCCGACTTGAATGTGAATATCAGATTTTTCTAAGTTTTTCCATATATTTGGAGGATCCTTGAAGGTAATATACTCATATCGCTCTACCAATATGTCAGACATGAGTACTTTGTAAAAAATAAAAAGCTGGAACAACATGGATGTGGTGTATAGTACAACCCCAAATTCAGTTAACATAGCAGCAAACTCAGTTATAACTACAGATAATATTAAAATACTCAAGAGTATTCATTCAAGCACTAACTCAAGATTTGATGCAAGATCTCATATTTCAGATTTAAGTAAATAGTTATTAAGTTGGGCTAAATGAAAAAGATGCAGACCTTTTTGCGCTCTTGACGGATATTTTTCCTTTTACTTTGCTTCATGTCCATCAAGAACTCGTCAAAACTGGGGCATGAAGAAAGAATTTACAGTGTTTTAATTTATACATTAATATGAAAGAAAAGAAATAATTTCTGTCAATAGAAAGACATTAGGTAATAAACGTAACAAAAACAAACTTCTACTTTACAATTTTCATGCCAAACAAATACAACAAATACCATATCATGGATTTTCTCTATAAGATAATGTATTGTCAGGCCTCATTTGGCATGTTTCTGGCTTTATATTTTGACTACCTCTTTAGAAACAAGGAGAGTTAAAGATCAATTGCTTTCATTTCTTCCTGTGATTGATATGTTGTTATTTATAAGCACAAAAACCAGCCAATTACACCAGTAGAATTGATGACAAGATTTCAGCTTTAAGTCAAATATAGAACAAGTTGGCATAGACTATAGCTGTTAACCGTGTACCAAACTAAAAACCAATGTTTTATCATAACCTAGAAACAGTTCGGGCAGCGTTAACCTTTTATAGTTGCGATTCTTCCAGTGGTATTGCATTCCAATCCTCTGTAGGAATCCTCTATCCTTCAGTTTGTACCATTCAGCTTCAGATGGGAAAGTAATGTGCAGAGAGGAAACCTGAGACTGTCAGAAGAAAATAAATTTTATTAACGTGGCAGCAAAAATAGAATTTACAAACAAGATCTTTATTCTTGGGGTTGCAAGATAATATAAGTCATGGTGAAAAAGTTAATTCGTTGCTTAAATTGCCATAGAGAACAAAAGCAAATGGGTTGGAAAAGTAGGCCAGATATTGAGATATGCTCTAGATTGCTTTAGCCAGCATTGGTTGTCTTGTTCCTGCAGATCTCTTCCTGGTATAATTCTTCACTCATTAATAGAATTTAACCGCTTTTTTAAATCTTGTTCCCTATTCTCATTTCCGATGGTAGGGTCAGTAAAAGGCATTTGCTAAATGAAGTTGGTATTCCCTATTTGCATTGGCTCTTTCGGTTCTTCGGAAATGTGAGATAGATTTTCCTTATTTTAGGCAATCAGTAGCTTCAGAAAACTAATGTAATATCTCCTAACCATTCTTAACATAGAGCTCTTCTACATCCACTCCAACATAATATCAAGATCTGGTATGACACAATGAACATGGCGTTTCTTAGAATTAAAACGGTCACATTCATGTCTATCACATTAACAAGGCCATATTTTAACCAACCAGCCCCACTAAAATCCCATAAAACCCGTGATAAACTGATAAGATAATGCATTCAACATCAAATAATTTGATTCATACATTACCTTGGCTGTCAGATCCTTCAGAGCAGTGACAATAACGTCAAAAACTTGATCCTTGAATGATGTATTCCGTACTAAAATCCTAGGACCAGTCACTGGAGTGAAAGGCACACAACACTGGAACTTTGGGTAATATCTTGCTCCAAAACTATAATATGCATCTGCCCAAGAATGATCGAAAACAAATTCACCATAGGAATGGCTGCAAACCCAAAGTATAAGAGATGAGAAAATAGCAAACCGACAAAGCGGTTAAACAAAAGATTTTGAGAAACATAGTGAAGAAACTGCAAGAGAATTTTCAGTATGGAGAACAGAATAATAGATTCTAAACCTTTTAAGATAGAGAGGAGCAACACCTAAAATATTTTCAGATTCATCCTTAGCAATGATATGGCTCGGCATCCATCCTGTTTCCTGAAAATTAATTTTCAAATAAACATTTCAGATATTTCGGAAAATTCAGAATTAACGTTATATATGTGCATGAACTTAAGTCAAGCTGCATATCTTGCATATATAAAAACAATTTTTTGGTGAAAAGTTACAATGCTAAATCTGGCCAACATTAAGCATGTATTGAGCTGTGATTCCTAACCTTCACTGCGCAACCTGTCTCTTCCAAGCTTGAAAGGAAACCATGAGTAAGAAATGGATTGAACTTTTCAGGACCGGTAGCATCCAGAGTGCAAGAATCCCATTCATGTGAGGAAACGTCCAGAATTGAGGAAATAATCGATACCGATACCTTCTTGCCTTTTGTCGGGTTCTCTTTAACTTCCTGGAGCGAGAAATAATAAGTTAACATTAGGTGCAGTAACAGCCTATATTGCCATAACTCTTCACATTTCTAAAAGTATCCATGTCCAACATAGATATGACATATGAGATAAGACCCTCCAAAGATCCTTCATATACAGGGGAAAACTTACAAAAGAATAAACATACACATGTCGGACACATGCTTGAATTTAACACACCCGAGCTGAAGTAACATAGGTAGCTGCTTAATACAGCCAGATAATTCCAATATATGTAGTTTATACAAGATCATGAGATAAGAACACCTCTGTTTCTGACCCTGTCAAAGTGAAATCCCCCAAAGAAGAATCCACAGGTTGATGCTTCACAGACTTCTTAGATCCCCAAAACAGTGCAGTGATTCTAGATGCCTGCGTCGAGATTTCGATGCTTTGCAGAGATACTGGCTTCCCCTACAATTTCAATTTCCAAATCCACAAGAATCAATTCATCAGTTCACATAATGCGCCACTGAAGGAAATGGCGGGTAAAAAATAAAGTTGGGAAAAAGAAAATAAGGGACTAATCATAATCAAATTCAAACTTAATGAAGTAAATAATTAATGGGTAAGAGAATAAGGTGCTAATTATCATCAAATTCTTTAAAGAAACAAAATAAGGAACAAAATATCATCAAATTCAAACATAACAATAGTATAATGAAAAAAGTATTTTCCTACCAGACTTTCCAAAAATAGAATAGAATAGAAACAATTATTGTTATTAGTCTTTCGCTAAACTATAAAGAAATGATTAAATAAATAAAGAAGGAGAATTTGAACAGACAAAGTTGGAAGGAAATTGGCCGATGAATGGGGAAGGCTTGCAGTAGCTGAGTGCTGCCGCCATAGCCACACTATGCGCGCAATGCAATGCTCGCCATTTTCACTTCAAAATATCCATCAATTTATTTTTCATATTTTCAAATAAATAAGGCTAATTTATTGACACGTGGACCTATCTTTTATTTATATTTATTTGTTAAAAAGAGTTTTGCATTGCCTTTAACTAACTCGTGCATCATGATCGTGCCATGATAAAATAAGTAAAATATTTTTTTAATATTTTTATAATTAAAATTTTAAAATAAATTTTTTTTTTATTATTTATTTTGATTCAGAGCCAACCGTACAAATTTGTGAACAGGTCTATTGAAATTATTTGAAAAAAAAAATGATGATAAGAACTATGTGATTTATTTTAAATATTTTAATTCTAATATTACAAATTTACAAAAAAAAAAAATTGTAAAATTTTAATATTAGAATTCATCAAAATTCAAAATTATAGAAAAAAATATTTAAATTAAAACGGAGGCAAAATAAAATTTGAGTTTAAGTTTGAAACTTGAATCATTTTAGGGATAAATATTAAAATTATATTCATATGTATTGTCATACATGAATATATGAAATTTTGATTTGATTTAACTTTCAAAAATCACTAACACCATTATCAAATTAGCATAATTTTTCGTTAGATATTACATACACAAATAATTATAATAATCTAATATTTGTATCAATAAAATATTAATCTAATATGAAAATAAATATATTTATTTATTTAAATATTTACAATTGAATAAATTAAAATTTCTAGTATATATATAAACCATAATACAATTTTCATACGTATAATTATCCAAAATAAAAGTTCGTGTAACAAATTACATATTGAAGCAAAGTTTATCTATAAATTTGATGTTTATCCCATTAATTAAATAAAAAAACTGTGTTTGGTATTTACTATATAATCAATTATCTATACCATTAACAAAACCTTTTATTGAGTTGGTGTCACCCTTAACCGAGTCACCAACTCGGTTAAAAAGTCACGATAATGTATTTCCGTTATTAAAATGAGTAATATTATTCGAAGGTATTGTAATCTTTTCACTTTAAAAAAAATTAATATTTTAACCTTTTCACTTTTAAAAAAACCAAAATGAGTAATATTATTCAAGTTTAATCTTTTTACTTAAAAAAAAAAAAACAAAAAAAATGTCTATAGTAAATTTAGCCCCACAACAATATATTAATAAAACCGTTAATTTACCACTCAATCAAAATTTTATTTTAATATTTTTATGCAGTTTAATTTTATTATACACCCTTTTAATAAACAACTTAATCTAATTTTTTATTTTAATAACATATATATTTAATGTGTTATTATATTATTTTTAAATAGATATTTAAATTCTAAATTTATGAATTTCATAAACATATGATGATCTATATTCTATTTATTCAAATAATTTTATAAAAACTATTAAAACACTTGCGGGAAATGATGACAATGGTATGCTAAAATTTTAAAATTAGTTCGAAAAAGCAAAGTAACACGCTAGATAATACAAACTATGCTTTCCCTCCTGGAATATAAAAATATGGGTTTCTTTCCATAACTGGCATTCCAAAACAAGGTTCTTTCAATAACTGTACCATAGGTACAGAAGTAATTTAGTCAATGACACAATTATATGGGGTTCTTTCAATAACTGGCATTCCAAAACAAGGTTCTCTAGTGCAAGAGATAAATTTCATAGCCCTATGATTAAACAATAATAAGTAAATAAACAAGATCTAGAAAAGTATCAGAATTCGACATAATATTTTATCATACAATCATCCGTACCCCAAGTAACTAGCTTCAAAGTTACGAAAAAGTTCGATACAAATTGATCTTCGATGTACCGGCAATACTAAATGAGTTGTTGCAAGTAAACTCTTATAATTTTCAGCCAAAAAAAGACCTTACAATGTCTACGTAATATAAGAACTTGATGCTAATGAATAATGAGACATGCGGTTAGAGAAATGGGACGGATATAAAATGACACAATTTGTTCATATGCAATGCAAGGGAATTCGTGATTTGATTGTTCAAAGGCCTTTATCATAACTACGAGATAAACTGAATCTGAAAACGGCAGCTGTATTTTCATCAAACGGTGAGGGACGCACCATTGTCTGCTGCAGTAAGATTGAGTATCATTGTAGCTGCCTTCAAAGACCTGTCTTCCAATGAGTTGAATTAAAAGACCAGTTTTCCGAAAACTATTTGAATTTATGGGTTGTTGATGAATTTAAAACGAAGAGGAACATATGTGAGCATCCTCCTTTCTATATGACTCCAGAATATAATAAAATTGGCATTATGGCAAAAATGCAGAACTACATAAACCAAGGAAAAAACATATTAACTCTTACTATAAAAAAATACCATGCATCAGGTGTCTGATATCCCGAGGCTGAATTTCCGAAGCAAGATTGAAGCATCTCGGTATTTATCACACCAGGACTAAGTGCTACAACAGCAAATCCATCAGGCATCTCCTTTGCTACTGCTCTGCTTAAACCTTCAACAGCCCATTTTGATGCACAGTATGGTGCAACCTGTTGAGATACAAGGATGTTCCGAATTTCATTCAATAATTTCAAGAACAGAACAGATCTTAAAAGAACGAAATATGATCCCTACTAAGGATAGTAGTAGATCAAATATCTACGTTTTTTTGTAATATATGAATCATTGTAACTACTTTAAAAACCAAATTAAATAATATTATCCTCCAAATATCTGAATCTGCCAAAATTTCCGAATTTAGCAAGTCAAAGAATTTTAAAAGGTAAAGTAGATAATCAATTTGTATATCAGAATCTGTCATCCGCAAAAACAAAATGGATTCAGAAAGAGGATTCAATATCCTATCAACAAAAGTAAACCAGATTCAAATATAGGACTCATCAAGATATCCAAATCCACTATATGTATAAGTAACGCAGATTCAAATAATAAATATCCGAAGGTTAATATTTGCATCCGCTTCGAATTCACTACAAAGAGTACTATCATATCTAAATACACAATATATAATTTTCAAAAAGCAGATAAGATATCTACAAATACTAGAATCTATACAATCCAAATGCCATCCCTACTCCTCAACTTGGCAGCCATGACAGGCAACGGCCATAAGGAGTTAAAAAAAGAACCCATGTCCTCTGAAGCTAGACTTTTTCATGCTTCCTTCTAAAAGCTTTAGAAAAACATTCAACTGCCTATAAATTCATTTTTGTTGTTTACGACAATGGTTTCTTCATTTCATGTAAAAAACTATGAATTTTTGTTCAGCTATGCCTTGGATGATTTCCTGTATTAAACATGACATTCAAAAAGGAACAATTCAAGATGTACAAAAATATGTAGAAGATGGAAATCATGAATTTACCAAAGCAGCACCAGATCGTCCCCATCCAGAAGACATATTAACAATAATCCCTCGACTTTTTGGAAGCATCAACGGGATAAAATGGCGTAACACATTTGCAATCCCTTTTACATTAGTATCAATCACAGTATCGAACTCTTCAACAGGAACCTCCCAAACTCTATTGTTTTTATTGATTGTACCTGCATTGTTTACTGCAAATACCTTATAATGTTTGTAAAGACCAAAGAGGTGAAGCTATAGGAATTTAAGCTCAATGAAATGCCCTAAAGCCATATAGGTAGTACGCATGATAGTTCCAGATAAAGAAACAGCTACAAAGCTAATCGAGAAAATTCAAAATTGTTTGGTTTTAAATTTTGTTCGGTTAATAACATTCAATTACCGATTATGTCAGGTACAAACTTCTTTTCCATCATCACTCGAGCCAGCTCCTTAACGCTGTTATCTGACCTCTGCAAATCCAAAAAAAAAAAGAGCGCGAAATCATATCAGTAATGAAAATCTGAGAACTGCCAAAAAGAAAGAAGATACAGATATGAATCGAAGAACAACGGGACGGACCACATCGACAATTAGGAGGAGGTGACGGTCAGGCGACGAGAGCTCCGATTGGAGGGAATTGAGTTTTTCTTGGGCGCGGGAACAACCGATTACGGTGTGGCCTCTCTTGGAAAGCTCGACAGCTAGAGCTCTACCAAGCCCTTTGCTCACTCCGGTTATCAACACCGTCTTAGCTGCAGCAGCGGCAGCCACTGCCGCCGTGTTCGAAGCGCTAAACGACGCCGTTGTCATTCTTCACTCGTTTTTTTTTTCTCCTTTTCTCTCCCGTGAAAATAATAACTAAAAAAGAATCTAAAAAACAAGTAAACATACGAGCAAAACGGCCAAATGTCCATTCTGACCTTTTCTAAGAAGTCTTGAGAATTTTTGTGTCTTTAATAAGTTTAATTGGGATTTTCTTTTTCTGCCAAAAGAAAATGTTTATTATTATTATTAATTTTAATTTATAATTGAATTTAAAAATAGTATGAAAATTAAGTTGATTTTTATTAAATATAAGAGTACCTTAATTTTAGTTTGTATCTGACTATAAAAGTAAAATTCGATTAAGCTCAAATTAAAATTTTCAAATATTAATTACAAATTGACCGTGATTAAAGTTTTCACCTACTACTCAAATGAAATAAGTTTAAACTTTATCCTCCCTTCATATTTATACTGCATTATAAAAAAATTTCATATTTATAAACATTTAATTGTTATTCAGGGATTTCGATTATTTGATTATTGTTTTCAATGGACTGTTTTGTTAACTTAAAAATTAATTAATTATTTTACAAGTATTATTTTTTTATATATTTTTTTAAAAATACTCTAGTAAAATTTGTTAATGGAAAAGCTAAAAAACTTAAGCAGCCATCAAAATACCTATCACCCTTAAATTAGCTCCATACCTAATACTAGCGTTTGATTCGGTTTTATAAAATTTGATTTTTTTTTCAGTTGTTACTAAAATACATTTAATTCAAGTTAAAAATTATAATATATACAATCGAATTTAATTTAATTTAATTTTTTATTTAATTTAATATCAATTTTTAATCCATAGTAATCAGGTGGGAGCTGCTCTATACTATCATATACTACACCCAACAAACCGAGGTGGTATAAATCGACAGGGCAAAAGTTTGATGTAGTAAGTATATCATATATCGCAAATGAGCCTTCAAAGAGATTGTGTTAGGCAAAAGAATACATTGAACAGCATTGACATTCCTATCTAATCTGCATATAATTTTTGGCAAAATATCATAGAGGTTTTCATACTAAAAACTAGATTGCATTTTATTCCCTATACAAATAAATAAATTAATTAATTAATTATTATACATTAGATAAAAGAACGAATTAATTATTCTGTTAAAAATTCCATCCATTTTTATTATTAAAAATCGATCTTTGTACATCAGCATGAGATACATATGGCACATCACATGTCACTGTTCGGTTATTCCGTCAACCACACCAATTTTTAACAGCACAAATGGATGAAATTTTGAATAAAAAAATTATTTTACTCTTTGATCAAACATACAATGATTAAATTGCTCATTTATTAAATAGATGGGGTAAAATGCAATCTAACTTTTAATATAGGAACCTCTACTATACATTCACCTATAATTTTTCAAAACTCATTTCAAAACCTTAAAGCGAATAAACTTCAAATGATAGTGATGGCGGTGATGAGAAAACCAACCAATACATAGGTAAGAAAAACGAGATCGAGAGCAAGTGCTTTCCCGACCCCTTAAAGGGAAGGAACTTCAATCAATGGCGATGATGAGAAAACCGACAGATAAGTACATAAGAAGGACGGGGTAGAGAGCAAGGGCTTTTCGATTCGGATTAACAGCCGAACTCATGAAAGGATAGGCAGCCCATGAGCTCCAAGCCAATGCCAAACAAACGATGATTACTTTAGCTACCACATTGTCCTTTAACATACAGATTAAGGCTCCTACATCCAAAGGGAATAAGCAATAACCTAGTAGACTCAGACTTTGGAAGAAAATGATATGCCCACCCTGAAACATGCATATTGTGTTAGGCAAAGCTTTTTGTACCGATATTTCAGAACAATAGTATTACTTGAATTCCTGTGCAAGTGGCAGGCATATTGTATTTTAATGGAAGAATTTTGGTTCAAATCTTGATGACCACATTGTTAAGAGAATCAGCCACTAATCTCGGAAGAACTAGTCTCCATGAGTTCAAAAAAAAAAAAAATGCCCAACATGTTTAACTTCTCTATCAAAAGGGGATGTTACTTTAAGAAAAATGCAGAGTGAGACCAGCATAGGATATTTGACCATTCATAAATGGGACTAGCCATGCCGGAAATAACATTCCAAAGTTTCAATTTTATTTTAAAAATCATGTATTTAAAGATAGCTTCGTATCTGTTTTGGAAAATATATTAGACAAGGAGAGGGGCATTACCAGTAGTAGTACATTCAACGTTAAGATAACAGCACCAGCTGCCAGCAGTGCAAACGCAACAGCAAATACCTGAGACTGCAACATTTTTACGAGAGAGAGTTTATATTAGAGCTATTCATGTACTTGGCCGCTTCATGGCTCAATTTTTTTTTAAATCCTACGTATAAAGCTCATTCGGCCAGGATTCGAATCAGTCCGATTAACCCAATCCTTGAATAGAGTTGCTTTCACGTAGAACAATTATTATTTTCGAAATCAGTGTTGGTCCGTTGGAATTTAAGAGATTTCATTCATTTATTTGTATCAATTTGTACTTGTAATTTGCTGAGAATTTTTTTATCACAAATTTTATCAGATCTTAGACAGTCAAGAATTTGATAAGAAATCAATTCATCATCACAAAATTAATTAAACAAACAAAATTTAAAGGAGAAAGAAAATAAAATGTAAAAATTCAAGGAAAAAGAGAAACATAAATGGCAAATCATTCAGTGAAACAACGAACCTTCTTAACGGAGGCAGACCAAGAAAGCGCGACTCCCAAGAAAACAATAAAGAAAAACGGACCCCAAAGATCCCAATCTCTCAACGCTTTTCCTGGATCTTCTCTAAAAGGATTAGGAAACACTACCAGCTTCAAATTACTAACGATCCTCCACAGATCTCTTTTCACCGTATCCAAAACGGGTTCAGTCAATGTATTCGGCGGAGGACCAAACCCATTGGCGACAATGCTGCTAGAATTACCAACGGGTGGAGGTGGAGGAGGAGCGGCGGGGACGGATTGCAATTTTTGAAGGGAGGATGAGGAGGAGACAGGTGGCGGAGGAGGGATGTTAGAGGAGATGAAAGGCGAAGATGACGGTGGTGGAGTGGTGGCGGGATGCCGTGCAGGGAGGACGACGGCGGGGCCTGAATGAACGCTGTCATCGATTAAACTTCGGATCTCATCCATATCGGATTGAGAATTTGATGGGTGGAGTGGGATCGTATCGCTGTGGGAATTTGACATCTCTTTTTGGAAAATTAACAAATAAAAAAAAAATGAATGAATGACTTTGAAAGGAAATATTAAAGTGAGAGAATGAATGTTTTGTTGGTATTTTTTGTTTCTCTTTCTTTGTCGTTGAGAACTTATTGTTCTGTCATTTTAATTCTGGCGCCAAATCTCGCCTTTTGCCTCGGATTAATATTGGGATAAATTAACTTTCCGTCATTAAATTTAACAGTTTTTTTCAATTTGATCCTTGAACATTTTTTGTGCACCTTAGTCTTGGAACTTAGTAATTTTTCAGTTCTTAAATTTGGATTTTGTTACGGTTTGGTGGCTTGACACTCTAAAATTGTATCAAATTATAACAAAAGTTTTTTAAAATATATATAAATCTAAATTATATAAAAAAATATTAAAATTTAAAAATTGTAGGTGATGACATAATACGATCTCAATCTGTCAAGTCATCAAATTTTAATGAAGTCCAAGTTTAAGAACCAATTTGAAAGAGAATTGTCAAATTTGTAAAATTTGAAAAAAAATTAAAAAAGTGAAAAAATTATCAAATTTGAAACTAAATGTTGCTTCGTTCTATAAATTTGTAATATTTGAATTTTGTATAATTATTTTAAAAATTGAATTTATTTGGTTTTTAAAAAATGAATTTATTTATTTTACACATTAAATTTAATTATAATATTTATTCAAATATCTAAATCGGATACACGTTTAAATCTAAATTCATTATTCCCAATATTATTGTAAATTTAAATGATGATATTTCATTGACACTGCCAATTTGCAAATTGAATTTCTGTAAATTGCTAAAATATCTGCAAATGTTTAATAAATTTAGATATTTGATAAATAATGCTATTTAATTTAAATCTGAATTTATTGCGAATAATAAATAAATTCAAAATTTTAAAATGATTATAAAAATTCAAATATTATATGTACAAACGTATGATTCATAAAAATTTTGAATAACTTTAAGTAAGTGTTAATCATTAGGGAAATTTAGATCATCTTTATTAACGTTCACAATTAAGTGATAAGAAGCTCAATACCGAATGTTGGATTGAGCATTAAGTAATACCTCGAGTTCAAATATTGTGAATTGAAAAAACAACATTAAAATTTTAGGGAAAGTTCATGGAGGTCAATGTATTATTATTTAAATTACATTTTACCTCTTCTACTAAAAAATTGGATAAATTAGCCCCTATACATTAGATTAAAGAGCAATTTAGTCATTGCTGTTAAAAATTTCGTCCGTTTATATTGTTAAAAACTGGCGTAACTGACAGTATAACCAGATAATAACACGCGGCATGCCTCGTATATTTCATGCTGGCATACAGACTAATTTTGTAATGGTAGAAATAAATGAAATTTTTAACAGAATGACTAATTTACTCTTTGATCTAACATAAAAAGATTAATTTATCCAAATTTTTAATAGAAGAGCAAAATGCATTAGAAAAATTAATAATAAAAATACATGAATCAATTTTTAATAATAAAAATGGATGGATTTTAAAAAATAAAATTGCTCATATTTGTCCTGTTTAATTTCCAAATCAATTTTAACCCCAAAAAACTTAACCTTTAAAATTTATATATTCTATCAATTTAACCTTCTTTTAACAAATTTAACATTCAATATTTATATAAAATATATTTGTTAAATTTTGTAGAAAAAAAAAATACCAAATTGATAATATATAAACACCGGAAATTAAATTTGTTGTACCAATAAAAATGATGTACAACGCCATGATTAATGGTTCTTAATTACTCAATTTCAAAATTGATACGATTTAATTGCCCCAATTTTTTTGAAACGAACCAATTTGCTCAATTTTGAGAAATTGAAGAGGTATTTTTACCAATTTTAAAACGAATATTTGAATGCCAACATCAGATATCACTATATGCCCCCATACATACATGTATGTTAAATAGAAGTTTTAAAAGGTTTTTTCATAAATTTCGAGACTATCATACCCTCGTTACCGTGTTCAAATATCCATTGAAAACGATATGGAACACAAATACTTTAAATGAGCAAAAAAGCCTGCAGAAACTATTTTTGAAGCTTTACAAGCCATATGAACATTTGATCACAGCAGTTTACTTCAGGATATAGTTCGAGACCAACGTTTCTCCGACGGAAACCAGAGAAACTCTAATATCCATTTCCAGAAACTACAAGAATCCTAAGCCTGTCATATGTTTGAGGCCTCAAATCATACGAGTTCCTTCAGCCGAAAACAATAAATAGAAACCAGATATCCTAACCACTGAATGACAACGGATTTTTGTTGTCCAACAAAAGTAAATAAATAAATGAACTGCAAATGAATCCTAATTACCTCCGAAACGACCTGTCTTCCTGCCTTGTAATCCAACAGTTGGTTTATTTGCCTTTCCGAACCAGCAGTATCGTCGTTGCGGTTAAAGAAATGGGACGGATATAAAATGATACAATTTGTTCATATGCAATGCAAGGAATTCGTGATTTGATTGTTCAAAGGCCTTTATCATAACTACGAGATAAACTGAATCTGAAAACGGCAGCTGTATTTTCATCAAACGGTGAGGGACGCACCATTGTCTGCTGCAGTAAGATTGAGTATCATTGTAGCTGCCTTCAAAGACCTGTCTTCCAATGAGTTGAATTAAAAGTCCAGTTTTCCGAAAACTATTTGAATTTGTGGGTTGTTGATGAATTTAAAACGAAGAGGAACATATGTGAGCATCCTCCTTTCTCTATGACTCCAGAATATAATAAAATTGGCATTATGGCAAAAATGCAGAACTACATAAAACAAGGAAAAAACATATTAACTCTTACTAAAAAAAAAATACCATGCATCAGGTGTCTGATATCCCAAGGCTGAATTTCCGAAGCAAGATTGAAGCATCTCGGTATTTATCACACCAGGATTAAGTGCTACAACAGCAAATCCATCAGGCATCTCCTTTGCTACTGCTCTGCTTAAACCTTCAACAGCCCATTTTGATGCACAGTATGGTGCAACCTGTTGAGATACAAGGATGTTCCGAATTTCATTCAATAATTTCAAGAACAGAACAGATCTTAAAAGAACGAAATATGATCCCAACTAAGGATAGTAGTAGATCAAATATCTATTTTTTTTTTTGTACTATATGAATCATTGTAACTACTTTAAAACCCAAATTAAATAATATTATCCTCCAAATATCTGAATCTGCCAAAATATCCGAATTTAGCAAGTCAAAGAATTTTAAAAAGTAAAGTAGATAATCAATTTGTATATCAGAATCTGTCATCCGCAAAAACAAAATGGATTCAGAAAGAGGATTCAATATCCTATCAACAAAAGTAAACCAGATTCAAATATAGGACTCATCAAGATATCCAAATCCACTATATGTATAAGTAACGCAGATTCAAATAATAAATATCCGAAGGTTAATATTTGCATCCGCTTCGAATTCACTACAAAGAGTACTATCATATCTAAATACACAATATCTAAATTTGCAAAAACCAGATAAGATATCTACAAATACTAGAATCTATACAATCCAAATGCCATCCCTACTCCTCAACTTGGCAGCCATGACAGGCAACGGCCATAAGGAGTTAAAAAAAGAACTCATGTCCTCTGAAGCTAGACTTTTTCATGCTTCCTTCTAAAAGCTTTAGAAAAACATTCAACTGCCTATAAATTCATTTTTGTTGTTTACGACAATGGTTTCTTCATTTCATGTAAAAAACTATGAATTTTTGTTCAGCTATGCCTTGGATGATTTCCTGTATTAAACATGACATTCAAAAAGGAACAATTCAAGATGTACAAAAATATGTAGAAGATGGAAATCATGAATTTACCAAAGCAGCACCAGATCGTCCATATCCAGAAGACATATTAACAATAATCCCTCGGCTTTTTGGAAGCATCAATGGGATAAAATGGCGTAACACATTTGCAATCCCTTTTACATTAGTATCAATCACAGTATCGAACTCTTCAACAGGAATCTCCCAAACTCTATTGTTTTTATTGATTGTACCTGCATTGTTTACTGCAAATACCTTATAATGTTAGTAAAGACCAAAGAGGTGAAGCTATAGGAATTTAAGCTCAATGAAATGCCCTAAAGCTATATAGGTAGTACGCATTATAGTTCCAGATAAAGAAACAGCTACAAAGCTAATCGAGAAAATTCAAAATTGTTTGGTTTTAAATTTTGTTCGGTTAATAACATTCAATTACCGATTATGTCAGGTACAAACTTCTTTTCCATCATCACTCGAGCCAGCTCCTTAACGCTGTTATCTGACCTCTGCAAATCCAAAAAAAGAGCGCGAAATCATATCAGTAATGAAAATCGGAGAACTGCCAAAAAGAAAGAAGATACAGAAATGAATCGAAGAACAACGGGACGGACCACATCGACATTGAGGAGGAGGTGACGGTCAGGCGACGAGAGCTCCGATTGGAGGGAATTGAGTTTTTCTTGGGCGCGGGAACAACCGATTACGGTGTGGCCTCTCTTGGAAAGCTCGAAAGCTAAAGCTCTACCAAGCCCTTTGCTCACTCCGGTTATCAACACCGTCTTAGCTGCAGCAGCGGCAGCCACTGCCGCCGTGTTCGAAGCGCTAAACGACGCCGTCGTCATTCTTCACTCGTTTTTTTTTCTCCTTTTCTCTCCCGTGAAAATAATAATTAAAAAAAAATCTAAAAAACAAGTAAACATACGAGCAAAACGGCCAAATGTCCATTCTGTCCTTTTCTAAGAAGTTTCGAGAATTTTTGTGTCTTTAATAAGTTTAATTGGGATTTTCTTTTTCTGCCAAAAGAAAATGTTTTTTATTGTTATTAATTTTAATTTATAATTGAATTTAAAAATAATATGAAAATTAAGTTGATTTTTATTAAATAGTATGAAGTTCGGCCAAATGATGTACAAGTAACGCAATGATTAATGATTCTTAGTTACTCAATTTTAAAATTAATACGATTTAATTGCCCCATTTTTTTAAAACGAATCAATTTGCTCAATTTTGAGAGACTGAAGAGGTATTTTTACCAATTTTAAAACGAATATTTGAATGCCCCCATCAGATATCACTATATGCCCCCATACATACATGTATGTTAAATAGAAGTTTTAAAAGGTTTTTTCATAAATTTCGAGACCATCATACCCTCGTTACCGTGTTCAAATATCCATTGAAAACGATATGGAACACAAATACTTTAAATGAGCAAAAAAGCCTGCAGAAACTATTTTTGAAGCTTTACAAGCCATATGAACATTTGATCACAGCAGTTTACTTCAGGATATAGTTCGAGACCAACATTTCTCCGACGGAAACCAGAGAAACTCTAATATCTATTTCCAGAAACTACAAGAATCCTAAGCCTGTCATATGTTTGAGGCCTCAAATCATACGAGTTCCTTCAGCCGAAAACAATAAATAGAAACCAGATATCTTAACCACTGAATGACAAAGGATTTTTGTTGTCCGACAAAAGTAAATAAATAAATGAACTGCAAATGAATCCTAATTACCTCCGAACCGACCTGTCTTCCTGCCTTGTAATCCAACAGTTGGTTTATGTTGCCTTTCCGAACCAGCAATATCGTCGTTGCGGTTAACGATCCGTAAAGGGTGTGCTTCCGTGTTGAATACCCATTCATCCAACGGGATGACAGTAGGGGGTGAGAATAGAAGATAAAGATATTTCAGCGTCTCTGCAAGAAAAAAGGTTTGCATCTTGTTGTCTTTCAAAGCCAGGTTAACCTGTGGAAAATAAAATAAAATTAGAAACAGTTGCGGTTTAAGCAATTATTCAATTGGGGTAAAAGTACCATGGAGTCTCCCGTAATAGGAGTCAGATTATATTTTGCCCCCTCTACTAAAAAGATGGGAAAATTAATCCCTGTATGTTAGATCAAAAAGCAAATTGGTCCTTCCTATTAAAAATCTCATCTATTTATACTGTTAAAAACTGACTTGGCGACGGAACAACCAAAAAGTGACATATTATGTGCCACGTGTACCCCATGCTGACGTACAGAGACCAGTTTTTAAAGTAGAACTGGACAGAATTTTCAACAGAATGACCAGTTTCCTATTTTAACGTAAAGGGGCTAATTTTTCATTTTCTGAGTAAAGGAGACAAAATACAATCAGACTTTTAGTACAGGGTCCTCCATGGTACTTTTATCTTCAATTAGTTATTACTTAGCATTGTTTCTATAACAAACTAAAAGCAAAAAAACATGTTGCTCAAACTCTTAATTTTTCCAGAAACATCCATGTTCGACACATGGATACGAGAATATAAACTACAAAGATTCTCTAAGCATAAGGAAAAACAAAAAAAATCTAATCATACTAGTAACGGACACATACCTGTACCCAACACTCACATTGAAGTCTAAACATAAGTAGAAACTCACATAGTTATTTCAGGTTATAGACAAAGCTACCACCCACAAAGAAATTGGTAACTAGGAGTGTAACTAGAACACCTACGGTAGTAAGCTATTTCGATTTGACTCTACCATTTTTCAAGTCAAGCCGAATACGAGAGTATTCTAATCCTAATGCTCTGATGCTCTGACTCAAATATAAACGCAAAAACAAAAGAAAAAAAAATCAGAGATATTATGGCGTAGGTTCAACAAGCACTTACATCAGTCAACCCAACATATCCAGATTCTATCCGACAGTTCTTTTCAAATGCCTGAAATATATTCCAACCCCACTCTTGATAGGTCACATTACCAGTTAAACGCCATAGGTAAAAGAGTGATTCAACCGTCTCTGGTCTCAATATGTTCCAGGTTGTACCAACGCTCATGTCCTGCAAAAGTTTACGCTTAAGATTGTCATCGTATAATTTGACAATCCTATGTTGCTTTAACTCTTTACATTTCTTAAAGTACTTGTGCATGAAATCTATATCGGATGCATATTCAGACATAAGTACGTGGGTATAACCCTCCAAATTCATGAAAAAGCTTATAAAGATTACATATACCCGTGTTGGATATATATCCATACTTAACACTCATATCTAAATTGGAGCAACATAATGACAATCTCACATATATCACGTGAATGATGATAACTTACATGTCCGGGATTGAAGAGATAATTCTCTCCAGCTAATTTTGTCTGTGTGGACTGATAGAAATTGTAACAAGTCCAAGCAAGCTGCATAGGAAGAAAAAGAATTAAGTCCAAGGCCCGAAGAACCAGAAGTTTAAACGGGTTATATGTAGAAAAACAAGTATTTGGAACCCAAACTATTTACCCCAATGACAGAAGAAAAGAAGATGAATTACAATTTCACGTCCTCATATTTGAAAAGCAAGCAGGAGAGCTAAAATGCAAGAGGCATATGATCTTATACTTTTAAATCTATGTTACTCCAACTCTTCACCTATCGAGTTTAGTCTTCAAGAAAGTAGGGTATGCGCAGCTATGTTGCTCCGACCTTTTATTTTGTTTGAAATACCCATGCTAGACACGTGTCCAATACATATTAGGACAAGAGCATGGAGAAGTGATTTCCAAATTCGTGGAAGAACTTAGATGAAAAAATCAACACCTTTGTTGGACAGGGACTGATATTTTATAATTACATCTGAGTCCAAGTAACATAGATGCATAGACCCAAATGGACATGAAGGGTTAGAAATTTGTCAAGGGACATTCTGTAAAAATATGAAACATTAATCAAGGTCAAATCTTTAAGAATAGCATTTCAAGTAATCACAAATACCTCTTCAGCCAGGGAAAGGATTTTTTTTGCCTCAACTTTACCATAACCAGATGATCCTAAAGCCAGCATTCCAGGAGCAAAGCATGCTAATTCATCCATCTGCATAAACATGAAATGTGGAAACAAGAAGTTAAAATCCGAGAGTGTCGTATACAGTTATATGGTCGACATGGGTATAATCAGATTTTACCAAGTTTTTCCATGTATTTGGAGAATCTTTAGAGTTCATATCCCTATATTCATATGTCACTATATCTATATGTTAAACAGGAGTACTTTGACAACAATGAAAAGCTTGAGCAACATGGGCTAAATATCACACTATAAAATAACAATGCAGAGTTAAAGCCACAGTAAACCCAAATTACCTTGTCTGTCAATGTGTCCCCCGTTTTCTCACAGATATATGCAAAAGAAGATGGTGACGATCTTCTAATTAAGCTAACCAAACCTTTCATTGATGTCTCCCACATATCTCTACATTCAACATTCCACAATGGGATTTTCTTATTATAAAGTTAATCAAAATAAAATAGTTGAGCATTATGTTAAAATTTATATGCCTAAAACATGAAAACCAAAATTCATCAAGGAAGAGTGTCAGCATTTGATGAGCTGAACTATTATCAATCACAATAATTCGCAACATAATATGAGGTTCAGTCATATACAGTATGCTCATATTGAGTTCAGCTGAGTTGGCAGTTTCAGAGTTAAAATGCATCAATAATTATCTTGATCAAACTTCCATAAAGGGAGAGGTATTAGGAAAAGAGATAGTAAGTACTTTCCATGTCCGTACATTAAAATAACTCCAAAATCTTCACTTTCAAACAAAAACGATCTTATCATCCAATGAATGACCGTAAGCAATTACCAATGGCAGCAATTCAAAAACAAAAATGGAGAAGTGAGAGATGATGGGATTCTCACCTATAAGGTTTTACAGATGATGTTTTGTTTCCTTGAATCCAGGCTTTAAGCAGATATTCATAGAAGCTGCAATAAACTGATTTATTTTATGCAAAACATTGAAGAAAAAATTCGATGAAATATGAAGCCAGAAAAAAAAAAAAAAGAACGAGGAAGTTTCAAATGGGAAGACCTATCACCCATAGCACCAAAGGTTATAGTTCCGTAAGCAGTGCCACCATTAGGATCAACATAGATGGGAACCAAACCATCAGCAGGAAAAGTTTTATTAAGCGCAACAATAGCTTTCTCCACCTTATACATCAAAGCACAAGCAAGGTAATCAACCACCTCAGCAACCAATACCCACTTAAAAGTTAAAATATCCTTTTTCCTGTTAAAGGGCCAGCACTTAAGACCTTTCAGCTATCTTTAGTTAATATAATTTAACCCAACTTCTAAGAAATAAGATTAGCAATTGGCTTGATGCAGACGTAACATATGAACTAAGCAATCCTAGCATGAAAATTATAAAAACATTAGGTAACATAAGCATGAATAAACATGAGAAGCATTTACCTTCTCCTGATACTTGGGATCTCCTGTTCTTTGTGAAAGAGCAATAAACTCCAGTTGCTCTGTCCCTGAATCTGCAAGAATACTTTTACCCTAGGGAATAAAGGGTGAAAAAAAATCAAACTCAATGAATAATATATATATGTAAAAAATAAATATCAAGTACCAGACCCCAAGTCACATAGTAGTGCTTACTGCTTAGAAGGTAATTTTTCTACTGATGGAATGACATAAACTACCATATAAAGGATAATGAAAGACCTAACAATGATTTGTCAAATACAGACAGAGAATAATCTCCAGTGCGCCTGATTGTATTTGTTGGATAACCAAATAACAGTTTTCAAGTCAATGCAGTTGAGCATCAATCTCAAGTATAGGAATCAGATAAATAAATGCTTCTGCATAAGTCCACTCCAACCAAAATATGATCCGTCATGTCTTCAAAATGTTGTTGAAGACAAAGAACAAGGACCCAGCCACCTTGCTTATTCATAGAACTTAAAATAACTTTTTACTGCTATAGCATCAAAGATAGTAAAGACTAACAGCAGCAATGCAAAAAACATACCCCAGTCCAGCCAGGGTTATGTGCATTTCCACGAGCCAAGTTGATAATGTTATACGGGATTCCAGAAGGAGTATCCCATGCAGGTAGCAATCTATCTGCAATATCTCTAGCCTTTTCAAGGAAAATATTGTCGCCTGAAAGATCATATGTGCTAAGAAGTCCACCTACAACTCTAAATATTCAATTAGAATAGACAAGACAAATTAGTACAATATGAGTGTCAATTAAAAGGTAAAAAAGAAAAACTATTCAGAAGGGGGAAAAGGATCATGACTCATAAAAGTTTCCTGATAAAACAATTAATACATATATAAACCTTTTAAATGCAACCTTATGGTTGTCTCAAAAACACTGGCATCATAGGTTTTATTAAAATCCAATGTGTTTGCAACCCACCTGCAAATATCAGCACAACTTACCTATCAGTATTAATTTAATCATAAGCCTTCTAGGAAAACAGTATACATATTATGTGTGCTTAGAAAATGATGACAAAATAGAAGAAATTGGTGGAGCAGCCAAATGCTTCCTTGCTCCACAAAGCACCACTGATCACAAGACAGAATTGTTCAAATGGCCAGGATACAGCATCCTAGCTATCATCAACAGTAGAGCATGTGCCACAATCAAATGCTTGACAAACATATAAGAAAAAAGGAGACAGTAGGTTGAGGAAAGGAAGAGAGAGAGAAATGAAGAAACATAATTGCATCACATGATAAAAATTTGCCCCTATCTATATTAATCATCTCAAATTGTTCATGATAAGAGAAATAAGATGATCAAAGAGTTTCTTACTCAAATTAAAAGGTCATCTAGTAAATGAAACTTATGTAAAGCTTTAACAAGGAAGCTGCATTATTGTACCCTAAGGGCAGAACAACTAAGAAAAACCATTACATGATGCCACAAAATATCATGAAGAATTTATATATATTAATTATTTGTTGACATGACATATATGAAAAAATAGTGCCACATCAGCAACGATTACATGTGGACTGCCATGTGAGATGCCACATCAATGTCAGGCATCCACATCAGCAAGCTAATGGTGCCGTTAACTTTTCAGTCCAATTCTGACCAATTTGATCAACAGTAAAAGTATGAGGGCTAAAAAAAGCTCAATAATAAAGAGGGGCTAAATTGATTTTTTTGGTGTAGTTTAAGGGCCAAAAAATTCATTCTGCCTTCTTTTAAGCAGCTCTTGTTTGGAACTTGCTTCCTTTTCTTGTTGACTAGTAAGTTATTTTCTGTTGATCAAGCTATTATCCATGCAACAAACATCCAAAAATACAAAAAACATTTTCCATGTCTTTTTTCCGTAAAACAAATGGACCGTTACTTCAAATACATTTTTATGTTAAGAGTTAAAAAAATTATTTGAATCATTCGAGTTGTCATCCAACCAAATCACTATGGTGCAGGACAATTTAAAAGGCTACAGTTTATGACAATCATAATATAGAATCCTTAAGAAAGCTGGCGAATAAATAAAGGAGGGCTCCTTGGTTACATCACACAACCAGTAAAGAAAGCCTAAGCATTACATTTAGGGTTCCTAAGGAGTCGAACTTAAGGTCGATTGCAACAAACAATCAAGGAGAGAAAATCTAAGCCTCCAACCTAGGGTTCCTTGGGAGCCACACCTAAGATTGATTGCATTGCACAATCACAATATTAGTAATATTGGAAATTTCTTACCATATACTCACACTCTATCCTCAAAAGAAACAGCACTATATAAGCTATTGACAATCCTGACCCTGAAAGAACTAGAACTCTTGTACCAAATAAACTTTACTTAAACACTTAAAAGCTAAAAACCTAGACACTTTTAAAACAAAACTTAATATATCAACGCCAATATAAATGTAAAATAGCAAATATAAGCTTGGATCTATCATCTATGAAATTCAACTAAGCCCTACAAATACATCAAAGTAAGTACATAAAATGGAAATCTTAAATAACCTAATTCAAACTAGCTTATTGGCATCTACAATGCAATACTTTATTCTTATCAAAATTAATTTATTAGAAGGGAAATGAAACATAAGATGGATTTACAACTTAAACAGAAAACTTGTAAGTTTAAATGAGAATGTAAATGTTCTATTCCTTTTTCAAATTTAAATACTTCATGTGCAAAACACATGCTAGAACTAGTGTATATTCTATATGTGTAATATCTAGCTTTAAGTTATGGAACTTCTTCCAAATTACAACCACAGGCAAGCAGAAATTCACATTAGAAGGCAACTTTTGGTCAGATGAACAGGAGAGAAATATAGAATCTAACATAAAATAAAATAAACCTTTATTTTTAAAAAAAGAATTTGAACTCACTCTCTTGCTTTCTGGAACTGCTCATCTAGACCCATAATAAGTAATGTATCAAGAGAGTCTATTATTGTTGCTCCAAGACCACCAAAGCTATTCTCACCACTCTGAGTCTGAGGCTGGTATATGACATGAAAAATCAGCCAAACTTAGTGTCTTTATGATAAGCTTGTAGACGGGTGTGACTGAATAGCACCACCAAAACAACAGCCTAATTTTTGTTTAGGATGTGAAATTATGACCTAACTAAATGCATCGATTTTAGAATTCAAACAAGACAGACTTGAGCAAACATATAATAAAAGAGATCAATTTTAAACAATTTGAGGGTGACGCGCATACAGTTCCAAGTTAAAATTTTCTTTTTCCCTTCCTATCAATGTTTTCAATGATTAAAAGTTCAATCCTATTGCAGAATTGACAACATGAGTTCAATTATACTTCGTTGAACTTTTGAAACATTCGCAAACTTTTTCAAATTAAGTGCTAATTCTTTATCCAGAAAAGCCTCAAATTATAAATGAGAAACCCACTCAGCATCCAGCCAAACCATCAAACAATTTCTTATGACATTCAGCTAGAGGGGCGAAACCAAAGTAAGAAATGTCAATAGCTGTTCTCTCTACCAAAAGTTAATATGCCAACAAAGCATGGAGTCATGCAGCAATGCACAGGCTTCTAGCTTCAGCAAAGAATGGCATACAAATATGCACATTTTGTTTTCGAGTAAAGGTGTGATATTTGAAACTTCCTTTTAAGTGATTTTTTATTTTGATAACAAAATTTCATGTAAAGCATGATGATCAAGGCAAAGAACTTATTCTATTCCATATAATTAAAGGGCAAGCACCTCTGAATCTCATGAAATCAATCACTTCAAGTTTTTCACCTAAGCTCTAACAAGACAAGTTCAGACAATTAGAATTAGTATAAAGAACATATCAAAATATAGTTGAAATCAGATAATTCAAGTTAATTTAACATGAGACTGAGATACAAACAGAACACAGATACAAATATAGAGGCAAAGACAAAACTGTCAAATTTGGCATAGAATAAAGCTGTTAGTTTGTAGAGCAAATCATCAACACTAATTTTGCTTTGCATATCATAACTGAAGTACTATAATCTAATATCTAGAGAAAAGGGGGAAAAGGAAAGTAAAACGCTTGATATAATACACGCAAAAAGACTTAGACATACCAGAAGTTCATCATTGCCCCATGCATACTTTTCATATGCACTCCAGGCATGAATCATGGCTTCCTTCACTTTTTCTCTCCTTTGCATTTCTATGGGAACATTTGCTGGCACCCTATTTGTAAATTCCTCTAGCTGAAAGAACCAAAGGTCTATACTTAGCTGATATATCTAGCCAAAACTTACCACCTTGGGACATATAAGGAAAGTAACATGGCACAACATGATCCATGAACACAGGTAGTTAGCATCGATATAGACCAGTCGCTCTAGGTGCATGTTAAGACAGAATAAAAGAAGAAAAATAGATAATTTATTAAACAAATCAGTAATCCTCCATTGTGAAAATATGATGATGGTGAACTAAGAAGCAAACCTAAATCTAGAGTCTCCAAATAAGATCAGGTAGAAATTTTTTAGTCAACAACAGTAACTCAAAAGTCCCCTCCCAGAAAAGAATCGTCAAAGAACGTGAAAACGGCAGTTTAAATTTATTCAAGTACGTAGAAAAGAAAGTTTAATGTGAGCTTATAAATGGAGCTCTTACCATATTTTGTAATCGACGCACTTCATCATTCAACTTGGACACTTCAAACTGCGTATTAGTATGAAATTTGTTACGGGCAGGCATATTAAACGTACATAACTCCCATAGCCAGTGCATTGACATCAGGTAATGAATACAAACAAGCTGCCATCGCATATAATTCTCCCAAATTTCATAATGAATATATCCACTTCAACTTTTAAGTGATCAAAACAATAAAGTTCATATTTTTAGTACTTCCCATCTTCCAAAATGACAAGATCCAGCTGAAAATAATGCAACACGTTTTAATTGGAACGATGGTTTTAATAATTACAAGTCACTATTAACCAATCTCAATTTGTATCAACTAAAAAAAAAAAAAAAACAGCAGATTTATCAGAAAAAAGTACAAAAATTAACCAGCATTTTTTTTATTTAAAACTTAAATTCGTCAAAATTTCCATTAATAATATTAGAACGACAGAAATTACTGCATAGAAAAACAAAACAAAATCAGTAATCGATTTGTCTCGAATCCATGATCAATTTCGCATAAAATTAACAAATCAATAAAATTTGATCAACTTCACATTAAATTCAAGATCTTAAATTTCTAATTCATGATCGTATCCGATTTCTCAGGAAAAAGAAAAGAAAGCAGAGCAATAAGAATCAAATGGGCTAAGAAAACAAAACTTCAAAAAAAAAAAACAATTACCTCGTGTTCTCTTACAAGAGTTTGACGATCCCAAACGAAAGAAGAAGCAGAAACAAATAGAATCAAAAGCAAAGCCAAACGCTTTGGTCTTTTCAAGTAATATGAGGGGTTACAGTATCTGAATTTACTCGAAGATGAAGACGATCTAATCCTCGCCATTATTTAAATTTTGTTTAAAGAATTTGTTAAATAAAAATTAGATCTTCAACAACAAAAACAAAATCATTAATAATAATAACAAATTGGAGAATAGGGAAAGAGAGTGAAGGAAGATGGAAGGCTTTGGAGGAACCGTGGAACTGCAAATGATGTGGGGGAAAAAAACAATAAAAAGCCGAAAATAATAAAATATATACATTAAAATAGGTTGTTAGTCCCTGTAATTTGACAAAATTTAAAATCTAGTCTAAATACTTTAAAAGTTAAAAAATTAATCCACTTACTTTTCTGTTTTAAAAACCCTAATCCAATAATTAATATTGATAGTATTTTCGCTCAAAATTTACCAACTTTACAGTTGATTAGACTGTCCTCATATGGTATTGTATATGATTAATAAAAATTAAACTTATTAATTGGACATATTTTAACATAAATTACAAATAATGATAATAATTGGAAAAGAATTTTAAAATTTAAAAAGTTTAAAGTAAAAAAAAAAAAAAACTCCCAAATTTTGTTTAAGTGTAGGGACTAATAACATTTTTTAATCATATATACATATACTAGTAATAAGTGATTAAAAGATAGGTTGGGTCACATCAGATCGATTCAATGTTGTAAATTTACTTAAAATTTTAAATCCATTTATTATTCATAAATTATTTAAGTATTATTATTAATTCCAAATTTGAATTAAATATCAAAACTTCAATTCAATTTTCGGATATTTAAATTCGTAAAAAATCTTTTTGAATCTCCTAATTTTTTTTTAATATATATAAAATCAAACTAATAAGCATTCTACATTATCAAGCAATGTAAATTTGGATAATAAATATTTTCGAATTTACAACAAATAATAATTTTAAAATCTGAATTTGAATGTTATCATAGGATGGGTGTACACCGGACCCGTGAGTTTGTTAAAAATTAAGACTTCAAAACTCTTCAAGTTTGACTTTATTAACTCATGATAATAATTTAGTCAAACCGTGATTATAAATAATATATATATATATATTAAGTACAAATTTTAAAAACTATTAATAATTAAATATATATTAAGTACAAATATGTTTATAGAAAAAATACGAATACATGATTATCTCAAAATCTATTTAACATGAATTATTACAATATCAAACTTTATACAAATGTTAAAACACCTTTAACACATGTAAATATACAAAAATAACACAAATGTACTAAGTATCCGATATCAAACTTTATACAAATGCAAAACACCTTTTTAACACTACTATAACATGAAAATATGCAAAAATAACACAAATAAAGGTAAAAGTCTATGGAGGATTGAATTTTGCCCCTCAACTCAAAAAATGGACAATTTAATCCCTATACATTAATTAAAGAACAAATTGATCCTTCAGATAAAAATTTAAAACTGATCCTTACACGTCAAAATGAGGTACATGTAACATATCATGTGTAACTATTGTATGGTTATTTTGTCATTATCAGTAGGAATGGATGTAATATTTAACAAAAAAGATCAATTTGCTCTTTGACCTAACGCATAAAACTAATTTACCTATTTTTTTTAATAAAAGGGGCAAAATGTAATCTAATTCCCAATACAAGGGCCTTCATAGTACTTTCTTTTACCCACAAATATACTAATTATCAGATCTAATTTGAGCTTTACACTTCATTCGGGACAACAGAATTTTGAGCTAAAAGGATGTAAATTCCATATGTTAATGTCTTTTCCCTGGCTGCTTTATCATTAAGCAATAAAATAGTGGTTGAAAACTAGTTGGTTATGGTGAGTCAGAGACAGTATATTAGAAATCAGCATTTAAAATAACAATGACTTCTACATTTTCTCAACCTAATTTTAACCCTACAAGCAAAAAAAGAGAGGAAATTCTCACATAAGCAAAAACCTATAGCAGATGACCTATACCACGAAAACAGAAGAAAAAAAATGAAGATTTATGAGTTTATTTACAACATACAAGAATAGATCTTCAAGTTGCAGTTTGTCCGCAAAGGATATAAGCTTGAATAAGGGTCTGAGTTGTCCGCAACTGATACGATGTTCCCAGCACAACAACTAAACCCTTGGTAGTCACTGGCTTCGGGTCATGAATAACCAAATTTGCTCCAGAAATCTAAGACAATGTCAACAAGACCAAGGTGAAAAGAAGCATTACATGGTAATTCGACTATTGCAGCCTGTAGAATTGCTCACCTGCCTGAAAGACAAACATTTAACAGATACTCAAGCTGCAGTTTGTCCGCATAGGATAAAAGCTTGAATAAGGCTTTGAGCAGTACGTAACTGATCCGATGTTCCAGAGACAACAACTAAACCCTCAGTGGCCCCTGGCTTTGGGTCATGAATAACCAAATTTGCTCCAGAAATCTAAGACAATGAAACAAAACTAAGGTGAAAAGCATTGCACGATAATTTGGCTAATCCTATCTAGAGCCATGTAGCTCGGATTTGGGTGCAAGTGTCAAAGACGAGTATGTATATGACACGGGTATGTCCAATATTTCAAAGATTTCCTGTATTTGGAGGGTCCTAGAAAGATCATATTATCCTTGTACTCAGGAAAAAGGAAGAGATGGAGTAACATAGATGATAAAACTATTACTTACCTGCCTGATATGGCCCAGGTTACTATTACTCTCCCCATAAACATGGCATAAGTATGTTTGAGGAATCACGATCTCAACCTTTGTGTTACTCAAAATGGGTGCTTGATTCCCACTGCCCAAAGAACAAAGTGTTAGTTATATACATCAAGGAAAAGACAAGAATCAAGATCAATATTGAAGAGTCAACATTTTTTAACCATTCCAAATTCTGAATCTAGTAAAAGTTTTCCCACAAAATTAAGAACCTGAATAAAATATGTGAAAACAAAGCAGTAACAATGGCAAATTTTCCAATGAAGAGCCCAGGTGCTTAGAATACAGCAATTACAAGTCATGTTTGATCTATGCCCAGTGGTAGATGACCTTAAGGCATTTGAATGATTAAGCAATTATGATGAATGTTTATTGGGTTAATACACTAAATAACCAAATGAACAGAGAGGTTATATTTGTTTTAGTAAATATTAGTCTAGTAAATAACATTTACATAGTTACGATAATTCAATCTATGTTGCTTCAATCCTTTATTTAAGTAACCATGCTCGACAGTCATATCCAACACATATTCCGACATGATATGAGGATGTGGCCCTCCAAATATATGCAAAAACTTGAAAAATATTAAACATAC
Organism: Gossypium sturtianum; assembly: GCA_025698515.1. Taxonomy (NCBI): domain Eukaryota; kingdom Viridiplantae; phylum Streptophyta; class Magnoliopsida; order Malvales; family Malvaceae; genus Gossypium; species Gossypium sturtianum. The sequence goes on along the minus strand of CM046952.1, from coordinate 317,927 downwards.
CCGTATCACACACTCGAGTCCGAGTACCACTGCTTTAAGAAAAAAAGTCCGAGTACCATAGATTTAAGTTTCTAAGTTTTTCAGCATGAGATATTGTGTATAGAATTGGATACAAGTGTAGGATACTAACGCTTCAAGAAACATGAAGAGTCAAAGCAACATAGATTAGTTTAGTTTGCAATTTTAGTATTTAGATAATTGGACATTTAAGGTTAAATTCACGATTTCATGTTAGCATTGAGGTTTCACGAGTAGCATATAAGTAGCTATATTACCTCCAATTTCTAGTATCCTTTAATCATGTAGATATTGAGACACTGAAAAAATGATTTGTATTTATTAATTATTATCCCTACTACTTCCTTTCTACTCGTTTCTTTATGATCTCTTCCTATTTCTTTTATTATTTGTTTCCTCCTTTACCCTCCTTTATCCAAAATCAAATTACGGGATCATATAGCCGTCAAAGTATGCAATGTGAGCTTTGCAAAAATGTCAAACCCCAACATATCAAGCTAACAGAATCATATTAAGCAAAGTTAGAGTAATAGTCTACGGAAGATACGTATCACCTTCCTGGACGTCCATTTCTGGCAACAAAGCCAGGACCGGAATCATAGACTCCCCTAGGTGTTCCAGCCTGATATAAATCAAAGGAAACAATGACAACAAACAATATTGTCAAATAAATATTAACTAAGGGAAAAATTAAATGTCATACATATAAAGGAAACATCATCAAGTATATTATTCTAAAAGTTAGGCAAAAATGATACGTCAAAAACCAAGCCACCAACCTGAGGAGTCCAAGATCCTGGAGAAGATGGTCCATCAAACATGGGACCATGTCCATGTCTATCACCACCATAGGAATACGGACCGCGGTCTACATTATGTGGACCCATGTGATCCATGCCATGCGAAAATGGTGGTTGGTGATCGAGTGGTTGGGGTGGACCAACAGAAGGGTCAATGCCATGAAAAGGTCCGCCTGGAGATGGATAGGGACATGGAGGGGCATGGTTATGTCTTGGCCTGAATAATGGAGGTGGCATTTCAGGGTAAGGAGGTAAGTAGGGAGGGGGATTAATGCCTGGAAAGGGAGGTTTCATTGGGAGTATAGACTCCCGAAGCCTGCCTGTGATATGAAACAATGCATCTTGAACTGACTGCAAACTACCAATGACCTGCCAAAATAAACCAAACTATGAACTCCTAAAGTATTCAAATAAAAAAAAAAAATCAGCCCTCCAAAAATTAGGATGGAATTTTCAAATTCCAATTCTATATCTTTTTAAATGCTAACAGATCTTATAATGAAACAGTACGAATTGGTCGCAATCTGTTGAAACAATAAAAAGGGTGCAGCGCTGGCTGAGAATGATTTCTGAGAAAACATCTAACTTTCACAACATTGTTGACTAAACAATAGTCAAAAATAAAAGAAAGACAACAGTGCCAGCAAGATAATGGAATGAGAAGCTTCAGTAGAATAAACAAGCTATCTGAGGAAAGCATATCATTGATGTCAATCAAATAACAGCTAGTAGGACTGAAAATTAATGCCTAAGACCGTCAATTACCTGTACAACTTCATCATTCTGGAGTCCAGCAGACTTTGAAAGTTGTTCTTTCGAAGATACCCGTATATTAGCACCAGTAGCTCTTCTCATTTCAGATACAATATGACCACCTTTACCCAACAAGTAACCAACCTGCTGCAAAGGTACAAGAAGACGAGCAACAATTGGAGCACCAGGTTCAAATCCAATCTCAGCAATTCTGGACTGCACTCGTACAACAGCATCTTGTGCTGGAGAATATCTTTGCTCTGCATGCTGCAGCAGGCAAACACATAGTGAGCTTTGAGAAATTAGAATCCAAATACATTCATATATTAATGTAAGATGTTCATTGGTTATTGGTCCATTGATATGTCAACAAAGACTTCTTTTGAGACACTTGTATGACAGGTATCATATTTTCTTTAGGTGCGAAGATAAAAAAATAAAATAAAATTCAAAGTTAGGCCATGATCAAAGAATAAATCAGCTTAGCACATTACTAGGCTTGATAAAATGCAAAAGTCAGTGCCATTGAATCAAAATCATGTGCCCTAAATCCCATATCCAGTACACATGATAACAATCCACTTAACAAGATGACATAAGGTCTAAGACTACCTAAAAGTAGGTTAAATACAAACAGAGCAACAATTGAAAATGTCCAAAAAAGTAAATATTAAGATGACCCTATTATAGTGAGCAGAATTCAGCAGAAGAAAGGTCAAATTATATTTTGATGAACAATGTAAGTTAGGGACTCATGTAAAACTTCTTATCGTCTCGAAGAAAAGGTCATCTATCATCAAATTCATGATTTCAACATATATGTAATAATATCTACAAATCAAGCAAAATGTTCCAGATTTCACAGGCAAACAACCAGATACAAAATGCTTTTCAATTAGCAATAAGCAAGAATATTGCAGTTCTCCAGACTATAAAGCAGAATAATTTAAAAAGACAATTAAGTTCCCATGCCTCTCGGGCAGATATCACTACAATCCGCTCATCTGAATCATAAGAAGTATCAGCAATCTTGATTGCTGCACCAGTGTCATTCTGCATAGCCCGCACCACAGAACCACCTTTCCCTATCAAACTACCAACCTTGTCAGCTTGGCATAACAATTTAAATACCACTTCCTCTTCCAATCCTCCTCTGTTATGGGCTACCGCATTCTCATGCCCTGGATTCGGAGGGTAACCCCTTGAATGATAATCTGCACCATGATGACCAGATTGATAACCCCATGGAGGAAATTGATCCGGCTGAGAATGTGCAATATTTTCTTGAAGAAAACTTGAAATAGAGAACAGTGCTTTCTTTACAGCTGAAAAGTTCCCTGTTATCTGCCAGAAGGCCACAATATTGCAGTCATAAAGAATATAAACAGGAGAAAAATTACAAAAATTAGAAAATGCTAAACGTATAACTATGAAATTTATATATACAAGGGATTCTCATATCCTCAATGAATGAGAATTTTGGTTTAAAGTTTAGTGGTTGCTTTAACTCAATATCGTTGTTTCCTCTTTACATCTCAAATCTTTGCAGCACTACAAATGTAGCATTTGTTGAACTCAATTATAAGTTTATGTGAACCACCCAGAAAGAAAGAGAGAAAATTTATGCAGTCAGCTATACTCTGAGATTGTACATTCAACACTAACATTGAGTCTGAAGCTTTTAGCTTTTAGATTGAGAAACCAATCTCATACCATTAAGTTTATACCCCTAGCAAATGAAATCCTAACCAAAAGCAAACCAGAATGACCATCAATTTTAACCCTGACCATTATTCACAGCTCTTTGTAATGTTCCCAATCATGTACAAGTACCTGACCTTTATTTCTAGTTCACTCCTAATCCAAGAAGAAGCCCCATTTGTTCTCAAACTTTCTTTTTTTTTTGTCAATTTGAACTTTGAACTGTCAAACTACCCATGTAAATATCTAATGTCAACCTCAGCATATCTAAATTCTAGGACATCAATGTGTTTGTCAATATAATTCAGACATGGATACAGGATATCAGCTTCCAATGGCCATTCAATGCATGGAAAAACTTATAAAAATCTGAACAGATCCCTGTCGGACACATATTCGCATCCAATACTCACACACAAGTCCGAGTAACGTAGGTAAAAGAGAATAGGAACTTGCTTTAGCAGTTGCAGCGAGTCTACTCTCAGTTCATATTTTAACAGAGCAATTGCAATACTAGGATCTAATAAATAGACTAGAACAAAGATCCATTTATGCATAATAAATGCAAATTAAATACTAAAAACAGAAAATTTAACTAATTTCTTGCAAAGTACATAGTAAAGATGATACCTGAAGTAGCTCATCCCCTGGAGCAGCACACGGTAGAAGCTGATCTCTAGTCAAAACTCTAATTTGAGTCCCATTTTCTTGCCCAATCTTCTCCAAAAACCAACCCCCTCTTCCCAATAAACACGCAGCTTGATTAAACGCCAGCAACATTCTGCAACAAGCGACTAGATTTTCACTTTCCTTTTCACTTTCTTTATCATCAGCAGCATCCCCTTTCACTATTCTCTCGAAAACCCTAATAACTGCCTTCTGTAACGGCGACCAAGATGAAGTCGTTTCCTCTTCCCCAGCACCAGCAGTACCTCCTCCTCCCCCTCCCCCTCCCGACGCAGAATTGCATCCATCTTCGCTGGAATCTTTCTTTGGCTCTGCATTGGCATTGGCGTTTGGGTTATCGGAGTTGTTGGAAACCAACGGAGTTTTGTTATCGGCGACAATTTGGATTATACGTTCTTCGAAAGGATCGTCGAGGATGCGAATTTTGGCAGAAGTTAGAGACTGGAGTTGCCGAATAACGGAGCCGCCTTTGCCTATTAGTGCGCCGGTTTTTGCTGATGGGCAGAGCAGCCGAATTTGTATGGTTTCCGGCGGTGGCCGTTTCTCCATTGAAGTATATAGCTGACGGGATATAGACACTGAACACTCTTCGGCTTTTTTCACACGTTTTTTTTTATAAGCCTTAGCCTCAATCAGATGGGCCGGTCCGGGCTGTAGCAGGATTTTGAAAAAAATCAGGCCCGGACTGATACGGCCCAATCCACTCAAATAGTCAATTTTAGTGTTTATACTATTTATTAAGTATTTTACTGAGTTAGTATCACATTCAATCGGGTCACTAATTCGGTTAGTAAAATTAAAGAAATTTCTTTCTGTAGTTAAAATAAGTTATATTATTTGAGAGTATTTTAGTCTTTTCATTTTAACAAAAACCAATTAATATATGCCTATAATAATATTTGAACCAATAATAAAACATTAAATTTACCACTCAACCAAAGCTTCATTTTGATATATTTTATGCATGTTTATTTTAATATGCAGAAGTTATTATCTCCATTAGCTGTAGATATTAATAATGTTGTTAACTGAGTTAGTGTCACAAGTCAACTCGACATTAACTCACAATTGTTGACAAAATCATGATAAATAATTGTAGTGCATTTATTATTGTTTATCTGATGTATTTATGTGTTTAAATTTTATTTTACTCACAATTTAATTTTTTATTTTAATATCGTACATATTTCATGTGTTATTGTGATTAATTAGTTTCAAACTATACGTTTCGTTATTTATTGTATTTTACTTTTAAACACACATTTATGTTCTAAACTTATGGTTTTCACACACATACGCTTATAATAGGATTTCAAGCCAGATTAATGTGGTCCGAAATAGAGGTGTTCATGATCTACGGTTCGACCCATTTTACTGTTTAGAAATAATAAAAAAATAAATTTATATTAGAACTTATATATTTTAATTGAATTTAAATAAAAAGTAAAATTATTATTTTTTAACAGTGAAACGACCCATTTCAACAGCAAGCCAAGTTTAAGCTCAGGCTAAAATTTTATTTGGAGTCGAGCCTCAACTAGATCTGATCTAGCCCATGAATTGTTCACTGTCGAAAATCAAATAAAAAAACTATTTAGATTTTGATTCGCAGATTTATGATGTTCAAATTTGTTTCATGAAAAAAAAAAACCTAAATTGTAAAAGATAGGGAAAAGAGAGCTTTCGATTGGTGTCGAAAGTACGAACGGAGAATGCCATACAAAGGCGATTTTAACAGTCGAATAACTTAAATAAAAACTTTCGAATAACTCAATTACCATTTTGTAACTTTTTGAAGTTGAGTGACCAAAATATAAATTTACTAATGGTTTAATGACCTTAACTCTGATTTACTTATATCTAATATTTTTAAGATATTTAATATTAGTTTGTATAAAAAAATGGCATTCACATAAAACAATATAGACACAATTATGATACGATAAAATACAAAACAATTACAAAGTCTAATATCATGGTCAATGTTGCTGGTGGCATTGGCTAGGATTATGTCTCCTTTCTTCAACAAGCTTGGTTAAGAGAGAAGCAAGTTTTATACCTTTGGAACCAGGTTTCACAGTATCAATGTCTGCCCACCTATAACATAAATCTTCACCTTGATTGATACCTGATAATATTAAATATGATACGATTAAATGATATAAATATAATACCAAAAATGTAAGTAAAAATATAAACATCTCAAAAATCTATATATGTATAATTATAAAATTCTTTAAATATGATTATAACACGAGAAGATACGAAAATATGATCGTGGAATAGAAAATTAGACTCAAGATTAAATTGAGGACATTTGAGCCAATGGTTAAATCGATAGATTAGACTGGTTAGTAAAAATATATATTTGATCTAATGGTATTTTTTTTTTAGTAAAAGTATTATTAAGGTCCTTGTAAAGAGATCAGTTTTTAACTATAGAAATGGATGAAATTTTTAACAGAAGAACTAATTTACTGTTTGATCTAATGTATATGAACTAATTTACTCACTTTTTAGTAAAGAGAGCAAAATGCAATCTAACACCTAGTATAGAGGCCTCTATGGTATTTTTACCTATTTTCTTTACTAGAGCTCAAAATTGAAATATAATTAACTTTCAAAAATATTTTTTTATAATAAAAAAAATTACCAATTTTAAATTGGTCAAATTGTTTTAATATTTTTCTTTCTTTCTTTTTTTCAGTTCAATCTATCAATTTTTAAAAATGTTTTAAACTAAACAAGTCATAAATTCTCAGTTGAGTTAATCGATCCAGTTTCAACATTTAAATGTGCAAATCTACTTATATTTTTCGTACCTTGACAAGAAGACCAGCTCCCAGGCACGAAATTATCAGGCATCCTATGCAGAACATCTTCATCAATCATGTTTAGCAATGGATCATCTTCTTGAATTGGCTGAGCAAAAACTGATTCACCAGCTACGATTTCACCGTACTTCGAAGTGTTTAAAATCTTGGGCTTAGAGGATTTCGGAATAATATCGTACCTTAAATCATTGCTCAATGTTGTGTTTTCAAACTCAAATGAATTGCAAATCACTGTGTGGAAATAGGTTTCAAGAGGGTAAGCTACATTGGTGAAATACATTAATAGCTTTCTTGGAATGTTATCCCATCCATAGATGCAAAACTCCACGAATGATCTTGAAAGAATCACCCATGGTGAACCTGCATTGATTTTTGCACAAAGCATACGTTAGTCAGGCTTTTTATTTTTATTTTCAAAATATTTATATTTGACATACAATAAGATTCTCTAAATATATATATAAAAAAATTAAACAAATTGGGGTTACTCTTATTGAATATAATATGTATTATTTAAAGTATTTATATTCCAAGGTATGATTTTTCAAATAATGAAAAGCTTGTAAAAAGAATAGTTTTATTCATGGTTTAGCCCTTGAATTATACTCTTTCTCTCATTTGAGTACCAAAACATTTTTTTGTCTTCCTAAAACTTCATCTTTGTCCCGTTTTACTCAAAAAAATACCAATGTCCAATAAGAATATGCCACATGTCACGATCTTATTGGTAAAAGTTTAGATACCGAAGTGAGAATTCATTTTGTTAAAGCATCCAACTGTTAGTATTATATGCATATGAAGTTATAAAATATGATTCTCATGCATAGATATATAGCAAGGTAAAAGTTATAAAACTGACCTCCAAAAATCTCGAAAGCATCTGGTTTTCGAGTTTCAACACCATAGTTAATTGGGGTATTGCTCTTATAATATAAGTTGGGGTCTACAACAACTCGGTTTATCTCTCCCCTCCTGCACACATCCAATATTTTTTACCTCGAAAATAAGGTTTAATTTAGCATTATTATCAAAAAAAATTCCGGATAAAAAAATAATTTTTATAATTAAATTCTATCGAAAAATAATTCAACCTTCAAATAGATATAATCTAGAACGGAATAGTGGCATGTGCTTACTGTTTCCAACCCGGATTGCTAGTATAATCAATGAAGTTGAGATCCCTTGGAAGGAAAGTAAAAGCATGGAGGAGATCTGTATCCAAAGCAAATTTATGATAGTCAAGTAATTTCTTTTTAGAAAATTCCCAAATTAGAAGCTAGGGATCATCTCATTAATGGTTTGAGCTTTCTGCAAAAAGGAATATCAAATTTTTCATCATTTTTCTTGGACTTCTGCTTCATTGTTATTAGTTTAGTTACTTCTGCAGCCCTATATGAATATGTCAAATATGGATATAACTCTGGAAGGATGTTAAAGTACATTAAAAAATATTTTTCAAAAAATTAGATATACTCGTATTAGGTGTATAATTAACATTATATAAAATAATGGAAAATCAAAGCACCTATATAAACAGTTCAAACACTTTCCAGAATGTTAGGTTTTGGGGTAAAAAGGGTCATGCATGCATTTTTAAAGCAAAGTTCATCTTTATCATCAATCATATGTGGCTACTCCTAAACCTAAATCACTGTTTTAGATTGTTTATCATCTTGATATTTGATGTTTATTCAAATACCAATATGGAATATATAATCTTTTTAAATATATAAGAATATTTTTTTTTTTTGAAAAAGTTAAGAGTATATTTGTATTGTAAGTAAACTCTATTTGAACTAGACTCAGCTCATTTTATATAAATATTTTGTTGAGTGATTTGTAACTCTTTTAAGAGAAGTCCGTGAAATGTTATCTGTTCCTCAATAAGTCCAATGTTATCTTGAGTGGAAATTTTGTCTCCCAACTCTGTTTAAAACTCGAGTGCTTGAAAAAACGACCTGAGCTAGCCCAACTGGGTACCATCCCCCCTCCCCATTAATAACCTATAAGATATAGGTTAAGGGTTCGAGCTTTACTATGCGCAAACTCTTTAGTTTGCCATGGCCTTGTTCAAGCATTCTTACAACAAAGTCAAGAGAAAATCTCCCTCACCGAAAACAATACCAGACTAAGTTTATTTTTTGAGTAGAGACAAAATGCAATTTGAGACATCGATGTTACCTTTACTTCAAAAACACTCATTCAAAATAGGAGTAACAAAGAAAAGTAAAGAAATGTAACAGCAGTAAAACTTACCATCTTGATTCATTAGGGGATAAGAAGAGGCACTTAAAGGTATAAACCAATCCCAATCTGAATTAATCTTAAGAAGCAAAGCAGCAGCATGAAGTGTAGCAGCAAGAGCAGAAGATCCCATCTTATTAACTGCGTAACTTTTACCTTCAACATTAACATTTCCGAATGTTTGAAGCACTGTCTCGGATTCAATCAAGAATCCCAAATTTTGCCTTTCATAATCAGATGAACCTGAATCAAGTTGCAGCAGATACTGGTTTCTTGGATGATATATTGCTTTCAGCAACCTCACCATTTTATTACTATCTCCTTTGCTGCCACTAATCCAATAAGCAAGAACAGGTGGATAACCATACCTAAAGCAAAACAAACCGAAACCGATCGGTTTTCGGTTTTTATTAAATTCAGATTCTCTTCATAAATTACAGAGTTAATACATGTTAAAATTACATTTTGGTCCCCAAAGTGAAAGAATCTCTTTTTAGTCCTTCAAAAAGTGATGAACAAGGCATAATTATGCTTCAACTCCGCCCCTCGTTTCTAGGACCAAATTCTATTTTTTAATTTAATTTATAATATTTTAATAAAAAACCATGAACCAAGTAATCGTCATTTAATTTATTAAAAAACTAGAATAGTGGCCATACCCTTTATTTGGGAGCCTCAATGGTTTCTGAAACTTTGAAGCTTTCAAAGGAACTTCATCTTGATTGTTGTTTGATTTTGAAAAGCTTCCAAACAATACTAAAGTTGTAGCAAAAACAACCATCCAAGGATAATAACCATAAAACCATGAATAAACCTTTGATATCCTCATTTCCCACTGCTTTGATTTGGCACAATGTGGAGCATCTATAGGTCGAAGCCAAAGAGACCCGAACCCGAAAACGCCATTGATGCCATGTTCGAGCCAATACAAATGAATTTCAGAACTTCAAAATGCTCATCGAAATCAATGAAACCCGAATAGACCCGGAACTGAAAACGCCCATTGGTACCATCTTCAAGCTAATGCAAATGAATTCAGAACTTCAAAAACTAAGAAGAAGCTTTGTTTCTACTCTGTTGGGAGTTTCATCGAACACCTTTGGGGAATAACTAGATATTTGAAGCAAATTACTTTAAGTTGAGAAAATTTGATTAAAGGGTTGATATAATAATTGCAAATGGTTATGGAAAACATGGAAACATTGATGATGGGAACATGTAAACGATCTTTTTTTTTTTCTTTCTGCAATGATTAAAGAAAGTGGTTGGTTTAGTGGTTATGATAAATAAAGTAAGCTTTAAAATGTCAAATGAACCTAAAAGATAAAAAAACAACTTAAAATGAAAGCAAACAAAGATGGTGGACTTTTCATGCCAGTATACTTTCAAAGCAAGCAAAGAAAGTTAAAATTACCATAAAAGTCCTTGAATTTCATTTTACTCTTTTTACTTAAAAATAGGTAAATTAGTCTTTGTATATAAGTTAGATTAAAGAGTAAATCATTCATTCTGTTAAAAACTCCTTTCATTTCTACCGTTAAAAACTTGTCATTGTACATCAGCATGAGGTGGTACATGTGGCGTGCCACGCATGAGCGAGCAATCAGTTTAGTCAGTCGGTTCGATCGTTTTTTTCGGAATCAATTTAATCGACTTGAACACATCAAAACTGACCGACTCTCTTTGTTAAAATCGACTAACCGAACCGACATTAATTTGGTCAATTTTTTGATTAACCGAATCAAATGTTAAATCATTAAAAAAAAAATTTTATTATATATTAAAAATATATTTTAAATAATTAAAAAATAATATAATATAAATTCGTTTTTTCAATCAGTTCAATCTGAGATTCAAAAATCGAGAATCGATCAATAAAACCATATAAATCGATGGCGAAATCGACAAAACCACCCCAACCGACTAAACCAAAACCAAAGAAATAGATTGTGTCGTTTTTTTTCGATTAAAATCGATTTTTGCTCTCCCCTAACACCATATGTAATTGTCTAGCTACTTTGTCGGCCACACCAATTTTAACACTAAAAATAGGTGGAATTTTTAATAGGAAGATCGGTTTCCTCTAATGTACATAAGCTAATTTGCCCATTTTTTAAGTATAAGGGACAATATATAATCTGACTCCTAATATAAGGGCCTCAATGATAACCAGTAAGGAAATTGTATAAAGGCTGGAAAAATTTGAAAAACTAAAAATCAGTAGATCAATTTGTAAATGCATGCCTACTTAATTTATTAATAGCTTAAGTTTGATATATCAAGGATAACTCTGAAAAAAAAAAGTTAATTGTATTAGATATCTCTAAACTATAATTCTCATTTTACCTTTAACATTTGTCTATTTTTTTCCAATTTCGTTTCGATTCCTTTTTTATTCGATTGCACCTTTAATCTTTTAATTTTTATCAAGTAGATCAAAGTTTGATGGAAAATTAATGTATTTGTTAATATATTAACGATGAATGACATTCGTTGATGTAACATGTCATGTGTACCTAATTGCAGGCATTGCAGGAATAGTATTATTATGACATGTCACTATTTTGGGTAAAATTACCATGTAGGCCCCTACATTTGGAGTCGGATTTTATTTTTCCCCATTTACTTAAAAAATGGACAAATTAGTCATTATATGTTAGATCAAAGAGCGAACTGGTCCTTCTGTTAAAATTTTTACTCATTTCTACTGTTAAAAATTGGTCTTGCATATCAACATAAGGTACACATGGCATGCCATGTGTCACTGCTTGGTTATTCCATTAGCCCTTCAATTTTTAATAGTACGAATGGATGAAAATTTTCAATAGAAAGAACCAATTTACTCTTTGATTTAAAATACAATGATTAAATTGTCCATTTTTTGAATAAATGTGGTAAAATGCAATTTAACTCTTAATACATAGGCATTTATGATATATTGAGCCACTATTTTTGTCTTATATATAATCTATACTATTAATAAAATCATTGACTGAGTTGGTGTTACGAGTCAATCGATCACCAACTCGGTTAGGAAATTTACAAAATTGACCTTACGTTAGATCAAAGAGCGAATTTGTCCTTTTGTTAAAAATTCCACCCATTTCTACCATTAAAAACTAGTCTTGTACATCATCATAAGATACACGTGGCATGTCAGGTGTTATTGCTTGGTTATTCCATTAGCCTTTTAGTTTTTAGTTGTATAAATGGATGGAAATTTTTAACAGAAAGGACTGGTTTACTCTTTAATTTAATGTACAATGACTAATTTATCCATTTTTGAATAAATTAGACAAAGCATATAGTTGTATAAATGGATGGAAATTTTTAACAGAAAGGACTGGTTTACTCTTTAATTTAATGTACAATGACTAATTTATCCATTTTTGAATAAATTAGACAAAGCATAATCTAACTCCTAATACAGAGGCCTCTATGATACCTTTACCCACTATTTCATCTTATATATAATTTACACTATTAATAGAACCCCTGACTGAGTTGGTATCACGAGTCAACCGAACACCAACTCGGCTAGGGAATTTACTGCATTGACCTTATTTATTTAAAATAAGTAATATTATTTGTGGTTATTTTAGTCTTTTAAGTTAAAAAAATTAAAAAAAAAAAGATTTGAACCCATGTCGATTACATTGAAAAAACTAGATTTAACATTCAACTAAAACTTTATTTTAATTTATTTATGCATTTTAATTTTATTATACACATTTTATTGTCTTCATCAATTATATATCTTACACTATTTTTAGAACTTTTAACTGAGTTGGTGTCACGAGTCAATCAAGCATCAACTCAGTTAGAGAAATTATAAAAATGACCTTACGTATTTAAAACAAGTAATATTATTAGAGCATATTTTAATCATTTTTATTTTAATATCGTAAATATTTCATATGTTGCTATTATTAAATAGTTTCAAAGCATATATTTTTATTATTTGTTTTATATTATTTTTAAATATATATCAATATTTTAAATATGTATTTTTCACACGTATATACATATGATAGAATTTTTAATATTAAAAAATCATTTAAAAATTCAAAAAATGTATTTAAAATTTTCAAAAGAAATTATGGAATAAGACAACAAAAAGCAAACGGACAAACACATCCAAGGCCCCACCTCTCTCTTTCCTTGGCCCTTGCTGCTGCTAATACCTAACCCTATTTACCATTTCCCGCTTAAACATTTTCACCATCTAATCGAAGTTTTGGGGTTTTTTATTAAAATAATAAAAAAATTAATTAATTATTAAAATAATCTACCTTTTTAATTAAATACCAAAATAACCCAAAATTTACAGTAAAAGTTGGTGGAGCCAAATTATATGGCTCCACCAACTTGCCACATCAGCAAGAGGATAAAAAAATAATTTTTTGGTGGAGCAATATTGAATGGCTCTACCTATATAAAATATAAAGAAAATACTACAAAATCTAGAAAATTAGGGGGCTTTTAAAACAATTTCTCATTTTTTGGTGGAGCCATTTGAAATGGCGCCACTACCCCTGACACCTCAGTTTTTTCTTTTTAAATTTTGTCTTTTTTTTTTTACTTTTTTTAGGTTTCTAAAAAGTTTGGGGGTCTTAAAAATAATTTTTTATTTTTTAGTGGAGCCATTTGAAATGGCGCCACCACCCCTGACACCTCAGGTTTTTTTTTTTTTGTCTTTTTCTTTTTGCTTTTATATTATTTTGTTTATTTAATTTATATTATTAATTTTAAAAAATTTGTAATGTATATTTAAAATGTTTTATAATATATTTTTTAAAATTTTAAATATTATTTTTAAATAATTTAAAATTTAAATATTTTTTAAATATTAAATATATTTTTTAATATTATAAAACATTTAAATATTTTAAAGATATGAGCTTTCAAATTTATTATTAATTTTATAATATTTTTATTTATTTTTAAAAATATTTAACCTTTATTTAACTTTTTCATAAAAAATTATTTAAAAATTTTAAATGTTTAAATGTTTTATATTATTAAAAATAAAAACAAGTAATAAATAATATTTAAATGTTTTATATTATTAAAAATATGGTTAATATTTAAAAAATAATATTTAAAATTTAAAAAATTAATTTAAAAATATACATTTAAAATTTATAAAAATAATTTCAAAAATATATATCTAAAATTTTAAAAAATAATCTAAAAATGATATTTAAAATTTTAAAAATATATATTATAGAACATTTCAAATATACATTACAAATTTTTAAAATTAATAATAAAAATAAATTAATTAATTTAACAAAAAAAGAAAAAATATAAAACTTCAAATAAAATAAGAAAAAATTAAAAATCTTAATTTAAAAATTCTATGTAAAATTAATAAAATATTAAACATACATTTCAAATATTATAAAACTAATAATTTCAAAAGTAATTTGAAAAATATACATTTAAAATTTATAAAAAATAATTTCAAAAATATATATCTAAAGTTAAAAAAATTATTTAAAAATAATATTTAAAATTTTAAAAAATATATTATAAAACATTTCAAATATACATTACAAATTTTTTAAAATTAATAATATAAATTAAATAAACAAAATAAAATAAGAAAATAATATAAAAGTAAAAAAAAAAGACAAAATTAAAAAAAAAAACTGAGGTGTCAGGGTGGTGGCGCCATTTCAAATGGCTCCACCAAAAAATGAGAAATTGTTTTAAAAGCTCTTCAATTTTTCAGATTTTGCAATATTTCCCTTGTATTTTATACAGGTGGAGCCATTCAACATGGCTCCACCAAAAAATTATTTTTTTATCCCCCTTGCTGACGTGGCAAGTTGGTGGAGCCATATAATTTGGCTCCACCAACTTTTATTGTAGATTTTGAGTTATTTTGGTATTTAATTAAAAAGGTGGGTTATTTTGATAATTAATTAATTTTTTTGGATTATTTTAATAAAAAAGCCGAAGTTTTGGGAATTCGACCAGTGGTGGTGGATCCCTCTTGTTTTATCGGTTTAATTGATTCGATTAAAAAATTATAAAAATTAAAAAATAAAATTTTAATTTAATTGAGTTTTATATCAATTCTTAAATAAATTAATTTAACACCTTTCATTGAATAAATATCTCCGTTAATTTAATTCAGTTCAAACAATTTTACATTTTATAACTTAAAAACAAACTTAGTTATTGATTTTGTATAATTTTTTATATAATCTATTTTGACAATTCATATATAAATAAATTGCACACAAAATTATTAAATTATTAATAAATTTACGTTTTAATAACTTAATTTTAAAAAAATCATAAAATATTATAAAATTATTTTAAAAAATTTATTTAAATAAATTTAGAGAACCTAAAAGAAAAACCCAAAACAATTTTTGATCTCAAAATTTCAAAAGGCAAACAAATGATTAATTTGTGTTATATAAAAGTTTATTAGATTGATACATATTAACTTATTCAGTGTTTGCATTTGTCTTACACATATATGTATATATATCATAAAGAGTATAATAGTCAAATTGGAAGAAAAACAAAGCAGGCCCATTATTGAGCTTTCCACTCTGCTACTTTCTCCTCTCTCCACAGTCCCCCCACTAATCATAGCCATAAAATTCCAAGCAATCATTACAAAAACCCCAAATCCTTGTTGTTTTTTTTCTTCCATGGCGGAAACCAGCACCAGCACCAGCTTCATCAATGGATCTTCCTCCATTGCTAGCTTAGCTACTGACCATCTCTTTACAATCTTACTTTTACTTCCCATGGATTCAATCCTATCTTTCGCCATGACGTGTAAGAAGTTCAGGTATTTGGCTACTTTTGATATTCTATGGGAATCAGTTTGCAGGAGAGATTGGGGAAACACTGCTGTTGATGCTCTTAAATCTTCTTTTCATGACGATGAACAACGTCGATTGATTCCCTGGATTAGGCTTTACAAACAAGTCTCTCGAGTTGACTCGGTTTGTTGTTACAAACTCGCTGAGCCAGATCCCGATTTGGTTTTGCCAGTTCCCCGAGCTTCTCACTCTCTCAATTTTGTCTCCGGTTGCTTGGTTTTGTTCGGTGGCGGCTATGAAGGAGGTCAGTCACTTTAATTTCTTTTTTTTTTTTTTTAAGAATTTTGAAAACTTATACCCCATGGATGAGCTAAAATATTCCAAAGTAAAATGAAAAATCGAAGTATATCTTTTATTTTTTAATCTTTGATTTTGATGCATGTTTCATGGAATGGCATAGCTGTTATTGTTTCTTTTGAATTTAGTAAAATCAGTACCGGTAGCATCATATGCTCGACTTTAGTAGGATATTTAGAGAATCATATTCATGATATGAAAAATACAGATATTGAATTCAAACACTTCAAGAAAAAAGTAATAATTCTACTTTATAATATTCAAGGTTATATATATATATATATATTAGATTATGGAATAGTCAGGATGCAGAGGAAAATCTAAATTATGTAATAAATATTTTTATAAAAAATTAATATAAAAGACAAATGAAACTTTGGTGGAAATAAAGATACTAAAATCCATAATGTTTTATGTTGAATTATCATTGTGTGTTTACTTTTGGATAAATATTAATTTTATATATGAACCTTGGTTAAATGTATAATTTGATGCATGAACTTTAATTTTGATTGAATTGTTCATATTTAAAGAAATAAATACATATAATTATTTTCGTATCGAATTAATACAATTGTTTCTTTATGCAATATATTAACGTAAAATGGTACTAATTCGATAATGTTGTTAGTGATTTCTAAAAATTGAATCAAATCAAAATTTCATTTATAAAATTGCCCAAAATCAAACTTCATGACATTGCACGTTAAATAAAAGTTCATATATAATTTTGATATTTATCTCAAAAATAAAACCACCTCAAAATAATATAAATATAATTTACTTTGCGTAGTTGGCTCAAAAGCTTATGGTTTTGCTTTGTTTTTGGTGCATGTTTCCTAGAATGGCTTTTCTCTTATAGTCTTGAATTTAGTGAAACCACTACCAGTAGACTGGATTTATTTTGGTTATACATGTATTCTTTTTATCTTCTCGTATTATAATCGTGCTTAAAAGTATTTTATATTTATATAGAACTTATGATAAGTTAATAGTGGATTGGATTTGTTTGGTTATATGTGTATTCTTTTTGTGTTTGTGTATCTTCTCGTATTATAATCATGCTGAATGTATTTATATTTACAGAACTTATCATGTATTCTTTTTCGTATTTGTGCATCTTCTCGTGTTGTAATTGCGCTTAAGGTATTCTATGTTTTACAACTTTTGATAAGTTAACAGTCGACTGGATTTACTTGGTTTATATATGTATTCTTTTTGTATTTTTGTATATTTTCGTATAATAATCGTACTTACGATATTTTATATTTATAGAACTTTTGATAAGTTAACAGTGGATTGGATTTATTTGGTTATACATGTATTCTTTTCGTATTTGTGTATCTTCTCGTATTGTGCTTAAGGTATTTTATATTTATAGAACTTTGGATAAGTTAATGAATTGTGTTATATAGTTATAGGTGTACTTATATAGTTATATTGCATTCATGTTACTGTTTTTTGTGTTGTGTCATGTTTCCTATCATGTTTTACTCATTTTTGTGGTGTTGTATAATCATGTCATGTCTAGCATTCTATGGTGCAAGCAGTGGCTTTGGTTTCTCAAAAATTGTAATTATGTGTTTTAATTTCTTTAAAATTTATGAAATTAAAAGTTAACGTAATGGTAAAATTACATTTTAATCTTCTAAAATTTATGATTCATCTTTTCTTTCTAAAACAATTTTCTAGCTTTGCCCCTACTAGCATTGTTAGGTCTAAAACTTTAAGGTGAATGTCGGATATGAGTATATATCCAATACAAGTATGTTCAATTTCTTTCAGAAGTTTTTTGTATATTTGGAGAGTTAGATTTGTTTCCTTGTCCGAATATGTTGGTAAAAGTATCACAGAGGCCCTTGTGCTTGGATTGTATTTTCCCCCTCTACTAAAAAAAATGGGCAAATTAGTTCCTGCATGTTAGATTAAAGAGTAAATTGGTCTTTCCATTAAAATTTTTATTTGTTTCTACTATTAAAAAATGGTCCCTGCACACTAGAATGAGATACACGTGGCACATCATGTGTAACTGTCTAGTTATTCTGTCAGATACCCAAGTTTTTAATAGTTGAAATGGATGAAAATTTTAAGACTTAATGACAAAATTGGCCACTAACGTTTATATGTTTTCTCAAAATAGCCCTAATTGTATTTTATAGCCTTTTTTGGCCATAAACCTTTATTTTTTTTTAAACTGTTTTTTCTAACAGATTTGATGAAAGTACCGTTAAAAAAATTAACGAGGATGATGTAAAATATTTTTAATGAGATATAATTTATTACTTAGATAATCCAATAAAATAATTACATGTGAAAAATAATAAAATAAATAAATCATACATGAAATTTAAAAAAAAAAACTCTTAATTTAAAGAAAGTAAACGTAATTAAGGTTGTTAACTTTTTTAACGGTACTTTCATCATATTTGTTAAAAAAAGCAATTTGAAAAAAAAAATTAAGGTTGATGGTCAAAAAAAGTTCAAAAATACAATTAGGGTCACTTTGACAAAACATATAAAAGTTAGTGGCCAAATTTGTCATTAAGTCAATTTTTAATGAAAAGAATAAATTTGCTCTTTAATCTAATATACAATGATTAATTTCTTTATTTTTTTGAGTTAAAAGGGTAAAATGCAATTTGACTTTTTGGTACAGGGGCTTCCATGGTAGAATATGCATGAAACATAAATATAGAGCATGAGTATTTTAGTGAAAAATCTATGTAACTTAGCATCGGTTAACCGTGCCAGTTTTTAACCATACAAATGGATGAATTTTTTAACAAAAATGATCAATTTGCTCTTTGATTTAATGTAAAAAGATTACTTTACCCATTTTTTGAGTCGAGAGAGTAAAATGCAATTTAATACTTAGTACAAGAGTCTTTATGATACTTTTATTGGATACAATCCTTTAAATACATGGAAATATATGTTTGTGACAATATATATCGGTGTCTGACACTCACGTTTCAATTTGAGTAACTCACAGATATCTGAACTTTTTGAACTTTTGCTGCCATTAGGACGCGATCTTGACGATACATGGGCAGTTTACATCGGCAACAATTCTCAAAACATGCTAAAATGGCAGAAGATTCAAACAGGTACCCCAAGTGGAAGATTTGGCCATACATGTGTTGTCATTGAAAATTATCTTGTTTTGTTCGGAGGAATCAACGAGAGAGGCGACCGACACTGTGATACATGGTTAGGACAAGTTTCACTCCATGAAAACCTCGGCATCTCGCTGTCATGGCAGCTACTCGATGTCGGTTCGACGTCTCCACCACCACGAGGAGCCCATGCTGCATGTTGTATAAGCTCCAGGAAGATGGTTATCCACGGAGGGATTGGTTTAAATGGTGTCAGGTTAGATGATACATGGATTATAGAACTGTCTGAAAATCGATGTTACGGAACATGGCGTAAAATCGTTAGCCATCCATCACCTCCGGCTCGTTCAGGACATTCATTGACATGTATCAGCGAAACGCAAACGATTCTGTTCGGTGGAAGAGGATTGGGATACGAAGTTTTGAATGATATATGGGTGTTACATGTGACCGAAGGTTACTCAAAATGGGTTCAAATCTTTTACGAGTTGCAAAACATACCGGCCGGAGTTTCTCTCCCACGAGTTGGACATTCGGCTACGTCGATAATCGGGGGACGGTTACTAATTCATGGAGGAGAAGATTCATTGAGGCATAGGAAAGATGATTTCTGGGTCTTAGATATTAGTCACATATCATTAGAAAAAATGCATCCTACAAGATTGAATTCGAAAAGAATGTTAGCAAACAAGTGGAGAAGACTTAAACCGGAAGGTTATAAACCCGGGTGTCGATCATTTCATCGAGCTTGTGTCGATGATTCAGGACGATATTTGTATGTGTTCGGCGGAATGGTCGACGGATTGCTTCAGCCTGCTGAACCGGTTGGGCTTAGGTTTGATGGTGAGCTATTTCTGGTGGAGTTGGTACTTCAGTTATGAAGGAAAAAAAAAAAAAAAAGGATTAGAGGCTTGTGTATGTATGTAGGTATGTACGTATCATGTGTGCATGTATATATATATATATGTATGCGTTTCATGGATATGGATGAACAGTAATCTCAAAATTGCATGTATTGATTAAAGGTGTTCATAGATTAAATCGGGTTGAAGTTTGTCTTTTAAAAAATTCCAAGCTCGAACTTGAACTATTTAAAAGCTTGTTTTATTGTTTAAAAATAATATTTTTTAATTTAATTTAATTATAAGAAATAAAAATGTTAATATAAAGTTATTTGTGTTTTTATTATTTATAAATATGAGCTAATTTGAAGTTTGAAAAATATAAATTCAAACTTATCCCAAACCCAAGTGAATCTGATCACTTGTATAGACCACAATTTTGTGTTAATAGGTTTATGAATTTGGAACTAAATTAATATTTAATTTTAATTATGGTATCAAGAAAAACAATTATGCTTTTATTCTTTATATTAAAAAATATCTCACTTTTGCTCAGAAAAAACTCTTCTTTATCTCATAACATTACAAATTAATTGATTAAGCTTTAGTTCAATTGATATGTTACTATTGCAGCAATTAAGAGAACATAAATTCGAGCATGCTTAAACTAATTTTTTCCAATTTAAAAGTTTAAAAAGATTATGGATAAAAAATGAACATTATATAAAAAAAATAAATTATTCTTGAAAAAAATAAAGAAAATACTAGAAAAAAGAAAGAGAGAATCATATGAATAAAACAATGCAAAACATAGATTATTTTTTTTTTCGTTTCTATTTTACATAATTGCAATCTACTACTCAACACGCATAAACTCCCTAATATATCAAGCCAACCCCCATGACAAAAGCCTCCGAGCCCTATTTTACTCGGATTCGGGTGTGAGTATCAAATACAAATATGTATTCGACAAGGGTATTTTCTTTTATGTATTCGAAAAGTCCTTGAAAGGTTATATCCCAATGGCCATGTTCAAATACGCGTCAAACACGGGGACTGAAAAGAAAAACAAAAAATCGAAAAACAACATAGAAACCAAAGAGCTATACAACGAGTTAAAATGACAACAACAAAGACAATCACCTACCCCGAAACTCCTAAGTCATCGCATTATCGCCTCTCATAAGCGCCATTTTTTCCGCCCACCAACACCGCCACCATTGCCATAGAAATAAAGAAAGAATAATCATTTTAACTATGTTACCTGAAAAAGTCCACAAGGAGCGTACACTACTAAACCGGGATAACATCAGTCTTTGATGTATCTTCACATCTCACTATAATACCCTCGAGACCGGCCGGGAAGATACACTTTGCACATTGACATCCTGTTGTTATTGGCTCGGACGGAGGGACGATCATGAGCACGTTGTCATTTCTTTGAACAACTCCCATTACACTAACCGTGCTTCCTTCTTTGATATACCTACAGATACCGGAATTTGTAAATTCCAAAGTCGAAATAGTTTCTCCGAGTTTTTTTTATACCAACTTATAAGATAATCCGGATACTTACCCTTCTTTTATCCGCATTACACGGTCATCACTCGAAAGGTTCCTTTCTCCGAGCCACCTAATGAAATCTGGAGGTAATGTTTCACTGGCTGGGTCAACATCAATGACAACAGAATCATCCACATAAGGAGTCACCCTTGCTCCGTAGCCTGTTTTTACCAATGCTCTCAAACCCGACTGGAAATCGGAGATGTAGAAGTCAACCGCACGCCTCTGTCAAAGAGATAAGACACGAAAAGGTTAAAAGAGTCGGCCAAACCATTTTGCTTTTCTTAAATATGCCCTAATGTTTTTATCACATCACCGCTTGTGTCAATTCAAGGCGCATAGCATTTATCAAATCAGTAACTGAATACTCCAATAACTTACTTCGGACAATCGAAGCCCCCATGTAAATCGGCGATGTTTAGGATTGGCTCCTTTAGAATCCCATCCACGGTACTCGTATAAATTAGTAGATGTATAAACACATCTAGGAACTTTCTGGAAGGATGATTCGAGCGGCACATTTCCGCATGTTACAACCTTCAAGAAACAGCAAATATTTAGAAAAGCTTTACTCATTCAAGTTCTACAACTTTTCCATGAATCAGGATATTGATTGAACAGGCTCTGTCTCATGGTAATTATTTAGATGACATATTCGAACCACATAAAAAGATTAACCCATGGAACCGCTATTACTAATATACGAACATTAAATCACATACCCCGGAGATCTTCACCAATTGTCCGTTCTTTGCATTTCGGAGCTCAGCATCGGGATAACGAGCAATGAACCCCATAATAGCTCTTCTTCCCCAACACGAATTCCAAGCAAATAATGCAGCAACAGTACCGAAAAGGACCACAACAACGATGAGGAGAATGACATTGTGAACAGCTCCGAGAATAAAGCCTCCAGCAATGAAACCCATCACAAAAAGCAGTATCAATGACCATAATATCGGTTTCGGGAAGTTCCTCTTAAAAGAAAACTCATCATCGTCATGGTTAAGAATGTTCACAGCAGAACCATGTACCTTCATTGATCCCATTGTATCCAAAGGACCGGATACTTTTCTAGGAGCCCCGGATGAATTTAGTGGGCCCGAAGAGATAGGCCCGGATGTAATGAGACCAGTAGCAGGAAGGACTGGAATAGGACCGGAGTTTTGGCGTCCACTCGATGTTAGTCCACCAGACTGAGGGCCGGATGTTCTCTTTACCGGATCCCCATGTCGATTCAATGGTCCAGAATTTGACTTCTTTAATGAAGTTGAACCAGACATGCCTCCTGTAGGTCCAGGACCAGAGGTGGTATAGCCTGCTCGAGGTGCTGCAGTAGTAGGCATGATTGGTCCAGAGTGTGAAGCAGCACCTCCGAAAGATCCAGTCCTCGAAGGGGCACTACTTATAGGTCCGGATTTCCGAGACTTAGAGCCATCAACAGGGATATCGAACATTTTCCCCAACTCTCCCGACTTTTTGATATCACCACCAGTATACGGCATTGCTACTGAGCTCATTGTCGGAGTTCTTTCCTTGGGCTGCTCTGGCCTACCTGATACATAAAGACCATTGCTGAGCTGATGAGATGGGAATCTCGAACCCATCGAGCTTCCAACGTACAAATACAGAAGATATCACACAAGAAAGGCTTCCAATAGTCCGTTGATAAAAAACTTAGAGTCCTCCTGACATAAAAAAAAAAGGCACCTTAAATATTGAATAAATAGTTTAATTCTAATAATCACAGAGACATAGGTCGGTGCAATAGAGAATCAAGAATCAAACAAAATGGACCAAACCAATCAGAGTAAAAGTACCATGAAGGCTCTTGAAATAGGAGTCAAATTGCATTTTGCCCCCCGCCAAAAAAATGAGCAAATTAGTCCCTATACGTTAGTTCAAAGAGCATATTGATCCTTTCTGCTAAAAATTCCATCCATTTGTAAATTGACATGGTTGATGGAATAACCAAATAGTGATACGTGGCATGCCAAGTGTACATCATGCTAACGTATAGGGACCGGTTTTTAACAGTAGAAATGAATGAAATTTTTAACAGAAGGACCAGTTTGCTCTTTGACTTAACGTATAGGGACTAATTTGCCTATTTTCTAAGTAGAGGAAGCAAAATGCAATCTGACTCCCATTACAGGAGCCTTCATGGTACTTTTAGCAACCAATCAGGTACTTACAGAAACACATATATAGCAGCAGTAAAGGCACGTATTTGGTTTGCTCTTCTATATGATAAATACTGTTCTAATGAAATTCACATACATATCGTCACCAATTTCCATTTTGAGCTAAAGCATAAGTGGATTAAATAGTTAAATCGTGAAAGTTCAGTCGAATCTATGAAAATTGATGCAACATAAACGGTTTACAACAATGCGGTAACCGTGAATTCTAAAGAAGAAAATGCAGTGACAGTGAAACCAATGACAAAGAACATGAAAAAAGGTAAAATCCTGAGAATAGTCCCTGTACTTATCGTTTTGTGCGGATTTAGTCCCTCTACTTTTATTTGATCAAAACTAGTCCATCCAGAGTGTTCTGATTAAAAGATCTCCTTAAGAATCTCAGCTTGCAGTAATTGTACTTATAACACAGTGCACATACATACTAACAGTCACAATTTCCCAAAACGATCCCTAAAAACGAACTAAAAGTACTTGAACCATGTCTTGTGCTGCTTAATATTTTATAAAGTTCTATGATGTCCTACAACTTAGTTCAAGAACTTTGTTGTGCTTGCATGGGCGAGAATAAAACACATCCTGCCATGGGATAGGAGCGCTAGTGAGGGACTCCCTTACTATCCTGTCCTAAGCCTAAGGTATTTAAAAATGGCACGGTTTCACTAGGAGATCTTTCCTTTATCTTTCTTGATGCAAAAGAAAGACTCCATTAGCCTTAACCTTTGGTTGTGATTGTCGCCTTGTAACCAAAACCAATGAAGTCGGAGCAACATAGTCTCGTATCACTATCCACAAAAGCATTTACAATAGAAGTAAAGATCTAAAATTATATTGAACCAAGCTAAGTTAAACAACTCAGATTCTACAAGAGATCAAAAAAATGGAAATTTCCAATAAATCACCCAAAATGAAAGAACTAAGCAAAACCCAGATCACAAATTGAAACAAAGGCTCAACTAATGTTGATTTCAACATTTTCAAGCTTTTTTTATTCCTTTTCAAAAAAGGCTATTTTGTCACCAAAGAGACAAACTGAGAAGCCTAAATCAGAAGGGGCAAAAAAAAAACCAAGTAAACTCCCATTTTATTTTACTAAAAATAGATTAAAAAGGGAAAAAAAAAAGATCTATACAAACAAGTAGATACTTTCAAACTTAAAAACAGTGAAACTAGAAATTAAAAATGGCTAATTTGTCACCAAATAACCAAATAGAAACCAGTAAATTCCTTCTTTTTTTTTACTAAAACTAAAGTACAAAAAGAAGAAGAAAAGATCTACATAAACAAGTAGATGTTTTCAAGCTTAAACAGTCACTCAAAAACTACATTTTTTCCTCAAAACAAATTCAAATACAATAAAAACGGCTAAAAAAACAATACCCAGAGGTAAAATAAAGTGAAACCAAACGCTAAATCACAAAACGAAAGATACCCAGATCTTCATTTTGAAACAAAATAGCAAAGATCAAAGATCTGATGGGAAAAAATAAAGAAGAAAAATGGAAGATATAGAAAGGAAAAAAAGAAGAAGAGAAAATACCTGAAATTGAAGAAGGTGATGAAAATATAACTGAAGTAGTTGAGGAAATCAAGAGATTTACAGACATTATACGAGGAAAAACAAAGTTAAAAAAAAAAAAAAAAAAACATTAACAAATACTAAAAAGATATATTAACAAAAAATAAAAAAAAATCTCTGTCTCTCTGTTTTAGTTTTTAGCTGCTTACTGTTTTTTTTTTTTTTTTTTTTTTTTTTTAAAGTTCGTTCCTTTTTTTTTCTTCTCTTTTAAGCTTGTTTTATTTTAAAGAAAATATGAAAATTATTTTAAATAAAATATATTGATATTTAATTGTATAATAATTTTAAGATAATGATTAAAAGTGTCCACATGCGGGTGGCATGATTTTGCTAAAAGTGATTTTTGCTTAACTTCGAATTGAACTTCATTTGTTAAATTATTAATTAGTTGGAATTAAATTTTAATTCGATAAATAATTTTTTTTAATAATTATTAATTTGTATAAGAAGATATTAATATTATATTTAGAGCATAAAAATGGGGGTCAAATATCAAAATGACGGATTTACCCATTACTTTAACATTTTCTGCGTGACTTGCTTATCCAACTCCAAAGCGCACACATGCCTTGATTTGATTTGTTCCTTTTGCCTTATTTTCACTTTGCCCCATAACTTCTAAAACTTTTCATTTATTTACCCCATAATTATTATTTCTTTATTCTCAAACTTGATAAGATTTGGATAGATATGAAATTTTCATAACTTTATCTTTGAATACCATGACTCATTACTCTTGGCATTTTTTTCATATTTTTGGGTTTAAATTAATTTTTATATATTTTATTTCATAAATAAAAAGTAATATTTATTATTTTTTAAAAATATTTTGTCATCATTAAACTTTAAACATGAAACAAAGGTCTCTATGTATATTGGTACAAATTTGAAAGAGTATGTATGTGTATATAAATATTTAAAATGTGTGCTTAGTTTGAATAAATTTAATAAGTTTTTAATTTTTTTTTTTGTATGTTTAATATGTAAATATTCAAAATGTGTGATTGGTATGAATAAATTCAATAAGTTTTTTTATTTTTTTTTTGCATGTTTAATATATAAATATTTAAAATGTGTGATTGGTACGAATAAATTTAATGTTTTTAATTTTTTTTTTGCATGTTTAATATATAAATACTTTAAATGTGTGATTGGTATAAATAAATTTAAAAAGTTTTAAATTTTTTGCATGTTTAAAATACCATATTCGACAAATACCAATTATTTGAAGTTCCATTGGTTTCGATAAAAGAGTTGTTGTCTACTGATCGTAATGGTTCTAGTTTAACTTAATATGAGCTGGTTGATGTAATATCTTTATACGGTATTTTTCTACCCAAAAAATATATCATGTTCAAAAGATTTTAAACATAAATGGTTAAAAATATAGAAATGTGGTGACATAATTTAAGTGTTATATAAATTGTTGTGTTTTTTTTTTTTAAGGAAAATTGTTAAGTTTTTATTTAAGGATAAAATCATTTAATAATGAATGAAGTGATCCTTGTTATATTATTTAATACTCTCTCCACCATTTACATAAATAATTAAATATTGAATGTATAACGTGACATTAATTTCTACATAAACAGACCCCTCATTGATGAATAATTAAATCCTATATTTATTAAAAATAATAAATATCAAAATTATATCTAATAAGTTAATATGCATGAAATTTTAATTTAATTCGGTCTTAAAAAATCACTAATATTATCGAATCATCATTGCTATATTACATGCACAATTATATAAATCTAATATGAAAATAAATGTATGTATTTATTTTCTTTAAATATATAAAATTGAATGAAAATCAAAATTTCATGAACCACAATTCAAGTTTCATATGTAGAATTGTACCAAATCAAAATATATGTATCAAATTGTACATTGAACCAAAGTTAGTATATAAATTCGTAAAAGAAGCGAGAAAAAGAATAATTTTTTTTTTAAGTAATTAAAATTACAAATATTAAATAATTGCCTATCTATTACAGTCTTCCAGTGGTAATAACTATACCAAAAAGAGATGAATGTTGCCTAAAAAACCTAATTAATAAAACAATGTTTCCATAAGAAGGTTTAACAGATATTTGATTTCGATTCGAGATGAATATCGATCAGATAGGAAGCCGAGTATCATAACCAAAGATTACGGGTTCAGTTTTAACTTCGTTCTCCACATTTCTCCGATCACTTTCCTCGGTGCTGGATCATCCGGACCTCTGTCTCGTTGCCCGGACGTGAAATACAAATATTCTTGCCAGAATCCGACAAGTGTGGTCTTCACTCGGTAAGGAAGTTTTCCGATCACAGACCACTCCTGTAAAAGCAGAATTACAAATATTAGAGCTTTAATGGCTTAGGTAAATAACAGACGATACAATATTTAAAATCATCTGTTGCTGCTTCAATGACAAGTGGAGGTTAAAATGTCGCAAAAGTACTCGATTCTCGATCTTCTAGTGCAAACCTACGTTGCTTCGACTCTTCAAATTTTTAAAGTCCATACCAGACATGAGTATGTTCATATAATCCTCCAAACATTCTCTAAATACATAATAAATATACCCGTGTCTGAACATGTATCCATGCATGACATTCGTCCCAAAATCGAGTTAACATAAATGGAACAACATGTAGATTATTATCATGTTTCAACTTTTGAAGCAGTATACACAAAATGTAACATAGTCAGTCATGTGAGCCAACACTGCATCATTGAGGTAGCCGTACAAATGCAAGAACAACAGAAAAAGGTTCCTCAAGTCTTGCATGCATTAATGGATGGTCAAAGCCAAAAACTACTAGGTTAAAAAGTTTAGTACACTCGAAAATGAACAAGAAAAATCCAATAACACGGCAGCATGTGAACATAAATTGGGGTCTTTCATGCATGATTACACAGACATGTTCACTTGCACACGCATGCACATGCATATACCTAAACGCTACCGTGCATGAACAAGAAAACACGAAGCAAAATATGTAAAGCTTGTGAGTACGTAAGTACATGCAAAAATACGAAAATTTTCTATTATAAAGCCATACAAAAGATAAGAAGATGATACCAGTGTATCTAGATTAAACTGAAACACTTCTCCAACCAGAATCATCTTTTTTGTTATAGGGTGTTTCTCGGTTGTGCCTCCAGCAATAATAAGAGAATTGTTAACAATAGCCCAAGCAAATTCGATATGTGAATCTGGTTTTGGCATCGGAGGTAACGTTTTCCACTTCATTTCGTCATCCAGCATGTATACGTCACTATATACCACCTGAAGAAAAATTAGAAAAATAAGTTGAATATATGGCTCGATTCATATTAATAGAAAAGATACAATTGATACAAAATAAAAGATAGAATGTACATTCACCCATCCATTAATATCTTCATGACCTCCAAGAGAACATCAAAACTATCGTAAAAAGGCAGAGATGCGTCCCAAGTTCAAAGTAACAAAGAACTTCATAATGCATGAAGGTATTATATATTCTGCAGAGGATAGAATGCTCATATACAAAATTCTAAAAGACATTACTTTTACATGTTTAGTAAAATGGAACAAAATTCTTTTAAAAAATAAACATTTTCAACAGAACCGGACCACATTCATTAACAACATTAAGTTCACTAATTTAATAAGGCTTTCAGTTACCTAGAAACCATTCAGATTTGGTTTATTTAGATCTTAAGCCAATCTATCATCGATAAGATGATATAGAATGCTTTAAGTAAACAAACCTATATAAATTGATGTACTACCATATTAAAGTCACATGAAAAGAACAGTAAAGAAAAACATAAATAGCCCTTTTACCTCCATCCTTCGAGAGCATTTAAAAATGGGCGATCCAGGTTTGGCCATAAAATCACCCTCTTGACCGCCAATAACATAAAGACGATCTTTAAACACAACACAGGCCCTACATCAATGACATTTGAAAGATGAAGTTTATGTGAGATTATATAAGGAATGCACAACTGAAATCAAGTTGCAGTTCTCTTGGCCATTAAAAACAAAGAGATGCTCTTAGGATACGACTAAAGCAGTCTTTCATGATCAAGGACAACACTTCCAAAGTTCCAACTATTTCAATGTTTCAATCAAGCCAACAGAATTTACATTCTCTTCCTTTTCCAGTATTGGGTAAGCGTTCTATGTTCATTCAATTGGTACAATTGCTTAAAGATATGAAGAAATAAACATATGAGCAACATATCAGTTTACGTTGCTCTTACTCTTCGTTTTTCTTGGAGTATTCATGTCTGATAGTTGTTTCCAAAACATATCCGCACAAGAGTGTATGCGAATGACCCTCCACAAACTAAAAAACATTTAAGTATACCAGTGTGTGACACATAGTCACACTAGATTACGAGTAACCTGGACATCAGCAACTGAAATTTAAGCCAAAATTTGCATAATTGCAGTAATGGCATCATTAAATAAAAAATTGTCTCCATTAGCTTTATGTATGATATGATTAACCGCAAAAACTAAGCATGCATACACGCATCCTTTCAGGCTTTTACTATACAAAAACGTATAAAACTATAAATAATCAACAAAAGATGCAATGGAGTCATAATTGAAATGTACAATCACGTCGTAATAAGAACATGTATCAAAAGCCCGAACAGCACCAAAAGCATAATTTGTCAACTTGTTGACGGGGAAAAGCAATATTGAAAGAAAACGAGTAGAAAACACGTAGACAAACCTATGAGGTCCACCCCGTGGAATGGGTATTTCATTCCTCCATTCCGTTTCTAACGCTTTCCCATCCTTTACAGCAAGACTCCAGTGCTCTAATCCGGGTGTATGCCTATTCTCCTTGCTTCCACCCATCACATGAAGTCTACCTCTCCAAAGTTGAGTGGCTGGTGCGTACCTGAAAATACGAGGCATGTCACTCTCAAGCGTATTTCCCATTAAACTAGAGAAACTAGCTAAATCTGGAAATTACCCAGAACCAATATTTTTCCAGTTCATAGAAGAGTCAACAGATCAACTGTTAGAAAAAGACTGGGTTTCTAAAAAGATTTTCTAGAATTAAGTTTAGTAGATGTATAATGTTTGAATCATCAATGAGAAAATTGGGTTAACAAGCCAACATAAACAAGAAGAGGAATTTTTTCTTAAAAACAAGAAGACGGGTTCAGGCATTTGTTCATATAATCTCATCAAAGAGTAAGCAAATTTCAATGTTACTGTTCTAGCTGTTAAAATTAGGCCCACCTGTCTAGGACTCGAACTTGGTACCAGCCCATAATGATCAAAGTTTAATCATGAGCCTATCAATGGAGCTAATTCAATGAAGAAACAATTGGAAACCATATAGAAACAGCCATAAACTGGATCAAAGCTATTTGTTAGAATCTACTGCTAAATAGCAATGAAGATGAACTACAAACTCTAAAGATTGAATTAGTAAATTAACGGTAAAAATGCTATTTATTGTTCTAAAGAATTGATCATTGAAGAAGCAGAAAGAAAATGGCAACACGTTATCTCTTTTGTTATTTGGTACTCAAATATTCACCTAGAGAAGTTCAGGACCCACTCAACAGAAGCGAAAGCAAAGAAAAAGTTAATTCACAAAGCATTACAAACAAGACATAAATTAAACACATTGAAAGTAAAAAACCACAGTTTCTCAGGGGCAAGGCCATCTTGTTTCTTCCAAGAGTATTACTACACATCTCCAGCATGATTCGAGATATTCACATACCTAGGGACAGGCAAAGGGGGCATGTCACTCCATTTCTTTGTTTCAGTATCAAGAATAAATGTGTGAGCTGTAGGCCCTCTGCATTGAGGACCGTATTGTCCAGTGACTATGTAAATGTATCGCCCATCCGTCACCATGCCTAAATGTGAGTGTGCCATTTCTTTTGGCATATCAAATCTTCCTCCCCATGTATTATCCGTAAAATTGTATATATCAACATGTGAATGCACCTAAGGAAGTAAAACAGAAATGAGCGAGAACTATAACTCTATTTAACATAAATATGTGCTTAAAAATCACCATATAAGAACTTGAAAATGCAGATTAAGGAAACACTATCACAATAGGTTGCAAATATGAATGAAATCAAAGAACTTAGTAAAATTGTCACAAGATATGTTCCGACAGTCACACCCAAGGCCAAGGAACATAGTTTGTGACAGTTTTACTAAGTTTAAATTTTCTAAATTTTTCCATGTATTTGGAGGGTCATAGCTCTATACCCATTTCCAAATACGAGTCCGATATCGGTGCCAGACACAGACACTTCAAGCAAAATGAAGAGTTGGAGCAATATAAATAACATAAAAATGACATAGATGCAAAAATGTCTTAATATTTATACATTATGAATTATTAACGCATCAAAATTTATATAAAATATAAAATACCTTAAACGTGATTACGATGCATACATGAACACACAATTATGACACTACAAAACACATGAACATGACACATCAAGTCCAGTTATAGCCTGAACATAGGGAATGGGATTTTATATTTTCAGATTCAACCCCAAACCTACCATATACAACTCTCTTAAGAATGACTCCATTGATCTAACTTAACTTAGCTACAAATTAAGTAAATCATGTTTTTTGCACTCCAAAAGAAGTAACAATCGCAATGCTTATTAGTTTCATGTCTCAAAAGTAAAGAGATATAACAAGAAAGGGAAGGCTAAAACATTAGCATATGATACTGAGGAACATAGAAAGGGTAGTAGTATGTAACTAAGATAATCAATGGTTCCATATCCATTGATTAACGAAGATACAATCAAGGGTAATGCACAACAAACTACAAGAAGACACGATCAAGAGTAACACAACAAAATACATGAAGGCACAATGATGACACAGCAAAATACATGAATTGTCAGGTCTCCGTACAGCCTGGAGATGAGGTTGCATGTAGAGAGATTCAAACCCAGACCTATATATACCACTTAAGAATGACTACATGAACTAACAGCGCTAACCTCCGAATCCAGTAAACCATAATAACAATTTCTAGGCTTATTACATCAGTATATAGTACTGGAGAATTTAGAAAGGGTGGTTTGTGTCTTACTAACAATCCAAGCACGACAAAATACACAAAGATACGATTATGACACAGCAAAATGCACAAAAGCGATAGGATACATGAATTGTTAGGTTTACCTACAGCCTAGATGTAGGGAAATGGATTGCATGTACTGATATTTGAACCCAAATCCGCTACATGTCACCTCTTAAGAACGATTATATAAACTAACTAAGCTAAGCTAAGCTCTAAATTCAGTAGATCAAGTAATTTGCACTCCAAAATAATAATAACAAACTAGAAAGTGTATTCATATGTTACTAACATGATCAATGGTACCATAGCCAGCAAATACAAAAAGAAGATTCTTAATCTGAATAGCAGCGCCATCTAAACGAGGAACAGGAGCAGGCGCCATCTTTTCCCATTTAAGTTGAGGAGCAGGCAAATCAGCAAAAGTAGCCGATAAAACTCTACCATCTTTACTCTTTTCTTTAACATTCTTCTCCTGCAAAAAACACCAAAAAAACAGTTTAAAATCGAATCGAATCTGCATTTCCACCACCGAAACAACAAAAAGAGTGTTTTTTCACCTTGAGTTTTTGGTTTGCCGACGAATTAAGAGGCTCATTGAACATTAACGGAAATGCAACGGGAAAATCAGATGAATGAGGGGACCAATTATTCGAAATCGAAAGAGATGAAAGCTTGAAACGAGAAGATGAAGCCCAGAAAATATCGGCAATGAGACCGATCAATAAAAGACCGATACCAATGCATATCAACAGAAATCTTATCGTTCCCGGTGTATGCTGCTGCTTCCCTGTTAGCCTCACCATCGCATCCTTTTCTTTTTTTTGCTAAGTCGCTGCAAATTGCAGAATCCAATCCCTTTCTTACACCGACGTTAAATTAGGATTGACAAAAATATATATGAGTTCAATTTTTCTTGAATTCAATTTGATTTTTTAGATCTGATAAATACGTGTATATGTAACTGGGCTCGTTTGAATTGAGTCACATTTGTAGAATATGTAGAATTCAAGTAAAAAGTTAATTGAATATATTTTACAGCATTTACTTAATTAAGCTGATTTTCGCGGATTTAAAGCTTTGCAAATAATTTAATTATTATCAATCTTAAAAATAATATTATTATTATTTATTATTTATTATTTATTTATTCGAGATTTTACATAATTTTGATGCATATAAGAAATATTCAACCTTCGATCTTTATATATTTTATATAAACGTTACGAATTAAATTTATTAAATTAAAACTAAATTGATAAAATATGTCAATATTATAACCGAATTTGTTAAAACGATACCTAATTGATAGTTCTTAATTACTCTTTTAAAATTTAGGGGGGCTAAAAAAATTTTCTACCTTAATGTTTTATTTAATGGAACAAAATAACATTTAATCTTTAAACTTGGTAAGTTTTCTCAACTTAATTCTTAAATTTTTTTTGTCCACGTTAATCTCTAAACTTAATTTTATTTTGTCAGTTTTGGTACTAACAAAAATTGAAGAAAAAAAAATGTCAAGTTTATTAACTAATATAAATAAAAAAAATTCGGAAAAGTTACAAAAACTCATAGACTAAATGTTACTTCATCCTTAACATATTTGTGAATCAATATTAATCGTTAGATCTTCAATCGTCGATTGCTAGTTTAGTGTTGTTAAGTTAAATATACCCTAAATAACATTTCTATTAGAAGAGAGAATGGTTAAAGTTTTGAGTTTAATATGAGAAGAAATAAGCGTTAATGATTTTGATGAACTCATTAGTCAAATCCCCTAATTAGTAAAAATACAAATTGGAATTATTTATTTGAATCGAATAAAAATACTAAACCACCCAGAGTCTAAACATGATGAATTCAACATGCAAAGTCCAAACACATCTGTTTCTTTTTAACTATAATAATACTTTTATATGTTTTCTTCTAGACCTTTGGACCATAGCAATTGAAGAAAGTGAAATGGAGAATCTTATAAATACAATCCATATTCACACCATTTTTTTTAAATATTTACACGTAGAAAAAGCAGGAATATGATAAAAAACAGACTTAACATGGAGTGATGATGCTCATATAATCTAAACTTATAACATCTAACCATCTCTTTAATAATACATCATAAAATACATATCATATTTTAGCTGTTAAAATGAAAAGGAAAAAAGAGGGTTTTTATTTCAGTTCCATTTTTATATTTGCATCTGTACAGCTCCAATCTTGACTGAAAAAGCTCTCCTTGTCAACAAATCTACTTCTTATTGAGCCTGCAAAGTCCCCCAATTCGCCTTTAAAATTGATAAATCAATAAAGGTTAAAATATGCCATAAGTTCCCTCTACTCTTTCATAAATTTAGAATTTAGTTCCCCTCAATATTTCAGATTTCAAATTCCAAGTCCAATTATTAACCCTATTAAAAAATTTTAATTAAATTTGCTGGTGAGATCTTGTGAAATATATATATAAAAAAATACTCATGTAACTAAAAAAATAATATTATGATAAACATTAACCGTTGAACCTAAATTTTGAAATCTGAAAAGTAAAGGGACTAAATTCTAAATTTATGAAAAGTACAAGGACTTATGACATTTTAACCATCAATAAACTTCATCAAATTGTATAGACGCAAAACTATGTTATTCCTATTATTCATTTTTCTTAAGTACCATTATCTGGGATATTTCCGGACACCCCAGTATATAGAAAAACCAGAAGAGAAAAAATTAACGATACTCATGTTGATTAATGCGAGATGCAAATTATAACTCACCCAGATGCTCTTATTAGTGCAATGAGAATGGTTTCATCCTTCTTCCTCGGATTTAGATGAAGCATTTGATTTCATTTCTACCTCCACCGGATGGGGGGATCCACCTGTAACATCGTAAAGAAAACTATATTATGCAGATGAGCATTTAATAAAAGAAAAATGATATTATACAGGTTCCCGGAATAATCTAATGACCATTCAAGATTTGTCCATCCTTACATATAATGAACATTGAAACAGCAATGACCCTTCAAGTTTTCTATTGATATCACCCACAATTTTTTAAGAAAAAATAAAGAAGTACACAGCAATGCATAATGGAAAGTTCGGAAGCTATGTTACTCAAACTCGGGGTCCTCTTGTAATGTTATATTCAGCACATAAGTATTTAGCAATTCATTCAGGGAAGAAACCTTTGTCTTCTTCATCCCTTTCTAACGAGGGATACATGCACGTCAGCCATATAACTTAAATCCTAAAACCTTTGTCCATTACTATGTATATCATAACTGTTGTAAGAACCAACACCAACTAAACAGACATCGAAAAAGCTAACTAACGGTTCAAACTTTCTAGTAATATAAATGCAGAGAAGCACACAGCAATGCTGAATGGACAATTAAGAAGCTATGCTATTTAGACTCAAGTGTAAGTATCAGATGCATACTCAACTTTTTCCTAAATTTTTTAATGTATTTGGAGGATCCTTTCTCTGGTCTCTGGTCTTATCTTAGCACCCATATCTGAAATATGTCAAAAAATGGATACAAAAGGTTCGAAAGTAATAGTTTCTTACGTACTTCTGGTGAAGTTAGGCATCATTGGGAACAAATTTCTCAATCACATAGTATTTTCTCTCAAGAAAAGAAAGCTGGTTCTTACCTATGAATCGCAAGTTATTAATCACTAATTTTCAGCCGCCGTAATAGGCCTAAAACAATGGCGTAATCTCTTATTCAAAGATACCCAATGCCGGTAACTAAATAAACCTATATAATAAACAATTATATTCTAGTCAGAATGATCAAATCCGAATAACTCTATAATAAAAACGTCACGTTCTAGGTTGAATTGGTCAACAAAGAGGAACCCTATTTATATTATTAAATTTTTTTATAGTATAAGCATAACGGCAGGTCCTTGGGAAATCAATTTGAATATTAGGGTAAAAGTTTCGGGTTTGCCCAAATTTAAAAATAATCAAATTCACCATCAAATTGAAAAGTGGAAACAGGTTAAAATTACAGGGCTATTGATAGCATTGGATCCTCGAAATTCAATTTGAATGTTAGGGCAAACTTTTCCCCAAATTTTAAAAAAAAATCAAATCCACCGTAAAATTGAAAGGGGGAAGGTGGATTCATATTGCTAGGAATTAGATAATTGAAATTACCTTTGATGAAATACTCAGAAGAAGGCCAACCTCGTACGGTGGTGGTGGACAAGGACTCCTCCGGGGTCAAAGGATTAGCCAATTTCTCAACAATCTGAGCAAGGCCGTATGATTGCGACGTGGGAGGCGGGACCCAATAAGAGGATCCGGGTACGAAAGGGAGCCAATCGGGCGCCGACCGGCGAACAATGATCCGATGGATGGCGTCTTCGAGTTTTCGCAGGAGCGGATCGGAGGAAGACTCGGAAGAAGCATCGGACTGATCGAAATGATTGGGTTGGCTCGATTGGGTTCGCAACGAAACGAGACGAGAGGATGATGTGCAAGGTTTGGTGAAGGGTCGTAGCTTGATTACGGTTTGGCAAAGTGAACGAGCCATTAAGCGGTGAACGGATAATGGGGAAAGGCAAAAGGGAACAAAGATATGTACTAAAAGTTACAGGCTCTGCCTATATTTATAGAGCTTAGAGACATATGGGCCGGTAGAGTCGCGATTCGGTTCTATAAATTTTATATGTCTTAACTCTTAAGGTTGAGTTTGGACCGGCCCAATATTAAAGTTTTAATTAAAAATTGTGAAAAAAAATAAATT
This sequence comes from Gossypium sturtianum, assembly GCA_025698515.1. NCBI lineage: Eukaryota > Viridiplantae > Streptophyta > Magnoliopsida > Malvales > Malvaceae > Gossypium > Gossypium sturtianum. The sequence goes on along the minus strand of CM046952.1, from coordinate 280,599 downwards.
ACGTCAAATCAACACCGATTAAAATTGTATGTAAATAACATATTTGTTGCGAATCCAAGATTATTCTTCTTCTTTTTAATGCTTAGTTGTGCTTAAAAACTAATTAGTTTTCTAGTGTGTTTTCTTTTAATTGAACGATGTATTTATGTTATTTTTCACATGTTTAGACATGTGACCAATATACATACACATGTAACATACATTCGTAAAAATATTATAGAAGTTCTTATATTAAGGGTTAAATTACATTCTATACTCTCTATTTAAAAAATAAATAAATTAGTTCATATATGTTAGATGAAAAAGTAAACTAGTCATTCTATTAAAAAATTATCTATTTCTCCTAGCCAATTATCTTTGGCAACCTCATAGAGCTAGGAAATTCTTTATCAAAGCGGCGTACAATAGTTTAATATGGATAGATAATCGGACGGGGGATAAGATTTGGAGGGGAATTTGAAAGACTAATCTACCATCAACAATCAAATATTTTCTCTAGGTAGTTATACACCGTAAGCTCTTAACAAACTTTGAAAGGAATAGAAGGAATTTGTCTCCTACAAGGAACTGCACCATGCGTGGGGACAATCAAGAAACAATTATTCATACTTTGCATGATCGTTCTATTGCAACTAAAGTATGGGAAAAGGTAATACCCTGAATTATTTAATTGATATTATATTATTATATTATGAAATAAATTAAAATAAAGACAAATGTATAGTAATAAAAATATACATGTGTAATAATTATATTTGTACAATTGTAATATATTTATTTAATTACTTTTTATTTGAGTAAATATATTTTTATTATATTAAAATATTAAATTATATAAAATAAATAAAATAAGGACAATTGGATGGTGATGATGATAGACAAGTGTAAAATATATCTGTGTACAAATGTAATATAAATATTTGTTATTAAATAGATATTTATTATAGTAATTATTATTATTATTATTATTATTAAATTAATAAAGTAAATAAACATAAAAGAATAAAGAAACAAAAAGAATAAAAGAAAGAAATGAAAGAGAAAAGAAACAGAGAAGCATTCGAACAAGGAGAAAGAAAAAGGGAAAGAAAAGAAAAAAGGGAAATTAAGGTTTTGAAGCTTTAAGTTTTAATTGGTAAGTCAATTAAGTCATTTTTTCTTAATTTTGATGTTTTAGAAGCTTTAGAACAAGGTTTTGTTGAATTTAAGTTGAAGTTTTGAAATTTCTTAGGTTTTTGAATATAGTTCATGTTGAACAAAATGATGAATTAGGGGTTTAATTGATAGAATTTCTAGTTAGGATTGATTAAGGGATTAAATTGTAAAAGAAACTATAAGTTTTGTGTTAGAGGGATTAAATTGAAAGAAATTTTAAATTAGGGTTTTAATATGAACATTGAGTAGTTAAGTTGAATTTGGTAGGAAATTGAGTAAAAAAAAATACGAATTAGGATAGGAAAGTAAGTGAATTTAGTTAGGACTAATTTGAAATTAAGATTGAAATTGAATAGAAATTAAATTATTTAATATAAATTGGTGTTGTATTAATAATGAAAAATTATTATTATTTTCGTAGCTAATAAAGAACCTGAGGCATCTGCACACAAAGGAAAGGAGAAGGCTATCGAGGACTAAAATGAGAAATTCACTGTTTGTATTACTATAATTCAAACTACTATTTATTAAATGTTATATTTAAATTTATGTGTATGGTAAGTAAATTTATAAGGTAAGCATCAATATTGAATTGAATGAAATTGAGAGGAAGTATGATTACGTATGAATATTTGATAGTATATTGTTGGAAAGTGGAAAATTGTATTGAGTTGAATTGTAAATTGAAATTGAGAAATGATTTGAATACCCTATTAACTACTCGGGCTGAGTCGGATATAGTTGGCATGCCATAGGATTGGAAGAGTACGAGAATTTATCGGCTTTGCTGATCAGGCACTATATGTGCCGTATCAGGCACCATGTGTGCCGTTTCAGGCACTTTATGTGTCGTATACTGCTTCTGATATATTGATCAGGTACTGAGTACCATTTTAGGCACAATGTGCTGTACTGGTGTGTTTGGTTGGAATCCGTGTATCCCCCAAAGTCCGGATTTGTTAATATGGTAAATATTCGAAATGAGAGAATTGAATAAATTTGATTGATCGTATGATTAAAAGTATGAGAAAGAAATTGTTAGCCGATTTGTGAATTGAAATTGTATGTTAGATTTGGAAACATGAACCTAAGGTTCATGAATTGATCAAGTTCAAGTTATTAATATATGATATTGTTGATGAATTATTATATATGAAATATGAAATTAAATGTAAATTAGTTCTTATGATTTATAAATTTTACATGCTTAATGTTATATGATTAATATTTATAATTTATTAAAGTTATATAGTTTGAATTATGATAATACCACTAAGTACGAAATACTCAGCATACGGTTATTTTCGTGCGCAGGTCAGTAGAAGTCAAAAGTTCCGGTTCAGCATCCAGATCAATCCCGACTTCAGCACAACTTTGGTGATGTATTTTTTTTTCTTTTGGTAAACGTGGTATGTACCTAGGTCATATATATAGGTCATATGATTTTGGTTATAAAGTATGGATGGTTTGTAATGTTTTGAACTTAGTTTTAAGTGAAATGGTAATGAGTACATTATAAAATTTGGCATTAAACTTGAATAGAAAAATAAATGAAGTTATTAGTAAATTTGAATGATATAATAAATGTTTAATTATTAGATTACTATGTCAATGAATTAGTTATGATATAAGTGTATTTGAGTATAAATTATTTTTGGTTGAGCCATTGGTTTTGGATTGGTTGCGGTTTGAAAATTGCAGGGAAGGTTAGATGTTTAAAAAGGGTTTATATTGAGTTTCAAAAAAAAAAAAAGAATTACGAAAAATTTATGGATTACTCGAACAAGTCCCATTCCACTTCTAATACATATTTTGGGCCTCGAAGGTCCATCAAAGGGACTTAATCGTTAATTTATAATATGTATGTTATTTATTTGTGAATTAATCGTAAATTGTTCGATATGTCCAGTAATACCTCATAACCCTGTTCCGGCGACGGTTTAGGGTTAAGAGTGTTAAAAATGTTCAATAATCAAGTGGATATTTTACTAAGTTATAATACGTTACTTGTAGGTGTACTATGAGACGTTAAGTTAATCGATTTGGGTAATGTTTATGTTTTACTAAAAACCTCTAAATGTCACCGGAGCGTTATTTGATAATGGTCCGAGCTCAATATCGATTAATCCTATTGGGTCACACCTAATGCAATGTGAATATCATTTTGTGTGTGAAATTAGTTAAGACTAATTATTGTGTACATTTGTCTGGCTGGACTAGATAATATGTAAGTATCTAATTAAAAGAGTTTAGTTAGACTAAGTGTATGGTGTATTAAAAGGGATGTATATAAATGTTATGTAACACCCCTTAGTAATGCTCATTAGTGGTGTTTATGAGGCTTAATCATAGCTGAAATTTTAGTCAAATATACATAAGATATGGGCAGAATTTTCAGTTATTTAAGTGTTATTATTGGGGCTATTATGGGAGATTTGTAACTCCATCAATAATGGGTCATTATACCCACTAATGCTCTAGCATTGATTGCTTAGTATAACTGAAAAGTTTTTTTTTCTACCTTTTGTTAGAGATAAAGAGAAAGATTTTTCTCATTATTAAGTGTTTTTTTTTCTCTCATTAGTACGAGATATACACTTAGATCAAAACACAAAGAGTTGTGCACACAAGATAGTTTTAGGAATCGTTCCTACAACTACGAGCTAGTACTCGGGACGTTCGTGAATCATTGCAGGGTGGATTTTCAATAGAGGACTTTCCTTTGGGTCCTTCCTTCTTAAAGTGTACCTTTGGGAATTGGATTCACGTGACAAAGGTATAATTTCTAACTATTTCTTGTTATGTTCATTACATGTTAAATAATGGATCTTAGGCATGGTTTTTAGTTTTCCGCATGATTAATAGTTAATCATACTAATTCCTAACAAAGAGGTGTTACAGGAATGAATTTATTTGTCAACATATTTCAAGTAAGCCTGATTAGATTGTATGCAAGGTAGAATGCTTTAGGAAATATGTGAGGAGGGGCTTCGCTCTAAAGTTCGAGCTATGGGCTATTTTAATTGGTCTAGAAATGGCTCGATTAATGAACTATAGTAAGATTATTGTCGAGAGTGACAGCTTTAATTTTATTGAGATGACATTGGAAAATTTCTGCGAATATTCATTCGATGACACTTATACGACGAATTATTGAGGCCAAAAGGCAGCTGCAATAAGTTAAGTTCCAGTTTGTTCCAAGGGAGGGTAATATGGTGGCAATTTGGCTAGCCAAATTAGGTTCGATTAATGATATCAAATTTACTTTCTTTGAGTTCCCTAGCTTTCTTGTTAGGAAATTATTGTTAGAAGATAAAATTGGTGCATCACATGTAAAACCTATTTTATCTAAAAGCACTTGATTGACTTCTTTCATTATAAAAAAAAAATATCCATTTATAGTTTTCTATTATTAAAAAACTATCTAATTATTTTATTAATGATGCTAGTTTTAAATAATGGAAATGGACCAAAGTTTTAATAAAAAATATTAGTTTGTTTGATCTAATGTACAATAGTTAATTTATTCTTTTTTAGTAAAAAGGGAAAAAATACAATCTGATTCTTGATATATAAGCCTTCATAGTACTTTTACCTATATATATAAAATTAAGATAAGTCCATTAGTTCGAAGGGTGTACTTGAGTTAAAATTGTTATTATAAAAACATGTACAATTGATGAAAAATATGGGCTTAATTGCCCTTAATTACTCATTTTAGTGCTCTTAACTTTTTTAGAGGACCCGTTTGCTAAACATCAAAATCGAGAGGTAACAAAAAGGTATTTTTACCTTAATTTTAGATTACCTCTTTTTTTTAAAGAGAAAAACGGGTTTCCAATTAAAGCATAAAACCGGCAGCTCCCACACACAGGAGAAAGAAAGACAAAACGAGCAAAGAAGCTGCCCTCAGTAAACCCTCGGATGCCAAGAAACAGATCCGAAGCGCCGCCGACGTTACCAACTGGAGAAACTAAGTGCAGCGGCCAAGAAACATGGAAGGGGACTTCGCTTGAGGAGAACCGAGGAAGCAAAACACGGCAGCGCAAGACCCACCGCACGGAAGTTTAGTAATATTATATTCGCGCAAATTTTAAACAAATCTCTAATTATTCAAATCTCCTCTCTCGTTTCCTTCACTATATACAGAAATCCTTGTAAAGGTCAAAAATGGCAGCAGGATATTCAAAATCGCCATTGGAGCTTCTCAACAGTTCCCACCAATCCAAAGTGCTGAAAGCCGCCATTTTCTCGAGATTTGTTCTTTTAATCCTTTCTATCTTATGGCGCACCCTTCTCGTCCCTTACGACACCTCCGCGCCTCTCAACCTAACTTGCCTCCGTAATCCTTCTCCCCCTCTTCCTTCACCTCTTCTCCCTTCTCTCGGTTCTGCCATCGAGAACGGTGTCGTTTGGGACAGCGTTTATTTCGTCCGGATCGCTCAGTGCGGGTATGAATACGAGCAGTTCTACGCGTTTCTGCCCTTATTGCCGGCTTGTATTTTTGTCTTTTCGCAAACAGGTCCGTTATTTGAAGAATTAGAGGTGTATTTGTTTGGGTTTTTTTTGGTTAAAATTTGTGCTGTAACATTGCAGTTTTCGCGCCATTGGTTCCGATTATCGGTTATAGGGCAGTGTTGGCGCTGTCTGGTTATGTTGTTTGCAATGTGGCGTTTATTTTTACGGCCATTTACTTTTACAGGTGAATTTTCATTTCCAGCTACTCGATCCCAGAAATGTTTTTGATATTATTTTTATTTAATTGGTTTGTGTTGTGAAGTACTAAATGTTTTTGCTTATTAGTTCAAGGATTAGGTGCACCCGCCATTGAACCAAATGCTCAGTTGTGCTACTAAGTATTAGGTTTAGTAGTATCATATATCATAATAATCCTTTATGATTGGCCTTTTTTTATTTTGGGTGTGTCCATTTATACAGTCTCTTATAGTTATTAAATTGATATAAGAATAGGGAAGGTTTATTCTTTGAAAGTTTTCAGTGTTCTAAACAAGCAAATTGAAGTGTACATGTGACATGTAGGTGATAACTAGTTTTTGACTCTTGTGTGATAGCAATAACTAGTTTAGTATAAATGCAGGTGTTGTATTGTTTTCCTGAAAGATGATCGGAAATTGGCATTGGAAAAGTTGGACTAATTAATATAGCATATTTTAGGAAAGGAAAATCTGTCGTAGATGATGGCTGCTGTTAAAAAGTGCCAAAATTTTCTTTCAACAAAATCTCTGCCTTCTTTCTTAATGTAAATCTATTATTCTTCAATGGGAGCTGTCCTTGACCATATCAAGCATTAAGATCAGCCGTTAATACTAGCAAACTTCTGAGGTTTCAACTAACATATTAAGAGAAGCCATCTCAAGTAGTGTTGCTTTGATCACTTAGTACTTCCCTTGTTATTCATGAATTTGAAGGGGTGGAGCTGGCATTTTTCTCATAAAAAAATTAAATATGTGAATTTAATATCTGATTTCAGTTTTATGAATTCATATATTCTTAAGAGGAGTTCCACATCTCTCCTTTCATTTGGAATGAAAATTTGAAAATTTTGTAATGATTGCCTGTTTATTATGTTATCTAGATGGATTTTCTACATTTAAAGTTGAGGTTTCTGCATATGCAATACCATATAAAATCAATCTTAATTGGACAAGTCACAATGTCTGGAGTCATATTTTGAGACAGTCTTATCTTCTTGGTAGTGAGATTGGCCTGAATATGGGTATCTTCTGCAATTATGATTTAATTTTGTGATGTTTAAATGCTAACTTTTTTATTATTTGTTTTATCTTAAAGTTGGTACATCTTAACAATTTCCATTGTTGCATTAAGCCCTATATTATGGAACAAGATATAATTGTCTTGCTGTTACTTTTTTTTAAAGTTCCTGTGATGTTGCTTTGCATTCTAGATTTATGGAGAATCATGATATTTTATTTAACTTATGACTATTCTCCTCATGCTTTTGCTCTAACAGGCTTTCAGTTATTATTTTGAGGGACCCCAATGCTGCATTGCAGGCTTCCGTTTTGTTTTGCTTTAATCCGGCGTCCATATTCTACTCATCAATGTAATGTTCTCATTTCTTTCTTCTTATGTTGATTTTCAGAGGGCGAAGTAAATTGTGGATTATCTTTTTTGTGTTTTCTTGTGATTGCAGATATTCTGAGAGCTTGTATGCCTTGTTTTCAGTTGGTGGATGCTACTATTTAGTATCTCGTGCAAATAATATTGCGGTGCTTTGGCTTGCTCTTTCCGGTTTTGCAAGATCTAATGGAGTGCTCAATGCTGGTTATTTTGGGTTTCAGGCAATGCATCAGGCTTATGATGCTTTTTATCTGAAAAAGCGTGCTTTTGTAAGTTTCTCATTTTCTTAGGTTATAATGCTCTATTTACAGGTTGTGTTTATTTTCCCACAAGGCTTCATCCTTAAGGCAAAGCTGAAAGGGCTAGATTTCAGTCATTTGACTGCTTATTAATGGTTATCTTCCATTGATGTTTTATGGGCTGCAGAAGCATTGTACATAAATCCCATTCCTAGGTGAAGACATTAGTGGAAATGGGGTATAGTTAATGGAATCAAACTCAAAACCTTAGTCTAATATCATGTTGTCAATGAGATAGTTAGGTAACCAAATTTCATATTCAACTTGCAACTGTCTATTTTTTATGCTTTATAACTCTTCCTTTAATTTGTTTGGTTCTTCTTCTTCTTCTTTTTTAATTGTAAAGCTGATCTTCTATCACAACTGCCTCATTTCTTAGTAATTATATAAATTTTCTTAATCTTAAATTCAATGTGCATTTGGACTTTGTATGCAGATTACGAAGTGAATTTTGCCTTAGTGTTAAGGTTTCAATTGATAAAAGTAAAAGATCAATCCAGAAATTTTAATAGGATATGGAGGAAGTAACAGTTTTTTTTACGTTTTAAAAGAAAGTAAACAATTTTGGGACATTTTTGAAAGGAAACACAAACATTTAATCTTCAATTGTATTCATGCCTAGTTGCCAGTTTTAGTTTGCATCGTTTAGTCTTTAAAGAAATGAAATGGAAAACTAAAAATATTTTTTTTTTCCAATAAGTATTTTTATTTTTTTCAGCCAACCAATAACTATTATTGGCTTTATGTTTTACATTGCAGTACATGTTTTTTTGATATCATATAATAAGTTAGTTCAGTAAAAATGAGGGCATTTTTGTGTTTTGATTCATTTTTTTTGGTCTTCATGTATTTTCCATTTACACGTTCCCACAAGGGCATTTGCAGGTATCTTTTGTGCATGTCTATCTTGTTTCCTTAATTGTCTTCAATGGGTGTGGGATCATTTTGCTTATGTCAAAGTGGATATATTAGTTAGTTTGTTAGTTAGTTAGTTAGTTAATCATTCATTAATATTGAGCGAATTAATATGATACCATTTTTTAGCTTTCTATTATGGTATGTGATTTTGCATCAAACATTGATTTGTGAGAAGGAATATTCTATTATGCACCGCTGCTGGAGTTTTTTGATTCCACCAAGGCAGTTAGAGAGTTGTCACATTCCCTTTTTAAGGCATATTAAAAATAAATTAAAAACAATACACATGGCATATTTCAGTTGTAGAGTTTAAAAGTTTCACTTTAAGAGTATAGTGAACAAACTTTTTAAACAAACCTATGGTTTCATAAACAACTTTCTATTTCCGTGCTAGTTGGCATTGTGGATTCTTATAAGTGGAGCACTGCGTTGTATCTGCATTTTTGTTCCCTTTATTACTTTTCAAGCATATGGCTACTACAATATGTGTCTAGGACGTTCTTCCGATGAAATGAGGCCTTGGTGTAAAGCAAGAATACCTTTGCTATACAATTACATTCAAAGTCATTATTGGTATGTTCTTTTGCAACTGGTCATTGTATACTATTCATTGCATTTTATTCATACATGGTAGGTTAGTAATTATCAAGTTCTCTAGGTGCTAGTTTAAATAATCCTGTTTACAGGAAATCATTAATGTATTGGAATCTACTTTTTAGCTTTCAAATTTTATACCGATTAGATTTTGTTGTGATCGGTTTCTCAGATGCATGCTTTTGTGTTTTACTTATATTCTAGGGGAGTGGGATTCTTGAGATACTTCAAATTTAAACAACTGCCAAACTTTCTATTGGCATCTCCAATACTGTCTTTGGCAGTTTGTTCAATCATCTATTATGTGAAGTCAAGACCTGAAATAGTTCGATCATTGGGTTTTCAAGCTTCAGTTGAGGAGAAAAGTTCCATGGCAGTAATTTTTTCTTCTCAGAAACCACAAAGATCAAACGACACCCAATTTTCAGAGAAATATTCTTCTAGGAAGCAAGGTATTACTTTCGAAAACAAATGGCTGGTGAATTATGAATGACGCCGCTTATTTCTCTGCATGGCTGTTGGATTGGTGGTTTTAGTACTATATTGTGTCTGTGTTTGTTTCTGCTTGTGTGCAGAAACCTCTCTCTTACAAGATGTTATATGAAAAAAAAAATTGTGGGAACAGTTCGACAACCTGTTAAAGCAATTATTATCTTTGTGACAGAAAATCATAATCTTAAATCGAGGAAGAAAATAAGCCAAGGAGAGGATCTTGCCGAGGGCAGAACGGTTCATGGATCATTAGAGAAGCTAGGATATACATCTGCTTTCGTTCTCCCATTTATCCTACAGGTTGGCTTCATGGCAGCTACAGCATTTTTTGTGATGCATGTCCAGGTTAGTTTCTTCCCCTATAACATTATCGATTTGCATGGCTCATAGAAAGAATAAGAAGTATGAAAACATTGAACTTTTTCGTTCCTCGTTTCGATTCTTGCTTTACTTTTTTGCATCACATTTTAGCAAGTCGGTATTTAGTAAGTATAGCGAAAGGTAGCTTCGTATTTAACATCTAAAAAACTTGGGTGATTGACAGGTGGCAACACGTTTCTTGTCAGCCAGTCCGTCTCTATATTGGTTTGCTTCGTTAATAATGACATCTCATAAGAAATGGGGATATATGATATGGGTATATTGTTTTGCTTATATCCTTCTCGGCAGCTTGCTCTTTTCGAATTTCTACCCTTTCACTTAATTATGGGATGCGATCAAATCCTTGTAATGATGCGGTGGGAGGAGATTTTGAAGTTGTACTCCATAGAAGAGATGATTTATGATAATAGCATATGGTTAGATAATTATATTATGTATTTGCCTAAGTTCCCATTGAATTAAATTCTTGTAGTTTTGTTAACCAGGGAAAATATATTCTCATCTATTTATTTCATTCACAAGATTGTTTTGGATTTTCTTTTCAAAAAATTAACAAGGGTTGAAATATACTTTACTTGCTGTTTTATGAACTTTTTTGGATACAGATCAGATTAACAAATAGGAGTTCGGAGTAAAAAAAAATTGAAATTTCATTTTTCATTTAATTTATAATTAATTATAATTTTTTAATGATTTAAAATAAACATTTTCTAAAAATTCTATATAAAAAATATTTTTCTAAAAAATGCCATATAAAAAGTTATTGTTAATTGTTTGTTTACTTGAAATTTTATTTTTTAAAAGATATTTATAAAAAGCACCTTAAACTTTTTATGAACTATTTAAAATAAAGTTCTAATTTGTAAAAATAAAATGAAAAAAATAATATGGGACTGATTTATGAGCTATTTAATATTGATATTATACATATTTGTAACTGGTCTTTTTTTTTTTTTGTGATAAACAAACAAAATAACAATTTAAAGACTCCTAAGAGATACTAAAAGCTTTGTCTTGTTGAAAAGCCGTAGCCACCACATCAGGAGGAACTTCAAATATCCGGAAGGAAGTCTACCAAGAGAGACCAATCTTCGCCAGTTGATCTGCAATTAAGTTGCACTCCCAATGAACATGCTTAATTTCCCACTGACCTTCAGAATGCAATAGTCTTTTAACTCTTCTGAGTTGTGTAATGTCGGGGTCCACCATATCTTCCATGGACAAAGCCCTAACCACTTCAAGATTATCAGTCTGAATCCTCTCCGAAAAATCAATGGCAGGAATGCCATTAACGATAGATCTGTGAATATCTCCCTCCAGGAACTCAAGATCTTCATCAGTGTCGGCACTAGAAGGACCCAACTTTTCCTTATCAGACGCTCCAGATTTAATCCCCAGAAGTTTGTCCTTCCAGGATACCTTTTGACTCGATCCAGATTCAACCAACATATCAGTGGCTTCCTCACCTATTCTTTCTTTAAATCGGACTTTCTTAGTATTGCGATCAGCCTCCGTCCGAGATTCATCCCCATCATCTGCTTCCAGTTGAGGAATGTTAACACCAGATTTCAGAGAGTTTTCTTGCATGTCTTTTTTTTTTTTTTTTGTAACTGGTCTTTCAAATAATGTATTTTTAAGGTTTGAAAATACACTTGATTGGAGTAATTTTATTTCAACATTGAAGTCAACTTTAAGAATTTAAATGGTATAAAAGAAAATTTAAACATCAAATTGAGAAACTCATATACGAAAGTAAACATTAAAGCTAATTTCAAGTGAAAAAATTAAAATAATATAATAAAGTAATAAAAAGCATAACATTTGTTTTTGGTAATATATTTATATAACTCATAAAGCTATAATAATGTGATTTTAATCACTTGTATGATTTTCCAACATTATAATCAATGTTATCAAATTAGATAAGATTGTGGGACTGAATAAAAAATGAAAATCCACTCATTGATATTTATAATCAGAAATAGCTCAAATTATTTTGAAACATTAATGCCAAAAGTGGGTAAAATCGTAAAATAAAATTTCTTTTATTACTTTTCTATTTTTAGCAAAAATGTTTAGATTTTTTTCATGCGTTCAATTTTATTTTTTATTTTTTAAAATACCAAATTTTCTTAATTATCATTAAAAAAATATTTTTTTTCCTATTTATATTGGTTTAAAACTTAATTTTTTTTTATATAATTCATTATTTTTTTATTTTTTTAGAATAATCATTGTTTTCTTTTTAATATCATTCATGAAAATTATAAAATAATTTATGCATTTTAATGATTAAAAAAAAGAGTAAAATGTATGTAGAGTTAATAGTCAAATATTTTTGGTGGTAGAGGACAGGACTAAATAGTCAAATTAAAAGCATCATTTCACATGGAAGACAGTGATGAGTGATATTTTATTTATATATACATCTAATGGACTACATAAAGAGAGATTCATTATCAGTATCGAAGTAAAGCAAAGACCAAAACGAAGAGAGCAAAGACTAAGAAGCGATCAAAAAATGGCAGCAGCTCCAGAAACAAAGACCGTTCATTCACCAGCACTCACGTATTTTTCCATGTTATCCTTGCTCTCACTTTGCCCACCTTTTGTTATCCTACTGTAAGTTAACTCAATACTTCATTTTTTGAAGTGTTTTTTTTCTCTAATCTAATTTGTGAAATCGAAATTTCTATTATAATAATGAAGATAAAATGTTAACAAGTTTTTAGATCTTATTGATTTTCTTTTTTTGTAAATTGTTGTTGACAGTTGTTGGTATTACGGATTGAATATTACGTCAGTTGTCAAATTAATAGATTTAATAGATTCCTTATGTTTGTATATTGTTTTGCGATAAAAGTCTACTCTTTTTTTTTTTCTGTTTGGGTACCGGGAAAATGAAGGAAAAAATGCTTAATGTTTGAATCTTTGTTTAGTTCATGAGAGATGCAAAAGAAATTTGAATATAAATTTAAAAAAAAAAGTTCTAATTTTATTTTAATAGCTGGAGTTCAGGAATAGTTTTTTCATGGGGTTGTTGGCACGTGAAGGTATTTGGGTTTGTAAAACATGACGTGAGAGGAAATGAGTAATTTGTTTTTATGGGTCAGCAAGAGGAAAATATATAGTTTTATAGATCTGAATTCAGAGCTTTGCATGTGCATATAGGTCAGCTAATGCAACTCTTTCTTGTTTGTTGAAATATTCAATGTTACTTGGACTCGGGTGTGAGTGTCGGATATGAGTATCTGTCTTACACGGGCATGATCTTTTTCTATGTATTTCCATGTGTTTTGAAATACTTGGAAGTCATAGCCTCGTACCCGTGTGTTGGGTATGAGTATTAGACATGGGTACTTCAAGAAAAATTGGAAGTTAGATCAATATAACTAATCCATATCAGGATATGAGTATGAGGATATGACCTTTCTAGGATCCTCCAAATACATGAAAAACTTTTAAAAAGTCGAACATATTTGTGTTGGATTCGTATTTGAATTTGACATGAAGGCTAGAGTTCGAGTAATGTAGTAGGTGACTGTATCATGTTTTACCTTTGTAGTTACTGACTGAACGTTAAAAATTTCCTCTTTGGAGTGATTGCTGGCACTGTAATAATTTTACTTTTTCATGAATATATGCACCTAAGAAACAGTAGTTTTTGAGGTTAAGAGTTGGAATTTAGTAATGTTTTTGTTTTATTTGACAAATCTAAGGAAATTTCTGTGGACCATTTTAATGTTATCAGAAAAAGGATGCTCTGATTTTTGAAAGTACAATGGAACATTTAGCTTTGAGTGGACCATAGTTGTATTCTACTCGAATTAAGGCATGATTGTCAGATTGGGTATGAGACCTGCACGAGTATATTCAAATCTTTTAAAGTTTTACATTAAAAATTGCACATGCCTTATCCAACACTGACACTCAAGTCTAAGTAATATAGTGTAAAATCCTTCTGTAGCTGCTTAACCGAGTTCTTCCTTGATTTTGCAAAATTTCCTATAATTTATTGCCGAGTTCGTATTAAAATTGTTTCTTTCCTACATGCAGATGGTATACGATGGTACATGCTGATGGATCCATTGTTCAAACTTGGAATTATCTCAAGCAGCATGGATTGCAAGGTTTCATAGATATATGGCCAAGACCCACTGCAATTGCTTGGAAAATTATTTTTGTTTATGGAGCATTTGAAGCAGCACTTCAATTGCTTCTCCCTGGAAAGAGGGTTGAGGGTCCGATATCTCCCACTGGTAACCGACCTGTTTACAAGGTATGAGTCTATGTTACTCCTACTCTTCGCTTTTCTTGAAATTCTCATGTCTGACCAACATGGATATGGGCATATGAATACGAGTAGCCTCCTCTAGTCCAAGTAGTTTAGGTTTGAGTTACTTGATGTTATTTTACCGTTTTTATATCTTTTAAATGGAATTATGAATGCTTAAATCATAATATGTATAGCTACTTTATTGCATAAATCATCAGCTTTGTTTTATTGATTTTGCAGGTGAATGGTATGGCAGCGTACTTTGTGACATTGGTTACCTATATTAGTCTTTGGTGGTAAGGACTTTACTTTTTAGCATATCAGATGCAATTGCAGAATTTATTTTCTTTGATTAAACAAATATATGAAGTCTATATGTACTGGCCATTGAAAGTGCAGAAAGGAAAACTCGGAATGTAAATAAGGGCCCTGTATCAGTTTGGAAATAGTGTTTCCGGTTTTTAATTCCACCTTCGTACTTTTTTAATTTGGTAAGGGTGGATTTGAACTGTGCTCTTTTAGCAGTGGGATACATGCACCTACTCATTGAGCCAAAATTTCAGACTTCTAGTCTTATTCAGAAATAACCCTCTGATTGATTTTCATTATACTGAAATGCTGTTTACACTCGCAGTCTTCTGGTGCAAAGTTCCTATTCGTTCCTCGGAAATTAAATGCATGATACTAGCATTCCTTTGATCCTTTTTCATTTTTCAGTGAACATGAGTTTTCTTTTTCTTGTTTTCTGGTCTCGACTTAACTTTCAAGCAACATCAATCACTCTACGATTTTTGTTTCCAGGTTCGAGATTTTCAACCCCACGGTTGTTTACGATCATTTGGGAGAAATATATTCAGCACTCATCTTTGGAAGCTTGATCTTTTGTGTTTTCTTATACATTAAAGTGAGGAAATAAGTTTAGGTCAAGGTAAGTTTGTTCACTAGTTAACACTTCCATTATGTTAACTCCACCACTGCACTTTATGTTTGCAGGGTCATGTGGCACCTTCTTCTACAGATTCTGGGTCATCGGGGAACTTGATAATTGATTTCTACTGGGTAAGAATCTCTGAACTTTTGATATTTACATTAGCTGGTGTTTTAATGTTCCTTGCCAAGCTTGAAAGGTATGGATCGTGTCGAATATGAAACTCTGAGACATTGCCTTGGATAATGCAGATTGGTATTTTTAGTTGATTATACAATGAAAGTTTGTTGGTGTAGGCCACATATATAGACATGCAAATTATATGTTTGTATATGCATCATAGAAGTATAAGATTGTGAAAAAAATGAAAACTTCTCAAAAACAAACCCGAAGTGTAGAATACTCTACTGGCTTTTACCTAAAATGAAGAAAGAGAGACTGAGTAGGTAATGTACGAGCAGCTGCAGATTCTTGAAAGACGAGTTCTTAGGAAGAATTATGCAATGTAACTTTGAGGAAGCTTTTCCATGATGCATAAGAATTATGCTCACCACATGCATAAGAGTGTTGTGCTCTTTTTTTGTTGCAGGGCATGGAGCTGTATCCACGAATTGGAAAAAACTTCGACATCAAAGTCTTTACAAATTGCAGATTTGGGATGATGTCTTGGGCTGTTCTTGCTGTCACCTATTGCATAAAGCAGGTAACTCTTGCTGGTTAATTTTTGCAGTGCTGGTTTATTTGTTTATAATAAACTAGTTTTATTTTGCTCTGAATTGTAATAAACTAAATTGAGTCTTCTAAGGTTAAGAAGATAATCTTTTTGATGCCATCTTTAACATCACTTTTTTTCTTTACTAGTATGAACTCAATGGGAAAGTTTCAGATTCAATGCTTGTGAATACGACATTGATGCTTGTGTATGTTACAAAGTTCTTTTGGTGGGAAGCTGGTTACTGGAACACAATGGACATTGCACACGATCGAGGTTTACACTCCTACTTTTTTGTCTAGAAGTCTCATTTATTGCCCATTTATTGGCTAAACATTAAATAAGCTCTCGAACTATTCTAAAGTTCTAGGAAAAAGGCCATGATATTCTATTGTACCCTAATAAGGCCATGAACTTTTCCTATATACTATGTTGCTTTGACTATTCAGATTTCTTGAAGTACTCATGTCTGATATATATTTGGAGGAGGAACGGGGATATAACCTTCAAGGATCCTCCAAATACATGGAAAAATATAGAAAAATTGAACATTCTCATGTGGGAACACATACGTATCCAATTCGAGTCCAAGTAACATAGACTATAAAAGCGTGTATGAAAAGCTAATATGTATATGCATATGAAATATGTATATATGCTTCATTATTCTATTGTAGTTTATGGCTTTGGTGTTTCTTGTAATTAAGCCTTCTATAAGCAGTAATAGATATGCCTGTTTTAATTTTTCCTATAAATTCTCAGCCATTGGAATTTCTAGTGTTCTGCAGATGTTTAATGTTTTGATAACTGAAATATTGTTTCAAGCTCTATCCCATCTTAATTCATATCTGGGTTTTGGCAGCTGGATTCTATATTTGCTGGGGTTGCTTGGTTTGGGTTCCATCCGTGTATACTTCACCAGGGATGTACCTTGTCAACCATCCGGTAAACCTTGGAATGCAGGTATGTTAACGTTTCTCTGAAAATTATAGACAATATATTGCCAGCCATGTTCTTATCATTATATGTATGTCAACAATGTTACTTGCTTGGTTTGGAGATTAATGACCCCAATAATTTTGAATTGCAATTGTTTGAAATAAAACATTTTTTGTTGTGTTACTCCAACTGTTCCTTCTCTTATCCATGTTCAATGCATATCCGGACATGAGTATGGAGATGCAATTATCTAAAAACCCTTTAAATACATGGAAAAACAATTTTTTTTTTTTTTTGGGGGGGGGGGGGGATGGGGGCAAGAACATAGCAGATTTAGATTTCAGCATTCAGCTTCCAAGCTCGTATTTGTCACGTACAGATTTTACGGAGATTAATAGTATTGGTTGTTGAAGTAAATATACTTGTTTTCATTCATGCAAACAAAATCTTGTATCATGGAAAGGACCTATAGAATTAAATCAACTCTTCTAAAAATCTTGTTCATAGGAAGTGAGACTGGTAATTTTTTACTCCGCTGAAGTTAAAAGAATTACACTGTAGGTGGATAAAAAATGAACTCTTCTAACAATTTGCTTTCTATGTTGTAGCTTGCACTATATATTCTTGTCGCTGGCATTCTTTGCATATATATCAACTATGATTGTGATAGGCAAAGACAAGAATTTCGCAGAACAAATGGCAAATGCAAAATTTGGGGAAAAGCTCCATCAAAGGTTCGTATCTCATGCCAGTTTTCATCTCCATTTTCATGTTCGTAAATTCAGACATTGGTATTTGAAACCACCGTCTGAACTTGTCTGGTCTTTTCTACAGATTGAAGCCACCTACACAACAACATCTGGGGAAACCAAAACCAGCCTTCTTTTAACATCGGGATGGTGAGTTCTTTCTACCATGAACTTTCAGTATCCCTTCTTTTGTGAAAATATTTGCTGGCTAAATCAGCATGTACAAGCTTTAACTTGAATCGGGTGGCCTTTATAGGAAATGATGATGTTCACTTAATTTTATTACCGGAGAATTTGTTTGAGCTGTGGCTTGGACCTCACATCGAACATAACACATTTTGTATAATGGCTTTTGCAGGTGGGGTTTGGCTCGTCATTTCCATTACGTGCCAGAAATATTAGCTGCATTCTTTTGGACTGTTCCGGCTTTATTCAACCATGTAAGCTTGTTCGTAATTGTTATAAGTATACTACTCGGTGCTACTTGTAACTGTATCTGATTTTGTTATTGCTTTTGGTTACTTCATTAGTTTCTGCCATACTTCTACGTTGTGTTTCTTACCATCCTCTTATTCGACCGAGCCAAGAGGGATGATGACCGGTGCCGGTCCAAGTAAGTAATTTAAACTTCTGTGTTTTACCCAGACTACTATCTTTTGAGTGGCTTTAGGTTTTGGATGTTTAATATTGTTTTAACGAGAAAACATTCAAGTTTTACTAATGAGATCATTCATCTTAGAAGTTGAATGAAGGTTGTAACTAGAGATTGTTCTTTATTTCAGATATGGTAAGTACTGGAAACTATACTGCAACAAGGTTCCCTATAAGATCATTCCCGGAATTTACTGAGAGATGGATGTTTGGGAAATCAGTGCACCGCCTGCATTTGGTTTGCAATGTGCTTTGTAACATCTCCTTTTGGTTTGTTTTTTGAGAGTGCAGAGGATTAAAAGCTTTGCTTGGCAAACGCTGCTTGTATTGAAATCCTAGGATATCTTCCAAGTACTAGTGATAATGGTAAAATAAATTTTGGCTTTCTTATTTTCAGTCCGTTTTAGAATTTATTATTTAAACTTTAAATGAGTAGCTATCAATTCAGTTTCGAAACTTGAAACTTGAGGTTTTAACCAAAACTTGTAATCTAGTTTTTAGCTCACAAATTTATAGCAATCACAGTTTAATTCTTTTACTCATATTCCAATTGATTTCGCCATTTTATTTGATTTTTTAGCTCACAAAAAATTTAAGATTTTGAAATCGAATCAAATCTCGGCCCATTTTTTTGAGGGAACCCCAAAAGTTTAAAATTAAATTTGCATATGAAATCTCGAAAAAGATGTCCAAAACTTTTCATTTTTTGCAAAGGTTTTAGACTTAAAAGATTTTTGTTCTCTCGTCGACTTTCATTTTCGCCTGATATTTATTTTAGACTCTCCGACCCTTAGCTTTGCTTCAAAATTTTAGTTATTTATTAAGAAATGTAAGATTTCAAAAACCTTTGTTAAAAGATGTATATACATATAAGTTGCGAAAAAGGGAAATTGTGTATGTGGGGCAGATATCATCCAAATTCAATTTTCGAAATCCGGAGGGGAGAAAATGAAGAACTTGAATATATAGATTCCCTGGGTATGCAATTTGGGGAAAATGAAATGAAACACTATCTTAAAAAAACGCATAGGAAATTGTGTATGTGGGGCAGATATCATCCAAATTCAATTTTCGAAATCCGGAGGGGAGAAAATGAAGAACTTGAATATATAGATTCCCTGGGTATGCAATTTGGGGAAAATGAAATGAAACACTATCTTAAAAAAACGCATACATAAATACCTGATATTCAATACACAAAGCTTATTATGTTGAAAATATCATTTTTTTCCCACCCAAAACTTGAAAGGGAAAATACACATCTTATTTGCATACACGCAAATATATATATATATATATATATATAAAACAAAAATAAGGATCCAGTTTCATGCTGTCAAAAAGGGAAAGGCCAGAAAGTAATAAATAACAAATTCGCAACTAATACCACTCTAGAGTTCATGCCAACAAAAAGCTACAACGCCGGCACGACATGCATCTAGCAAGACACAAGAGAGAGAAACCTGGACTAGGATAGGTAGGGAGAAAGTCTAATCTTTAACCTTTTGTTCACCTAGTTTCATCCTCCAATGCACGGAAACCAGCAGTAAGATCCTCGTTAAGCTTTTTGAATTTTGCCACCAGGGCTTCTTCTCCTTCCGCTGGGTCTTCAAATTTTTGTGACCTGTGTAATAGACAAATTATGCACCATTAGCATCCCTTCTTTTGGGCCAAAACCACAGCATCCTAGAAAGAAAAATGCTCCAACTTACACTAAACGATAAAAGAGATCTCCTAGACGATGCTTGATAAGACTGTATGTTATCTTCTGACCGTCCATCCCGGCAGCTTTCTCCACTGCCTGCACTTGATTAACAACTTTAATTATTATATATAATTCTACAACATGCTGTTCTACTTTTTTTAACATAAATTTCGCATCTTCAGCTGCATAGACATTTTAGAATTTAAAATACTAATTTCTGTTCTGCAATTTCTAAGTATATATTACAGTCTACAGAGGCAGCCTAGATGCTTTTTCTAAAAACTGGCCATATTAGAATTATTGGAAAACATGGTAGTACTGATAAGCAGTTGATGCAGCGACAGAGAGCATTACCTGGTTGGCCAAAGCATTGAAATGAACAATATTGCGCATCATCCAAACAGACTTGTAGAATGGACAGAACTTGTCATATCTGTCACAGCAAAACCAAGAAACACACACATAAATGGATTACCATATCAAGACAAAGACATTGAAACAACAATAGCTACAACGATAATTTTATGGTGTCGAATAGTGAAGGCAGGAGCTTACGGAGTAAAAGCATTCTGAGCAAGATAATCTTCCCTTAAAAGTTTAGCAGTTTCTAGTGTGATCTTATCCGTTTCAGCTAGAGCATCCTTTCCTACAAGCTGTAACAATACAAAATCCAGTGAGTGCTAGAGTAAGTGGAGAAAAAAAGTCCTAAAAGTTTGCACTAGCAGATTACATAACTAAAGGTGTCCAAGGGCCAGGCAGCAGGCTGATTGTTTTCCAAGTTCCACAACCAAGCCTGGGCTGGCCCATTTCACTATTCAGATAAAAAATATTTTATAATAATATCCTAAATTTAAATTATTTATTATTATTATTAAGTAGTAATGTGGGTTGGACTAGCCTGAATTTGCCCAGTACGGGCCAGGCCTACCAGGTCAAACAAGTATCCCAGCCTTTAGACAGATCTAACATAAACAACAATGACATTACAACCAGAACATGTAAATGAAAGCAAATGAAGGGACAAGAGGATGAGAGCAACATTATGTGTGTCTAATAGATTCAATGCTTGGTCAAAATTGACCTATAAAATTCTGCTCAGAAGTTCTTATGTCATTAAACAGTAATAAATAGCTAGATTCTAATTCATCAACAAACATAGCATGATAAGAAAACATACCTGGACAATTTCATTCAAATCATCTTCCCTCTGAAGCACTTCTCGGGCCTTAGTCCTAATGCTAATAAAGTCGGGATCAAATTTCTCATAGAAAGATTCCAGTGCCTGAAAACACAAGAAACAATCAATCAATATGGAAAAGTTGTACCACTTAGGAAAAGGCCAGCTCAAGGAAAGAATGGCAAATCATATCATGTGATAATTACAAACTAAGAGGGATCAGATTATGAACATACCCCTGAGTACTTTGAGTATGAAATAAGCCAGTTGACAGAAGGGAAATGCTTCCTCTGAGCAAGTTTCTTGTCAAGACCCCAGAAAACCTAAAATCCAAACCAGCAAGGAATATGGAGATCATTTTTCCATATATAACTATAACAGTCATACACAGTACTAACATAAACGAGGGAATGCATAAAATCTTGATTTATACCTGGACAATACTGAGGGTCGCAGATGTCACAGGGTCAGAGAAATCTCCTCCAGGAGGAGAAACAGCACCAACAATTGTCACACTACCTGTACGTTCTGGCCCACCAAGGCATTTAACTTTACCAGCACGTTCATAAAATGAGGCTAATCTAGCAGCCAGATAAGCAGGATATCCACTATCAGCAGGCATTTCTGCCTGCAAGAGAAATTAAATCAGATGCCAATATGAGCTTAATAGAAAGAAAGCTGTGAAGACAACAGAGTGAATACTGGAGGTATGCCAGAATTAAAAACAAATAAAAATTTCATTCATTTTCATTAATGAACAAAACAAAGCCACTTTTCCATCAAATCATATTTTTGACAGTATTATTAAGCTGGAGGACCAAGACAACTGGGAAAAAAAAAGAAAAGAAATAGCAGTTCTACCCCCAATTACACAGAGACATCATTAATTTATCATTAGCCACATGAACTGTTATGAATGGAGACTGAACTGAAGCATTCTCCATGCACCATGTCGATAAGCCTAAACTATATGAAGCATTGGAAAATGATAAGACAAAGGGAAGACAGGTTGTTTCACTAAAAAAGTTTTGGCAAAGAATTTTACCAGCCGTCCAGAAATTTCACGCAATGCTTCGGCCCATCGAGATGTTGAGTCTGCCATCATACTAACATTGTAGCCCATATCTCTGAAGTATTCAGCTATAGTGATCCCTGCATATCGATTAAAAGAAAGAATGTTACTGGCAGCCCAAGTCCTTTTCAGAATACAAAAGGAGGCAACAAAGGTAAACACAAACAGATCCCCAAATTTGTCATATAATCAAAGAAATTAACAAAAAAAAAAAAAAACAATTGGACACTCTTACTCCCAGAGGTTACACTTCATGCAACAGTACACTGTCTAATTTATGGGTAGCAATTCAAAGTATTACCCGTGTAAATCGAGGCTTCACGAGCTGCCACAGGCATGTTAGAAGTGTTAGCCACAAGTGTTGTGCGCTTCATGACAGATTCTTCACGACCATCAGGCAATGTCATTGTCAATTGAGGGAAATCCATAAGAACCTGAAATAAATAAACATAGAATCAGAGAACTAAAATTTCAAGAAGGATAAATTTCCAAAATAAAAGATAAAAGAACACCTCAGCCATTTCATTTCCACGCTCCCCACAACCAACATAGACAACAGAATCAGAATTCGAGTACTGCACATGGCCAGAAACATAAACATAATGAATATCTATAATTGAGTTATCGAAAAAAGTTTTAAGTTCAATAGAACTGTATAAAAACTTAACCTTAGAAAGAGCTTGACTAATCACAGTTTTGCCACAGCCAAAAGCACCAGGAATAGCACAAGTTCCACCAAGAACCGAGGGGAATAGAGCATCAAGAACACGCTGACCACAAACAAAGTCAATACCATTTTCCTTTGAAAGAAGAGTTAATTAAAACAACCCACAACAAGGCTACCTGGCCAGTAAGCAGAGGGGTATCTGCAGCAAGTTTTGTCGCAACAGGTCTAGGTGTACGTACAGGCCATGTCTGCAAACAGGTGTAGCATAGTTCAAATAAAAAAAAAAAATTGCAATTATTAACAAAAAAGGGTATTACAGATGGAAAAATATTGACCGAATACCAAACGTAAATTAACTAATAAAAACAATGGTCCAAAGCCAATTAACAAAAATCATCTTGGCCAAGTCCAAATTTTAGTACAAGGGATGACCAACATTGATATGTGACCCATCCCCACTCAACAATTTGACTAAAAAGTACTGAACAAACTCAAACGAACTTAACCCACCTAGTGTCACATATAAGCATGGACTAAAAAAATGAAAAATAATCAAAACCTGAAGCATGGTGAATTGCTTTTTGACACCTTGAAACTCAAGTTCCAGCACGGTATCCTACAATGAAGAAAAAGGGTCAGTTATAGCAAAAAGAAAGTTTTGTCCCACATTAAAGCATATAGATGTCATGATAAAAGAGTTAAACAGCCAAACCTTCAAAGAATATTGACCAGGAGGAGCAATGTAAGTTATCTTTCCCATTGCATCAGGAGGCAGGGCAACATGATGTTGCATCAAACTGTTTTCAAAGACGGTCTGCATTGAAGTTAAAGTATTAATTTTCAAAAAGGAAAAAGAAGTGATCCAAGTACCATCCTATTTCTCCATAGGAACTGGCTGTACGTTTTTGCCTTAAGAGATGCAATGCGTTGAAATATATAGGTTTTATTACTATTTTAAATTATTCAAGTTTTTGGCTCCCTAGCCCTCAAACAAAACTTGTCAGTGTGCTGACTTCTGTAGAATAAAATCAAAGCAAATTGCAATTATGCACTCTCCCTCCCTTCCAATTGTTTTCTTCAAAACCCTCACCCTGTTAATATATGTAAGGTCCTGCCTATCGCTTCTGCTTGCTTAAGGAACTAGTATTATAAATGAGAGCATGAGGCATCAAACTTACAGCATACAAGTCTCCACCAGTTAGAAGGTCTCCCTCACCTGCAGGAAGTAAGAATTAAATTGAACACCAGTCTCAGAAGCCAACATCTAATTAAGTTGCATCTTAATAGCTACATACCGATTTTTTTAGGCTGAAAGTCCCAAAGAGCATCTTTGTCAAGAGCCGGGACAGAAACTCCTCTAGGGATATACACATCACCCGATCTTTTGGCAATAGTTTTCAAAGGCCTCTATGTTGATTTAACAACCAAAAAAAGATGAGCAGATATCAATTAACATGGACTCATAAGTCATAATAATACTACTTAACAACACAGCAGGTAAATGATAAGGTAATTTTCACAACAAAATAGACTAGAAAGAGCTACAGAGGTGGAGGAATTTAAACTGCATGCAAAGTATGATTGAACCTGAATGCCATCAAAAATGTTTCCCAATATTCCTGGTCCCAACTCAACAGACAGGGGCTGCACAAATAACATATGATATAAGCTCAAAAATATAATCAACTCACCATCAAGAAACTGAAGTGCAACTAGTGCAGCTTTAAAACTTAAAATGAAGAAACAATAATGGACCTTGTGTGTCCGCAGAACTGGATCATTAACCATCAGGCCAGCTGTTTCTTCATAAACTGAAACAAGAACATGGTTAAAGTTTCAGAACTCATTTCCGCTAAGGACCCTCACTGTAGCCACAGGTAATTAGTCTCTTTTTACAAACTTTATTTCCAAAAAAGCAAAGAACATAAACAAAAGGAAAGCTTTAACTGAAAGGGCTAATGTAGTAATGTTAGTATTAATAAAACACCTTGGATTGTAGCAGAGTCTCCTTCCAACCGAATAATTTCACCAATTAGATTATCATGTCCAACACGGACTAATTCATACATGGCAGCACCAGCCATTCCATCAGCAACGACGACTGGTCCAGACACCTGTGTGATAGTTAAAGTGGAGAAACAAGAAAAAGGAAGTAAGAAGAGAATGCATTAATCCTAGCTAATTCAGTAGGTTGTGTTCACTCAGAAAAAAGCACTTCAAGTTGATAGATGAACTTAAAAAGAAAGTCAAAATATTAATATCTAGCACTTCCTTCAAATACAATATTACTTGTATACCCACATGACAAATAGAAATAAAAAAGAAAGTAGCCTTCTCATTATCTATACTGATGGAATTCACAATAACAAGTTTCTTCAATCAAACCCACAGTGATAAATTGTGACAGAAATTTGATCCTGAACGAGGCTTAGCATCTGAATCAAATGCATGATTTCAGCTGAAATGGGCAGTGGAAGCAATTCAACCGAAATATATTACAGCATAAACTATCACAAGCCTAACAAAATCAACTATAGTTTGGCAATAATTAAACAGTCATTGAAACCCCAAAAAGTAGCCAATTTTCAGTATTACAAAAAATAATAGACTACAAAGCATTGAGAGCATGAAATAACGACAAAAAAATAATAAAGGGAAAAATAAAAGCAAAGCCTGATAGAAATCATTAGGCTAACTACCAATATGGATATAAATAAGAACACAAAATTAAGCCTATGAATAATCAAGTAAATTAACATACAGATCAATCGAGAAGTCACTGATCAAGCATTTTCAAAACGAAATAAAATCCCCATAAAATATATCAAACATTTCAAATCACTATAATTTATAACAACAAAAGAAAAGAACAGATCAAGATTTCTTTAAAAAAATTTAAACACTCAATCAGTTCACTCCAACCAAAAAACAGATCAAGAAATTATAAAACACAAAAAAAAAGCCCGAAATCAACTAAATAAAAATAATTACAGTAAGAAACACGGATCATCCAATAAAAAGATACGAAACACATCCAGCTAATCTCAATCCAAAGTTTAAAAAAAATCGAATTGAGGTTAGAAAATATAAGAAGAATGAGATAATGAAAGAGAGTTCACCTTACGAACATAACCGTATTCGCTCTCTTTCTCTGAATCCTCGAAAGTTGTCAATCTTGATCCGTAAACTGCCGGCATTTCTTCCCCTTCTTTCTTAGATTAAATTAAAAAAAATAAAAGGAAAATCCAATCAATTTCAGATTAAATGAAAGAAAATAGCTTGAGTGTTGAAGATCTGAATAATTGCAATTGAAGTAAAGGAAAATATAAATAAAATTATCGATCAAACCCTAGTGTTTGAATCGAGAGAACAATTCAGTGAAGCAAAGAAACTACTCAGAGAGAAGAAAGGCGATAAATAGAGAGAGACATGAGGAGAAGCCGAACGTGATAGTGAGATTTATTTATTGGGGATAACTTCGTGAATAGTCCCTGTAATTTATTGAAATTGCCAATATGACCTTATTATCTTTTAAAAATTCCGTGAAATCTTGGTAAAGATGTGACACTAACCGATTAAGTCATTCCACATGACATCTTTTATTTTTGTTTTTCTGGGAATTTAATATAAAATATAGCGTTTTAAAAATATAAAAATATAAAATTCTATGTATTTTTAATATCTATTTTTGAAAAATAAGAAAAAGAAATTCAAATTTGACTTTGATTTTTCAAACAATTTTTAAAAAATTCAAATAATTAGTTGTGACGTGTCAAAACTTTTGTTAAGGGTGACGAAAAAGAAATTAGAAGATGATTCAATGACAGGATCCGTGTCAAAAGCTTTTATATATCTTATCATATATTTTATATCACACAATATAGTATATATTATTTGACTGTATAATTTTTTACAACCTACAAAATATATGTTATCCGGTAATTATGAATTGCTAAACTAAATCTAATTTGTCATGTCATCCCCTTCAAAAATCAACACAATATTAATTTTTTTTAGATATTTTTATATTTTGACATTAATTCCATAAATTAATCTATTTGTGATATGTTGATACGAAGTTAGGGTTGCAATGATTTATACTATAGGTGGAGAGTCATAAAAACTAGTGAATTTGAATTCCTAACGAGTAAGAGCACAAGAAGAGGGAGAATGATATTTAAGGATGTTAGTGTAGAGTGAAAAAAAAAAAAAACCTCCTTTCTTTGATATCGAAGGATCTTAGAAAATGCTTGACGAGATGTCATGTGATGTACTTTTATTAATTTTGTATTATTTGAAACTTAATCAATCTTTTAATGTATAGGGACGTAGTTAAGGGGACTAGCAGGGACTCTAGCTCCCATAAAAAGAAAATATAAAGATATAAACTATTAAAATAGTGAAATTTTATTTTTAAGCCAAGCATGGATTGTAATATTAAGACAACAAATAAATATAATGTACAAATGATAAATATTTTGTTCCTATCAAGAGCGTGGTCCCCACATATGCTCGCAAATTTTGTTATTAATATAATCAATTAATTTTTTGATCTAATGTATAATGATTAATTTATCTAAATTTTAAAGTGAATGGGACAAAATATAATTTAACTAGGTTCTTCTGAATTTAGGTTTTTTACATAATTAAATATCCAATAAATAATAGTATTTAATTTAATTTTAGATTTGTATAGTAATATTGGAATAATTTGCTAGTTAGGTCCTTGGTGAATTTCCGATCTAAATGAATGGAGCTTACTGGGCTGGGTACGGATCTGCTATTCTCGCCTTACGATAAATCTATACGTTCATCAAACACTTAAATCTTTACTGCAATTGCTTCAATTCTTTAAAATCTCAATCCAAAAATGGTTTTCCTACTTCTCAATCCTCCATCTTCAACCCCAATATCTCTTACTTTTAAACTTTCCTCTTCATTCAAACCCAAAAAAATCTTATCACCAGCTTCGTTTCCAATTCCAACGGCGAAAACAATTCCGGCAACGGATATAATCATAGATTTCGGCAAACACAAAGGTAAGATGCTCGGAACTCTCCCTTCCAATTATCTCCGATGGGTTTCGAAGAACCTCCGTGCCGGCAATTATGAACGGTGGGCGAAGTTAGCTGATCAAGTGCTCGGAGACCCAGTTTATAAGGATAGAATCGAGTGGGAATATGCTGAGAATGTATTGAGTGGAAACAATGCGAAAGGGATTACGGCTAACGATGAGAGTTCGGTGTCGTTGTTGTTGGAAATTAGTGAAAGATTTGGTTGGGATAATGAAGATAAAGATGGTTGGAGTAAAGTTAAGTTCGAGCTTCTTGGGACTAGTAATGGCGGAAGGTTACCGAGAATTGGGGGTAACAATGGGGGAAACGACAATGGAGGAATTAGGGAAGGTAAAGAAGGGAAGAAAGTGAGATGTGAAGATGGGGTTTTAGGGGATAAAAGGATGGAGAGGAGGGAAAGGATGAGGCTGAAGAAAGAAAGAGAGAATACACGGAATAAAAAGAGTTGGGGTGGTTCTGGCGGTGACTGCGCCGGTGGTAGTGTTAGGTTGGAGAGGAATCAAGGGTCTGGTAAAGATCAGACGGTGGAGAGTTTCAATCGATTTCCTGGTCGTGAAGCTCTCTTGAAGAAGGTACTAAATAACCGTAGAGGATTTTTGTGATATTTTCTAAATTTAGTTGTATTTTTGTAACCATGGAAACTTATTTGAGAAACAATTCAGAACCAATATCGAATTGATAGATTGAAATACGAATTAATGAATTTAATCGATTTTTTAATTAATTCAATTGATTGAATTATAAATTAATATTGCGTAAATCTAATTATTATTTTTAGTCATTGTGAAAATTTATAAAATAATTATCTAATAGTTGATTGGAAAATAAAGTGACAACTATTAAAATTAGCATAGTAGTATTTTTAACCCTCAATATTTATACGTTGTTCATTTTATCTTGATTCTAAAAAATTTAGCACATGATATTTACACATAAATTTATTAAAGTTGAGTGACCAAAACCTAAACTTAATAATAGTTATGGGTAAACTACATCTAAAGTTACTAAATTGTTATTAAGTTTAGTTCTGATCACTCAACTTCAATAAGTTACGAATTGATAATTAAATTATTTGAAAGTTTTCATTTAAACCACTTAGATGCTAAGTTCTTTTTTTAAAGTTTAGCTAACGAGCTTCAAGTGACGATTTGACAATTGATATATCGTTGAGTAGAAGAAGATGCTTTAAATTCAAGTTGATTTGATGGTCAGTGTCGGAGTCCGGAGAAGAAAGTTGTTTAAATTTTTGTTTATAGATTTGTAAAGTTCAAATCTATTTCATGAAAAAAAATTGAACTGTAGAAAGAAGTGCAAACAAAGAAGGCAATACAATAACAGTTTTAATAATCAAGTTAAATAAAAACTTTCGTATAGTTTAATGTCTATTTTATAATTTTTTAAAATTGAGTGGTTAAAACGTAAATTTACTAATAATTTAATGACTTTTGATGTAATTTACCCATTAATAAAAGTACCGGTCAATCATACCCCCAATTCGCAGAGTTCAACGAATCGAAGATTAGATCGTTTCACTGTTCACATTAATACTTTTTTTATGAAATTTATAAGAAATAAATTTTTACCAATAATATTAACGGCTCATCCATTTAATTTTGTTGGGTATAGCCCGAAACACTTCCTACACTTAAAAAAGATAAAAAGCCCAAATGTTATAATGAATTAAATATTTAAAACAATTTGGTAAATATTTTTAGGGTAAACTAATCAATAATCACTAATTCATACTTAAATATTTATTTTAATTACTAAATTTTAAAAAATTATAATTTTTTTATTAATGCTTCAAAATTGTTTTATTTAGGCACTCGGCTGTTAATTGACTTAACGCGGGGATGACATTATAATTTTTAAACGGTATAATAACAAATTTAGTCTTTTAACTTTTATACTTCCTAAAAAATTGACTGTAATTCTATATAAAAATGATAAAAAAAATTCAAAATTCTTTTTAAATAAATTAGAAAATTCTGAAATGTATATAAAAATTATAAATATAAAAATTTAAATTATATACAAACACACAGAAAAAAATTATACACATAAATACATAAAATAGATAAAAAAATAAAAATCTTAAATACATAAAAATAAATTTTTTTGAATAACGGAAATCATTAAAATGAAAATAAAAAACAAGAGTAAAATAAACTTGTAGCCTGTAGGCCTTCCCTCTTTTAATTTTCCACTTCTAGGCCTTTTATTTCATGCACTACACTGTTCTATTTCTTTTTGCTTGGATCATTGTTAAGCAGAAGTTTACCTGGAGTGTTGTTATTAATTTCCAAAGGTGCTCTAATCTCACCGAAAGCCTCCAAAATTCTAGTAGCCATCCAACTCGGAAGTTGTAAAACAGTCGACAAAGGCACCAGCAACGGACCGGCAACAAGCGTGACTGGATTTTGGCCTGCATTAGGTTTTCGAGATGGAAATGATACAAAGTAAGCAAATTGATCTGACATTGACCTTACGACAAAGTTAGGATTCCGACTTCTTGAGCTATATAATTTTTATTAAATTTTATATATTTAGGTCCAACTGACCGGTCCAGTTTCAATTATAAAGAGAAAAGTCATGGACCGTGGATTGGCATTGCCGTATCCTACCTTTCTTTCTTGCAATATCGTTCGTATTGTCATGTGCCTCATAAAATTCTAAATCTCCTCCTCGTGGTCGTAGTCGTCGGCTTCTTCTTCGTCGTTGTTTCAAAGCCAGCCAAATTCTCAAACCAATATAAATACCAGTAAATTAGAAATAAAATATTATAAACTGAATCAAGAGGACTGCCGGAGCTCGCATCAGGTATTTAGCTTCTCACTTCTTTCGGATTCTTATATTTTTTTTAAATGATTTTGAGTTGAATTTCCACATCAAAATTATGCCCAATTCTCTAATATTGAACTGCTCAATCAAATCTTAGTGATCTCCTAAGGTTCTTTTATTTTTATTTTTCGACTTTTAAGCTGATTAGCAGATCAATCCTTTGAAACTTTAAAATTCTTCTGTCTTTTCTTCTGTATCTCAACATTTAATATATAAGTTTGTTGTATTGTTGATTAATCCTTCAATATTTTGCATCATTTTCTGTTTCTGTGTGATTAATGTTGTTGATTTATATTAGTAAACTATTTGGTCTTTTTTTCGTTCATTCTGATTAGCTTAGGTACTTCTTTCAAATTATGTTGGAAGTAATTGTTGTATTTTAGTCATTTATTCGTTTCAAATAAATGAATGAATGTTGGATTTCTCTTTGCTTTAGAAGAAAATAAAGTTCATCATCTAATCCTTTCTATTTGTGTAGTGGACTTATCAACAACAATGGAATTAGCTGCATTAAACTTAGTTAATGCCACTTTAAATTGGATCACTTTTGCTTTGGATGCCCCTTCTGCACGAGCTGTGGTGTTTGGAGTTCACATAGGCGGTACACTCTTTTAACTCCTGTTTACATCATGCTATATTTTTCTATGTCGGATTCCAGTGTGAGTATTAGAACAGATGAGTGTCTGACACCAGAATGTTAATTGTTCCTAGAGTTCTATGCATTTGGAGGATCCTTGAGAATCATTTCCCAATACCCATGTCTAGATACATGTTGGACATGGATGCTTCAAACAAAAAAAAGTCGGAGCAACATAGATCTTTTCTCTCATTCATACTTGACATGTATACATTATCTTTTATTTATTTGTTTTTTTATATTACAGGGCATTTATTTGTGGAAGTTCTTCTTTTGGTGGTCATTCTTTTTCTGCTTTCCCAGAAAAGTTACAAGCATCCTAAGCGGCCATTGACAAAGAAGGTTTTGTTGCAATTCTACTTCTAATTAATGTTTCCTTGGATAAATATTGCTTCAAGTTTATGTGGGCTCTGGTCATAATTCTCGGAATTTATGACTGCTATATTTCTATTAAGTATTTTGTACCTAGGATTTGGGCCAATATGCCTGTGAGAACTGTTAGTCACCTTTTCTAACCAAAATCCTTTCTCAACCACATTTGATTAAGGGCTATATCTCGAAGGCTCAACAGTAACAAACTATTCTTTACTACTTTAATATAGGGATCTAAATGAGACACTTGTACTTGCAAGCTGCTTGGTATGGTTTGTAAACTACTCAAATTTGACTTGGACATTGTTGCGTAAAGCTCAAGCTTGAGTTGTCGAGCTAATTGAATTCGAGTATCCTAATGCTTGACTCAAATAACTTATGAGCCTAATAAAAATTTTCTATTTTAATTGGCACTGACAAATCTCTATTTTATGTCAAGCTTGAGCATATATAATTGAGTTTGAAGCCGATCATGGGAATCACACTTATTATTTTTACTAGGTAAACAAGCTTAATCAAGCCTACTTAAGTGAGTTTGAGCAGTTTGATTTTTATCTTGAAACAAGCTTGAGCTTTAGAAGTAAAACTAAATCAATTTTAAACCAAACTCCCATCCTTGAATTTCGAGTTGTGCTTGGCTCGATAAAACCCCTACTTTAACATGTATGTATATACATTGCAATGTTTAATTCTTTTTACTTGTTCAAATTGTCTTTTCAGTCTTCCACGAATTATATTTTTTTAAATAAATAGTTTCAAGTTTGAATACACACATCATCAAGGGATTGTCACAAGGGTAGCCATATACACTTTGAGCTTAAAACTTTCTTCGTAAGTGTTTGATGACTTATGTTGTATCAAGTCCTTTTTGTGTTTTAAGTTTTAACAATTGATATGTTTTTTACTTTTATATTAAGTTAGATATGGTGCATTTGTGTCAGATGTTAACCTTGTGCTGTTCTACTATTGATATGCTTTCTTCATCCTTGTAGTGTTTTACTTTTTACTTATTATTCATTTTATGTAGATGATGTTGAATCAGCCTAACATTCTGAATGGTCTCCCCATTGTTTGTAGGAAATAGATGAGCTCTGTGATGAATGGGTCCCAGAATCCCTTATTCCTCCTATCACGCAAGAGATGCTGAGTGAACCCCCAGTGTTGGAAAGGTGAGTATAACTGTCAGTTTTACATGAATTTTATTGGACTCTTGAAAAAAATGTGTTTCGACTTAATATGCTTAGCTCTGCTTTGAAGATTTGGGAGATACACATTTCAACCAAATATATTTATTTTATTTTTTTCTTCCAAACAAATCTGTGACATTTCCTTTTTTCAGCCTTTTATACTCTCTTCTCCAATTTCCTTTTCATTTGGAATCATAATTATTAGTTATTCTTTAGGTTATATTTACCAATGTATGCTTTTACAATAGATTTTATAGAATTTTAGTAAATACTCATGATTTGTTATAGTAGTTTAAAACTTAAGGCAGATTCTTTTCTGAAGTGGCATAGCTTATTAGTTCATCTCGATGCAGTGCTGCAGGGCCCCATACTATAATCGATGGGAAAGAAGTTGTGAACTTTGCTTCTGCAAATTATCTTGGATTTGTAGGGCATGATAAGTTACTTGTAAGAATTTCATTGCTATTATTAATTTATTCTACCATTTGGTCGACAGGAAGAGAGAATAAATAAATAAATAAACCATATACCAAGATAGCATGATTATAATCCTTTCTAAGTTTTCCTTGAAACATACACTTTTCTTCCATTTACCTTATCAAAAAGGTGTTTATGTAGGCTGTTAAGTAATATTAAAAGATAGTTTCACAAAGGAGAAGCATATGTTTTCAAAAATTTGGGAAAGTTATAATGACTAGTTCTCAAGATTTTGTTTCTTTTGGCCATGAAATAAAATGTGTTTACCAGGAATCATGTACTTCTGCATTGGAGAAATATGGTGTTGGTTCTTGTAGTGCTCGTGGATTCTATGGCACCATTGGTAAGCATCGATACCTATACAGTTTTGAATGGTGGTTTTTGGACTCTCTTTCTAAATCTTCTATAAGAACAAGATTCAGATTGTGACAACCTTTTCTTAATTTAGATGTCCACCTTGATTGTGAGGCCAGAATAGCAAAGTTTTTGGGAACACATGATTCTGTCCTCTATTCTTACGGGCTTTCCACCTTGTTCAGTGCAATCCCATGTTTTTGTAAAAAGGGTGACATAATTGTTGTGTAAGTGAAAAATGTCATTGCCTTAAATGGATACATATATGGCTATTTTCCTGGATTTGACATTGTAAGCTGTGGTATGGATAACTTGTGAAATTTTTGGTTTTTACTCTTTCAGTTTTTTGTTCTCCTTACTTTTTTATGCTCTCTCTCAATGTTTGCATGTTAATTGATTGCATGATGCACTTCGAATTCCCAAGAATGGAAATTAGATCCCCCCTGCTTTTTGTATTCTGTGGGGCTTTTTCTTTTACCAAATTAATAGTTAGATCATCTTACTAGTAGATGTTTTTCACAGGCCAGATTGTAATATATTCTGCAATGGGCCTCCTTATACATGAGGCCCCACCTTCATTAAAAACTAAATTAATAGTTAAGCAAATTCATAAAATTATTTACCGTAGAGAATGCATTCTTGTATGCTTGGAGGAAACCATATGAAGATTGGGTTTATTGTCCTTTGTGTGCAATTTGTCAGAATAGAGCAGCTGAATTTTAAAGGGTATTTAGGGGCCCAAATTGCTTTTTGAGTTGTCTTGTTTTATTGCACCTTCCTTAGCATAAATGTGTACCTCTTCTTTTAATATTACAATTTTAGAAAATTTAAGGCGTAGATTTGTATCTTATTTATTAGTTACATTTTTTTTTTTTGTTTTTGGTTATCCAGGGATGAGGGAGTTCATTGGGGAATACAAAATGGCCTCTACCTTTCTAGAAGCACCATTGTTTATTTCAAGCACAATGATATGGAATCTCTAGACAAAACTCTTGAGAAAATTACAGCACAGAACAAGCGGGCTAAGAAATTACGGCGCTACATTGTGGTTGAATCTGTGTATCAGGTATGTTATGTCAAGTTCTCACAAGCTTCAACGATTGTATCCTTAGTGCGCCCATGTTGTACATACATACCCGTGTTTGTAGGATTTGGCTAATAAATACAGTTGTTGCCTTGAATTACTGCTCATGAGTCATAAGTTTCTTGTTCACTGTCTTTGACATTGCAAAAATGGAGCAAATTCTCTATGATTTGTCAAGTAGAGCCTTTACAGCCGCCTTCAAAAAGCTATGTATGAAGGTGGTGAGTGGCAGTTAAGCCATAAGCATTACTAGGTTTCTTGTTAGGTTGACTAAGAAAGTTGTCGGAAAGAATGCGGAGCAATAGACTATTTATAAATTTGTCTGACAAGAACTTGTTTGGTGCAAGTTTGTAAAATCGACATGCTTGTGGCATTGCATGTCAATGCGGTGGACTTTGTACATTCATTTTGATCTATTCTTCCTTGCATAATTACGATCTATCACGACATTCTCATCTAAACCATGCTCATCTTTTGTTAATACATCAAAATCAGAACAGAATAGGATGAGTGAGTGCTATAATAAATCAGTAGTGATGTGGAGAGAATATATATTTTTTCTTAACGAAATTGCTTAGAATTACTGACTTGCCAAAAAGCAAATATCATTCTTTGGCTTCTTAGGGAATCATTCTTAACGGAAATTTGTTAATTGTTTACTATTTGTTTTACCCTGCTGCATGTTTGTAAAATAGTGGTACATATGAGGAGACTTGGAAAAAATGTAGGAGAGTCCGTTTGAGTAAAAAACTGTGAGGTCCAATGGTTCAAAGTTGATGATACCTTGTATGGGTTGGTTCTTACTGATTTTTCTAATTGTAGTCTCACCATAGCTAACGTTTTATTGGTTAAATATGTAGAATTCGGGTCAAATAGCTCCTTTGGACAAGATCATCAAGTTGAAAGAGAAGTATCGCTTCCGTGTCTTATTGGACGAGACCAACTCATTTGGTGTACTTGGCCGTACTGGAAGGGGTCTGACTGAATACTGCGGGGTTCCGGTGTGTTTATAGTTTTTTTAAGTTACTATTTTATAGTTTCTTTGGTTTTGTTGGTCACTAACTGTTGAACGTACTGCAGATAGAGAAGATAGACATTGTTACTTCTGCCATGGGACATGCATTGGCAACAGAAGGAGGATTCTGCACTGGAAGTGCTCGAGTCATTGATTATCAAGTATGTAGTCTATGACCTTTTAGTATTGTTGAATCTTGGAAGCTCTACCTAGTTTTACTCGTCATAAACATTATTTTTAATAGATAGACTCAAAATAGACAAGACCATACCAGTGGATTACCTTTTTTGTTCTGGTATTGGTACTTGTATATTGGTGTGTTTAGGCATACCATCTTTTATATCAGTATTTTTCAAATGTTCTTCATATATATATTTATTTGTATATGTTTGTATGGTACCAACCACCCTGGATAGACTCCTAATACATTTGTAAAATGCTAATGGTAATTCTATGATTGGTGGCAGCGGTTGAGCAGTTCTGGCTACGTCTTCTCTGCATCTTTACCCCCATATTTGGCTAGTGCTGCAATTACTGCTATTGACATCCTAGAGCAAAATCCTGATCTGACATCAAAGCTGAAGGAAAACATTGCCATTTTATGGAAAGGTTGGTTTTGAGCTTAACATTTTCTTTCTTGTATGGTTTTAAGGATTTCCTTTGTTGGTTTCAACTTGTCTGTTACATTGGTCAGTAGTCCATGGTAGATAAAAGTACAGACAATGTTTATGATTGACAAAACCTTTTCTGGTTCTAAATAGAAGTTGATATGTCATTAACCTCTGTAACATGCTAACATCTTGTCACAAAGCACATCGGTGTATCTTTTAGTGCAAGCCTTTGTTTCGTAGTAGATAAAAATGCAGACAATTTTTTTATGATTATTGTATAATTGACCAAACCATTTCCGGTTCTGAACTTGTGATAGGAATTGATATTTTTTCTGATTAATCTCTGCAATATGCTAACATCGGATCACAAATCACATTGTTGTATTCTGTTGTGCGATCCTTTGTTCGGTGGTTATTGTGTAATTGATCTAATCACTTCCGGTTCTGAACTTCTTGTGAAAACACAGGACTCTCTGATATCCGGGGGCTTTCAATAGCAAGCAATCCAGAATCACCGATTGTTTTCCTTGTGCTTGAAAAATCAACTGGTTCAGTGAAAAGTGACCTCCAGCTCCTTGAAGACATTGCTGATCGTGTAAGTACACCATTCTCATGTTTCCTTCTTACTAGTAGTGGCGAGTTATATTATTCTGAAATCTTTGTTTTTCTTGAAATATTTGATATTCGTACATGAGTATGCAGATATGATTTTCTAAATATATATACAACTTAAAAATCATTGTTGCTTTAACTCTTCATTTTCTTGAAATACCTGTGTCCGACATATTTCTAGATATGTAGATGACTTGACTTTCCAAAGACCTAAGCACATAGGAAAAATTCAATATAACTGTATCGGGAACATACTTGTATCTAACACATCTGAATCCAAGTAATACAAGTCTATGCTACTCTGACTCGATTGTGAGTGCGGATATGGGTATGTTTCCAACGTCAATATGTTCAACTTTTTTCATACATTTGGAAGATCTATGGATGGTTATATTTCCATTTTCCTATTCAAATATCTCAGTTATAGATATTTCAAGAAAAATAAAAAAATTTCAGACAACATATAATTCAGACATATATCGAAATGTGACTGACACTCTCGAGTCCAGGTAACATAGAAAAGTGGATATGGATACCTGATTGAAAACATTTACATTTTACAGGCCTTGACACAAGAATCCATTTTTGTAGTGGTTTCAAAAAGATCAACTCTCGATAAATGCCCCCTTCCTGTTGGTATTAGACTGTTTGTTTCAGCCGCCCATTCAGAGTCCGACCTACTTAAGGCATGTGAATCACTCAAGCGAGTCACAGCAGCGATGCTTAGGTGAGTGATACCCATCATATATATATTTGTGTATGTATGGATTAGTATCTACTGTCAGTATAGTTTTTTTTTTTAACTTTGTAAGCGGAGTTGAAAATTCAACATGTTCTTATATTATATTTGAAAAAAAAAAATTAACAAAAGAGATACATGACAGTTTTTTAATTCCGTTTGTAAAGTTAAAAAAACTTTACTAGCAGTGGATATGATAAATTATCCATTCAAGATTTTGTTTTAAACTGCATTGGAAGATTTTTCTCGTGGAATTGTTCACTTTTCTTAAATTTTTTCTAGCAAGAAAACAAGATGTAACTACAATTTAAACGTTTAACTTTATTTTTTATAATTTAAATTAATGTTTGTCATCTTTTCAAGCTATTTATTTATTTTACGTTGTTAAATTAAGCTTTGTAATTCATATCTTGAAAGTGTATTTTCATGTGTAGGAATTAACAAGTTGGTATTGTGATTATTGTGTAATTAATTATTTTCTCATGTCATATTTAAAATTTTCTTGAACAACGTAATATAATATTATCGAGGATTTTGGGTTTCGAATAAGGTGTTAATGCCAAGATATATGTCATGTTCATTTTGATTACATTTTATTAATTATATGTTTTATAATTAATAAAATCAAACCATTATCATTTTTTTCCTAATTAAATTAAATCAAGTTATATAGATTATTTTAATTTTGAATTTCATAATACGGATACATTCTTAGCATACTTATCCAGGCCATTGATTTTCGGGGCTGAATTTTAATTTTTTTTATAAAATGCCTATTTTTATTTATAATTTTTTTAATTTTTAAATTGGAAGAAAAATGTGATTAAGTAAAAGGTTTTCTTTATTAAAATAGGTAAATTAATTTATGTATGTTAGATCAAAGAATAGATTAATTTTTGTCAAAAGTTTTATTTATTTTTACAATTAAAAAATTAGTTTTGTAATAAATATGAGCTACAAATGAATAAAATTTTTAACAGGAAAAATGAATATAATTTAACTCTTAATATAGAAATTTTTACTATACTTTTAAAAAAAATGATTAAATGCATTTTCATTCAAGAATTTTAATTTAGTAATAAAAAGATGTTTTTATTTAAATTTTAATTATAAAAATTATTATTATGCTTTTAGTATTTTTTTTGAAAAAAAGGGTAAATTTAAGCTGTGGGGGCAAGGTCAGATCTAAATCCGAGAGATCTAAATGCGAGGGATCGGATGGAGGGGGAAAAGACGAAAAATATATATAGTAAAAATAGATTATAAAAAAGGAGAAATAATAATAAAACTAATAAAAGAGAGGGTAGATTTGGCGGGACATTGGTTTAATGCAGAGAGGATGAGTGCTTTTCTTTCTCATTTCTGACAATATTCTCTGTCCATGCTTACTGTGTTTTCCTTTGGGTTTCGTGCTCTCTTCTTTATTTTTTCACGTTTTCTAAATTACTTCTTTTTATTTCCACCAATTCTATTACTTTTTATGTGAGATTTTTAAACTATGAAAATTTTGGGAATTCAAAAATTCAAATTCAAAGTTTTTATTTAATAGGTGGAAAATTATTTTTTTTAAGTTCATACTTCTTACACAATCTCACTATTTTTTAATAGTAATTTTTTTCTATATATTTATAAATAAAATAAGAAAAAAAAGGTGTATCGAGATTAGGTTGTTGAAAAAATAGTACTATTTAAAAAAAACTCTTTTTCATCTTTAAAATGTAATTTTTTAAAATATAAACGTTATGGATGTAACAAATTTTTATCAAGTTTAAAATATTTAATATTTTAAAATTTCAAATAATGTCTCTATTCCTTATAAAAAACATGTTTATGTTTAAATTTAATTAATATTTCTAAGCACTCATTACTATACTATTTTCCTTTAACCATTATTTAAATAGAGTTTTTCATAGTTCCCAACATATCACTGTTATCGACTCATCAGTCAGCAGTGGTCTAAGTACAGTCTTTTGTCTTTCCTCGGAAGAACTGACAACTATTATAATCATAGATTATTAATTCATATTATATGGATTTAATATTTTTTGCAAATTCAAATTGTTTTTATTATTAAGTAAATCCCACTGCTTTGCGCATTTTTTGTGGAGTGTTTTTACTGTTTTTATTTTTAAAAAATAAATTAACGGAAAATGAGCTTTTTCAAAAAGAAAACCCTTAACTCTAGTTGATTTTTGGTTTCTTTTTTAAGGATCTTTTGTGTTGGGTGTGACTTTGTGGGATTTTTCTCTCTTTTTTTTTCTATATCTTCAATGTCGGTTACACAAAAAAAAATCTCTTTCTTTTGAGTAAATGCTAAAATAGAAGAGCAAAAAACTTGTGAATCATTATTGTAAATGCTCTTTCTGGGGTTTTAGTTAAAAAAGAACCCCATTTTTGAAAGATCATTGGGTTTTTTTTTAATGGGGTTTAATGGTTGATTCTAAAAGAAATGCACTTTCAAGGGCCTTTCTTTTTTGTTTCACTTTCTGCTGAAGACTTTTTTTTTTTGTAGGGGAAATGACTGCTTTTTTTTACTGTTTTAAAGCTTTTGATTATGTATAAACTACATTGAAAGCTGTTGTTTCAGTTCATCTTTCGTGTTTAAGGTGAGATCTTCATGATTTTCAGTGTATCAAATGCTTGCTTGAAATATTTCAAAGGGTCTGAATTTTTTTAGCTATTAAAGAACAATTTTGTGTCTCAATTTGGATCCAAAGAAAAAAAAAAAGATTATTTAGGAGATGGATTTCTTGAAAGTTAAGAAGTTTAGGAAAGCTCATAAGCCAGACCCTGAAAAGGATTTGGAGAATATCAATGATAGTGGTGGTGGTTGTGGCGGCGACGGCGGCGGCGGCGGTGGTTCTGATGGTGGTGGTGACAATGATGTGAAGAAATCATCCAAAGTTGACAATGGTGTTGAAGTTGAGGATGATGATGATGATGATTTTATAACCAATGAAGTGAAAAGGAGATTAAAAGAACTTAGAAAAAACAGTTTTATGGTACTGATTCCTGAGGAGGAAGAAGAAGAGTTGTACACCGAGGATGACGGAGAGGAGGCTGGTGGCGAGACGTGCTCCAGTGAATGGAGGGATGTCGAAGCCGAAGGCCGACAATGGTGGGGTGGATTCGATGCTGTTTACGAGAAGTATTGCGAGCGTATGTTGTTCTACGATAAGATGATTGCACAACAGCTCAAGGAAGCTGGTAAAGTGTTACTTGCGTTGTTGAATTTTACATCGAATTTGCGAATCATACGAGCTTTTAATGCTTTTAGTGCTGCATTACTTGTTTACATTGTGTTGCATACTAGCATGATGAACGATTTTAGGAGGTTGAATTGTATAAGGTCTTAGTAGAAAGTAGGGCTGTGATTTGGGTTTCGTAAATGTTATCAATCATCTGTTTGTGATGTAAGTTCTCGATAAAAAGTTCAAATTAGTGAACCGAATGAGCATGTGAAGGATGCAAACTAGATAAGAGTATCAGATTATTGACTATTGAGCAGGAAATAGGGCCGTGATTCCGGGTTCATATATGTCATTGGTCATTTGTTTGTGGTATGAGTCTCAGTCAAGTTACTAGAGAGAAAAATATTGTTCAAACTAGTGAACTGAATTAGATACCTCTAGCTGTATGTCATCCCTGTATGTTGCCATATACGCCGGTTCAGTCCTTTGAAGCCTGTTAGAGCTCTCTTCAACCGGCTCATGGCTAGATCGATCGGTTTACCTAGGACCAAGCATATTTTCTTTTTAATGGTTCATGTTATTGCTGCTCGGTTTATTGATGTTAGTAAAATGGGATGTTGTACTGTCCGAATAATCATATAGCTGTTTTAGATGCAATTAATGATGAAAATGTTTGGCTGACAGTGATGGTTCTCGTGTTGGTGCCTCTTAGTTTATGAGGTTTTGTTTCTTTTCTTAGTTGCTAAAGTACTACATATTTGGATTATTGGTGCTTAAACTGTTTTTTCTCATCGTTGTTAACGGTTGTAGAGGTGTTTCTTTTTTTTTTTTTGAAAATTCCCACTGTTTTTTGAGTTTTTGGGTTTTCTATTGTCTTATAGGCTCCTCAAATCCTTCAACTCCATCCCCGAAATCTGCAAATAAGAAACTTCGGTCCCCCTTGAGTTGCCTTTCCTTGAAGAAGATCGAAGAACCTGATGAAGAAGCCGAGCAACTACAACAGTCTTTTAATAACCCGTATCAGGATCTCGAAACAGCATATGTTGCTCAATTTTGCTTAACATGGGAGGCGCTTCATTGCCAATACTCGCAACTCAATCAGATAGTTTTGTGCCAACCTGAGAATCCCATCTGTTACAACCACAGTGCTCAGCAACTTCAACAATTCCAGGTCTTATTACAAAGGTTTATAGAAAATGAACCTTTTCAGGATGGTCCCAGGTCCGAAATCTATGCCCGAGCTCGAAATATTTTACCTAAGCTTCTTCAAATTCCAAACATTCAAGGTAAATCTTCAATGATCGGTCCTTGAATGAAGAATCTTTTGTGGCCTAGTATCTGTTTTTCGGTTTTACGGAACCCGGAAGTACTTAGATGGATTGTTTCCATTTGTTTTTCAGGTTCAGATCGGAAGGAAAAGGTGGAAGAAGAATCAGATTATTCGGTCCTTGCCCCGGATATCATCCGGATTATTGAGTCCACAATCTTAGTATTCCGACTTTTTTTAAAAATGGACAATAAAAAACATGGTAGTTTTCGTAACTTGTTTGGAAACCAGAACCCAATGGCTACCCCTCTTCAACAAGTTCAATCTTTATTAGAGAAGGTACATTTCTATCTCAACTTTTTATGTTACCTATGTTACTCGATATGGATGTATCAGATACGAGTATGGGAATATCTCATGTATGTACCTCCAAAGACTCCAAAAGGCAGAAGTACTAATAACAAATTGAGCATACTCGTCTCAGATACTGGTCACACTTGAATTCGAGCAATGTAGCAGTAACATTCATCTACTATATTACTATTGCACTCTTGTTTGCTACTTGCATATCACACTTGGCACTATTTGGACATGTTTGTGTTCTTTTGTCCGCATGTTTTGTCTTAAAAGATAAGCAATCTTATTCGGAAAAGCATGTCCTTATCGACCTTAACTTGGGACCATTGATGTTCAACAACCGTTTTTTTTTTGCCATTTCTATCTGCAGAAAGGCGCAAAGCTGAAGGAGCTGCATAAGAAACGGAAAGGATGGAAAAAGAATACGTGGCCGATATCGCAGGAGGATGTTCCGTTGTTGTTTGGGCTTATTGACATTAAAATAATATCAAGGGTTCTTCGGATGGGAAGGATAAGTAAAGAGGAGTTGTTTTGGTGTGAAGAGAAGATGAAAAAGCTTCATTTTTGTGATGGGAAATTGGAGAG
Organism: Gossypium sturtianum; assembly: GCA_025698515.1. Lineage (NCBI taxonomy): Eukaryota > Viridiplantae > Streptophyta > Magnoliopsida > Malvales > Malvaceae > Gossypium > Gossypium sturtianum. The sequence continues at coordinate 237,378 of CM046952.1, read as the reverse complement.
AGATCCTTCACCCATACTTTTCCCTGTTTTGATGAAAGGTTAGGTGTTGTGTAAAGCTATGTTACTTTTTCCCTTGTTTTGATGCACAGTTTGCTACTGATTTTCTCTTGGATGCAACTCATTCGACTTTTATGTTGTTCGGATTTGGAAGTAGATATGATATGGACTTACGTTATTTGGATTTGAGGGTCAGTTAGTGTTGCTGTTTACGAGTAAACTGGTTTAAGGGTCGGGTAACAGAAGGTTGTTTGTGAGGGTTTTAATGGAAGTTAATGGTTGATTCTAAAAGAAATGCACTGTTGAAGGGGTTTATCTTTAACTAGTTTTCCAAGGAAGATGATACATTAAACTTCAATTATTGTGGCATCAAAATTGAAATAATACATAATGCAATATGTACCCATAAAATAATGCACTTACTTCTAGGCTACACCCATTCTATCAAATGATATTGGTAGTGGTAAAAGCTCCTGTCTCTGTACGATAGAAGTGATCATCTCTTCACCAACAGCCTTCAGAAGGCCCTGGTGTCATTTTCAATGAAGCAAAGGCTCCAATTACCCAACGGGTGTAGGACTTTTGAGGGCCCAATATTGTTCTCGATGAAGCCTCTTAAGGCCCCAAAGTTATATCCTATTCCTGCGTGGGTTTACCAAGCTCTTAGTGCCTTATCGTGCGTGGCCTTTTAAGGCTTTAATGGATAACATTACAATACGCCAAGTAAGATAGAGTATTTTAAAGCAAATCATGAAATTGATATAAGTTTATCTATGTGGGAAGAGCTAGGCCACGTAAGCAAAAGCAGAAAAAAAGAAGTAAAAATGGACAGAAGGTATTGAAGACAACATTTCATTTCATTTCTACTCTTCTGGATTTCACTAGACAAATCCTTTAATTGGAGAGTTCATTAATATCTACAATCGTGAAATTCACTTATTTAGATAAACCCTTTTATTGGAGAGTTCATTATATATCTATTCTTACGTAGTTCACTCATTTATTTATTTCACCTGCTTAGCCGAACTTCCTAAGAGGAGAGTTTATTATATATCTATATAAGTTATTTAGGCGTACCCTTTTAAGAGAGAATCTCATTATATGTCTACCTACTTTCTCAAGTATGACTTAAAATAAAACGAAAATGATATTAGTTTTTTGAAAATTTTTAACACCCTAAATCATTCAAATTAAATGAGTCAAGAAAATAAAAAAAAAAGAAATAATTATTACTTTGAGATCCTGATCAAACTTTTTAAATTTAAAAAATTACATTAAATCTGTAAATTCTACATATTACATGCATAAATAATAATATAATTTGTTTTTTTGTTTTTTACAATAGAAATAAAGTATCGAATCCCCAAAATTTATTATAAGCAGCAATCATAGGGTTGGCGGATCAATCAACCAAATTATCAGATCGTCAGATGTCCCACTCAATCACTCTTCCTATCTATTTTAATGCCATGCCATGCAACTCTATGTATTGTATCATTTCCATACCAATATTTAAAATTTATTTCCAATACGTTCTGGTTTTCTTTAATAAATTTGGAGCCTATGTAGTTCTACATACAGCAAGATTCGGATATCCGAATAAAGTTTGGTGAGCAAAAAATTTCGATTTGGATTTTTTATTACTGACTTAGGGGCGAAGTTAGGACAATTTTTTAGGGGGAGCCGGATGAAATTTTAATTTTTTATAGTTTATATCTTTCTAATTTGTAAAGGATTAAATCGAATTTTTATAATTTTAGGAGGGCCAAAGTGCAATTTTACCTTTACTAATTTAAAATTTTTAAAAAAATTCAAGAGCCTAAATAGTAATTTTACCTTTTAGGAGGGTCGGGGCCCATGCCAGTCCCCTGGCTTCGCCCCTGTACTGACTAAATTTTTTAAAACTATATTAAATGGAATTGTTTTTAAATTTTATTTATTTAAAAATATTTAAAATAATTGAGATAAAAATTTAATGAATTAGAGAAAAAAAAGTATTTTGATATGTTATATAATAGGGATAAATCTCAAAATTATGCATTAATCTTGATTGAATGTGTAATATCATACATAAATTAATTAACATGACTAAACTAAAAAAAAATAAAATAAGTAAATTTTAATATTTTCACATAAATTTAAATTAAATTTCTACTTGTATAATGATAAAAAGCGTGCATTTGTTGTTGTTGTGAGTGTTCAAGAAATCGAGGTGTGATTACAATAATATTTATAATATCTAGAAATGATTTAAGCAAATGAAATAGAAGTTGAGATGTACAATCATGTGACCTCCCCAATTCACATGTCGTACATTATTACGTGATTGCATTTGTCGTAAATATTGTCCGCCATGTGAACTTATTTTATTTTATTTATCCGTTTTGGAAGGCTGAGATTGGCTATTTTTCATGGAACATCTTCCAAAGTCTACACCTTTACTCTATGATAAAAATAAAAATATTTTAATTTTTACCACTAAAAATAATAATTTACATATTTTATGATTAGGTAATGTTCAAGTTTATGAATATAAATCATAAGCTGCAATGATTTGATTTCACCATAATTGAAAAAGAAAAAAAATAATCTATAATTAGATTGCACCTACATCAACCAAATGAGAAAGGATTGTATGAAACAGTGACATTATCCCTTTCCAATAGTTTTATGCCACATCATTATTCCAATAGTTTTTCAGGATGAAAATACTTAAATTCAGGATGAAAATACTGATGTGGCATAAAACTATTGGAAAAGGGATAAAGATAACGTGGTGTCACTATTTCATCCAATCCTTTCCCTCAACCAAATACCCCTTTCTTCTAATTTTGAAAATTTTCCATACCATTTTAATCATTGAAATGTCCCATGCCTTATATTTTAATAAATTGATGGTTGTTTTTTTTTATGTTAAGAGTTTTGGAAAAAAAAAAAATAAAATGTTTAATTCATAATTATATTATTTTTCATTCGCAGTTGAATTACAAATAAAATATTTCATTTGCATTTCAAAATATATTTTTATAATATAAAGATTGAATTAATGGTACTAATTCAATTATGTACTTTCTAGATGAACTAAAAAAGGTAGCATCATGATTAACTAAAGAAGGTTTCTTTAATTAGAAAAAAAAGTACATTTGATGTACATAAATAATTAAAAATAGGGTGTTTGTCAACTTGGTTAATTAATGGAGTGGGATTTACACATGGAATTTCTTGAGTTTGCCCATAGATCTTCTAATAAATAAGCTTAATTATTACACATACCAAGACAAATTAAATGGATTTATTTTCTGGGGACTGTTGACACCAGATTCCACTTGTATTAAATTAACACCCTTTTGCATGTGAATCTGATGCAGGATATATAATACTTGCAACATTTAATCATTTTATTAATAATCTATTTTGTTTTTATCAAAAAATAGACGTGCTAAATTTTAACTGAAATAACAGATTTACTCTTTGATCTAATAAACAAAATACAATCTAATATCCTAATATTTTTACCACCAATAATGTACCATAAATTCAGGTTAGTCAAATCAATAATTTATAGTCAAATTAATAATTTCTATAATTATGAAGTATATAAAAAAAAGCATTTTTAATATTACACTCAACTGTATTTAAATCAAGTTAAAAAAAAAATTGAATCACAGATCTATCCAGAATAATGTGGAGGTTATATTGAAAATAAATGACCTGCACTGCTTAGTTTTTTTGTTTAAATTCTTATTGATATTAAATAATAAATAAATTTAACATAATGTTATTACTGTAAATTAATTTTAATAGAATGTTGTAGAGCTACTCATTAACCAACCATTTACTCTGATTATTTTCTCTCAAGAGAAATAATAATAATAATAATAAAAATAAATTACGTGGAAAGACTCAAAAGTTACATATAAAATATTGAACCGACCAAAAACGAAGAGATGGGTTGACTTGGGCACCTTTGACTCTAAGTTATCAACTTTTTTCTCTGTTCTTTTTCTAATGAAAAACTTTCATGCCTTTGGAATTTTCTAATAACCATAATTAAATATTAAATGTTTTATTAATAGAAAAATCATTATATTAACGCTCCCCTTAATCGCTTTTTATAAATTCAATTTTTACGAGTCACTAATAATATTACTGAATTAATATAAATTTATGTTGATATATTGTATAATTCGATAAAAATAAATAAATATATGTAATTATTTCTTTAAATATATACAATTAAATCAAAACTAAAATTTTATGTGTACATATGAACTAAAATTTAATTCTCGTGTACATTTACATTATTTCTTCTTTTATATAATATAGTAATAACCTCGTAACTAGCATTAACCGACCTAATTACTACATGCATTAATTTAGAAATAAAAATTATTGGTAAACTCCTGTCTTTAATGGAGCTTGCTTGTGTATATATATATCAACTCACACCTTTCATTGGAAATACGTTGAACAGTTTTATATTCTTTTTGGCATCAGTGTTTTAATGGATTCAAAAAAGTCCAACAAGATCCGAGAGATCGTTAGGCTTCAACAACTCCTCAAGAAATGGAAAAAATTAGCAAATAACAATGCCATCACCACCAACAGTAGTTGCACCACCACTAGTAGCAGCACCGGAAGTGGAAGCCGGAGCATGAAGTTCCTAAAGAGAACACTATCATTCACAGACGTTTCATCGCTGACGACGTCATCGCCGCCGAAAGGGTTCTTAGCAGTGAGTGTGGGTGAAGAACGGAAACGGTTCGTGATCCCGACGGAGTATTTGGGTCATCAAGCGTTTAGGGTTTTACTTAGAAAAGCTGAAGAAGAGTTTGGGTTTCAACAAGAAGGTGTGTTAAGGATCCCTTGTGAAGTGTCGGTGTTTGAGAAGATATTGGAAATGGTGGAACTGAAAAAGGATGCGATGTTTTTGCATGAATTTGGATTCAATGTGGATGCTGATATGATTGCTTCTTGTTGTTCACCAGATGCTGAGTTAACACCTTCTTCTCATCAACCTCAGACGTGTAGATGAACTCCATGCAATTACCAAAGAAATGTAAAACAATGTCTTTTTTGTACTAAAAGAATTAACAAAATCTCTTCTTTTACCTTTGATTTTGTAGAGGGAAATTACATTTGAATAAGAAACTTGATTTTCTTCTAATAATTATCCATGATATACAACTCTATCACTCTTCTTCAATATATCAACATAAAAACCATTCATTTAGTAAATACCAACCATTATAATATTTGTTGTAAATCATGGATGCCAAATTTAAAACATCTTTTTGTTCAGAAGCCATTTTTATAAAAATTAAATTGTGATGGCATCATTATATTAAATTATCTTTTTCATCGTCTTTAAAAGTCCTTTTTGAAAGTAAATTATGATTTTACCATGTATTATTTTATAATTTTAAGGATCTAAAATACAATTTTCCCATATATATAAAAAACACAACAATATTTCTCAATTGATATGAAGGTAGGATTGATTTGAAACTTTACAACGTAAATGCAATGGCTAATTTATTAAAATGTAAATTATATTAAAAAAAAGTTAGAAGCAAAAAGTTCATAGATAAAATAAAGTGTTTGTATAAGGATAAACTCCCTCCCAGGAATACCATAATCCTAGCCCTGAATCCACATGATTATTTGTCTGAAGATCCATGAAACTATAATCTCTAAGTTTAAATGAGACAAACTCACCTGGAACATGAATCACTATGAATGACTCATCTACATCTTCTACATGATTATGAACAATATGTAAGATCGATAACCGGTTAGCCCTTTCTACGGCCCGACATCGCCTCGCTACTTGATCAAGAATTAGATGGTACTTGACAAACCAACCAGAATAGTCGGCTTTCATCTCCATTATGTCGAATCCAGCAGTAAGAGAACCGCAGGCTTCGACTAGAAGTAAATGACCTCCTGATTCTCCAAAATATCCTGGCTTTCGTTGTGTTGGAGGCATTGGCATTGTTAACATAAGTTCTGTTTCGGGGTCGAATCGAAGGGCCAAATTTCCCATGCCAATCCAATGTAATGAACCGTTCCAGAAGACTCCTCGGTTGAACAACATATCTTCGTCTGGAACAGTGAATGGTTTACCTGAGGGTTTCCATGAGCCTGTGACAGGACTGTATATCTTTATCTGGCGATGATTTTTTGATAAATACGAATCACAAATGGAAACAATCTTGTAATGAGGTGATCTGTTAGGATCATATGCAATGCTAATGCCAAATACAGTTCTGCATTCAAGATTCGGCAGGGGAAAATACTGTTTGGTAGTAGGTTTACAGATGTAGTATTTGCGATCTTCTTCTCCACATCGGAAACTGCTGCATATGAGAAGCCCGTTGCAAGAATGTTGTATACAAACACCTTTATCGTCTTCTATGAAAGAGAGAGATGGTTTAGGAGCAGCATCTACTCGTCCTTCACAAGGAAAGAACAACAATTTCGAATGCAGCTCAAGGTACAAGAATTTCTGTAGGAAGAACCCTGAGATATTGTAGTGAGGGTTTCGCAGCGAATAATTCAACTTGAAAATGGGGTCCGAGATGAGAGTATTCCACCATTTGCAGACACATTTGCATCCCACCAAATCCTTCAATGGTAGCCTCAGTAAAATATCACTCATTACATCATTGTTGTTCATTTTTGGGGCTTTGCTATAACACATGGCTGAAACTAAAATCGATTTCCTTCTGTAATAAGAAGAAAAAAAATCATAAAATATGATACCCAAAATCTGATAAAAATAGCTCAAAAATGAACAAATATTAACAAGATGATGATCACTTAGATATCAAAAACACAAAATTACTTGTTTTTGACAGAATATTGATTCTGAAAGCAACCAATATATAAAATTTGATGCAGCTCTTATTTCATCCAAAGGAAAAACTATTGAGAAATTATATAGGAAAGTTTGGTCAATCTGAATGTTTCCTAATGTTTAAGTTCTGAAAGTAATTTCATGGGAAGTTTGAGGAAAATTTCACACACACACAAATGTATTAATGTGCTATGTTGCTCCGACTCTATTTTGCTTAAATTATCCGTGTAGTGATAAGCTTATCTTCAATGTTATGGAGAATAGTCAAAGGGGTCATGACTCAGACTTGAGGCAGCTTCCTAGTTCTTGCCTTTGAGCTTTCCAAAGAAATTTCTTGTTCTTAATTTTGTCTTTACCAAGGAAATTTCAAAACTGGATTGGGATGTTTTTGCTAACAATTTAATCTAACTTACTATTCATACAAAAACTAATAGAAAAAAATTACCCAGTCGCCGGTAAAAGTAACATGGAGTCCCCTATACTAGGAGTCAGATTGCATTTGCTCCCTTTACTAAAAAAAGAGCAAATTTAGTCCCTATACATTAGATCAAAAAGTAAACCAGTCCTTTTTGTTAAAAATTTCATCCATAGTTACTATTAAAATTGGCGTGATTGACAAAATAACTAGATAGTTACTTGTGACGTGTCACATGTGCCCCAGGGTGATGTACAGGGTCCAGTTTTTAACAGTAAAAATAGATGGTTAAAAATAAGACTACAAATAACTCAAGATTTAGTCTATGAGAGTAACAGATGGTTACAGAGAAAAACCTATGGAGTGACAAAATCAGAAATGATAATAAGTAGAATTAAGATCCAAAAACAGCAAAACTAAATTTGTGCTAAAATCAATTGATGATAGATAGAGAAACTCGAATTTCAAATTCAATACAAAACTACAAGCAGGCCAGAATTGAATACAAAAGAGAAAACTATTACATGACAAGATCAAATGTGATAACAGGCAAAATTATTATACAAAAGGAGAAACTTGCGTTAAAATGAATTGATAATAGATAGAGAAACCGAAATTCAATTCCACTTTAATCGACTTGGATAACAAGCTACATCAAATTCTAAAAAAGGCAATAGGCAGAATTAATATGCAAAATACAATAAAAACTAAAACTTGTGCAAAAACCAACTGAAAAAAGATAGAGAAACCCAAATTCAACACTAAGTTACGAGAAATCGAACATTTAATGGACAAAATGCTTATGCAAGAACAACAAAACAAAAGTGGGTAAAATCAATTGACGATCAAAGTCGATATAAGACCACATGCAAATCAAAATTAAATCCGCATAGACAAAAATGCTTCTTTTGACAATTGAGTAGGAACAAATTGAGGAAAAGCCATTAAAAAGTAGACTAAAAAAAGGGAAAAAAGAAGAAGCAAGAATAGAAAAGAAACAGAGTGAATCAAACGAAGACTTACAGTTACAGTTGATGTGAAATCCTGTTTTCATCACTGGGGCTGAGAATTATTGCCAATAAAATAAGAAAGATTGGGAGAATTTTGGGGGGAAATTTTAGGGCGAAATCGAGTTGCAGTTTATCTCACTGTCTTTTTGTATTTATTTTGTTTTTGGGTGGTAGTGGGGAAGAGGGGCATACATGCATTTCAGTTACATAAGAGTTTGAAAATTTGGATTCTCACCCCAATTACGGCCCAATTAGCTTTTTTTTTTTTTAATTTATTATTTATGGGATTTTTAAGTGACTAGTACTGTCGACTTACTTGTATTAGCTTTTATCCAATTGCATTTTGCTTCCTAAATTACTTACTATACATTATAATTTCATTTCATTTTCATTTATAAAAATCCATCATGTATAGACACGTGGTCTATAATTATCTGATTATTTCATCAACCATGCTAGTTATAAAATTAGAAATGGATATAAATTTTTATAGAAAAGACCAATTTATTTTTTAACTTAATATACAAGAAATAATTTACTTGTTTGAAGTAAAGGGAGTAAAATATAATATGACTCTTAATATAGAGGTCTCTACCATACTTTTACCGATTTTTAAATACCTTTATAAAAGAATTTAATTTATTATCACTATAACTAATAATAATTCAAAAAATATTTAAAAACATATGAAATGATAAAAAATTACTATTTTATTATATTACTATTTTTTGACAAAAATAACAATTTAGAAAACTGATTTTTTTTTTTGGTGTAAATTTGATAAAAGCAGGGGATTGTTTGGTTGGTGCACACATTAAAGATGATTTAATTTTTGAAATAAGAATGTTTGTTTTCAATATATTTAATACATTTTAAATTGAATTAAGGGAAAAGAAATCACTAAATGGGCTATAAATAGGAAAATACTAAGGTAAAATTAGTCTAAAAGTCCTTGTACTACGGGTCAAATTACATTTTACCTATTTACTTAAAAATTAGCAAATTAACCCTTTTATATTAGATTAAAAAGTAAACAAATACTATTAAAAGTTTTATTCATTTTTATTATTAAAAACTAATTCTTATACGTCAACATAAGATACAAGTGATATGCCACATGTCACTATCTGATTATTCCATCAATCACATCAATTTTTAACAGACCAAATGGACAATTTTTAACAAATAAGATCAATTTACTCTTTGATATAATATTTAAAAATTAATTTATCTATTTTAAATAAAAAAGACAAAATGCAATATTACTCATTATTTCTAACATACTTATTAAGGACTGAATTCTTGAATACATGATTACAGATTTTGGAGTTTGGCTTCACGTGAAATGGAAGGTTATTGGTAAAATGTCAGTTAAAGTAGAATATGATGATAATTGATAACAGCAATTCATATAATTATATCAAATTACATTGGAAAAATAATAATAAAATTGCAGGAAATGGAAGCTGAGCTCCATCTTTGTAAGTTATGAATGGATTATTAGACCAGTTGGCTACGATGAAATGGTGTAAACAATGTGCCTAATTGCTGCTTATGTTGATGGCTTGGTTCCAACCAGAGAGCATGAGGGTGTGTCGACCCTGTGTTGCTTTGGAACTTGGCTCAAAACAATGCACTCTCTCAGAGCCGTTTTACATTATATATATATATATATATATATATTGCGATTACTTTAAGTAAAAACAAACTAGGTTAAAATATACCATAAGTCTATGTACTTCTCACAAATTTAAAATTTAATTATTCATTGTTCAGATTTCATAACTCAAATCTAACTGTTTAACATTATTAACACTGTTAAAATTATTTTGTTAAGAACAAATTTAAAATTATTTCTTTTTCAAAATGTCACACCAACAAATTAAAAAAAGAAAAAAACACTTAGGCAAAACTATCATATTATAGATTTATTACAATAAAAAGTTGGGTGAAAAGTACACTAAACTAGAAAAACCAAAATGGTTTGCACTCTGTTAACCTCTTATTTCAGATTAAGCAAATTAAAAAGAACAAGATTTACTGAGGCTATTAATCAGATTCAACACCCATGCCATTGATATTACATCAAAATACCTAATCTCTTTTTCTCTCTCCCTATGTGTGTGTGCAAAATACCTAAGAACTCAAAAGGTAAATAATGGATTAATGGGTGCCGTCTGATTCTACTCAACACAACACAACATAGGATAATAGACATACCCTTTTCATAGAAACACTGGTGCCATAACAAGCGTTATTGTAGCTAGCATTTTAATTAGCACGTGAAGTGACGGTCCAGCTGTGTCTTTGAATGGATCTCCAACGCTGCAATCCATGTTCATATATATCATATATCATATATCATTACATATACACAGCAGGCAAGGCACTACATCAGAAGGCTTTACTTTTTCCAGATTAAAGCCACTTGAGCACAAATAGAGCAAGTTCATGCAGAAAGACAGTTTTAGGTGACAGTTAGGTTGCACAGAGATCCCGGGATCTCCTTAGCGCAGTTAGGTTAACATCAAACCTAAGACTCCCACAATCTCGACCATCCCCGGACAAGGCCCTGGCAATGGTCAAGTTTCTCAATGGATCCACTACAAACTTATTGCTCCTATCTCCTAGCACCCCCAACCATTATGAAAAGGAAGAAAATATAAAGAAAAAGAGAACTTACGTATCTCCGGTAATAGCTGCTTTATGAGAATCACTGCCTTTTCCACCAAGAGCTCCTGTCTCAATAAACTTCTTCGCATTATCCCATGCACCTCCGGCAGTGTTAAGAAAGAGAGCCATTAAAATGCCAGAAACTGTTGCAAACATCAACATAGCAGCTACAACTTTTGCTCCAAGTAGAGGATGTCCAGTATAGTGTCCCAAAACACGGAACAGAAAACCTGCAAATGGTTACATACAAATTACGCAAGTTGAAAGGATTTTTTATTAAGAACAAAATTAATCAATAAAGGAGCACCAAAATGAATGCTTCGATCACCAAAGTAAACTAAAGTCAAAAGAAAATCCAAGAATATAGTTTGATCATCTAATCTCCTTAATTCTTTCTTGGGTAAACTTCTACATTCTTGACGTGGTTCTAGTGACAACAGTGCTAACAGAATGTGTGATTCAGACAAGAAATCCAGAACTGGAATGCATGGTAGTAAAAAGAAATATTTCAGCGATTCATGGAACTTTTTATAAAAAAGTAGATTCAGTTACAACCATACCACAAACAATCAAAGGACTAGGATTGAGATGTAATGCTGCTACCACTATCACTACTACTTCACACTGATAAGTAGGCCTATTCATTGCCAGATGTGCGGCCCTTTTTTTTTTTCATTTTTCTGTAACTATAACGGTTCCTAAAAGAATGTGCCACATGTCACATTCTCATTGGCAAATCTTTTTGGGAGGTAAACTAGGATAAAAATGATAGTTTAAGTACCAAAGTGGGAAAATGGGTATAATTTAGAGGCTAAATTGTGACTTAAGCCTTTGAAAAACCTTGTTCAATGCCCTAATCAGATAGATCAGTCTGACTGAGCTAAGTGGATAGCTCTGTCCTTGGACAGGTCTACATCTAAATATTGAAGCAAAAGCACAAAGAAGGAACACTAGGAAAGGAAGTAGAAAACCTATGAGAGAAAAAAAATGATCGTTTAAAACGAGAAATATGCAAACCAACCCATGATTTGCAAAAGTAAATACTAATCAGCAAAGAGCAGTTACGAACCAACTACTATTGGTGATATGATAGCCAATGCACCAGGCTTTATCATCTCCCTCAAAGATGCCGATGCTACAATAGCAACACAGCGACCATAATCTGGTTTCTCCTTGTAGTCCTGCAGCCAGAATGTCAGAATAAAAGTAAATAATTTCACATAAAGAGAAAAAAATGAGAGAAATAACAGTATGCAAAGCATTAATTTATAGCAAAGTTCCAATTACTCTTTAATTTGTTTGTGTTGGAGCTTAATGACAAGAAAAACGATAACACATAAATTTTCATCTCTCTTCACATCCCTCCTAACTTTGAAATTTTTGACGAGGTAAAAACCTTCAAAATATGAGTTCTGGAAGAAAGACTTCAATTGCATATTTGCTCTCCGTTCATTTTTCTCGTGATTCATCCATACAACAAGAAATACTTTATAATTTTTCTCCGTTGCATTTAACATATAATTTGAGAAAGCTAAAGGTTAAAGTAGACCAAAGAAAAAATATCAGAAACTTAACCCACCATGATACCAGGCCTCTCAATAAATTGTCTTCTTACTTCCTTAACAACCTCCTGAGCCGTTCGACCAACTGCAGAACAGGCCCATGCGCTAAACAAGAATATAAGCATGGATCCCAACAATCCACCAACAAAAACCTCGGGAATTGCAATATCCACCTAAAAGTTGATCAAAAACTGCAAATATTAGGAAAAGAATGAAAGACTTTGCAGAATAACAAACATCCAACTCCGTGGTTGCCCTTTTGCTACATCTTTTCACTGTTATTCTTTTGGTTTCTCAGAAAATCCAATTTAAACACAATTATTATGCCCATAAGTAAAACCATGCATTTTCCTTTTTTCAGAAGTAAAACAGAAGTGGCAAAAGTGATAAACCAAAGAGAATCTTCATAAAGGAGAAATATAGCAACACAGACCTGTTTAAAAGATTCATTAGCAAAAGATGCAACCTCATCCATATATGCACTAAACAGAAGAAAAGAAGCAAGTGCTGCAGATCCAATGGCAAAACCTTTGGTGGTAGCTTTTGTCGTGTTCCCAACAGCATCAAGAACATCTGTAATCTCTCGCACACTCTCTGGCTGTACAAGAAATCAACATTCAACAGCCAACTTAAATCATCTGAAAAGAAGAAATAGCAATACGCAGATTCGTAACAGGAAAATATGGAGAACCAATATATCGAACCTGCTGACTCATCTCTACAATTCCACCAGCATTATCAGCTATTGGGCCAAACATATCCATCGTTAAGATATAAGCAGCAGTGCTGAGCATTCCCATTGTTGCTACAGCTGTGCCAAACAAGCCACCATTTGGACTTCCTGTTTCATCCACCAGTCCTGAGGTTTGACCCAGCCAAAAAGCAGAAATAATAGATACACTTATCACAAGAACAGGAAGAGCTGTCGACTCCAGGCCCAGACTGACTCCAGCAATAATGTTAGTCCCATGCCCCGTGGAGCTAGAAAGAGCTAATGTGCGTACAGGCTCATGCTTGTAGTCAGTGTAATATTTGGTTATCCAGACAAAAACATAAGCTGTAATAATTCCAACCAGCCCACACAAGGCAAAGTTCAACCATGCAGAAGGTGCTTGTTCAGTATAAAGCAACCACCGAGTAGACTGCAATAATTTCGAAAAAAGAACAAGTCTTGAATGAGATTTCAATCAAAACAAAGGTATAAAAATGACTAGATTTCAATAGTTTCAGCATTGAGTTGCAGGAGTAGATGATATATTACCCCACCAAATGTCAGTACAGCCAAAACTATTGTAACAGAGTATCCTTTCTGAAGGATTGCCATTGGATCCTCTATTGGAGCTTTCACACTGGAGTCACGAGTACTCCTAATTGAAAGTATTCCAATTGATGATATCACCAGGTCAAATGAGTGCACAACAAGAGGAAACAGAATGAAGCCAGATGGGTCTGCATGAGTATCAAAGATGAGACCACAGCAAAAGAAATAGAGAGCCCACTCAACATAAAGAATACACCAAAGCCAAAGCGATATGTAATGAAAAAAATAAATAAAAAAGAATTGAACTTCCAAAAGAGAAGGAGACTGTTTCATGCTGTCTTAGTTATAGATTTATGCAGGTGAACCCTTGGTGTAACTACAACCAACGGGCATGCTATCAAAGCCAACAAACTTAGTTCTAACACTATAAAGATGCATACTTCTGTATACCTGCTTTTTGAAAAGGTTGGTTTGAAACCTAAAGCTATCGGAAAATGTTGAAATGAAGAAATGTAACACCTGATCAGTTAGAGGCATATTTTAGTTTATTTCTCTTCACCATGTTAGCTAAAAAGATACAACAGGACACAAGAAAACTTCACTATCTCATCAAAGTGCAGATTCCAATTGGCTTAAACTTTCATCTCAATTCATTGTAAACTATTAAAAAGAATAAAAAGATATAAATTCTATTCTCTGCACCTGTCATAGTTATAAAATAGGAAATTTCACAACAAGCAGCAGTATAAACATGTTACAACTACATCAAAATTAGTGGGGGCTTGTACTTGCCTTCAATTTTACAACGCTGAGCCATTGTTCCACCAAGAATCATTGCACTAATTATCTCTGCTGCAATGCTTTCAAAAAGATCTGCACCTCGAGCAGCGCAATCGCCAACATTGTCTCCAACCTTCAGTGCAAAAAGGAAGATTCAAGTTTCAAACAGAACCGCTGATAGAATGTTTGACAACTAAACGTAAAAATAAAGATAAAGCATAAAGCATTGTTGCAGTAAATTTCTAATTTTTCCAATACTCTTATGCACTACATATGTTCAGTCCACTTCCAACTTTGAACTTCATTTGATGAATAATTAACATATTTTACATATGGATTATTTTTCTCTGAAACTATTGTACTTTTATGGTAAGGCAATATAGACTTCGAAACAAACATGAAAGAAAAGTTTTCAGCTTTTTCTCTCAAATTCGTGCATTTGAATATCAGAAATGCTTTAAAATCACATGCAAGGTCCAGTATAAATATATTCCGCTATAACATGCATACGTTTTGCTATCACAATTAAATATTGAACAAACTCAAAATTCCTTTTAAAAGAACTGCTTTAAAGTCTTCCATTCAATGAATACCACTATGGTCAACTCCTATAAAAACCATAAACCTTCAGTCCAGAGCATAAATGAACAAAACATTTCAGCATAAAAAAAAGGAAATTACATGAAATATAAACTAGCTTCACATGCTGATTTTCAAGCTCAGACTATAACAATATATAATATGAGAGAATAAAACGATATTACTTCAGACTCCAAATGGTTAGCTATATCTTAAACATTAAGTGTGAAAATTTTAAGTACCAAATCTGCAATTACTGCCGGATTTCTAGGATCATCTTCAGGTATTCCCTGTTCTACTTTTCCAACAAGATCTGCCCCAACATCAGCTGCTTTTGTATATATCCCACCACCCAATTGAGCAAACAGGGCAACAAATGAAGCTCCAAAACCATATCCCACAAGAAGGAGAGGCACTGAAAGAAAATAAACAAAATCAATCAAGGAATCACCGGGAGAGTTGTTCTGAAATAATGATACTGCTAGCCTGAGGTGCACAAGAATAATAACTTAAGTCTAAAACCCAATGCTTAGCTACCTAATCCTATGCCCACTCTTAATGAACTTACAAAGCAGTAACGTATCTTAGATAGCCAAAGGAAATAATTACTATCCACTTAAAAAGAAAAAACCAACAGATTCATGCTCATACAATTTATCAACATTTGGCCAAGAGAAGTCAAACATTCAACATGATTTCAGTATCCATTGATTGATGGAAAAGGTAGGAACCATGTAATAGGGAGATCCATTTGCATAAAATGCAATTATACATAAATTAGCGAACGAGGAAATTAATTACATACAATCTGTAACCTTCATCGAACCAGGTGAATCCACTCCCAACCAAACATAAAATGTTGCATAAAGGATAGCTATACCAATCACAGCCATACCAACCACCACCAAGGCAGACAAACCACCAGCACGGACAGCTACCTGCATGTGATGTTTGCAGTTAGTATTCAAGTCCGTAAGTACTCAAAATAAGTGAAATTTAAGATGATACAACCTGCAAGGCCTCCCTTGCAGACCGTCTTGCTGCACTGGAGACACGGACATTTGCACGAACTGATACCCACATCCCAACATAGCCAGCGACACCTGAACATAAAGCCCCCAGAAGAAATGCAGCAACAGTGATATATGCAGATGTTACCCTGCATCAGCAAGTAAAAGAATAAATAAATTTGTCACAAGGATAAAGAAAGAAATAGAATGTGTTTTTACATAATCTTCATACATATAATCACCTTCCTATGCCTGAGGATTCTTGTTGAGGAGTTGTACTGCGAAACAAATATATGCCAAGAATCACCAGAGCTAGCAAAAATGCCATCTTGGAGATAGTACCATACTGTGTCCTGAAGAAACCTTCTGCTCCATCACGTATAGCCTCTGATATCTAGAAAGTAAAAATGATACGCTCAGTACAATGGTGTGAGGAGGTTGCTAAAAAATAATAATTTCTCAGTTGCATTTCAAGGGTTAACAAGAAGATTATGACTGATGAAAAAAAAACTACTCTCTTTTGAAGAACAATTGACGAAAGAGCAAATATTGTGAACAAATTATTTAAAAAAAGCTAGAGAAGGATTTGATAAACTATGAGTGAATTCTTTTTTTTTTTTTTAATCTTGAGAGAGCTTTACCTGAGCCATCTCTGGAGGCCCTTCATCCTTGGAAAGGACCCACTTTGTAAGATATATAGAAAAAAGGAAGCTGATGATGCAAACTGAGAAGACAAAAACAATGATTGGAGAAGTACTTGCTCCAATGTAAAAGACATATCCAAAGCCCAAAAGGAGAAGTATAACAAGAATACGAACATTTATTCCCATGAGAATTCGAAAAATCTGCACAAAGGAACTAGTCAATAACAGTATGTACAAAGTGTGTCCCAGAATGGGGAAGAGACAGATTAAAATATGCCCATCCAGATTTTTAAAAAAAAAAACAGAAGAAGCAATGAACAGAATTCTCCATAAATCCTGCCTACAGGGTCTGCATCAAAGGTTATTTTTCTGACTAAAATATTAAGATGCACATTTCATTAACCTATTTGCTTGACTCTGCCAGTACCAGTCAAACAGCCATTCGCATCAGTTTAGCAGTGTCTGTGTAGCCCATGCTAAACTTCTTTTCTAATTTTAGTCTAAGCCCCAAAAACTTTAAGAATGGAGGCTTGTCTATCATGAAAAATTCCAGAACACCACAGCTAGGTAATGACAAGGCATATAGCTAAAATACTCTTAATATGTGGCAATATTCAATTATTCCAATAGCCAATTAGACAATTAAGATCATCCATTCATGCCAAGCTAATTCCTCTTTTCTAAAACAGTTAAACTAGGCATAGGTCACATCAAATAATGGATCAAAGGAATTACTAAAATGACAGAAAGGGAAAATGAGAAAGAAAAAAGAAGACACAGCTAAAAACTCAAAGTTCATACTCATTTACAACAAACAAATCACACACTAAGACAACAAGGTCCTTACCAAAGGAGTATAAGGCTTGCTACGCATGTTGGGGAAAGTCCTTGGTCTATCCTGGTAAGGCCCCAAACTGCCATTCTCAACGTCATCTACAATCATCATGGTGCTGGCAAGTTCACACTCAAGGCAACAGGTAAAGAGTTATATTTCCAGGTTTGGGGCAAACTCCCCCTGAACTTGGTTGATGAATTTGAATGCTCTAATTTCTCCAGACAAAGACTACAATTTCACCTGAGATGTTACAGTATAATAAACTTATTAAAAAACTGCTGCACTTTTAGGTTCAATAGATTCTACTCTTGCTTTACCTCTGGAATTCTAGTTTCTGTAAAATAATTTTAGGTCAAGGAAGTTCGGATACCAGCTGATTTTCCTGCTAAAGGTCAAACGAAACATTTATCATTTAAACTTAAAATTAATAAAATAAGAAAACAGACATAAATTATCAACATAGAGAGTTAGTTAAATTCGAACCAAGCACAAACTCCGAGCACTTAGATGAAGTAAAATAATATCTCATTAGTGAATAAGCCACTTTCTGGCAGCTAAATGGAAACAGAGTTCTTATTTCAATTAAAGAATGACCAAGTCCTTTGATATAGTGAAAGCTAATTAATAAATACAAAAGGAAGCGCACATGAATAATGATATTTTCTGTTTTCATCCCATTGTGGACCTCCGGACTACAATTAAACTAGAAAAAAAGTAATCAATGGGAAAAAACGATAGTCCGATCAAAGCAACCACTAAATTTTCAAATTTCTCAGGTTCCGAACAGTTCTTGTTCCCGACAATTCCATCAACAAAACGATGAAAATGAAGTAAGCTCCTAATAACCATAAGAACATAAGATCCAAAGCCAAAACCTCAGATTCAGATCATTGCATGAATTGATCCTCAAATACACCAATTAGATCTATAAGAAATTAACCAAAAAAAAAAATACACATACCGATTTCAATTGTCGCCGCGAAACCAAGTAACCGCCATTTACAAACAAGAATGCGTTAAAGCTTTGAAGCTCTCCATCTCTCTGTAACCGCGGAATTTTGCAGAAATTTTGTAGAAAGAGAGACAATTGTAGACTTTTCACGAGGGAATATTTCTATTTTATTGTTTTGGTGTGTAATTTGGGTTTAAAGTTTTTTTTCTCCTTAAACAATTTGTTTTATAATGTGGTGTCAGCACTGCCAATAAATTTCGTACACATAAGCTGTTTTTGAATACTATTTGGCAATTAGTAGTTTTTCTGGCATAATGATATTTTTACCCTCCAATTTTATGAAAAATTTTATTTTAGTCCTTTATTTAATTTTTTTAATCTTTTTAGTCCTTTATGAAAAAATTTATAATGATTACTTTTTTTATTCTTTTGTTAACTTTACTAACCACATGTCAGTATTTAAGTATGTGGTGCCTCCCAGGTGCAAGTATCGTCGTTTTCCTGCTTTGAGTGTGGATATTAGAGATTCAGACTCTTGAACAATGGTGTATCAAGGAGTTGGTTCCGGTGCGGGTGGGTCCATTGTCGTTTTGGTTGGGGAGTTCCCATTTTCCACACAAAACATGTCAAAAATAATATACTGGATTTAAAAATATTCAAGTGTGATTACAAGGACAAAACACCCCTCTTTCAATTACAATTTTTTTCTTTTTAAAAAGCACATAGAAATGAGGCAGCTGATTTGCTTGGACCCTAGGAAAATATTACACTTATTTTAATCTTCCAATATAATATAATGTTGTATTTTCTTTTTGAAATCTCACTCATGTATTATATTTTTATTTTGTTTGCTATTATTTTTTTTTTCATTTGATTAAGCTAAAAAAAGTTTAGAAAAGAAGGTTAAATATATTGACTTAATATTTTTAATTTAATTAATGATCTATAATGAAATTTTAATTGACTAGAATTTATCGCATTTACTAGTGAAAAATGTATTTTATTTTCAAAATAATATTATATTGTAAAATAAAAATAAGAAAGTATATTTTAAAAAAGTAATTGTCTTTTCTTAAGAATTCTTGGCAATGAAAATTGTAAAAATTAAGAAGGGGGAGAATAAATAGACACACCATAAGATTAGTATAAATTATAAATGGGATGTGATATGTCACGTGTGAATGTAGAAATTTTTTTAGGGGTCGAAATTAAATTTTAATTTTTAATAATTTATATCTTTATAATTTTTAAAAGATTAAATCATTTTTTTATTATTTTTAAGGGGTTCAAAGTATAATTTTACTTTCACTAATTTAAATTTTTAAAAAGGACCTAAATGGAGAAATTTATGTTTTAGGGGGGGCGGGCCTAGATACGCCACTTATATGACATATAAAAATCATTGGGATGGATAGTTATTAACTCCCAACTTTTTTTTTTCATAAATCGTAAATTCATGTATATTAAGTATAAGGATTTTGCTTTAGCTTTTTATTCTTTAATAGTTTAAACCTCCCTAACGTAGAGTGAACAATCAAAGGTTGTCCTTATATTTCTCCTAACCCATATGTATATAGTTTTAGTTAAACTTTAACAAATAGAAATAGTTCCTCACTAACTTCTATTATTGTCATTTTTCACTCCAACTTACATAACCAACCCTAAGATAAAGAGTTCATGCATTAATCTAAAAATTCAATATTGTTGATTTATTATATAGAGCAATAATTTTTACTTAGTCCTTTCACCTTTGAGATGATGAAGATGACAATATTGGGGACTCGCATTGCAATTCTCTCTTTATGGTCATTGGTCATTGTCTCATTAGGTGATATGGGTGATACTGAAAATCTTTTAAAATTCAAGGACTCATTAGCAAATCCTTCATCTCTTAGGAATTGGAATGCTTCCGCTAGTCCATGTAAAGGAAGCATGGCAAATTGGATTGGTGTGATTTGCGTTAAGAATAAAATATGGGGTTTACAATTGGAAAATATGAATTTACGAGGATTGGTGAATATCCAGATTCTCGATAAGTTACCTACGTTACGTATTATAAGCCTCATGAACAATGATTTCGAAGGCATAATGGTTAATATACGGAAACTGGAAGCATTGAAGGCATTGTATTTATCGAATAATCGTTTTCATGGTGAGATTCCTGATGATGCATTCGAAGGGATGAGATCGTTAAAAAAAGTGTTTTTGGCTAATAATGCTTTTTCGGGTAAAATTCCATCCTCCTTAACGGTGTTACCTAACCTTGTGATATTGAGACTAGAAGGGAATCAATTTGAGGGTCATATACCGGATTTTAAGCAAGAATTGAAGGTGGTGTGCTTGGCTAATAATAAATTGGAAGGTCCTATCCCTAAAAGCTTAAGCCGTATGAGTGCAACCATGTTCTCAGGTAACTATTAATTTTACACATTATAAATATTTGTTTTTGTTTTTTTTATTGGAAGAGAGTAGACAAATTTCAAAACCCAATTTTGCTTTCACAAAGTTTGCAATAATTATTTTTAGAAAAATGTGAAGTTAATGAATATCAAATATATTCTCAATCCCTATACTCTTTCAAACTTTTAAAATTTAGTCCCTTTCATTTTTCAGGCAACAAGAATTTATGTGGGAAACCATTACAAGCATGCACTTCCTCTCCACCTAGACCTCCTCCTTCGTCAAAAGAAAAAACACTATCTTCAGTAAAAATAGCATTGATTGTGTTATCCACAGCATTACTATTACTCATCATAGCAATACTCATTCTATTCCTGACTTGGAGGACCCATACAGAGTCTCAAAAAGCAAACGTGGTGAATGAGGCAAAAAGGGTATCTAAAAGTGGGAGCATGGTGAAAGCAGCAGGTTTCGACCATGGATCGACATTGATGTTCTTAAGAGACGGTGCCCAAAGGTTCGATCTACAAGACTTGTTAAAGGCATCGGCTGAGGTACTTGGGAGTGGGAATTTGGGGGCATCGTATAAGGTTGAAATGGAGAAAGATGACGGGGTTGTTGTTGCAGTGGTGAAAAGGTATAAACAAATGAATAATGAAGGGAAAGACGAGTTTTATGAACATATGACGAGGTTGGGGAAGTTGAATCATAAAAACTTGTTGCCTCTTATGGCTTATCATTATATGAAAGAGGAGAAATTGTTGGTTTCTGATTACACTGATAATGGTAGCTTGGCTACTCACCTTCATGGTAATCTTTCTTTTCCTATACCTCTTTTATTAAAAGATATAATGTTGCTCAATTTCTTGTTTTGCTCCTTCTATTATGCTTAGCTTTGGGATTTTGCTCCTATATTTTAATTTGGCATCTGTTTTTCTTTATTTTATAATGTATAGTTAACTATATCTGCTTAAAATGTTACTAAATTATGTCAATTATTGGGAAAGTACCTGTAAGGTCCCTCTATTATTAGATGCATCAGTTTAGCCCCTGATTGTTTAAAAGAATCAAATAAGGTCAAATCTTTATGGTACATAGAATAATTTGATCCAATCGTTATAATAGAAGGACCTGGAAAGTAAAGGGACCAAAACCACAATTTAACCTATAGTTTTTTCACGTACTTGCTAACTGATATTCATATTTTTCTTCCAGGCAACCCTTGTGAAGATAAACCAGGTCTTAGTTGGCAAACTCGATTGAAGATCATAAAAGGTATAGCTAGGGGTTTAAGTCATCTATACAAGGAGTTACCCACCTTAATACTACCCCATGGCAATTTAAAATCATCCAACGTACTTTTAGACCACACATTTAAGCCATTGATGTGTGATTATGGGTTAACACCATTGATCAACCAAGAACAAGTTCACATGTTCATGGCTGCTTACAAATCACCAGAATATGCTCTAAAAGGTCGTGTTAGCAAGAAAACCGACGTGTGGTGTTTAGGGATATTGATTTTAGAGCTGTTAACGGGTAAGTTCCCAGAGAACTATGTGCAGCCAAAGTATGATAGTAAAGCAAATTTAGGCAGTTGGGTGAAAGAGAAAATGAACAGTGAATCAGTGTTTGATGATGGGTTATTGGGAACAAAGGATGATAAAAGGGATGAAATGATGAGTGTTTTAAAGATTGGGTTAAAGTGTTGTGAAGAGGATTTGAATAAAAGACCTGAGTTGAAACAAGTGGTGCAAGAGATTGAACAATTGGGTGATGATGAAGATGAAGATGAAGAAGATGATGATGATGATGATGATGAGTTTTGTTCTACTATATGTGAAGTGAATGCAAGTATATGCAGCGAAAAATGTGAAAGATGAATGGTTAGTTTTTATGGACTAAATTGAATATATGAATATTTTAAGGATTTTTTTGTGTTGTAATTGTTGTGTAGGATGGGAAATGATATAGTGTAAATGTAAAATTGGAAACGTGTGCTAGCTAGTTATGTGCATCAAATTCTTGTAAATTCATGAGAAGCTTAGTAGGGCTAATAAACAATGTGGTTTATGCATTCTACATTTCAAAGTAATTTTTGAACTTATTTCAAATTTCTAAAATTTTAGAGGATTTGAATATAAATATTATATAATAATTAATTTAAAAAATATTATAATGTGAAAATTAAAAAAATATATTATAATATAAATTTGAGTGGATTTATTTAATATATTATGTAATATATACCATATAAAAATTAATTTAAAATAATTTATAATACTAAATATTTAAAGAAAATATGTTAACTTGTGCATGTTAAAATTTTAATAAAAATTAAACTATAAATAAAAACTTTTTTGTATATAAAAGAATGTTGGTGAGTCTAAATTAAACATGTTTGGATTAGTTATTTATAAATATAGGTAAATTTAAGCAAAATTTAATATTTATATTTAGGTTAAGCTAAACTTGAGCAAACATGAAATATAATAATACTATATATTAACCTAAATCAGTTGCTAATTAACAAATTAATTATTGACAAAAGTGACTAGGGAAGTTAACACTTCTTCGAGCACTGCGAAACACAGAACAAAAAATAATGGACATAGAGATTGTTTACGTAATTCGATTTTCCTAGGACTATGAAGTCTAGCTCAATGAGAAATATCCACTATCTTCAAACACTTACAACAAGTTAACCTAAATCTATCACACCTTAATGAAATTTCCTTACTTTTGAATCTCTAAAGGCTAGAACTCTCACCACCAAATTCACCCATGTAAATTTTGTAAAATTACCGGGGTTTTTTTGCAATTTTTTGTTATATATTTTTTAGATTTTTATTTAATTTGTATGACTTAAAAAAAGACTTTTACAATTTTATTAGAATTAGGTCTAAATTGAGATAATTTATAAATGTTAATGGTTAATTTCTTTATAATTATGACTAATTTGATAAAATGTATAATTGTTAAGAGCTAAATATATTATTATATTAATTTTAAAATTGTCACGTCATCAATCTATCACATACTTAAAATCACATAATGGAAAAGGACAAAAATAAAATAAACCCAATAAGTTGGAACCAATTTAAAACTTTTTTTTATAGTTGAGTCATAAAAAAAATTGACCTTGGATGACCCAACCCAATTTACCCTAAATTCTACTATATCATTACATTTAATTCTTTCCAAGTAAATACTTAAATTTGAAATTAGTATATTATTATATCTCTACCACAATTTAAACTCAACCGAACCTTCCATTAGACCCCCCAAGGCTCAATAAGTGGCATAGTTGGATAAGAACCCTTACTTACCTATAATACTCCAATGATCAACATGGTAGGGGGACTCCTCTCCACTCTTAAAAACACTACACCAAAACAGACTTTTAGCGGCGTTTTTAGTGGCGTTTTAAAGCAAAACGCCGCAAATTTTATACATTAGCGGCGTTTGAAGGAAACCGCCGCTAAAAAATGAGTAATAGCGGCGTTTATTTCAAAAACGCCGCTAAAAATGATCTATCGCGGCGCTTATTGTTCAAACGCCGCTATAAGTAAGACCTTTAGCGGCGCTTTCGTGAAAACGCCGCTATAAGCCAGACCTTTAGCGGCGCTTCGGGAAAACGCCGCTATAAGTCGGACCATTAGCGCGCGCTTACGGGAAAACGCCGCTATAGATCGGACCATTATTAGCGGCGCTTCTCGGAACGCCGCTATAGGTCGAACCATTAGCGGCGCTTCGGGAAAACGCCGCTATATAGGCCGAACCTTTAGCGGCGCTTCGGGAAACGCCGCTATAGAGGCGGACCTTTAGCGCGCTTACGGGAAAACGCCGCTATAGGCTGAACCTTTAGCGCGCTTCGAAAAACGCCACAACAAATCCGACCGTTTCTTTAGCCATTTTTGGATTTTTAAATTTATATATTAAATAATTTATTATATAATCGTAAAAGATATATATAATCGTAAAGGATTATATGTGGTTTATGATTTGCGGTTTAATGTGTAAGGGGGATGTGTTAGGGTTTCATGGGTATAATAAGGAGTACGCCTAGCATATTTAATTTCTTATATATATATATATATATATATATCTATATATATATATAAATTATAAATATTTTTTACATTATTTAAAAGATAATAGATAAGCTTTATATATATATATATTAAAATTAAAAAAATTGTAACTCATACATATGTAGAGAAACAAAAGTAATTAGTAAATTGAAATTAACGTTATTTAAATTTATTAAAATATTGAAAGAAATATTATATAATATTCAAAACTAATTATCTAAATAATTTAGGGTTTAAGGCTATAATTAAGGGTACTTTAGTCGTTTGTATGGGCTGACTAGGGTTTCGAGTTCAGTATTTTAAGATTTAGGAATTAGGGTTTATATATGGTCTATGGCTTAGAGTTTAGGGTTTTAGTTATGGCTTGGGTTTATGGTTTAAGGTTCACAGGTTTAGGGTTTATCGATTAATGAAGATAGAATATCAAATTTCATTCAATCATTAACAAATTAGAAAAATATATGCAATAAATTAAATCTGATTGTGCATTTCTTTATCCCTAAACCCTAAACTCTACACCATAAACATTAAACCCTAAACTATAAACCCTAAAACCCTAACCCTTAACCCCTAACCCCCAACCCCCTAAACCCTAAACCCTAAACCCTAAATCCCAAATCCAAAACCCTAAACACTTATCCCTAAACCCTAAATTGTAAATCCTATACAGTTTAAACCCTAAACTCTAAATATTAGATTTAGATTCTAAACCCTAAATCATAACTCTAAATACTCGACCATATATAAACTCCTAAACTGCAAACAGTAAACCATTAACCAATTAAATTTCGGTTACAAACAATTTATATGCAATAATCTCGTAGTTACATTTTAATTTAATATTATGCTTTAATTTTTTCTATTGTTTGGAAGTTATTTTTATAACTTTTAAATAATGTTATTTCCTTTTTTTATTTCACTTAAAAGAAAATTAAAATTGAAACTTATTTTGTGAATTTTATTTATAAAGTGCTTAAAATGTAAAATAAATTGATTAAAATATAACAATCAATCAAATCATGCAACGCGTGGTGATAATCTTAGTTCTATTCATTTATAACTATTTGTCTGTAAAATAAATAAATATATTAATAATTTATTTTAAAAATTAATTATGAGTTAACATATTCATAAAATTTAGTAAAAATAAAATCAATTAATCCCTCTATTAATAAAAATTATTATTAACGGATTTAACCATAATGAAAGATAACACGTTATACAAAATCAATCAAAAAGTAACATGTGACATGCCATATAGATAAATATTCCTGACATAGCATGTCTTATCTTAAGAAATAATAAAAATTTTAAAAAAATGTTAGTATAAATATTACAATAACGATGTCGTACGTGTTTGCCATAGTGTGAATCGGGCTATCAAATATAAAACGAATTTAAAGGAATCTAATTAAACATATTGTTTATGATTTAAGGTTTAAGGGTTAGTGGTTATGGATTGGGGATTAAGGGATATGGGTTTAGGTTTTATGGGTTAAAAAGATAGAAGTTAGGGTCTAGAAGTTAACGAGATAGGGGTTAGGGGTTTAGGGTAATTAGTGTGAAAAATATATGTTAACAATTCGAAATACTATTATTAAAATAAATTTAAAGTTTTTAGGGTATATGACTGATTTGTTTTTAATTTATATATTAAATAATTTCAAATTTTAAATGATTTTTAAGATTTCAAATTTTATCTAATTATTTTAAATATTATTTAAATTTTAAAAATATTTATTTAAATAAAGAAATTAAAATACTATTATTTAAAATAATTTTAAAATTTTTAAATATATAACTAATTATTTTTAATTTATATATTAAATAATTTTATTTTTATGTTTTAAAGTTTTTTATTTTTTTAGTGGCGTTTTAAGTGAAATGCCGTTAGAGATATCCCTTTTAGCGGCGCTTTGATTAAAAACGCATGCAAATGTTAAATAATTTTTGCACAAAACTCGTTTTGCTCTCTTGTTTTTTACCCACACGATAACACTTAAATTTTCCCCAATTTACGTTCTCCTAGTTCATTTCCCCCTTTTCCCTACTCCTAAATCCCTAAAATCCCCTCAAGTCTTTCTCCTTCATCATCGTCTAGTTCTCTTCTTCTTTTTCTTTGTGTGTTCTTCTTTTTGGGGTAAAATACAGCCATTGAATTGAAGCTCAATGGACTCTTTTTATCCACACCCTTCTTATAAACTTAGGAATTTGTTGGATTTTCATCTTTCTTTAGAGATTAATAGTGTTGCGATCGGAGCGGATCCATGGCCTTTGAGCAATATTATGCTCGGGAATGGAAGAAGATCCATGGCCTTTGAAAAATTTCATCTTTAACAATGGATTTGGACCCGAAAGATGTTTTCAAGGGCGAAGAAGACGACCAGGATAACGAATTCTTCCAGTTTCCTCTCATTCTCTTTATTTTCTTCTATATTCTGCTCATCTCCTCGATAAATTTTGGGTTCAAAAGCATATTTCTTTTACGCTTGATTTCAATTTGATCAGTTATTTTCGTTATTTGATATGTTTTTCTTTCAAAAAACCAGATACCCAAACCCTAAATTGCTTCCCTTTTCACAATCTACGCACAACCAAAGCAAAGTTCCCATTTTTCTACATCTGACTGGACCAAACCAATCCTTTAGATCGGCTTTTAACCCTTTAAAAAGTAAATAAAGACCAGTTTTTAATTTTTTTCACTAATTATATCTATTTTGAAGTTGGATTAAGTTGAGTTAAAAACAAAAATTTGTTTGTGATTTTACGTGATCACGTTGGATTCTGTGGGATTTAAGCTAATTAGATCTGTTTTTGGGTATTTTTAATTTATATATGTTGTTTTAGCAGTTTAATTTTTTTATCGGTTTGGGAGCGTTTTTTCTTTTTTTCTCAATGGCAATGCCATCGAAATGCGATTTTATCGAGATAAAATGCGCTTTCTGCTCCTTTATCTATTGGTTGCGGGGTGAATTTGCAGCAGCCAATGCTATGATTGACACCCTTTGTCATCATTTGCGTGAGGTCGGGGAAGTTGGGGAGTATGAAGCCGTCATAGCTTGCATTCAGCAAAGGAGACTGGAACCCTGTGCTTCATATGCAGCAAGATGCCGATTCTTGAGGTTTCCTATCTTTGGAAGATAAAGGCTCGATTATTTACTGAGGGTAAGATGGTTACATAGTGTT
Organism: Gossypium sturtianum; assembly: GCA_025698515.1. Classification (NCBI taxonomy): domain Eukaryota; kingdom Viridiplantae; phylum Streptophyta; class Magnoliopsida; order Malvales; family Malvaceae; genus Gossypium; species Gossypium sturtianum. The sequence continues at coordinate 209,121 of CM046952.1, read as the reverse complement.
TCATGTTTATTGCTTTCATTTCTTGTATTTACATTGTGGTGAAAATTTGAATTAGGATAGTCAATAATACCTTCTATTTTAGTTTGTTATGTTTGGTTATCTGTTCTGATGGGATGATTAAAATTTGTATCTAAAGGCTTTTCTATGGTGACATTGGTGACTTTCACTTGCATTCTTTGTGAATGTTGAATTTGTTAGTGAATGATACCATATGTTTCGCAGCTTTTCATGGTTGATTATTTGTTGAATTGCCTTGTGTAATTTGATAAAACTAAAATTGCCTTGTAATCTAGCTGAACCTTTTACACACTAAAAGGTAATGACACTTATATTATAATTGGGTTTATGATTGAATTGGTTTATATTAACACATGTAATTGGATCTTTTCTTTTTCCAAATGAAAAGCTAGTTAAAGAAGTTATATTCCTTTTATAACAAGTTTTTTGGGTTTGTTTATGAAATTTTGTTTAAATTTCTTTAGTGTTGATTGATTCAAATTAGGTGACTGCTGTGTTTTGGGCTTGGTTCTATCTTTTAATCTCTTTCCAAACCCTAATAGGAATGGTGATGATGAGTTTGTTTGCATTTGGATGTCACACTCATACTTCATAATTTTTATTTTCTTTATTTAGCTATGTGTTCTTTGTTGTTAACTACTCATTTTTAATTAATTTGTAATTTAGCTTTGAAATCATTATCATTTTAATTTATGCATTATAGGATAAATCGGTCAATTCTCTCAAGTCTCTACCAAACAATTTTCTTTTGGTTCTATTTGATTCCTTTGTCTCATTTGAGTCCCAAAATTTTTGAAACATAATATTTGTCTATGGAAATAATATAATTTCAAGAAAAAAGGCTTTCAAGTTAATATAAAAATTTATATCAATATTTAAAAGATAGTCACTATATAACTTAATGTTGACCTTTATGAGTAGTTTGAAGCATCGGTTGGCCTCTATAAAGATAGAAGTGATGTTAGTGGTAACATTTCAATACTAAAAGCATGTTGTTGGTTGAATTATAACTTTATCTGTTATTTTCTATTTGTGATTCTTCTTGGTTTTGCAAAGGAAACTGGTATAATAAGCGAGAAAAGTTTGCTTTGTAAGTTTGATGAAATATGGGCAATAAATAACAATCGATAGAAAGGCGGGAACTGTGAGAGTAGTATGTTTTCTCGCTTACGAGCAAGCAGCAGAGAGAAAAAGTTTGCTTCATAAGTAGTATTGATCTTGTTTTGAGTCATGATTTTATTATTATCACCTAAAGCTCCATAAGTGATTTTATTACACTTTTCTAAATCTTGGACAGCTCCAAACAAAGGCAATGGACTTGATCCGGATAAGTACTCTTAGACACACGCCTCCCTTCAAGAGGTCATCACAATGTTCCAGCCTCCCAATGGAACAAAATCAAGGCTTGTTGTATGCGAGATAAAGAAGAATCATCTAAAAGTTGGACTTAAGGGCCACCCTCCTATTATTGATGTAAGTTAGTCCATGTGCTTTTTGAGCAAATCTTAGTTTGTTTGTATCCTAGTCACATACTTCTTTATATTTTCGGGGGAGCTTTTCCAAACTGTCAAACTGATGACTATTCTTTGGAGCATAGGTATGTTATCTCAATGAAAATAAGAGTTGCAAAGATCTTGCAAATTGAACTTCATATTCTACTTTTCTTTTCTCCCTTGACTAGAGTTTACAAGTTCGCAATTATTAGGTTTGCAAGTATTTCAACAACCTATGTCACCTGGATTGAGGTGTGAGTGATGTTTATGGTTATGTAAAATAATTTCCATATATTTTTGGGGTCTTTGGGAGTTATGTCTCCGTACCTATTACTAAAAAGTGTGCTGACATGGGTGTCGGATATAAGTACTTAAAATAAAAATAAAGAGGACTAGCAATATATATTTAAATTCCAACCTAGTAAATCTTGACTTTTCCAAAATCAATTTTGTAGTTGGTTCTTATCTCCTCTCCTTGTTTATTTTCTTTCATTCTATGCAATTTACTTGAACTTTATACGAAATGCTTTTGAATCATCTTTTATTTTCTCTCGGAGAGAAAAGTTCATGTTCTAGTTAAATTTTACATTGAGTAATATTTTAGCATTGTTGACCAACCAAATAGTTGTTTCGTTATTATTAGGATTGTCTATATAATCGCATTGCAATTGTGATCTTCAAACTCCTATACTTTTTGGTGAAAATGAAACCATGTTTAATTCTCAACATTCTCTTTTATCGGTACTATAAAAATCTTCCCACAATTCTTGTAGAGGATAGTTGTGCAATCATCGATCCTTTTGACCAAGCACAACCAAATGGAGTGGTGGAAATCATTGGTGAAAGGAGATCCTAAAATTGACACTCGAAAAGTCGAACGAGAGAACAAAGAAACTATCGACTTGGATCCCAAACACGGCAAATGTAGAAAAAATGATGGTAATTAGTTCGCCCTTTCCATTATATTTTGCCTCTGGATATAGTTTCTATCTGCTAAAAGAGCTCTCATCCCGACCATGCCAAATTGCTTAGGTTTTTTTTCTTTTATTTCCAGCTTTAATTTTACTTGTTTACATTTGTAAACTTGATTCATCATAAACCATAATTGATACTTATCACAAATTGTGCTCTTTGTTGCGCTTTGACCCGAGACGAAGGCCATGGGCCTTCCAACCAAAGATGATGAGCTTGAAGCGGGAAATTCTAAAGAAATTCATGTCCGAGGTAAACTATTATCTTCCAAAACTCGTTCATCCAAGATACACTATGGGTTACTCTTTTTCTTCCTCACAACTTTTTTGATCCCCATATGGAGCTTTAGTGATAATAATAATAAAATTTGTCGCTATTCATAAATTTTCTCCTAAAGAAGAATATAGACTCCAAATTAACTCCGCCCTACATTTATTCATTAATTATGTATTGATCTTGTTTTGAGTCATGATTTTGAAGGTTTTAGAATCTTTGTTACTTAAACGGAATAGGATAAATACAAATACAATTGGAGCTAAACTTAGAGATTTTACGAGAAGTGATAGAATAATTGGGGATACTTGGCTTTTTCTTCTCCATTTCCGATATATTTGCAAGCTTACCTAGTATATTATCCTCGTTTGGGATAATTGGGGTGCAACATTGACCAACAAAGTAACATATAGGAGTATATACGTATGAACTAGCAAAACTGTCTCATTAACATGTCATAATAATTCTCAATTTCAGTAAACAAGTTTTAGCAAATGCCCTTCATGTTAAATGCTCATATTTCATTGTTGCTCATTGTGACAGATATAGAAATACTTTGGTTGAGCCCTCTCTACAAATCCAGTATCTCAAGAATAAGGTTTAGTTTTGTTACGTGTTGATGGAAATTTTGATTTTGCCCAAATCTCAAAAGTTTTTAGTTATTGTTACAGAAATTGGTTGTGCATGTTTGATATATAAGACATTTGTTTGAGAAAATGGCGGACTCCAAACAAGCCAAGACACGGTTTCTTATGTACATCGTAAACTTGCCAAGTTAGTGGTAGTTTTGTAGTATAGGTTTTGTGGGAAATGAGCAATGTAAGTATTATCACGATATAAAAGGGTTGGTGATTGCGGATGTTGGAGGGGCAAGAAATTGTGTAAACAAGGCATAAAATGGGGTGCTCCATCTCATCCTGTATCCATTCCACATTCATTGCAAAGTAGGGTAGTAGTTTTGTTTCTGTTGAATGGACAGTCGCTCAACTTATGAGGTTGTTGTAATTATAGGAGGCTGAATCTTAATTTGTTGAACTGGAAAAGGAGAAGCCGGGTCTGATGCATATTATACCAAATTTTAATTAATTGTTTGGGAAGCTTAATTTTAATTAATTAATTTTTTTTTATTTTTCATGACTTTTAGCGGCGTTTTTGAGAAAACGCTGCTATAATTATAATTTTTTTATTTTTTTTATTTTTCAAGACTTTTAGCGGCGTTTTTGGAAAAAGCGCCACTAAAAGAATAATATTTTAAATCTTTTAATTTTTTAGCGGCGTTTTTGGAAAAAGCGTTGCTAAAAGTATGATGTTTTAAATTTTTTTATTTTTCATGACTTTTAGCGGCGTTTGTTGGAAAAGCGCCGCTAAAAGCCCTTACTTTTAGCGGCGTTTTTTTAAAAAGCGTCGCTAAAAGCCCTTACATTTAGCGGCGTTTTTTAAAAAGCGCCGCTAAAAGCCCCTACTTATAGCGGCATTTTTGTAAAAAGCGTCGCTAAAAGCCCCTACCTATAGCGGCGTTTTTTTAAAAAGCGCCGCTAAAAGCCCCTACCTATAGCGGCGTTTATCTGAAAAGCGCCGCTAAAAGCCCCTACCTATAGCGGCGTTTGTCTGAAAAGCGCCGCTAAAAGCCCGTACCTATAGCGGCGTTTTTTCACAAAAACGCCACTAATTTTTGCGGCGGTTTCCGTAGCGGCGCTTTTTGCGGCGCTTTCGACCTGAGTCCCTCTACTATTCTAACTCTCGACCTTGGAATGGGTGAACCCACCTTTTTCCAAACTACCCCTCTCCTCCTTCTTCATCTCTGTTGATGCCGTGTATAAATATATAAATAAAATTTTGTTATTAGTCCATAAATTATGTGCAAGTTGGAAATTTGCTAATATTTTAATTTTGTTAATTTTAATATTTATATTTTTTGAAATCTAACGGTAGTAGTTAAATCTATTCGGTTAAATTATGTTATTAGTCTTGTACTATGTACAAAGTTATAAACTTAGTCTATGTCCTCCTATTTGATCATTCTTAGTATTTATATTTTTCAAATTTTGAAATTTCAATCTTGACACTAATAAAGCTGTTAAATTCATTTCCTACCTTTTTTTTTCTACGAGTAATATGTGAAAATAACAAATAAATATTATATCACATATGTGATAATACATTTACCATATAAGATTTGAAAAATAACATAACTTAATAAATTTAACAATTATATTATGTTCACAACTAAAATTCCAATATTTAAAAAGTAAAAAAAAAAATCAAATTAAAATACAACGATGCGCAAAATTTTAAATAAAAATAAAAATTATAAAGGTGTTAAAAATTTGAACATGAATATAATATGTAGATTAAACACGTGGTGTTTTATGGTTTTCAAATTCTTAATGCACTATTTTCATGCAACACATAAGGTTGGTTTCGTATTTGTGTACCATGTCCAAAATTACCAATTAATATATCATGTTTAATCCTTGACTCTATTTACTACAAATGATGGAATTTTTTTCTTAAAAAAAAGTATGGCATTTTTTTTTTTTTTTTGCTATATTATAGAGAACATAATTTTGACCCATTGAAATAGAGAGAAAAAAGGAGAAAATTTTGTGGCAGCTTTGTTAATTTAAAACATGTTTCGTAAGCACACAGTTTTCGGTCAAAATACATATAATTTTTGAGGCTTTAATTTAACAACCAAAATAGAAGAAAAAAAACTAATTAAAATAAGAAAAAAGCAATTAAAATAGGAATTTGAGGAGGTTTTGGAGCTTTGAAAATTAGTTCTAAATAACAATAATTTCAATCTTTGATATAACTTTTTTTCTTTCATGATCTGGCTAGTTTTTTTTTTCTTTGTTAATTAATTCTTTAAAAGGAGACAAAAAAATAAATAAATAAAAGAAGAAGAAGATAGAAATGTGGAATCCAAAGGGAGGACAGAAGAGAGGAGCAGGGAATGGATTGGTTGCTGTGGCCATTGATAAGGACAAAGGCAGCCAAAATGCTCTTAGATGGGCTGTGGAACACCTTCTTTCCAGAGGCCAAGCTGTTGTTCTTATTCATGTTACTAAACCAACATGTATGTCTTGTTTTCTTTGTGTTGGACAATTTATGTTTTGAGGTATTAAAAATGTTGATCTGGTCTGGAGATGGGATGTTATTATTGCATGATGAGAAAATATTTGATTGGTGCAGATGAAACAAGCTCACTTGCTCCAACTAAATATACGATGGATAGGCAAACCAAGGAATTGTTCATGAGTTTCCATTGCTTTTGTTCTCGAAAGGATGTAAGTTTAAGTTGTTTTTTATTATATGAAATGGTGTATCGGAATTGGATTGTTTTGGGTTGACAACTGCAGATACAGTGCCTTGATATCATACTTGAAGATACAGATGTTGTAAAAGCATTGACAGAATATGTATCCCATGCTGCTATCGAGAAATTAGTTCTTGGTGCCGCTTCTAGAAGTGGATTTATGAGGTATTCCCACACTTGCATGGACTTAGTATGTACCTATGGCTATGGATGGTTTTAAGCAAGTTGGATTTTCGATTCACAGGAAATTCAGAGCCGATATTCCCAGCTGTGTAACCAAAGCCGCACCCGATTTCTGCACTGTCTATACAATATCCAAAGGGAAGGTCTCATCATTACGAAACGCCTCTCGATCAGCTCCATTTTCTTCTCCACTTATTGATCAAATCAGGAAACTAAAAAATAATTTTTCTGATCCTAACCTAGTTAATACTGCTATAAAAGCAGGTTGGTTTCTCTCCAAAACTACTTTTAAATCATCGGGGAGGCACTAAATATTGGAATCTTTGAATATGCAGCTGCTGATAATAAGGCTATGCTCAAGCCTCGCTCCTCATTTGAAAGCGTTTCCAGGTAATAAGCCTTGGGCATTCATTATGATAAATATGGGTTCATCAAGTAACCATGATTCACAAATGCAGGTCACCACCGTTGCCAGGTACAACAAGGCCGAGCTTGTTGAAAGCCTTTGCTGATTATCCGGAATCGGATACCGATATCTCCTTCGTTAGCTCCGATAGACCCAGCACCGATCGGAACTCTTCCTTGATGTTCGATTCCTTCATCGATTCCACCAAAAATTCACGCTTGTCAACCAGTACAGATTATAGCATGGGATCGTTGCGTTCAGGAGCCAGGTGGTCCGAAAGTAATATACCTCCACAAAATTTCTCCTCTGTGTCATTTGAAAGTGGAAGATCATCTTGTTCATCTCAGAATCTGGTACTTTCAAATCACTCCCCCATTTGCTTTAAAATTTATTCTCTATACATTTTTCAAATGATTCGTATGTTCCCCACCACCTTCCTCACACGTTCGTCCAGGGCGATGCTAGCCCAAAAATCAATAATTGCCAAGTATTTATAAAATTTTAAATTAATTCAGTCCCTCTTAAAATTTAAAACACAAAATTTAGTTATGCTCTCTCAGAAAAACAAATATTTATAGTTTAATCATTTGAAAATTGTAAAATTTTATATTAATACAGAAACAAACTCAAAAATTTATAATTCAAATTCAATCCCTTCAAAAAAAATCCTCCTTAATTGTGTATTTGATGAAGATGATTATTTCTCGGTTATCTTTAAAAAAAAAAAAAGCAGGATGAAGTTGAAGCTGAAATGAGGAGATTGAGACAAGAACTGAAGCAGACGATGGATTTATACAGTACTGCTTGTAGAGAAGCCTTGACAGCAAAACAACAGGTAAATGATGAATGTCTCTCATTATTTACAACCGCTCCGACACCCATGTTGGAAACATGGATATAGGAATAGCTTGCACCGATCATACTATACATCTGAACACGAGCAGCATAGTTTAGAAATCGGGATAAAAATATTATGTAGATATTTTATCTTTTCTATTTAAAATAAATAAATTAATCCTTATATGTTAACTCAAAAAGTAAATTAATATTTGTTTAATAAAAATTTTATTCAATTGTATAGTTAAAAACTAATGTTATTAACAAAATAACTTAATAGTGACGCATGACATATCACGTATGACACTAAATTTTAACAGTAGAAATAGATAGAAATTTTAACAAAAGAGTTAGTTTACTATTTCATCTAACATTCAGGGATTAAAATAAAGAAAACAAAATGTAATCTAAATCTTGGTTCAGCGATGTACATGATTCTTTTCCTAAAACTTAATGAAATATTGAAATTTAGGCAATGGAGCTGCACAAATACAAGAACGAAGAAGAACAAAGATTGGTAGAGGCAAGACAAGCTGAGGAAGCAGCAATGTCAGCTGTAGAAGCAGAGAGAGCAAAGTGTAAGGCCGCTATTCAAGCAGCTGAAGCAGCACAGAAACATGTTGAAACCCGAAAATCATCCACTTTAGATGGTGAAACTCTAAGAGAAACAATGGAAATGAAGAAAATGTTGGAAGCTTTATCCGATAGTAAAATCCAATACCGGAAATATACGATTGAGGAAATCGAGGAAGCTACCGACAACTTTTCTCCATCTCGGAAGATCGGAGAAGGAGGTTACGGGCCTGTTTATAAGTGTTACCTTGATCATACACCGGTTGCGGTAAAGGTTTTACGTCCAGATGCTGCTCAAGGGAGGCTACAATTTATGCAAGAGGTATGTACTACTTTAAAAGACATGTATTATTTGATGATTGTATGGTAGGTTTTCGGATTGGATTGAGTTATATATGAACCGGAACAACCTACATTGTGTCCCATACAATCTGTAACATTCGAGTATCGTTGCGCAGATCGAAGTATTGAGCTGCATTCGCCATCCGAACATGGTGCTTCTTCTCGGTGCCTGTCCCGAGTTTGGCATTTTAGTCTATGAATACATGAGCAATGGAAGCTTAGATGATTGCCTATTTCGTAAAGGGAAAATGCCGGCGTTGTCTTGGCCAATTCGATTCCGAATAGCTGCAGATATTGCCATAGGCCTGCTTTTTCTCCATCAGACAAAGCCCGAGCCCATCGTGCATCGCGACCTCAAGCCTGCCAACATCTTGCTAGATCATAACTTCGTTAGCAAAATCGGTGATGTCGGGTTAGCTAGACTAGTCCCTGCTGTTGCTGAGAACGTGACACAAGTACGCGTAACTTCGGCAGCTGGTACATTTTGCTATATCGATCCGGAATATCAACAAACAGGAGTGCTGGGTGTGAAATCGGACATATATTCACTAGGAATCTTGCTACTTCAACTTATAACTGCGAAGCAACCGATGGGACTGGCGCATTACGTGGAGCAAGCGATAGAGCAAGGAACACTTTTTACGGAGATGTTGGACCCTGCGGTGCCGGATTGGCCAGCCGAAGAAACAATGGAACTAGCAAAGCTGGCACTTAGGTGTGCTGAACTTAGGCGTAAAGACAGACCAGATCTTAGCAAAGAAATTTTACCATTGCTTGCTAAACTCAGAGATATGGCTGATGAGAAAATGGCTAATTTGCTCTTTGCTGGTAGTCCTGGAGCTTCTCCTAAATATAGCCAGCAATCTATTTCACAGGTGAATTTCGATTTTCGTCTCCTTTTTTATTTAGTTTTTCATCCACCGCTTAATATTTTGTGTTTTCATATGTATTATTGAGATTCTTTTTTGTTTACAGAGTGAAACGGACTGACAATGGCGGTTTAGGATTGAATTTCAGACACAAAAAATAACTAGCTGAAGGGGATATGTTCCATGTTGGGTTCCTTTTTTAGTCATGCCTTGGGGTTTTTTTTTTTTTTTTTGGGAAATTTGCATATTAAAAATGTAATTTAACTGCATTTTTTTGGATTTGTTATTTGTTCGGTTTTTTTCTCTTTAAATAAAAATATTATTTGATGAAAGTTATAACATGTTGTCATTGTCTGTCTAACTCTTTATATTCAACACATAATTGAATACAGATATAAAGATATCTCTCTTCAAAAATCTTTTAAAAAACATTTAAAAAATAAAGTATGTACTCGTGTTCGATATTATTCAAATTGAAATAATTGAAAAAAGTTATAGCTAAAGGAAAAATAAGAAATATATCTTACTTTTTATTAAGATAATCCGAATATTATATACTGACATAATTAATTTTAAATTAATTTTTTTTATTTTTGATTCACATGCTTAGATACCAAGCTTATATATAATTCATGTTGGTACAATAAAACTTTCATTATCGATACATTTATCATTTCTATTCGAATATGTGGTATCATCCCAAAACAAAAACTTAAATGAAATATCATAGCTTTAATTTTTATAAGAAAAGAAAAACCGTGATGGGCGCACTTACATGGTCTGAAGACAAATTAATAGGTAAATTCTTTGAAGGTATTATAGAGTTACGAAATCTATTTTTAGTACAAAAGTATTTATAGAGATAATAATGATCTTATTAGAGACAAAAACAACATCAAATGTCTTACTCTCATGTATCGGAAAAAAAAAAACCCGATGATTTCACACACCCGACCCCACCCAATATTGAATATAAAAACCTTAAGATGGGCAATATACCCAAAAATACCGAAAAAAATATATTTACGGAAAAGGGTCGAAAATTTTAAAATTTACGGAAAAGGGTCATTTTCCCACAAAATGTGTCCACGTCAGCGCGTTTTGTGGGGATGCAGCAGGAAAGCGTGCCATTGGGGGAGCGCTTTTGCCACATCAAAGACAAAGCGCTGGCCGACAAGGACGCGCTTTCGATGTGTGGCAAAAGCGCCCCAAAGAGCGCTTTGCCGCCTGCATCAAAAAAAAATTTGACCGTTGGGCCTCCAACGGTCAAAAAAAATACCTATAAAAACCCCCCAACTCTTTTATTTTTTGGGCACTGTTTGTTCAGAAACGTCTTCTCAAATTTATTTTACCGGAGACTACTGTAGCAAAAGAGCGTCCACGTGGGAGCTCTTTTCAGTACTCTTGCTGACAGTGCATCCTGCTTGAAACGTTTTGGGCATTGTTTGTTCAGAAACGTCTTCTCAAAATTATTTTACCGGATACAACTATCAAAAAAATTCAAATAATTTTTTTTTGCTAATATATTTTGCCCAAAACCCTAAATATATTTTTACTAAACCCTAATTAACCCTAATCTACTCCATTAATTTTCCACTAAAAACCCTAAATCTAACGACCCTAAAAAATCATAAACCCTAGCCCGAAAACCTTAAAATTTCATACCCTAACACTAAAAACAGCTGAAAAGGCAAACGGGAAAGGAGAGCAAAAGCGCGCCCTTGGGGGAGCGCTTTCCTGCTGCATCCCCATAAAACGCGCTGACGTGGTCGCGTTTTGTGGAGAAATGACCCTTTTCTGTAAATTTTAAAATTTTCAGCCCTTTTCCGTAAATATATTTTTTTTCGGTATTTTTGGGTATATTGCCCCCTTAAGATTTGTTAAATGTCAAATTTTAAAAAGTTTTGGAACTTCTTTTTGGCCATCAGAATCACTTGGATTAAGTCAATATAATATTTGCCACAAGGGAAATTTAGAAAAAAAGGTTGCCATTTGTTAGATAGATATTACATATCATGTTTAAATAAAGATATTTCTAACAGACATTTGGATTGGGATGAAGAGTAGAAGCAAAATTAATACTTTGGATTCATGGAAAAACAGTTATGATGATGATGATGAAATACATACATTAAAGACAGCATTGTTGGGAACAAGAATATTCCCGGACACAGATAAAATGAAGGGGGTCAAAGGTTCCACAACACCAATTGTTGTATTCTTTTTTATTAAACTACCTGCAAAGATGGGGGAACTTTACAAAGCATGAAATCAGCCCATTATCTTCACTATTATACTCACCTGAAAGAGCAAAGCAATGGTAGAATGCAAGGAATGAAGAAACTAATGACTACTGTTAAAGAAACAAAGAAAAGCAAAAACATAAACTAATGACTACAGGCAAATATTACATATGAAGCACATCAGCCCCATAATAGACCTTGTTCGACTTCCAATGCACTCCAAAGGAATTTCACCAACATCTCACAAAATAAAATAAAAAGGCAAAAAAGAAGTTTGTGTCACATACAGTAAAGCAAGGCTGCCCGAAATACCCGAATGCTTATTTCTTAACTTGCCTGACCAGAAGAGACGGCTGCCGTCATAGCATCTTCAAGTTTAACCCTTGCAACTTTCGAACCATCAGAAGCAGAACTTGTTCTCTCAATGGCGGTGCCATCTTTATTGCCATCATCCAAGCACACAACTTGAGCAAGGCTCTTTGACATCTGCTTCATGAAGTCGTTGGATAAAGAGACGGCATTTCTATGCTCAGTTTCTCCTAAAACCCCGACAGACATGAGACTAGCTTGTTGTCTAGCCTTACGCTCCTGCATTGCTTTCTGCCTGTCCTCGTAGAAGTCAAAATCATCCAGGATTGATGTATCAGTTTCAAAACTTCTAAAGATGTTCAACATCTCAATTCCTTGCTCCAGTCTCACCTGCATAATTTATGTTCAAGACAAAAGCAAAACAAGTGTGTCATATAAGTAAGAACTCTTTAATTGGTAAAATCATCTAATTCCTCAAAAAGAAGACTGGAATAACAAAAAGTCCTTAACTTTATCGTTTTCTCCTAGCTACGCCCCTATACTTTTATTACAGTCAAGCCCTTAACCTTTAAGTATTTTAGCTGTCTAACTAAAAAGCAGTTCAACAATTTGAAAACCAGAACACATTTAAATGATTGAACTGTCTCATTTATAACAGATGGTCATCTGAAAATATACCTCCTGAGTGTCTCTACTGTTAGTTACTGGCTTATTATCATTATTTTCCAGTATGATGTGACGGAACTGACTGTTTGGAACATCTTTGATAAAATGCCATTTAACAGGGAACTGCCCGCTCCATTTATCTTGCTGCCAGTAATCAACACTCTTGTCAAAATCAACAGGTCCAACCATTTCAGCAACCCCACAGAACTGAGCGCTAGCATTTACCTGCAATAATTTTACAATAAAAATCAATGGAAATGAATCAGGGTGGAAAGGAACATGCACGGAGTACTAGAAGAATTAACAATGAAACTAAAGAATTACAATTGTCTTTCAATATGAACAAACTTTAGTATCTTGTTCATGGCATCTCCAAAGGACCCAAGAGAATCATGGATTAAACTGGCATAAATCAAGTAAATAGAAGAATGTCTAAATTCTAATATATATTTACCGAAAAGAAGAGAAAGACCGGGCAAGGATCTTGGTTCTCCTTGGCCTCACGATATGCAGCATCCAACTTTTTGTTCCCATTAGGTGTGCTAGCCCACACACCATATTTGATACTTTTGTGAACATTATCTTCACTGTATGACTTGATTATAAAGAACTTAGCATTCTTGTAATCAGTTGAGAAATCTGGCCTGTTGTATGACTCATCATGGATCTTGGATAAAGATTTGTTGTTTTTACTATCATCAATGGAAGAACTATGTTCAGCTGTGATTTGATTCTTGGGTTTTGAGGCCCTTGGTCCTCGGTTTTGCTCACTAAGGATATCAAGAGCACCGTTACACCCACATAGGGGGACACCACTGCCCCTTCCACGCCGCCTGTTACTATCAAGTGATAGCCAGCCCCTACTGTTTGCACCTGAATTAGGAATTGATGCACTTCCAAAACGGGGATCTTGGTTGAGGTCACTTTGCATGAAGCCTCTGTTATAGGAGGTCACACTGGATCCTAACTGATAAAATAACCTTTGCTGCTGAGATGCCTGGGGAAAAGAATCAAAATTAAGACGGTAACATTTTTTTTTTTGGGGGAATGTATCAAATTCCAATACTAGCTTCACCAACTAACTACAATGACAAGCATCATTCCACAAATCTTATTTCTTTGTATAAATTTAACAGCTAATGAAAGATAATAAATGGGATTAGATAATCATAAACATCTATTATGGAAGCTAAGAAAGTTAAAAGAAATATAAATTTAGACACCTTCCAATTTCCAAGCATGTAGGTTAATATATAAAAATAATATATAATTAGATCTCCAAAAGTCAATTAAAAAATATAGATACCATTGGAACATTCTGCCCAATTGGCCCAAATGGCTGGGGAGATACTGCTGGAGATATGGGAGTCAAAGATCTCTGTCTGTCAGAAGGCTTAGACCAATCTGACCAAAGTCCTCCAGACCTCAATCCATCAAAACCTTGCTGTGAATCATTAAATCCTAGGTTACCAGGATTTCCGGGGAAACTGCCTCTACCGAAAGAACCCAATGGGGTGTTATAACTGGGCCTTGGTCCAAAAAGCATGTTATCACCTTGTTGGTCAATGCTAACTAAGGTGGTTAGCTCTGGTTGTGAAACTGTAGTAGGTGAACTAATATAAGGCATACTTGGAGGAACTAACTGCTGATAATATGGTGGCCCTGAGAATGGGAATTGCTGAGGAGAGTACAACTGTGCATCACCACCTACAGAAGGCAAAGGTGTAGTGACTGGGGAATATGGTCCATATGGCATTTGCGGATTGTAGCCATATCCAGGGTGGAAGACTAGCGATGGATTGTCATTGTAGACACCCTAATTAAGATAAAGATGTCACAACAAAAGACGGAAAGCTTAATCATTGAAAGAAAATTAACATGATGAAAGGAGAGATCCTGACCATAGATCCAAGTTCTAGTCCATCAGCATTTACATATGGTGGATACTCATCCCATTCACCAGCGGCATTCTCATACCCTGCTTTTCAATTTGAAAAAAAGTGTCTCAGGTTAACTTCTACTTCGAACAGCTAGTAATGACAAACTGAGAACCACATTGCATTTGAAAATCAAAGGTTTCTCCTACTCTTTGAACAAAAAAATTATTCTTTTCCACAATTTTCAAAATACAGAAATTACTGAAAGTAACATGCACCATCAACTATGCAACTCTTACTAATATAAACAGGATTTAAACAAGAACTAATAAAAGAATTAAGCATCTTAAAAATGCTACATTTACAACTACGATGAGTTTCAGCATTCAAATTAAAAAATCTATACCTTCCTAACATAAATGCCTAAGACGAAGACAAACTGAAATATTTGTTTCCTATTTCACATAGTAAACCCAATTAGAAATTAAACTAGACAAACACAAAAGTTATTTGGTTCTTATTGATATGGAAACTTAAGACTTCTTTTTTTATATATTGGTTCAGTAGCAAATGACTTGCGTTGATATCAATCTACAGTTGGCATCAGGTCCAGGGTTCAAATCCTGGACAACCATTTCCCTTCCTAAAATTGGCCCAAAAAAACCTAGAATACATGGATCAGAGTATGATATATCCAGGAGTTACTGTAATAATAGCAACTTAGCATTGAAAGAGAAAAGGAATGCTCTTTAATGGATCCAAAAAAAAAAAAAAAAAGATTTTCGACTAAAACTAGTACATAAAAGATTCAGCCAGACTGGTCCAGCTTTAGAATAGGTCGAGAAGACAGAAGATTAACCTCTGTAATAGAAAGACTGTGCCTGAGGGGCATATATTGTAGGTGAGTAGACATTACGATCTCCACTTGAACCAGATTGACCAGTGCTATCCCTCGGATGACCTATTGGGGCAGTATCATGGGAGGAGTTAGGAGAAACAGACATCTCATTTTTTGTTGAAAGTGGCTGCGTAAGAGAATAATATATGAAGGTCATTAGTAAGAATAATGTTCTTCACATGGTCAAACAGAAACAAATAGAACCGAAGGAGTAATATTGTTAACTCACAGTTACCTGCTCCTTCACGCTTTCAGGATCAGCACGTTGCTCTTCTGCATCCATGATCAGTATGCTCAGTGACTAAGTAGTCTTAGAAACACAGGCAGTACAAACTATTGACCAACCAAAGCTAAATTCGAGGATAGGTAAACTTGAAGCTATGAAAATGTGCGCACAAATCCACACGTGCACACCTATGCACACATTATAAATAGAAAACATGAATATATTTTAAAGCAAAAGTAGTTGCTTTACAATCAAAATGCTTGGATTAGCATTTATTTTCTTGCAGGAAGACAACATCAAAATGATACAGCACAAAGCCAAAAGCCCATAAATACTACTAAAGAACTAGCGAGCCACCAAATACAAGATAAATTGGGTGAAGCCTCTTTTATGAAGACAATGATGTACATATCATCTCATTTTCTCCAGGCCTAAAACAGAAACAAGATAAAAAAGACAGATATAAACTCGACAGTGTACTCTAATGGACCTAACAACTCACCTTTAAAACCAAATACCACCTTGACTGCCAACTCCAGAGAACTCTTCCAATTCTAAATCATTGACCCTCGGTAACTCAAAGCCTTATCCTCAAAACTTTACTAGGCCAACCAATACACCCACCACTCCTAACTGGATCATCCAGCTATCCACACTAGCCTTTAAGATGCAGTGTATAGCCTACCACCTCCAGCACACCTTCAGCACACCACTAGACAAAAGTTCGTATGCCACAGAAGCTGCCATCAAGATCCTCAAATTCTATCTAGCATCCACATTGAGTTCAAGCTAGAAAGAAATTGGCGGCATACAAGGAAATAAGTGAAAGGAATTTCGTGGTTGGTGACCGGATTTACCTTAAGCTAAACAGAAGCTGCCTGATGTAAAAGCAGCTAGATATTGCAGACCTTTCAAGTTTTGGAGAAGGTTGATAAAGTGGAAATACAGGCTGCAATTACCTCTATTCTCTAAATTAGTCCATCTCACGTGTCCTGTACATAACTCAGAAGGCAAGGGGGCAGCCAACCCACTCAGGCACATTTACGTATAACGACAGATATACTTGATTGAAGGATGGTGAAAAGGGGAAATAGTAGTTGTGGTAATCCAACATGGAGATCCTTTATGAATACCTTGGTTTAATCCCTGAGGACAAGGACTGGTAATCCAACATTGGGGTATTTGATATAAGTCAATTAATTAGTTCATTTCTGGTAAAGTTGATTGGCTAAAGACCTACGGTTATTTTGAAAACCATGCACAGAAATCCTAAGAAGACGGCACAAAGCTGGAAGTGGCTAACATTGTAAGGAGCATTCATTAAATAACAAAAAACTCATTCTCTCAAATTTCTTTTTTCTTCTTTTATTTTTAAAGAACTCTTTTTCTTCTCCTACACTATTCCCCTGTTTTCTGCAGATTCCTGCAGTAGAAATACTTGTTTCTGCTATTCTTGGTTTGAGTAAATACCATTTTGAATCTTAAAGTATCAAAAGGTCAAATACATCACAAAAATTGATCCAATTTTCGGAAACAGCCTACAAATCGAAGGGGGGAAATGAATATAACAAAGAAGAGCAGAATTTTGCAATAATTCCTTTCAATTAACAAGACCCAGATCCCAGATCTTAATAATGAGACCAAATTCCATCTCCTTTACCTAGATCAAATCAAACCAACACAGTAAATCAATCGAAGATCCCCAAAATTCAGCAACAGTAAATAAATAGGATAAAATAAAACAAATTGACCTATCGAATTCCAATTGACATGACATAAGAACGAGACTGAAACCCCATGAATCAAAAGACCCAGAGAAAAAAGAAGCCATAAATAACAAAAGATCAAAGAGAGAGAGAGAGAGAAAGAAATAGAATACCAGGGGTACGATCTGACGTTGCCGCCATGAATCTTCTGTAAAACAAACAAAATAAAATAAAATAAAAAAGAAAGATTGCCTTCAAGAATCTTAAGCTAATCTACAGATGCAGGCAGTATCTTTCTATTTCTGTTTTCATATATAAGCATCTCCCATCCTCTTTCGTTTTACTTATTAATTAATTAATTAATTACTTTAAAAGTGGATTTAATTTTAAAATGTAAAATTATAAATACTAGCATTACTTATTTAAACAATGGATTTAAATAATAATAATATTATAAAAAAATTTATTAAAAATTATATTTTAATTATTATTAAAACCGAATTAAGGGTGTGTTTAGATGGGCAGTGCGTTTACCTGCGTTTAGTGTAAAAACAGCGGTAACGGTGAGATTAGATATTATAGCGATACTGTAGCGTGAGACAAAAAATAAGCTAAACGCACCGCACCGCACTCAATCGCCCATCCAAACTCACTCTAAATCAGTTAATCAAACAAAAAAAAATATTAAATCTGACAAAAACAAATTGAATTTGAGTTAACCACTTAACAACTATTAAATTCAAAAATTGAGATAAAAATCAATTTATAATTTTTTATGAGGTTGGATTGACGGCAGACCAAAAATCGACTATCCCTCTTTGGTTTTTAAAACCTTAGTTACAAATGGGTTAACGCACAATGGTGAATTAAAAAAAGTACCTATAAATATATTTGTAAATGTTAGGCAAAAATAGGATTTAATTAAAATGACAAAA
The DNA here is from genome assembly GCA_025698515.1 of Gossypium sturtianum. Classification (NCBI taxonomy): domain Eukaryota; kingdom Viridiplantae; phylum Streptophyta; class Magnoliopsida; order Malvales; family Malvaceae; genus Gossypium; species Gossypium sturtianum. The sequence continues at coordinate 190,976 of CM046952.1, read as the reverse complement.
TTGTTTGTTTTGAAACTGAATATTTTAAAAAATGTTTAAAATGAAAAATTAGGGGAAAATTTTCATTTAATTGATTAAGTTGTTAAAATTATTATTATATTATCTTTTCTGTTTGTTTGCACCAATCGAAAGTTTACGTTTATCTTTTTCTTCTATAATTCAATTTCTCTTATGAAATAGTTTTAAACGTTAAGAATATACGTACCAAAATCTAAACAGCTTTCTTTTTCGATCTCTGACATTGACAATCAAAATGACTTAGATCTAATGTATGTTCTTTTACTTATCGGTGAGTACTGATTCACCATACCAATCGTCGCTTGGAGTTTGCTAGCTAGACATTTAAAAAAAAAAGTCATTGATTTAAATAAAGACTTTAGAATATCCAATGACTTAAATGAAAACTTTCAAATAATTCGATAACTTTTTTATTTTTTTAAAATCAAGTGACCAAAACGTAAATTTTCTAATAGTTTTAGTGAAGTTTACTCTATATTATATATCGAATTAATTAATCGTACTAATTTAATTTAATACAAGGGTATAGGTCATTTCCAATGGTTATTATTTTTAAAAATCAAAATTTCCGGTGCGTTAGTTGTATATTTATGTAATGTATGGGACAAAAGTGTAGTGAAATTTCAAGGTTTGGTTATCAAAAAAAAAAAAAAAACAAAGAGGGGGCAAAGATATCCATGATGTCTGACTGATGATTTCTATGGACTAATACAATAACATTTCTATGAACTAATCCTATTCCTATATATTGGTTAACATGGGTAACCATCACAGAGCTCCTTCATTTAACTAACAACGTTCATAAAGACATGAAGACCACATGTCCCACCGCCAAGACCGGTTTGTTCGGCGGCGCCGCTTTCATGGCCCTCAAGGCTTCGCTCTTCCGGTTGATATGTCTCATGCTCGCCGATGATGTCCGAAAAGACTACTTTGTAGAACAAGGCGACGGCAAAGCTCAGGTTTTCATAACAGACGACGACGACGACGACGACAAGGAGCAGCAGTCCCACAATGAAGAAATTATGTATTAGACGAAGGCTTTCTTGCTTTTATATTTTGTTTTAAATAACTATGCAGAATCCAACCCAATCATGATGTATGGGACAAAAGTGTAGTGAAATTTCAAGGTTTGGTTACCAAAAAAAAAACAAAGAGGGGGTGAAGATATCAATGACTGATAATTTCTATGAACTAATACAATAACATTTAATCATCCTATTCCTATATATTGATTATGGTGTTTTATGTTTGAGTTCATCACCTAGGTCATAATGGCCATAGACATAAAAACAATGGCCACTACCGTTGCAGTATTTGGGGTCTTATCTCTCTTATTTGGAGTAATTGCTGAGAACAAAAAGGTTCCTTCATCTTCTTCTTCCTTTCCATTCTCTCTTCAATATTCTTGTTGGGTCTCATTAAATTTATTTCTATGTTACAGCCGGCATTTGGAAATCCAGAAATTCAGACATCACCCCTTCGAGTAATTTGCAACTATCCATCGGATCCCACCATTGTTCTTGGTTTCTTATCCATTGCATCACTCACTACTTCAGTTGTGCTCGGATATTACTCTGTGTTTTATCCTTACAATTCCACATCTGTACCTTATTATGTCTTCTTCCGATCCATCCCTTTCTTCGTCTTTTTCCTCATCACCATGTGAGTCTCTATATACTCTTAACATTAATTTCGTAGATTGATATTTACCATATTTTTTTGAAATTGTGATAGTTTCTAATTATTGAATTGTTGTTGGATCTATGTCAACTTAATTCGAGATAAAACTCATTTATTCAGGTTTTAGTTTAAGATTGAATAGCTAAGCTCTAGTAAAAAAATAAATTAAATTTTAAACTAGATATTTATAGCTTAAAATAAAAATAAAACTTGATTAGATTATGTCGAATTTAAAAATAATGGAGCAGTTTGTGTTTGGGTAGAATGAATGTAAAAAATTGGAAACGTGCAGGGGACTGTCGATGTTGGGAGAAGGGATGTTAACATGGGTAACCATCACAGAGCTCCTTCATTTAACTAACAACGTTCATAAAGACATGAAGACCACATGTCCCACCGCCAAGACCGGTTTGTTCGGCGGCGCCGCTTTCATGGCCCTCAATGCTTCTCTCTTCTGGTTGATATGTCTCATGCTCGCCGATGATGTCCGAAAAGACTACTTTGTAGAACACGGCGATAGCAAAGCTCAGGTTTTCATAACAGACGACGACGACGACAAGAAGCAGCAGTCCCACAATGAAGAAATTATGCATTAGACGAAGGCTTTCTTGCTTTTATATTTTGTTTTAAATAATTATATAGAATCCAACCTAATCATGTCTTTGGGCTTTATACGCCCTCTTTTTTATTTTTAACACTTTTTCCTACTTCATAAAGTAGAAGATTCATACCCAAAACGATAGATAGCCCATTTATTATTGTTATTAGCTAGTACGGGGTCGTAGTATAAATAAAAAGCTTGTAACTAAATATGTTAGATTTATTCATATAACATTTATAGTATCGTGGAGGTGTTTATATAAGGAATTAGGTTGCATTTTAATTTCTTTACTAAAAAATAGGCAAGTAAGTCTTTTTACGTTACATCAAAGAGTAAGTTAGTTATTTTGTTAAAAATTTAATCCATTTATGCTGTTAAAAATTGGTCGTCAGCATGATATACATATAGCACGTCGCGTGTCATTGTTTGGTTATTTTGTTAGGCATCTCAGTTTTTAACAATATAAATAGATGAAATTTTAACAGAAATGACTAATTTGTTCTTTGATTTAACATATAGTGACTAATTTGCTATTTTTTGAGTAGAGGAAGCAAAATACAATCTAATTCCTAGTACAAGATCTTTCATGGTACAATTACCTTGATAAATATATTAGATTGGAGTGCAGTTGTTTATAAATTCAAATTTGGAATATAACTATTTGTATTTATATATGTGTGATGGTATATAATTAGATAAAAATGAAGGAAGTCATGTTAGTCTTTCAATTTTTTTATTATATAATTACTATTTATATCATCAAATATCACATATAAAATTAATATGTAAATACATATACTAGTAAATTAGAGGGTAAACTTTCTAACCATTATTTTTTTTCATGCTGAAATACAATTTTTAGATTCTCTTTTTTTTTTTTAGGTGATGGCTGCCTTTATACCAGAAAGGAATCTTACAAGTGCTAGAATTTCATCAAATTTATTAAGAGGATTACATAAATAAATTAGATTGAATCCTAAACGTTTCTTTTTTTATCCTTTTGTATGAAATTAAATAATAATAAAAAACCTAAAACATAAGAAACAAAGGATTTTTTAGATTTCAACATCATTAGAATTATTATGTTAAATTTGTTGATATTATATTTTAAAACAAAAAAATATTCATAATTATAAAATAAAATTAAATGTAATAAAATAATTTTTATGATATTAACAATTAAAATTAGATAAAAAATATTTTTTTTTAAATATAAATATATGAAAATACAAGCATAAATAGAAAATTAAGCAATTGGGAGTATCCGAATGAAGAAATAGTGTAAATGATATAATCGATGTAGTTTTAGGAAATGTTGAATATAAACCTTGATTATGATTATAATAACCTTTTTAACACTAAAAAGGATTAATTGGGTATCTATATTAATAATAGACAAACCTAATTTATATGACCACATTCATAATTATAGTAAGATAAAAAGAACATAAAAGGGGAAACAAGAGGAATTGTTAATATATACCCAAAAAGATGCTGGTTAAGAAAGACCCCACAAAGCTTACACCACAAAAAAGATCCAAGATTGTGACACATTGGCAACCGTTCCACTCCTTGACGAGCTATGTATCCATTTTCCTCTTCCCATTTCACCTTTATCAAACATGGCGTGGGGACAAGGCTGTAAATAAAGATAAAAAGGGGCCAAATATGGAACCTGTTTTTCAAACATGTTTTATAATAACAAATTTTTGCACACAAATTGCATCATCATCTCCGAGCTTCTTCACCTTAATGATTTAATGGACCCCTTCATTTAATATTCAAATGGTGATACAAATTTCAACTTGCACTAATGTGTTTGCTTGTCAATGTCACCCACATAAAATAAAATTATGAGTATTTAACCAAAAATCCACTATCAAATAACATTGGAATTGAAATTGAAGGTATTTGGAAAGAGGGAATTCACGGTCATCCATACAATACTAACTTTGGGCCAACACACTTCCTTTTCCTAATTGTCATGTACAACACTAACAAAATTATTGGCTGCCGTAATGTCCTTTTTCATAATATTATTTTTATGTAATTAAATAAGAGTATAAAAGTGTTTTGAACTCACACCTAATAATAATGATGATATCAACTGAATAAAGACTTAATCACTTTCGGGTCGACTATTATCATGTCACTATCATATCAATTTTTATATATAATATTACAATAAATCAAAATTATAGTATCATGTAATATACTGAATTAAAAATAACGTATAATATATTTTTTAACCTTTAACTGGTAAAAAAAAAAAAAAAAAAAACTTAACAAGGAAAAAAAAAAGTTGACGTTAGCACCAGCACACAGTAGAATACCAAGTAGCAAAACATTGCACCTCATTGGTACGTGCATATCAGTATTTAATAAAGGCGCGTAAAATGATGATGCTGATGTAGTTTATCAATCATTCATTTTCTTTATAAAAACAAAAGCTGATTGAGCGCAGCCAAATCTAGAAGAAGAAGAGTAGCTCTTTCATCTCATTACGTCTTTTCTATTTGCATTCAGATCAGAATTTTCATGGCAGAAGCCAAAAACTAGGTATGTGTATTTGTGTATACGCATTTTTATTTACATGTGTTCTTATTTTTATGTTTCTAAGATCTGTGTTGTTTAGTCATAAATTGAACCGGACAATATCAGATTCATTTGTCTGCAAAGATTCAACTAATTTGTATCTCTTGCTTTCGGTCTTCTTAGCTGTATGTTTATATATGTATATGCATATATACAAATCTGGATAAGAATGGATGTGTATTATACAGGGGGCCTTAATAACAAATCTGGCTTTTGTTTTGTCAGATTTTAATTCTCGGCGGGCTTTTTTTTAGGTAATTGGGATTTCAATGGCTCCCTTTGTTTTCAGAGTTTATATGCTACACCCAACACTCTCACACGAGTACAAAAGTTTAGAGAGATGTATTTGGGTGGAGGGTCAATTATGCATTTCAATTTGCTTTTGCAATTATGGTGATACAAACTGCTTTTTATTTGTATGTGGATGGTCCTGATTGGGTTTAAGCATACAAACAACTATCTTAGCAAAGTTTTTTTGAAGAACGGCTATAGAATTTTATGATGCTCACTCTTCTTTTTCGGTCCAACTATATGGACACATAGATATGGGATATGACCTCCAAGTATCCTTGAAGTACACATACCTGTGCCCGAGCTCCAGTTACATAGGTGAAATTCACAGGATACCTCTTTTTGTTAGAATAATTATGCTTATAGGTTTGTGGTTATTATGGTGAATAGATTGATATAGATTGCAAATGTTGAAGTTGTCAAAAAGCTATCATTCTTATGCCAAGTTGTGAACTGTAAACTTTTGCCTGTTGGTCCCTTGGAGACATGAGATTCCTATTCTCCAATGTCCAACACTCTTCCGGACTGTTCTCTTCGTATTTTGTTTTATCTACTTGAAGAATTTATACGATTGAGCTTATCTACTGAAAAAACCTTTTATGGTTCGGAGTTGCTCGTATGCATGATTGATGTTTATCTCTTTTGTTCAGCACCTGTTCTCTTTTCCACAACTCTAATTATGGAGTACTGCTAAATGTAAATGTCTAGTATCATGTAACGGAGGTTTCATCATTTAATAGCATTACCTTAATGCCGGGCAGTCCAACACTGCTTATCTGTAGGGAACCAAATAAAGTTGGTTTTTAGTTCAGAAATCATGGTATCCATGTAATATTTGTCTGCTTATAGTTCATGTGGTACCAATTCTGATAGTTGTAAGAATATGATAATTGTTTCATTGTTTCTGATACAACTGATCCACAAATTTGCTCCGATATATAGTGGCAGAGAATGATAAAGCATATATCATGATGATGATAGTGAAGAGAAGGTTCATTTTTGTATGTTAAGCCTATAATTGACCAAGACATTTGATCCTTATATGATCTTGGTGTGAGGCATTGTATGCATATAAAGTTCAGTTCTGAGTTTCCTTTTATCTTCTCAATCATTTGGTTAATCGGATTTTAATCATGAAATATATTTATTTTCTTGGTTTATTCAATGCTGTTATGCTGAGTGCTTAGTTTCTGTTGTGTTTTCCAGGTCCTTCTCTGGGAAAGGATTATGTTTTTTGTTGAGTTCAGATCAACACAACTGAATCAGATTTGAAGTTCTAAATATTTTGAAGCATGTAACCTTTGGTGACAACAGAGTGCAGTCCTTGCATCTGGCTTATGACACAAAGTGAGCCTAGCAAGGGAATTGGAGAGCCATATCCTATAGCAGCATTTCCAGCTCATAAGATTCTGAGCATAAAATCCGAAGGTCAATCATCGATGGCCGGTGAATGTTCATCCCGACTTTCATTTCCCTTCAATTCTCCAAGGTCTGATGCTAAGAATGCATCTTCAAGTTCTTCTGTGTTCTGTACCAGTTTATATTTGTCATCATCGTCAACATCCGAAACGCAACGGCAGCTCGGTAATTTGCCGTTTCTTCCACACCCTCCCACATGCCACCAGTTCATTTCCTCCGTCGATTCATCAAAATCTCCGGCCGTGTTTAGTGAGGATTTGAACAATCCATATAATGAGGGTCACTCTGAAATTATCATGAAGGACTTCCTTAATCTGCCTGCAGATGCTTCCTCTGATGGTTGCTTTTATGGTATGCATTGTGAAAGTGATGATTTTGGCATCACAACTGAGCAGTTAGAGTTACAGTTTTTGTCTGATGAACTTGACATTGCTATCACTGACCATGGAGAAAATCCCAGACTTGATGTAAGTATGTTCTTCGTTATATCTAATTGTTGATAACTATGATACTTGAACTTAGGTGTGAGTGTTGGATATGAGTTCGTTTTTAACTTGGATATGGTCATATTCCGTTATTCATGTATGAGCCAAAAAAACCTGGAGCAACATTGGTTGATAATACCTATGTTGTATGTTGATGGGACATAATTCAGTCCAAGTAATATATATGTTTTCATCCTCTCTTGATTGCCTGGCAATTTAGGAAATATATGAAACATGTCCACCTTCATCAGCAAAGCCAACTGTAGAGTTGAAATGCAACCAAAACACTAATTCTGTTTCACCAACGATTGATGGTCCTGCAATGTCTGGAGCAGCTGCGGCCGTTCTCAAGCCAAGAATGAGATGGACTCCTGAGCTGCATGAGCGTTTTGTTGAGGCTGTCAACAAGCTTCATGGCCCTGAAAGTAAGTAGCTCTTATTCCCACTTTTTCATTTTTCAGATATGGATATAGTAGGGCTAAGCAGAACAACCGAGAAAACCAAAAACTGATTTCAAACGTAGTGTTGGGTTTGATTTTCGGTTTTGGTTTAGAGTAATAGTTATATAAATTCAAGTTGGTTTTTAGTTCAGAAGTTAAAAAAAAAAAACTGCAACCAAATTCATCTATATTTTTCATTTAATTTTTAAATGATTTTAAAAATTTTAGGATATAAAAATAAATGTTCCATATTCAAAAAGCTCATTATATGAATGCATGATGCAGAGGCAACTCCAAAGGGTGTATTAAAGCTTATGAATGTTGAAGGTTTGACTATCTACCATGTGAAAAGCCACTTACAGGTACTTAAGCAATTCTATAAGATGATTTTTCATATATTTGTGTCCGAAACTCATATTAAATACATATTTGTATGAGTATGGATTTATGTTTTTTAAGGATTAGGGATGTAAATTATACATTACTGCTCGCAAGTTACTCAGCCTCGGTTTAGAAAAAATTCGAATTTTACTTGGTCATTATCTATTGAACTCTTTCATCTCGAGCTATTGAGGGAGCCAAATTCAAGTATCCTAATACTTGGATTTGGCTTAGAAAATATTTAAATTTTGCGCAGTTATTGTAGAGTTGAACTGTAGAATATCGAGCTATCGAGTGAGCCGAACTGGTGTGTCCTAATACTTAACTCGCGAGCTTAATGGAGTTATTTTTTTTCTAAAATATATATATTTTTTATTTTTAATTAATGTTGAAAATTTCAACTCCAACTTAAGAACAAATTATCGAGCTTGAAGTCAATCGTGAGATCATCATCTCAAATCATGCTTGAGCTTTGAAAATAAAACTCGATAGAGCTTGACCTTTCGATAGATTAAGCTTAGCTTGATTATACCCTACCAAAAATCCTTCAAATACATAAAAAAAAAAAAAAAAAAAAAAAAAAAAACCTTATGAAATTTTTTAACGCATTCATTTTAGATACTCCATATGCAACACTCATATGAATAATTAAGCTATGTTCTGAGCAGTAATATTTATATAATCTTTTAACTCTACAGAAATATCGACTTGCCAAATATATGCCAGAGAAAAAAGAAGGTAATTGATTCATTATCTGCAGAAGTAAAGCAAATTCGGCTAATGAATATCCGAATTTATGTTTTTTATATTCTTCTAATGTAATGCGCAAGCTTTTACACGTTTTTTGGCTTTTTGAACTTTTCAGAGAGGAAGACTTCTTCTAGCTCTGAAGAAAAGAAACCAGCTTCAAGCAGCAATGAAAGTGATGGAAAGAAAAGAGGGTATCTCTTGCATTATTTTCTCTATTTCTTTTTTTTTTTCTTTTTCTTTTTCTTGAATAAGATTACTCATGATAGCGGGTCAAACATCTGCATTTTTTGAGATATCCAAATCCGCATAGCTGCTTTGAGATCCAAATATGTTTATATCTGCAATAATTTGAATATTATTATCTAAAATTGAATTCGACTTAGATAACATTATCCATTGAATAGGATATATAGATATCCAAATTCATTATCTGTAAAACAAAGTAAATTTGGATAATAAATATCCAATGGTTAAAATCAACATCGGTTCCAAATTTGTAGTAGATATTAATTTTAATATTATTTGAATCTAGAAAAATAATAGAATCTACACGTAAACTAATGGTTTTTCACCATTTGTGAGCAGGGGAATGCATATTACGGAAGCTTTGCGCATGCAGATGGAAGTACAGAAACAATTGCATGAACAGCTGGAGGTATTTATCATGTTTGTAGCTGAATGTACCAATTAATACGATACAATTGAGTCCGATTTAAGTAGCTTTGTTATTTGATTGGTTTGAATTCAGTTGATATTCTATTTCTGTATGTATTTGAATAATGCACAGCTACAAAGGTCGCTTCAGTTACGCATAGAAGAACATGCAAGGTATTTGCAGAATATGTTGGAGGAACAGCAGAAAGCTGGCAATGCCTTAATTCCGAACCCAAACTCTGAACTGCCATCAAAGATTGCATCAGAAACCGAGCCTTGTGAGTCCAAAACCGAGTCATCAACATCTCTACCATCAAAGTATAAAGCTCCCAATGAGGAGGATTGTAAACTGAAAACAAGTCCGAAAAGGCTTCGTATGGACGAAGCCGAGGCCGGGGTAGAAAATCCTGAGCAGTAACAAGTGGGAATTTTGATTTGGTTTTATAGATCCATCCACTGTAGAAAGGTAGTGATTGAATTTAGGACGTATCTATGGCAACTGGGAAATTTGGACAGAAGCAAATTGTTTCTGGCCTGGGTCAAGCTATTGATTTTATTTCCATTATTCCTAATGGATCAGCTAAGCTTCACTTTCTATATTTTCATTACAAGATCCAGATGGTGCTCATATATGTTAATTTGTGTATTCTATGTCATGCTTACGCTTTTTTTTGTATTGTTGTGTCTATCTGTTGTATAATATAAAATCTTCTGTTAATCTGTTATGGATTTTATACATACATAAAGCAGCAGCAGCAGCGTTTTCCAAAACAAACATCACTTAGAAATTTAAAAGATACTACAGGGGACAAGTAAATGGTAAAAGAAAAATGTTTACATTAGAATTACATAAATAAAATAAAATCAATATATGACATATGAATTGCTGCTGGAGTTCACCAAATGCTCCTTATTTAAGAAGCAATTCTAAGACCAACAATGTTCAAAGGGGGAAAACAACATAGAAAAAGGAAAAGACTTTTAAAACTCCCTCCCTCCCTCCCTCCCATCCCCATGTAATTAGAAGAAAATAAAAAAGTCATTAAAATACCAAATTAGAACAATTATAGTACACTAGCCACCCCACCACCGGTACCAGTCCACAGATATACTAAGATACAAAATTAAAGAATCACCGACACACATCACTACTTCAACTCCGACACGAGAGTAGAGGACCATTGTTACCAGCTGTTGCAGGCACACCACATCTCTCCAACAACTTCCCTTGCTGCCAGCTTCTCTTTTAAGGGAATTCAGTCATTCAAACAATTATTGCTCCCTTAATCAATCTGTTTTATCCTTAATTGTATGCCTATCCCCTTCCGAGCTTCTAGATGTGCCGGTTTTCCCCCCATCGCCACCTAGTTCGAGTAAGTGAACCAGTGGAGTAGCATTTTCTTTTATCAAAACCTATTTACAGTTTGGTTTTACCCGGAACTACCAGCAACCTCTGCAGCTCTCTGTCTCATCATCTCCATCACAGCAGCCCTTCGCCGTGAATCAGACTGTTGCTGAAGCCTCTTCAAATGATCCTTAAGATCTCTGTATTAATTAACAAATTTAATGTTATCAGATTTAACTTTAAACCCATGAGCACAAACAGAGAAAGAAGCATAGCATATGACTCTTCAAGAAGGTTAGAGACTTGTGCGTGTACCTGCAACGCGGTACATGGCATTCGGATTCTTTGCATGCCCGTGCATGAAGTTGCAGCAGATACCACATTTTCTTACAAAGTACACAGCCACCAGAAGCACGTGTTTTGCATTGGATACCATGGCGGAAAAGCCCCTTCACTTTCCGACAATTTGGGTATTGGCAGTGCGCAGAACGACATTGTGATGCATGCACCAAAAGGTCAAGCATTTTCCTAAGCTGCAAATGCCAAGAAACAATCATATTAGAATAACACATCTGGAAACAGCCATATTTGGACGCATACAGTCACACTTATTTTCCAACAATCTATTTGCCAAATCGGAAGGAAAAATAATATATATATTCAGGTAACATAAATACTTCAATGCGAGTTAGCATTAAACATATTGGATATTCAAGTGCAGAGGGCCAATAGAATCTCATAATATCCAATTAGAGAGTTGTTTAGTCAAACATTACCAGGCCTTTTAGGTTCAATAAGCCCCAAGAAAGAATAAAAAGGGGTCTTGATACAAGCTATCGTCAGATATAAACCATTGCTGTTCTCTTAACTAATATAATATAGTATGCCATAAATACCACATGCATGCTTGTATGTTTAAATGGAATTTAGCCAATTAACCACACCCAATGAATCACTGCGAAGACAAAAAACAAATACAAAGTTCAAAAATTTTAAGTAAAAAATACCTGCAGAACCCGTAGTTGCCTAGCCTCTTTATTCTGTGCATCACGTTCAGCCAAGGATGGATGGTTTGTTAACTTATGAGGATGATCAATACCCCCATCCCTTTGGAAACATGCATTGCACACATCGAAATCAGGGCAAACTTCACAGCGCCAGCCTTGACCAGTTTCAATGTCCAGATGACATACGTTACAGGTTGTCACAAATGCAGGAGCAGTTGGATTGTGAAGATGGTACAGGACCATCATCGAGGAATGTTTAGCCCTTCTTAGGGTATCATACTGATAATGATTCCCTTGACAAAGACTCAAAAATGCCTGCCTAGTATCAAAAAATTCACTCTCAAGAATTTCATCTTTATCCTTTGTATCAGTAGGTACATCAGTAATTTCAACCTGCACAATAACAATTTTCCAAAATAAAAAACCGAGTTGGAAAAAAGATAAGACAGGTTTGCATAGCAACAAACAAAATACTGGAAGTAAAATTATGGTTAGTACTCTGAGAAACTTACAGGATAGAATACATGTTTTTCCCTCTGATTAATGGGATGTCTCTCTCTTTCTTCACGTTTCTGCTCTACTTCATAGCACCTGTGAAAGTATAAAGAAGACGACGTTAGAACACAGTCCCAGTCAGATGAAACAAGAATAGATGAAGATAGTAATGGGAGAAAAGATCAAAGACAGGAATTGCATCGATCAGGCTTCTAACCAGGGGAAAAGGAATACAACAACGCGAATAGGGTAGCAATCTTACTTATCACAAATTTGAAAGTTTTTGCACTGGTTGCAGACCCAGCGGGTTCCAGATACCATTAGAATACAACAATGACTGCAACAATGCTGCAAGTGAACCATGATAAAATCCTCCTTCATCGGGGAAATGGTCTCGCCAAGCTGAAGTGAATCAAGAAAAGAGAAAAGGAAAAGCATAAAATAACCAATTAAATCCTTGGATCATTACAAGAAAAATCCAAGATAGCAAGAATGGTAATTGATCACATCTAGTAGCTTTGAACAGGAGCAAAACAAGAGCTAAAAGATTAGGAAGAAAAGAAATTACTTTATGCATCAGTAGCAGATCTTTGGAGGCGTTAGCAGAGAGATCAGACTGACCAGAGGCTTTTAAAGCCCTTTTTGTTATGGTCTTTTTCGTTGTTCCTTTTCTGTTCAGCTTTCTGCCATCTTCTTCTTGACGAAGCTGATTGATTAGATCTTCGGCAGCCCCAGGCCAGTAATCACCATCAAAATATGGCAGCCTAGCAGCTGTCACCTTGGCCTTACATTCACCAGCGTATACAAAGAAATGATCATATAAATTAGTAAGATCAACTACAATTTTTTCCTTGGCAGCTTTCCTTAACATCGATAAATACCTGAAACAGCATCACACATATTAGGGAGATTATTCGACCATGTCATTATAAAATTATAACTTCAGATGCAGATTAAGGAATTAAGAAGAGAAATTTCTTGAATACTATTTGCATTACCATTCTCGCAATTTATCTGATTTAGGTGTCTTTTGAATTTCTGGATGACAATACAAGATATAATCTTCACCCTTTAGTGGAGGGCAAGCCCATATATAGCAACTTGTAAAACCACGCTTCTTGCAGTATTCAAGGTATCCAATCTGGAAAATAAAGGATTAGAATCCGATACCACAGACAATGATCTCAATTAAATAGAATTCAGGAGAAGCTTAGACTTACAAGAATTTCATGGTAAACAAATGTACGGAGGGCCTCTCCAGTAACTGCTTTAACCTCAGGCCGGAAATACTTGACTGAATCTAGGTATGACAGATAAACACGGCGCTGATTTGGGAATGCACATTCTGATCCAAATTCTTGAACATACATGCCAAACAAGCATACTTCTACCCCTTCTATCTTCTGAAACAACAAAACTACCTGAAAGAGAAAATCATAAATTATTAGCATTTCATAATTAGAATTTAAGTGCCAATCCAAACATACAAGCATGGATTACACTTTATCAATCCCAAAAAAAGAAAGCACACAGACAGAAAAGCATGTGTTTAAGCTTAATCTATACCCTTCACACCTTTGATTTATATGGAAATTCTGGTGGGTAGTTCTCTTCTTGAAAAATTTCAAGAAACCGTGGCTTCACTTCCAGCTTTTTGTCAACTGATGAAACAACTCTAACTACAAGTGCCTCAGCCCCAGGAACCTGGAAATATCGATAAAGCAACAAATGAGTTTATTACCTACAGCAGCAGAACTCCATGTAGAGGAATGCCAAGAAGAAACTCCATAATATAAACCAAAGGAATCTGAAATTTAAAACCCATCCTATGATTGATAAGCTTTGGAAATATCAATGAGAAAAGAACAAAAATGAAACCAAGAATACCAAGAAGAAATTCCATATACAGAAAATGGTTAACTGGCCCAAGCCAAAGGAATGGGAAGTTTATGCTAAGTCATATGAATGATACGCTTTGGAGCTTTGGAGCTAAATGACCTATAACTAGATAAATTGGGTAGCAAATATTAAACACCAATCAAAGCCACTGGTCTTCAAACATAAATTAGGACAGATACAACTACTCCATTCTTCAATGTTCTCCTCAGCATAAACAAACTCACTCCAAGCAACATGCTCAATCACAAGCAAAAGGGCTTTAACTTAGATATCCCTACAGTTTTTGTTACTTCAATACATAACCAGAAACAAGGAAACTTACTTGAATATTACTTTTCGTTCTTACTTTTGTTTTTCTTGTGTATGTGTGCACAAATTTGTAACATATCAAACATCTTTCAGCAACAAAAAAGTCAAAAAGGACAAACATGTGTAACATAGAATCAACCATCAGCAAGAGATCATGATCCATCAATCACCTCATCATAACTTTTTCCTTGAACCCTTGCCCTCTCTTGTCTTTCCTGTTTCAGTCTCCTAAATAATCGCTGCTCTATGTGGTCACTAAGGATTGTTCTTGGCAAATCTTTGGCCCCAAGGACAGCACTCTGAGGTAAGGGCTTGCGCTCTCCTCTTTCGACCTCAGTAATATAGCAATTGGGGCAAGTATATTCAGCTTGCCCACCGTCATTCCTTCGACCATTAAATAAAGCACAAATTTGATGCTGCCAAGCCTCACATTTGTCACATTGAACCCACTGCACAATTTTATGAAGACAGAAAAATGAAAACGCAACTTCTAGGGATGATCATGAAAGATAATTGCACAAAATGTAAGCATTCTACACACCCATTCTTCAGTCTCTTCATCATTCTTCTTCTTCTCAAGCCTTCCTTTTGGAATGGCAGTTCCATCAACAATAATGGTATCTCCACGAGCCTCATTATGACATGGAATACAAAAGTAATGTCGTGTATCGCCAGCTCCCATTGTGTAGTACATTGCATTCCGCTTAATGCGAGCACCACAAGTGCTACAATAAATAGGTGGTGGTTCAAAAGTAAGTTTCTCAACTGCACATAATTGACAGGAGTTCTCACTCATTGAGTGCTCCATTGCTTGGTTCTTTTCAGCCTTTGATTTACTCTGAAAAAAGAAAAGAACTATCCTCAATACATTTTTTTGTCACCAAGTCCAGTTTCTTGTTTCGAAAGCTAGCACATATTACCTCCTACGATTTATCAATGATCTACATACAAAAACAAAAAAAAAAAAAAAGCTTCAAACAAATGATTACACCACAAATGAAGTGTACCTGGCCAACCCATTGTCTGAGACCTTTAATATGCTCCCTAACTTGCTCAGGGGTGAACAATTCAGTCAATGATACCCCCTTTATTTTTGGTTTCCCAGACTTAGTTCCAGATGCATTTTCAGAAGACTGTGTTGTATTTTCTTGATCAGCAAAGTCAGGCTCCTTCTCAATCTTAACATTTTCTTGCTTAGGAAGGCCAGAAAATTCATCACATGTAATAGGTTTTCCATCAGCCTTTGGTTTGCAAATGTCATCTCCATCATCCTTCATCTCAATAACAGCAGGACTACCTTTAGCAGAACTCAATGGGACTTCCGCCTTTACTTCCATAGGCTCAGGTTTAACTTGCATACACCTGTCACCATGTTCGTAATCTTGGTGTTTGATATCTTTAGATATATGAGGTTCAGTAACAGCAGAACCTGATACTGCAGGACCTTCACTTTCAGCTATGGCAGACTGAGAAAAATGCCCTATCTTCATGCGTTTTAGTGAAGGTTGTATGTCTACAGAAGTATCAATTGCTGTAGTTGTAGAAGTCGTTCTAGCTGAAATATCTCCAGAATCATATGTTCTAGTAGACCTACTACTCAAAGGTGGCAAACCAGAGGTGGAGTTTAGACAAGCACGGGCCTTTTGAGACTGCACATAATTGTTAACAGGAACACAAACAGGGCAACCTGTATTTGTACAAGTCTTGTGATGACGAATCAATATCTTGGAGTGATGGCAACGAGGATACGAGCATTGAGATGATTGACACATATCCATATGACTCAACAACTTTCGGACAGTAAAACAATTACCATCACACTTGCCCTCGGAGGCTTTACACCTACGAGCATGACGCAAAAACAAAAGCCACCTCACTTGATTTCTGAACTGCCGATCATGGCTCCCATTTCCAGATCTAGAGATGGCAACCCTTGAATTTGATTGATCCAATGAGCTTCTGGGAACAACCATTGGACTAATAGTAGATGCATCTGCAGATAAATTGTTACGCTGAGCTTCATCCTGCACAGATATTCTCTGGCGGAAATCCTCTTGGACATTCTGCTCATGTGACATATCCCCAGGCAATTGAACCTGAACTTGAGAATGAGGGTGCCACTGACTCCGCACAGCTGACTCCAGCTGGGATCCAGCTGAAAGTTTATAATCATTATGAGACTCTGAATTCAGTTGGTGTTGATGCAGTATCTGTGGAATTTGTTGAGAATTCTGTGGCAGCGACAAATGCATATCCTGCTGACTAGAGAACTCTTCAGTATGGTTCTTCTGCAACTCAGGCTGAAATTGTTCAGAAGGTTGTTGATGTAAAATCTTGTCATGGTGTTCCACTCCAGATTCATGCTTAACTTGACTGCCTATATCAGATATCAGCTGAGACGGACTATAACCACTATTGCTCAGCAAATTCTGATGCTGCAGGTTTTGCTGCTTCTGCTGATGTTGTGAAATCTTCTGTTGTTGGAACTGATGGGGCTGCTGCTGAAATTGTTGATTAGACTGAAGGATATTATCTATTGAAGAAATGGGAATTTGGAAATTCATCTTTTCAAGCTGATCCAGTGACTGAGGCTTCAGATGGGCAGCCGATTGCACACCATGTAAATTCGACTGGTTGCTTATCAAAGAAGAATTTGTTCTGGACATAGACTGCAAATTAACTGGGTTGAAATTCTGAGAGTTGGCCATTGATCCAACAGATGTTACAGTACCATACACATTTCCAGAACCAAAAGAATCGGCATTGTTCATACCATATCCATCACCTGAGAAAAAGAATTGTTTTCTATGAGACAACTTGTATATCCAATAATAGCTACATATTCACATTCATTATTACTAGGAAATATAGGGGCAGAGAGACGAAGTCAATATGCTACCTTGCACTAAGGGTCGCTGATGTTGATCAAAGTGTTGTTGCAAAGGTTTAGATGAATTAGTATAAGGTTTTGCAGTCTGAGATCCCCCAGAAGCCCCCAGTTCATTAACAATTTGCATATTGTTTCCCATCATCCCTAATGCACCACTTAGTGACCCATTAGGAAACCCAAAATTTTTCTGCTGCAAGCCAGACCTGATGCCACTGCCCATTTGGCTACCAATGGTCTGCAAAATACGACTGTTTTGACCACCAATGTGTTGCTTCTGCTGCTGTGGCTGAGAGACCATAGTTGAATCAACAGTTGAAAGCCCACCAACATTATTAGGAGGTTGATTATTCATGTAAGACTGATTATTAATGCTACTGTTATTGTTATTACTATTAAATCCTGGAGTGGGAATCATTTGGCTAGTCATTCTCAGGACACCAATTGATGACATCCCACCGGAAGCAATGGGGAAATTTGCAGGCGACTGTTGATACCCATTAGATATATTTCCTACAAAAAAATACCATTCCATTAGCATCAGCAGGAAATGCTATTTAACTTTAAAAGATAAGGTTCAGATTCACCTTCAGATCTACTGAAAGAGCCACTACTCATGCCACCAGTTGGCAACAGATTTCCTGTATTCACAGTCGTAGGAGCTATGCTTGCATTGACAGCAATCATAGGAGTATCTATAGAAGATGCAACCATGCTAGGATTGCCACTGTGCGACATACCCGGGGTCGGTATCATGGTACCGACTGCTGCTGATGCCGAATTAACAAGCTGTGGATGTCGTTGGTTGTGTACATTTCTGCTACCCTTTATTAGAATCTGTAAACGTTGCTCTAAAGTATTCAAATTTGCATAGTCCTCCTAGAAAAACAATTACAAGCATTAGAAATAGAGAGGAAAGAAGGTTGTAGCATAAAATTCATCAAAAGAATGCAAAGTAATGTGCTTCTATAGCATGGAAGAAAATAAAGAAATGAGAAATATAAATGAGGAAAAATAAAGGAAGAATAAAACTAAACTAATTAACCTTTGTACGAGCTATCTTAAATAGACCTTCTTCCAACCGTCTCGCAAAATCCCGAAACTTCATCATTGATGCCTCAGTAATAGGATGCTGGTTCCGCAATTTTAGAATCTCAGTGCTGACAGAAATGAGATTGGTAGTAGTAGCATTAGGTATCAATAGTGATCTCTATACATACATACAATAACAAGACAATTCTAAGACGGAATTGCCTAATCTCTATATATAGATTGATCACAGAAGAAACTACCTAGCAGTAATGATTATATAAGAATCAATGACAGCGAAGATGATTATCTAAGACTCAGCATCTAGCTACACACAAGCATCACAAACATGCACAATTGTACATGCAAACACACATGCATACAGAAAAGAAAATGAAGGAATGAAATAAGCAAAAAAGCTTCAGTTCATGCCAAATAGCATTCAGACAGTATTAAGTCAGCATCTACTGCACCTTCTATTCCAAATTACTCTATAAAGTTCAAATGAAATCAATCAGCAGATGCAGACATTTCATAAAACAAGGTAAAGAATACTACTTTTAGAAAATCTTACATCTTTCCTCGCATAAATTCACGTATTCTCATGAGGTCCGTGTCCATATTCAACGTATTATGAGGACCTCCAGTGCCAACAACACCAGAAACACCCACACCTCCAGCAACACCTAAATTCTGCATCTGGGAAGGCTGGAGAGGGTTCCCATTTTGCTGGGGCAATCCCCCTTGATTAGGTACCTGTCCTGATATCTGCCCTGACATATGTGCCTGCACATTCATTTCTATGCTTATTCCTTCTTCGTTTTTGCCTTGTTTTAGTAAGAACCACAACTAGGAACAACTGCATAACTTATTCCACACTCTTGCCGTACAATACAACTATCCACCACCACTCATGCTTCCTTCTTTGTTTCCCTTGTTAAATTATCACTTCAAATACATCAGTGTCACGGCATTATCTATATATTATGCACCCTGCTTATACCTTTCAGTAAAATTGAATAAATTAACTCATAATCCAATGATTAAAGCTCAAATACAAAAATTTAATTGTTTAACAAATCGAAACCAGAATTCACTAAATTGGATGGAATTATGGGAATTACGATCAATGAAGCAAGACAAAACCCAATTTGAAATTCAAAGATAAAACAGGATCCTAATTAGTGAATTTAACACTAAGAAAATCAATAACCCTAAGATAATAAATGAAAAGAACATTACTTTCCTAAATAATTGAAGGAGATAATGAAAACCCTAAAAACAAACCTGAAGAAAAAATGAAAGCAGAAACAAAAGTAGCTTCGATCGGAGCTTCGAGACTTCCTATAGTAAGACCGGGCGACGACGGCGATCGGGAAATAGAAAAGGCAAGAGAAAGGAGTCGGCGAAACACTGCAAGAATCACACGTAGGGGAATTGACACAAGCCTACGTTGCCAAGAGACAGTATGAGACGGAGACGAGAAGAAGACGACGAAGAAAAGGGGGCGAATCGAATTAAATTTCCAGGGATTGGGGTTTGCAAATAGAGGTCTTCAATTTGGGGATTTTGTGGGTCTGCTTTTTTTTTTTTAAATTTTTACGCTCTGGGAAAAATATAAATATTAAGTAAATATTTATTCGATAAACGATGATTTTCTTTTTAATTTTGTTTTGGCCTTGGGACTTCTCTTTTTCGAGCTTTAAGTTTCTTAATAGTAAATATTCCCTTAATAACGTTGCAAATCTCATAATGGACTTAACAATTCTTTTTCTTCACTTACAAAATGGAGAAAATAATTAAAATTTATCACGGAGTTTTTAAATTTAAAATAATAAAAATAAATAAAATTAAGTTCTGTTTTCTTGTATTTTTTTATTATTTCCAATTTTACTTAACTACAGAATTAATCCTAAGGTATACTTTTTCGACTTAGGTACCTAAAGTATCTTTGATAAAAAAAAATGATACCTTGCATATCAAATCTTTTAAAAAAAAAAAACTAAGCTTCATAGTAGTAAATCTTATTTTGATATTATTGAAATGCCAATAAAATTAGTTTAACTTTATAAATACATATATAGGTATTGTTTGATTTTCTGCTTGTTTTCTTTGTTGTGTCCATCAATGAAGCCAAATATGGACACTTGAAGAGACCAGGTAACACATGATATAGGAGATGAGGCAAACAAGTGTAATATATGAACTTTTAGCGGAAAAGAGATGTTATCCCGCAATACATAGCTCCAAATGTATGTGCCAATTCCAAACATGTATTATTAAAAAATGAATAGCCCGGGTAATATGACATAGAAGATGTGCAAATATATGAAGATTCAGTAAAACATACGACGACATTGGCAGATATTTATACAAAATAAGGGCTTTAGGCAAAAAAGAAAAGAAATGGATACATAGATGTATCACCACTGCCGGCGGAAAAACACCGAAAGGCAGGGCTCAAAGAACATTCAACAACCTAACCATCTTTGCTCAGTCCCACTGTATATCAATACAACAAATAAAATATCTATTGAATTTTCTTTACAGTGGAATCTGCCGGCTAAGGCAGCCAAGGACCAAGCAAAAAAAAAAACTAACCAAATTAGTTATATGTTGAAGGCCGCGGCTTCCGCGGAATGAAAAATGAGTTACTGTAATCGATTGGTGTATGCATGAGAGGATTCCATCTGTCAAACACAATTCGGCCCCCACGCCCCATTCTTCCATGAAATTTATAGGGTGGTGTAGAGGCACCATTTTTTGTTGAAGTATCAGATGGGGGTACAATGTTTGCAGCTGCCAGCTTATCCGGAACTAGTGGTTTTGTGAACAACAAAACTGGCTCAAGAGGATCCTGCATTAACCATACCGAAAGAAAAACCAGAGAGACAACCCACACTTGGAAACATGAGACTGTAACTTATGATCAAGTTAAATAAAGGCTTATACGAAATGCATATCTAAAATATACTCAACCCAGCACGAAAGTCAGAAAACCAAGTCTACAAACATCTGTTCTAGAATGTCCACTTAAATGGTTATGATATGACAACGCAAAATTGAGCAATTTTGCTTGGGAACTGCATGATGGAGTAGGAAAAACAGAGCATGTCGATTTGATGAGACATACCAGTTTATGGAGCCATCCATGCAACAAATGTCGCCGCCGGAACTCTTGCTTAACGCTTGCGGTAGGAGCCATGCCTATATTAGAATCTGTTAGAGGTGGATTCTGAACTGCAGCAGGTCGTGTACGTGGACGGCTGTTTGCAAGGTCATCCGAGTCCATAAACTCATCTTCACTAGAAGCAAACTTGCTAGATATTGGTGGAAATCCAGGAAGCGTAATATCTTCGAGGAGTTCAGTTTCGTGCTGAAAATTCATTAAGAATCCAATGCCATCCAAAATCAATTTTCAATTATATTAAATTGCATTTTCTAGAGCACATTAAAATTTATTTTAAAAAGGATCAAAACCTACACAATGAACAGATGCATTGCAGTAAGACGCCACCTATCCTTTTTTAAACAATGGAGGCATCACAAGTTAAGAGACTAGTCACCGGGAGAACTCTTTATTGAGAAAAAATGGCATATGGCAATGGAAATCTCTTCGAAAAACCGATCTCTTTCAAAAAGTACCAACAGAGCCTAAATCATGGGAGACTACCTGTGCTATCCTATAATTAAGGATATTCTCATAGAGGCTCAACATCGTCAGGCAGATTTATTACAAATTTCATCCTATTTTAATTTTATTTTCCCTCTATTTAGGTCAAATTAGAGGCTTCGGACGACAATCTTCATGTTTACCAGAACAGACCCAACAATTTAAATATTCCATTCACTATCCATTGGTTTAAATTCTTTCAAATAGATTACAGACAATTAAAATCCAGGCATCTTACAAACAACATTTTGAATAATAAATAATAACTATCATCGGTTATTGCTTAAATGCTTACAAAAGATTAAAGTCGATTAAAACGCATTCCTGGAAACTATAAGAGAAAAGAGAAGCAAATAATAAAATAAATTGTAAGTATACCTTGTACTTCATTTGGATCCTCTGAAGACTAACTTCACATTCCAGAACATCTCTCTTCTTCTCTTCTCTCTGCATTCAATCACAACCCAAGGCATTATTGCTTCAGATGCATACATAAGACTTTATTAGCAATAAATATGCCTGAAATTGACCGAGGACGAGCACCTTAATCAAAGCCTCAAGTAAGGTCTTGGCCTGATCTAGGTTGCGCCTGACCTGAGAGAAGTCAGGTACAAAAGGAAAAATTAATTTGAAAAACGATTGATGATAGAAAATGCATGAATACAATAAAAAAGAGAGTAGAATATTTACAGTCCAAAACAACGTTAAGAGTAGCATATTTACAGTCCAAAACAATGTCAAAATAAAAACCAACACATTACGGTCTTGAATTGACTCGAGCATATTTCCGTGATTACTCTTACTTTTGTCATCATGTTCAAGAATAGAAATTAAAAGTAAAAACAGATTTTAGTTCAACACTTGCAGGTGTTTAACACTTTCTACTGATGTAGAAAAACTTGTGGATAACCAAAAATTAAAAAAAATTCCATCCTTTCTAATGGCCTTTAAAGAAATGCAATACATGAAACTATGTTTTTGCATGATGCAAGATCTAAGCAGTTGCAAAGCTAGGAGTATAGTTAACACGGGAGGGGGAGGGGCTTGAAGGGTGCATATATATTATGGAAATAAAGATTCAAAAGTAAATTAATTGTTATCAAAAACTTATTAAATATTCTCATTTAACTTTAATAAATATATTTAAAAATATAAATATAAAATTTTAATATAGAAAAAGTTTGAACAAGCTTTTTTTTTTTTTTTTTTGCTATTCAAGCTTGGCTTGATTCAAAAATAAATTAGTATGAAAATATTAAATTTAAACATCATAGATGACATTGATATTGTGAACTATATCTAAATTTCTTATAATCAAATAAAATATCAACTTTTGACCATCGTAATTAATGTTGTAGCATATGTAAAGTTCTAATAGGATTAAAATTTTAATGTTAAAAAAATTATTTTCTGTAACTAAAACAATAAATATAAATATAAAATTATTTCATATTACAAAAGAAAAAAAAAGATTGCATACAATAAAAGAAAGTAAAATACAAAGTTTATATTAGATATTGTAATGATTTAACTCTCTTTTTTTCTCTTTTATGAACATATAATGAAAAATATTAAAGCAGTAACTAACGAAAAGGTAACAGGGATAATTAAGCTAATAACAAGAATAGGTTTAAATTAAATGTGTGACTAAATTCACTATATCAAATTACAATATGTATAAAAATTAAAAATTTGGAGGGGCCAAGGCATAATTTTACCATTAGTTTCTATAACAATACAATTAGAATAAAAAATTTGTAAATATCTTTGTTGGGGGAGGGCTGGGGTCCCGCCAGGCCCTGTGGATTTGCCCCCGGCTCTAAGCTAAGTAAGACAATAACTAAGCTGACCATGAAAATATTGTTTCACATAAAGTTCTCATGAATGTACACTGAAATGGACAGTAATTATGTTCAAAAATTAAAAGAAATGGACAGTAATTGTTCTAACCTGGCGAAGCTTTTCAAACGACTGCACATTGTTTTCCCTCCTTTGCATCTAAACGAAAGATGGCACAAACTTCAGGTATTTAAAGTACAAAAAACCATATCTAAGGTTTACAACCAAAGTGGAAAACAAACCCTTCTTGTGTGAAGTCTGTGAGCTTTTTCCCTTGGCCTAAAGACATTGTAGGGGTTGTTATCATTAACTGGTGGAGGAGGCTGCACAACAAGGGAAAAGAATATAAATGCTACTTTCATTAACCAATCTGTATTGTATGGTTGAAACATCTTAATTCAGATAAAATTTGAAATGAAACAAAGACTATGGCATGCTAAAAAGCACAAGGAATGATAGCGGATACTTCTAAATGGTCAGATTGCCCCAAAAAAGTTATTGTTAATAAAAATTAGGGATAAATCCCAAAACTATACATGAACTTTGGTTTAATATCCAATTGTATACATGAACTTTGATTTCGTGCAATTTTATACATGAAGTTTTGATTTGATTCAGTTCTCGTGAATTATTAGCACAATTATTGATATAACATCATTTTATGTTTATATATTGTGTATGTAAATAATTATATTTATCCAATATAAAAATAGATTGATGTATTTATTTCTTTAAATGTGTATGATTAAATCAAAATTAAAGTTTCAAGTATACATTTGAACCACAATCGGAGTTTCACGTGTATAACTGCACCAAACTAAAGTTCATATATACATAAAAAATGAATATATGTTGAATGTATTCATGGAACAATCACCATATGGTATAAGTGATAAAGCCAACCTGCAAGCGGCGTAAAATAGGCTTCTGCCACCGTTCACGCTGAAAAAAGAAAAGAAAAAGACAGAAACACAAAAATATTCTTGTTATTACATAAACAATAATTCAAGAAGTCATCACAAGCACTCCAGGAGTACAAGGCAAGCTATCATATTAGGATAACAATTCAAATTATGTAACAGTCACATTTTGCATTGACATACAGGTTGCACTGATATCAGAGTAAGCAATCTAGCTTCACAAGCCAAATTTTAATTAGTTATTTAGATACTTCTGAACGCCATGAAAACCCAAGTAGGCTTCTTCATTCACAAAGATTCTGAATCTCGTACAAGTCCTTAAAACATCTAGATATGACATTTGTTCCTTACCTTTTCCTTCCAATAATTATAAACCGCCTGAAAGACTCCATATTTGATGGATTGAGATTGCAAGGCCTAGCAATTAAAGCAAACCAGGAAAATTAGATTAAGCATAAGGTTACATTTCACTCCAAATGATTCAACAAATTAGATTATTGATTAAAATAACAAATCCAGAGGCAAGAAAAATAAACATGTTACCAAATAAGATTTAGTATTTGGAGGTAAGAAATAGGGTAAAAGTTTAACATCTTAAGTGCAATAATATCTCTTTATCTTGCATCAAAGTTTTTAAGACAAACGAAAGTAGGGAAGTCAGAATTACAGAAATAAACGAAAAGACAAAAAATAGATTCTAGGGCTTCAAACCAGCTGGTTTTGGAAATAATATATAAACATATAACGGTAGACTCTAGGGCATCAACCATCATTACATCAGAGGACAGATAACTCTATTAAGAGAAACATATGAGTCATTTTTACACTAATTGAATAGTAATATTTATAAAGGTCATTGAACCTATAATTAGACGAACATTTTAAGTTGAAGGAAACTCCTAATGTTAAAGTTGATATTATCCATGGTGTGATAAGCATAGATATGAAATGTAAAAAAGAAAAAAAAAATTAAAAAACGAAAGAAGAAAAACATCAACTTGGAGAGAATCTGCATAATCAAAACCAATATTCACCTCAATAGCAGCATCCATCGTCAACAACACAGGAATTGGTGAAACAAGAGTAGGTGTT
Source organism: Gossypium sturtianum (assembly GCA_025698515.1). Taxonomy (NCBI): domain Eukaryota; kingdom Viridiplantae; phylum Streptophyta; class Magnoliopsida; order Malvales; family Malvaceae; genus Gossypium; species Gossypium sturtianum. Next base: position 165,164 of record CM046952.1, on the reverse strand, counting down.
ATAACTCCAGCTCTTTCACGAGCTTTATGATCCAACACCTCCAACTTAAAAAGAAGACTCTCCAACCTGCATTATAAAGCAGAACTGCAGAAGTGATTAAGCAGTTATGCAAGTGACACACTTGAACTGATTTGAGCTTGTATAAAATATGATAACATTTAGGGTGGATCTGCCAAAGACCATGAGAACGCTTGTCCTCTGTCTGGGTTCCATCTAATAGCACTATCATTTTTGAAAATATAACAAGGTAGTAAATAGGCTCTTGTTGGCTACAAAGAAATTACGCTTGCTTCAAGCAGGTATAGGCATATATGATTAAAGTGACAAAAACAAACAAACACCGTTAAAATGCACATGCATGCTAAGGAGCTGATAGATATTTATTGTTCATAAAATGGTTCAAGCAAGTGAATACGCAATCTCTGATACAAAAGCTAGATTCATGCAACTAAAACAACACCAAGTATAAAAATCCACAGAAGCCCACAGAAATAAGATCCCTTACAAATTTTAAATCGCATAAAACAAATTCTGAGAACTTTTTAGAGGTTCATAGATTGAAATAAGATCAGCTACATAAGCTTCTTTATGCTCACATTCAGACAGTTATAACAGTCTAGAATGCTGCCCACTATCTTCAAACTCAAGGGTAAAGAAAAGAAGGCAAAAGAAAAGAGAGCAAATTAAATAATCTTAATAGATATATCAGGTGAATAACTGAAAAAAGAAAAAGAAAGGAATTTCTGAAGAAACAATGTTTTACTCAAACACGTTACTTGAACAGAAAAAATGCAATAGTATAATCAAGATTTAAGTAATTACTTTTCAGGTGCAAGAATCTTCTTATCTTTGTTGTAGTCTTGAAGCCAATCTTCATCCTCATTATCTAGATCATACTCAACAAACTCTCCAATCTCAGCCCGGGCTGCAAATAATAGAACAGAGTTTCAGAATGCTAATACCAACTGAATTATCACTAGAAAATAACCATCCAAATAGCTTTTAAGTCTCAATAAAGGAATCTATCTGGTTCCACAAACCTCCCCTTGCTCGTAAATAGGATGTGGGTTGAAAGAACGTGCGAGAATAATCTCTTTCATAAGTATCCACAACAACAAACTGAGGTGTAGGTATTTCAGGAGCCAGTTTCTTGGTAGCAAGTGGTGGCACCTAAAAAAAATTACATCTACTTCAATAAACAAATATTTACTATCACAAAGGGCCTCTAGGAGAACTAATAACCTAGAAGCATAGATACATGTGAAATTACAAATAGCACAAGTCATCCTTAAGAAGTCTGCTCATTAGCATGCTGTTATTAAAAATTGCCCAAAGTCATACATCTATGCCAACACTTTTCGTTGGTTGAAATAATAAATCATTCAGTAAAACAAGTTGTGTACCCAATTCTCTGGGATAGACACCTTCTTTAGCAATACAATTTATACTTCCAATTAATCTAATTCCATCGTCTTTGCACACATTCCTTGAGACCATACATCTACCTATAAACTTATTAAATTCCTTGAGATTTGGTCGGTAGGTACTTTTTCTGCTTGCTTTTTGCTTTCGGAAGCAAAACAATAAAATTGCATGTTTGGAAGAAATGCAAACAATACTTTTGAAGGATTATATTTATTACTTTCTAGATAGCAAAATGTATAGTTCTACTATATAAACCGATTATTTCACAATTACAGTAACATATTACTTTCTTGTCCATTTCAAAATTGATCATGAATTGTTCTTTACCTTCTGCTTTTGCCTTCTAGCAACTTTTTAAGAAGTAAATATCAAGTAGCAAAAGCATCAACCAAAAAAAGCCAGAGCCTTCAAGTAAGTTGCCAAGTCATACTGAAGTTCTAGAACAAAAATATCCTCAACTGTTGCAAAGCCCTAATTTCTATTAGCAAACTATGTTTATATGCAAATGCAAATGTCATAATTTAAAACCAAATTCCATTCGCATAAGTAATAATTTAAAACCCCCTGATTTTGCTTCACTTTAAGATTACAATTTGCAAGTGAATTTGAAGTATGAAATCAAATGATTCAACAAAAATAGCCTTAAAGGATAATGCCAAGTCACAGTGAAGTTTTTGAGCTATGAAAAGCAAGGGAGTGAAAAGGGTACCTCGGTTTCAACTTCGACAGCAGCAAGACGGAGCATTTGAGAGTTGCGAGTAGCGGAAGTTGGAGTGTCATCGTCTTCAAAGTCTTTGACTGACTTAACAATCGGTAGCTTTTTGTGTATGTCCAATGGGCGTGGCCTAAACGATAGCCTACTCATTTTTTGTTCTTCCTTTTTCTTTCACCTCACAGCGCACTCTCAATCGATTCAGTTATCCCACATCGAAACCAACACACTAATTAAAAATATAACAAAGCGAAAATCCACTTAACAATTCAAATTCAAAACAAGAAAAGGGGGAAATTTAGCACTTGCATTTTCATGCACTGGTTCATACTGAAAGCAAACGAAACTGTAGGCAGAGCAACCATTGATAACAACGGAATTGAGCAACAGGAGATTGAAAAATGGAGAGGCTTACATTGACAAGGGAGAGGTGAAACGGGAGATTTCTAGGGTTTCGTTGCTGCTGCTGCTGCTGGGGCAGGGATTCTGAAATCTCTTAGATTGTTTGTAGTAAACCAAAATACCATACAATAAAAGGAAAGGGAAAATAATTCGATTTGAGAACAAAAATTTGGGGATTAGGGATTTGTTTTGATTGGAATTTGCAATTTTTAACGTAAAAATGGCACTGGCTAGGGTTTCATATATTGAGTTTTTTAGCAGAAAAGAGAAATAAAAATAAATAAATATTTTTTTAAAATTGATGGGTTGGAAGTTAGAAGACTTGAAAGGGAAAGAAGGAGATAGTTCGAATTGCTTGTAGATGGTTGTTGTTTGGGCCATTTAATTTTTTGGGACTGATACTAGCCCATGCCCAATTTAGCCTTCCGATTTAAGTTTTTATTTTATTATCCATTTATTGTTTTAATTAATGCCTATCCAAAATTATGTTCTTTTATCTATGTACACTAGACTTAAAGTCGTTAAACTATTAGTAAATTTACATTTTGATTATTTAATTTTAAAAAATTATAAAATAATCATGAAACTATTCAAAAAATTTTATTTAAGTCACTAAACTATTCAAAAGTTTTTGTTTTTTTTTTTAGTCTGGTTAATGAGCTTCAAGTGACGATTTGATAATTGGTACAATAGATCAATATACATCGACAAGTAGAAAAATATATCTTAGATTCAAGTCGATCTGATGGTCAGTGTTGGAAATCGAAGAATAAAATTGTTTGAATTTTGGTTCATAAATTTGATGTTCAAAGTTGTTTTATGAAAAAATTTGAACGGTAAAAAAGAAGGGAAATGAGAGCTTTTGATTTGTGCAGTCAGTGCGAATGGAGAATGTCATACAACAACGACTTTAGCAGTCTAATAACTTAATAAAAACTTTCAAATAGTTCAGTAACCATTTTGTAATTTTTTTTAGTTGAATGTCCAAAACGTAAACATACTAACAATTAGTGACCTTTAATGTAATTTACCCTAATAATTAATGTACAATCACTCTCTTATATTATTTTTCATATTCCACCTTTCTATTTTATATTTGATTATGACATGCACATCCAAAAATACAAGGGTAAATTATACTAGTAGTTACTTAATTATTAGTATTTTCTGGGTTACCTAATGATGGAAAGTTACAAAATGGATACCCAATTATTAATAAATTTTATTATTGGTTATCCAACTATGAAAATTTGCAAATAGGTCACCTAATTATTCAATTTTGTCTTTTTTGGTTACTGGTTGACTAATGGTGGCAACTATAAAAATCAACATAACATTTTAACCTTCAACATTTATACATAGTTTCAAATTAGTATTAATTCTAAAAACCTAACCCTCAACATTTATACATTGGGTAATTTGATCTTTTTTGTAGTTTTGTTTTTCTTTGTGACCCTTTCACATAAAAAGTTAAAAAAAAAATTATGAGCTAAATTTGATTGAAAATATTCAAAAAATGGAAACACCCAAATATCAAAGATAATAATTTTCATCATTTCTCAGTATTTTAAATTTAGCTCTCAATATCAAAAAGAAAAGTAATTGCAAAAATGATCAAATTACACAATATATAAATGTTGAAAGTTAAAATTTTTAGAATAAAAACTAAATTGATTTAATTTATAAATGTTGAGGGTTAAAGTTACTATTATGAAAAATTTGAAAGCTGTTACCGTTAGCCCTCCGGCCTCCAGTGACCAAAAAGACAAGATTGAATAGTTGGGTGATCATTTTGTAACTTTTCATAGTTGGGTAACCAAAAAGGAAATTTACAAATAGTTAGATGATCAGTGGTGTAGTTTACCCTTGTATTTTTTTGGGCCGTATTTTAATTAATTTTCTATTAGGACTAATAGAGAGTTAAAAGAATATTGGGGCTAGCGGCCCATGGACACCAAAGCCAGACTCGCGGTTTTATATTTTGTTTTTCTACGAATGGAAAATTTTGGCGCTTAAGACGGGATGGGAGTTTCGATTCGTACTAAGCAGGGCAGCTTAAAACGCCGAAGCTGATTCTTTTTTGCCATTCGTTCGTTCGTTCGCTCATTCATTCATTTTGTTTTTCTATTGCAGCCTGCAGGTGATAATTTAGTAATTTACATCACAAACCTGTTGCTCGCTTTTTCGAAATTTGACAAGTTTAAGGAAAGAAATAAGAAAGCTGCTCCATACTTCTCGTAAAAACTTCGTTATGGTAATCTTGCTGGTGTTTTTTTTTGGATGGATATAAATTGTTTTTGTATATCTGTGTATTGTTTCTTTTATCTTGTTGGTTTCGTGTGAAATTTGGTTTGTGTTTTGATTGAAATTGGAGATGACTTTTGATTATTTATTTGAATTAATGAAGCAATGATAAATCCATCGAGGAAGAGGAAACATGGGTTTCTTATGAAAAATAAAGTCAACATAAATCTTGGAGGACCTTTGAACATGTTTTGCCCGATTTAGGTGTGGTTTGCATGGTGTTTGAAGAAATTTCTAAGTTCTAATTGTTTGGTGTTGGTGGTTTCGCTATCTAATTTCCTAAAGTGTTTTTGGAGTTTCATTTTCTTTTTGTAATGCTTTTTCTTTACTTTCCATTTTGCATTCCACATGTTTGATAAATTAACAAAAGAAAAAGATCATTTCCTATACCATTGAAGTTTTTAAAACTTATTTTTCAACTCCATTTTTCTATTACAGAAATGGGCTTTCTGTCAAAAAGAAAATTACCCATTTCTTTGTTTCTCTGGAAGTTAGCAAGTAACATAACTTTGATAGTTTATGTGATGAAAAATCCCGTTAGAGTATTTAGGATTATGCTAAAGGTCTTATGTTTTTCAAAAGTATATATATAAACGGGGTCTTTTACCTGTTGGACAGGTTTTTGACCAATTCAACTTTTGCCCGGTTCTTACATGACTTATAACCGTGTCTAAAACCTAATCTTAAGTCAATGTAAGATAGGTGGAAACAGTGGAATTTAAATGAAATCAGAGATCTGAGACATTATAATGTATGCATGTGAATATTCATTTGTGTATACATACACTTAATATATATTAAAATTCTAGAGGTGCAACTTTATTAATGCTAGTGATTCTTGCATCATATTTAATGATGTATCTTGTTAAATTACATGATATTTTAGCAATGTATGGTAGGATTATGCTGTTAGGTTAAGTTTATCTTTTCTGATTCAATATCAAAAGAAAAAAAAAAAGGAAAAATAACTCATCTAAAGAGGAAATTTAAAATTGGACCTCTAGAAGTTCTTTAGCTTTCTATTCTTGACATTTTTCATCCAAATTCTGTTAATTTATTCAAATTGTTAAGTTTGGTTTAAATGGTCTGCCTATGACTTATTTCCTTAAATATAGATGTTTTCAATGTTAGCCTTATTACTTATAGCTAAGGAGTTAGGACCTTGTTTACGGAATTTGTTTTGAGTATTGATTGTGATGAAATGCTTGAGATTGGAAGATAGAAAATATGCAAAAAAAGCAGCTCCTCATATGTTCTTTCAGCTAGGAAACAGAGTTCAAAACATTGGACAAATCATCGTAAAAGATGTCAGAACTCAGAACATAGCAGACATTTGTAAGTGTAATTTAAGTTTCATTTTATGAGAGATGATCACTATGCACATACTAATTTTGCTTATACTACTTGTTTCACTGTTGAAGTTAGGACTAAGATTTCAAATGAACAAATATCCCCTGATATTTGGTATTGTGGCAAGGATTATGCTTAAAAGAGAAACATTTATGCTGTCTTTGTAGTTTAATTTATTTGTTCTTGTGAAAATAATATACACAGTGTAACCTGCTGCCATTAGCTAGATGTGTTTTTACTGCTCATAAAAAAATCTGTGATGGTCTAATACTGGCTTGCATTTGTGTGGTAGATGTCTGAGTGATACTACAACAATGAATTCACTTTAATGAAAACTTTTAAAAGCTTATGTTCACTAGCCAAAAACCAGATGGTGTTTGCTTTGTAGATGCCGCAGCTAAGAAACTATCTTTCTTTTAACATACAGAAGACTAATTACCTATCTGACAAAAGGTTACAGTTGCGACCCTAGAACTATAGTCTCTACTTAATTGCAATTTCTTCTTTTTGTACAGCTGAAGTGTTATGATTGGGTAAATTTTATTTACACAAATAAAAAAAAAGAAGAAGAAGCAAAAGTATGCATAAACTGATTCAGACATTTTGTGCAGGTTTACGTATCTGTTTCGTAAAAAGCAATGAACAGCACTTTTCACGAATCTTTATTTTGGTTTCTATTGATTGTTCCAACACCCTTGAGCCACTCAACAACTTCCTGGATAGTTGGCCTCTTGAAAGGATTCTGGTTGATGCACAGGCAGGCCACATCCAACACCTGCAGCATCTCTTCATCAGAACCTTTTCCTTTCAGGAGTGGATCGAAGACTTCATCTTGCTTGCCCTCGCTCCTCAATCTCTGCACCCAGGAAACCAACTCTCTTGATGTTTTTGGCCTAGACATATCAACAGGCCTTTTGCCAGTGAGCAGTTCAAGCATGACAACCCCAAAACTGTACACATCCCCTCTCAAAGTGGCTACCCATGCTTGCCCATATTCTGGAGGAATATAACCCAAAGTACCAACAAGCTCAGTTGTAACATGAGTGTGATAAGGAAGAATCAGTCGTGACAATCCAAAATCTGCAACATGTGCCTCAAACTTGTCATCAAGAAGGATATTGCTCGACTTGATGTCTCGGTGAACAATGTGTGGCTCACATATCTGATGCATGTAAGCCAGTCCATTACTTGCTCCCCTAGCAATCTTCAGTCGAGTTTGCCAATCTAACTGGGATGGACCGTTCTCTTTCTCATGTAACCAGTAGTCTAAACTTCCATTCTCCATATAGGAATATATTAATAGCCGAAACCCTTCGTGTACACAATAACCTTGCAGGGACACCAGGTTTTCATGTTGAGCTGTTGATAGTGCTTCTACCTCAGCCTTGAATTCCCTCTCCATCAGGCCGAAATCTCCCGAGAGCTTCTTAACTGCAAGTTTGGTCCCATCCGCTAATATTGCTTTGTAAACCAAACCAAATCCCCCGCAGCCAATGATGTTTTCTTGGTTGAAATTGTCAGTTGCTTTCAAGAGTTCAAATATGGTGAGATCCTTGACTTCGTTGGTTTTGTTCGGGAACAGCATAACAAGGCTAGCATCCTTGTCAGTCTGCGGATGAACTCCAGAATAAGAGTTGCAGGAAAGTGTATCTAGTTCAATCTTGTCTGTGTCTCCTCCTGGAATAATCCTTCTCTTGGACAGTATCCACAATGCTAGAACAGTAATAACCAAACCAGTACCAGAACAGATTCCAAGTACAAGCCCAATGATAAGTTTTGTGTTTAAGCGTTTTGGCAGAGTGGGAGAATGAGCAGCTCCAGGTGCATTGGGGCAAATGCGCTGCACAATTGAACCACACAGACCTGGGTTCCCTTCAAAACTGGAGCTGGTAAAAGTATCAAACTGACCTCCAGATGGTATTGGTCCCTGAAGATTGTTATATGCCACACTGAATGAAGACAAAAAGTACAGACCTCTTAATGATTCAGGAATTTGGCCAGAAAGCCGATTGCCAGACAGATCCAACTTTTCCAAGTTTGTGAGATTTGATAATTGTTCTGGAATACTGCCAGAAAAGTCATTCTGGCTGAGATCTAACACATGAAGAAATCTCAATTGGCCAATCGCCTCAGGGATGTTGCCACTGAGGTTGTTGTTTCTCAGATAAATAGCCGGTGGAAGGCTGGAGAGTTGGTTATACAGCTGCTGACTGGTGGCATTATTAGGCATAACAAACACTGGGAGCTCCAGGTAACTTCTATCTACTTGATTATTGGACTCTTGCGTTGCCAGTGCCCACAGGCTTGTCAGTTCCTTGGGGAACTCTCCTGATATTAAGTTAGCAGACAAGTCTATGTAGAAAAGGTTTGATAGGCTGCCCAACCAACTAGGAATTAAACCACTGATTCTATTTTGGGACAGGTCTAGCACCTCTAGATTCTTCAGCTTAGCTAGCCATTTGGGGACTTGACCAGTGAAGTTGCAACCTCCTAGGGCCAAAATCTGAAGATTTTGAAAGCCTTCTCCTATTATATTTTCATCATTGGGTATTGCTTCATTCATGAAGTTCTTAGTGAGGATGAGAGTAGTAAGGTTCTTGACTTCCTTCAAAATCCTTATTGCCCCGGTAATATTGGTTAGTTTATTAGTAGAAATTGAAAGGAATGATAAAGATCGCAGAGCAAGTATGGCCGGTGATATCTGTCCCTCTAGCTGGTTACTAGCCAGTCTTACAGCAGTTAATGACTTGCAAGAATAAAGACTTAAAGGCAAGGTACCTGTAAAGTTATTGTTGCCAAGATCAAGAGTGTTAAGGCGTTGCAGGGTGGAGAAATTGAAGGCTGAGAGGTCTCCTTCTAGATGGTTAACCCGCAAGTTCAAAGTGACAAGATTGGTGCAGCTCATGAGAGTTGGTGGCAGATAACCAGTGAAGTTGTTGATGTGAAGCAGCAGCTGTTCCAACTTGGAAAGCTGGCCTATGTCTTTCGGGATGGGGCCTTCAAATTCATTGGAAAAAAGCTCAAGGATGGTGAGCTTGTCGAGTTGGACAATGGCATCTCGGATCCCCCCAGAAAAGTGATTGAGCGGTAAGGATAGTTGCTCGAGTGAGCTAACACTGTAAATATCAGCAGGAAGTGTCCCGGACAGATTATTAAAACCTGCACGAAAGATCTGCAGCTTGGAACACTTGTCAAGTCCAGTGGGAATTTTGCCATCAAGTTTGTTGTAAGACAAATCCAAGATTGTGAGGGAAGTATTGATGCAGATCCAGGACGGAACCTGGCCTGTTAAGGTATTGTTGCTCACATTGAAAATAGTCAAATTCAGGGCTGCTTGAAGAACAGAATTGGATCGGATGGTCCCTGAGAAGTGGTTGCTGGATAAATCCAGAGTCTGGATAGGGCTGAGGCTATTGTTATCATCTGAAATGAAATCCAGAGGCAGTTCCCCATAGAGACTGTTGTAGCTGAGATCAAGAACTTGAAGGTGATTGAGGGAAGAAAAAAACCCAGAGGGGAGAAATCCAGTGAACCGATTATGGGAAAAATTAAGATGGGTTAAAAGTGTGAGGTTTAAAAGAGATGTTGACAGATGACCAGTAAGGCCTCTAGAGGGTAGCCACAGCTGACTGACTCGACCAGAATCTGGACCATCACAAGCTACTCCTTCCCAAAAGCAACAGTCTGTAGTGGTAGACCAATTCAAGGGAGATGAAGATGGCGCTGTTATGTTGGAATGAAAGGCCAGGAGAAAAACCCTATCGTTTTGATAACAGGCTGCTTGAGAAGGAGAGGCAAAGAAGAAAGACTGTAAAAGTAATAAAAGAAGATTCAGGAGCAAATGAAGCATGGAAAAAGCTGTTGGTCTTGAAGCTGAAGCACCACGAGAGGTCTCTTTGTCATCAATCATCATAGGAAACAAGTAAGAAGAAGAACAAGAAGAAGACGTGAGGAAGAGAAAAAGTTGCCCAAGTACATCATTATTTGGTCTTGCTTAAGCTTGTACAAGATGGAAGTTTGCAGTAAACATCGCATTGACCTCAACTACAGAAAGAGAAAGAGTGCATTTCCTGAGTGACGTTTTAGTTGTTTATTATAATTATATTATATTGTTATAATGGTCAGTCTTAACAAGAAAAAAGAGAAACAACAAAGACAAAAAGAAGGCAAAGGGGCTTTGTTGGGGTGTTATTATTGTTTATGATGAAAAATAAGAATTCCCAGTGAAGCGTTTACTTTTGGGGCGGCTAGCACTGGATTGTGCCATTTTGGTGGTGGTGGTGGTGGACTTTTTCCAAGATGATGATTGATTGATGACCAATGGCTCAAAGCGTGTGGGTAAGTCTTTACATCTGTATATTTGTATCATCTCTTTATATCGTATAATTATAAGTTTATATATTAATAATTCATACTATATAAATTTTAATGTATTCACATATTTATATTCTATTCATGTTTTTTTCTTTAAAAAAAAAAAGATTGATTGATGACCAAACATATATTAGTATTTGTTAATTTTTTTGTATTGTATGATCTTATCGAATCTAAAATTGCAGATGTGTGCAAAGATTAGTGTTACATATGATATAACCTAAAAGCTCCTTTCTAAAGCAAAAACAGGTTCTCCTCTTATCCTTTTTATCTTACAAGTTTGTAAATTTGGTGAAAATTTTGTTTCTTTTATCCTAGTGCTTTTTGTGCTGTGGCATTTCTATATGCTAGTGATTGATAAATATTAGAAGTGGCTTTGTGTCCATTATTTTTGGGTCTAAGGTAAGATCAAGTTTTGGTCTATTTCAAAATCTTATTTCATTTTGAAATAATATTAAAAATAAAAAGTTTAATTTTTTATTAATATTTAAATAAAATATTATTACATTTAAATAAAATATATTTTTCTTATTAAACACAAATTCCCATCAGCATAAATTTATGAAAAAGCTTTATTCAAAATTCGACTTGTATAAATTAAATTTAGCAGGTTGGTTAAAAATACCCGACCCATAAATTAACTTTTAGGAGACTTTTTTGAGAGAGTGGTGTTGGCCTTGCTTTGTAATGATAGCTAAGTTGCTCATGTCTTCTCTTTAAATTTTAATTGCTAAAATTGCTGTCTTTCAACAAGCACCCTTCGTTAAATATAATAAAATATTTAAGGCGTCAACAAGTCTAAAATCTAGAGTTAAAATATAAAATATGAGGTCTCCCATACCAGCTTTACCAACCGGTCCTTAAACTTATTTGCAGCTGAGTTTGCCCACTTGCTATTAAAATACTCCATATCCCTCCCCCACTCTCTCCTTGTTAAATTTGACCATTCATTTGTTTTCTAATATCTAAATAAATTTTTTATACGTTGGTTTATTTTAATTATCTTGACGTTTTTTAATATTATATCATTGCATATATGTATAATCAAAGCACGACATATAGTATATATATTATGTTGTATCGATTTTTTATTTTACTTTTGAAGTATGAATGTTTAATGCATTTTTATCCTATCTTTAAATATAGAGATATAATCTTCAAAGATTTTTTAAATACATGAAAATTTTTCATCATATTCATATTTAATATATATATCTAATATTCGTACTTAGAATTCGAATAGTATATATTATCATATTTATAATAATATGAACATGGGTGCGTATAAATCACTTGGTTTATTTTAATACAAGGTGGCAGACAGGGTATCTAGGTGTGATGCATTGGTGGGATATTGTTTTTTTAGACTAACCGATAAATCTTTGGCAATGATTTATTTATTTGTTTACATTTTGGTGGAGTGAAGCACCAATTAAAGGCGGGGTTTCAGTCATTGTTAATTGCAATCTTTGACACAACTGAATTGCCCTTAAGCCGTCAGTTAGTAATTCTTTCAATGCTGCAAGTTTTGGTGAAAGATTTCAATTGATTTATTCGGGGTCGGTTTTATAGATTTGATTTTGTTCTAATAATCAAGTATCTTAATATAATAAAAATATTAATGGAGTGTTATTTTGAATAGTTAAAGGGGCCTGTAGTGTTGGGCTTTTGCTATTTGCTACAAAGGGTTTATTTAGGTATTATTTGAGTGTAATTGTTTGTAATTATATAAGGGTAGTATATTTGAGTAATTATTATAATTAGTAGGTCCTATCAAATTAGGGTGTAATTGGAGCATCCTAATTATATTTTTCAATTTTTAAGGGAGTGTAAGAATTGGAATAATTACATTAGTAATTACACCCAAATTTCATTTTAGAAACTTTTTTTTATACAACTTATAAAAATTATATTATAAGCATAAACATGTATGAGTGTATGTGATAGTTATGACAAAAAAAAATTTATATTATAAATCCTAAAAAAAATATTATAAAAATGATTTGTGTATTTTATAATGTTATAATAAAAAATTATATTATTTAAATCCTAAAAAATTTCTAAAGTTTTGACTAAAAAGTTTGTTATAAAAGTGTTATAATATGTTTATTTATAAAAAGTAATGATTAATAAATATAGACATAACTTATTTATGTATTCGTGCTATAAATTATAAAAAAAATTCCGATTTATTAAAAATTGTTATAGTTTTTTTTTCTTTATCATAGCTTATTTATAAAAAAATTTACTTTCTAAAATTATGATAAAAAATTATATTATTTATAAGAAGTGTTATGAAAGTTTTGGATAATTTATAAAAAAAATTTATAAAGTTATATATTATAAATTTTATAATATTTTTTATTTAATTTATGTATTATAAAAAGGGACATAACCTAAGATTTTCTCTAAATTGAGTTTATATAAGTTTTTATAATTAAAGTTATATGCTATTTTGACTGTGAATCGAAATATTATAAGGTCGATGTTAGTTATCAAATAGAAAAAATTTTCTTGCACCATATTTGAGAAAATTGTGCTAAACACAAGCACCACAAATATGTTGCGAAAACATTTTAATATGAAACTTTGAAGACTTCAAAATATGGTTAAGAAGACATTTGTCGTTCTAAAAAGATATTTCACATGTTAGCAATATCACCTTAGTATAACATAAAAAAAATGTTGGATTGTACTAGCATGTTGTATATTTCGTTACTTCAATTATAGGTGGAATTGATATGATTCATACTTTGAAAATTACATAAAAGAATGAATTCTTGATAATTTTAATGGTGCATATTCAAATTCAAATGATGATAAGGAATATATGTTAAATATTAAAAAGGAAATAATCCAACAAATATGCACTAGAATAATTAGATAAAATTGTATATAATGTTTATTCTTCTTATTATTTTTATTAGTAACCTTATTATTAATTACTTTTTATACTAACATAACACAAATGACAATTTGATTTTAATTTTTGTTACTTGTTTAGAAATTAATTTTGTCATATTAATATTTTTTTATAGTAAATAAACTTTTATTCAATTATTTTGTGTTGTCCAAATAGAACCTTAATATATATTTGAGTAAAGTGCAAGTTTAATTATTTATTTTTGGTTTAAATCATTGTTTTTGAATTGAATTGGTGTTCAAACTGATCAAATTATTGATTTCTGGTTCAAATTAAATAAATTATTCAAAAATTCATAAAAATTAAAAAGAAATATATAAAAATTGGCTCAATCTATTTACATCAGTTAAAAGAAAATAGAATAAAAAATTTAATTGAAATTTGAAATTAAAATTTTATAGATAAAATTAACGTATCATATTAGATTGTAATTACATTATTAATAGTAATTAATCATTCAATGATTATAATATAATTAATCGATATTAGCGATTATTTAATAAAATTTTAAAGTTTATTGACGAAAATATAAATAAATTATACATAAAATTTCTAAGGTTATGTATATATATATATATTAGTGAGAAATGGTAATCACGTTTTTCAGGAAAAGTGGGAGAGTATGGATTAGGGGTTGAATTGAATTGATGATGAAATTGTGGTGGGTGTTGGTGTTTAAACATAAATTGTGGAAATGGATTCTCTTGTTACCCACTCATCTTCATAGTTTTCTTGTTAATCCTTTATTTAAAGATGGCAGTGAACCCAATATTTGGATTTTTTAAAAGATTGTAATATCTTGAATGTGAATTAGCATAGCTAAGTTAATATTTGAATATATTAATAAAAAAATTCCAATTCACACTTGCCATTGCTATCTCTAGGTCAATTGTGCAATAGTTTAGTATAATTAGGGGAGGTAAATGCTTGTCTTGATTTTTGTTTACAATAATATATTGGCAAAAATGGAAGCTTCCGAGCAACTAAGTTTTGTACTCTTGTTTATGAAGGGTATTTATCATCCTATATAAGAGTTGGTGAGGGATTATGGTTAATTCTAGGCATTTGTTTATCTTTATTCGTTCATACTTCACTATGCCATGCGAAATCCTTCCACTTGACATATTCTTTGGACTGATTCGTACAACTTGCGCACACTAAAGAACACACCTTTCGTTGATCAAGGTTGTTAGGGGTAATTAAAATTATTGAACAACAATTATCCCCTACATATTTCCCTAGTTCCTCGTTCTATAGATTACTATCACATTTAAACACATCTGTCTTACCATTTATTTTCATAATTAGTTCGTAGTTTTCAAGGTGGTGGACCTAAAGGTTGTTAAAAATGGCTTACCTAGTAAAACTGGAATTTCCTAATCTTCCTCAAAATCGAGGATTATGTAATCAATACGTAATGAAGCTGATCGAGTATTTTAACTTTGGTGGTATTTTTTTTGTGATGGTCGCACTACATGAAGCATCTATTTTAATTTGTTCTCCTTTTTTAATTTTTTTTATACCTAGCCATGAAGTATTTGGCATATTTAGGTACTTTCTCCATTAGTTGAATTAAGGGCAGATTAACATTAAGCAATTTAAATAAGTTTAAGAAACTTACAAATTCCGCTTCATCCTTTCTTCGCTTGTCTTCTAATTGTGACGGGAATGGTATATTTGTAGAAACAGGTTCAGTACTCTCTTCAATTTCCAGCTCAACTGTCGGTTTGACTACCTCTTTTGAATCTATTTCCGATTTTTCCTTATAAGGGGTATTATCAAAGTATCATATACATTACCCAACTTTTGTGGATTGGGTTCATTCAGTTTTTTTCAAAACCTTACCTGAACGGAGTGCAATTGTTTTCACTTGCCCATTCTCTTCCTTACAAGGGTTGTTTTCTATGTTACTAGTGATACTGAGACTAATTTGCCTTTGGATATCATTCATCATGCTTATCATCTGGCTAATTTGGTCCTTTAACTCAGTCAATGTGGCATGTGTTTGGGTGCATTTAGACTGCACCTGTCTTATGTCAGATTTCATCGACTGCATCTCCCATTCAATTCGATCTAATCTCTGACCACATACAGTATAGTCATCCCCTACAACCATCTCTTGAGTTTTTTTTGCATATAAGGATTTTGTCGAATCTGATTAGAGTTATCCCCTCCTTGATTTCTATCTCATCATAGATTCGGGTATCTCTCCATCCAGGATTATAAGTGTTAGAATAAGGGTTTCCACCCATATTTCCCACATAATTCACTTCCTCGAATTGATTCATAAGTGCGAGCCGATTCATTTATCACTAGTCTAGTGGTTGTAATTTTCAACGGATTAACCTTGTCCAATATCTATTGATACTTGTCCTCCTCATGGACAACTTTGGCCATGGGTGGTCTCGGGCTGTAAGTGAAACATCTTTGATTGGTAATTTGGAACAATTGATGTGCGGAAAATAAATAACAGAAAAGAAAGAACCAAAACTAAAATTCTATTGACTGGAAAACTAAGAAGCAACAATGAATAAAGTCTAAATCTCTAAAATCTACTAAAAACTATGAAACTAGAATCTAAGAGAGCTCCCTAATATGATGTTTTAATGTTATATTTGTAGTTTAAATGTATTTTGACCTAATTAGGTTGATCAAAGCCTTGATTACAAGCTAATTTAGATTATACGAACGAAAACACCCTTGTAGTTTTTTGGTCCGTCGAGCTTTAATGTCGCGACATTTCAGGTCTGACATCACGACTTTGCAGGTAGTTTGCTTGAACTTCTGGGACTAGGGTGAATGTCGAGACTTTGCTTCTTAATGTCGTGACATTGTTGCACTTCAACTTTCATCTTCAGGCTACTGTATTGAATGTTGTGACTTTGAAGAGTGGATGTCGCGACTTTAGGACCAGTATGCTTGCCTTGTTGATGTTGGTTGAAAATTCGTTTAATTGTTGGAGCAGCTTTGATGCCGCAACTTTCATGTCTGAATGTTGCGACACTCTATCCAGTCCACTAGCTTATTGGCTTTGATCGTTTCCTACATACTTAATTAATTTGTCGAAGCTACCTAAGGCCCGGATTGACCTAATTGGTCATGAAACATCATCATAAGCTCATTATTTAATTTAAGCTACATCTTAAATAATTTTTAAAACCAAAGCAAATAACATAAGAATGCTGGAGCATAAGCTTATTAAGCAGTGAAAAGTACCTAATTTGCCATAATAAATTATGACAGATCAAGAGGTGGACTATTTTTTGCGAAAGTAATTGGCTTCCAACATGGTCCACTGCCCTTTGAGTACTCCAATCAAATTGTTTGATACACAAAATGAATATATATTTAAATTATTATTTATGGAGCAAATGGAGATATCAATCCTCAAATTTATTTTATTTTCATGGATAACAATATATACATTTGCTATACTATTACGAATAAATTGTAGATTTAAATTGATTGGCCGTAAAATCTGGGGTGCAAATTAGATTGTGGATCACTTGGTTATTTCAAATCAAATCCTTCTTTTAAGATTATTTGTGGGTATTGGGTGGAAATTCATTCTCATGTACTTGCAAGCAGGCAGCAAATCTAAAAGGACATGTTTAATATAAAGCATGATAATTTACATGGAAAATAAATATCTCCTAAAGTTGAAATTATGAAACAACATACATACATAAATTATTTATGGTCTTAGCTGGAAACCCACAAAGTGTTGGAAATAGATTTTCACCACAATTTTTTCTTTTGAAAATGACAATCCATTAACTGCAGTGATGCTTCCTTTGCTCCACACTGTTGCTTGGGCAGGCCAACCTTATCTTTATATTAAGGCTGTATGACATAAATATATAAAAAAAAAAAAAGTTGTAACATTTGAAAGTTCATATGTTTGAATATGGATATAGAACATAAATAATGTATGAAAAATCAATAGATAAATATAATTAATTGTTGGATGCAGTATATTCCAACTTTAAAGAAAGAAAAAATGTACAAACTCTTCGAACAAACATGATCAAAAACCACAAAATAAATATTTAAAGTGGTTAGAATAGATAATGGATGAGAAAACAGAAATCAGAAATCTAACCCTTTGGGCCTTGGGATGTTTAACAAACATAGCAAATGCCATCATTTGGGCTACTTAGGTACCCGATAGAAAAGCCCACCCAAAATCCCCTCCAAAATTCCTAATGTCAGGTCGGTTTCCCGCCCAACCTAATTATTCCCAATTCCGATGAAGCAGAAGCCACAAAATCCAAATTCATGGGCCAGCCGAAGATCATCCTATTGCGAAGCGGCTGAGGCGAGGTGCCGAGGTCAAGTCAATTCTTTAACAGCTTTCATCATTTCTTTTTTAATTTTATTTTATTTCTAATTCCAGTTAAGAAAAAATGGAAGAAGAGAGGGAAAGAAAAGGGAATTATTACTCCTTTAATTGGGAACTATTGGTTTCAAAGATACCATCTTTTTTCAAAATACGATGAAGGAATTAAAATGGATGAGGAAGGCTGGTTTTCTGTTACTCCCGTAGAGATAGCCATGAGGCATGCGGAGAAGTGCGGTGGCGATGAACTTGTCATTGATTGCTTTTCAGGTGTCGGTGGCAATGCCATCCAATTTGCTAAACTGCAAATCTTCACAAACAATACATTTTCTTTTTCCTTCTGAATTCTAAGAATTGGGAATTTTATTTTAGTCGCTTTTTGTTTCTGATCAATTATGATTTTCTTTTGCTTTATACCGATTATTAAGGAGTAAAACGTACATATAAGAATCAAACAGAGACCTGATCTGTTCTATGTATAACACATATGATGATAGTTTGTAAAGTGCTTGTTTTTGAACCTGTCTTTTTCGTGAGTTTGGGTACAATTTTTTGAATAGCTTGACCAAATGACATAAACGTTTTACTTGCTTTGAAATAGTGGAGATGGTTTGTAAAATTTGAGAGTTCGATCTAAATTTCATTATAGTCTATTTTATGAGGAACCTTACTGGAATTGCTAATGAGTCAGTTGAATCAGTATATAAATTAACGTTGTTATGTATTTCATTCGTTCTTCCTAGGCATACAGTGTGCAGATAGAAAGCATGGTGATGCACTAGAAGTAAATTTTGGCACCCTCCAAATTGGGGGCTTTTTAAAGCACTTACTGAAGATTTTAGAGCATTTTCATTAGGATAATTTTGGCACCTTCCTTTGCAATTTACCTTTTGAATACTTGTACATTATTCATGAACAATTTTAAGTTTATCCTTGAATTCAGTTTATGTATTTGTTATCCTGCGTCTACTTTTCTATTCTATCAACCAGTAAGAGCTTTCTAAATAATGGTTTTACTTTTGAAGGTGTCCTTTTGTTCTGGCTATTGATATTGATCCTCAGAAAGTTAATATGGCCCTTAACAATGCAAAGGTCTATGGAGTAGAAGATAATATTGATTTCATTGTTGGAGATTTTTTCCAACTTGCTCCATCTTTGAAGGTATTTAATATCTTTCCATGAGTGCTACTAATTTGGACTTACATATACGGCGGGGCTGACCTCAAGTTCTAAGTTATAGTGCCAAATGATGAAACTAACTAATTATGTATTGTCCGAGCAGCCATTTCTACTGTTTCTTGTCTTCTATTGAGCGAGTTTTGATTTTATTCAGATGAGTTGTTGCATGGAACAGTTTTTGATGACTTTGACTGTGTTAAGCACTGAATTCCTCTCAGTGTGCCCTATTAGCTGACTGAATATGTGCTAAGATTTTCCCTCAACTGGTGCTTTTTTCTTAGTTTCTAATGGTTTTCATGTTATCTTATTGTGCATATTAATACTTCACATCTATTGGTAGCGATCAAATATCTTTATTTCACAGTGTTCTAGGAATTAAACTTTTATGAATTTCCAGTTCAATTTTTATCTTTGCTTTAATAGTAGTTATTGACGATTGGCTTTGGGTCACTTGCATCTTCACTCTTCTAGAAAAAATTGCTAAGTTTGTAGTCATATTAATTTACTATAATATTCAAACCCCTGGATTTGAAACTTCATCAAAGAAATTAGCTGTGACATGTTAGGAGAATTGTCTTATTTGCTGTTTCCTTGTGCTAGAAAGGTGTACTTTTAAAACCATGCGTATTCACGAAGGAATCATGGTCCAAGTTTCAAACTCATAGCCCTTGTTCTCAAACATATTTTTGTTAGTAGAGCTATTGATTTTCTCCTTTTCTCTTGCCTTTCCTCGGACAGCTGTTTAGAATAGAAAGTAGAGTTCGATTTTATGTGGAAGGTAGAACTCATTGTTTAGGTCTATGTACTTAACATACTTCATCTCCTACAGGATTGAATCCTATTCCTATAAAGATAATACAAATAAATTCAAAAATACGAAAAGATTAAAATACATATTATAAAACATGTTAGTGAAGTTCAATGATCAAAAGCTTTAAGTGTTGCTGTCAGATTCATCCGACAGCCCATTGAATCCCCTCATTGACTTCTTTTTGTTAGCTCATCCATTACGATCCGTCTCCTTCTTGCCATTCCAACCTGAGTCCTTCCACTTATCTCGTTCTCGTGGCCAGTTCTTTGGACCTGTACACATCAAACAACCAACATACCCTCAATCAAGGTTGTTAGGGGTAATAAGAGATAGGAAATAACAATTCTCCCTTAAGTGTTTTTCTGATTCGTCATTCTGTGGATCATTACCATATTTGAACACCTCCATTATTTTCATTATTAATTCATTTTTCTCAAGGTCGATGGTGGACCTAGAAGTAGCCAAAAACGGTCTGCCCAACAAAATGGAAAACTCCTGATCTTCCTCAAAGTCAAGGACAACAAAATCTACGGGATTATAAATTTCCTCACCTTGACCGATAGGTCTTCAAGTACACCTTTTAGGTGTACCAAAGACCCATCAGCTAATTGCATTGTAATAGAAGTATTTTTCAACTCCTCAAATCCGAGTTTTCTATAAGTAGATAGGAGCATTAAGTTAATACTGATCTTCAAATCGCATAGGGCCTTTCCGAAATTCATGTCCCCTATCTCTATGGGAATCGTGAAACTACTCAGATCTTTCACCTTTGTGGGTATCTTCTTAGCGATGATTGCACTCCATGAGACATTTATGTTAATCTTTTCCTTTTTCTTTATTTTTCTATGCTTAGCCATTATTTCTTTTAAGTATTTTGCATATTTAGGAGTTTTCTCAATTAATTCATTTAGGGGTAAATTAACTTTAAGAAATTTAAATAAGTTAATGAAACTTACAAATTCCGCTTCATCCCTTTTTCATCTGTCCTCTAGTTTGGATGGGAATGGCATGCTCTTCATGACAGACTCAGAACTCTTTTCAATTTCTACCTTAGTTGCCGGTTTAGCTACTACATCGTTATTCTTTATAGGCTCGTCATTAATGGGGGTGTCATTCACAACATATTCCGATTCACCCTCTTTTGGCTCATTTTGGACGGTTTTATTCAGATTTTTCAGAACTTTACTCGAACGGACCGCAATTGCTTTCACCTACTCCTTTTGTATCCCTACAAGAGTTGTTCTCTGCACTACTAGGGATGACAGTACCAACTTGCCTTTGCATCATACTCATCATCTGGCGAAATTGGTTCTGAATTATAGCCGAGTGTGGGTTTGCGTGCACTTAGATTGCACCTGTCGGATTTTGGTCCTTATTAACTGCATCTCCCCCTTTATCTTATCTAATTTATGACCACATACAGTATGGTCATTTACCATGTGTCGCTCCTGAACTCTCTATATATGTGGGGGATGATAAGGACGATTCTGTCAGTTTTGCTTGTAGCTCCCTCTTCCTTGATTACCTCCCCACTTCAGATTGGGATGGTCCTTCCAACCCGGATTGTATGTGATGGAATAGGGATTCCCATCTCTATTCCTCAAATAGTTCACATTTTCGGGTTGGTTCTCAGGATAATAGCCACTGTTACGAGTTGCTTCATTTATCGGTGGTCCAGTGGTAGTAGTTTCCAAACGATCGAACTTATTCAGAATCTGTTGATACTTGTCCTCCTCATGGACAACTTTAACTGTTTGTGGCCTCAGGTTGTACATAACTCGATCATTGGGCCACATGTACAAGTTCATAGCCATGTCCTCAATAAACTGATAGGCTTGCTCGTATGTTTTGTTCATAAAGGCCCTTTTGGATTCTTCATCTAACTTTGACCTTAAGTTCTCGTTCAGACCATTACAGATCTGCAAATTTTTTATGGTGTGGGGGGCGTTCATAGAAAAATTGCATACTTAGTCAATTATTTTTTTATGATTGTGTGTCAATTTTTTTTATGATTGTGTGTTTATCTTAGTTTTATTTCAATTTTTGTATGGTGCTTGAACATGATTGGATTGGCAATTGGTGAATTGTGGTATGCTATTGATTGTTTGAATGTATAAACTTTGAGTAATGCTTGATGAATTCTATTCTTTGTGAATAAATTATTTAGTTAAATTAGTTACATTACCTAATAGAGTAAAGGTAGTTAAAAATGTGTGAATTTTTTTTTTCAAATGATTAATAAGTGTGTAGATAAATGTGTGAATACATGCATTAGAATTCAACATTATTCATGCAAATAAGTAAATGCATGTTTTGGTTTTGAAATCGTTGGAATGTGAATAAATTGCTTTAAATGTTGATTCGGGTCCTCTATCATTGTTCCTCGAAATTGCAGATTGTTCTGTATCATTTGGATAATAGCCGACTTAATTCCAAAATTATTAGCGTTGATTGTCGGCCTATCGATGCTGCCTCGCACAACATCTAGAGTGGGTAGTGCATAATCACGCAGCGTACTTTCCTGTCAAGCCATGGGTGGCACTATTTGTACTGGTGGCGGTGGTTGCGGTTCTAGTGGATCTTCAAAGAGTGGATTCTCACGTGGTGGGTCAACTACAGTTGGTGGGTGATTTTGTATCCACTGTTGTCTACGGTTACGTCTAATTACTCTCTCTGGTTCTGAGTGTGGCTCGATAAGTGTGCTCTTGCTCCGAGTCATACACTAAAATCAAAGAGAGAAAATTAAGTTAGCGTACAAAGATAAAAATAAAATAACAGAAATAAAAGATCGTATCTATAACTTTAAAATTTCATACTTAGCCTATTAGTATGTAGCAATTAAAACTACGTCTAATGCCGAAGCCTCTCCGACAATGGCATTAATAACTTGATTGACATCTCGACGTGCGAACGTCAGTATTGAAAATACTGCAACAAAAAGATAAAAAAATCAAACGATATCTGCAAGTATACATATTAGTGATCTACCACAATCTAGGTTATTTACATTCCTTTTTTACTAACTTTAGCCTGTCTAATAGTTAAATCAAGTCATTTTAGTATGTATTTATGTTTTTATACTCAAAGTAGTAACTTATGATTTTTAGTTGTTTTTATTACAGTTTTGATACTAAAATAAATTTGCTTGGTCATGTAGGTCAAATCTGGAGTTAAAATGTTCATTCAAGCCGAAACTACTGCCAATGTTGCAACACCAGGACACCAATTTTGTGACACCAAAGACAAAAGCAATCAAGGATGAAACAAGGGCGACGTCGTGATGTGGATGATGATGACGTCGTGACGATGCGACGTTTACTTGGATTAAATCAGTCACGTTTTTACAGCCTTATATAGACACTTTAATATTCTGAATTTAGCATATATAAAGGGCAATTGTAACCAGATTTAGACACAGATTTTGGGAGACAAATTATTTCTTAGGCATTTTGTTCAGTTTTGAGTTTTTACTTTATTTTATTTTATTGTGGCTTAATCAGAAGTTCCTATTCCAAAGTTAGACTATCGTGCGGGAAGATTGTTCCGAAATCGCTCCTTTGTATCGATTAACCTATGAGCATTCTCCATCCCTCTTTTTATTCTATTATTTATATCTATTTTCTTAATTTTATTAATTGAATGTTTGTGTAAATATTAGAATAAGTTTATGCTTTATAAATATCTCATATGTTTCAACTGTTTCAACCTAATTAATTAACTGAAGCATAGGGTTTAATTTGCATTGGTTTGATTAGATTAAGAGTACGTAAACCTTAAGATTGATGACTCTAGAAAGTAACATAGGTAAGATAAGGTCGGGAGATAAGTCTTTTAAGAACCTTTTAATCTAGCTCGGTAGAATTTGTGAGGTCAAAATAAAGTAGATTATGCTGGCTAGTTTATTTAATTAGAGGTCGGGAGATAATAATTAAGTTAATTACTAACTAATTATTTAAAACCCTAAATTAAAAGTTAATTAATTATTAGGTAATATAAATAGATCTATGCTAAAGTAGCTCGCATAGTCAAAAGTAGGAATAGGAGAAGTCGATAACCTAGGGTTAGATTTAGTTTTAGTTTAATTTAATTAGTTTATCATTGTTGATCTTGCTTTGGGATTTACATTACTTTTTATGACTCTAGGAGATTAGTAATTATTTTTTATAATTAAATTAATAATAAATTTCTCCAAATAGCAATCCTTTAGATATGATTCTCGAAATATTTACTAAGCGTTTCGTTGTAAACAAACTATAATTCAACCTGACTTGTTCGCTTGTAGAAATTGCACTTAAATTCTTATCTTACTATCTTTGCATTATTTACACTCTCGACGTTCGTACTTTGAGAGTAGGTTTGTCAGGTTGTAATATAGTTGTTGTAACTGAACATAAAAGTATTTCGAGGGTCGTACCCAAGAGAGATTGTTGGGAAATGTACCCATATTATAGTAAAAATTTAATTGTTTTCTATGTGTTTGAATGATGAATGAATAAATTTCATATTTCACTGTTATGTTTTTTGTATTTCTGTCTTTCATATTTTGCATGCATAGCGAAATTGTAACAAGCAAATATTATCTCATTAATTTTCTAAGTTCAAACTGATGGTAAGTGACATTGTAAGAATGTTTACATTACAAGAAATGCAACTTACTTCAGTAGATAATCTAAACAAGTCTGTAATCCCATAAAGAATTAAAGTGAGCATTTGATTTGAATACTGAGATGGATTATTATGTCGTTTACAATTCCAATTGTGGAGATTGCTAGTTTTAGCTATCGGAGCAGTTAACTCCACAGGTAGAGACATAGATGTATTTATTGGCAGAATAATACAATGAACTGTACCTAAGATGAATTAATTCTGAATCCGTTTGTGAATTAATTTACTTGTGACATTCATGCTGTGGTTTACCTAAATACTGAATTAGTCACTAAAACTCATGTGCTTTGATATAAGTGGAGGGCTTTAAAGATAATTGAGCCAATAGCCGATATGTTGGGTAAATGACTTGTGTATGTAAACTAACAACAGTGGAATTTATAACTCAATTAAAGAGTTAACGCTATCCACTCATTGGAATTGTGTGAATGATAAATATGAAATATGATCACAGGTTGCTAATTTTCGAACAAGCAATTTATAACAGTGATTTGTTGACAGCGATAATATTAATCATTAAGAAGACACAATTGTGACAATGAGATAAAATATGATTGTATTGAGTGAACGGATTTAACTCAAAGGAATTAAGAATTTCATATGAGGGTAATTCACACATAACGAGGTAATTGGAAAAAGGAGTTGAATGAATTGCTTTCGTAAAAAGTATACAATAAAGAGTTTTCAATTATGGTACTTGTGGATTAACTTCATGATTAAGTAATTACGAATTATCATAACAATGCTTCTAGGCATAATTGCAATTACTAGAGCCTAATTGTAACTCAATAAAAGCTCAATCTGACTACATTTGAATCAAAAGATAATTTTATAACTTTGGAAATAATTTAATGGAGTCGATTTATTTGATGTAGAATTAAATTGGGCGGTTGTAAAAATTATTTAACTAGAGAATTTGATTAAATTTTTTTTTAAAAAATTAATTTAGAAAATCTAAGTGATTTTTGAAAAAATTAATTTTAATCAAGTAAAATTAAATTAATAAAAAATCAATATAATCTTTTTTGAAATTAATTTTTAAGTAAGATAATTAACTAAATTGGTAATTGAATTTAAAAATTGGACTTGAGATAATAAATTAAGTTCGAGAGTCAAAATCGAGACCAAAATGCAAAAATTAGTCGAATCGGGTTTAGAATATGAAACCAGATCGATGATCCAATTGATGTCTGGACTGGATCTGTCGGGCCGTCATTAGCCCGAACTTGCTCTATCTACTCCGGTGTCGCCTGAGTTGAAAAAATACATATAGATAGCACTCAACAATTTTTTTTTTATTAAAAAAGCCAATCATCGGCTAATGATAAGGGAAAAAATAAATTTTGACTTGATTTTCATAAATAATTAATTTTTTTTGGTGGTAAAAAAGCCCTACTTTTGTTGTTAAAGAAAAGAAAGAAAGACAGAATCTACTACCATTAGACTAAATAAAGAAGCACGCAATTTACCAAATTCGTCAACGAAGACAAAGTCTGATTCATCGAAAGAAACAATGGCAGAGCCTTACATTGAAGAAGTAGAGTATCTCGACGTTCTCACTAAAACCGGTAAAAAAACCGGCGTTTCCAAGCCCAGGCACGTCCCGTCATTCTTGTCCATTTCTGGATTATCTGTTTTTGATCTTTCAACATAAAGGATTACTTTACAACCGGGTCTTTTATTTATTTTCTGTACTGTCTGTTGCTTACTCTTAGCAGAAATCATGTTTTTGCAGTTATCAAATTGGAAAATAATAGGACAACTTAATTTAAGCTATACTTGTTATTTGCAGCTTCTGTAAATTGGGTTTGTTAGAACCTTTGAGATTAGTTAAGCTGGTTCCTTGAAAATGGTAGTAATAGCTTAATTTGTTGATTTGGTTTGTAATTCCTTTCAATGAACCCCTATTTTTTTGGTACTCAATCTGGATTATAGAACTGAAAGTTTTCAAGTGTGTGTGTGTGGGGGGAGGTTGCTTATGGTCCTTGAAATTGGAACTGGGAATTGAAAACTTGCAAGCTAGAGCTAGGGAGGCATACATTTGATATAGAATATTTCATTTTGAGTATTATTGTGTGTTAGAGGTTGCTTATGATTTCTGTACTGGCATTTCTCTATAATGGTAGTTTCTTGATATGTAACTCATTGTGATCTCTTTGCAGGGGAGATGTCCATCGAGATGGGGATTACCATAAAGCAGTCCATGTTTGGATTTTTGCTGAGAGTACACAAGAATTACTTCTCCAAAAACGTGCAGACTGCAAGGACTCGTGGCCGGGGTTGTGGGATATCTCCAGCGCTGGCCATATATCTGCTGGTGACTCATCACTAATAACAGCACAGTAAGTGAATCCAATTTCACAAGTCTTCAGTGTTGCTTCTTTCATAGGGCATTTGAAAAACTGTTCGGTCTTTAATCTTTCTATGTGTGCCGTGCACAGATATTCTCCCCATGTTCTTGTTTATCATTGCTGCTTTCTGTTGTTTTATATACTTGCTAGATTTGGTTAATACATTTCTTTTAAATATCCAATTGATAGTTTCCTAACTGATGGTAAACCTAGTGGTTTCTAGATGGCCGAGAAACCTTTTTGTTCGGAAGGAGTGAAGACATCTGAGTCTTTTTTTTTTTTTCTCTTTTCTTTCTTTATTTAAATATCTTATTGTCCATTCCTTTGTAGTAACTTTCAACACAAGAAATTCTTTGGAGATCAGCATCCATTGATTTTCTTTTTTCCTTGTTGGCCCATTTTTTCCATCGTCTATTACTTGGTGAACATATTATTGTTAGAAATTTATCCCTTTTTGGTTGATCTAGTGTTAAAACACAATGCTTGCTAAATATCTTACTTGTTCAGGAGGGAGCTTCAAGAAGAACTAGGGGTGATCCTCCCAAAGGATGCATTTGAGTTGATATTCGTTTTTCTTGAAGAGTGGTTAGTTGATAAAATCATCTTTTTGTTTTGGTGTAATTTACTCTCTTCTTGGAATGTAATTGGTGCAGCTGATCAGATGACTATGATGCTTTTTTGGTGATTTTGGCAACATTTTCTCTGGTTTTGTTGCTTTGCTAGAACCATTGGTGCATTAATTTCTGATGTTAATGCCGTCTCACTAATGTCAAGTCTGTTTTGTGTTCATCAGGGTTCAATATTTTCAATAAACAATTAGCATTTGGCATAAATTTACTCTGAAAAATGGTGTTATATTTTTCATTGAAAGTTCATAGTTGTATTGTCTTCCTTTTTCTTAGAGAAGAGTGCTTTGATTTATTGTTTTTCTGAGGTAAGCTGCATCAATCTTATGCAATGATAAGACCATCTAGACATTAAGATTTCACCTAGGTCCTGCATCACTTTCAATTTTTCATTATTACTATTATTATTCCATGTTTAGTTTCTTGGAATTTTTGTTTAATTGATTAATCTCAATATTGTTGAGATGCTTAAGTGGTTTTGTGATGCTTTTAGTTCCATTTTGACTTAAAATATGCTGTTTACATTTGATTGCAGTGTCACAAACAATGGAAAATTCATCAATAATGAATACAGCGATGTATACCTAGTAACAACTCTAGAGCCAATTCCTCGAGAAGCGTTTACACTTCAGGTAAGGAAGTTAATAATTATTCTCAGTTGAAAATTTCAACCCATTCAATGTTATTTGTGTTGGTGTTTTGGCAAGGCTGAGCAGCAAGCTTGTACAGCAAGCCTTGTTGCTTGGTGAAGAAACAAAGCAGAAATTTGCTTAAGAAAACAAGAACAGCTCGAAGCAAAGAAAAATGGAGCTTAAGATGAATGAAATCTGATAATTTTCATTACAAAACAGCATTGGCTTACAGCCATTACATATATCAGTTATTGACAAAGCAAATCATAGCTAGCTTTCACCTAATACTCACCTAATCCCACTAATTACATTGGAATAAGAAAAGCTTAACTTGTAAACTTTAACAAAGCTCATATGTCAGCTCAATCACCACCAAATTACATCAAATATCAGCCTAGCATAGTTCAAAATGAAGTAAATTACATTACATTTACTAAGGATTACAAAATGGACAAAATGACACAAGTTTGCACATGCAATAATAGCTCCTGCATGGCACGATTGCATGGCCACCTTTGCTGCTGCATGGGCTGCTTCCTTGGTGCTGCATGGGCTGCATGGAAGGCCAACTTCTAACAATTTGATTATATATAATATGCAAAATTCTGTATTTGTTTTCCATATCAAAGTACTTTCATTGTCCGAAAATTGTTGAGATGAACAATAGTCAATAAGAGTCGGAATTATCATTCAAAATTTCATGGATGGTTTTCTGGTGGAGTATGGATTAATTTTCTTGATATTCCAAACCTGTCTACAGTAGTGACAAAGTTGACTACAGTGAAACATCTGGTGTAGGTATGCTTTATCATCTCAAGTTTAAACATTGCTTGTACTGAATGAACAAGTGGAATTCAACTCTAGATCTTAAGCCCTTCCACTCTTGGTTGTATTTCAGTCTGTTTTCATGTTGTAATTTTTTTACTCTTATTTGATTGGAAGTTCCCTTTCTGATCTAAAGCGAGCACTGACAGAAAAATGCCATTGTCAGTGATGAATTTATGGAAACAAGTTGAACAACTCTCTCTCTTTCTCTCTCTAAAACTTTCCAAAACATATTGGACTGCCAAAGCGTAAGTGCATTTTAACTTTTGGTGCCTCTTTTAAGGTTTTTTTTTTTTTTTTGGAAGAGAAACATTTTGCACAAAGACAAATGAGAAGCCTAAAAGTCTATAATGTTTGATCGCATTTATTTGTTAGAAAATCCATTTTTTATGGTTTGTTTTAGAACCTAATAGGCTTGCATGGATTTGCTGCAGAATCCCTATTCTGAAGTATATCAATATAGCTCTCTGGTCTTCATTCTATGGATGAGATTCATCCTTCTAAACTTCGATCTTTACCATGATTGTCCTCCTTTTAAGTTGGTTTTAATCTCAGAATTTAAGGCTGTTGATGGTGCCTGGTGCTTAATGAATAGTTCATTATACATTTTCTTTACAATTATATATGAAAGTCATGCTTTGAAAATGTGAATGGTGAATGGTAAACAGGGAATACTGATAAGTAATTTGTCCTGCTATAAAACTACCTGAAAATGTGAATGTTTTTTATTAGCTTTTTTTTTTTATGATAGGATACCGAAGTCTCTGATGTAAAATACATTTCTTTTGGGGAATATAGAAGTCACCTAGCTGAAGCAGATCCTAAATATGTTCCTTATGATGTAAATAAACAATATGGTCTTCTCTTTGATATAATTACAAAAAGGTAAGCTGAGTAACTACGACCATGTTGTTGAACAAAATAATTGTCAAATTCATCTAAATGTTATATTCATGTTGACATTTCACGTTGTGGTTAACATTTCAAATACTTGCTAAAGGTACAAAGAGAACAATGAAGCACGCAGTCTAGTACTACAAAAGCAACTTCGTCGATATGCTCCTGTTTCTCTCACTGCAGAGGTTGTCAACTTTCTGCAATTTTAATACCAGCTAGCCTGCTTTTATTGGTTGTTATATTTCCAATCCATCTGAATATTTTTATCCTCAAGCTTTATGTAGTCAATTTGCATGTAGACATTGTGTGATATGAGCAGAATGGGTTGTGTTGTATCCTATGGACACTTTTGGTTTCACGTTCATTAATTGGTTAGTTTACAGGTGGATGGTTTTTCTATCACTTTTAAGTTTATAAAAGGTCCATTGCTTTCTTTTCTGCTTTAAAAGTAATCCTGTGAAAAGCTGAATACATATTGAAGCTTATAATTATAAAGGAGTAAGTTATCTGCATGCTACAGCCACCCTTGTGGCCAATTTCCATTGTTTCATTCAAATATTGTGTTTGTAATTTTTCCCTCTCCTAAATATAACAGTCAGACCTTCTTGATGTACGTGTTGAATTATTTACTAAATCTATTCCCTCATTGCAGTTGACAGGGCTTGGTGATGCTGACAAGGAGGCTCTGATATTACTGGTTAGGGCTGCAATGATTATGGATGAAATCTTTTATCTGCAGGTTGTATTTATGCATATAAGTAGACAAAAAATCTCACACACAAGTACACAGATTTGCTTAAACTTCTGCTCTGGTCTTGTAGCATGTCTATATAAGTCAGTAGTAAGAATAGAACAGTTGGTTTCTTTTTGCATGAACCAAAGGAAAATTTTGTGCCACTGAATAGATGATCTAGTGCAAAATATTCACGAACAACACTCCAAATGCAATAGAACTTCTGCTTATTATATATTTATATGTTGAAAGCTGTTAAAGATTAGTTAATTTTTGACTGGTGCACTAGTTAGCAAACAGGAGATGGGTTCATAATAACAAAGCTTTGCTAGTGTTGCATTATAATATAGGTGGTTTTGATTAGTTCACTCATAACACTTATGCAGCAGTCTTTGAGATATATAATTCACTTGTTGCTTCTCCTGGGAAAAGTTATTTTCAGTTCAATGAGTCAAGTGATGGTATAGGGGCATTCAATATGTCAGGTAATATTACAGGAAAGTAGTAGAGACATTGGTATGATATAAGGAACATGAAGGCATAAGTCTATCATACCCCAGAAAGTAATTGCAAAGGATAACAACTTATATTTCCAGATTGGTATAGTAGAATCTTTCTTTCACTAATGGCACTACCTTGAATAAATTTTAGATAAAAAGGCATCATCTAGTTACTTGCAGAGATATTTTGATACACGTATTTAGGATGCAATTCAAAATATATGTGTTCATTATCACTATAGGATTTTGAGCTGGTTGCAAAATGCAAACTAAGGGTGTGCAAAACAAACCATTGATAGTGAAAAGTTTCAATGATCTGATGTTTTCACTGTGTTTGATAACTTATTTCAGAAACCACTTAAATGGAATTCCAGTGGAGAGAAGTGTTGAAAATATGAAGAAATTTACTGAATGAATTAAATCATTCTCATAAAGGAAAATTTTATCATTTAATTATATGAACCATTCTGTCCTTTTTAGCTTTTTACTTTTACTTTTTAGCTTTCTTTATGTAAAATACTCAATAACATATCCAAAAAAAATCTAATCAATATTTCATTTGCAGCAAAAAAGCAAGCAACTTTTACAACAAAAATTCAATACTTAATTTTTCTGAACTAAAAATTCTGTACTTAGCACCTAACACAATTTACTAATGTAACCTTGTTTCTATGTGAACATAATAGTGAAAGAATAATTAACGAGGCACAAGGAGAAAGAGAGAATGGTACTCTATATATCATTCATCATCAAACAATACATATATATACAAGTATGAGTTTACTCTATAAGGAAAGTAAATAAAATCAAATCTCTAATATCTTGCCATAATCCACAATAATCAACTATATTATTCTATGTACATATCTTAACATTTCCCCTCAAGCTAGAGCAGAGATGTTAATCATGCCTAGCTTGTTACAAATATAATCAATTCGAGGTCCACTAAGAGATTTCGAAAAGATATCTCCTAATTGATCTCCTGTTCTGACATAATCTGTTGATATGAGCTTTTGTTGGATCTTCTCACGAATAAAGTGACAGTTGACTTCAATATGCTTGGTTCGCTCATGAAATACTGGATTGGAGGATATATGAAGAGCAGCTTGATTTTCACACAACAATTTTGCTGGTGACGACTTTTTAAATCCTAGTTCATCCAGTAACTGTTGTAAGTTGTAACCACATAATTTCTCACACAGATTGTGCCATAGCTCTTGATTTTCCTAGGAATTAGATACTTGATCCTCTATCCATCTTTGATCCTCCCCAATTTGCATTAGTGAAGCATTCAATGCCTATGTGACCACAATTCTAATATAGAAGCCCACAGCCTAGAGCTCCCTTTAGGTAAAATAAGATTTGTTCTAGTGTCACCCAATGTCTAACTGTTGGTGAAGATATGAATTGTCTCACAACACTCACAAAATATGCGATATCAGAATGAGCCATTGAGAGATAATTCAGTTTCCCAACTAGTCTCTTATACCTCTCAAGATCCTCAAGCGAATCACTATCTTCCTTCATAAGTTGCAAATTGGAATCCATCAGTGTGCTACATGGTTTACATCTCGACTTTCCTGTTTCTTCAAGTAAGTCAAGGTTATAGTTCCTCTGAGAGAAGAAAATACCCTTCTTACTCCTAGTAACTTCAATGCCAAGAAAATATTTCAATTGTCCCAAATCCTTTGTTTGAAACTGAGTATGAAGGTATGATTTCAAAGCAAGAATATTTGTATCATCACTTCCAGTAATAACAATATCATCAACATAAACTACTAAGAGAATCAGGCCTACCTCCAAGTGGATCATCTTACAGAATCGTCCAAACCATGCTCATAGGCTCTGTTTCAAATCATATAGATATTTTTGAAGACAACAGAACTTTGCACTCTCCCCTTGAGCAACAAAACCAGATGGGTGCTCCATATAGACATCCTCCTGTAGATCACTATGCAGAAAGGCATTTTTTATATCAAGTTGATGCAGGGATCACCCATATGTTGCCGCTATAGAAATGAACAAACGAACATAAGCCATCTTAGCCACTGGAGAGAAAGTATCCGAGTAACCAACTCCATAGGTTTGAGGATATCCTTTACCAACAAGACAGACTTTTAATCGGGCAACGAAACCATTAAGATTAACTTGGACTGTAAACACATTTACATTCAATAGCCTTCTTTTCAGTCGGCAAATTAACCAATTCCCAAGTACCATTACCATTTAAAGCAATCATCTCTATCATTGCATCTCACCAGCCAGGATGAGATAAGGCCTCCCTTACAGTTTTAGGAATAGAAATAGTGTAATGAAGGAATGAAAAAACTAGTCATAGGGGATAATTGATCATAAGAGACAAAAGAGGAGATAGGATAAGTACACTGTCGTTTACCTTTACATAGGACAATGGGAAGGTCGATACTAGAATCAGATTGACTAGGGGTCGAATTTTTCGACTAATAGACTGGAGGCGGACATGTGTCCGGAGGATTTTACCGTCTTGAATAAACATGAGTGATTGGTGGTCGAGTTGTTATGTGTTCTAGCATACCTATTTCAGAGGAGTTGACTAGACAATTCACAGTATATAATGACAAATCATCATTTTCGGAGGAAGTATTCAGAAATGGACGACTCAGGAAAAAATGGTGTATGCTCAAAAAAGGTAACATCAATAGACACAAGATGTTTCTTAAGATCCGAAGAGTACCATTTATAATCCATTTTAAGTCGACAATAACTAAGAAACACACTTGAGGGACTTTGGGTCCAATTTTATGACTTTTGGACGAACATCATGAACAAAGCAAGTGCTACCAAATATTTTGGGCTCAATAAGGAACAAAAGTTTTGAAGGAAAGAGGGTATGGTAAGGAATGTTATTGTTAAGAATAGATGTCATACAATTAATAAGAAATGTGGCTGTTAAAACGGCATCATCTCAAAATCATTTAGGTACACTCATTTGTAAAAGAAGGGCTTGGGCTCTTGCCATAAACCACTCAGTTTAGAAAAATACTGAGAAATTGACATCTCACCTAGCTTAGTGTTGTGAACTTTATTGGGAATTTCAAAAATCTGAGCATCATTCCCAACTTGTGAGTAGTTGATAGCAGCTGCATCCATATTTTTTCTGTAGAGTCAAGTAGCAGGTATGTTCTGGAAATCCGGGGTTGCATAGAGTTGATAAGCCAAGACATAACAAGAGAGTTATCAGAGTCCCACTGATCATAAGTGGAATCATTTACAACGGGTTTTTTCGAATCACCAGTAATATACCCCTGCAGTCCTCTAGCTTTGATAAACATTAAGCACGATCGTGACCATGCGAGATAACAACAACAAAACCAACGGTGGTTGTCGGAGAATCAAATTCGACGTAGGTGAGTTGCATGTGCCGGCTAATGGGCAAGGACGCCGAAGGTATGGGTGGCGCGTGAGGGCCACACGCAGGGAGTTTGGTCACTGGATTTTTAAGTTTCCCCGGGGATTGGACTACAACTCTGTTGAAGGGGGTGGTGAGAAAAAAAATTGGCCAGAAAAGAACCCAAATCGAGCCAAATAGCTGCAAGAAAACAGCCTTAAAACAGAACCAAAAAACTAACAGTGATTGAAACAATGCGAAACCTAAAAAGAAAATATAAAAAAATGACCTACAAATCCTCCTGGATCAAGCAACTGACCACTGGGCTAGGGTTGGACAAAGGAGTCAACATCAAGGGTGGAAGCCGGTGGTGAGATGACCATGCTCCGACGCGTAAAGTAGGGTCGCAAATCTTTAGGCGGTGCGTGAGCCTCACGTGCTTATCCTCCGGTTGCAACTGTCGAGATGGTGGTGCTCCTCCCTGTTCCGACAGTGTACCCAAAAAAACTTGAAAAGTTAACTCACGAAATACTCAAATGGTTTGTGTTCAAAACAACGAAACACGAACTCCCTAAATTGAGCCCAGAGGATCTGATATCATGAACGAAATACTGAAAGAATAATTAAGGAGACACAAGGAGAAAGAGAGAATGAAATTTTATATATCATTCATCATCAAACAATACACATATACAAGTATGAGTCTACTCTATAAGAAAGTATATAAAATCAAATAAAATCAAATTCCTAATATCTTGCTATAATCCCTAATAATCAGCAATATTCTTCTATTTACATATCTTAACACTGTGAAATATTGTTTCCCAGTCTAGATATTGCAAAAATTCTGGTTTTGTGAATTGCTTTTTCTAGTTTTACATAATTTTTATTGTTTTAAGGCACCTAAAACGTTTGTTGCTTGGAAGGAAAAGTATTGATATGGTGCAAAATTTTGCAATCTTAGTTGTAAAAGCATTCTTAATTTTAATTGCAATCTTAATGTAAATGCTTAATTGTGATGACATGGCATCAGATTCTCATATTTTCCTTTGTTCTTTTTCACCTTAAATAATCAGGTTTGGCACAGCAACCCAGTTTTAAGAGAATGGTTAAAAGAGCATGCCAATGTGTCTCAATTGGACAACCTGAAATGGATGTATTATGGAATTAATAAGAGTCCATGGTAATTCCTTCTGCTTTGTTCTTTGGCGGGAATGTCTTTTTATCATTAATAATTCATTCTTTATCAACAGGTCCTGCCTTGATGAAAACGAGGCATTTTTAACAACTGCAGATTCAGCAGTAAAGCTTCTTCCTGAAGCCACAAAGCCTATTACTGGGTGGAAAGGTGTACAATACAGAGCAGCATTTCCAATGCTAAAACCTTCTGGTGCAAACTTCTACCCTCCTGACATGGACAAAATGGTAACACAGGAATTTCTTCATGTGCTGCAAAGAATGGTTTTTCATTATACATGTGGCTACACTATAAAATTTCCGGTTTAGCCATCTTTTAGCATTATTTTGAAAACGGGATAGAGACTGACGAGTTTCATTTTTGTTCTAGGAATTTAAATTATGGACTACAGGTCTAAGCTTGGACCAGCAAAAGGATGCAACGAGTTTTTTCACTGTCATTAAAAGGCACAGTCAAGTAAATTGGGACAATCATATCTTTGATAGCACACATCTTTCAGAAGGGTCTACTCATGATCTTTATAGCATTCCTTACTCCCAAGAATATCATTCTTTCCTGGCAAGAGTTTCGGATCTGTTGCATAAAGCTGGGGACCTTGTCAGCTCTCCTAGGTATGAGTGTGACAGTTTTTTCTTCTGATGTCTTGTTTATTATTCCTACTCTGAAATCTTATACCATCAACTAATATCTCTTGAGTTGTTCAACTTTATAGTTTGAAGAGGTTGCTCCATAGCAAGGCTGATGCCTTCCTTTCAAACGACTACTATGACTCTGATATAGCCTGGATGGAATTGGTTAGTTGTTGCTAAATTTTGATTCTTTCCCCTCCCCTTCTCATGCACTTTCTCATTTTTATATATGAATAAATTGTAAGAACACATTTATTATGGTATAATTTAAAAGGATATTCATGATAATAGATCTGCAACTTTTTTTTTTTCCTCTGCTTTAAATTCAACCATTTCTTTTTCTGTTTTGATTTTAAAAATATTAGTAACATCTTGTTTTGATGTCAATATGCTTAATTTGGTATTCAATTCAATTCCTATTCTAATGAACTCCCTGGGTCTTCACTCTCTCCCTGTTTGAATTTCCTGCTTTAGGATTCTAAGTTGGATGTCACCATTGGTCCATATGAAACTTATGAAGATTCATTGTTTGGGTACAAGGTAATATATTCACATATCAAATGCATGTTTATTTCCTTTACTTCAGTCCTTTTTATTCAGCATTAGATTTAGACTGTAATGAACTTGATCTAAGTAAGAATGCCTCGTGAATATTTAGAAATATTTACAATGTATCACTTTCTTTTATAGTAGCATGAAAACATGCTTTTCTCAAACTTGAAATGTCTAATTTAGACTTTGGGTAACAAATATTATAGCATTGGTAACATAGTGGTGCTTGAAAGGTTCAAATTTGTGTAAAAGCAAATGAATTATGCGAAAAATGTAAAATTTTAGTAATACCTTCCATTCTTGCAAATTACTCAATTGCTATTTGCTTAAGTTTGGATCAGAAGAAACCTATTTCAGTATGTTTTCTTTCTAAATGATACAGATGATTGATACAATACTAGGATGCATTTATGCCAACATAATGTATGAGGTCTGATTAGGTACTCATATCTCTTTAGTTTCTATGTGCTAGCTTTGTTTCTTATTGAGTTTTTACTTGTTGAGACACCTTTTAATACCTTACTGAAGAATGTACTATGTTGTGTTTTGAAAAGGTTACTCTTTTTATTATTATTATTATCTTTTTCTCTTTAAATTAAACTAAATTCTGAGTACTGGGATTCAATTGAGATTTCTGCAAGTCAATTTAGCTAGCCCTTTTGTTTTCTTAAATATGTTCTCACTTGCTAGCAAAAGTTACTTTTCCTTCCACAAAATTTAACGGAAAACTGGCTTGCAGTTGATTTAGAGAACAAAAAAAAAAAAAAAAAAAAAAAAAAAAAAAAAAAAAAAAAAAGAAAAGAAACAAGAAAGTGAAGTAAATCTGACTTGTAGATAATTTTGTCTCCATAGCATAGTGTAATCCTTCCTAAAGTAAAGGTCATTATTTATTTTATAGAGACCAACTCCATAGTCCAAGCCTACCGTTTGTTCTTAAAAGAAACTTAAAATAAATAAATTGACCATTATTGAAATACATACAAATTAAATACTAAGCAGCATGATCTGCATTTCCATTAAGAATTATGGGTTTCGATTCCTTAAAATTTGTATAGAAAAACAAAATCTTGTTGACAGTGAGCAGCTTTTAACATTGCTTAATATGATGAGTAAAGCATGATTGAAGAGGTCAATGTTTCCTATTGTAGCCTGAATTCATGATGTTATTTATCTATTAGCATTTTTGTTAGTAGTTTTGCTAGCATATCTGTTTGCTTTGAAAGTTTTACCAAAGGTCAAAAACTATTTACTGTAGTTTGGTAGTAAAATGAAGAGTGGGGAATCTGATTGCAAACCAGTGGAAAATGTAAAAGCTTAAAGTATGGAGTTTCACCTTTTCTTTATTGAATTATAAGACGGTAAAATAATACAAATGACCAGGCAAGAGCCTCTCGCCTACTGGGAACTAGAACCAAAGATGCCCACTTCTACACACGGCCCAATTCACCCCCTTTATGACTAAAGCTTAGAGTGTTTAAACTTTAAATTTTAGATTAATCTATTTTATTTCAATATGACAAATGGGTAGTTTCTTGGTGCTTGTATCAAATTGCTACT
This sequence comes from Gossypium sturtianum, assembly GCA_025698515.1. Classification (NCBI taxonomy): domain Eukaryota; kingdom Viridiplantae; phylum Streptophyta; class Magnoliopsida; order Malvales; family Malvaceae; genus Gossypium; species Gossypium sturtianum. Next base: position 126,813 of record CM046952.1, on the reverse strand, counting down.
TTATAGAACTATTTTATTTGAACTAAAAATTGTACAACCTAATGCAGAGGGACTTTTTGCTTGGTTCCTACTTGAAAAAAAAAGAGAAAAAACAGAATCAAACAACAATTACAAACACTTATGTATCACTTCTTAAAGAAAGTAGCATTTCTTGGGTTGTCCATTTTAACACTGCACCCTGAGGTTGGATGACCGCTATTTTTATAGATTCTGCTAATTATTTCAGCCAAAAACCTGATAAGTGTAACAGCAGAGAAACTTTAATCATGGATCTCCCAGGAACCTCCCATATATATCTTGCTATTTTTAAACTTTTCTCTTCGTTCCAACTAACAATACTACCTGAATACTGCATTAGTCAGTGTAATCTTCCAAACTGCTCTTGAATAATGACTGTCAAAGAAAATAAAAATGAGAGATTCTGTCAATCATGATGCATAATCCACAAAGGACCTTGGAACCCGTCTGCACTAAGAGGTCTTTATGTTGACGCTTTCCCCTGATTGAAAACCCAAGGACAACTTTCTTGTAGTCCTGTGCTTGTGCTCCACAGACTTGTACCATTCCACTTATATGCAAATGTCTACTATGCACTTGTGCTGCTTTTTGTTTGACTTATTTTATTATATGCTTTGTTGCTTTTTCTTTTGCGTTTTTAATTTTATTCCTTTCAATTGTCCTTCCTTTTTCTGTCCTTTATTTAGATTTATTTATTTGACTCACTCTAGCAACTAATGATTGATTTAGTGTCTGATTGCTTTCACGTGCTCTTGCACTCATCCATGCTTATGTCCATGTTCACGTAATAAAGGATGAAATCAGTTTGTAACCTGTTGTAATTTTATTGTTGCAATATATGAATCTCCTTGGATGTTAGTATAGCTAATTAGATGCACGGATTTGCATAGGCTACGTTCGAAGCATTTATTGGAGTTCGGGATGAAAAAGCAACTGCTCAACTTAAATTGTTTGGTGATAACTTGCAGGTAATTCATTCATATCCAATGTTCTCAGACATTTCTTCTGGTCGCTTGCTTGTTTCTAACAAAATATTTAATATTTTAGGTTTTGGAACAAAACCTTCCTATGGACGATACTTATAAATCGAAAGATATCATTGCTGCTCCAATTCGTGTTGTCCAGCTTCTTTTTAATGCAGGGGTAAGTTTTGGGGTTCATTGAGAAAAGTCTTTCATGATAATCAGATTGGTTTGTCGGCAGTGATGCATATGTTCACACAGATGCATGCAAATGTTTGTATGCTTGCATTTTGTAACTAAAGTTTTAAGGGCTGCAAAATGTATGAATACTTTCTTCAGTGTGTTCATGGTTTAGATGCTAATCCTTCCCCATCCCCTTTAATCTTGAATTTTCCTTTTGTATATTTACTCAATGTACATGATAAATGCTTAGACGCAAATACAATAAGAGATTGAATGAAATATCAAATGTGGTTAGACATACTCGTGTGTGTATGTCTAACCACTTTTATCAAAAGTGGATTCTAGGAATGGGGATGGAAAGAATGAAACTCAACAAGCTACTCTTGCTCCCTGAATTCACTTTTTTGGACAAAGTAGAAAAGGAATTGTGGCTGTTGCCTGCTAGTGTTATCAAGTAATTATGGCTGCAGAGTTGCTATAGTATTTAAATTATTTTTTCATTCCATAGATTGGAATGTGCAGTATGGAAAACCACATGTTTGTATTTTTTGTTCTTAATTAGTTTCAAATTTTTCTAGAGCTTCCATTCTTATGTATGTAATAATTTATCTTGGATAGATATGCGTTCTAACATATTTGTATTTATATCAGGATGTGAAGGGCCCTCAGACTATTGCTTTCAATCTACCAAATGATGAGCGTATAGTTAAAGATCGAGGAACAGCAATGGTTATACTTAAGAATGTTTCTGAAGCAAAGTGCGAAACTTTCTTCAATCATTGTTGAAGTTGCTCCAATTTACCAATACGTTGTGGCTTATATTTACCATAATTCTAAATCATTGTTTGATATTTCCATCCTAATAAGGTTCAAACAGATTCTTAATCCCATAGCTGATGCATGTATTGCAAAGGAACAACACGAACTTGTAGATTTTGAGTCTTTCTTCACTCACACAATCTGCCATGAGTGCTGCCATGGGATTGGGCCTCATACCATAACCCTTCCTGATGGCCGAAAGTCTACTGTTAGATTGGTCAGTTATAATGTTTCCTTTTTATTTCTGTTTTATTTAGCTGTTTTTAGAATGTGTTTGTCTAGCATCTTCATTACTACATAAATAGAGAGAGAGAGGAGAAGAAAAAAAATCTAGTATTTAATCATATCTGTCCTATTATAATTAAATATCAACTGTCCAGCTCACTCATGCTGGTTTATCCATTTATTCTACATGCCATTGTGATGAAAATGGTTAGAAAAGAAACTAAGCTTTGTTTATGACTGAAGTTTTGTTTTTCTAAACATGAATAATGTCTACTTACCTTGGGCATCTTCATGTGATATTTTTGAGCGAGAAACAGTTGCTTAAATAGAACAGACGGTAGAGGTTTGTGTGATTTCAGACAATGGGGTAAAAGAAAGATAAAGGAAGTAATATAATCACAACATACAGGCATTGAATATTTACGATGGAAGAGCACCTCCAATAGATTTTAGGTACACTCGTATGATATGGATTTCCTTATTTGTTCAAGTTGGGATTACGTTTACAAGTGTTTTAATTATCCATACGCTCTGATTTCTCTCTCCTATCTGCATTAATCTGTATATTGACATTGTTCTTTGAAGTTGGATGGTGTTTCCTGAAGTTACTATTTTCCTTAAAAGAAGTGATTTATTCTAATTATTTATGGTGTCCCATGGTTTTTCTTTTACTGTTTCTTACAGGAGCTTCAAGATTTACACTCGGCTTTGGAAGAAGCAAAAGCGGACATAGTGGGTCTTTGGGCACTGAACTTTCTAATAAAAAAGGTTGGTAAAAAAGCCAAGTTTTATTATTTTCCTTTATATGATATAATTACTTGTGACTATCAAGATTAGAAGACCCATACATGTTAGCTGATGCAGTTCGCAATTATTTATTTATTTTTTTCAAATGCTTTATCTTTGGGATAGCAACTTTAGTTCCTTTTCTGCATTTTACTAGTATTTTCAACTTCTCAAAGTTCTGCTGCTACTTTTAAGAATAGACGGCTTACAACTTCCAACCACAACCACAACCACAACCAAAAATGACTTCAAGAAAATATTCTACCTAGATTCTAACCCCATTCTGGAAAGAGTGTTTTAAGTCAACTCAAGGTGAGATGCTAAGCTTGAGAGTAGAGGCCATAGATTGTGGAGTTTAGAAATTTGTGCAGTCATTTAAGGAGTGTTTTGAGGTTTATTGGAAGTCAGCCAAAAAGTTCTTTCGTATTGAAATAGTTGCTTTGAGTAAGACTGGCTTGACATTTTTTTTGAGTGTGACAATTCATTGGAATATGAAAATTTGTATCCCATGTCAGCCCAAAAATACTTTTCGAAAGTAAGGTTTTTGGTTCAATTTCTTTACGCCTGCATAAGGATTTAATTGCTGCAATGTATCAAATCTAAGTATCCAATTGGATAACTGCTTTCCTGCCCCTTCCAAAAATTGACATGCAAAGTTGAAAGAATGTTTACACATCGCTCTGAGATTTACTTATGGAATTTTTTTCATTATTTTGTTTATTGGTACTTAAGATTGCCTGGATTGAACCCGGTTCACTAGGATTAAGAGACTAAGTGTTCATCACTCTACCAACTGACGATAAAGTAGTTGGCCGGCTATTCTTTTTTAATTTTTCAGCCACTGCGACATTTTTTAACTTCAACATCCCATCAGCATGTGTCTAGTTTGTGTAAGAACAGAACTTTAAAAAAATTATCATAAATTCGATTAGATATGATCTTTTTGGTGAGTATATTCTGTCTGATGGCTGTTGAGTATAGTTTCCTTTCTCGGAAACTCTTTAATATTATTTCCTTGAAATGCATGGCTTTCAAGTAATACCTCTAATGAGAAAATCTTGAAGAGTGCTAGAGTTTGGATAGAAAGGAGTTTGTTCAGATCGCTGGTGTTCACATGTAATACCTTGCTAGTCCCACCACTGACTAATCCTTTGCATGTAGTTTTTAGTAATATAGTGCTGTTCATTATCTATTTGGAACAGTTGTTCTCAATCAAGCTTTAGTCTCAAATGCCCAGTAAGGGACATTTGGAATCAACTTCTACCTTGAACCTTGTACTATCATAAAGGAACCTGGAAGAGATAACGGTTTAAGTAATCTATATTGTATGTTGAATTAGTTAAAAAGTTGTGCATTAGTTGCCTGTTTATGTCAACACTTTTTGCATTTATGACAAATGATATTATAAAGAACTATGAAAAACTAAGGCTCTTTCTGTTTGTTTTGACATCTTCGAGCAGCATTTACTTCCGACTAGTCTGGAAAAGTCCATGTATGTTTCATTCCTTGCAGGATGCTTTCGCTCAGTTCGGTTTGGCTTAGAGGAAGCTCATGGGTAAGCGAACCATTAACTGTTCACTGGCAAAATATTTTTAATTATTGTTACTGACCATTCTTGATTTACTGAATAATTTCAGAAAAGGTCAAGCATTACAATTTAACTGGTTATTGGAAAAGGAAGCCTTTGTTTTCCATCCCAATGAGACATTTTCTGTCAACTTTGACAAGGTACAGCGCCTTCAGATTTTCTCATACATAAATATTTTTAGTTAAAACACTTCCGCCTAAAATAGTGCTTTCTTTTGGAAGGTTGAGGAAGCAGTTGAAAGTTTGAGTAGGACTATACTTACCATACAAGCTAAGGGTGACAAAGAAGGTGCTAGTTTGCTTCTGCAGAAATACTGCACCATGACAAAGCCATTGAAAGTTGCATTGCAAAAGTTGGAATCCATTCATGTAAGTCCTCCTGCAACATTCAAGTATACTTTTATTGATAAAATACTTGCACTTGGTTTGCCTACTATTTTATTTCAAAATTTAATATATATCATATTTTTGGGATAAAAAGGGATAGATTCTCGGATTTGAATGTCAATGTTAGATAGATGTGCCCAACACGGGATCAATTTTGTTCAAGATTTTTATGTATTTGAAGGGTCATTGAGGATCATATTCTCGTACCTATGTTTGGATGTGCTCAGACACGAGTGTCGTACTTGAATACTTCAAGGCATAGGATAGATTTGCTCTAAGATGCACATGTGCTTGACAGAAGTTGCTACTGAGCTTACATCCTAGTGGCATAAAGTCATAAACCCAAGTGTATAAGAGATGGAAAATGAAAAGAACATGAAGGAGAAACCTCGAGATATACCAATCTGGCAGCAACCGGTGTTAAAAATAAAGAATATTTATGTATAAAACAGTAATACTTACAATGATCTGCTTTCTTCCCCAATTGTCACACTAGATTTATAAATAGGAAGCAGCATGACTAGAGAATCTACATGCCCACATCATACCCTGAAGAGGGCTTAGCTTTTGAAATGTAAACCCAAATATGTAATTGGCATAGCTATGGATTCAACTCTTTATTTTCCTTCAAGTACCCTTGTCTGATACATATTTAGGACATGGATATATAGAGGTATGTGCTAGACACCTCCGAGTCCAAGCAAAATAGCTTTATGCTTATAATGTCTAATATATCAAAATTTGCCTTAGGTGCCAGTATATCTGTAGGTTCACATATGCAATTGAAATAAAATAAAGTAAAATAACTCATTTGCCGAACAATTAAGAAACTTTGAAGGTCGATGATGTCATGATATGATTTGTTTTTTGGGTAGAAATATAAGTAACTTGCCAATGTATCCTCTGATAAACAATTATGGTAGAAAGATTGGATCAAAGTGCCTATTTTGAGCATTTTTGTTCATATTCTGTTTGCTTCCATCTATTTCTCAGGTGCCCGTTGATATAGCTCCCATATTTCCAGTAGCCAAAAGTTTGTTGGAATGAAGGTTGCTATTATATGGTTTGGACAAATAGCCATGCTGCTTATGATTAAATTTACAAACACAAAATAATGCTTTTTAGCAATAGCAACTTTGATACTACATGCAATCGAAGTCTTATTATTGGGTGAATCATCCCTTCCATGCAAGCATATTTTCTTATCATTTGTTTTGCTTGTGTTGCTGTAAGTTTGATGAAGTTGCTGCATTCACGTTATGTGATTGAATGAGCGGGTCGGATGTTCTCATTTTTTATAAGATATGAATTAGATTATACTAAATAACATTATTTGTTGGTTAAATATTAGAATCTGTTATGTCAAAATATTCATTAGAAAATAAAATTTTAAATAAATAATGTATGATAGATTTAGATTCTATGTTGAGAATAGAAATTATTTTTCTTAAATTATAAAACAAAAAATTTACATAGCTATTTATACTAAAAGAATAAGTCTAAGGAAATATAATCAGTACATTGAAACTAAAAATCCCTAATTTTAAGTTAATCAAATCCCAAAAGGTCAGCAATAGGATTGGTAAGTTGTCAACATTCCCCCTCAAGTTGGTGTATAGTTATCACACATGCCCAATTTGCAAATCAAATTATGATAGCTTTTGTTGTCAAGTCCTTTAGTGAACACTCAGCTAATTGTTTATCGGAGGCTACATAACTTAAGTCCAAGATGTTTGTAGTCAACTTTTCTTTGTTGAAGTGCAATAAATTTCTATATGTTTTGTTCAATCATGTTGTACTGGATTTTAGGCTATACTGATGGCGGCCTTGTTGTTGCATATAAGGATAATTTTCCTTTATTCGACAACTTCAATTCCTCCATAACTTTCAATAACCACAGTAGCTCGCAAACACCTTGAGCCATAGCTCTGTATTCTGCCTCAGTACTTGATCGAGTAACTACACTTTGCTTCTTGTTTCTCCAAGTAAATAAGTTTCCTCCCACAAGTGTGCAATATCCAGATGTAAACCTCCTATCATCCAGAGATCCAACCCAATCTGCATCTGTAAAAGCTTCCATCTGGAGATGACTATGTTTAGAAAAAAGGAGGCATTTTCCTAGGGCAGACTTCAGGTAGTGTAGAATGTGAAAGACAGCTTGCATATGAGGCTCTTGAGGATCATGCATAAACTGACTATATATGATATGTCAGGTCTAGTGTGTGAGAGATAAATTAGTCTACCAATCAGAGTTTGATGTCTCTTTTTATCAACTAACTCCCCTATTCCAAGTTGAAACTTATGATTGTTTTCTATAGGTGATTATGCAAGTTTGCATCCCATCATACCTATCTCAATCAAGAGATCTAGGATGTATTTTCTCTAAGAGATGAAGATCTCTTTTTTTTTTTTTTTTTGGAAACTTCAATTCCCAAGAAATATTATAACTTTCCTAAATTTTTGGTTTCAAATTCTTATGCCAAACACCGTTTCAGTTGAGCCATTTCTTCTTCATCGTCTTCTGTCATCACTATGTCATCAACATATAAAATAAGAAGAGTGATCTTACCCTAGTGATGTTTTATAAAAAGAGAATGATCAACATTTCTTTGTTGATAACCAAAAGTGATCATAGCTTTGTGAAATCTGTCAAACCATGCTCTGGGAGATTGTTTCAGTCCATGCAAGGCTTTCTTCAATCTGCATGCTTTCCCTTGTGTTTTTTATTATCAAATCCAAGAGGAATCTCCATATATACTTCCTCTTTTAAGTCTGTGTAGGAATGCATTCATCACATCAAACTATTGTAGATTCCACTCGAGGTTGGCTACACAAGAAAATAGAATTTTGATGGTATTCATTTTGGCAACAGGGGCAAACGTCTTTTGATAATCCACTCCATAAGTTTGAATGAAACCTATAGTAATCAATTTGGCTTTGAACCTTTCCATAGAACCATCAGACTTGTGTTTCACAGTAAACACCCATTTGCAACTCACCACATTCTTGTCTACTGGAGGAATTACTAGCTCCCAAGTTCTTTGCAAGTGCTTTCATTTCTTCAACCATGGCTTCTTTTCAGTTGGGATCTTCAAATGTTCACGCTAATCATATGGAATAGACACAGAGGACAAAGATAAGGCAAATACTTTATAGAGAGGGGACAATGAGTCATAATAGATAAAGTTAGACATAGGGTGTCTAGTACAGGATCTAACACCATTTCTTTGGGAAATAGGTTAAATCATTTGGGATCGTAATTTTTCAAATCAAATTTTCAATTTTCGACAACGAGATAGAAAACAATCAATTTTACGGTTCGATTCTCTCATTTCCCCAGTGGAGTCGCTAAGCTGTCGTAACCATTTTTTGAAAACGGGTCGACTTTGGTTTTTTAAATAAAATAATAAAAATAAAATGAGAGTCGCCACCGATCTGTATTTGGTGTGATCGGATCACCTTTGTTTTAATAAAACGTTTTGGTTTACTAAAACAATGTTTTTGGTCTGCGAAATTTGAGAAAACGGGTTCGGAAGTCGGTTACGTGCAAGGAAGGATTAGCACCCTCGTCACGCCCAAAATTGGTACCTGATTGATTAATTAGTGTCTTAATGTCGAAAGTTGAAAACCGAGAACGAATTTAAAAATACGATTATTTTTATTAATGTTAATTTTACTAAAAAACTTGAATGAGTTGGAACAAACATTAAAAACCATCTCATCTCGAGACAACGAAATGCCACATCCAGTAAGTTAAGACACGGTACCCCGAATCCATGAGAATAAGCCCGCCTTTTATTTAAAAGCACGTGTATTTTAATTTTAAAAGAATATTCGGTTATTTAGATTAAACGAGAAAAAACGAAACTCAGTAAGTTAGGGCACGGTCTCTCGAATTTCTAAATACGGAATATTGTCATTTTTAGAAATTTTTATCTCGAGGCAACGAGATGTCACACCCAATAAGTTAGGGCACAACACTTTGTACTCTCGAGAATAAGCTTTTTATTTTAAACTCGTATTTTGTTTTAAAAGGATATTCCGTTATTTAGGCTAAACGAGAAAAGTCGAAACCCAGTAAGTTAGGGCACGATTTTTCCGAATTTCCAAAACGCAAAATATTACCTTATCTTGAAAAATTTTTCTTTTAAAATGATAGTGGGTATATTATTCAAAAGACATGTATTGTTTGTTTGGAGTGAAATACGACGATATAAGTTGGATAAACACGTTGGAATTTAATCACGATACAATGGCACAGTAGTAATAATCAAGGAGCAACAATTCATGAGCACAAAATTATACAATGAATGACAATAATATGACAATACAAATAAATGAATCATGATACATGTAATAGCAATAATCTCACATTATACAAGCACTAGTATTAATAGTTAAAGGAATGAAATAAATAACATAAAACAATTTAAAATAAATAATAAGATAATTTTAAATGAATAAAACATAAAAAACGAATTTAAAATAAATACTATAAAAAGTAACTTAAAGTAAATAGTATAAAACAATTTAAAATGATTAATATACAAAACAATTTAAAATAGAATAAAGCCACTTACAATAAATAATATGTAGGTAACAATTTAAAATAACACATAAAATAGTCTAAAGCAAATAATATGAAAAAAGAAATTTAAAATAATAATGTATAAAAATACGAAACAGTTTAATATAAACGATGTACAAAATATTAAAATAAGTAATAATAAAACAATTTTAAAACTAATAATGGTAATAAAAATTAAAATGGATAACAAATAGCGTAATTTGAACTAAATGATGTATACGAATTTAAAACATATGATATATAACTTAAAATAATATATAATAAGTTCAAAATAAGCAGTATGTAAAAAGAAAATCAAAATAAATAGTATATGGGAAAATGAATAATATGTAAAATCTTATAAACACAATATGTAAGATTTGAAGATAAATAAACTAAAGTGAGTATATACACAAAGATTTAATAATAATAAGATAATTCAAAAATTCATAATAAAAGAGAGTTTAAAATAAATAAGATAAAACAATATAAAACAATAATTTATAAGATGATTTTTTAATTAAATAATGCCTGAAACGATTTAAAAAATAAATGTAATAGAAATAATACATACAATATTGACATGGATAAACATATAACAAATTAATAGGATTAAATCAGAATAGGAGTAAATTACGAGTAAAAATTATAATTAAAAGAAAATGAAACAGGATTAAATCGGATGACACAGCAAAGACAGAGGGACCATATGCGCAAATTGCCCTTTTAGGCACAAACGCGCTGATCCTCTGTTATACGGGTAGGGTCGAGTTCGGGTTCCCCCAAAACGACGCCGTTTTGGCGCCTGGGGGAACCCACTGAAACGGTGCCGTTTCGGGAGGGTATTTAAACCCATTTTTTACCCTTTTTTTCTCATTTCAGCACCCCCTCTTCTTCAAAAACTCAAAAAAAAACACATTCTCTCCCCCTCCCTTTCGTGCCCGACGATCGGGCTTCCTCAGCCACCCTTCACACCACCGCGCCACCACCGCATCGGTGGCCAGCGATGCTCAAGGCCGGATCTTTAGGCCCTCTTTTGAAGCCCCTTTGAAGCCTCGACGTTCGGCACCCGAAAACGAAGGGGAGAGGGCCTTCGGCACCCCTTTTTCAGCCAAGCTCCGACGACGGAGGGAGCACTCCGACGCCGCGATTGTGGAAGCTTCGGTGAGGCTCTTCCCCCCCTTTTTCTTTTTACTATTCTTCTATTTATAAAAAAGTTTAAAAAAACAATAAATATAAAAAAATAAAAATAACAGTGTTGTATGACAGAAAATAAAATCGGAAGGATTAAAATCAACCTTCTTTTTTGCTTTTGATTTTTGATAGTTCGTAAAAAAACTACAATGGTTTGGCTTCGGTTTTTATAACCGATCTACAAAGATCCGGGTTTGTCCCTTTCTGTTTTGTTTTTGTGCTATATTTGTCGTTTTCTTTTTCGTTTTTTCTTGCATGGAGTCTTTTGCGTGTGTTTGCTTCTCTGTTGCAGGTGTCAGAGGCGCGTGCGGAGGGGTCTGCTGAAGGCGGTTGCTGGTTGGTGCGCGTGGTGGGGGAGATGAAGAGTCGACGGCGCACAGTTTAGGGGCTAGGGTTTGATGCTGTTTTCCTTTTTTCTGATAAGGGTTTAGTTGGGCTTCGGGTTTAGTTTTATTCGGGCCAACATTGGGTTGGTTTACTTGTAAATGGACACTGTTGTTTCTATTTTTGGACTATTAAATTTTGGTTTGGATTTTAATCTTGTTTTTGGATTGGGCCAAAATTGGCTACTACAGTCTGGAATAAGTTTTTCAATAGTTACTGAATCAAGTACCACTTCTTCTCTCTCATTGATCTCCCCCTGAATAGGTGATTGAGTTGTATCATAATAGGGCTCAATTTCTTTGAATGTAACATCTATACTAGTGAAAGTTCATTGTAACATCCTTAAAACCCCCTTGGTCGTAAATAATATGAGATAAAATTTTAGTGAAATAAGGTATAATATCAAAGAAAATGAAAGTTGCAAGATATCAAAAAAGAGTTAAATTAAGAAGCATGAAATGATGTATAATTGATTTTTCGATAAAATGAGAAAGTGATATAAAGATGATAAAAGAGAATATTGAGGAGTATTAAAAAAAAAATAATTAAGAAGTAGGTTTTAGCATATTGATTTAAAGTAAGGACTAAATCATAAATATGTGAAAAGTATTTGGCTCAAGTGTAAATATTCAAAATTTAAGGTATCAAAGTGTAAAAATAAGAAAGTTGAAGGACCAAAAGTGAAAATAATCCAATTTAATATGATATGGAATTGGCATGCAGGGACTAAATTGAATAAGTGAAGAATTATGAGGGACTAAATCGTAATTTTACCAAATTAAGTGATGATTCAATGATGAAATTTTAAAAGATTATAAAGGGCAAAATGGTCAATTAGAAAGAGAGAGAACTCTAGAAGGCAACGATGATGTTGGAGATATTTTGACGATATTTTATAATTATTTAATTAGGTAAATATTATTTTATTAATATTTTAATGAGATATTTTACTAATATTTTATTATAAATAGCTAGTATAAAAGGAGAGGAAGATGAAAAAAAAGAGAGAGGATTCTCCCATCTTTCCGACGTGAGTGAGGGGGAGAGAAGAAGAAAACTTTGTTGTCTTTACAATTCGGTCTTTCCACAAAAAATCCATCATTTTCACCAAGAATTTCAAGAAATTTTTATAATCACCAAGAGAGAAAAGTGATAAGGAGACTAAGGAGAACAAGAAAATCACCTTGGGATTGGAATTAAAAGAATAAGTCTAACCAAGAAAATATATTTAGTAAATTGAAATTAAAAATCCCTAATTTTAAGTTAACCAAATCCCTAAAAAATCAACAATGGGATTGGTAAGCTGTCAACAATGCCAAATTTATCGCAATATGATTAAGGAAATAGTTCAAAGTAACATGAACAGAAGCAAATATTATGTGGTTAGTCAGCTCAAGCTATAAGCAATTTCTATGTCCAATGTAAATTTGAAAATTTTGATAGCAACGTTTGACCCGTGCAAAACATGGCCTATATGTGTATATTTTGTGATAATTCATTTAAGAGAATACATTTGGTGTAGCAATTTCAGGTTATCTCAAATGCTTGCTCCGCGTGACATAAATGAGGGCATGAATAGCTAACCAACTACTCATAGAGACATAATTAATTGCATTCATAGCGATACCTACATCACCTACATCTTTTGAAGAAACTAAAGGAGCATGATGGCTGATGCACATATTACGTAGAAGTTCACTTTGTGTAACAGTTCAATTTAGACCCTAATTGGAACGAGTGGTTTCGGGACCACTTAACCGAGTTAAAATATTATTTTTATTATTTTAATAATGTTTACAGTGTGGTAGTATTATTGTGTGAAAGTTTCGTAAAGAAATTTTACCGATTAAATAGTTAATTCGGTAAAAAGGATTAAATCGCGTAAAACGAAAACTATGTGTGCCATTAGTAAAATGACTTATTTGATAATGGCTTTATAAATGAGAGTCCTTGCATGGTAATTATACCATTGCATATTTGAGTGGACGGTAGTGGACCTTGAATAACATAATTTATATGGTTATTAAACATGGGTATTTTGGTAAATTATGGAATAATGCTTAATAAAATAAAGCCATATGATATTTTTATTATGTTTTCATCATCATCAACCGAATAACAAAACAAAGAAAGGGTTTGAAAGCTTTAAAATTCGGCCATGGCTTTCTAAGGGATTAAGGTACGGTTTTTGATCCGTTTTTAATGATTTTTATGTTTTTGAGCTCGTTGCATTTCGGTTTAATCGACCATTACACTCAATTTCTGAAATTGGTTGTGTTTTTGAAGTGTTCCATTGATGAGTGCATGTTTGTTTTAATATTTCTTGTTAAATTATTGATGGTTGTTTATAGATATACAAGTTTTATAAAGAGATTTTTTTATGAAATTGAGTATTTGGGATTAAATTGAAAAAGATAGAATTTTTGTGGTTAGAAATGTGAATAAAATGAAAATATGGGCTGTTTAAATACTATAGAAAATTCGGCTAAATACATGTATGTTGGGATTTTGTGTATTTTTGCATAATTATGCATTAAGGATTAAATTGTTAAAGTATGATAATATAAGGGCTATTTTGCAAAATGGCCAAAATACTTGTATATGTATTTAATTGATTATGTTAGTGAATAATTGAGTTAAATTTGGTTAAATTAGATCAAGACAAACGAACTCAGGATTTTGATCGAGGAAAATCGGAAAGTAGACGAATAGTCGACGGATACACGAGGTAAGTTCGTATGGTTAAAAATCGAATTATTAGCTACTGAAATTGTTTTAATTGATGTTAATTGTTTACATAATGAATAAATTACTACAATTTATTGGCTCTATGAATATGTTGCAGTCACTGAATTGTATGATTAAATTGATACAATATATATATATATATATATATATGTTATAAGAAATGATGGATAGTCGGCCAAATTGTGAGTATGTAATGGTAGATATGTTAAATGGCTTTGTACTTGATTATATTAATATTACATGATGATGGAATGCCATAATATATATTCGGTCTTGTGTTTGGTAGTAATGAAATACTTTGGGGCTAAGTAAATGTATATTGGAGTTAATTGAGCTTTAGTATATGATAAATCAAATGCCTTGTATGTGATAAGTTACTAAGTAAATATTTGTTGTTGATTATGTGCCAAATTGAAATGTATAAAAAAAGTTGAGGTTGCCGAATGCAAATAAAGTTGATAAATTTGAATTGATGAATATTGAGTAATTGAATTCCGCACGTAGGGTGCGAGTATAGAAGGTTACTGGATGTAAAAATTTCACTAAGTGTGCGAGCTCGATTATTAAGCACTAAGTGTGCAAGCTTAAGTATCGAGCACTAAGTGCGCGAATTCGATATATAATGTTGAATAACTATTGGCACTAAGTGTGTGACTTTTCGATTAATTGGGAATAGTTGAATGTATTTTTTTGCCTTGAATTTCTTGAGAAGTATTTATGATTTATAAATTTGAATTTGAGCAGGTGAGTATCAAACCTATAGGGTTAATATTATTGATCGTAAAGCTGTGTGATTGATAATGGTAAAGACGGTTGCATGATAGATGTACAAATTGGATGAGTGAAATGATATGATTATATATATATCTACATACGATACCATGTAGTAAGTTTTTAAACAATTGAGTTAAATTGAATTTTTATCTATGATGTTGTACATGTATTTTAATAGAAGTATAAATGTACCATGTGACATTGCCGAATGTGATATTGGTTGTGAGATGAATATATGGCCGATTGTGATGCATACATATATGTCAATAATATAGCCGAATGTGATGTTGTTATGGAGATGAAATAAGATAATTTGTATATATATATATGCATAATTGAGGTTTAAGTTATATATATATGTGTTTATTTAAAAGAGTAACAAGTTCGAGTAATGCACTATGTGTGCGAATGTAAATACCGAGCACTATGTGTGCGAAATCGGTCATTTGGCACTAAGTGTGCAGGATATTAAAGGTAACGGCACTAAGTGTGCGATACGTTACGAGAATTTGGCACTAAGTGTGCGAAATGTTAATGTGACGGCACTAAGTGTGCGATACGTTACGAGAATTTGGCACCAAGTGTACGAAATGTTAATGTGACGGCACTAAGTGTGCGATACGTTACAGGGTTTGACATTGAGTGTACGGGTTTATTGATTCATCAAGGATATCGATTATTGGAAATATTAAGCGAAATAAAGTGAGTAGGTATGTGATGATATATCATATATGGATAGTAAGGTAAGTTTTGGTTGTTGAAATGAAAATTATGAATTATTGATGTTACTGATGAGTTAATATTATACGGGTATAATTCTGCTATCGGTTACATAAAGGTGTTACAGGTTGTATGTAATGAAATAAATTGACCCAATGCTATGTGAATTCTATGATATTGATATTGTATTGGTGATATGTGATATAAATGGTTTAGTTACATATATGGTACTTAGTATGCAAGATACAAGGTTTTTGATGTTGGTATCAAGGGTTCAACTGTAAGGATGATGCTGTGAGAATAGAACTGATGATACAAATCAGTACAGGTACACATGGTACACTTGACAAGCAAGTGACATTGATAAATTTATATGACAAGTGAGTAGATGTGATAAATTACACATGAATTACATGACTGTTAAGGACATAAATATTGAATTAGATGAGGCTGGTTTAAAAGCAATCTTATTGCTTAAAATGACAAGCTTACTGTTAAATCTTTTATATAGTGCTGATAATTATACGAGCTTACTAAGCTTATTAGCTTACTCTGTCTATTCTCTGTATTTTACAGTGATTCGAATGCTCACGCAGGTTGGAAGTCATCGAAGAATCTATCACACTATCCAGGAGGCAATTGGTATTTCTGAACTCTTTGAAATTGGGTAATATGGCATGTATAGGCTAGTTAATAAGTTGATTATATGTTCACTTGTTTATATGAATGTGAGATGAATTTTGGGTATTATGATCAAGCTATGTGATATGGCTTGATATGAGAAAAGTTAGTTTGATATGAAAGCATTATATGATGTGTGCATTTAGTGGTAAAATTTATAATTGACATTTTGGTTTGAATGATATGTGATTATGGATGAGTTGATAAGAATGTTGAAATGTGATTAATTTGTAAGTGGTATTTAGATGCTTATATATATATATATATGTCTACATGGAATGGTCACGTTAGTATAAGCTTATATAATTGTTTTAAGCATGATATGTTGGATTAGTGTTGAATGATGTTGACGATTGATAAGTTAAAGTCTTACTGTTCCGGTTTGAGTTACAAGTCCGGTAATGCCCTTACCTATTCTAGCGACGGTTACGGGATAAGGGTGTTACACTTTGTGTGTGTTCGTGTTTCAAAAACCTTCATTCATGTGGTTTCTTCGATTTAACCATTATTAAACTAAACAAAAATTAAACTGAGTTTATATGTTATTAAGTAATTCGAAGAGAATCTAAAGTTTGGGATCATCAAATTCACTGATCATTTTAAAAACGAGTCATAAGAAAACAATAGGAAAAAATGAAGTACTTTGAGAAACTAATTGCAGTAGTGAAGCTAGGAAGGAACTTAGGGCTCCGATTCTCGTTTAACTTGAAATTCAAAAGGAATATTCATGAATTTAAAAGAAAATTTTTTTTGGAAACAAACAAAAAGAACCCAGAAAAAGGAAAAGAACAACTGAAATACCTTGTCAGAGAGTTGAGGTAGAGGAGGGAGCGCTACTTGCTGAGGTTTGATCCTTCCATCCCCCGCAGCACCGTCGTCAGGCGCAGCGCAGGTAACGACAGTCTTGTCGTGGCTATGAAAGATACAGAAGCTTTGATAGCATGTTTATTTTGCATATTTTACGTGTTCAAATCAATTAATTCTTAAATTAATTATTGCTAAATTGGTGATTTTATGTTTAAATTCTGTCAGGAATGTAATCCGAATATTTTAAATAAAAAACAAGTAGAAAGGGATTAAATTGGAGCACAAGCAATAAAAGAGGGGTGGAACCGAAAATTTTGAGACATTTTAAGGGCTGATAAGATTTTTGACTTTGTAAAAGTCATATTTAGAAAAAAAAAAAAACTGATATGAATTTGATTTCATGTAATTGGTTGTTAGGTGAGTTAGACTAGTTTTAGTATATGATATATATATATAAATAGAGTGTGTGGTGGCCTTTGTAAAACACACTTGAATGCACTGGAAATTGAATGAATTATTTTTGTTCCTTTCTATTTCATACATCAGTCGAATTCAAGGTTATTCCCATTCTTTTTCCATTTTATTTACTTTGGTTTAATTTCCCTTTGAGTCCCTTCCTTTCTTACTCATTTCCACCTACCACAATTACACCTAAATCCATCATTCAACCTTACCAATTAATCCCCTCCACAAACCAAGAAAGCGTGATTAATTCCAAGTTTCACTAAACTTCTACTTAGCTTTAGGCCGGTATTCTTCCCGGTCAAGAATAGTGAGAAATGAATCTGCACTAAAAATCTTTCATACGGTATTAACCATCTCTCCGAAATATGGGATAGTACAAATTCGTCCATTAAAATTAATTCAATTTCAACACAAAGTGCATGTTGGGTTAGAGTGGTTTTGGCGTATAGTTAAGAAGACAAGTTGATTGTGTTGTATTCGGATTTCCGCGAATAAGTTGGCATATCCTGGTGGGGTCATACTAGTGGGATTTTCGTCAAGGGAGATAGTGATCGGATTTAAATGACCCACGCGGTTGAGGCCATTGATCCGAGTTGAGTTCTTCAAAACGGAAGGCTGTCGGGGTCTTGAATTGCGAACGCATGTATCGCGGTTAGACAATCGATAAGGGTTGGTTTGCAGGTCGTATCGGAATTAACTACAAGAGGAAGAATTGGTGGTTGGGACGTTCTTGATTGCTATAACCAACTTATGGTGTGGAAGAGAAAACTCATTTTTAATGATTAATTCAAAACCAGAATTCACCGAGTCCAAGGCTAAGACTTTATATTATTGCTTACTAAATTCAATTTCATTTTCTTATTTTATTTTATTTTTGATGTATATAATTGTTTATTATTGCAATTTCACTTTATTTACTTTTCAAACACTTTCAACTACCCTTATTTATTTTTTCAGCAAGTTCGTCACAAGTCGTGGGCATAACTATTGCTATGACAATAATTCTGATCACAAGAAAAGGCGAAATTAGATAATCAATCTCTATGAATTCGACCCCCTACTCTATATTGCTATTTAGTATTATTTTGTCATAGGAATTTATATTTGGTGGTTTCGATGCCCATCGAACTCACTCCATCGTGTGGTTTGCTTCGTCACTAATAAATGAGAAATTATCATGTTGAATCATTCGAGTGTTGTATTTTCAGTTATAGTAATCCAAAATCAAATTCACACAATCTTGAGTAGAAAATGGAGAATTTATAACCTTAATTTTTCTTAGCCAACAAGCTCTTGGCCTGGCAAGAGCATGATGTAAGAGTAAGAACCCCATTACTAAATAATAATACCCTCTTAATATGTATTTGTATTTGTAACCGGTTTGAAGTAGATACAATATTTATTCTCAGTGTTTATTATGTGAATGTTAGAATTTTTATTATTTATGTTAGAATTATAATTTTATTTAAATATGCTGAATTAAATGTACATGTTCATAAATAAATTCATTTAATTTAAGCAAACAAACACGAAACCAGATGCTTTATGGGCTGGTGGAACCCTACGTGACGAACAGGGAAGTTGGATTTGGGGCTATTGCAGAAACCTTGGGAGTTCTTCGGTGATAGAAGCTGAATTATGGGCTATATGGGAGCATGGGTATCGAAAGGTGATCGTAGAAATGGACAGTTTGAATGCTCTGAATAAAATTGCAGGCACACAGAGGATTAGGTTCGATTCAGCATTGGTTTGCAGAAATAAATCGATGCTGCAGCAACCATGGGAGGGCAAGCTAATGCATGCAGTGCGAGAGGTAAATGAGGCTACCAATCATACGGCTAGTATGGGGAATGGATGTGAATATGGATTAAATTTCTATGATACTGCCTTGGATAGCATTCGGGTAATTATTTGTAAGGATGTAGGTGCTTTTATAGATGCTGAACATCCATGTTAAATAAGTCTTGTTACTAAAGCTTTTTTTCAAAAAGAAAAACCATGAAATTTTTAACAAATACAAATAAATTAATAAACATAAATAAAAATATAATCCTTCAAGCTCATTTCATTTATAATCATACTAACAAATAATGTTAAAATTATATCGTTTCATAAATATAATATTTTACTAATTATTTTAGCTCACAATTTTATTTATTATTATTTAATATAAACATTCTTCATATTATATGATATTAAAAATTATATTTTATTCAACAAAAGTATATTTGAAATATTAGTTGGCAAAATCGATATATGTTATATATATTTATTCTTATTTATACAGTGGAAAGATATTGAGTCAAGTCAAAGATGACAAATCTATCTTTATCTTTACTTGAAAGAAATAGAAAAAACAGGAAAAGAAAAATCCAAATTGCAAACGTTATCCACAAAAAAGCTTACGGGGAATCCCATCTCACTGTCCGACGTGTCTCTACACGCCTCTAGATTTTCCACGTGTCGCTCTTTGGTTCAGAAGGCGACAAAACAAATAAGTCCCACTCAGGAACGTTCCCGAAACTCTGGGCCCCACACTATCCAAATCTAAAACAACTGCTCGTGCCGACACGTGACTCAGCCGAAACCTTCCAAAACAGCTGACGTCACCGTATAATTTCAAAATGACAAAACCAACCCTCATGCATCATAGTAATGGAAACTGCAGAGTCCAATATTTATGGTTATCCCTGATAGTTTACATATGAGAATAATATTAAAACCCGCAGATTCACATAATCAAATATCTAATTTGAATAAATTATATTATCGTAGATAATTAGCTCAGATACCAAAATTGCTTGCTAGCTTTACCTTACTTTTAGTTTTTTATTTTGGCTTGCTAAATTTAAATAATTTTTAAATTAAATTTAGATACTAATAATTGAAATTTAATGCGATCACAAACTGATACGGATATAATAATATATAACAAGGACATATCCGTCATTAGCAAGTCCACCGTCCAGCGCTGTAATCAAAACGACACGTCGGCGATTCTACTTGGCACGTGCAGTAAGTAAAAACAAAGGCCGCCATGATCAACCTGCCAGCCACTGCTGTTAAAAGAAAAGATCCTTTAGTTTTTCTTGTGCTTCAGACTCTTCAGAGAGTTTCAGACTATTGAAAGAGCAAAGCACAAAAAAAAAAAAAAAAAAACTGATCAGATGGTGCAATTGATGAGTTCGGGGAAAAGGGTATCCGTGAAGTTGGAAGTTGAAGAATCTCTAGAAGAAGAGTTGGCCTCTCTTCACAAAAAAAGATCAAAACTCGACCCTTGTTTACAGGTATAATTTAAAAAAAAAAAGAAGATTTTTTTATGGTTCCTTTGTTGGTATTTCATTTATGGGTTTGTTTCTATTCTGGGTTTCGGCTAAAAATACTAAAGGTTCTTTAGTTTTTGGAAATTTGTCACTTGAATCTGATTTTGTTCAATTTGTTTGCTAAATATATGTTTTTGGATTTGTTAATCTGAGCAGGAAGGTAACGTTGAAAGTGGGAAATTTCCAATCTCACCATCATTGTATAATCCACTGGATGAGCCAAGTCCACTTGGCTTGCGTCTGAAAAAGAGTCCATCTTTTCTGGACCTGATTCAAATGAAACTTTCACAGCAAAATGGCGATAAGTTAACTGCTCATAACAAGAAAGATAGTAAAGGAGTTTCAGTTTCTGGGGTACGGGATAAGCTCAAAGCCTCAAACTTCCCTGCTGCCATTTTGCGAATCGGTTCTTGGGAGGTAAGTTTCATCACTTGGATGATAGTTTTTTTTCTTTTTCCCTGTCGAGAGTTTGAATTGATTGAGGCATTTTCGGATTGCAGTATAAGTCAAGATACGAAGGGGATTTGGTGGCAAAATGTTACTTTGCTAAGCACAAGCTTGTATGGGAAGTGCTTGATGGTGGTCTCAAGAACAAAATTGAAATTCAATGGTCAGATATTGTAGCTATCAAGGCAAATTATCCTGATGATGTTCCAGGGACCTTAGATGTAGTGGTAATAATCAAACTTATGCCATAAGCTCTTCTCTCTACATACTTGGTAATATAGGAATAAGCTGCTTCAAATTATACTTCCTGGCAATTCGTGTTCATATAACTTCTGATGCGTTAATGATTTATCATGCCATGGTGTGCTGCATTGTCAGCTCTACTTAAATCTTCTCTTCTGATCACTGTGAATATTTTGATGTAATATTTATTTTAGATGCAATTTTTGTTTGCTACAGTTGGCAAGACAGCCACTTTTCTTTAAGGAGACAAATCCACAACCTAGGAAGCATACTCTGTGGCAAGCAACCTCAGACTTTACCGGTGGACAAGCAAGCGTACACAGGTACTACTGTTGACCTTTTAACAATCAGTTAAAGAAAGAATTTAAATAAGTATTAAATATTGTAAATATTTAAAATATATATATTTTTGACTAAATAGGTATAAATTCGAGTCATTAAATGATCAAATTTCATCACATACAATACATACTTCAATAAGAAACTTTGAAAGCGGTTTTTTGCCGGTTCTTTAAACTCCCTAGTTTAATGATATATATATTGGACTGGACAGACATCAAAAGTCAAACCGAATCCCGGTTCAACTAGGCAGCTTTTTTTTTTTTTTAATGTCAGCTTTTAGTTTCTAATTGTAGCAGGTCATTGAAGTGAATTCACTTCTAATGTTGTCTTGGTGACTTAACTGAATTGAGTGCCATTGTCTTAGTTGACCTTGATCATATGAGCATTGACCCAATTGTTAAATGTTGTTTTGTATGCACATTGAATGTCATGTAAGGGTGGTGCATTCGTTTTATGTTGCAGGCAACATTTCCTACAGTGTCCACCGGGTCTTTTAGGGAAGCATTTTGAGAAACTTATTCACTGTGATCCGCGTCTCAACTTCCTAAGTAAACAGCCAGAAATTTTGTTAGAGTCACCATATTTTGAGTCCAGGATATCTGGTTTCGATGGTTTGGATGATGCTGGCCATAGCATTGAGTTAAAAAGCGAGGAGGTGCCTACTATCTTCAGATTGCAGGATCAATCATCGCCATCAACTGTTCAATCTCCTTCCTGTATTAACGAGCAAGATTTCGGTGTTAGAGCATCTGACAATTTTTGCCAGGGAACCCCATCACCTAGCTCAGGTAAAATTAACATCGTTCTAGTATAAATTTGAAAGAATATCTATATTGTTTTTGGCTGTAAGTAATAGAGTGTTTGGTAGGGAACAATGGTTATCATCTATGTTAATCCATTTTTGGCAGTAGTTGTATTTTTTTCAAGTTGTTCAATGTATTTAAACAGTCGTGCCCCTGTATATCTACATTTGGATATGTATAGACACAAGTACTTTTAGGAAAATGAAGAGTCCGAGTAACATAATCATTGTTTTGGTATCCGCTTATTCGGAGCATATATTTTTTTCTGTAAGCGGTAATTAATTTTGTTTTGCTTCTCCTGTGGTCAAGCGAGCATTATGAACTGATTATTACAATTGGAGTCCGTTCGTTTCTGCTCTGCAACTGCCAATTCATATATTAATTGTTCATATGATAGGTGAAATCTAACTACCCTGGTATTGACATTTGGTGCTTGAATCTGTTGGTAGTAATTGCAAAATTCGGAAGAATTTCCAGCACTTTGTTTGCATGCTTTTATAATGGTGTTATTGCCTGCCGCTATTTAACAAAGCACGTACCCTTGTATTTGTTTACAGTAAGGGAGGCCCATGTTATTGAAGAAATTAGAGGTAGCAGGGCGAAGGAATGGGATAGGATTAATTTTCCGGAACTTAATGCATCCATGTCGATGACCGATCTAGTGGATCATATTGGGAACTGCATAACTGAACAGATGACAGCTTCGGTTGAGAGCCAAAATATCTTGGAGGAGATCACGCAATACTTGCTCAATGATTCACAGCATACAACAGCATCAGATGAAAAGTCCCTAATGTCTAGGGTCAATTCTCTTTACTGTCTTCTGCAGAAGGATTCAGCCACAGAAGATGGCAGCAGCTTAGTGCCGATGGATGATGTTGCTGGCTCCAAGCTCTCGCACCCCATGTCAAGGAAGGACTCAATAGGGGATCTTCTTCTCAATCTTCCCAGGATAGCTTCGATGCCGAAGTTTTTATTCAACACCCTGGAAGATTCCGATATTAAATCCAGAGCAAGTAAGAAGAATGTTTTGTGAAGTTTTTTAAACTAGTTTTGATACCAGAACCTACTGATGGTAAATATGTGTCGAACACTACTGATAAAAATATCTCTAATCCAAGCAATGTTCCTAAGCATAAATGTGCCAATCTTGAGATAGAGACACGGTGGTGTCATAGATTTTACAATAAAGAGGTCTAATTCAAGCCATCATACGGCTTCTGTCTGCCTTAACACGTATAGGTTGGACTTTAGAGTTTAGACCCATTTTACAAGTACGGATCCATCTGACTTGACTTCTATCACTAATTATAATTTATGTATATTTTTCACAGTTTTAGATCAAATGGATAGGATGCTTGAAAAAAACTTAAATTACTATACATATAAACAACTCGCATCAGTATAAAAAGGACGGTAGTTATTTCATTGTTAAGGGAGCAGAAAATTGGTTGCATAATCCCATGATTTTGATCCTGAATAAAGCTTTTTTTTCTTCCCAAAGGATGGATTTAACAATAGTAATATGCACTTTTAACCACTAATAAAAAATGTCAACTCTTTTTCCTTTTACTATAAAACCTAATACTTGAATTCAAAGTAGGATGAAAATGTTATAATTTCATATTCAGTACGTAAATATGGAATACAAATATATATTAGATAAATCTTATTAACTTAAAATATCATCTCAAAACCACACAAAAACATCGACTGTGACATTAGTAAAGAAAAGAATAAATAAATATGGATGAACGGGTGGAGTGGTTTGTGCTTATATGACGAGGTGTTCCATTAGCTTAGATTTAAATCCAGTTGATGCCCTACGGTACTAGTCTAAATTCACAAAGCAATTGTTTTCTGCTCTTTGAATGGCTATCCATCCCCTTGGATTGAATAGCAGCAAGCAATCTTTAATGGTTATAATGGGATTGACGAAAAACACTGCATATTAGTCCCTTTATACATCATTCTCCCCACTGACTAAAAAATCCATTTCCACTTTCACTTATGTAGCTAAATGGATTATGGAAACAATTTACTTATACCACTTGTCACTCTCACTCACTGCCTCAGTTGAATTTAATGATTGTTAATTATGTAGGTAGTAGTAGTCGGAGGAGAAGGCGATTTTTTTTATCAACTTGCCAATATATCCCTCCCTAATGGCATCCATTAGATTAATTTTTTTTCTTCTCCTCCAGCATTTGGTTTCATCTAATCATCATCATTCTTTGCTTCAAGACAAGGCTGCACTTCTGGCATTCAAGAAATCGATATTTGATCCTAAATCCGCACTTACCAACTGGATAGATGTTGTTCCTGTCTGCAACTTCAGTGGCATCACATGTAACAAGCAACATCACCGTGTGCAGGAAATCAACCTGTCTGGCTACGGACTTGGGGGGAAAATTTCACCTTTCCTTTCAAACCTCACCGGCCTTCGACAACTAAAGCTTAATGAAAACCATTTCTATGGCGCCATCCCCCCAGAACTTTCCTCCCTCCGTCGCCTAACCATGTTTATGGTTATGGAAAACTACTTGACAGGTAGCCTGCCGCCTTCCTTTTTCTCCAACTGCACTAACTTAATGGTCATAGATGCCTCTGTCAACAACTTCACAGGTCAAATTCCTGACCAAATTGGAGATTGTCCAGATTTATGGTCCCTCAATTTATACAACAATCAATTTACAGGCGAACTTCCTGCCTCCCTAGCCAATACTTCACTGTATAGTCTCGATGTGGGATACAATCTTCTTTCAGGTGAACTGCCTTCAGACTTGGTATGGAAGTGGCCTTATCTTGGAAATCTATATTTATCATATAACAACATGACCAGTCACGACAACAACACCAACCTCTATCCATTCTTTGCTGCATTGAGAAACTGCAGCAATTTGAGTGAGGTTGGATTGGTTGGCATGCAACTTGGAGGAAGATTACCAACCTCCATCGCTCATCCTACTCTACGCTTGCTAGACTTGCAAGACAACCACATCTCTGGACCCATTCCTCGAGAAATCGGGAACCTCACGAATATTACAATGCTGAGCTTGACGTCCAATCTTCTAAATGGAACAATCCCGGAGGAGATTAGTCTATTGTCAATGCTGGAACAGCTTTTTTTGTCCCACAACTTTTTCAGTAGCATAATTCCTGCAACATTAAGCAAGCTCAATCATCTCGGTCTGATTGATCTATCAAGCAACAAATTCTCCGGTGAGATTCCACCCAGCTTGGGAGATTTGGGACAACTTCGTTCGTTGTTTCTCAATAACAACCTCCTTTCAGGGTCAATACCACCAAAACTACTAAACTGCAGAAATCTCAACATGCTTGATCTATCCTACAATCAACTGACAGGGAGAATTCCTCCAGAGATAGCTGAGCTACGTGAAATCCGAATATCCATAAATTTGTCACACAATCATCTCCTAGGATTGTTACCGATCGAACTCAGCAAGCTAGAAAATGTCTTAGAAATGGATCTTTCATCAAACAACCTCAGTGGGAACATCTTCCCTCAAATATCAAGCTGTATCGCGGTGACTATGATAAATTTCTCACATAACAATCTTCAAGGGCAGCTTCCGGATTCACTAGGTGATCTGAGGAGCCTCCAGGTATTTGATGTTTCAAGAAACAATATATCTGGAAAGATACCAATGGGCCTGAGCAAAATCAACCTCACATTTCTCAACCTTTCTTTTAATGACTTCAATGGAATGATTCCCTCTGGTGGGATCTTCAGTTCATTCACAAATATGTCATTCTTGGGCAATCCGAGTTTGTGCGGAGTTGCTTCGAGTAGGCCGATTTGCCCTCATAAGAAACACTGGTTTCGATCACGGATGTTCCTGGTTATCTTTGTCATAGTCATAGTTGTTTCAGTGCTGTTATCCACAGTATGCTGTATGATTGGAATCCGGCACATTAAACTGATGGTTTCCTCCAGGAAAATTGAAGGATCAAGAAGAAAATCTGCTGCCCCGAAAATAACACAAAATTTCCCCAGGCTGACATACAAAGAGTTATCAGATGCCACTGGGGGATTTGATGAACATAAACTAATTGGTACAGGTAGCTATGGGCGTGTTTACAAAGGAGTTCTTCCGGATGACACAAGCATTGCCGTGAAAGTGTTACATTTGCAGTCTGGAAATTCCATAAAAAGCTTCAACAGAGAATGCCAAGTTCTGAAGAGGATTCGGCACCGAAACCTCATTCGAATCATAACAGCCTGCAGTTTACCAGATTTTAAGGCTTTGGTTCTTCCTTACATGGCAAATGGAAGCTTAGACAGCCGTCTCTATCCGCATTCTGAGTCAGGCTTTTCGGATTTGACTCTAACTCAAAGAGTTAGCATTTGCAGTGACATTGCTGAAGGAATGGCCTATCTGCATCACCATTCCCCTGTCAGAGTCATACACTGTGATCTAAAGCCCAGCAACGTTCTCCTAAATGATGATATGACTGCACTGGTTTCCGACTTTGGGATTGCAAGGCTAGTTACCACAGCTGGAAATGGTGGTGGTGGTGGTGGTGGGGGGGCTATAGACAACATGGGAACTTCCACTGCAAATATTTTAACCGGATCCGTAGGTTACATTGCACCAGGTTAGTATTTAAGGATTCTTAATAGGGTCATCAATATTGCTTGCTCCAATGCTCCTATGATTAAAAATAATGGTGTGTGAATGCAGAGTACGGATTTGGATCAAACACA
Organism: Gossypium sturtianum; assembly: GCA_025698515.1. NCBI lineage: Eukaryota > Viridiplantae > Streptophyta > Magnoliopsida > Malvales > Malvaceae > Gossypium > Gossypium sturtianum. Next base: position 99,619 of record CM046952.1, on the reverse strand, counting down.
TCCTTCAGGGGAGATGTGTACAGCTTTGGAGTTGTAGTTCTTGAGATGGTGACACGAAAACGACCCACTGACGACATGTTCGTTGGGGCTTTAAACCTGCAAAAATGGGTGAAAAATCACTACCATGGAAGGCTGGAAAAAGTGGTTGATTCATGTTTGGTGAGTGATTCAAGGGATCAGTCAGCTGAAGTGAAACGAATGTGGGAAGTGGCCATTGAAGAACTTATAGAGTTGGGTATTTTATGCACCCAGGAAACTCCATCTAATAGGCCTACCATGCTTGATGCCGCTGACGATCTCGATCGCCTTAAGAGATACCTTAGTGGGGATTCCACTGTCACCTTCGCCTCTTCTCTAGGAATTTCTTCTTCCACTCTCAGTAATGACTAACACCCATCATTGATTGTATTTGGTGTATATATAAATATTTAGGGTTTAGGGTTTAGGGTTATTGATATTTGATACTAATACCTTTGTTTATTCATTTTGCCATCTACGATGATGCAAATATACTTCGTTATTTCACCAATATATATATATATATATATATATATACTTCTTTATTACAGGATTAAATGTCAAATAACATAACAATCATTATTCCTACCACTGCTGAAATACTTTCACTAGGACGGCTTCTGGTTCTATCTATCCTTTCCGGCGTAGGTAAAATCATTAAAGTTGACGTTATTATTAATGTATGAAGCATGTTTAGTTCAAATTATATAATATCAACTATCAGCCTATTGAAATTTAAATAAATATATAATGCTTTTAATATAAAAAAGCAATAAAAAAAAAAGAAAGGAGATGGAACAAAGCATAAGGTTATCTTGTTATTCCAATTTCTTAAATTAGCATATAAAAATATTCTGACGTGCTACTGCTAGTTAGGATTGTAATTGGACTAATTTTATCATATTGTCACCAAGACAGTTCTTCTGTGCTTTTCAAAAGGACTATTGGTTCTAAAAGCACTTTTGAAAGAAAAGTTATGCAGAATAAGCTACTTTTGGCTGAATTTTTTGGCTTTTCAGAAGTACTTTTGGAAAGCACTTCTGAAAAGGAGAAGCTAAAATTTTTAGCTTTTCCTCTCCTAAAAGCACTTTTAGTGCTTAATTACTTTTTCACCCCTCTAATAACATAATACTTTTCTTTTTTTTTGTACTTAATTACAAATGTGTTAAAATCATTAATTAAAAATAAAAAATATTTTTTAAAATATTAATTATAAATATTTAATGGTTATATTTAAATATTTAAAATGTAGTTTATATAATTCTAATTAAATTTTATAAGTAATTAATATTTATTATTTAAAAATATTTAAAATTTATATTTCATATATTAAAATATTAATAAGTTATAGTATTTTTTTTATATTCTTACTAAAATATAATAATATTAAATAATTTAAATTTTATTTAAATGCATATTTGTTACTTGATAATAACATGTCTAAAATGGACATTTTATTTCTCAAAAGCACTTTTTAACAGCAATGCTAAACACTCAAATTTTAAACTAAACTTTTCAAAAGCACTTCTTAAAAGTACTTTTCCACAACACTTTTCAAAACCACTTTTCAAAAGCATTGCCAAACTAACCCATAATATATCAAACATTGAGTTCAATTATATGAAATACAGAGATTAGTGGTGGATTGCATTTACATGACAATGACCCTTAATCCGTAATTTTTAAAAAGTTAAGTTATTAATTCATTCTTTAAGTATAAGGTTTTGGGCTTAATATTTATTTATGGGAATGAATAAATGGTCTTGATAATTTTTTTCTTTTCCATCACATTTTTCTAAAATTAAAAAAAAAATTATTTTCTCTCTTTAAATTATTTATATATATATATATATATATATTATTTTACAAGTGCCTTTGCACATAATTAAGAAGCATTGACGCCTCATCAAGCATTTTACTTGTGTTACATGTTTTATACATATAATATGATGAGATATATGTCCAATATATTTTAAGACAATATATTTATACATGTAAGATGGAAATAACATGGAATGACTTTTTTTACAATTTTCTTCTGAAAATTAATAATCATCAACAGACTAAATTCTACGAAAATTAGATACTTTTGTTTAATTAAATATTGGCTAACAATACTTTTTCTCAACAAATTAATTATAATATAAAGAGAAGGATACATATTTAATTTATATAAAATATAAATTAAACTCTGTTTTATAAAAAAAATAAAATTATCTATTTATTATGTCCATGTTGGATAATAATCACGTTTTCATGCCCACACTAATTCAAAGGTCATATTATAATTTCAAGTCAACTCTACATCATTAGGGTTTGCCTTAACATTTCTGTACTCGAGCTGGTCCAATTATATTTAATAATTTATGTTTAGTTATAAAATATGTAAACATTGAAATAAAATAAAAATATATTTAAATCTTCCAATATTATAATTAGGAATTATAGTGCACAACAAATATCAAGTGTCTGTTTCCTTCCAACTTTATGATGGAAGCATGGGCGATAGCATTACCAAAGCACCAACTCAAGATTATGATGAATGAATGGATTGTTTTGAAAATGAATATTACTAATTAAAATAATATTAAAAACAAATTGTATTAATATTCATAATTAAAATTTATGCCAATATTAGTATAAATTTATACTAATAAATATAATCACAATTTATGCCAAGTCTACACCGGAAAAAATAAATAAATAAGTACTTCAATTTTTTTTTGAGAAATTCATTAATTCATATTATGAACAGGATTATATAATTCAAGGAAAAAAATAAACACTCATAGTAGGTGGTGAAAGATAAAATCCATTAACACAATAAATGTTTTCTCAACATCAAATGAACATTATGACACGTTAATAATTGGTTCCGTCACAACCTAAGCACGACATATTTATAGCGATTGCAAGCATTTAATACAATAAGGAAATAAGCCTAAGATGGTCTAAAGCGGCAGGCAAAATTTGACAAAAGAACCGAGCATCCACCAAATTGGAGAGGACGACGATAAAACCATCCCTAAAATCACTTGCAAAAGCAAGACTAAAAAACATGCTGCAAATGTCACAGGGCTAAATCTTTCCTCTAGCAAATCGCGTGGCCTTAGGCAATTCATTCGCTTCAAAAGTGCCCAAACCAACCTAATTCTCACAAACTAAGAATTCTCGTAAAAATTCTCTAAAATGCTCTCAATATATTAACTCAGAAAGAATGAAGTGATTACAAATGAAAGAGGAGATCTGATACGATCCCGAGTTACAGAAGTATTCCGGGTCGTAGTTGTGCCCGATCGTTAAATCTGAAAAGTATCGTTGTAGCTTGGAGTTTGATGAAGTTCAGCTGTTTGTAGGCTTAACAAAAGTTTGCAAATTGGTTCAAGGGGGTTTTAGGTGTCAATCGAATGAAGGCTAGGTTCGGAAATAAAAGAAATAAGGCAATTAGATGGATAAGAGTACGGGTAGAAAAACTTAAGGACAAGAATGAACCAATACTATGTAAGTATTGACCCGAGACTTATATGTCGCTTAAGGTGCTGGAAAAACGTTAAAAGAACCTCGACCCGCTATCTATATTGAGATAAGAACTAAAGGTATATCGGGTGAACGCCACACTCGGTTGTGAGTGATAAGTTCGAATAAACAAAGTTGACGCCACTAGTGAACTAGATAAGCCAACTCGAGTCTAGAACGAAATCTGAGAGTTGAATAAAACTCACAAAGTAATAAAAATTCATTCAAGTAGCAAAAAGTCCTTACAAACAGCAAATAACAAAGTTTTTATAGGCAAAATCTAAGACTAGCCGAATAGACATGTGAGGGCAAAAATGACATTTAATTTCAGCCTTTTAATGAGCTGAAAATTCCAGAATAAATCAATAAGGATCCATGAAACTTTTCCAGCCTTGAGAACGTCATTGGACAGCTTCTAGAGAGGCCTCATTCAGCTGAAATTAATTTGGAATGATGGGGAGCTGATTGGACTCGACTAAGGCCGAGTTGTCCAGCTTCTCGATTTGTCCAGCCAACATTTCACCCCAAGCTTGATTGACTAAGGCCGAAATGGCCTCTTTGAATTGCTTAGCTCGAGCCCGTGTAATTGGTCCTTGGGGCAGCACCATTGGGTCCTTACTCGAGCTAGGTACATTCCGGGGCGCGATCGTATCATCCCCCCTCTTCAAAGCAACTTGTCCTCAAGTCGGAACCTGCATCAAAGGGAGATAAGTCAGAAACATTAAAGCTCGCACTTATGTTATACTCACCCGGTAAGTCAAGTCGGTAGGAATTTTCATTAATTCGTTCTAGGACTTGGAATGGTCCGTCTCCTTGAGGTAACAACTTGGACCTACGTTGGGCTGGAAATCGTTCCTTGCGCATATGAACCCAAACCCAGTCACCGGGTTCAAAAACCACTCATTTTCGACCTTTGTTTGCCCGTTGAACATAGCTCTCGGTCCTCCCTTCTATGTTGGCCCGAACCTTTTGATGTAACTCTTTGACAAAGTCAGCCTTTTTCCTAGCATCAGACTGAATTAATTGATCATTAGGCAAAGGTATCAAATCCAATGGAGTTAACGGATTAAAACCGTAAACTATTTCAAAGGGTGAATATTTAGTCGCCGAATGAATGGATCGATTGTAAGTGAACTCGATATGAGGTAAGCAGTCCTCCCACGACTTTAAGTTCTTTCGGATGATTGCTCGAAGTAGTGTAGACAGAACGCAGTTGACCACCTCCGTTTGACCATCCGTTTGGGGGTGGCAAGTTGTGGAAAACAGCAATTTGGTTCCAAGTTTAGCCCACAACGATCTTCAAAAATGGCTTAAAAACTTTGTTATTTGCTGTTTGTAAGGACTTTTTGCTACTTGAATGAATTTTTATTACTTTGTGAGTTTTATTCAACTCTAAGATTTCGTTCTAGACTCGAGTTGGCTTATCTAGTTCACTAGTGGCGTCAACCTTGTTTATTCGAACTTATCACTCTTAACCGAGTGTGGCGTTCACCCAATATACCTTTGGTTCCTATCTCAATATAGATAGGGGGAATGATGTGAGCACGGCCGAGATCTTTCCCGAAACAAGCAAGGACTATTCGAGGCTGCTCACTAAGTCTACAAACAGAGCTTGGGCCAGCAATTCAAGGGCTCTTCGCACCCTAATGCAAGCTAATTCTAGCTCGAATTCAGCTCCCCAAGCTCCGCTTAGCTCGAATCAGCTCACTTGAGCTTAAATCAGCTCATTTGAGCTTGTTTATCGTTTACTTTATTTAGCTCATTTTATTTGCTGGAATAAATTAGTTTAAGTATTTAATTAATTTAGTTAAGTGTTAAATGTGTTTTTTTAAGCTATTTAATGTGTCTAAATAATTTCGGCATTAATAGGTGTAAGTCATTTAATTTGTCTAAATTCCTACAGCAATTTAAGTTGTCTTTAGGCCATTTAATTTGTCTTAAGTCCTACTGCCATTTAAAGTGTCCTAAGCTAAGACAACTTAATTAGGTTCATAGAAGGTGTTTGACCGAATTAATGTGCTTGTATTAATGTGTCATAAGCTGCCAAATTAATGTGTTCTAAAATGAATTTAATTGCTGAATCTATTTGGTGCAGGTACATGGCATGGACAGCACAATAAGTGAGCTGATGGTTCAGCTCTTCAAAGCATCATTTCGTGGACCTCAATGGTCATAGCAAAGCTGCCGATTTTGCTTCCCTAAGCTAGCCGATTAGCTCCCCAAAGCCAACTTTAAAGCTTTCACACATGCTGCTCCTTTCACATTGCTTGCCCTTTCGGTTTTGTGTGTTCATACTTGGGGGACTGTTTGCATTCGGTTTCACACATTGGTGACCTTCACAATACTCCAGCTGATCATTAAAACGTCCATAAATTTTTAGCTGATCAAGGCAACTTAATTTCAGCTCATTAAACCCTTTTGGCCGAACATGGACAAGTCATTTCAGCTCCAAACACTTCAATTAATGTCATGCTGAATGGCCACCTTCTAGATGTTGTCCAATGGTGTTTCCCATGCTAAGAAACTTCAAAGAAGCTTCCAAGGACGTTCAAGAAACTTCAAGGAAATTTCCAGCTCCCTTTAGCTTTAATTTGCTGTCCATTTAGCTTCTCAAATTGCCTATTCGGCTAACCCCATGTATTGGCTATAAATTTAGCTCATTTCATGTTGAAAAGGACTTTTTTTTTTTACTTCTCCCAACTTTTTATATGAACTTTGTGTTCTCGAGTGAGTTTACCTCATCTCTTATTTCGTACAAGTTTCGATTCACTTATCTGGCTTTGCTAGTGGCGTCTTCGACTTGTTTTTGAACTTATCACCTTAACCGATGTGGCGTTCACCTTTCTATCTTTTCATCCAACCACCTTAACCGCATAAGAATCGGGGTGACACTCTTTTATAGTGTTGAATCATTCTTCGAGTTAAGTTCGTTTTCCATCTCCATCACTATCCCGAATATCACTTATCCTCATTTTCTTTGCTAAACCGAACCCATTCCATCTCATCCATCCTTAACCTATCCAAACCCTTTGCTACACTTCTGCTACCTTTTAAACCTAAATTAACCATTTTCAACGAATCGAACATTCTCCTCGTCGACGATCGAGCAACTACGTGAAATGACTCAACTAAACCGAGTTGGATCACATCAAGATCTCTATTTATAGTTGACCTCTCCAAATCCAACGATACTTACATTAATGGTTGAGATTAGTTCACATCTACAGTAATAGAGTCCTAAGGGATTCAAATTCTATACATGTTTTTCCTTTGGGATTTTACAATAATTATCTTGATAAAATATAATTTAGTGGAGTGTTTAAATTTAACCAGGATTCAAGTAGATGAGTTTCTCCATGGGTTCCACGAATCAGGCCAGTTTATTTGGATCAAATGAGCTCCATTTCATAAGTTGACCTTTATGGGACATTTTGTGCGCAATGGTCACAGGCTTTGATCTGTGGCTCGTGACACAAGAGTAGGCAAAAAATTCTAGAAGTGAAGACTTATTAAAACAGTGGAAACAAATAAAAAAACATATAAAAATTAAGACAACATGCCTTCAAATCGACTCGTAAAATCATTTATTAATATGAAATACTCTCAAAATAGAAACAGATTAAGAAACCAACGAAGAACGACCCACTTTCCAAGAGAAATTGTTGGTGACTCATGAAGTTTCAATGATGACAAACATTGTCATCTGTCCATCACAATGTTTGAAAACAACAAAATTACCTACAAAATATATCTTTAAACTGAAAAGAGAGAAGACATGTGACATCTCATGTAACACTCTTCACCCGTATTCAATGTCAGAATAGGGTTACGAAGCATTACCGAACTTATAAAACAATTAAACATTCATTTCACATACATTATCAAATTTCATGCAATAATCATTCAAACTCAATCACATTATCCCTAATACGAGCCTTCGAGGCCCTAAACATGCTTTAGAAGTGGTTCGGGACTAGACCGATAGTTCAAGAAATTTTTGAAACACTTAGAAAATTTTCCAAAATACAGGGGACACACGCCCGTGTCACAGGCTGTATGGACATTCGAAATGGAGGCACATGGCCGTGTCTCAACCCGTGTCCGACCCCGTGTAACTCTCTGACTTGGGTCACACGGCCAACACACACGCCCGTGTGGCTAACCCGTGTGCCTTGAAAATGGCCACACACGCCCGTGTGCCAGGCCGTGTGCTAGACCGTGCCAAACCTGTAGGGTATACTGACTTATGCAACACAGCCATGACACACACCCGTGTACTGGGCCGTGTGGAGCATACTGACTTGATTTTAATCTCAACACCAGGGGACACACGGCCGTGCAACATAACTGTGTGTCACACACGGCTGAGACACACGCCCGTGTCTCTGCCCATGTGGACAAAAATAGGCTATTTACCAATCCATTTTGCCACCCAATTTGCATGTACCTATATCAAACCAAATGACACAATTCATAGCATAAAAATAGGCATTTTAATAACCTCAATCAAACATAATTCAAACCATTTCAATACCAATCAATTCAAAACACACCAATACAACAATATACCATTCAATTTCATACCAAAATTTCTAATATCAAATCATCAATATGAACACTTCCAACTTTGCATCATTTAGCCTAATCTCATAACATACCAAGTTCATTTCTCAACCATTTAGTACCCCTAATTACCAAATATTAACTAACATCACATATCCATATTCAAGCACATAACAAGAGCCATATACAAAAATATATACACAACCAAACCAACCAAGTTAAGCAAACTTTCATGGCTATATACAAAACCAAACTCTCAATATTTACAAGCCATTTCAAATGACTAAATTCATTAACACCACATATACCAAAATGACCAAACTCCTATACATGTCATATACTCAAAATACTTAAGTTCAAAAGCACCAAAGTAATAGTTGGATAGTGTGATGAAGTCTCCGACGATTCCTGTATCCGAGCTAGCTTTGAAAACTATAAAACACGAAAAAATAAACAAATTAAGCTATAAAACTTAGTAAGCTCGTATGAATTAATAAGCAAACTCACCATTTATTTACAATCAAATAATATAAACATAATATGCTACAAAACATTCAAATCAAAATGTTAACTTGTATTCAATCACAAATATATCCATGAATTTATAACTTTCATAAATTCAATGCTCACATAGTTTCAATACATACCTGTACTATTACGTATCAATTTCTCACTATTTTGTATCTTCGATATACCCGTTGAACCATTTGGAATAATACAGGATACTCGAGAATCTCGCACCCTAAGTGCCAATATATATATAGCCGAAGCTATCTCAATATCATATCTCAATAATGCTCACTCTCGAGCTATCAACGGGTCTGTCACACAAGCTAACAGTCATGACGTAGTTACATGGTGCTGCTCACACAAGCTGACCAGAATCCGCAACACATGTTGGATAACTCAGCCACCGGTAGGATGTACGGACCAGCACCCAAAACAATAATAACCCCTAATGACATGTCATTTGTATCCTAATCTATTCCTAATGTTCAACCGGGATTTCCAATGCCAAATCTTCGTCGAATAGGTCCGTAAGGTCGTATTTACAATTTATGCAATATTAAAGCATTAAAATCACAATTATAACAAAGCTTATTACATACGAACTTACCTCGAATACAAAAACGGCGAAACGAGTCGATTAATCCAAAACCTTGTTCTTTCCCCGATCTAAGTTCGTATTTCACTTTTCTTAATCTATATAATATCAAATTTAGATTATTTAATAATCTCACTATTCAATTTAATCCAAAATCCACTTTACACTTTTTCCCTTAATATTTCACATTTTTACAATTTAGTCCTTATTTCATAAAATCACAAATTCATGCAATTCAACCAAAACCCATGCTAGCCGAATTTCAATTAGGTCCCTAGCAGTCCATACCTTTCATTAATTTCACAATTTAACCCCAAAAAATTACACATTTCATAATTTAATCCCTAATTGGACTTTTCACTAAAAATCACTTTATAAATGTTATTTATCTCACAAAAAGCATGCATTTTCTATCATTAAACACCAAAATACATCAACATTCATCAATGGAAAAACCCTAAACCTTTAAGAGTTTTGCAAAATAGTCCTTGGGCTACTAGACTAAGCTGCAACGATCTCAAAAACATAAAAATCATTAAAAACCGAGTCAAAAGCACTTACCAATTAAGCAATGCAATGACCGAACCCTAAATAGCTTCAATGGATGTTTTCTTCTTGTTAAATTCGGCTAGAGAAGATGGTAACTAATAAAATATGTTTTTTTTTATTTTACCTTAATTAACCAAATTACCTTTTTAACCTTATATATAATTCATTAAAATTACTTAATATAAGTCCATAAATGTCCACTAACATTTATAATGGTCTAATTACCACTTAAGGACCTTAAATTTAAGGTTCCATAGCTATTTAACACCTTTAACTAATAGAACATTAGTTTTACATTTTATGCGATTTAGTCCTTTTTATCGAATTAAGCATTCAAACGATAAAATTTCTTAACGAAATTTTCACACAATTATTCTATTATGCTGTAAACATTAAAATAATAATAAAATAAATATTTTGACCTCAGATTTGTGGTTCCAAAACTACTATTCTGATTTGACTAAAAACGGGTTGTTACACCTCACTCCCGACCCGATCGTTGAATCCGAGATATGAGATGCCACATTCATTGTCGAAGCAACTACAAATTTTAATTCAACATTCAAAGACAAATCGTGCAACCTTTCGAGTTTTAAAACTTCTATTAACATTAATTGTTCAAATTCGGGTTATAAGTAAGATTATGAAAGCCTTTATTATAACACCCCCTAACCCTTATCCGTTACCGAAATAGGGTTACGGAGTATTACCGGACTTTTTAGATCAAATACGAATATTACATACCATTTAACATAAACATATTGTAATTAAATCATATCGCCCCTTTAATGAGCCCTCGAAGCCCAAAATATGTGTTAAAAACAAATAGGACTAAATCGGGTACTCAATTTTTTTTTCCAAAAACATCAAAAATTTTCATAAAAATATGGGACACACGCCCATGTAGTCAGGCCATGTGGCTCACACGGTCAAGAAATACGCCTGTGTCCTAGGCCGTGTGAGTATACTGACTTGCAATATTAAGGTATAGGGGTTACACGGCCAAGTCACATGCCCGTGTGACACACGACTGAGACACACGCCAAGTTACACGCCCGTGTGACACACGACTGAGACACACGCCAAGTCACACACCCGTGTATTAGGCCGTCTGTCACACACGACTGAGACACACGTCCGTATCTCTGCCTGTGTGAAAATACCTAAGTATTCTGTTTTGAAATTTTTAAAATTGCAGGGGACACATGGCCAAACGACACGCCCATGTGTTAGCCGTGTGTATCACACGGTCCAGTCACAAGCCCGTATGTCTGGCCGTGTGGACTCAAAATGACCCTTAAACAACAAGTTTACCATTCCCTGCAGTCTTGTACACTAAGCAACTCAAAAGCCATTTATTCAACCAATTCAAAACACAATTAAACACATTCAAAACATGTCAAAATAGACATCCTAGGTGCCTAACCAATGTACCCTCATAGATACCACAATTTTATTATCAAAACATATCAATAAGACCTCATTCAAATCAAATTTGTAAACATGCCAATTTTAACCTATTTTTCCTATATTATATCAATTTGAACATCAATTTAAACATGTCATATTATGACCTCAAACATAAGCATATATTTATATATAACCAACCCAAAATTAACTTATAATCATATTTACAATCAATCCACAATATAGTTAACATTTGGACGCCCTAGGTACATGCCGACACAAAAGGAAGATACATCACCACGTTTGAGATCGGAATCGTTGATGGATGCTGAATCGGCGATCAACCGAAGTACCTAACCTGTACACGGAAAATAAAACCGTATGCTGAGTATAAACTCAGTGGTATTTCTATAATCCGAATACTTTAAGTAAAATAATATAACATACACATTTATCATACATTAACAATAGTCATTTCAATTGATCAATTTATTCATAATACATTCAATTCTCATCATTTGCTATTTCAATTAGCTTTTCACAATATGTTACACAATTCATATGTATCATTTCCATTTCACATTCGGTATTTCCAAATACCTTTTATCATATCACTTCTTTTAATTACCCATATTAACACGACTCAGACTCTAACGGATACACGGATCCAACCAAAACACACCAGTTTGGCACCCTGTGCCTCATCGGATAATTCAAAGTAATAAATTGACACCCAGTGTCTCATCGACTAAACAGAAGTAAATTGGTACCCAGTACCTCATCGAATTAATCCGAAGTAATAGATTGACACCCAGTGTCTCATCGACTCGTGGTCAAAGTAATCCCTGAACTCTTCCAATCCTATGGCATGCCATCTATATCTGACTCAGCCCGATACACTTAATAGGGTTTCAATTCACTTTTCAAATGCCACAATCATCCAGTATTCAAATATCACATTAATCATAAATTCACATACATTCAATTCAATATCATAATGCAAGTCACTCACCTTATTCACTTACCATAAACATTAAATCAACAATACAACAATTAATATTTGGATTCGGATTATAGAAATACAAACTAAAACTTTTGAGCTACTCCTCGTCGACTTTATTTTTTCCTTTCCTAGTCGTGGTTTCTGGCACAACGTTTGCTATGAAATTAAAACAATTAAAATTCATCAATATAATACAATTCAATTTCACATTAAATATTTCAATTTTTATTCAATATTTGCCTAATTTCCAATTTAGTCCCTAAACTGATACTAACTTTATTTCTTCTAAATTAATTCCATATTTTCATTCAATTTCCACTTTTGACTAAATTCAACTCTCTAATTTCACTTAAATCCATAAATTTCAAAATTTTCACAATTTAGTCCCTATTACTCAAAACTTATAATTTATTTTACAATTCAATCCATTTTTCATTTATAACTTAAAATTCTATCAATTTAATCCCAAATACTTAAATTATTCAACATGAAAAACATATAAAAATTCAATAATTTCTAAAATTTCAACACAGGTTAAGTAATATTTAATACCGGGATTCTAAAAACATAAAAATTACAAGAAAATGAACTAAATTGACTTACCAATTAAGCTTTGAACACTTGAAAACCCTAACTTTTCTCATTCTCTTTTTCTTTTCTCCCTTTTTCCCTCATGAATAACGTGAAATTGTTGCGATATCAAAGAGTGAGTGTCACGACATTGAGGGTAGTAGCTTTATACCATGACTTCAAAAGGGTTAAGTCGTGACCATGAAGACGATAACTCTTTGTCGTGACTTAAACAGGGGAATGTCATGACACTAATTACAGAAGGTTTAGTGTTGCGGCTTCAGTAGGGGAATATTGCGACTTTGATGATAGGGACCTGATGTCGGGACCTCAATAGAGTAAAGTTGCGACCATGGGGTCAACCTGATCAAATTTTGATCTTTTCATACAAGGCTACCAAGCTTCTATCCATTGGATCTAAATTACCCAAAAACTCAACTTCACTACATTATATGCAACAATACTAATGCTAATTCATCATTCTCAACATATTGAACACCTATAAATACATCATCTCAAGAACATACATATTCATTCTAGATTCAAGCATCACAATCATTAATTGGCATGCAAGCTATGTTCTAATTTCAATTTATTGCATTACATAACTTGGATAATTAAGCAAATTGTTATACCATCAAATTAGTACACATATTTCTATCAACTTATATGTTCATATTCAAAATGTTAACATTTCCTACCATTTGAACCTGAAACATCCAAAATAGACCTAAAAACCAACTCAAGACCTTAAGAACATGCCATTTGCTATAAAGATAATAAAATTTATACAAACTTTGTTGAGTCAAGAGTTGGGTTCTTGATGCTACCGGTCACCTATGAATTATATGTTAATAATAATTAAGTGAATAAAATGAGCCTTTTATGATGTTTATTGACCAATTAGTCCAATTCGAGCCTAATGACATTCTAACGAGTCGATGTAGTGGTGCAGGAAACAACTTGAACCAAGTAAACTAAGGAGTTAGTGGACTTGCTAAAATGTCACGACATGAAGACCTTAATGTCGTGACATTAAAGCTGCACCAGCACTTAGAAGAATTTTTTACCAACATCGACAATGCAAGTAAACTGTAGCCGAAGTCGCGACATTGAACCATATAGTTGCGACATTCTGTAACATCCCGTTTTTCAGTGATGTCAAAAATAGTGGTTTCGGGATCACAATTTCGATAAGGGAGTCAGTAAATATTATTTATTTAATATTTACAAGTATTTATTAGTGTCATATAAAAATTTAGTTAAGAAATTTTAACGTTTAGTTAATTAATTAAGTAAAAAGGATTAAATCGTAAATGCTACAAAAGTTAGCTTCTATTAATAAAATGTGTTAGATAGCTTTAGAAATTTAACTTGAGGGCCTTAGGTGGTAAATTTACCTATTTCTTTATTAGTGGACGATTTTGGTGGTTAATGACATGAAATTTAATTAGTTTTTAAAGGGTAAAATTGTAATTTGATAAATTAATAAAATTAAAACATAAAAAAAAGATGAATCAAAATCATATTCTTTATCTTTTCTTATGAAAAAAATCAAAACACGATAGCTAAGGGAGAGCAAGCTTTCGGCCAAGGCACTTTCCATTGCATGGTATGAAATTTAGTGATTTTTATGTTTTTGAGCTCGTTTTAGCTTAATCTAGCTAACTCGAGGGTTAATTTGTGAAAATTTTAAGTGTTTTTTCATTGTTCCATTGATGATTTTTAAGTTTTTTTCAAGTTTGATGATAGGTTATTAAGCTTGATTGTTAAATAGGACTATTTTGTAAATTAATTTTTAGTGATTTTGATGTTTAAGGATTTAATTGTTAAAGTTGTAGAATCTCATGAAAATATTGTAAAATTGAGAAATATATGGTCTGTTCATGGATTATAGGAAATTCGGCTAGCTTGGTGTAAGCTTGAATGTGTTTAATTTGATAGTTTTAGGTTTAGGGGCTAAATTGCATAAAATGTAAAGTTTAGGGGTAATTTTGTAAAATATAATTAAAAGGGCTTAAATGTATAAATTCAATTTTTTATGTGGTTTGAGTTTATTTAATTAAATTAAACTATACTTTAGATCAAGAACCTCAATGATCGAATGACATACGAGGAAAAGGAAAAATTGTCGATTAGCCCTTGATAGTTGAATCACTTCGACAGGTAAGTTTATATTACTATTCATGGTTACAATTCATTATTAAATATTGTTAATTATATATATAAATTGCTGAAATGGAATTTGAATTATGTGAAATAAGTTGAATTTTGAGATAGTTCCAATGGACCAAGTAAAAGTTTTATACACGAGATTTTTTAATGATTCCCGTTTTAGATCGAGCTCCAGCATTTGTTGCGGACTCGGATATACATGTGACATAGATTTATCCTTGTCTGGTAATCTTTTAAAAGTTTAACCTGGACCGGTAACCTTACATGTATATATATAGCCCTAGCCAGGCTATTTTTCTATGTTGTCAACGATTTAACCCGAACGGGTAACTTGACATCTATATTTCTGCACTCGGCTAGCTCGAATGAGCATTAAATGTTTCCCACACTCGTGTATTGAGTTATTTTATAAAGATTCATCGAAATAATATAAAAGGATGTATAGTGTGAGATTGTTTCATAAAAGTGGACAAAATACGAACTTTGAATATCTTTATGTTTATTATTTATTAACTCAAAATTGTTGAATTATGTTGCGATAAGGTTAATACTTCAAGTGGTTATTTGCAATTAACTATTAAAAGATTAAGGTAAGCTATTGAATTGAATTGTATGAGCTTACTAACTATTGTATATCCTTACTTTTGTTATTGTGTTTTGTAGATTTTGGATAACCGGAACGTGTCGATCAGGTCAATGGATCTCACACCTACCATCTTCTAACATCGATAGATTTTGAAGTCTTGAATTGTGGTTACTTGTGGCATGTATATATGATACTTATTTTGCAAATGTTGAACATGTTTTGGTACTTTAGTTGCAAGTGCACTTATATGCAACTTTGGTATATGTATTGCATATTTGGCATCTTGGTAATGTGTTGTTATAAGTTATGTTTGAATGATTATGTGGTAACAAGATTGGCGTGCTTAATGATAGTTAGGATGCTAGAATGGATGAATTGAATGGTTGGTAAATTTTGATTATATGTGGTGTCAATGATAGCACATTGGTTAGTCATCTGGTTTGATGATTTGGTATGATTTGGGCATGTTTTAATGTGTTTTAAATGGGTAAAAATGATTGGAAATGATTTGGCTTGGTACCTAAGAAATGAATGTTGTTTTGCCTTGTTTTGGAAGCCATTTTAGGTGTACACGACCTAAGGCACGGGCTGTCACATGACCGTGTGCCACACACGGTCACACTATAAGGCCATGTGGCCTATTAAAATTTTGGTGCAGGTTTGACACACGGTCTGCGACACGACTGTCTGACCCTATTTTGAATCACACACGGTTTGACACAAGGTTTGCGCCACGGTCATGTGACCTTATTTCGAATTGCATACAGTCAGGCACACGGCTTGGCGACACGACCGTGTGACCCTATTTTCAAACTATACACGATTTGGCCACATGACCATGTTTCTGAGCCACACGGCCTGGCCATACAGTCGCCTGACCCCTGTTTTCAATTTTTCTACATTTTTCTATTTTGTTTCAAATTAGTCCCTAATTGTTTCTAAATTGATTCTTAGGTTCCATAAGCTCAATATAAGGCTCGTAATCGTATATATGCTACGATTGATGATTGGTTTTGATTATATGATATTTAAATTGATGATTGAATCGATATGTGTCGTAATACTCCGTAACCCTAATCCGACAACGGAGACAGGTTAGGGTGTTACACAGCCAGCACTTGAAGTCGCAACGTTCTCGACAATAGTCAAATACGGAAGTCGATCACAAGGATGCAACAAAGTCGCATCATTGAGAAGCAAAGTTGCGACATCCAAGCCTTTCTCTAAAGACTCGAGCAAACTACTTGTAAAATGGTGACATTGGACTTGTAATGTCGCGACATTGACGCTCGACGAACTTAAAATCTTCAAGGGTGTTTTTATCTGCACAATCAACTTTAACTCGTAATTTAAGGTAGAGTCGACTCGATTAGGTAAAAGAACATTATTTCTATAAATGTAACCCGAAAAAAAAACACAATTAAGGAGGATTGATTTCGATTTGGAATAGTTTAGTAGATAGTTTAGAAGATTCTTCATAAAACTTTGTTATTCTCAATTTCTCTTCAAACTTGTAATTAATGATGTTGTATGTAGCTCTAGTAGAAGAGAAAGTAGGAGCCCGGAGTTGGTTGGTTATTCGGTAAACTACACCACAAGTCACCCAACTATTGTCTCTTTTTCTTTTTTCTTGTCACTTAACTATTAATTTTTTTCGTCATCCAACTATTGCCCCTTTTCTCTTTTGGTCATTCAACTATCAATTTTTTTAATTTGGTCACCCACCTAACGGGAGGGTGACGTGACAGTTTAAAAAAATTAATATAATAATAAATTTAGCCCTAAACTTTTACGTATTATATCGATTTAGCCATAATTTTTTAAAAAATAACCCTCAAAATTTACAAATGATCTCAATTTAATCCCAAAATTTACCTTCCTCCCCTGCTTTCCACACCACCACCACCTTATCCCACACTTTTCTCCACAAAAAAAAAAAAAAAGCTTGCATTTTTCTTTCTATTTGAACCTAATTTATCATTAAAAATCATCCATCATTGCATCCTTACCAAAATCACCAGCGCCAGGGACATTGATTCCAGTCCCTTTACAGTCTCTTTGGTCTGTTCTTTTAGTTTACCAAAAGCCTCAGTGACACGGGATTGCTTTAAAACCTTTTGCTTTCCCTTTTTCTTTAAAATATAGAAGGTAGATGAAGGATTACCAGGCACTTGTTGACAGTTTGTCTTAACCAAGAAATAATCTTCTCCTTTCGTAGATTGAGCGGCATGCCCGTATCTCACACTTGGCTTCTTCATCTCTCTACTTATCAATGCTGTCAAAGGCATGACTACGACGCCTGCCTCCTCTAGATGCAATATCCTACGACCCCCAAGGTTAATTAATGCCCCCCCCAAGGCTTAACAACCCATTGTTGCCCACTCAATCACAATCTCAAAACAACAAGCACCTTCTTCCAGTCCACTTAATTATTAAATATGAAATTCACTCCCCTTTAATATGCACTTGTAGTGAACGACTCAAACTTTCTGTTAGAAACAAAGACACTTAATTTTCCAAATACAGAATTAAGTTTAAAAAGATGACAGCAGACAAGGAAGCGATGGAAGGTGTAGTTACTAACAAAGAATATTTGGTTTAGTGTTTCATACAAATTGATTTTTTTTTTTTTTTTGGAGAAAGGTGAGGAGGAGGTGGAGGTGGTGGTGGAGAAGCGGAATAGAAGGTAAATTTTAAGGATCAAATTGGAATTATTTATAAATTTTGAAAATTAATTTTTTAAAATTATGATTAAATTAATATAATATTTAAAAATTAAAAGTTAAATTTATTATTATACTAGTTTTTTAAGTATAGTTTATCCTAGTTATTAAAAGTAAATAGTTGTCACCGCTACTGCTGTTTTTATAGCAGATAAATGCAGCTTATGTGACATAACCTATAGTATATAGCTTAAGTATCACATTGAGTAATAAGTTATAAAGTTCAGGTACCAAATTGCCTATTAACCTTATATTACATAACCTACAGTATATAAACACCGTTGACGTAGTTGCCTGGAACTTCGAATTTCAGAGGCCCTTGTCTCTGTTGAACATGGAGGACAGTGTGCTTCTACGAGAGTGGTTCGACCGAGTTGACTCAGGGAAAACTGGAAGCATCACCGCTACTCAACTCAAGGTTCCTTTTTCAATTTTCCCCCCTTCAAAATGGGTTTTCTTTTTTTTTTTTTTAAGAAAATTAATTAAATTGCTCAAGTCTCTTTTTGAATTGGAAATAACGATCAGAGCGCTTTCGCCATCGGTAATCTCAACTTTCCTCTTTCTGTCGTTCAACAAATGATCAGGTTCTCTTTTTTTCTTTTTTAGTTTCTCAATTTTAGCTCCTTTTACCTTTTTTATGTTGATTAATTGTTTCATATTTAATTTTACAGGATGTATGATTTTGATAGAAATGGTACCATGAGCTTTGAAGGTAAAATTCCCATCATTTAATAAATTTGTATGTATTTTCTTTTGCAATTTCAGTTCTATTTATTAATTTTTTTATTTTTGTTAAGCATAGAATTCCTTGCTCTCAACAAGTTCCTCGTCAAGGTTAGTACTTTCATCAATGAATTCTATCCTTATAGACCTTTCTGGAGTTTCCTCTCTTTTCTTAAAATGCATTTTAGGTCAAATTCTGCTATAAATCCCCCGTTCTCTATATAATGCCTAGAATTGTAGATTTAGTCCATATTCTCCAATTAGATCATTTATTAGTCTCTATATTTTTCAAAATTTTAAATTTCAGTCTTAAGGACCGTTTTTAAATTCATAACTGACTTTTTTGTGGATAATATGTGGAAATAGCAAGTTGACAAACCATGACAAATTTGGGAAATAGCAGAATTTAATGAATTAAATAGTTACTGTTTGGTCAGTACTGAAATTTTAAAATAAAATTGATCAAACTATAGTACAAGGACTAAATACATAATTTACAATTAGTACAGGGACTAATGACAGAATTTAACCTACATTTTAACATGAAAATTTGATACCCTTTTTCAATTATGATCCCATGCTTCTCACTCCATGCTTGATATGAATTTCAATAATTCACAATTCAAATTATCTTCTAATGCATGCTGTTGATGTTTTTCTTTCAAAATAATAGGTGGAATGGAATTCGTATAGGAAAGTGATTTAACATCTTATTTGGTTACTCTCATTATATTTAATGATTTTTTTTTCCGACAGGTCCAGCAAGCCTTCTCAGACTTAGAGAGGTAATTCTGAGCCTTATCCATATGATAAGTAGCAGTCTTCTTTTACTTTTCTTCTATGCTATGCTGCTCTTGCTCTTCATTGTACTTGAAGTATATATGTCTGACACATATTTTGGCATAGATATGAGATAATACCCAGACCCACCAAATAAATGGAAAAACTTAGAGAAAATGGAACGTACCTATCTTGTGTGCATTTCTGACACTGACACCTGAGTTAGAGTACATAAAATCTACAATAATTTATGTTAGCTAGATGTTTTTAGTGATTGATGGGTTTAATCATTTCATGCTTGAGACCACAATTGTGGGGGGAAAAATGACAATTTTTGAACTAAACAGAGTCTTAGTGGGTTCTAATAATTCCAGACATTTATTTTAATGCTCACAGCAAGTTAAGGCATGATGTAGGCACCTCCTATTTACTATTTTCTTCAATCTGAACTAAAAAGTAAAAACTTAAAATGCTTTCTTGCTCACTTTACAGGAATCGTGGATTCCTTGCAACCAATGATGTTTATGAGGTATCTTGTGATGATTTTGAAGTATCTTTTAAAGCCACGCATCAAGTCTTGGCATCTTTAGACTTTGAATAGATATTTCTTTTTCATTTTTTTGGTCTATTCTCTTTGATTTTCTCCACTTCAATTTGTTCCGGACTTTTTTAGTCTCCCTTTGAAATCTGCCCATCCATTTTCCATCTACTTTTTCTGGTTATGATATCAAAACGTCGTTGCAGGCAATAAGCAAAATTGGGTTCGTTTTGGATTCTCCTGCATTCTACACAGCATGTGAGGTAAAGCCTATATAATTGGACATAAAGTAATAAGTGAGAGGGTGATATTATGACGTAGAACATGGTAATAAAGTAGTGTTTATACCCCCTCAAATCTTTATCGTTTCATCAGTTTACTCTGTGGTTTGTTTCTTCAAGAATTTGGAGTCTCATGTACAATACATGTTCATATATGTATATATGTATATTATATTCTTCATTTCTTGTGTGTTCAAATGAGATTATTAGCTCTATGGTCAGGACCAAAGTAAAAAAAAATTATGTTGGGGGTGCCAGAATAAAAGATCAAATTATGACTTCTTTGGGGGGCTAAAGTAGTTTTTTATAATTTTTAGTAATAGAATACTAAAATATCATAGTGCGTTTGGACGAGCAGAGGGGATCCAAGGCCCTGTCTGCTCTCCTTTGCTTCTGACCATCTATGGTACATTCTTATTCTGTTTGTATTCCTCTTTCAAAGTCCAGTCATGCTCTTCCACTGCACATACGAGACTGTTTGGAAGCATTATTATTTCATTCTGTTTGATGTTGATTTAGCATTCTATGATTTCCTAATTTTATGGCTAAATGTGTATCTAGTATTCCCCTTCCAAAACCTGATCTTGATTTCTAATTTTCATTCGTTCTTGTTATAGTGTTATTTTAGCATGGATATAATGCCTATGGTTTTCATATCAAAATTTAATATTTGGCCCATCTTAATTCGCTTGGCATGAACTGAATTTAGTTATGTTTTTTTACTGTACCAATGGATATTATGTTTGTTCATTTTTATTTTTTTACTTTGTTGGCAGAGCTTTGATCAGAAGAAGAATGGGAGATTGCATCTGGATGACTTCATATCACTTTGTATATTTTTGCAGTCTGCTCGGTACAGTATCTCTAATCTCTGCTGAACTGCTTCTTGAGTGTTAAATATCATGAGGTAGTCTTGCTTATTGAATTATATTAGTGTATAAAATCGTGCAAACATGGTACCCGAAGAACATATACTATGTCTTGTCAAATTTTTATGGTAAGATGTAAGCAATACGGACATGAAATACACACATGTTACTCACATGCCGTGTGAATATAGGGAAGCAAATGCTTGAATTCACTTAATTTGAAGGTGCTTGACATAGAGTCTTCATATAATCATATTTATTTGTCCATTTCTCAGACAGGTTATGTAAATCTCCTTGTTCCCCCTTATGCTTTTGTGGATTGTTGTCGGTGCAGAAATATGTTTAATGCATTTGACACGGGAAAACAAGGCAGGGTTACTCTTGATCTGAATCAGTTTGTCTACTGCAGTGAGTACAAATTTTTATGACTATTAACCTTCCTTTTCGGACATATTGCTGCATTCTGTATTTGCTTTTTAAGAAAGGAATAAGCAACACATTTAACATTCTGTTGATGGGGGATCGGCTCCTCCGGGAGAAGTAACAAAGAACAATAGGGTTTACTTGCTTGACCTGAAACATGGTTTTCTTTGACATTTTCATATCATCTATCAATTTAACACGCTTTCTTTTATGCTGATGCCTTTTTTGCACATGTTATTTCAGCCGCCAGCTGTAGAATATGACATCGAGAAGACTGGGTAAACTGGACTTGAGAAATTCGAATATAATGACATGGGGACTAATATCATATTCTGTTTGGGAAAAAAAAACAATGCCATATAGTGTGCCAGTGAATTTTCTTACTTGATTGTAGAGCCGCTTCCCTAGTTCTTTTTGCATTAACAAATGGTTATACTGTCTAGATTTTTCATGAATCTGCCTGCCCTGTGTGGATAAACTAGTTGATGAAGGTGGTTGCTTTAAGTTCTTTCATATTTATCTTGTACGTATGATGATGTTCAGAAAATTCAAATGAAATAAAGGGGCAGTAATGCCTACCACATATTCATGATGTCGGTTTGTAACAGTGGTAGGAACCATGATCCCAGGGGCTCCGTAGGGGCAAAATCTATAACTTCTAAAATCAGTCGTGCAGTAATGCCTACCACATATTCATGATGTCAGTTTGTAACAGTGGTAGGAACCATGATCCCAGGGGCTCCGTAGGGGCAAAATCTATAACTTCTAAAATCAGTCGTGAGTCGTGACCATTTTTCGTTATGTTTTTTTCTCGTGTCATAGTTATTTTATATTTTTCACAAACTATGAATTTATGTGATACGGATTTTGTCCATGTGGTCTATGAAATAATTTTTTTGGCTTTAAGTTCTTTTTAATCTTCAACTTCTAACGTTATTTCTATTATTTTTTTGGCTTTAACTTCTAATGTTTCATTAACTTAATGGAAGTAAACTCAAAAGTAAAAAAGCAATAGATGAGCAGAAAGATCACGAGAAAGTAATTGCACGTGTGTGAATAAATGCTTTCAATGTATTGTATTATGTAATGATGAAGTGATTACAAGGGAAAATATTTTATTTATAGTGGAGTTTCCTATGATATGCGGGTACATGATTGAGATTAAAAGTAATCTACAAGTTTATGATTAAAGGCAATCTACAAATTGATGTTCTTAAGGAATTTAAATACTTTATAAGATCCCTTGTTAAAATACAAATTAGTAGAGTGTTTGCATATTCACCAAGCTAAATTGATGGACCTTAAATCTTCTCAAATAATAGATTAACTCTGTTGGGCTAAATTATCCCAAATAGATAAGATGAGTCATCAAAATGTATTTTAATTGTGGCTTTTTGCGCGGTCTCTAATAGATACAGGTAAGGATAATTATAAACAGGACAATTGGCTTGGATGCAAATATGAGGGGTAAAGTAAACTACACAAGTTGTTACTTAATTGTTAATAAATTTATTTTTGGGTCATCTAATTATAAAAAAAATTACAAAATAATTATCTAACTGTTCAATTTTGTCTTTTTTGGTCACCAACTGACTAACAATGGTAGCTTTTAAAATTGACATAATAGTAACTTTAGCCCTCAACATTTATATATAGTGTTAATTTAGTCTTAATTCTAAAAATTTTAACCCTCAACATTTGCACATTCTGTAATTTAATGTTTTTGCAATTTTGCTTTTATTTAAATAACTTGTTTCATATAATAAAAAAATTATATAAATTATATATAAATTAAGTGAAAATTTTACATAAATATATTAAATAATGTATAAATATTTTAATAATTTATTAATTAATTAAATTATCAATTCAATTGTATAGAATTTTAGCCTAATAAATCATTTTGTATTTTTATTAAAATTTACATCACTACATTCATAAATAAACACATATTTACAACTGATTTTAATCTTATTACTTTACCACTTTCTCCAATCGAAATTAATCTTAATCTAAATTACATTTTTTAAAAGAAAAGTAGCCCATAGTGCAGCCACACCCGGTGCACGATAAAGCCTAATGTAGCAGGGGGCAGGCCCAACGCCAAGCTCAGTTAGGCTACAAAATGATCAGCTTAAATTACGTGTCGCTCTCTGTTTCACTATATAGCCTGGCTGCCCTTTCTGCTAAAGCTGACTATCATTTCTACTTCTGCTACGATGGCGGCTACTACCTTCTCTTCTTCCTTCTCCACTCCCTCGCTCAATTCTTCCTCCAGAACCCACAAAACTTTAACCACCCCTAATCTAGGCTTCTTGGCCTCAGTTTCGAGATCCTTGAGGTCTCTCAAAGCAACCAAGCTGAATACTGATAATGCTTGTGGCTCAGCTATGGCCTCTCGTATGGTCTCCGTTCCTGCTGTCCAGACACACATATCTCTCGATTTTGAGACCTCTGTCTTCAAGAAGGAGAAAGTCTCCCTCGCTGGTCAGGACGAGGTGGGTATTATTCTATTTTGTTTTTGTTTTGTTTTTTTCATCTCTGTTCTCATTTTGACGGCTTATTGATTTGGTTTCTAGTACATTGTGAGAGGAGGAAGAGATTTGTTTAAGTTGCTGCCTGACGCTTTCAAAGGGATTAAGCAGATTGGTGTTATTGGTTGGGGTTCGCAGGTACCAAACCAAAATTTTTTGGGCATTTATGGCTCTTACGGGCTAATTTGTATATATCTATATATTAGACATTGCAATTCGTGTATGCATGTCATGTGTCGTTCACAAGCTGAGGAAATATAAGTATTGTTCGATCCTAAACGGGGATACAATATCGTCGTGTGCGTTGTGTCGTGTTATATTGCTTTTTGTTTATTACGTGGTATCCATGTTGTATTTTGCGATTGTGACCATAATTGATTATTCTATAAAATACTTAGCATCTTCACTCAACTAAAGAAAGAAATGCTTTTTGCTGATGTATTTTGCTTCTTGTAATAGCTGTATATAAAATGAAAGAAAACCGGAAAATATTCTTACAATGAAGTTGCCCCTGCAACTTTGGTTGCCGTTTATATTTCTTATATTCTTCATTTTTCTTGAACTACCTGTATGAACTGCACCTTTGTCCAATTAATATTTGGATGTAAGTACGGGGATATTATCCTTCAAGAACCAAAAAAATTCATGGAAAATCTTAGAAAAAAAAAGTTAACTTACCTGTCTTGGACACCTGTATCTGGCATTCCCACACCAGCCCTAGTAACTAAGGTCGTTGTGGCCATTTCATTGAATATATCTTCCCCCTAGCTTAAAATGATTGTTTTTGTTTCCTTCTATTGATTGTGAATGGCTCATATAAGTGAAAACCCTGCTGTACCTTAGCTGCAATATGCACTTGGACTGAGTAAAGTATGTGTTCTCGAATCCTTCGCATTACTAACTGCTAACAAACTTCTTTCAGGGACCCGCTCAAGCTCAAAATTTAAGGGATTCTCTTACTGATGCAAAATCTGATATCATTGTCAAGGTAATCTCTTTAGTTTAGTTATGATTTTATTCACAGCTGATCAATCCACTGTTTATGTGCTGTGGGTTGCTTTTGTTGCAACTGTTTTGTTTTGCTTGGTTTGTTTCTTTTTTATATTAATTTTTTCAAAACGAAATTACAGGTTGGACTCAGGAAGGGTTCTCGTTCTTTTGATGAAGCTCGTGCTGCTGGGTTCTCTGAAGAGAATGGCACTTTGGGTGATATATGGGAAACTATTTCTGGAAGTGATCTTGTTTTACTGTTAATTTCTGATGCTGCACAGGTTTGTTTGAATATAATATTTCTTTTGGCTAAACTGCTAATGAAAATGACTGGTTGTCATTGGTATTACTATTTATGATTTTTCTTGCACAAAGAATTGAATTCTATGTGATTTTGCAGGCAGACAATTATGAGAAGATATTCTCCTACATGAAACCAAATAGCATCCTGGGGCTTTCCCATGGCTTTCTTCTTGGACACTTGCAGTCAAAGGGACTTGATTTTCCAAAGAACATTAGTGTAATTGCTGTGTGCCCCAAAGGAATGGGTCCATCTGTAAGGAGACTCTATGTCCAAGGCAGAGAGATCAATGGTGCTGGAATCAATTCTAGTTTTGGAGTCCATCAGGTAATTTTTTCCTTGTGCTGCATCTTTCTAGTTCTGATGTTCCGTATTGTTTTTTTTCTTTTTTTACTGTTAAGGCATTGAGTAATTTCTTTGTGCACAGGATGTTGATGGTAGAGCTACTGATGTTGCCTTGGGGTGGTCGGTCGCCCTTGGATCACCTTTCACCTTTGCTACTACTTTAGAGCAGGAATACAAGAGTGACATCTTTGGGGAGCGGGGTAAGTAATTTTCCATGCACTTCTGCAATCAATTTCGAATGCTTTTTCTTTCCTTTTTCTCCTGAAATTATTGTGCTTTGATGATTATTTCTAGGCATTCTTCTTGGTGCTGTTCATGGAATTGTGGAGTCTTTGTTTAGAAGATACACTGAAAATGGAATGAGCGAGGATCTTGCTTACAAAAACACTGTTGAATGCATTACAGGAATTATATCAAAGACCATCTCAACACAGGTTGCCCATTGTGTCCAATTTCTCAAACCTCTTATATTTCCTCATCCTTATCTGCTTATTTTCTCTTTTGCTCTACTCCTGTTGGTGCACTCAGACCTGTTAAGTGTTTGCATTTATTTACTGTATTATATTTCTGTCCTTTAACAGGGCATGTTGGCTGTATACAACTCCTTATCCGAAGAGGGAAAAAGGGAATTCGAGACTGCCTATAGCGCATCTTATTACCCGTGCATGGATATACTGTATGAGTGCTATGAAGATGTGGCCAGCGGAAGTGAAATCCGCAGTGTTGTATTGGCTGGGCAACGGTTTTATGTAAGTATTTTCTTTAATCTGCTGTTGATACTTAAACTTGTAATGGATACAAGTTTCTCATTATCTGGACTTTAAGGTAGCACATAGTTATCGTTATATAGTTTACAGCCTTCTTTGCACTTTGGACCAATTAGATTGATTCTTTGTTTGGCATTGTTTTACAGGAGAAGGATGGTCTCCCCGCTTTTCCAATGGGAAAAATTGATCAGACACGCATGTGGAAAGTTGGTGAGCGAGTCCGAAAGGCACGCCCATATGGTGATTTAGGGCCATTGTATCCTTTTACTGCCGGTGTCTATGTGGCCTTGATGATGGCTCAGGTATGATGCTTGCCTTTGATATAGACTAAGGCTGTTACACTTGTCTGATGATCTTTTGTACTGGTTTGAATAATTTCAGATTGAGATATTGAGGAAGAAAGGACACTCGTACTCTGAGATCATCAACGAGAGTGTGATAGAGGCAGTGGATTCCTTAAATCCATTTATGCATGCTCGTGGAGTTTCCTTCATGGTTGATAACTGCTCTACCACAGCACGATTGGGATCCAGGAAATGGGCCCCTCGGTTTGATTACATCCTAACCCAACAGGCTTTGGTGGCTGTCGACAAGGGCACTCCCATCAACCAAGATCTTCTCAGCAACTTCTTGTCAGACCCAGTGCATGGTGCCATCGAAGTCTGTGCTCAATTGAGGCCGACGGTTGACATTTCAGTGACCCCCGATGCTGATTTTGTGCGACCAGAGTTGCGTCAATCTGGCAATTGAGTCGGTAGAATCTCAGAACTTGAATGAGCAACTATATTTATAGTGAGCAACTATATTTATAGTGCGTTTGAGCCAGAACTTGCTCGTCATGTACGTAGTGATGTAGTTTTTGCTATGTCTTGGGGCTGGCTGTCTTTTTATGTTTCTTTTTTTTAAATGTTTTAAATAATTGTGGGACCAAAACCATCAGCTGTTTTGAGATAATTAGACTTAATAATGTATTTCTAGCTTGTTTTTGGGTAGTTAGATAATGATGCTTAATAATGTACTTCTTGTTTGTTTTGTGGTAGTAGGTTGTCAATTTCCTCAGGCTGTTAAAAAATTCAGAGTGAACCGGCCCGTCAACCCGAAATTTGTAGTCTGTTTCTCTTTTGGGATCCATAGAATTTTTGTATTTTATAAAAATTTCCCTATAATTTGGTATTTTAAATTTTAATGGGATTACTAAACCCCATTTCCCAATTGGCATCAATATGCGTATTGTCTAATGTATCTCTAATCTGTATCTCTATTATAATAGATAATCTGTCATTCCCACGAGCCCATTTGGAATTTTTGGAGGGAATTAGGGAATAATAATAATCAGTCTATTTGTGTGATTTACCATACCCAATTTTTCATACAGCCCATTATTCTAGCCAATCCAATCTATATGCTACGAGAATGTTTTGCCGACCATGCACTATTTTAATTGTATTAAATAATAATTGTTTATTTAAATAGTTATGAAAAATTCTAATATAAGTTGTCGAATTCGAGTGATTTTGATATTTTCTTTACTAGTTTTTTAATTGATTGTGTGGGGGGGGCCGGGCCCATTAGCCAATTTTATACAAAAAAAAAAAACAAAACAAAATTAATAAAAATAGTCCAGATAACAGTCCATTACATTGGCCCAAAATTAAAACCCAAATCAACAGGCCCATATAGTCCAAGTGTACACAAAGAGAAAAGACTGATAGTATATAACTTTGCCTCGTTGCCCGGGGATTCAAGCCAATAAGGATTATCCGAGAGTCATCACGTCTCAATTTTCTTAAAGAAGCTTACGAGTATCGTGGAGGATAAGTGAGTGAAGAGTCACGGCCTGGACCAAGCGACAAGGAGCTAGATGAGGCATCTATTGAGAAAGTTCAAGGGACACGACCATAACATCCGGATACGAAGAAAAGGATTGGTGTCTTCACTTGGACTATGAGGGCGAAGCCACATATGTAATTTGTTTTATGTAAAGAAATTTATTTTTTAGAAAAGTTCTTCTAATGGAATTGAATTCAGAATCAACGCCTTTCTTTCTTTTTTGCATTCATTCATTTGCATTGCTTTTCATGCATTTGCATTACACCGCATCATATGCATTAAATGTCATAAAAGAACCCTATTAACTAGAGATCGTATTATAGTTACCCTGGAATATCGCTACTACACTCGAAGAAAAACGAAAGCCATTGATCAAAGGTTAGAGAGGTTAGAGCAGATGCAGAAAGAGATGCAGGATCAATTGCAAACACAGATGCAAGAATAGTTGGCCAAGATCCAACAGGATATGAGGGATCAAATGTTGGAATCCCAGAGAAGCATGATGAGCCAGTTAACGCAATTGTTGACTGGAGGGCATGATAAAGGAAAGGGCCCTATGGTCGATACCAGATATGATAATGAAGACTCTGCTTATCCTCCAGGCTTGGCCCCGATAAATTCTCAAGTACAACCACCAAGAGTGTCTATCAATATCAAACCCCAGAATCAATCCGGTACCTCAGCACCGGTAAACTTCCCGACAGGCTCGAGCTCCAACCCCGGAGACAATTTGGCAAAACCATTGGTCCCTGACTTCGATGATGCAGCAGAAGGAGAAAAAGCAAAGACGGAGCTCCCAAAAGAGTTTGAGGATCGATGCAAATGGTTGGAGGAGAAGTTCAAAGCATTGGAAAGCGCTGATTACCAATGCGAGGTAGATGCTAAGAAGTTGAGTCTGGTCCCAGATCTGGTACTCCCACCAAAGTTCAAGATGCCGACCAAAAATACAATGGGGGACTAGCCGCCCGAGGCCCATATTACAATGTTCAGCCGGAGAATGACGGGATATGTCAAGAAGCGACCAATTGTTGATCCACTTTGCTTCGTGATAGTCCGATCGAGCCGCAGCTAAATGGTACAATCAGTTGAGTTGTACTCAATTCAAATCGTGGAAGGATTTAGCACAGGCCTTCATGAAGCATTATGGCCATGTAACTGCTATAGCGCCTGACAGGATCACGTTACAAAACATGGAAAAAAAGTCGGGCGAAAGTTTCAGGAAATACGCCCAGAGGTGGAGGGAAGTCGCTACACAGGTCCAACCGCCATTGTTGGAAAAAGAAACCACCATGCTTTTCATTAATACTTTAAAAGCACCTTTTATTAATCACATGCTGGGAAGTGCAACTAAGAGTTTCGCGGACATAGTGATGTCTGGGGAAATGATAGAGAATGCAATAAGGAGTGGAAAAATAGAAGCTGAGGAAAACACGAGAAGAGCAGCTCCGAAGAAACGGGAAAATGAAGTAAGTAATGTGACCTCGGGTTATTCGAAACCTGTTACTGTCAGTCAACCAATAGCGGAAGCCGCGGGCCAGCAGGCCTCACCAAGGCAGGAGCCCAACACGAGGCAGAATACCGAGAAATTCCAATTTACTCCCATACCAATGACGTATAGGGAGTTGTACAAAAATCTCTTCGACGCACATATTGTAGCCCCTGTCTACTTAAAACCGTTGCAACCCCCATATCCTAAATGGTACGACGCAATCACTCAATGTGAATACCATGCGGGGATAATAGGGCACCTGATAGAGAATTGCTTCCCTTTCAAAAAGCTAGTCGAAAGGCTCATCAAAATGGGCATTGTGAAGTTCGATGATGCGCCTATCGTAGGAAATCCGTTACCCAATCGCATTGATAATGGGGTAAACGCGATAATCGAGAGCGCGGGGAAAATAATCAAGTTGAACGTTGCAGAAATAAGAACCCCGTTGAGAGAGGTCTGGAAAAGAATGGTGGAAAGAGGTTTAATCATGCAAGATGTAAGGGGCAAATCCCGAGAAGCGAGGAACTACTGTGAGTTCCATGAAGAGGAGACCATGAGATTCAGAGGTGCACTGAATTCAGGGCCCTGGTGTAGGGTCTAATGAACAATAAAGAGCTAGAGTTCTTTGAGTTCATTAAAGAGGAGGACGTGCGCACCATAGGAGGAGAGTCAGTAGAGAAGGGCGCTGAGGTTAAATGGGGATCAATGACTTTTCCCCATACATCCAAGGCATTCATATCGGAAAGAATTATCCCTCCTGAACAGGGGATGACAAGAGAAGGGATGACTGAAGATATAATGAAAACCTTGAGCATCAATGCCGTATTCGAAGAGGGATTGAATGAACGAAACCTAGGGGGCATTCGCCCCTACGAGCCTGGAAGTGTTCTGAACAACTGGACTGCGAAGGAAATTCTTGTAGTTTTTAGAGCTAACACAGAGTAATGTTGAAAACACACTTGTTGTTTTAAGCCTAAAAACAATAAGAATCTTTGGTGAAATAGGCTTCTGTTCAAACATCTTTATTTTCAATAAAAAATGCATCTTTGTGTTTTATGCCGAGCAAACATTTTTTCCATTTTTTCCATGTCATACTATACATTCTTTTGTTCTTTGGAATGTTCTTTCATTCTTCATTCATGGTCATAGATAATCATCCTTAGAATCGTTTATTCTTTGGAATTTGCCTTCATACCTACAATAGGTACCCAGATATCAAGACATGAGCAACGCTGTTACGGACTCCCTTTTGAGTGAGATATGGGTCTAAAAGGATCTGAGGATTTTTAAGATGACAGAGATTGTAACTTATCTTTTAATTTGTTAAGGATGGTAGGACAAGATGAAAATAGACTCTACTGTAAAAAGGGTCAGGGGACATTGCGAGTCTAGGAAAGAAGTGAAGATCGAAGCCTTGCCCACTACAGAAACAAAGCGAGACGTCATTGAGTTATTCCAAGAATTCAAAGATGTCTTTGCATTATCGCATCAAGATATGCCTAGGCACGAGGAGGCTATGGAGTGTTCGAAAAGGCACATGCTAAGAGTTTCCCGATAGCCAGGTCGATTATAAGGTTCGGGTACTGCTGGTCTACCATGAAAGGGAGATTGCATCAGTTATGCCGTAAATGCCAAATTGAGAAGACATGACTTATATGCTTCCTCTATTTTTTTCTTATACGTGGGGCATAGATGTTACGGGGACAATCTCGGCAAAAGCATCTAGTTGACACCTATTCATCTTTGTGATTATCAATTATTTCACTAAGAGGGTGAAGGTCGGTTCCTATGGCAAAGTTACAATGTCAACCGTCATCAAATTCAATTTCAACTTCAAATTCAAGTTCGAATTCAAAAAAAAAAGAAAAAAAGAAAAGAAAAGAAAGAAACCATCCAAAAAGATTTTGAAAGATGATTGAAACTTTTAAAGATTGGCATAGACTAGTTACCATTTACCCTCTATGCTTCTAGAATGTTGGCCAGGACCTCTACCGGGGCAACACTTTTCTCATTGGTTTATGGGATGGAGGCAGTCTTGCCCATCAAAGTGGAAATTCCTTCTCTCTGGATTTTATCAGAGCTGAAGTTGGATGAAGCGGAATGGGTTCAATCACGGTATGATCAACTGAATTTGATCGAGGAAAAAGGTTAAGAGCCATCCGTCATAGTCAAATGTACCAGAAGCGAATGATGCGAGCTTAGAACAAAAAAGTCCACCCTAGAGTGTTCCATGAAGGAGACTTGGTATTGAAAAAGATCCTCCCTATGCAAAAGGACTTCAGAGGAAAGTGGATGCCTAATTGAGAAGGACCTTATGTTGAAAAGAAGACCTTTTCTGGAGGAGCATTGATACTAGCCGAGATGGATGGCAAGAGTCAGCCGAACCCAGTTAATGCGGACTCAGTCAAGAAACACTTCGCTTAAGAAGGAAATAGGCCAAGGCGAAAACTCGCAAAGGGCGCTTTGAGGCTTTCCGCAAAAAAAAAAAAAAACGGAGAGGCCAAGGCGAAAACCCGCAAAGGGCGCTTTGAGACCAAAGGGGCTTTAAGTCGAAAACCCGAAAAGGGCGGCTCAAATTATGATCAAATCGTGATGGGGCATACAGTAGTCTTGCTACGCTTGAATTAACAATGAGGAAGTATGTTTCATCTTGGGGCATCGATAAAGTACTCCGGATTCCCTAAACACATATTGAGCTAAAATGGTCCTCAAGAAGTTTGAACAGAGAAGCTCAGGCTATGATATTTGGGGCACCAATTCCACCCTTACTCATTTTTGTGCCTTAGCAAAATCTGTTTCTTTTGCTCAATCCATTCTTTATGGATTTTGTCTCGAATAACTTATTCATCTCTATAATATTTTTCAAGCATTTCATATTGAAATAATGATTAATGAACTAATAATGCTTTCACAAAAGTAGTTTTGCATATTACCCTGAAAGTCTCTAAATAATGTAAGAATCCAAAACATGACAATTATTTAGAACTCACCAAGCTTAAAGGGCTCGAAACACTTGAGATAAGGGTCTAAGCAGTGACGACATCTTCAGATTCTTTGTTGAAAGTACCGGCTGAACAAGAAGACGTACATCTGGGGTATCATCTTAACAAACGACGAGCGATGACAGCCCAAATGTTAAAAAATGGATCATTCTAATGACATTTTGTATTCATTCATATAATATGCATAATACATTGGTTAGGAGCATTTTTCGATCATGAAATCCTAATCATTTGGCATAAGCATAGACCCCATGAAATCAATTCTACAGGTAGGTTCCGCAGAGGACAATGTAGCAAAATTGATTAGAATTACAGATCTTATCTCCCTAAGCAGTAGTGGAGTGGATCAAAGACGACGAGCCTTAATCCCCTAAGAAGTAGGGTAACAGGCCAAAAATTACAGATCTTATCTCCCTAAGCAGTATTGGAGCAGATCGAAGACGATGAGCCTTAATCCCCTAAGCAGTAGGGTAACAGGCTAAAAATTACAGATCTTATCTCCCTAAGCAGTAGTGGAGCGGATCAAAGACGATGAGCCTTAATCCCCTAAGCAGTAGGGTAACAGGCCGAAAATTACAAATCTTATCTCCCTAAGCAGTAGTGGAGCAGATCGAAGACGATGAGCCTTAATCCCCTAAGCAGTAGGGTAACAGGCCGAAAATTACAAATCTTATCTCCCTAAGCAGTAGTGGAACAAATAGATGACAATGAGCCTTAATCCCCTAAGCAGTAGGGCAACAGGCCGAAAATTACAGATCTTATCTCCCTAAGCAGTAGGGGAGCGGATCGAAGACGATGAGCCTTAATCCCATAAGCAGTAGGGTAACAGGCCAAAAATTACAGATCTTATCTCCCTAAGCAGTAGTGGAGCGGATCGAATACGATGAGCCTTAATTCCCTAAACAATAGGGCAACAGGCTAAAAATTACAGATCTTAATCCCCTAAGCAGTAGGGTAACAGACTGAAGATAGCAGATCTTATCTCCACTGAACAGGAGTGGAGCAGATCGAAGACAGCAAGTCTTATCTCCATGTATTGGCAATGGAGAAGACTGAGATAGCAGATCTTATCTCCACTGAGCAGGAGTGGAGCAGATCGAAGACAGCAAGTCTTATCTCCATGTATCGGCAATGGAGCGGGGCCAAGATAGTAGATCTTATCTCCACTGAGCAGGAGTGGAGCAGATCGAAGACAGCAAGTCTTATCTCCATGTATCGGCAATGGAGCAGACTGAAGATTGCAGATCTTATTTCCACTGCGCAGGAGTGGAGCAAATTGAAACAAAACTCCTATACCCCTAGAGATGCAGTGGGTTAAAGTGAGGCTACCCGAAGAAATGAAGCATCAAGAAACCAAGATTCGGCAAAAGCCGGCAAAATTGGCCCATTTAAAGTCTTTACTTCGTTCCCGTTACACGATAACGAGCAAAGAGGGGCAGCTGTGGGGCCCAATTTTAGCCCGGGCCCATTAGCCAATTTTACACAAAAAAAACAAAACAAAATTAATAAAAATAGTCCAAATAACAGTCCATTACATTGGCCCAAAATTAAAACCCAAATCAACAGGCCCAAGTGGCCTAATTTTTTTCAAACATCAACAGAAAACCCTAGGGGTTTTCAGAATGACCAGCGCCGCAACCACCACCGCACCAGCAGCCTCCACGCACGCTGCATCGTGCGCGCGTCCGCCACGCCCATGTGAAGTCCCCTATTCCACCACGCCCCTACAAAACAGGGGAAATCATTTGTAAAAAGAGGCTATAAAAGCTGAATAATTCAATGTAAATGGGTGATTTTTGGAGATTTTTTTACAGAAATACACACATACAATTTTCAGAGATACACCAAAGAGATATCGGATAAAAAAGAGAAAGGTTTTCGTTTATTTTCTTTTACTTTTTCGAATCTATTTCCTGTTTCTTTTTTTTTCTCAAAATATTTTCTTTTTTAAAAAAAATATATAAGTATAAAAATAAAAATAAAAGAAGAAAAAAACTCACCTTTTTTTGGGTTCCGGTCACCGTGCGCTGTGGCCGGCGGCGTCACGGCGGTCCGGCGACCGGACGTTGGCCGGCGTCCAATTGGCCGGATTAGGGGAGAAAGAGAGAGTTGAGAGAGAAATTTCAGTTTTTTTAAAAAGAAGAAGAGAAAAAATGAAAATTTTGGAAAAAAATTGGCTTATATAGCCATTCAAAACGGCGTAGTTTTGGCCAGATTCCTAAAGCCCCAAAACGACGTCGTTTTGTCCTTATCCGACCCGACCCGCCTCAGGATCCGCGTGTTTTCTACGGAAGGGCTAATTGCGCTTTTAGCCCTTCCGCTTTTTTATGGATTTATAATCAAGTTTTTTTATTTGCATTTTGGCCCTATATGTTATTTTGTTTTCAATTTGGTCCCTTTTGAAGTGCAGCGTTTTGGAGGGAGGGGAAATTTTCCCCTTTAGTCCCTCCATGTCATTCGCGCATTCAAATAGGTCCCTTTCTCCTTTATTTTCTTTGAAATTCACCCCAAACTTATATTTTTAGTTCAATCTCGTCCTTCTTTTATTTCTTTTGTTTATTATCATTTTCATTATTAATTTTATTTTTTTATTCTTATTATTATTAATACTATTATTATTTTTATTATTATTAATATACTTTTATTATTACTACTATAGTTTTTTATCTTTAATTAACTTTCCTATTATTATTTTATTCCTTTGTGTTATTATTATTTTATTATTACCATTATTATTTCATTATTATAATCGTATTTCTTATATTTATTATATTTATTATTATTGTTATTTATATTACTAATATTATTATTACTTTCAGTAGTACTATTTATTATTTCTATTTTCATTATTATTTTTATTTATCCCTATTAACTTTAATATTATTACTATTGTTTTGTTATTATTAATACTATTGTTTACTTTAAATTTTTTAATTATATATTATTATTTATTCTATTACTATTTTTATTATTACTATTAAATTTAATATTGTCACTATTATTTTATTATTAATTCTATTTTTATTTTTACTAGTACTATTATTACTATTTTTATTATTAATATTATTTTTATTTTTAACCTATCGTTACTGTTTTTATTATTAATATTATTTTTGATTTTAAACTTTTTTCTCCACTATTATTATTATTATTAATATTATTGTTTATTTTATAATTTTTTTCCCTATTATATTTACTATTATCATTCTTTATTATTATCGTGTTTACATTATCACTAGTCGCTTAGTAGAACCTTTTTTACGTTTTAACTGATTTTTAATTTTAAAGGTTACATCAACTTTTCTTTTTACCACTTTTTTACCCAAACTCATAAAAAGGATTTTTTAAACAAGGCAATGTTTCGTGTTTGGAAGTTCGAGGAATCGTGCCCAATCGTGCTGGGTTTCTATTTTCCGTTCGTCCAAATGACTAAATATCTTTTAGAGATTTTGACCGTGTTTTCTTAAATAAGGCAATATTTCATGTTTGGAAATTCGAGAATCGTGCCCAATCGTCTTTGGGTTTCGGTTTTTAGTTTGGCCAAATAGTGGAATACCCTTTTAAAATTGCAATGCATGAATTTTGGAAATCATGAAATGATCTTGGTATCGAGGGTTTGAAACATCGTGTCCTATCGTGCTGGATGTGGTATTTCATCTTTTCGGAACAAGAGAATTTCGGTATCCAATTCGAATTATCCAAACATTTTCTAAAGGATTCATATTTTAAAATCTCTTCCAATTTTCGATGTTAGGACATTAATCAGTCAATAAGGTACCAATTTTGGGCGTTGCGAGGG
Source organism: Gossypium sturtianum (assembly GCA_025698515.1). Lineage (NCBI taxonomy): Eukaryota > Viridiplantae > Streptophyta > Magnoliopsida > Malvales > Malvaceae > Gossypium > Gossypium sturtianum. The sequence continues at coordinate 62,733 of CM046952.1, read as the reverse complement.
TGCTAATCCTTCCTCGTGCGTAACCGACTCCCGGACCTATTTTCTTAAAATTCGTAGACCAAATGTTTTATAGGGTGATCCAATCACACTTCCAAAAATATTGGTGGCGACTCCGTTTTCCTTTTTAAAGTCGGCCCGTTTTCCAAATAAAAAAATGGTTCCGACAGATTGGTAATACGAAAACCTCTGGACAAGCGGTGTCTATAATGGTAGTGGTATACCTTGGGATATTAAATATTATAATTTTTTTAAAATATTAATAACTATTTTTTTGAATAAATGATTTGACTGAATTTATTCACATAAATAAAATACATAAAACAGAGTTTGGAATGAGGTCCAAAAAATCATAAAGCAAGAAATCAAAACAAAAAGTCTACTAAGAAATCGGGCCTGAAACTAACATAACTAGCCCAACTCGTCTGAATTCAACTAAACTAAAACATAAACTAAGTCTTACCCTATGCCAGTCAAATCTAACAGCTGGATACCAATAGCTTGTGTCCTTTCAAATCAACCGACCCAGCCATTAATGATAGCAGGTTTTCAAATACGTGAAATGAATTCTTTTCTGCTACCTTGTTTCCAAACCTTTCACTTCTCCTTTCATTCAGTCCGGAGGCTTTCGCCGAAAGTTCTCCAGCGCTTGACGAACCGAATCTGGGATTCCTCCCATCAAGTAAAAACTTCCTCTTCTCCTTAGGGCCTCTTTTGCAATAAGATGAGCGTAGACATTATCTGCTTTAGGGACAAAATGAAACTCAATCTCCTGGAATCTGTCTTTTTTGCTTTGTATGTCCCTGATAATTGCTCCAATGACCGATTTATCTGCATCAGTACTTTGGCATTTCTTAATAACAGTTTTTGAGTCTCCCACTACTTCCATTTTATTTAATCCCATAAAAATCCCTAATTTTACTGCCTGTAACCCTGCATATGCTTCTGCTGTGAACGGAGTTGCTATCTCAGAGTGAAGGATTGCCTTCAATGCTAGGATCTCCCCCTCCTCGTTCTGTACGAGCAAGCCCGTAGTCAATCTGGACGATTGATGGTCAAATGCTGCGTCGAAATGAACTGTGACCCTTCTCCTTCTACCTACCTGTTGATTATTAGCAGCGGACTGAAGAGTAAGTTTTTTTTCTCTTTTATTGCATCCAACTCTACGATATAGTTTTGAATTTGCCTTGCTATTTCGATTCCTGTCATATATCTTCTTTCATAGTAAACGATTTCTACTGAACTAGATTAACCAAAGACCCCAGCAGAAAAGCCGAATCTGCTCATTAGTCCCTTGATCGAAGACCCAGGGAAGCCATTCCCACATATTCACAGTATTATGATTTAATACCCATATTAGATTTAACTGGTTCCAAACTTCAACTGTTGTAGGGCACTGTTGGAAAATATGGCTGTTGTCTTCTTTATCTTGACGACACTTAAGGCATTAAGCTTCCACCACAACTCTCTTAAGTCTGAGATTGACAAGGGACGGAATGAAGTTCCACGAGATTCTCCATACTGTAATTAGAATTTTTGAGGGATGTATAATTTCCATAGTTTCCTATAGAAAATTTTAATTTCGGCATGTAAAATAAAAGTATTAGGATCCAAACTAGTCTCTTATAATAGTTTATAGGCACTCCTAACGGAGAAATCCCCTGACAACTCCCCTCTCTATACTTGAAAATCTTCATGTGCTGTCTCCGCTAGTGGAATCTGCAAGATTTTTTCCGCTACATCCATTCGAAAGGTATTCCTTATGACCTCTGTTTTCCAGCTTCTATTTGTGGCTTCTATTAAATCTGAAACTAACTTAATGTTTTCATTGTTGTCTTGATTCGGTAATCAATCTGCTTCATTTCCTGATATCCACAAATCGTTCCAAACGGATATTTAATCACCTCTCCCGACCCTCCAGCATAAACCTTTCTTCAAAAGCCCTCTCGCAGCACAGACACTCTTCCAGGTAAGCGAAGGTAAATTTTTTAACCGAGCCTTGTAGAAACCCGAATTAGGATAATATTTTGCCTTCAAAATGCGGGCTAATAATGAATTTGGGTAATTAATAAGACGCCACCCCTGCTTTGCTAATAACGCAACATTAAACTTCGTAAGATTTCGAAAACCAAGGCCACCGTCTTCTTTTAATAAGCATAGATCTTTTCAAGTGCAACAATGAATACCTTTCCTATCGCGACTTTTTTGCCACCAGAATTTGGCTATTATACCCTCCAATTCAGCACATAGAGCCTTAGGAAGTAGAAAACAAGCCATCATATAAGTTGGGATAGATTGGAGTATAGCTTTAATGAAAACTTCCTTTCCTCATTGGGAGAGATATCTTATACTCTAGTTGTCAATTCGTTGTTTAAATCTGTCCTTCAAATTTTGAAAAGATGATCTCTTCCTTCTTCCCACCATATTAGGAAACCCTAGATATCATTCTTGATCAGTTGATCTTCTTACTCTGAGTATAGTTGAAACTGCAATCCTTTCCCCCTCTTGTGTATTGGTACTGAAGAAAACAATCGATTTATCATAATTAACACATTGGCCTGAACTCATCTCATACTCGTGCAAGATCTGTTTTAATAAATGTGCTCCCCTTTCAGTAGCTTTTGCAAATAAGATACAATCGTCTGCAAAGAGTAAATGAGAGATAGTTAGCCCCCTCCGACTAGCTTTGACTCCTTTAAGTATGTTTTCTGCTTTTGCAAGCCTTATTAGACTCGAAAGCCCTTCCCCACAAAATAAAAACAAAAATAGACTTAAAGGATCCCCTTGTCTAAGACCTTTAGATGGAAGAAAAGTTTCTCCTATATTTCCATTGAAAACTACTGAATATGATACTGTAGACACACATTTCATTAATGAATCAACCCATCCTGGATCAAATTTCATTTTTTTCATTACCCCATCTACAAAATTCCATTCAACCCTATCATATGCCTTAATCATGTCCAGTTTCGCAACCATAAGCCTTTTTTTCCCTATCTTATTGTGTTTTAAAGTATGTAGAATTTCATATGCTAGTAACACATTATCAAAAATCAGCCTCCCTGGAACAAAAGCACTTTGTGCTGTATCTATACATTTATGAATAACTACCCGAAGCCGATTAGCTATAACCTTAGCTATCAATTTATAAAGCACATTGCATAAGCTAATTGGTCTAAATTGAGTAATACTTGAAGGATTTAGAATTTTCGGGATTAGCACAATATTTGTTTTGTTGATCGAACATAATTCTATACCTTCATTTAATTTTTGGAGGCAAAAATTAGAGACATCCTCCCCAATGATTGGGCAACATTTTTTTATAAAATAAGGCTGGAAAACCATCCTCTCATGGTGCTTTTGTAGGGCCTAATTCTGATAAAGCTTCTCGTATCTCCTGCTTAGTGTATCTTGCCTTTAATTTATAATTATCTTCCTCAGAAATGCACCAGTCAATTCCTGACAAGATTTTATCATAGTTATTTTGTCTTCCTGCTGAAAATAACTTCATAAAATACGATCTGACAATTTCCTCCATCTCCTTAACCTCCTCTGTCTCCCTGCCATCTTCAAACTACATCTTGTGGATAAGATTTCGCTTTCTTCTTTGTGTCGCTTGCTTATGGAAAAACGTTGTATTTCTGTCTCCAAGTTTCAACCAATTTATTCGAGCCCTCTATTCCCACTAGCATTCATCCTTTTCTATCTCAAGATTCAAATGGATCTTTGTATCAATAAGCTCTGCCAAATTTTCGTCACTTCTATCAGATTCCAATAACATTGTTAACTTTGAAGTTAGAACCTTTTTTTTCACTTTTCTACTCCGTCGAATCTGGCTTGCCCAACTCTCTAACCCTTTTTTCATATTTTCCAGCTTGTTCAAAAGATCTCTTGTGGAATTTTCCCAAATACACCTAACTTCCTAAAAAAATGTTTCCTCCAAAACCCACCAAGATTCAAACTTAATTTTTTTATGAGCCAACCTTCTAGCTTTATATTCTGTATTAATAAGAAGTGGACAATGATCTGAAAAGGAATGGGGAAGGTGCTGGATTAAGGAATCTGGCAAAAAAGAAATCCATTCTTCCATAGCTACTCCCATATCCAACCTTTCTTGAATGTTCGTTTTTGACAAATTTCCTCTTTCCCAAGTAAACCAATTACCTGGAAAACCCACATCCACCAAACTACAATCTTCTAACACCTTCCGAAAAGCTTCCATCCTTCTCTCCTCTCGAGGTAAGCCACCTTTTTTTTAAAACCATATAAGATTTCATTAAAATCCCTACAAACCAGCCATGGATACTCTCCATTATTACGTAATCGCTGCAGTAGATTCCATGATTCATCCCTATCATGTGTGTAAGGAGAACCATAAAAACCTGTAAATCTCCACTTCTTCCTGTCTCCTGAATCCTCAATAATCACATCAATATGACGATTTAAGAAACTTTGGAGCATTATATTAACATCCCCTCACCATGCTAAACTTAGTCCACCTCTAGAACCAATCGAGTCAACATCAATACCATAGTGAAAACCACAACTTCGTCTAACTTTTTCCATCTGATTCTTGTTGATTTTTGTCTCCATAAAGAAGACCACTTGGGGATAATGTAACTTCTGCGAATGCCGAAGTCTTCGAACTGTCCGTGGATTCCCCAAACCACAGACGTTCCAAATTAAGATTTTTATTGCGACCGGTCGGCTTGCCTCTTGGCAACCGCCAATAATAATTGAGTAACTTCAGACATTCTCCTGTTTCGACTCCCCATAGTATTGCTTTCTTCAATGTCCCCTCTAGCTCTCTTTTTCCCTTCCTCACCTATTACCACCTCATTCTCCAGATCATGATCCATTGCCGTTTGAATTTGACCAAGTAATGTGCTGTCCTTCCCTAGATATGAGTGAGAGCCCTTTTTCCTTCCAGGTTGAATCTTAAAATAGGATCAATATCTTTGTCGCATCCAAATCTTTTGACATCTTCCCATCCACTATTTCCTCTAGAATTATCATATATGTTGATGCCACCCACAAATCCTCTTTCCTCCGGTAACCAGACACTACTCATTGCTTGGGCTCTTCTTGATTGTGCACGCAAAGCCAAATCCCAACCATCTCAGTAATTTCTACTCCTAACTCCATCTTAGCTTCACAAAAGGAATCACTATGGCCTAAATGGCCACAATAGAAGCAAAAAAGAGTCAGTCTTTCATACTTGAATCTGACATAAGAGCATTTACCACAAAACATGACTTGTTTCTTCCTTTTAAGAGGACGACGAATATCAATTTGAACTCGTATTCGCATAAAATTTCTATTTTCTTTCCCCAAGTTTGAGCTGTCATACTCTAGAAAATTTCTTATAAAATTTCCCAATTGCATAGCCAGATTTTCATAATAATAACCTATGGGAACATCATGAACTTGTACCCAGAAAGGTTTTAAGATTAAAGGAATTCTTAATAGATCCTCCCCCCATTGTAACTTATGCAATATCAAAAGATGATTATTAAACGTCCAATGTGAACACTTTAAAACCCTTTCCATATCCATAATATGAAAAAATTGAAATAAATACCTTTTTTCCCCCAGATCTCTAATCTGAACACCCCTAATAGGATGCCATAAATTAGCCATAGTGCTTTTCATTGCTGGAAAGTGAATAATACTGGCTGTAAGAAAACATCCAACCAGACTAAGAACTCTTTATTCCCTTACCGTATTTGGATCTACTTGTACTTGTAGAACTGCTTCTTCTTCTTCATCAAGGGTTAAACCAGCAAATTCTGATTCCATGGATGCAGGAAGAAAATCGATAACGTGGAATACTAGTTTTAAAACTTTAAAAAGATTATGGAGATAGCAGTCGCCAACAAAGACGACTCAAAAAAACCTAAAGACTTGCAAGAGAGAGCAGACAGAAACGTGCTAGGGTAGCAGACATTACGTTATTATTTGCAATACCTTAATTTCTAAACATTTTTTTAATATAGTCTTTTTTTTTGAATCAAATAAAAAGCTGATTTTATTAAATGCCTGCATAAAAAACAAATAAAACACCCAAGGCCCACAGAAAGCCAAAACCACAGACTTCAAAGAAATAATAAATGAGATACAGAAAAAGAAAGGCAAAACAACAAAAGCAGGCGTTCTATCTTCTTGAAAGATCCCCAAATCAGCCATCCAAAAACTTTCCATCTCTCCAAAACCAGATGAAGGGACGAAAGCTCCCTTGTTCTAACGCAAAGACGCTGGAAGATCACAATCCATCTCCCAAGGAAGAACAAAGGCCGCAATCGCACTTACAATCCTTGACCACGGATCATTCTTTCCTTGAACGCGAGTTTACGAACCGAGACCGGAAGATCCCCAATCCATAACCTGAAAAAATTCGTTCGTCTACCTCCAAAGCCATCGTATGGGCCACGCCATTTGCGATCCGTCGAACATACACCAGAAGAATCTCCTCAAAGCTCAATCCCATTTGCACGATATTGTGAGTAATCGGACCCAACACCGATCTATCCTCGCCGCACAATGCTCTTTATGACAATCGGTGAGTCGCCTCTCCACCACGCACGCCCGAAAGCCCATGGATAACGCTAAGATTACGACCCGTTCACACGCCCCAAGCTTCCGCCACAAATGGGTCTCGCAATATGATGAAAAGATAAGTTTCTACACCTCGATAGTACTGTTGAATCCCTAGCGATAACTGCCGTATTAGCAATCTGTTCAGCCAAATTAAACGTTGTGTCAAAATTAAGTTTGATAAAACCGTCATCAGGGGGTCTCCATAACTCCTTCGTGTCAGATTTGATTATAGGTAGAAGAGACGAATGGACCGTCTCGATTTCTGTAAATATCCTCTTATAAAACCAATGGTCTCCTCAGTAATCTAAAATGGACTCCTTCATGAACAATTTATTTCTTCTGTACCATAAACTCCGAAAGAAATTGCAATTCTACCTCTTTGTTGCTCATCCGCCTTAATGAAAGTGAAAGCTAACTTTTTCTTACTACACCGTGGTTCCTCCAGAATCGGGATTTGAACTCGCAAATAACTCCACAAATCGTTTCAACGTACCACAAGACCACATCAAGTGACCGGAATCTTCCAAACCATCATTACACAGAGGATGATGACAGACTCCACGGTCAACAACCGTTTAACAAATTGCAAGAGTGGGGAAGCAAGTTATTAAACAATCTCCGGACATGAATTTTAATTTTTTGTGGGACATGTAATTGCCATAATGCTTTGTAAAAATCCGTATAGTCCTCTTCCGTAGGACAATGTGTAATAGCCGAGAAATTAGTAGTAAGTAGGACTCGGTACCCACTTTTACCGAGTAATCCCCGAGCCTTCATACTTCCAAACCAAAGATATCTTCCTTGCACCTACCAAAGAATCGGGATAGAAAGAATTACATCGTGTAGCCTCATCAACAATATTGCGTATCAACTCAAAGATTCCAGTTCAGTGCATGTGTCTTTCTCAATAAGTTGGCTAACATAACTCCAATGAGGATTAATCTCTTGACCTAACACTCGATTGTTGTCTTTTCCAGCAACCAAGGATCATTCCGATGTTAACCCGATCCCCTTACCGATCCGCCAAAGCATCCCATCCGCAATCGCCTCCTAACAACACACATACTTCGCTGGTAAAAGAAGGGTAAGCACCAATTTTAGCCGACATAATATCTGTCGTCGGAAAATAACGAGCTTTTAACACTCTTGCTAACAAACTTTTGGGATGAGCTAAAACACGCCAAACTTGCTTGGCTAAAAGAGCCTTATTAAACAGGAATAAATTTCTAAAACCCATCCCACCATAAGACTTTGGCTTGCATAACAATTCCCAACTTGTCCAATGAATACCTTTTGCCGTTTTGTTATTCTCCCACCAAAATTTATTCATAATATTTTCCAACTTACGACATAACGTTTTAGGAAACAAAAAACATTGCATAGCATAAATAGAAGTAGCTTGCAGTATAGATTTAATGAATACCTCTTTGCCTCCCATTGAGAGAAAACGGGTAGTCCATCCTGCAACTCTTTTTCTAAATTTATCAATAAAATCAGCAAATGCCCATGTTTTCCTTCGCCCCACCATCATCGGCAACCCCAAATACTTCTCAGGATTACAAGCCCTTCGGACTCCCAAAAAACTTGTGATTTCCCCTCTCAGCCCTTCATTTACATTTGCTCCAAAATAAATAAGCGATTTTTCATAATTCACCTTCTGGCCGACACACTTCTCGTACTCATGAATGATGTTTCTAACGATAACGGCTCCCTCTGGTGTAGCATCTCCAAAGAGGATACAATCATCTGCAAAAAACAAATGATTAATCGTAAGTTTTTCCTTTCCGATCGGGGCACCTCGCATACTTCCTCTCTGCTTAGCATCTTCCAGTAGAGTGGAAAAGCCTTCAGCACAAATTAGAAAAAGAAAAGGGCTTAAGGGATCTCCTTGTCTCAAGCCTCTCGATGGCGAAAAACTTTCGCTATCCTCACCATTAAGACAAACCGAGTAAACAACAGAGCTGACACACCTCATAACCAACACAATCCAATCAACATGGAAACCCAATGCCTTCATCATTCCTGCTAAGAAGTCCCATTCAACCCGATCATATGCCTTGCTCATATCTAGTTTAATCGCAAAATGTCCTTTCTTTTCACTCTTCTTCCTCTTCATAGAATGTAGAACCTCATAAGCAATCAGAGCATTGTCTGAAATGAGTCTCCCAGGGACAAAAGCTCCTTGAGCTTCGTTAATGCATGCTCCCAACATGGTACTCATTCGGTTAACCAACATCTTAGCAACAACTTTATACACCACATTACAGAGACTAATGGGTCGAAATTGAGACATCAATTTCGGTTTATCAACTTTTGGAATAAGCACTATTCTTGTTTTGTTGATCTTACCAATCTCAATATGTCCATTTAGAACCTCTAAACAGTAACTCGATACCTCCGGTCCAACAATGTGCCAATAACGCTGGAAAAACACTGCCGAGAAACCATCGACTCCTGGAGCTTTTAACGGCGCTATTGATTTAAGAGCATCCCAAACGTCCCCCTCCGTAAAAGGTTGTAATAAAGAATCATTCATATCATCTGTAACCTTTCTTTCCACTAGGCTCAATAAATGTTCATCAAATCCCACCTCAGAAGCAGTGAATAAATTATCAAAATAATTCGAAGCGACTTGGAGCATTTCCGTAATTTCTGTATGTCGAACTCCATTGTCGTCCACCAGTTCATGAATTCTACCATTGGAAAACCGTTGTCCAGCCAGCTTATGAAAATAACTCGTGTTTCGATCCCCATTTTTGAGCCAGTTAACACGGGCTCGTTATTCCCAGAAAATTTCCTCCTTATCAGCTTCCAAATTAAGATCTAACTGAACCTCCGAAATTTCAGCTAAAACATCATCAGAAACATCTTGAGAGAAAAGTTTCTCCAACCTCTGTTCAAGCTGAAACCGTTTTCTCTTCTCTTCACGGCCTCTGGATCTGTGCCATTTTGATAATTTGTTACCCATATACGCCAATTTATCCGGAATACTGTCAGAGGAATTAGTCCACCAGCTACGAATTACTCCCTCAAAGGAGCTATCCAAACACCATTTGCCCTCAAAACGAAAATTCCTGCCTTTATGTTGCATATCACCTCGACTCTCACCCATAGTGTCAAGAAGTATGGGACAATGATCTGAAAAAGAATGTGACAAATGCTCAATTCGGGAATTTGGGAAATATTCAATCCAGTTAGGGTTTGCTACACCACGATCCAGTCTCTCTCTGATGTTAGTAGACTTAAAGCGGCCTCTCTCCCATGTGAACCAACGCCCAACAAAACCAAGGTCGATAAGATCACAGTCCTCCAAAACCGTACGAAACTCCATCATCTGTCGTTCAGAACGAAGGCGCCCTCCCTTCTTCTCAAAAGAACTCATGATCTCATTAAAATCTCCCAATACGACCCATGGAGAATTAAGCTCACCACCAATTTGTCTAAGAAGATTCCATGATCCCCTCCTTTCCTGTTCATTCGGATTCCCATAAAATCCCGTAAGCCTCCACGGTACCTCACAATCACTATCTTGAATTTCCACGTCGATGTGAAATGAGGAGAAACTTTTCAGATTGACCAAAGAATTTCCTTTCCACCCCAAAGAGAGTCCACCTTTAGTTCTCGTAGCACCAATATCGATACCATTCTCATATCCACACTTTATCCTAATCAACTCCATATTCTTCGCACTTAATTTTGTCTCTATAAGAAACAAAATGTGGGGATTGATGGCTCTTAACTTATTTCTGAGCCTTTTAACGATTCGTGGTCTCCCCAAACCACGAATGTTCCAGCTTAATATTTTCATTGTGCCCGGCTGCTCTGTTCAACAGAGCTAGCCAATTCAATTAATGCCCCATTCGCCACTCTTGGACCCAATGCGTCACAGGGATTTTCCACACATCTTTGACGTTTCTTACCTTCCAGAATCTCCACAGGAGTATTTTCCTCATCCAAACCCACCTCCATATGCCCAAAATCCGTCCCCACAATTCTGCTGCCTTCTTTCCGCCAAGAATTTTCTGGATTCTGCACATTAGACGAAATCTGGTAATTAATTCCTTTTTGCACCAAATTAGGACTAAAATTCTGATTGCCATAAATTCCAGCCATATTTTCCTTGTAATCTTTCATCCCATGAATTACGCCATTTTGATTGAACGTTTCCATACTTACTCCTGCCCTCTGAGAACCGTCCGCCTCTCTCAGCCACCTGCTCTCCACCATGCACCGCCTTCTAGACTCCGCCCTTAACGAGATATCCCACCCAAAAATAATTTGAGAAGGATCAAATCTTAGACGATATGGGCAAAAACTTTCTCCATGACCCATTTTCCCACAAATAAAGCAAAACAGGCCAAGTTTTTCATACTTGAACTTAGCATAAACAACCATGGAAGAGCCAACCTGAACCTTTTTTTTTTCGTTTTAACGGCGCTAAAATATCCAGACAAACCCGAATCCGCATAAAATTCCTAACTCCCGACAATAAATTAGAAGCATCATAATCAATAAATTGGCCACAAAAATTCCCGAATTGTTTTGCCATATTTTCATTCATCAGACCAGGGGGTAGATCGTGAACTTGCATCCAAAAAGCAGTTTGGTTCAGTTGCATCGTTAAGGGGTTCCCTCCCGCAGGAATCGTTTGCAGAATGAGTAAGTGGTTGTTGAAAAACCATGGCGTACCATCAAGAACTCTCTTCAGATCCACCTCATGAAAAAATTGAAAAAGATATCTCTTTTACCCTAGATCTGTTATACAAATGCCACCAATGGGATGCCAGAGATCTGCCATTGTGTTTCTCATTGAAGGGAAGTGGACAACACTATCAGTAAGACATCTTCCTACTAAAGAGCAATGATAAGATCCTATCCCCGCAACTTCTTCCTCCTGAATAGCCTCCTCCTCATCATCAAGAATACTCAGATTTGCCAGATCGTTTTCCATGAGAATCAAATAAAAAAGAGACAGAAAACCAATAGAGAAAATGATAAGAGATTGAGCTTATAACACAAGACTAAGAAAAATGAAAACTTGAAAAACATGCCAAACGGCAGACAGAGAAACCGTGCCAAGCGACAGACAATATATAAACTACCACAATATATAGTCTTTTTAAGAATGAAAGAAGTCAAACATAATAATAATTAATTATTAATAACTATTTAAACACTTAGTATTAATATTTATAATATATATTAAAATTTTGAGTTATTATCATTTATCAATCAAGTTTTTTATTAATTGATAATGCCTATTCATCATTACACTTAAATATTAAATATTATAAAAATTTTAATTTATTACATAAAATTTCCACATAATTGCTAGTGAAGCTTAAAGAACCTCTAATTGGAATGGATCAATATTTCCAAGGAACTCATCATCCAATCTCTTATTACTGTTTCTGTACATGGCTCTTTGCTCATGTAGAGCACCTTTTATTACAAAAAGAAAAATGAAAAAAAAAGCTGCGGACGTAAGGACCATCCATTCTTATTACTAGAGATGATTTATTAAAAACTGAGAAACACCTATCTCGGTTAGGAGAGACACACCCAACATCAATAATAAAGTCTTCTCCTCTCTTCTCTGACCTCCCCGCCAACATCCCCCCCTTCCCCACCTTTCCTTTCTCTGTAAGTAACTAAGTATCTTCTCATTTTACCTTTGGATTTGTTCCTTTGGATTTGTTTGTAAAGGTAAGGCCGTCTCTGTCTGCTAGCAATTTGCATTGTGTGTTGCTTGCCTTTCTTTTTCTTTTCAAAGTCTCTGTTACCGTTTTAATCTTTTTTATGTAACACCCCCTACCCATATTCGTCGCCAGAATAGGGTATGAGGCATTACCTAAGTTTAACGAGTTAATATATTTTTTTTATTATTATGAATTCAATATAGTCCCTTTATAAATATCCAATCTTCCTTGAAATTTTAAAACCAACCAATCCAATCCAATTCAATCCAATTTGATACCAAATCATACTTCTATTATAATTATATTATTTAGCATATTCATCACTCTTTACTTTAATACATATTCATTAAACAAGTTTTAGTATTTATATAATCATCAAACCATATACATGCCATATAAATCAAAAAGGAAATTTATAAAAGCTACCGGAGATAATCTTGATAGTGTGATCCTCAGTGTTGATCCGATCCTCCGTATATTTTTACATCAATCTACATGAGACATTAAATACACTCAAGTAAGTTTATAGAAACTTAGTAAGTTCATAGGCATAAAATATAAATCTTACCAAACAATCATATACATATTCATTATACACAATTACTAAGTTCACCTGTCAACCACAATTTGGTGAGTCCTCTTGTATAAACTCACTACCATTTATCCATTGACTTTAACTCTTTTGGGCCCTTTTTGTCACTTACCATTCTTAATCAAATTAGGGAACGGTTCACGAAAAATTGAGTACTTCACTTCCACTTTGCCATAGTATAACTATGTTCTTGCGTATGATCACTTATCACTTTCCGAAGCCATAGTCCTGCTACGGTCTTACACGGATCACATTTGTCACTTGTCACTTATCACTGATCAGATAAGTGTAGCTAAAGCTACCACTTATCACTTGTCACTTGTCACTGATCAGATAAGTGTAGCTAAAGCTACCACTTATCACTTGTCACTGATCAGAAGTACTCAAATCCGATGTTCCACTCAATTTGATCATTTATTCGGTTTTCGCATTATTGTTTTATTCTCAATTCATCAACAAATATGTCTCATCATACATTATATAATTCATGAAATTAGCATTTAATCATTAAATTTTAGCCATGTGAACTTACCTGAGTCGATTTGTAGAATTTGAGAAAAATCAGGGACTAATCAGCTACTTTTTCTTTTCCTCGACTTGCTTCGGGTTCTCGATCTATCATTGTAAAATCATTCACTTATCAGTATTGATTTCACATTTACTCTATTTCACATCCTTAATGATTACAACCCACATATAAGTAACATTATCTATAATTTCACTATTTACTTATATAGATATTCAAGCTGTCCATCCGTGTCACAGTCACTAAATTATTTTTATATTGAGCTACAGAACTTCAATTTAAGATCCGATAATTTTCCCTGAAACTAGACTCACATATCTTCTTACCATAAAATTTCAGAATTTTGTGTTTAGCCAATAAGTACAGTTTATTCTTTAAAGTCACCCCTGTTCTGCTGTCTTACAGTTTCGACCCTTCTTCACTAAAAATTAATTATCTCCTTGTACAGGATTTGGATGGTGTTACCATTTGGTTATATTGAAAATAGACTCATTCAGGATTTTAAGAATATAAATTTAAGACCCTAATTATTTTTATACAATTTTTGATGATTTTTCAAAGTCAGAACAGGGGAACCCGAAATCATTCTGACCTTGTCTCATAAAACCTACTATATCTCATGATTTAAAGTTCCATTGCTTAAACCGTTTCTTCTATAAGAAACTAGACTCAATAAGCTTTAATTTCATATTTTATTCATCCTCTAATTAAATTTCTAAAATTTTTGGTGATTTTTCAAAGTTAGACTACTGCTGCTGTCCAAAACTGTTTTAGTGCAAAGTGTTGATTTCCATTTTGCCCCAAATTTCCCAGTTCATACAATTCAGTCCTTGATCAATTAACCCCTCAATTAAGCTAATTTTTCTAATTTAATACTTTACCTAATCATTATAAGTTATTTAAAATCTATTGGAATTCAGAATTTCCACATAAAAACCCTAACTTCAAATTCTTTTAAAATTAGGTCCCAAACATTCACTTTCTATTCAACTCTTTCAATAAAATCAGCATATAAACAATTTAAAGTTCTAATTCCATCCTAAATCATCATATACTTCCAGCACATATACATAGCAACTTCCAACTTCATTCATAAAACCTAAAACTAATGAATTCAACAAGTGGACTTAGTTGTAAATGTCACAAAAACACGAAAATTTCAAGAAATAATCAAGAATTGAACTTACTTGCAGTAAAAATATAAAAAACCAGCTTAGGGAAACCCTTCTATGGTGTTTTTGCTGATGAGAATGCAGAAAAATAAAGAGAAATCTAGATAATTTCACTTTAGTCCTAGCTTTATTAAGTAAATTTTGCAATATTCCAATTTTTCCCTTAATTCTCCTTATTTTCTTTCTGATTTCATGCCCTTGCCGTCCAGCCCAAATAGACCTTGGGTCTATTTGCCTTTTAAGCCCTCTTTCTTTTATCATTTAAGCTATTCTCATAACTTTGCATTTGTTACAACTTAGTCCTTTTTGTTCAATTAACTATCGGAACTTTAAAATTTCTTGACGAAACTTTAATACTAACTTATTAACACTCCATAAATATTTATGGCTAGATTAAAAATCTCCGAGGTCTCGATACCTCGTTTTCGATTCTAATTATTTTTTTCTAGTACACTATTTACTATTTCAATTTTTTTTCCTAACTTCACATTTAACTTATACTCACTAAATTAATAATATTTTCTACTCACTTGTCGGATTTAGTGACCTCGAATCACCGTTCCGACACCACTGAAAATTCAGGCTATTACAACTCTCCCCCCTTTTAGGAAATTTCGTCCTCGAAATTTCGTACCTGTTAATAAATTCGGATACTGAAATCTCATCAATTCCTCCGTCTCCCAGGTTGCCTCCTCCGATCCATGTCGATTCCATAACACTTTAACTAGTGGTACACGTTTATTTCTCAACTCTTTAACTTCCCGAGCTAGAATTTTCACCGGTTCCTCTGAATAGGTCATATCGGGTTGGAGCTCTCTTCCGTATGAGGAATTACATGTGATGGATCGATCATGCACTGTCTCAACATAGATACATGAAACACGTTATGAATCTTTTCAAGCTCGGAGGCAAAGCCAATCTATAAGCTACTGGACCGATTCTTTCAATGATTTCATACGGCCCGATAAATCGTAAATTGAGTTTTCCTTTCTCGCCAAAAAGCATAAAAACTTTCTTCCACGGTGACACTTTCAAAAATACACGATCACCCACATTAAACTCTATATCTCTTCTCTTCAAATCTGCATATGATTTTTGCCGATCGGAGCGCAGCTTTTTAAACATTCTCGAATAATACAAACTTTTCTTGGTTTCCGAATCAAGTCCACTCCCACTAGTTTCGGTTCACTTAATTCGACCAATATAATGGAGTTCTACACTTTCTTCCATACAAAGCTTCAAACGGTGCCATTTTAATACTAGTTTGATAACTATTATTATAAGCAAATTCACTAAAGGTAAATACCTTTCCAGTGCCGCCAAACTCAAGTATACAACACCTTAACATATCCTCTAAAATCAATTACTCGCTCATTGCCGCCTGCATGTCAGGGATGAAAAGTCATGTTGAAATTTAATTTGGTGCCCAAAGCTTCTTGTAATTTACCCCAAAATCTCGAGGTAAATTTCGGATCTCGATCTGAAATAATAGATATTGGCACCCCATGTAATCTCACTATCTCCGACACATATAACTCCGCTAACTTTTCAAGCGGATAATCTACTCTGATCGGAATAAAATGTGCTGATTTAGTTAACCAATCAACAATCACCCAAATCGAATCTTTCTTCTTCGGAGTTACTGGTAATCCGGATACAAAATCCATCGTGACATGTTCCCATTTCCACTCTGGAATCATAATGGGTTGCAACAACCCTGTCGGAACTTGATGCTCGGCTTTCACCTGCTGACAAATTAAACATCTTGCTACATACTCACAGATTTCTCGTTTCATTCTGGGCCACCAATACATTTTCTTCAAATCACAATACATTTTTGTACTACCCGGATGAATAGAATACATACTACTGTAAGCCTCTGATAAAATATCATTTTCAAGTCTAAGTTATTCGGAACACATATTCTATTATGATAATATAACATACCATTTTCACCAATGGAGTATTCTGAGCTTAACTCATCTTGAACCATCTGTCGTTTCGACATCAACTTTGGGTCTTCATATTGTAACTCCCGAATCCGTTGAAAGAACACAGGTTTAGCTTTTAATTTTGCTAGTACAAAACCATCTTCATTAATAGATAAATGTGCATTCAATGCCTGTAATGCAAATAATGATGATTTCCGACTAAGTGCATCTGCTACGACATTTGCTTTCCCTGGGTGATAGTCAATGACAAGATCATAATCTTTCAGCAACTCTAACCATTGTCTCTATTTCAGATTTAACTCTTTCTGATTCATTAAATCCATAAAGGCAGCAGGAGCATTGGTTAAACCAAATGGCATCACCAAAAATTCATAATGACCATACCGGGTTCGGAATGCAGTTTTTGGCACATCACACTCTTTGACTTTCAACTGATAATACCCGGATCGAAGATCTATCTTGGAAAATACTGCAGCACCTTTTAACTGATCAAATAGATCATCAATACGAGGTAAAGGATATTTATTCTTTATCGTTACCTTATTTAACTGCCTGTAATCTATACACAGTCTTAAAGAACCATCCTTCTTTTTCACAAACAAGACAGGTGCACCCCAGGGCGACATACTCGGTCTAATGAACCCTTTATCTAATAAATCCTGCAACTGCGTCTTCAACTCTCTTAATTCTGCTGGAGCCATTCTCATGCGGTGTTCTTGAGATAGGAGCTGTTCCGGAATCACATCAATTACAAATTCAACTTCTCTATCGGTGGTAAACGGTAACTCTTGAAACACATCGAGAAAATTCATTCACCATCGCACTTGTTCGAGCTTTATATCGGAACCTCGAGTATCAAGAATATAGGCCAAAAATGCTTCGTTACCTTTGCGTAATAACCTCTGAGCAGAGAAAGCTGAAATAATTCTGACTGTATCACTCATATTTTCAGACCCAACTGAGATTACATCCCCTGTTTGACATTTCAAACTGATCTATTTATCACGACAATTCACTACCGCATCATGTTTCATTAACCAGTCCATTCCCAGAATAATATCAAATTCCCGAAAGGGTAACAACATCAAATCAGCGGAGAATTCATAGCCTTTCACTTTTAGTGGACAATTACGACATATCAAATTAACTATTACACTTTGACCTAATGGATTAGTGACTTGTATATCAAATTCAGTGGACTCAACGGAAAGTTTCTTTTCAGATGCTAGCATAGCACAAATATATGAATGAGTAGACCCAGGGTCTATTAATGCATAAACAGTAACATCATAAAGATAGAAAGTACCAGCAATTACATCAGGAGCCGTAGCGTCTTCCCTTGCTCGAATGGCGTAAGTACGTGCTGGTCCTCTATTCTCTGATCGACTAACTGATTCTCTCATACCCGAACGGGTAGTCCCTGTAGCACTGCTCTGGCCCGAACGTCTATTTCTTTGGGGAGTGATTCTCTGTATCTCTTTCTGTTCCACTTCATCTTTTTGTAGCTGGGGACAATCTCGAATAAGATGATCAGTAGCCCCACATTTATAACAAGCCCCCATCTTAGTCCTACATTCACCGAAATGATGTCTTCCACAATATTGACACTTAGGTCGGGGAGTATTCTGAACACTGCTCACACTTGCTGCAGGTCTATCAAATACCTTGAAATCAGATTGTCTTGATCTACCTCTACCCAATTTTCCCGGCACTGATGTAGTTCGACTAATTTATTCTCTAAATTTCTTTACCGGTAAATCTGAAAATGACTTAGAAGCACCTCTTTTGAATGGCTCTTTACTTTTTCGATCCCGCTACATTTTTCTGTTATATACTTCTTCGAGCTTTTGAGCACGATCTGACAGAACAACGAACTCCCGTATTTCATTGCCCCCAATCATCATTCTAATCTCATCATTTAACCCTTCTTCAAATCTGATACACATTTCTTCTTTAGTAGGTACAATGTCTCGGGCATATTTGCTGAGGTAGACAAATTCTCTTTTGTATTCAGCCACTGACTTATTTCCCTGTCGTAGATCAACGAATTCCCTTTTCTTTTTATCCAAATACCGTCTGCCCACATATTTCTTCTTAAATTCATTTTGGAAGAATTCCCAATAAATTTTCTCTGTTGGTACCACGGCCTCAATCGTTTCCCACCAACTATAAGCTTCTTCTTTCAGTAGGGACACAGCACATCTCAAATAATCATCTGATGAGCAAGCCATTTCTTGAAAAATTCTTATCAAACTCTGTAACCAGTATTCAGCTTTGACGGGGTCATCATCAGTCCTTCCTCGAAATTCTTCAGCTCCAAGTTTTCTAAGCCTTTCCAATGGAGAACGCTTACGACTTGATCATTGTAGGAGGTGGAGGAGCAACCGAGGTACCACCGATGGAGCAATGGTGGGAGGAGGTGGTGAGCCCGATTTCTTTCTTGCATCGTCTCGATTATACCACCGGTTCATAATCCAATAAATCATATTCTTTAATTCTTGCTCTCGCATTAAAGAAATCGAACATCACCGCTTGTTGCTCGCTCGTAAATCAGTATTCTCTCGTTAACTTCTTCCCCTTTCGGTATGTTCGAGTCTATCTCGACATCTTTATAATCGGAGAGTATCTATAAAAATAATAAAGATTAGATCGGATCATACACATCACACTATCACAGATTTATATGGCATGTATTTCTAAACACTTTATACATCACAAATGTTCCGAGAACCGGCTAAACCGAGCTCTGATACCACTAAATATAACACCCCCTACCCATATTCGTCGCCAGAATAGGGTATGAGGCATTACCTAAGTTTAACGAGTTAATATATTTTTATTATTATTATGAATTCAATATAGTCCATTTATAAATATCCAATCTTCCCTGAAATTTTAAAATCAACCAATCCAATCCAATTCAATCCAATTTGATACCAAATCATACTTCTATTATAATTATATTATTTAGCATATTCATCACTCTTTAATTTAATACATATTCATTAAACAAGTTTTAGTATTTATATAATCATCAAACCATATACATGCCATATAAATCAAAAAGGAAATTTATAAAAGCTACCGGAGATAATCTTGATAGTGTGATCCTCAGTGTTGATCCGATCCTCCGTATATTTTTACGTCAATCTACATGAGACATTAAATACACTCAAGTAAGTTTATAGAAACTTAGTAAGTTCATAGGCATAAAATATAAATCTTACCAAACAATCATATACATATTCATTATACACAATTACTAAGTTCACCTGTCAACCACAATTTGGTGAGTCCTCTTGTATAAACTCACTACCATTTATCCATTGACTTTAACTCTTTTGGGCCCTTTTTGTCACTTACCATTCTTAATCAAATTAGGGAACGGTTACGAAAAATTGAGTACTTCACTTCCACTTTGCCATAGTATAACTATGTTCTTGCATATGATCACTTATCACTTTCCGAAGCCATAGCCCTGCTACGGTCTTGCACAGATCACATTTGTCACTTGTCACTTATCACTGATCAGATAAGTGTAGCTAAAGCTACCACTTATCACTTGTCACTTGTCACTGATCAGATAAGTGTAGCTAAAGCTACCACTTATCACTTGTCACTGATTAGAAGTACTCAAATCCGATGTTCCACTCAATTTGATCATTTATTCGGTTATCGCATTGTTGTTTTATTCTCAATTCATCAACAAATATATCTCATCATACATTATATAATTCATGAAATTAGCATTTAATCATTAAATTTTAGCCATGTGAACTTACCTAAGTCGATTTGCAGAATTTGAGAAAATTCAGGGACTAATCAGCTACTTTTTCTTTTCCTCGACTTGCTTCGGGTTCTCGATCTATCATTGTAAAATCATTCACTTATCAGTATTGATTTCACATTTACTCTATTTCACATCCTTAATGATTACAACCCACATATAAGTAACATTATCTATAATTTCACTATTTACTTATATAGATATTCAAACTGTCCATCCGTGTCACAGTCACTAAATTATTTTTATATTGAGCTACAGAACTTCAATTTAAGATCCAATAATTTTCCTTGAAACTAGACTCACATATCTTCTTACCATAAAATTTTCAGAATTTTTTGTTCAGCCAATAAGTACAGTTTATCATTTAAAGTCACCCCTGTTCTGCTGTCTGACAGTTTCGACCCTTCTTTACTAAAAATTAATTATCTCCTTGTACAAGATTCGGATGATGTTACCGTTTGTTCATATTGAAAATAGACTCATTCAGGATTTTAATAATATAAATTTAAGACCCTAATTATTTTTATACAATTTTTGATGATTTTTCAAAGTCAGAACAGGGGAACCCGAAATCATTCTGACCTTGTCTCATAAAACATATTATATCTCATGATTTAAAGTTCCATTGCTTAAACCGTTTCTTCTATAAGAAACTACACTCAATAAGCTTTAATTTAATATTTTATTCATCCTCTAATTCAATTTTTAAAATTTTTGGTGATTTTTCAAAGTTAGACTACTGCTGCTGTCCAAAACTGTTTTAGTGCAAAGTGTTGATTTCCATTTTGCCCCAAATTTCCCAGTTCATACAATTCAGTCCTTGATCAATTAACCCCTCAATTAAGCTAATTTTTCTAATTTAATACTTTACCTAATCATTATAAGTTATTTAAAATCTATTGGAATTCAGAATTTCCACATAAAAACCCTAACTTCAAATTCTTTTAAAATTAGGTCCCAAACATTCACTTTCTATTCAACTCTTTTAATAAAATCAGCATATAAACAACTTAAAGTTCTAATTCCATGCTAAATCATCATATACTTCCAGCACATATACATAGCAACTTCCAACTTCATTCATAAAACCTAAAACTAATGAATTCAACAAGTGGACCTAGTTGTAAAGGTCACAAAAACACGAAAATTTCAAGAAATAATCAAGAATTGAACTTACTTGCAGTAAAAATATGAAAAACCAGCTTAGGAAAACCTTCTATGGTGTTTTTGCTGATGAGAATGCAGAAAAATAAAGAGAAATCTAGATAATTCCACTTTAGTCCTAGCTTTATTAAGTAAATTTTGCAATATTCCAATTTTGCCCTTAATTCTCCTTATTTTCTTTCTGATTTCATGCCCTTGCCGTCCAGCCCAAATAGACCTTGGGTCTATTTGCCTTTTAAGCCCTCTTTCTTTTATCATTTAAGCTATTTAATCATTTCTCATAACTTTGCATTTGTTACAACTTAGTCCTTTTTGTTCAATTAACTATCGGAACTTTAAAATTTCTTGACGAAACTTTAATACTAACTTATTAACACTCCATAAATATTTATGGCTAGATTAAAAATCTCTGAGGTCTCGATAACTCGTTTTCGATTCTAATTATTTTTTTCTAGTACACTATTTACTATTTCAATTTTTTTTCCTAACTTCACATTTAACTTATACTTACTAAATTAATAATATTTTCTACTCACTTGTCGGATTTAGTGACCTCGAATCACCGTTCCGACACCACTGAAAATTCAGGCTATTACACTTAATTCTAACAATCTCCACCTTGACACGAATTCTAAATAAACAAGTTCTTCATCGCGAACTCTCAACGAACAAGTTCTCCACCTCTTCCATAAAACCCCTTAAGGGTTTAACTTCAACAATGAACACCAACCAAGTCTAAGCAATGCTCAAACTTGGTTATAGAAATTGACTTAGTCATCATATCTGTAGGATTTTCATGAGTACTAATTTTGCTCACAACAATATCACCACGAGCAATAATATCACGAACAAAATGATACCGAACATCAATGTGTTTTGTTCTCTCATGAAACATTTGATCTTTTGTACGGAAGATGGCACTCATCGTCGCAAAATCATCATGCTTGATTTGAAGGTCTTCATTGAGCTCACTAAAGAGTCCTTTCAACCAAATAGCTTCTTTACAAGCCTCGGTAATTTTTGTTGTTTCGAAGAAAGGGCTTTTTCTCGGGGGTTCTCCACAACTTCAATAAATTCTACTTCTTCTCCTTCCAAATACTGATACTTATGGAGTTTTATTGCTTTAACCCGTTGCTTAATTTCTGGTGTTTTATTGTTCATATTTGACCATTAAGGTTTCAGATAGGTACTACTTTGTTTTGTATGTTTTATCTATTTTTGTTCATTGCGTCTTTTTTCTTTTCAATTTCGGTATGGTGGGACCATTACTAATCGATTAAGAGACTTGGGGCTTCCTGTGATTGGACTAGAGAATGTTTCACCCTCGATGAGCAAACTAAGTCGTAAGACAAGTTTTATATCTAGTAAAAGTTAAATCTAGCTAATGTTCAAAGTCTTTAAGTTATGTGTAAAGTTCCAATCTTTGACTGTTTTACTTGTTACCTCATTTGTTTTCTTTTCAATTGTACATATGGCAATAATAATAGTAGTGATAATCATAGAAGTAATAATTAGGCGCTTACATTTGTTCAAATATCGTAGGGTAAGTTTGTGTTCTGAACCTTGTATTCCTATTGCAGGAGCTGTTATAGAGGCATTTATTAGACTTCACGAAAAAGGATTAATTTATCAAGGTATATGCCAAAATTCCATTGCTTACTATCATGTTTCACTTTGCTAACTGATATTTAGCATGTTTACTTTCTCATTTGATCATAATTTTCTATCTTCCTCCTTTGCTTCAAATTGCCTATCGTAGGGAAAAGAAAAGAGTGCCAATATTATCCTTTTGTGCACTAAAAATCTAGAAGAAATTATGATATCAAATGAAAAACAACAAAGAAAGACTAGTATTAACATTTAAAAGGAATTTTATATATCTTTTCCCCCTTAGAGTGTATTGATTTAGAAATATCGATGCTTCAATTTGACATCTAGTCTGAGTTAGTCATTGAGTGGTCCAAACTTGGTAACATGGAACTGATGTAAATAGACTTTTCTGTACTTATTATTGTACATGTGCATATAAAATGTCCGGTCTCGAAATAGCTGAGCAAAAGACTGAAGGGAAGGAGGTTTTAAACCTGCAAGCTTTCTTTTGGACTTCAAGTACGGTTATTTTTCATGGTGACTTGAATATATTCTCTGGTGTTTGGTGGTAGGATGTGAGAACTACTTTCTTTTCTCTTTGTTAATTTATCAAATATTCAACTATACAACTCAAATTTCATTTTTCTGATTTGATTTTATTGTTAATTGCACTATATTAGTCTCATTAACTAACCTAGTTTAACTGATATGATATCTTCTTTTAGGGTCTTACATGGTTAATCGGTCTCCAAAGTTACTGCATCATTGCTTTTGCACTTGGTATGAATCTTGTTTGCATAGGGATATTGCTTTTCTTTTTATGCATTTTGTTTTACATTCTTTATCATTCAACATTGTCTTTTGAATGTTCCCATAGGAAGTAGAATACTCTGAAGAGCCTGGTACTAGGGTTTCAAATAGCGGTCCGATATTGGAATAGCGGCCGCTATATAGCGGTAGCGGCGCCTTCCGAAACCGCTATTGCTGAAAATAGCGGTGTGAAGCGGAGTCACACCGATAGCGGTGGATCGCAGCCGCAATTTAACGGGTAACGGCCAATTGCGAAAATAACGGACCGCTATTCCCGTTATTTTCCGTTACATTAAATTAAAAAAAATACATATATTCTAAACAGAAATCAACAGAAGCAGAATAAAAACAAAAGTGAATATATTCCCTACCTGCAAAATCATAAATTTTCAATAAAAAAAAGTAAAAAGAAGTGTAAATAAATAGAAAAAAGCAATCAAATTCAAAAATCAAAACTTAAAAGCAATAGAAAATATGAAAATGAAATTCTATTTCTCATTTTCGGCAAACAAGTGAACAACACACACAGCAGCAGCCAGCAGGTGAGCGAGATTCTCTGATAATTTTCAAGTAAGTAGTAGAGTTACTAGAGTAATACCTGAAATTTTGTCTTCTTGAACTCTTGGTTCTTGCTTTGCTTGCTTGCATATCTTGAATCTGCAGCAGTGTAGATATTTTCTTTAAACTTTAGGGATGAAAGCAGGGTTAGGGACTTAGGGATGAAAACTCTTGAGTCTTGATTTCTCCGATGAAGGGAAAACTGGAGATTAGAGAAGGCACAAGTTGGGATTTGGGAACAAAGAAAACTTTAGCCTTTAGGGATTTTTTTTAGAACAGAGAGGCAGAACGATTCTGCTTCTGCCGTTTCATTTTGTTTTTCTTTTATTTTTTTCATTAAAGGTTATAATCAGATAGGAAAAGGGTAAAATAGAGAGAGTTCATTTGGTATTTATTAATAATAAATAAATAAATAATTTTATGAATGTTGTGTATTTATTTGGGCTTGGGTATGGATATGGATTAGGTAATAAAGTAATAATAAAATGATTTTTTCTTAACCCATTTGTAATTAAATTGGCCTGATTTTAGTTTAGTCCCTTTATTATGATTAGATTTAATATATATATATATATATATATATATATATATATATATATATTATATAATATTGAATGATGGGGTCATACAATTTAAATTTGTGTCAAATGAGTGTTTCTCAATAGTTTTAATCACTTAATATAGATCAAGGCTTAAGATATGATTATTATACTTTAGTTTGACATAATTTAATCATGTTTTTTTTTTTTTTTGCAATATTATTAGTAAGTGCAAATCGATAACATTGTAAATTGGCATTAAAGTTATAACGTGAAATTTTTTAAGAGTTTATATTAGATAGGATGATATTAAAAAATCTCCTTTTAATCACTCAATAATAATATACCACATCATATTTTTTTTAGAGTGCATGAATAATATAATAAATTTAAAAACATTAAATTAACTCTTATTACTATTTTCAAGTCTAAAATAAATCTAATTTTTATATAAAATTCTTAGATTTTAGAATTTTATATTATCTAAAATATTTTTTTATATTTTCATTCATTTATAAAATATACTGCAATGAGAGTGTTTATATGTGTGTGTATATATATATATATATATATATATATATATATATTAAATAAAAACTATAAGGAAACAATTTAAACCTAAAATACTTCAACTAAAATTATAAAACTTCTAAAATTAGGGGTGGATTCAATAATTTTTTAGGGGCTGGAATTGAATAATAAAATTTTGAGAGATCAGAATATAATTTTACAATGTATTAATTTACGATTTCATATTTTTAAAAGGATTAAACATAATTTTATTTATTTTTAAGAGTCAAAATGTAATTTTACTACAAATTAATATTTAATTTAATAATTTAATAAGGACTTATATGAAAAATTTCTATTTGAGGGGGGCCAAAGCCTTTGCCTACCCTTTCAAATTAACCCCTACCTGAAATTATCAACATTGTGATTTAAGCCAAAATTTCATTAATATTTTATAGGTCAAAACATACAATAAGTTCCTATACTCTTCACAAATTAAGAATTTAATATTTTTATTTTTATTTTTAAGAATTTAGACTCTTTATTTTTCAGATTTCAAAATTCATATCTAATTGTTAAAACTCTTAATTTTTTTTATTAAATTTGTTGGCGTGATATTTTGAAATAAAAAAAAATATCATTTGGTAGCCATGTAACTAAAAAAATGACATTGTAATTAAAGCTGGATTTAACAAAATAGTTTAACAGTGTTAACAATTAGTCTTAAATTTTGAAATCGAAAAACTAGAGAGACTAAATTCTTAGAATTAAAAGTATAAGGACTAAATTTCAATTTTATGAAAAATATAAGGACTAAATTTCAATTTTATGAAAAATATAAGGACTAAATAATTAAAATAAATGAATAAATAATGATTAAGCAATTAAATGGATAAATAAATAAAAAAGGTTAAAAAACGCATAAGTCAACCTTACTCCCGCAATATGAGGATTTAACGAAGTTCCTCCACCAAAATCTAACTCGAACGGAAGCAACTCAAAAATAAATGAAGATGAGCAAAGAACAAAATAAGAACTAGCCACAGAAAATAAGAACGCAAGAGGGAGAGAAATTTGAGTAAATGCTCTCAAGAATTCTTATTGCTTCCAAACTCAAATGTCATTTCAGTGTCTTTACAATGAAGGGAGAGGCCTCTATTTATAGTTGAGCCTCCCCAAATCCAACGGTACAGATCAATTACATCAACGGCTAAGATTAAAAGGTATCTACAAATTAAATCTCTAAGATTACAAAATCATATATTTTAATATTACATACCATATCTTCTAAGATTGCATATCATATCTAAGATTGCATACCATAACTTTTAGGATTGCATATCATATCTAAGATTTGCATATCATATCTAAGATTACATAACATATCTTCTAGGATTGCATATCATATCTAAGATTTGCATATCATATCTAAGATTGCATATCCTTGAAGATTGTACTTCCATATACGTCAAGCTTGTAGATAGACCTTCAATCTTTTTAAGTAATGGGCCATTCCGATCGGGCCAAATGATATATTTTGGACTGGACTTGGACTTTATTTTGGGTTTATTATTAAGCCCGGGCAAAATTGGGCTCTTACAGCTGCCCCTCTTTGCTCATTGTCGTGTAACGAGAATAGAGCAAAGACTATAAAAGGACTAATTTTGCCCGGTCTTGGCCAAGCCTCGACTTCTTGGTCCTCATCTTCTTCAAATGGTTTCCAACTCCATTGCAACTTCAACGGTATTTGGAACTTCATCTTGATTTTGATAAGTCTGCTAGCTTTATTCTGCTTCTTGCAATTTCAAGAATGCCAAATTGATGTCTTTGGTCTGCTTCCTACAACTTCAGGAAGATAAGATCTGAAAGTGTCTTCGATCTACTTCCTACAACTTCAGGAAGATAAGATCTATTGTCTTGATCTACTTTTTGTAATTTCGGAGAGATAAGGTGAAATTCTTTTGATCTGCTTCCTACAACTTCGTGAAGATAAGATCTTTTATCTTCTTTTGATCTACTTCCTACAACTTCAAGAAGATAAGATCTTCTATCTTTAGTCTACTCCACTGCAACTTCAGGGAGATAAGACTAAAACGTCTTCGATCTGCTTCCTACAACTTCAAGAAGATAAGATCTTCTGCTTTCAATTTGCTCCACTGCAACTTCAAGGAGATAAAATCTTCTGTTTTTAGTCTACTCCGCTACAACCTCAGGGAGATAAGACTAAAACGTCTTCGATCTGCTTCCTACAACTTTAGGAAGATAAGATCTTCTGCTTTCGATTTGCTCCACTGCCACTTCAGGGAGATAAAATCTTTTGTTTTTAGTCTACTCCGCTGCAACCTCAGGGAGATAAGACTAAAACGTCTTCGATCTGTTTCCTACAACTTTAGGAAGATAAGATCTTCTGCTCTCGATTTGCTCCACTGCAACTTCAGGGAGATAAAATCTTCTATTTTTAGTCTACTCCGCTGCAACCTCAGGGAGATAAGACTAAAACGTCTTCGATCTGCTTCCTACAACTTTAGGAAGATAAGATCTTCTACTCTCGATTTGCTCCACTACAACTTCGGGAGATAAAATCTTCTGCTTTTTAGTCTACTCATTGCAACCTCGGGGAGATAAGACTAAACGTCTTCGATCCGCTTCCTACAACTTTAAGAAGATAAGATCTTCTGCTTTCGATTTGCTCCACTGCAACTTCAGGGAGATAAAATCTTCTGTTTTTAGTCTACTCGCTGCAACCTCAGGGAGATAAGACTAAAACGCCTTCGATCTGCTTCCTACAACTTCAGGAAGATAAGATCTGAAACTTCACTGATATCGCTACACCGTCTACTAAAGGACATATCCTGTAGACTCGGTTTCATGTGTTATGAGTGACGTGAATGCAACATGTCATGAAAATGATTAGGATTAGAATGCAATGACCGGAACGAATCAAATGCACCTAATGAAATTTGCTATGATACAAAAATGTTATGAGTATGATTCCTACTCAGGTGTTATCACTCATTCGTTCTTCATTTTTGTTCATTAATCACGTTTTGCTTGACCAGCTTGTCCCAATGTGATTTTCGAGTCAGCCCTGCTTGGATCTTGAGACATAAAGTTGGTATCTCCCACTGCAACTTCAGGGGAGTGACATTTGGTTTCTTCCTTATCTCTGTTACCATTCAGAGGTACAGAACTTGTATCACTTTCAATCTGTTACACCATTCCCTAAGTGTAATGACCAGATGTATGAGTCTGAAATTTACAATGAATGCAGGGTATCCCGACAATGATCCCTTTTTACACATAGATTGGCCTTATTCGTCATTTGCCAATATAGTATCACCAACGAAATTGTCTTATCCCATAAGAATCCGAAGAGATAAGCATTTTTCAATGTTTCCAGCCCTTAGGCTTGGTGAGTTCTGAACAATAGTCATGTTTCAGATTCCTCATATTATTTAGAAGCTTCTAGAGTAATATGCGAAACTCTTTTTATAAAAGTGTTATTAGTCCATTAATCGTTATTTCAATATAAAATGCTTGAAAAAGATTACAGCAATGGACAAGAAAGAAATTAATCAGGAGCATAGCTCGAAACAAATAAGCTAATCAAAGATAACCAAGGCAATAAATGAAAATTGATTGGTATATCTTAAAAAGAATAAAGGCTATAGAAGAAAATTAATTGGGGTGTTTCTTTAAAAAAAATAAAGTAATCAAAGATTTAAAATGGGTAAAATGGGAAACTAGGTGCCCCGGATATCGCAACCTGGGCTTCTTTGTTCCAACTTCTTGAGGACTATTTTAAGCTCAATATGTGTTTAGGGGATCCGGAGTACTCTGTCGATGCCCCCAAGATGTACCATACTTCCTCATTGTTAATTCAAACTACTGTATGCCCCACTTTTTGGTCAAAATTCGAGCTGCCCTTTTCGGGTTTTCAACTCAAATCCGCTTTGGTCTCAAAGCGCCCTTTGCGGGTTTTCGCCTTGGCCTCTCCTTTTTTTTTCTTTTTTCCCTTTTTTTTGAGGCGCCCTTTACGGGTTTTTACCTTGATCGTTCCTCTTTTAGGTAAAATATTTCTTGACTGAACTTAAATTCATCGGATTGGGCAAGTCTTTGCCATCCGTTTCGGTCAATATCAATGCTCTTCCAGAACAGGCCCTTCATAAGTCCTTCTCAGTTTGGCATATGCTTTCCTCTAAAATCGTTTTGTAGAGGAAAAACTTGTTTCAACATCAGGTTCCCCTTGTGGAATTCTCTAGGATGAACCTCTTTGTCGTAAGCTCGCATCATCCGACCGTGATGGATAACTTTTAACCTCTTCTTCGATTAGGTTCAATTGGCAAAAACACTTCAATTCTATAATGGGCAAGATATTGCCCCAGTGAAGGTTCTGGCCGACGTTCAATGAGACAGAGGGTAAAAGGTAGCTTCTTATGTCAATCCTTACAAGTCTAAATCACTTTTTTTTTTGCAAACTGTTTGCTATACGCTGCCTGATCTTTGGACAAACTGTAAGTTTGACTTTGTACAGTTATACATTCTGTGCTGGCATTTGATCTTTTCCTTTATTCCTTTTTTTTGTTTTTTTGATGAACTTGATGACTTTGACTTTGCAATGTTGACATATGAAGCTACTTCCACCTTCTTAGTGAAGTAGACGACGACCATGACGATAAATTGATGACAACTTGAAACATTTGACAAGATTGGACCCATCACATCCATGCCCCACATATAAAAAAGTCTGTGAAGAAAATAGAAGAGTTACATAGATCTTATCTTCTTCACTTCAGTATTTATGGTATGACTGATGCAATCCCTTCCATGGTAGTCGAACAGTGCCCCATCCTCTTGTTTAGCCTGCGTCTTATTGGTCCAGGCATATCTTGATATGATCGTGCGAAAATATTTTTGAATTCTTGAAGATAATTCAATAATGTTTCGTTTTATTTCTGTGATGAGCTAGGCTACGATCTTTACCCCTTTCTAGGCTCGCAATATCCAATTACCGTTATAGAGTAAGGTCTGTTTTACCGTTTTTAACAAATCGTAAGACATGTCACAATCTCTCATTATCTTCAAAGTCCCGAGATCCCTAGACCCATATCTCGCTCAAAAAAGGAGTCGAGAATAACGTTGCTCACATCATTAATATCTGGGTACCTAGGTACGAAGACAAACGAATCCAAAGAATAAATGATTCTAAGGATGAGTATTTGTATGGTCATGAATAAAGAATGAAAGAATATTCTAAAAAAGAATGTACAGTATAAAATAGAAAGAATAAAAGAATATGTGCTCAAACAGATGTATTTTATTGAAATAAAATTTTGAACATAAGCCTATTTCACAAAAGAGTTCTTGTTGCCTCTAGGCTCAAGACAACAAGCATGTTTTGAATATTACTCTAAATCCACTCTAAAAATACAATGATCCTTTCCACAGTTCCATTGTTCAAAGACTTTCCAAGTATGTAAGGACCTAGAAATTTTTATTCCCCGATTCCCTCTTCATTTTCAATTCCTTCAAGGGATCACAACTTTCTTTTCTCCATGATTGGGTAATGGATTCTCCACACTGGGTGTATCATTCAACTCAAAAACTCCCAACTTAAGAAGCCTCTCAACTACATTTTTAAAGGCAGTACAGTTTTCTATCGAATGCCCCGTTATTCCTGCGTGGTAATCACATTGAGCGTTGGAATCATGCCATTTAGGATATGGGGGTTGTAACAGCTGCGGATAATATGGGGACACCACACGTGCTTCTAATAAAGTATGATATAGCTCCTTATATGTCATGGGAATTGGTGTAAATTGGAGCTTTTCAGAATTTTGTCTAGGGCCTGATTCGTGTCTTGTCGACCCTTGTTGCCCAGCAGTGATCACCTTTGGCTGACTAACAGTAATTAATTTTGAGTACCCTTTGTTGTATGCACTCATATTATTCACCTCGTCATCCTTTTTCTTAAGAGTAGACCTTCTAGTGGTTTCCCCTGCCTCGATCTTGCCACCTCTTATGGCATTTTTAATCATCTCTCCTGCCATCACTATATCCGCAAAGCTTTTGGTGGTGCTTCCTATCATATGAGTAATGAATAGAGCCTTTAAGGTATTGATGAATAGCATTGTAGTCTCCTTTTCTAGGAGTGGTGGTTTGAACTTGCATGGCGACCTCCTCCATCCATCTTTGCGCATACTGCCTGAAGCTTTCATTTGACTTCTTCTCCATGTTCTCGCAAAGTGATTCTGTCAAAGTCATGTCCGTGACATGATTGTATTGCTTCATGAAGGCTTGAGCTAAGTCCTCCAAGAGCTAATATTGGCACGGCTAAGTTGATTGTACCACACAGGACGCTGCCCCACTAAATCGCTTTTGAAAGCAATGAATCAAGAGTTGATCATTGTTCACGTAGCTACCATGCGTCTCGCAAAACATAGTGATGTGGGCTTCAGGGCAACTAGTCCCATTATACTTCTCAAATTCGGGCATCTTAAATTTATGAGGAAGTAACAGATCCGGGACCAAACTCAAGTCCTTTGCGTCTATACCATGATAATGGTCGGCATTTTCCAAAGTCTTGAATTTTTCTTCTAACCATTTGTAGCGATCCTCTAATTGCCTTGAGGATTCAGTTCTTATCCCTTCCTCTCTCGCCATATCCAAATCGGGGATGACTTTGGATTAGTAGGGTTGTCTCCTGGGTTAGATCCTGAGCCCACTTGGAAGTTCATAGGCGGTCTATTATCAGCTTGCCCCTGTTGAGGCCTAATTGTGACAGGTGGCCTTTGGGGATACTCCTCAGGTTGTACTTGTGGTGGGGTGAAACCCATAGGAAAGTCCTCATTGTCTTCAGCGTTAACTAGGGGACCCTTTCCTTTATCCATTATCCCACTCATCATCTGGGCCATTTGAGCCATCATGTTCTTTTGGGCTTTCAGCATCTGGTCCCTCATCTCTTGCTGGAGCTTTGCCATTTGCTCCTGTATCTGGTCTTGCATATCCCTCTGAAACTGTTCAAGTCTTTGATCCATTTTCCTTATATTTACCCGTGTACCGTAGTGGTGTTCAGCTTCCAGATTTCCCTTCTCTC
Organism: Gossypium sturtianum; assembly: GCA_025698515.1. Lineage (NCBI taxonomy): Eukaryota > Viridiplantae > Streptophyta > Magnoliopsida > Malvales > Malvaceae > Gossypium > Gossypium sturtianum. The sequence continues at coordinate 30,144 of CM046952.1, read as the reverse complement.
TCTCTCTGTTATATTTTCAACTAATTAGACTCTTTCTATAAACTTAAATGCATATGATGTGATGTAATGCAAATGCATGAATGCAAAGAAAGAGAGGCGTTGACTCTGAATTCAGTTACATTAGAAAAACTTTACTAGAAAATAGATTTCTTTACACAAAATGGATCGCATACACGGCCTTGTCCTCATAGTCCAAGTGAAAACATGAATCCCTTCTTCGCAAAAGTCAAGTCTTGCAAACTTCTAATAGATGCCTCCTCTAGCTCCTTTTGCTTGATCTGGATCACGACTTGTTAGCCTCTTCAAGAAAGCCGAGATGTGGTAATTTTTGAATAGTCTTTTTCAACTTGAATCCTTGGGTGACAAGGTCTTGTATTCCTTCATGGACTATCAGTCTTCTCTCGTTGTGTTCACTTGGACCATATTCGAACGACCGTATTATAATCCATTTTATCAAAAAATCCATTTTCTTATGACCAACTTTCCTATTTAGTAATCGAATTTGAAACCAACACCTCTTTTCTATGATGCAATGCAATCAAAACACAAGAAAACACGTTAGTACAGAAGAAATAAACAACATAGAACACCTATTTGGGTGACTACTAAGGTTTAGCATAGTTTTACCTAGGGTAAGAACTTAGGTTTTCTACGTGTGGTTCAGCTCTAAAGTTGAGGTTCCCGAACCAGCAGATTCCTCGATCCTCACCCATTATAGGCTCATACGGACCGAGTTCGGTTCAGGGGAATACATTTCCCTATGGCCATGCGGAAGTGAAAACTTCACGAAGACATAGGTACAGATGTATTCCATAAGCAATCCACTAGCCCATGCGGAGGTGAAAACCTCACGAAGGCATAGTTTCTCGCTCCCACTTAAGGGTGTGACCGCAATAGTCATGCAGTGTAATGCATAAATATTTTATCATAATCACATGCAAATAAAAGGATCATAATTTTTAAATTAAATTTTTAAATTCAAACAGGAGGACATGAAACTATCGATTTTACGGTTTGACTCTCTTATTGGTCCACAGCGGAGTCGCCAAGCTGTCGAAACCATTTTAAAATCGGTTTTAAAAAATGGGGATCGACTTTTAAAAACGATTATGGGAGTCGCCACCAATCCCTTTTTACTTAGGTGTGATTGGATCACCTTGTAAAACGTTTTATTTAAAACATTTAATTTTGGTCTACGAAAAAAACAGAAAATAGGTTCGGGAGTCGGTTACATATGAGGAAGGGTTAGCACCCTCATAACACCCAAAAAATTGGTACCTAATCGATAAAATCATGTCCAAATGTTTGAAACTTAAAAATATGATTTCTAAAAAAACTTCGAACAATTTGATTTAAAATTTGAGAATTCTTCGATCCGAAAGATTATAAACATCACATCCAGCACGATTGGACATGATATTTTTTAAACCCTCGTAACTAAGATCATCTCATAATTTATAAAACTTCAAGTAATTTTGATTTAAAATTTGAGATTTCTTCGATCCGAAGGAATATAAACATCACATCCAGCACGATTGGACATGATATTTTTTAAACCCTCGTAACTAAGATCATCTCATAATTTATAAAACTTGTTAAAATGATATTTAGTTATTTAGCCAAACGAAAAATCGACACCCAGCACGATTGGGCATTATTTCCCGAATTTCTAAATACCAAAACATTGCCTTATTTTAAAAGATAAAGTTTTGGATAAAAAGTGGCAATTAAAATAAATTTAAAATAATTAAAATAAATGAATAAATAATGATTAAGCAATTAAATGGATAAATAAATAAAAAAAGTTAAAAAACGTATAAGTCAACCTTACTCCCGCAATATGAGGATTCAACGAAGTTCCTCCATCAAAATCTAACTCGAACGGAAGCAACTCAAAAATAAATGAAGATGAGCAAAGAACAAAATAAGAACTAGCCACAGAAAATAAGAACGCAAGAGGGAGAGAAATTTGAGTGAATGTTCTCAAGAATTCTTATTACTTCCAAACTCAAATGTCATTTCAGTGTCTTTACAATGAAGGGAGAGGCCTCTATTTATAGTTGAGCCTCCTCAAATCCAACGGTACAGATCAATTACATCAACGACTAAGATTAAAAGGTATCTACAATAAATCTCTAAGATTACAAAATCATATCTTTTAATATTACATACCATATCTTCTAAGATTGCATATCATATCTAAGATTGCATACCATATCTAAGATTTGCATATCATATCTAAGATTACATACCATATCTTCTAGGATTGCATATCATATCTAAAATTTGCATATCATATCTAAGATTGCATATCCTTGAAGATTGTACTTCCATATACGTCAAGCTTGTAGATAGACCTTCAATCTTTTTAAGTAATGGGCCATTCCGATCGGGCCAAATGATATATTTTGGACTGGACTTGGACTTTATTTTGGGTTTATTATTAAGCCCGGGCAAAATTGGGCTCTTACATCACTGAGTACGAAAAAATTATTGACAATAGATAGAATTTTATGCATTCCGACTTGCATTCAGCTGGTAAGATAAAATGTTTCATTTAATTAAGAAATATTTTTATATTTTATTATTTTAAGCTTTAGATTATTATTATTTGATGATATTCTTATAAATTATACTTAGGTTATTTTCTCAATCCTCAATTTCAATTTGGGGTGGAGCATTCTGAGAATGTACTAATAGAAACATTAGAAGGTACACGATCAGTAATTGAAAGATTAGAACCTTCTCTTGATAATCAAGTTAGAATGGTTAATCAGGTTAGATTCAAATACTATTATTTGTAACTTAGTTACATAATTTGAAATATAAATTTTTTTTTACTCTATCTTTTATTTATGCAGTTGTTACTATTTAGAGATAAACATGAGACATTCGGTACTCCACAAGCACAAAGAGCTTGGAAGCAAATGAATCCGGGTAAACAGTTAATTAAATTATTTAATTATATTGTACATTTTGAAGTTATTTTGAAATTTAAATAATATTATGCAGCTGAGTGGTGGATAATATACGGCACATGTGTTCCCGAATTACAAAAATTAGCAATTAAAGTGCTTAGTCAAACAACTTCAGCATCAAATTGCGAACGAAATTGGAGCACATTTAGTTATATTCACACCAAGGTAAGAAATAGGTTAAAGTATAAAAAACTTGAGAAACTAGTGTTTACCTATTATAATATGAGGCTTAAGATAAGGCATCAAAAAAGAATGAGCACTGATGATATAAACGCTAGTTTTAATCCTATCAGCCTTGATCATATCTTTGAAGATGTTGATCCACTATCAGAATGGCTTCATGAGAAAGAGAATCCATTATTAGATGGTGAAAATGCCGGTGTGTTGCCTGTGGATACCTCTGATGATGAAATGGATGTTAATCAATCTCAACAACAAAAGTTGTCTCATTCAAGTTCTAGTTCAACGCCAAGTCAGAGTGGCGATGGACCCTATGGTGGTGGTTTAAGTCCAATTGATGAGGATGATGGATATAGTGGTGATAGAGGTGAAATTAAATCTTCTAGCCAGTATGGAGGAGAATATGGGGTTGGTACCACTAGTGGACATTTTCGTGATAGATCAGAGTTTGATGGAAATATGTTTCCTGAACCTAGGAGAGATAGAAGTGAACCTAGAGCTCCATCAAAAGGAAAAGGCAAAAAGCATACTTCTATAGGCTCTTCATCTGATAGGAGATCGAGTTCTAGTAACCTTGGGTATAGTGATTCATCTACTAGCACTCAAGGTTTTTATCCACCAGAATAACCTTCATATTTTCAACCTTCACATGGTTATCCACAACCATATGGTTATTATCCACCATTTTCTAATTATGGTGTGCCATACCAGCCTCAAATGCATCCTCCACCACCAATGTATCACCCACCTCCACCTCTCATGTATCCTCCTCCTCAAATATATCCTCCATATCAATTATATGAAAACCAAGGTGAAAATGTTACTTTTTTTGGATATATTTTTGGACAAAGGCCAAAAGAATCAAGTCAAGAACGCTCTCAAAGTGAAGGTGAAGGATCTGATCTTCCTCGTCATTCCACTAATTGGTGAAAACTAAATCGTACCACTACCATTATTTGTAAGGTATGTTTTTTTTTAAAGAAAACTTTTGTTAATGTTCTTAATTTTGATGATATTAAAACATTTAAAATATATCTTTAGATAAATGAATGGAGTATATTTTATGAAAAGATAATTAAGAATCAAGCATGTTAAACTATATATGAAAGTAGAATGAGAGTGAGAATAAGTGGTAGGAAATAGAAATAATTAATGAGAATCTATACATTTATCTATTCCTTTTTCCTTTTGCAAAGATAGAATGTTCATATCTTCACCATCTTCAAAGTCACAAGAAATATTGTAGACATCTCTCAGGTATAAATTTTTAATTATTTTATCTATAAAAACTTTCAAACTTATTAAGTATGATAAATGTTTAATATTTCTTTTTTTTTTTACTTTGTTATTAGTTCATATAACATTCTTAGAAAATTCGTATATAAATGTAAGAATATTTAATAATTATAAAAGTTGTGTTCTCATATCATATTAATAAAAGTTCACAAGTGTTAGAAAACACTCTAAAAATTATTAAAAGTGACTTTTTATAATTATAATTATAATTATTATGTTTTATAATAAGTTGTGCGAATTTTAAAAAAAATTCACGACCGCGATACCCGCAGTGACCGCAATAGTATCCGTTATGTCCGCAACCGCGATAAACGCAACGCGACCGAAAACGCGACCGCGACCGCAATTTAAATCCCTGCCTGGTACCCTCTACTATATTAAATATCGTGTTGCTGGAGGTTCAAGGTACTTCTTGTTAGGCATTTTTTTGTGTGTGTTTGCTTTGCTTTTCTGGAGTATGAATGGACTTAAATAACTCAAACAAGAAAATGTAGTAATTCAACTGGATTCATAATTGCCAGAGTAAAAAGATAGAAGGACTGAGAGAAGACAGGGAATGTTATGTTACCTTAAGAGCTTTAAAAATTTACTCTTATTGGAATGTCAAATGTGGTAACTAAGTGGTAGAGAATCTCCTTATCGTACTATTATTTTATTTTTGATTTAATATAAAATTTACACATGCTTTCATTTCATATGGACATAAATGTCCTCAAATAGACCATTTGCATCTACTTTTTTAATATTGCCATGTACTTTGACTGATACTTTAATATTTGCTCTCTATTAGAAGTGATTTCTTAACAATAGCAACAACACGGCCTGAAACTCTGTTTGGTGATGTAGCTATAGCTGTGCATCCTCAGGTATAACACCTTCATTTTCTATTGCAATACTTGTGAAGAATGCATGGCCAAGTGATAGGTTGTTACTTCTGGTAATTCAAACTTTATAAGATGTGATGCAATGGTCCTTGTTTAATTGTTACTTTCTGTGCCTATGTGCTTAAGAGGCTGTGTCTTTGATTATATTGATCAATGTAGTGTAAAGAATCTTCCTATTCTGCTCTTTTTCTTTAGTACTAAAGTACTTACATATGGGAATATGTTTCCAATTTTATGTGGGTTTTTCTGGAGTATGGTTTGAAGTGCAATAGAATAACATACAATGCAGGAAGAAGAATAGAAGTAATTGGAAAATATGAATAAGGATGCAGCATTTATGAAATATTATGATAAACATAAAGGCCATTTCTGTTTCTAGTTATTCATGGAAGCTTACGAACGCATGTATTACAATAAACCATAAAAGAAGAGGAAATATTAACAACATGATGCACTATTTATAAAGCTAGTAAAATCTGTTAAAAGCTATATCTTTATGGATTTCTAGTAAAATCCTTATGATGTATATACATTAATTGATCGAATTTGATAATTATATTGCATTTAGATTTTTAAACTTGGTACAGTTGAATCATCAAATTTTACATTTAACATTAGTTCATGACCACTATAATATAACTACGTTTGCAATATTGTGAGATTTTTTTGTTAATATTTCCATTGCGTTTTCACCATTTTTTTAGTAACTCATGTAACGGACAATTTCCTTCATCCAATTACTCAGTGCATTTATTCAGAAGTAGATCCTACTATCTTGTGGGCCGAATAAAGGATACTGTTTGAGAAATTGTTGATATGATAGGACTATTCTTTACAAAGAAATAGAATGTGTAGGTTATTTAAATAAAAACAAAAGACGATTCATTGCTTGCATGATGCCACTTGGATAAAGGCACCAGTGATTGGTTAATGTGGAAAAAGATCTTTCATTTAAATAATAAGGTTAACTTGAGCAACATAACATATAACAGTTTTATTAAAGAATCTTTGGATGCAGCATAAAAAATGCTTTCTTTTAGGTAAACCATAGTGGCCTTTTCTTTTTTCTCCAATGATTGGTAACATAAATTATTCATTCCTTATACCAAGTGTCCTGTCTTGCAATAAATCCAGAACTTAGACTACCCTTCAGGTTTTGTTTGATTTGGGATGTCATGGCCTATAGGTATCCAGCAAAACTTGCACAAAAGTTATAACTCACAACTCTGTGTCCTTGTATGACTGACACATCACTTTTGTTCAGGATGAGCGATATTCCAAGTATGTTGGGAAAATGGCAATTGTCCCTATGACATATGGTCGTCATGTTCCTATCATCTCTGATAAGGTAAAAGCATGTGTTTCTGTTTTTTTCTAAGTATTGTTGCATTCTCCAAATTTTGCATCAATGTATGAATGCTAATTTTTCCTTACTCTTTGTCACTCAAATTGGTAGGAATGCACATGACAGACGAACTGAAACACAATTTTTAAAGCAAAAAGTATGTTGGATTGTTTTAGCATAATAAAATCATATCATTTTAGTTGTAAAAGGTGTAGTACATTTTGGAGTCTCTAATGTCCATTTCGTGCTTCAAAGAAATTGAGATGCACTGCCTTACAGAAGCTGTGGAATATCTGCCTTGCCTAAGGTTATTTTGGTCATCATGATGAAATTGTCCTTCAAATTTAGGATGTATTCCCTGCATAACCTATAGGCTTCTTCATTGTGGGCTTGGCCACTAGTTTTAGAAAACAAATGGTTTGCTTGACCTGCTTAATGGGGTTAGTTGAGGTGGCAAATGTTTCAACTGTGTCCATTAAATTAATAAATTTCAGGTTGACAATCTCACTTCTGCTTTCTTTGTTATGTCAATGGTGGCAGTATGTTGATAAAGACTTTGGGACTGGTGTACTGAAGATAAGCCCTGGACATGATCATAATGATTATGTTCTAGCTAGAAAGCTTGGCCTTCCTATTCTTAATGTTATGAACAAGGACGGGACATTAAATTAGGTTGCTGGACTGTACTGGTAATATTTGTGGACTTTCTGAACAAATGCTAAATTAAAGTTTCCTGTTCATCTTTTCTTTTGTCGTACTTATGGTGGTGGCTCTTAAATTTTAGTGGCCTTGATCGATTTGAGGCACGGAAGAAATTGTGGTCTGATCTTGAGGAGACTGACTTAGCTGTGAAAAAGGAACCCCACAGTTTAAGAGTACCGAGATCTCAGCGTGGCGGAGAGGTGTGCATGTTATCTTTCAGTTATATTCTTTTTGTTTTTGAAGTTACAGTGTCGATATTATTCTCTCAGTAATTCTTTCTCTTATTTTCCCCTTTTATGGTTCTTTTATTAGGTAATAGAGCCACTAGTAAGCAAGCAGTGGTTTGTAACAATGCAGCCCTTAGCTGAAAAAGCTCTTCTTGCAGTTGAAAAGGGAGAATTGACCATTATTCCTGAAAGATTTGAGAAGGTATGATGGAAAGCATAACTCTTGATAACTTTACTCACCTCATCACTTTCCCTTAACATATGCTGTTCTGCCTTATCCATGTTTCCTAATTAAAGTACCTGCATTTAATGCTCATGTCAACATGTTTAAGTGGACACAAATAAAAGGTATGACTAAGCATAAGGAAAATTTTGGAAACATGCATGTTCCCAGGTAGGACACAATCATGTCCGATGATGGTACCATTTTAGTCATTTTCCAGTCTCCATCTAGCTAACTCTCCTCCCTGCTGAGAGGATGGCCACATTTTGTCATTCTTCATAGTGCAACACCCCTCAGCACATGCTACTGTCATCTGGGACCTTTCTTCCTATTTAATCGATATTTTACTTTAAGTTTACTTCTGTTGGCTAGTTTCTGCCTTTGCTCATTTCTGCTTATTTTGATTACAGATTTATAATCATTGGCTGACAAATATCAAGGATTGGTGCATAAGCAGACAGCTGTGGTGGGGACACCGCATACCTGTTTGGTACATTGTTGGAAAAGACTGTGAAGAGGAATATATAGTTGCTAGGAGTGCTGAGGAAGCTCTTAGGAAGGCTCGTGATAAATACGGAAAAGACGTAGAAGTTTATCAGGATCCAGATGTTCTTGACACTTGGTTCTCAAGGTTGGTTATTCAATTTTAAACTCCTTAGCTATGATATCATCATTTTAGGATGGAAAGTCATTCTTTACCTAGAGTTTCTCCTCTTTTTTTGGTACATAATTAGCTTTCTTCTCTAACTGATTGGATGGGATGATATTATATTACAAGCTAGAGTTCACAACCAGTCTTTGTCAATTCTATTTTTGATGTCCCTTTGGTTTTATTTTCTTGTTATGTCATGTTTATGTTAGGGGATCTGATTAGGATACTGATTTTGTTGGGATTTGGTTCTAATTTTTATTTCCTAAAATTATCTTATTAGTTTAAATAAAACTTTCCTAATAAATTAGGATATTCTGATGTCATATTTTTATTTTCCGTATTAGAATAAGAAAGTAGGGTTTTGCATCTTATTTCCTAAATTATAAACCTCTTTATGAGAGAACAATTATTCATGAATAAAATAAGTTGAATGTTTCAGCAAATCAAAGGTAGGCAACTCCTTTGGAGTTCCACAACCATAGGCAAAAATATGAATCAAAATAAGGGAAAAGACCCTTTCTTCGGATTGAATTCTTGCGCCACTCGTCTGGTGCCTCAAACCCAGCCTTGGGACCATAATAGTTTATTTCTGTTATCACCTTTTCAAGTAAATAAAGGATCTTCAAATAAACCTGAGGTGGTATTTGTATTGTAATCTTTAACTAATGTAATAACAGTGTTTAGATGATGCAATATTTTCAAACTATCAATCAAATAAGTACACCTTTTTTTTTCTTCTTCCTGTATGTTAGTTATTGATTAGATATGAAGACCTATTCCAAAAATCTGCTGACATGTCCAAAATGAAAAAGGATGAATCATGTTTTGAGTCTTTGAAATCACATAGAATAAAGCAAGTAATTTTTTGAAATTGTTATCCAAATGAAGCTATTATATTAATGTTGTCACTTAACTTTCTTGCATAATTATATAAGGAAAAAAAATTCTCTGTAAGTGGTAGGATTTCCGTCACTTCAATCTTCCTAAGTTGAAATCTCACTTACATCCTGACCTGTTAGTACCTGGTAGGAAAGTTCTGATGGTTTTTTGAGAGGTCCAAGGTTGAGTCCAAATATGTCTGATATCTAACTCTGGTGCAAAAAGTATTGAGGCAACCATGTTGATTATTTGAAACATTTTTGTGTGAAGTGGCTGAAAGCACTTTATTGTGATAAATGAGTTCATTTGCTGGGCTTTTTGAGTAATGCAATAACTGGTAGAAAATGGCGTAAGTTGCTTTTTTCAGCCATCTTCAACTTGAGTTTTAAAGGTTTTGATATGGTTCTCCCATTCTCTGGAAATGAAACTTGTCATGCACACATCAATCTTTGTTTGTGTGATAAATGCTATATATTTTGCTGCTTGCTCTCTTTCAGTGCATTATGGCCTTTCAGTACTCTTGGGTGGCCAGATGAGTTGGCAGAGGATTTTAAAAGGTTTTATCCGACAACAATGCTTGAAACTGGGTATGAGCCGCTTTTTTTAACTCCTATTGCTTAGATGAGGTGCCCTATTCTTTTCCATAAGAGAGTGCTTCTATTATTATTCTATAACAAATTAGAGGGCATTATAGCATACTTGGTCTCAAGAAATTCCATTTGATCTACTTTTCTATGTTTTAACTGTTGGCCTTAACACTTTTTCACTTTGGACAGCCATGATATATTGTTCTTTTGGGTTGCAAGAATGGTCATGATGGGAATCGAATTCACAGGAACCGTTCCATTTTCATATGTATATCTTCATGGTCTAATCCGTGATTCACAAGTAAGTAGAGTGTCTGAATCAGGCTACAACTTAGGTGCCCATTTTAAAGTACAATTTTTTTTCTCGAGTTGTGTTCCCTTCATCTGCATCTATACTTTTGTCATTAGAGTTCCTTTTCAAATAACATGACACTAGTTCCATTGCTCCCAAGACTCAAGAAAATATCTGCCTAACATGTTAGTTGTTTCAGGGGCGTAAAATGTCTAAAACTCTTGGCAATGTTATTGACCCACTTCATACTATCAAGGAGTATGGCACTGATGCGTTGCGATTCACTCTTGCTTTGGGAACTGCTGGTCAGGTTTGTCTTGTACTACAGGCAACATGTTGGTAATTCAATAATGAAAAGTTCTGTCATATAATGTTCACTACTGTTCTAATGTCCATGGTTCTAGCTTATGATAGTATGTCTAATTAGCCAATTTCCTTGAATAATCTCTAGGATCTTAATTTATCTACTGAAAGGCTAACAGCGAACAAGGCCTTCACAAACAAATTATGGAATGCTGGCAAGTTTGTGCTGCAGGTTCTGCCTAATCGGGATAATGTTTCTGGTTGGCAGAATATAGAGGCTTGTAAGGTTTTTTCCTCTTTTCTCAGATTAGTGGGATAGTATTAGACCACCTGTCTGTCCTTGTCTTCATACAACAGTATGCATTTACTACCATATCATTTTTAACATAAATCAGAAGGAGCAAGCACATATATATTATAAATTATTGGATAGGTGGAGTATTCACTGTGTTTATTGATTGTACTATCAACAGTATTAATCTGAGTTATGCTTGCATTTGTAACTATTATTATTACTCTCAGAAGAAAAAGAAATCTATTATTATTGCATAGGGTGTAACTTAATTTTTCTCTTGACATCATCACAATGTCCTGTTCCTAAGAAGATTGGCATCATCCTAATCAGTAAACTTTCCTTTTCAGTTTAACACGGAGGGTATCTTCTAAGGCTTCCTCTTCCAGAATGTTGGGTGGTAAGAAAAAATACAGTGCTTGTTTTACCACCATATATTTATTTGTATACTTGAGCCAAGTTACCTCCATTCATACATACCCTGATTATTCTTTTTCTGAATGCTACAGAGAAGTTACTTGAGTACTGTTGTTCATTTTTCAGGTCTCAAAACTGCATATGCTTATTGATGCTGTCACTGAGAGTTACAACAAATTTTTCTTTGGGGACGTTGGGAGAGAAATATATGATTTCTTTTGGGGTGATTTTGCCGACTGGTATGTTGAATGTTCTTTTATAATCTGCTTTCTGCTAATAGAACGTAGTTCTATTGTTTTATGCCATTTACAGATCATGAAAACTGAAAAGTAATGAAGTTTATGCTGTTGTTATATAGCACATAATGCCCTTTTTTTCTAAGGTTAAAGTTGTAAAATTCATTTGGTGGTGTGTTATTTTATTGTTATCATTACTAGAATTCTATTGTAAGTTGGATCAGTATGTGCTGTTGACACATACATGAAATACCTGCCATGGTCGTATGTTTTTTGCAAAAAACACTGGTATAATTTTTCCTCTGATTAGCTGCAGTTATTTTTGTGTTATATGTCCAGTTTTTAGATCTGCAACCCATGCTTGGGATTTATGTTTTTTTTGTTTGCATAGGTATATTGAAGCCAGTAAAGCTCGCCTTTACCAATCTGGAGATGATTCAGTTGCTTTAGTAGCTCAGACAGTTCTAATCTACGTTTTTTAGAATATACTGAAATTATTACATCCATTCATGCCATTCGTAACTGAGGAATTGTGGCAGGTGTGGGCTTTGTAGTGTTTACCATGTTTTTTGTTAATATAATATTTATAATTTAAACTCACTTAGTTTACCATATTCTTGAATCTGATCATTCATGTTAATATTAAGTTTGGATAAAATCCGCTGGAACACAATTTCCATTGATGAGCACCTTATCAAGTCTAGATTTGTTAAGATTTGGCCTGCATTGCAACAAAATACCAGCTGCAAATTTAGCTCAACTATGCTGCAACACTGTTTTGAAGTGCAGAAATGGAGCTGGTCCAAATGCAACAACTCATTTTGATTGTTTTGTTCCTATGTAACTTAGTCTAGTTCTTTTGTAATGAGATAGCTAAGTTTGTAGGATATGATTTGCTTTGTTCAAATAGCTTAGTAGGATAAGTAGTTTGATTTATATTGATTTAATAGCTAGTATGTCAGCTAGCTACTTTGTATATTTTAATCTAAGTTCTAGTCAATGTACTAGTGGGAGTAGTTAGCCTTTTGTAACGGTCAAAAATTTGCTTGTGTAGTTGTTATATATTATCAAGTTTAAATGAAAATAGAAGCTGACAAGAGTTTTTTCAGCCATCTTTTGCTTCAACTTTTGTCTTTCTGCTGTTTTAAGTTTTTGCTTTCTCGTTTTGCTTCCTTGATCACATAGCAAGTTCAATTTTGTTTTGCTATGTTGCTGCCAATGTTCCAACAAGATTTAATGTGCACACCTGACTTTCCACATGCACATGTACTTAAGTGAATTTTGGGTTCACATTACAGTATACATGAATAGTGCTTCATACAAGAAATGATATTTTTTCTTTTCTTTTATTGTTTTAGGCATCCCCTAAGGTTTTCTGCAGATGTAACTGTGGATTTTTCTTTTATTTTATTTATCTTCAGGCACTTCCCAATCGGAGAGAAGCTCTTATAATATCTTCCTGGCCACAAACTTCTCTTCCCAGGAATACTGATTTGGTAAAAGATTTGAAAATTTACAAGCTCTGGTGAGTTTATAGAGCTCTTCTTTTCCCTCTACATTCGCCACCAAATACTCTTCAACCCAAGGTAAGGGAATCGCTAACCTCTGATAATTTATGTCCTAGACTCGAGCAATCCGGAATGCTAGAGCTGAGTATTCTGTTGAGCCAGCAAAGCGCATAACTGCTTCTATTGTTGGTAGTGAAGAAGTCATTCAGTATATATCTGTAAGTGTAGTTTGTTTCTTTAGGGATTGTCTTTAGGAAGAGGAGGAGGTGTTGGCTCTCTTATCCAAGCTAGATTTAGACAATATTCATTTCGCTGACTCTCCTCCAGGCATGTTTACTTTGAACCATATATGCTTTGGTCCTAGGACAAAGAAATGCTTTGCATATTCATTTACTCACTAATAGTACTTCCTATTGATTCTCTTTGATATATGAAATGTTGGACATCTATATGTATTTACACTTGCAGAGGATGCAAAACAATCTGTTCACCTTATTGCAAGTGAAGGACTGGAGGCATATCTTCCCTTGCTGATATGGTTGATATTTCTGCTGAAGTGCTACGCCTTACCAAGCGCCTATCAAAGATGCAAACGGAGTATGAGGGACTTAAAGCTCGCCTCAACTCTCCTAAAGTATGAACTTTACTTTGTCATTGATGTAGATGCACTAATATTGTGCATTACTTTGGCACAAATGTAATAGTGACCACCGTGCTTAAGCTTTTCAAACATGACCGAATGTACGGATTAAAATAGGATAAAAACAAGGCACGGAACTTAAAAACAACACTACTTTGTAGTAGTCAGAGTTTCATGGAGAGGATTCCTGAATATGTTTGCTATGGCATTTTGTTTATTATGTGTCAACTTTAGTGGGGGCACTTACCCAGAGAACTTCATAAAATTAACTTTAGGGAGAAGCTCAAACTGTTGTTTTTTTAAAATCATTTGGGAAAGTTTATGTGCTATAAAGCATTTGGAAAAGTTTGGCACACTTCAAATTGGTGTATCATGAGAACTGGCCGTTGTTCGTGTTCAACATTGCTATGAAAGTTAATTGATAGTTTACTGTTTACTCACGTAAGTCTTCTTAGGATGTGTCAACTGATGGCCTTTTCTTCAACAAGCTTCATATTCTCCTATGCTTGTCTATGCCTGCAATTGCTTACAAGCCTCTTACAATCTATAATATGTGTTCACTGCAGTTCATAGAGAAAGCTCCCAAGGATGTTGTCCGTGGGGTTCAGGAAAAAGCAGCACAAGCAGAAGAGAAGATTAATCTGACCAAAAACCGATTGGCTTTCCTGAAATCAACTGTTATGCTTTCGCAATAGGCTCCATATTTGGTCATATTTTCAGTCTTAGCAAAGCTACACGTCCTGTTGGGATGATCTGCACTGTTTACTTATTTATGTCACTATAAACTCCATTTCAGCTGTTCTGCACATTCAACCTTTAGAGGACTTTGCAGTTTTCTGTTGTTAGCAGCATATTATACCCAAAGCTCCGCACTGATAACGTTAGCCCAGAGCGCAACTGGCTTGGTCAGATAAGAAGGTTAAAGCAATCCATAAATTGAGTGGAATTGAAATGCCATAATTGTGCTTTCATTGCTTCGTCGAAGTTACAAAAATATATTAAACCTTGTTCATTGTTCTTCATTGTACCTTTATCCAGGTATTGATTTCATTGGTTTCTTGTTTTGGGTTCCAATCTTCCATAGATTTAAGAAGCATTTCTTTTATCAAATATTATTGGTGTGGGAGAATGGAAGATGATGGGTTTCTGTTACTCAGTGTTAGCCTTGTATATTTGCGAGATTTTCTCTCTCTAATGTGTGGCGTCTTTTATGCCTCGGTTTGAGGCGTGACATGAATACTGTGGATTTTTACTTTTCCTATACTAACATGTTTAGGAATTTGAATGAAATTGTGTAATAAAATGTAAATTAGGATTAAGTGAATGAATGTGTGGAGGTTTCTATGGCCTTCTAGATTTGGTATGTTGTTTTTTCACTTTGGACAACTCAGATATATTATTTTTTTTTTTTGGGTTGCAAGAATGGTCCATGAGAATCGAATTCACAAAGAATTGTTCCATTTTCATATGTATATCTTCGTGGTCTAATCCGTAATTCACTGTAAGTAGAGTTTTTGAATTATGCTACTACATAGGTGCCCATTTTGAAGGACAATTTTTTTTCTCAAGTTGTGCTCCCATTCACCTGCCTTTATATTTTTTTCATTATAGTTCCTTTTCTAAATAACATGACACTAGTTCCATTGCTCCAAGACTCAAGAAAATATCTACCTAATATTTTTGTAATTTCTGCTTAGCAGAATACTTTTCCTCTCTGTTTTTAGTTGAGATATATTTCTTTTTGCTAATATGTTCGGTGGGCTAAGTGCAATGTGTTCTTAGAAACACTATTTACCTCAAAAAGTTAAATGTGCCTGAAGAGACTTTGTTTTTGAAAAATTTAGTTGTTTGAGAAGTTGAAGTATGCCTCCTTTAAGGCTGTGTTTAAGAAGACGAAGTATGCCTTGAAGGCTAAGTGTCATAGAAGACGAAGTTTGCCTTAAAAGTTAAGTGCCGAAGAAGAAGAAGTATGCCTTGAAGGCTGTGTCTAAGAATAGCAAGTATGTCTCGTAGGTTAAGTGTTTGAGAAGTAGAAGCATGCATTAAAAGCTAAGTTCCTGGAAATATTTGCTTAAACATTGCACAATATTTTTCCCTGAAAAACTTGTAATTACTTATATAATTGTACCTTCATTGAGGTATGCCTGAAAAGGTTGAAAGGTACTCGCCAATGGAGTATACTCATGATATTTATCCCTGCAAAGCTTGAGGAATGTAAGTAATTATTTATAATATGCATAAGTTATACAATGCATATCCTTTAGCTAGGTATGCATAGAAGTAAGCTTGGCATATGTGGCGAGTATCTTTCAACCTAATCAGGTCACAAGTAGTGATTATATTTATATTAAATATACACAAATTTATATTTATCACTCGCTCGCTTTGAGACTTAATCAAAGCGGTTTACACAAATTTGTATTAAATATAATTTTTATATAAAATTTTCACCCGATGCAAAAAGGCAAGAAACTAGGGTTAGTGATTATATTTATAGATGAATAAAGGCAAGATATAGCTTCAAAAAAAATTAATAACCTTAAATTATGTCATGTAATATATATTTGAAAATTATAAAAAGTATGAATTGTTAAATTTATAAATTCCTTAGGAATATCAAAATAACTTTAAATCTGATGCGCCAAAGCCTTAGAAATAGGATACATTGGAATTATATGTATATATACAAAAGTAAAATACCTCGCCGAAGAAAATCTTAATAGAAACCCTTCAAGCCCAAATTTGTTATAAAATAGTTGACAAAATTTTTATAAGTAGCCCCTGAATATTAACGAATTTATCAATATGATACTTGTTTTTTAAGAATGTTCAAGCTACCTATCCTATCAAACCATCAAACTGTTGATCTACCTACCACTAACACAGTTAAATATGACTTATAATGTGGCTTTGACAAATCTGACGCTGACATGCGCCAGCTTTTTCTTGACTTGCTATTTGCTTTTCTCTTCGCAGTTCTATCGCCAACATTTGATCAGCCCTAAATCACCTTACAGCACCAAAACCCTTACAAGAAATTAGAAACAAAGAACATCACTCAAGAAACTAGGCAAGAGTAGAAGTATTTTGAAATCACTTAGAAAAGAATATACCAACACTCAACTTTCTTTTGAACGAGAGGCCTATGTGGCTTTGGAGCTGAAAGATACCAAAAGTAATTTGATGAATAATAAGAATGACATAATTTTTCTTTTTCTTCTTAAAAAAAAAAAAAGAAATAAAGAAAATTGCTGAAACAACAATCCAAACCTTGCTCTGTTACGAGACCTCTGTATATAATACATATATGAATTAAACAAAAGAAAACATATCAGCTAAATGAGCAGGTATAATACCTTCCTAACAAGAGATTAATCACATCTACACAAATGACTTAACAAAATTTATTATAAGCTTGTAGTATAATCTTGCCTACTAATATTTTTCCATTGCATATTTACGCTACACCAAATCCAGTCTACTCTTAGATATGATTTGACCAACACCATCCTTTCAGACTATTTGTCATAATTTTACCCAATTTCAACATATTTTCATCTGAATTGTATACTTTACAGATTCAGGAGTACTATTTCACAAGGATATGGATTAAAGCAATATGCTAAGATGATATCCAAGATTGCATCAAGCTCTACTTCCTAGATAACAACTCCACTATTATAGCGGTCTTAAACTCTGGACAATGTTTGACATGAGGTTGGAATTTTCTTACTAACCTAGCATTCCTAGATAACTCTTTGTTTATATTTCTTTCTTTCATAAACCGACTTAATAGACTAGAAATTCCCCAACGCATTGAAGCAGAAATTACATACCATTAGGATTCCCTTGTTCATAGAAACTTCGGAAAAGAGAGATTGCTTCTGAGCCCATTAATCCCCCTGTACATTTGAAACCTCTTTGTGGAACTTTATCACTAAAAGAACAAAGAAAATTTAAAATAAGGCATCCATTTGAATTGCAAAATGTTCCAATAATGAAGAGGATGAATGCAGATAGAAAGAAATTTCAGCATTAATGGGTTATTAGTTTCACATATTAGAGAAAAAAAAAGAAAAAGGAAAGTCCAATGAAGAGACAATATGAGCACATTATCAAGAAATATTGCATTAACAAGGATGACATTCCCTTCTACACATTATTTGAGATGATAAATATAGAAGCACTTTCTTTTTGGTCTGTTTTATCTTTCAAAAAGCTTAGTAGGTTATAAGCTACCCACACTCTATTTCTATAGAGAGAGAGAGAGTCCTTCAGGGTCTGGTCTCAAATTAGTTTAGAATTAGAAAAACAACCAGAATTGTCATTTATTCTGTGAATGTAACAATCACTGAGACAACTTCTAGGGCAACATTCAATATATATACAGGGAAGGAGAAATGTTGTCCTTCCATAAAAATGATTTAGTCGGGGCAGAGAAAGCCAAATAGCAATGCAATAAAAGGGATTAGTGATGTAAAGGCCAGAGAAAACATGGATAAATCAAGTTTTTTCAGAAGAGAAGATGAAAGCCAAATGGCAATGCAATAAAAGGGATTAGTGATGTAAAGGCCAGAGAAAACATGGATAAATCAAGTTTTTTTCAAAAAGGGTAGGAGGATTCAAAGAGGTGGTGGAATTGGCAAGGCAGGACAGAGAGGGTGAAAAAACAATGCAAACATTAAGGAGGTTAGTCTTACTTCAAGGAAAAGCTTGAAAACAGGATACCTAAAAACTGACAAAAAAACCTTCTGTTGGTTCAATGATCTAACTTACATATTCTATTTCTTTTTTAAATTCAACTCTTTAATTCCATTACATGCTATTGTCTTGGGTGATTATCAGAGTGAGCTTATCTCCACTAATTCAGAGCGATGCTCGATTAAAGTTATGCTTAACTGACAATCTAACAGAACTTTTTAGTGATTTCCATCATAATCACTTCACCTCATGATGATCCAATAGGACCACCAGGAGAGTGGCAGTTAGGAGGTGAATCCGTTGATTAGCTCAAATCTATCAGAACCTAGTTTAACTCAAAAGATCGCTAGTTTGAAGATTGGAAGATCACATCTGGTTTATATTACCTTGGCTCATGTACTTTAGGAAGGTATGACCAAAAAGTAAACTATAGGACTAATAGTCCATCGACACACAAAAAGTAAACTATAACAGAGGTCTAGAGACTCAGGACATGACCAAAAGTATGATAAGTGATAAGTTTACTGACTTGTGGTCAAATTTGTGTAAAATGAATACTATTTTGTGAGGCAGCCACCTGCACCCATAACCGTGGGGTGGGGATTCATATAATATTTTCCTCATATGAAAAAATTTGTAAAGCCAAGGAAAAACATAAAGCAAATGCCCATAGTAAAATGATAATAGAAAATAAGAGATCAAAATTAAGTTAGCCATTGAAAAAAAACGGAGGAAAGTGAATAAGAAGAGGAGGTAGAAAAGGAGGCATGTTTATCTTGCTTGTCTGAGATCCAAAAAAGAAACACAATTTTTAGTTTTGCTCTCGGAAGACTACCAAAAAAAATCCACGGATACAGAACAAGGAAGCCCAAAATAAACAAACCAACAAGCCTTTCATTATTACTACTACAAAAATTTTACAAATAATATTTGAGGATATTGTATATTCTTGAGGCCAACATAAGTATCCTGAAAAAAAAGTTGAGCATGCTAAAGATGGGCTAACATAAACAAATGTAGTACTACTTTTGGCTAAGAAATATTAGATCATTTTTCATTTTCCATCTCTATAGATCATCTACTTCCACCTGGTGGAAGTTAAAACAATGAAAGATAAAAAAAAAGACCCAGGGATTTTTCTTAGTTAAATTTGACTGAGAATATAATGCTGCTTGAACAAATCTAATTAATTTCATGCATGCTTAATGACATGTACATCTTTACATCAAATTTTCCTTAAGAATAATCAACAACATTGGATTGTTCTTCAATTTCAGGCCAGATAATAAGTTATGTTACTAGCAACAACCAACAGATTACTGTTAAATGATGGAAAGCATATGAAAGCCAAGTCTCAAGAAAATTATGCATAAACAAGCAAAAAGGTTTCCCATAAACATGCATGCACACAAGAAGAAAGGAGAGATCAAGGAGGCATAATATGAAAACGTCAAACTGATGAAAGAAAGGGCAAGATTTATTTACATTTCGTGTCTCAGTGGTTCAATTTCTACCCGAGGCTATAACCTCCCCATCCTTGATGATTACGCAACTGCTAGATAAAAGGCATGGTGAAAAGACAAAAATTGCATTTAAATTTTGCTCTTGGACTATGTGTCATCGACTTGAGCAAAAGAAGACAATTTAGTCTCCAAATTAAAGCACAGACAAAGATAATGAGGAACTATTTATGTTAACAGATATCTGATGAAGTTTACAGCAACGTAGGGTTCTGGTTGTAGCAATAGAGGAATTGCTACATGATTCAAAACTTGGTAATCAATTACAAGAATGTTAACAATCGTTTATGCTTTAACACTCACAACAATATAAAACTTAACCCATGTGTCTACGACATGGTGCAACCAATGAAGACCAAGAACTTAGTGATATTTTGATTTATAGATTAATCATGAGACCAAAAAAATAATTATGTGCTTGACAATGCTATTTTGTTTTAGTCTTAAGTTTATAACTTGTTCGTTTTATTGGTCAAATCTTTGTGTCATTAAATTTTGCAATCTTCTAGGTAGAACTAATGCACCCATCGGAAAAGTCATTACTTCTTTTCTTTTTATTTAAATGTTCAAATTAGGTGACCCTTGAAGGCAATAATTACATTGTTTAGAAGCAGGCCTTTGTTTTGGTGACAAGAATCTGTTTAAGTTATTACAGAGTTCCATTTTTAATCCTATGGAATGTACTATAAATAGGTCCTCATAAACCTTTTAGGTATTTCAACTCTTTGTTCACCTTAGTATATTTCTATATGTCTACCATTGCAAGCAGATTTCATCCAAACATATTAATCATAACCCCAAATTCAGCACACTTCCTCAACTCAAAACATTTTCAAGTGTTTGTAAATCCTAATAATGTTAATTATATAGGTTATAACCAAGGTTATGCTATATAGCATAAACTTGGGCTATAAAAAAGAAAAAAAATATGTTCTTAACTTTGGTCTACATAAATCTCAAATGTGGATAATACTTTTTTTCCAAATTCCAGAAAACCTAATAAGTTCATAATTTCTGTTATATAGATTTTGGTATCTTTATGTATTTGTGTCGTGTTGTATTTCATATAATATTTTTAGTTTTTTTTCCCAGGTCGTGCAAAGCAATGCCAATCTACATTAGTAACAAAAGAGAAGCTAAATTCATATTTTCATCCAATAAAGGGAGAAGGTTGGTTAAGGGAGAAACGAAATTTATGAGATTAATACTTACCCAACAGGCACTTCAAAGCTTTCCGAAGCAAGTTTTGCCTGGAAAAGAAAGGGGGAGGAGCTGAATTACAGTAGCAACATTACGAAAATTGGATTACGGAAAGCAAGAAAAAGAATGATTGGGATTACCTGGTGAATTGCAAGTTCCATGTATGCAAGATTATCACTTTCCATCTAAGACAATAAGAAAGAACAAAGAAAGTGAAGCAAAAGCTAAAAATGACAAAGAGGAAAAATAAGACCAGATTTTAGACGAAATGACTGGTAGCTACTGAAAGAAAAACAAAAATGAAAAAAAAACAACAGCCCAAATCCTGCAATTCAAATACCAATATTCAACTACCTAAAAACAAGAAAAGTAAAACCTACGGGTGAGAAATCAGTCGGGTCAGTGCAGAAAAATAAAAACTGACTTAACTGACTTCCCTTTTAAGGAACCAAAACCGAACTGACTTTGTTGGAGAACCGATAAAACCAACCCAAATTAGTTTCGGCCCGTTACTGACCAAACCGAGTTTAGTTTGCTTCAATTTTTTTCCAAACATGATAAAATGACGATAGCAATTAACAAATTCAGTTTACAGCTTCAAATTTAGATTTTTATTTTTTTATAATTAAAAGAAGGCAAACGGGGCCGTAAGTTCTATCAGACCTTATAATTGGTACCTCTCATATCACTCAAGCAAAATTTTTTAACTTCAGGGAATAGGTCATCTAAAACCTTAACAGCATATGACCTGCTGGTGCATGACTTCGCCATAAAATCTGCAACTTGATTGGCTTCTCGATACACATGCTTAAAATGCACAGTCAGTTCTTCTTACACATTAACTGATAACAACAGCTTTAAACTCGATTCAAAGGTCATATGACTGGAGGGTTGAGTCTATTTGTAACCCACAAAATTGCTGATAACATCAGCATAATTGAAGGCTAATAAAAATGCTACTTAATTAAAACAGTTTTAGTAAAATGAAGAAGAGGTCCATCTTAAAGAAACGATTTCAGTCAAATATCAATAACCCCAAATCGCAACAAATATAATTAGAAAGAAAAAAGAAACCCTAAAAATTACCAGAGAAACGAGAAAGGCAAACTGATCAGCGGCAGCACGAAAAAGAGAGAGGGAGACCTTACTCTGACCGACGACCGATGGACAGAGATTAAAAAAGGAAAAAAAGAATAGAAATAAAAGAAAAAGTAAGAAAGGGCAACAGAAGGGAGGAACGGGTTTTAGGAGAGAATGTAGAAAGGACTAAGGTGAAAGACAAAGAGAAGAAGAAGAAGAAGATGAGCAACAGTTTTAACAAATTTGGGCAAGTTGAAATTGTTAGAATGGCCAAATGTTCTAATAGTGAAAAGGGAGAACATTCAATATTCACGAGTATAAAGGAAAAGGAGAATATTGCATCCTACATCCCTGTACCTTTGAATTGTTGCTATTCAACCCTTGGATCACTGGGTACAATTTTTTTTTTCTTTTCCTTTCTATTTTGTAATTATTTTGAATTGTTTTTTTATCTTTTGCATCTACGATCTCAATTAGAATTATTAGCACATGGTGTCGATGAATTGAAATTCAAATTCATGTTGAGTATATGCTTTGATATATCATGTATTTGAATATGTGTGCTTTGATATATATATATTATATTCACACATTTATATGGCCATGCAATATGCTAAAATGAAGGGGGATGCATGGGAATGAGAACTACAACCACTAAATCATCTCATAGCACAACCATGTTTAGTATCAATGTGATACTTGTTCTTTAAGAATGTTTAAAATTTTTATGAGTAGCTCTTGAAGATTAACAAATTTATCAAGGTGTGATACTCAGAATGACCCAAAATTCACGGGCATCGGAAAAGTACATTATCGGGCCTTTGATTTAGTAAAATGAGTTCGTAAATATTTATTAGAAATATTTAAATATTTATTAGAAATATTTAAATATTTACGAGGTTGGTTGAGTGTTTAATTAGGTTTTAATTAGGAGAATTTGACTTAATTAAGGGTTATTAGAAAAAAGAACTAAATTGAATAAAGGGTAAAAGTTGAATTATAGAATAAAGAAAAACAAAAAGGAACAGATAGGCAATTAAGCCATTCTTGTTGATATAGGCGGCTTAACATTGAAAAATCCAAGATTTTTAACTAAGATTTTTATTATAATATATTATTTTATTATTATATTAATATTATATAATATTATAACTTAATAAATAAATAAATAAATCAAATTTTTTGTGCCAAATGTATGATAATAGTGATATGCATGTGTAATAAAAATATGCATACAACTGTAATACATATATTTAATTTACTTATTAATTAAGTAATAGATATTTATTATAATTATATATTATATTATACTATTATTAATAATACATAAAACAAATAAAAGAAACAAAAAGGAAACAAAAAGAAACAAAGCATAGAAAAAAAGAAATGAAAAGGGCTAGAAAGAAACATAAAGAGACGAAACAGAGAAGGAGAAAGAAGAAAAGAAAGAAAGAAAAATAAAAGCAAAAATTAGGGTTTCAAGGTTTGAAGCTTAACTTGGTAAGTCAATTAAGTCCTTTTCTTGTAATTTTGATGTTTTAGAAGTCTTAGAACAAAGTATTATTGAAATTTTTGGACATGATTCATGTTGAACAAATTGTTGAATTAGGGGTTTAATTGATAAAATTTCTAGTTAGAATTAAAGGATTAAATTGTAAAGTAAGCCATAAGTTTTGCATAGTAGGGACTAAATTATTATATATATTTATGTAAGTTATGTAAGTTATGATATATGATATCTATCAAAAGAAGCTTAACCATTAATAATTGTATTATACAAAAATGTATAATACAAAATATATATATTCAATAAATGATATTTTATTCAAGTTTTAAAAAAAAAACCGATGAATTGATTTTTTTAGAAAAAGTATTTCTTTTTGAACCCGTTTAAGGTTTTTTTATATTTTTAAATCTTTGATGATTTAGGGTTTAGGGTTTAGGGTTTAGGGTTTAGGGTTTGGGGTTTGGGGTTTGGGGTTTGGGGTTTGGGGTTTGGGGTTTGGGGGTTTGGGGTTTGGGGTTTGGGGTTTGGGGCTTGGGGTTTGGGGTTTGGGGTTTGGGGTTTGGGGTTTGGGGTTTGGGGTTTTGGGGTTTGGGGGTTGGGGTTTGGGGTTTGGGGTTTTGGGGGTTTGGGGTTTGGGGTTGGGGTTGGGGGTCTGGGGTTTGGGGGGTCTGGGGTTTGGGGCCTGGGGTCCTGGGGCCTGGGGGCCTGGGCCCAGGCCCAGGCCCAGGGCCAGGCCCAGGCCCAGGCCCAGGCCCAGGCCCAGGCCCAGGCCCAGGCCCAGGCCCAGGGCCCAGGCCCAGGCCCAGGCCCCCGGCCCAGCCCAGGCCCAGGCCCCAGGCCCAGGCCCAGGCCCAGGCCCAGGCCCAGGCCCAGGCCCAGGCCCAGGGCCCCAGGCCCAGGCCCAGGCCCAGGCCCAGGCCCAGGCCCAGGCCCAGGCCCAGGCCCAGGCCCAGGCCCAGGCCCAGGCCCAGGGCCCAGGCCCAGGCCCAGGCCCAGGCCCAGGCCCAGGCCCAGGCCCAGGCCCAGGCCCAGGCCCAGGCCCAGGCCCAGGCCCAGGCCCAGGCCCAGGCCCAGGCCCAGGCCCAGGCCCAGGCCCAGGCCCAGGCCCAGGCCCAGGCCCAGGCCCAGGCCCAGGCCCAGGCCCAGGCCCAGGCCCAGGCCCAGGGCCCAGGCCCAGGCCCAGGCCCAGGCCCAGGCCCAGGCCCAGGCCCAGGCCCAGGCCCAGGCCCAGGCCCAGGCCCAGGCCCAGGCCCAGGCCCAGGCCCAGGCCCAGGCCCAGGCCCAGGCCCAGGCCCAGGGGCCCAGGCCCAGGCCCAGGCCCAGGCCCAGGCCCCAGGCCCAGGCCCAGGCCCAGGCCCAGGCCCAGGCCCAGGCCCAGGCCCAGGCCCAGGCCCAGGCCCAGGCCCAGGCCCAGGCCCAGGCCCAGGCCCAGGCCCAGGCCCAGGCCCAGGCCCAGGCCCCCCAGGCCTGGGGCCCAGGCCCAGGCCCAGGCCCAGGCCCAGGCCCAGGCCCAGGCCCAGGCCCAGGCCCAGGCCCAGGCCCAGGCCCAGGCCCAGGCCCAGGCCCAGGCCCAGGCCCAGGCCCAGGCCCAGGCCCAGGCCCAGGCCCAGGCCCAGGCCCAGGCCCAGGCCCAGGCCCAGGCCCAGGCCCAGGCCCAGGCCCAGGCCCAGGCCCAGGCCCAGGCCCAGGCCCAGGCCCAGGCCCCCAGGGCCCAGGCCCAGGCCCAGGCCCAGGCCCCCAGGCCCAGGCCCAGGCCCAGGCCCAGGCCCAGGCCCAGGGCCCAGGCCAGGCCCAGGCCCAGGCCCAGGCCCAGGCCCAGGCCCAGGCCCAGGCCCAGGCCCAGGCCCAGGGCCCAGGCCCAGGCCCAGGCCCAGGCCCAGGCCCAGGCCCAGGCCCAGGCCCAGGCCCAGGCCCAGGCCCAGGCCCAGGCCCAGGCCCAGGCCCAGGCCCAGGCCCAGGCCCAGGCCCAGGCCCAGGCCCAGGCCCAGGCCCAGGCCCAGGCCCAGGCCCAGGCCCAGGCCCAGGCCCAGGCCCAGGCCCAGGCCCAGGCCCAGGCCCAGGCCCAGGCCCAGGCCCAGGCCCAGGCCCAGGCCCAGGCCCAGGCCCAGGCCCAGGCCCAGGCCCAGGCCCAGGCCCAGGCCCCCAGGCCCAGGCCCAGGCCCAGGCCCAGGCCCAGGCCCAGGCCCAGGCCCAGGCCCAGGCCCAGGCCCAGGCCCAGGCCCAGGCCCAGGCCCAGGCCCCCAGGCCCAGGCCCAGGCCCAGGCCCAGGCCCAGGCCCAGGCCCAGGCCCAGGCCCAGGCCCAGGCCCAGGCCCAGGCCCAGGCCCCCAGGCCCAGGCCCAGGCCCAGGCCCAGGCCCAGGCCCAGGCCCAGGCCCAGGCCCAGGCCCAGGCCCAGGCCCAGGCCCAGGCCCAGGCCCAGGCCCAGGCCCAGGCCCAGGCCCAGGCCCAGGCCCAGGCCCAGGCCCAGGCCCAGGCCCAGGCCCAGGCCCAGGCCCAGGCCCAGGCCCAGGCCCAGGCCCAGGCCCAGGCCCAGGCCCAGGCCCAGGCCCAGGCCCAGGCCCAGGCCCAGGCCCAGGCCCAGGCCCAGGCCCAGGCCCAGGCCCAGGCCCAGGCCCAGGCCCAGGCCCAGGCCCAGGCCCAGGCCCAGGCCCAGGCCCAGGCCCAGGCCCAGGCCCAGGCCCAGGGCCCAGGCCCAGGCCCAGGCCCAGGCCCAGGCCCAGGCCCAGGCCCAGGCCCAGGCCCAGGCCCAGGCCCAGGGCCCAGGCCCAGGCCCAGGCCCAGGCCCAGGCCCAGGCCCAGGCCCAGGCCCAGGCCCAGGCCCAGGCCCAGGCCCAGGCCCAGGCCCAGGCCCAGGCCCAGGCCCAGGCCCAGGCCCAGGCCCAGGCCCAGGCCCAGGCCCAGGCCCAGGCCCAGGCCCAGGCCCAGGCCCAGGCCCAGGCCCAGGCCCAGGCCCAGGCCCAGGCCCAGGCCCAGGCCCAGGCCCAGGCCCAGGCCCAGGCCCAGGCCCAGGCCCAGGCCCAGGCCCAGGCCCAGGCCCAGGCCCAGGCCCAGGCCCAGGCCCAGGCCCAGGCCCAGGCCCAGGCCCAGGCCCAGGCCCAGGCCCAGGCCCAGGCCCAGGCCCAGGCCCAGGCCCAGGCCCAGGCCCAGGCCCAGGCCCAGGCCCAGGCCCAGGGCCCAGGCCCAGGCCCAGGCCCAGGCCCAGGCCCAGGCCCAGGCCCAGGCCCAGGCCCAGGCCCAGGCCCAGGCCCAGGCCCAGGCCCAGGCCCAGGCCCAGGCCCAGGCCCAGGCCCAGGCCCAGGCCCAGGCCCAGGCCCAGGCCCAGGCCCAGGGCCCAGGCCCAGGCCCAGGCCCAGGCCCAGGCCCAGGCCCAGGCCCAGGCCCAGGCCCAGGCCCAGGCCCAGGCCCAGGCCCAGGCCCAGGCCCAGGCCCAGGCCCAGGCCCAGGCCCCCCCAGGCCCAGGCCCAGGCCCAGGCCCAGGCCCAGGCCCAGGCCCAGGCCCAGGCCCAGGCCCAGGCCCAGGCCCAGGCCCAGGCCCAGGCCCAGGCCCAGGCCCAGGCCCAGGCCCAGGCCCAGGCCCAGGCCCAGGGCCAGGCCCAGGCCCAGGCCCAGGCCCAGGCCCAGGCCCAGGCCCAGGCCCAGGCCCAGGCCCAGGCCCAGGCCCAGGCCCAGGCCCAGGCCCAGGCCCAGGCCCAGGCCCAGGCCCAGGCCCAGGCCCAGGCCCAGGCCCAGGCCCAGGCCCAGGCCCAGGCCCAGGCCCAGGCCCAGGCCCAGGCCCAGGCCCAGGCCCAGGCCCAGGCCCAGGCCCAGGCCCAGGCCCAGGCCCAGGCCCAGGCCCAGGCCCAGGCCCAGGCCCAGGCCCAGGCCCAGGCCCAGGCCCAGGCCCAGGCCCAGGCCCAGGCCCAGGCCCAGGCCCAGGCCCAGGCCCAGGCCCAGGCCCAGGCCCAGGCCCAGGCCCAGGCCCAGGCCCAGGCCCAGGCCCAGGCCCAGGCCCAGGCCCAGGCCCAGGCCCAGGCCCAGGCCCAGGCCCAGGCCCAGGCCCAGGCCCAGGCCCAGGCCCAGGCCCAGGCCCAGGCCCAGGCCCAGGCCCAGGCCCAGGCCCAGGCCCAGGCCCAGGCCCAGGCCCAGGCCCAGGCCCAGGCCCAGGCCCAGGCCCAGGCCCAGGCCCAGGCCCAGGCCCAGGCCCAGGCCCAGGCCCAGGCCCAGGCCCAGGCCCAGGCCCAGGCCCAGGCCCAGGCCCAGGCCCAGGCCCAGGCCCAGGCCCAGGCCCAGGCCCAGGCCCAGGCCCAGGCCCAGGCCCAGGCCCAGGCCCAGGCCCAGGCCCAGGCCCAGGCCCAGGCCCAGGCCCAGGCCCAGGCCCAGGCCCAGGCCCAGGCCCAGGCCCAGGCCCAGGCCCAGGCCCAGGCCCAGGCCCAGGCCCAGGCCCAGGCCCAGGCCCAGGCCCAGGCCCAGGCCCAGGCCCAGGCCCAGGCCCAGGGCCCAGGCCCAGGCCCAGGCCCAGGCCCAGGCCCAGGCCCAGGCCCAGGCCCAGGCCCAGGCCCAGGCCCAGGCCCAGGCCCAGGCCCAGGCCCAGGCCCAGGCCCAGGCCCAGGCCCAGGCCCAGGCCCAGGCCCAGGCCCAGGCCCAGGCCCAGGCCCAGGCCCAGGCCCAGGCCCAGGCCCAGGCCCAGGCCCAGGCCCAGGCCCAGGCCCAGGCCCAGGCCCAGGCCCAGGCCCAGGCCCAGGCCCAGGCCCAGGCCCAGGCCCAGGCCCAGGCCCAGGCCCAGGCCCAGGCCCAGGCCCAGGCCCAGGCCCAGGCCCAGGCCCAGGCCCCCAGGCCCAGGCCCAGGCCCAGGCCCAGGCCCAGGCCCAGGGCCCAGGCCCAGGCCAGGCCCAGGCCCAGGCCCAGGCCCAGGCCCAGGCCCAGGCCCAGGCCCAGGCCCAGGCCCAGGCCCAGGCCCAGGCCCAGGCCCAGGCCCAGGCCCAGGCCCAGGCCCAGGCCCAGGCCCAGGCCCAGGCCCAGGCCCAGGCCCAGGCCCAGGCCCAGGCCCAGGCCCAGGCCCAGGCCCAGGCCCAGGCCCAGGCCCAGGCCCAGGCCCAGGCCCAGGCCCAGGCCCAGGCCCAGGCCCAGGCCCAGGCCCAGGCCCAGGCCCAGGCCCAGGCCCAGGCCCAGGCCCAGGCCCAGGCCCAGGCCCAGGCCCAGGCCCAGGCCCAGGCCCAGGCCCAGGCCCAGGCCCAGGCCCAGGCCCAGGCCCAGGCCCAGGCCCAGGCCCAGGCCCAGGCCCAGGCCCAGGCCCAGGCCCAGGCCCAGGCCCAGGCCCAGGCCCAGGCCCAGGCCCAGGCCCAGGGCCCAGGCCCAGGCCCCCAGGCCCAGGCCCAGGCCCAGGCCCAGGCCCAGGCCCAGGCCCAGGCCCAGGCCCAGGCCCAGGCCCAGGCCCAGGCCCAGGCCCAGGCCCAGGCCCAGGCCCAGGCCCAGGCCCAGGCCCCAGGCCCAGGCCCAGGCCCAGGCCCAGGCCCAGGCCCAGGCCCAGGCCCAGGCCCAGGCCCAGGGCCCAGGGCCCAGGCCCAGGCCCAGGCCCAGGCCCAGGCCCAGGCCCAGGCCCAGGCCCAGGCCCAGGCCCAGGCCCAGGCCCAGGCCCAGGCCCAGGCCCAGGCCCAGGCCCAGGCCCAGGCCCAGGCCCAGGCCCAGGCCCAGGCCCAGGCCCAGGCCCAGGCCCAGGCCCAGGCCCAGGCCCAGGCCCAGGCCCAGGCCCAGGCCCAGGCCCAGGCCCAGGCCCAGGCCCAGGCCCAGGCCCAGGCCCAGGCCCAGGCCCAGGCCCAGGCCCAGGCCCAGGCCCAGGCCCAGGCCCAGGCCCAGGCCCAGGCCCAGGCCCAGGCCCAGGCCCAGGCCCAGGCCCCCAGGCCCAGGCCCAGGCCCAGGCCCAGGCCCAGGCCCAGGCCCAGGCCCAGGCCCAGGCCCAGGCCCAGGCCCAGGCCCAGGCCCAGGCCCAGGCCCAGGCCCAGGCCCAGGCCCAGGCCCAGGCCCAGGCCCAGGCCCAGGCCCAGGCCCAGGCCCAGGCCCAGGCCCAGGCCCAGGCCCAGGCCCAGGCCCAGGCCCAGGCCCAGGCCCAGGCCCAGGCCCAGGCCCAGGCCCAGGCCCAGGCCCAGGCCCAGGCCCAGGCCCAGGCCCAGGCCCAGGCCCAGGCCCAGGCCCAGGCCCAGGCCCAGGCCCAGGCCCAGGCCCAGGCCCAGGCCCAGGCCCAGGCCCCCAGGCCCAGGCCCAGGCCCAGGCCCAGGGCCCAGGCCCAGGCCCAGGCCCAGGCCCAGGCCCAGGCCCAGGCCCAGGCCCAGGCCCAGGCCCAGGCCCAGGCCCAGGCCCCTAGGCCCAGGCCCAGGCCCAGGCCCAGGCCCAGGCCCAGGCCCAGGCCCAGGCCCAGGCCCAGGCCCAGGCCCAGGCCCAGGCCCAGGCCTAGGCCCAGGCCCAGGCCCAGGCCCAGGCCCAGCCCAGGCCCAGGCCTAGGCCCAGGCCCAGGCCCAGGC